>OX940905.1:18129325-20529325 GCA_954871355.1 Cabera pusaria
ACTCACAGTAACCATTTTAATCTTAAAATTTTTGTTAAAAAATACTACATAACTTCCAAGGCTATTTTCAAGTATATAGTATTAATCCTTATCCAAATAATTACGTTAATTAGCTTGGCCACGTATAATAGATTAAAATTGTCCTGTACAGTATATAATTCAAATGAAAACTCTAGAAGATATCACGAATTTCACAAACACGCATCGCAAAATTAATAAAATATTTGCAGTAAAACCACAGATTATGTCATAGTTACTACTAAAATATTATTATAAGCTCACTGCGTCTGTCTGTCTGTTCGCAATAATCTCAATAGCTACTGAACGGATTATCATGCGGTTTTCACCAATAGCTAGAGTGTTTATGAGGAAGGTTTAGGTGCATAATTCGTTAAGGTTTTGTGTAAATTGGATGAAATATGACGATGGTTGTTAAATATGTTCATATTTTATATTCGATGCAACAAACTGATGCAAATTTTGTAGGCATATATGTTCTACCCGTGCGAAGCCGGGGCGGGCTGCTAGTATTACTATATAATTATGGTAATACGTGCGAATACTAGGACGACCATCAAAATGAAGGCAAAATATATATTTCTCAGTGTGTGGTAGCTTGCTTTAATATATATTATAGTACGGTATATTAATCAGGGCGAGCGAAGCGAGCCCTAACACTATCCCACAACCTGAGCACTTTTGTGGTGCACTTTACTGAAAAACTATCACGCCTATTGATTTGTGCTTTAACATAGTAATTTAAATTCACATGTAGATGTGTTATCTGTAAAAAAATATATAATTTTATTAACATTTAAAATAGCCGGCCAAGTGCGTGTCGGGCCAGGCGCAGTGTAGGGTTCCGTAGTAGCCTGTTATTAAATGTAAGTCTTTACCCGTTATAAAAAGCAACTAGGTACTTCGTCTTCGCACTTTAAAGGTTTTATTCTAAGGATTATGTATTTGGTACAAAATCATCCAGCACCCAAGTTCAACGACTATTACTGCTAAACTAATAAAGTTATCTTAACTGCTATAGTTTCATGAAATGTACTATTATCACGATATTTTCCAGATTTTTCAAGCCAGAAGTTTTGCTTTTAGAGGGGGGGGGGAGGGCGTTAGAAGATCAAAAAATTAACTTCGCTGCGAACATAATGTTTGGTTACTAACGCCATCTGTTGGAAATATAAAGAATTTAAATCTTGCATCCAAATGACGTCTGGTATCAGTGTACCATTTATGGCAGATATCTGCCATTTAGGCAGATTTAGGACCTAAATTTTTACTCTGGCAGGTTTTTTTTAAATATCTTCTAGGCTAGCGTTTGACCACTATCTCACCTGTTGTTAAGTGATGATGCGGATTACGCTTACAATTCCAAAAGTGGCAAATATCAAGGATCTTTATGAATTTTGAAATATAAATAGAATTTTGACAATTTTCTGTTTCTATTTAAAGTATAACATTCTTATTATGCATTTATTTGGTTGGAAAGGCCCTGGGGTTATAAGCTAAGAAAATCTGCCTCCGGAAGATATTTTATTGATATTTACACGATATGTAGGTACTAATAAAATAGGTATATTTTGAAAGGTTGAGATCTCTAAGTCAATTGTTTTTTTTTCAAAAGCAAAAAATGTAAAAAACAGAAAAAAATCAATTTTTTCAAGACAGACTGCAGCAATTAATCCTAATATATATCTTTAGGACTAATAATAGCTATTATATAAAAAAAATTAAGAGCTTTATAACATCATAGGATCATAGAAACAAAAAAAATTATTAAATTTTTTACCATGATACAATTTTGGCTCAATACCAAAAAAAAAATTTCGTACCTTTAATATTTCCCTATAATAATGTTTTTTTTTTTTTAAAAGTACGACATAGTAAAAAAAACATTAAAAATAAAATAATACATTACATGCTCGGTTTTAATTGCTTTTTTCTGCTATTTATGTACACATATATATATCACATATACATCATCTATTAAAAATAATATTAATTGTCAAAATAACAACAATAGCTTTTATTGTGAAAGTAAATATATAAAACATCAAATATCAATTATCAATTTTATTATTAAGTTAGCTATGTTTGAAGGAACAAAGTATTATTATGACACTTTATTAGGGTTCCGTAGCCATATGGCAAAAAACGGAACTCTTATAGATTTGTCATGTCTGTCTGTATGTCCGTCCGTATGTCACAGCCACTTTTTTCCGAAACTACAAATAATTTGGGAATAGTTAGTATAATAGAATAGAATAGAATAGAAAAATTCTTTATTGCACACCATTTCAAAAATTAACAGACAGCAAATTAACCTACTTAAATTACTATAGGTAATACAATGGGCGGTCTTATCGCTTAAAGCGATCTCTGCCAGACAACCTTTGGATGGACAGAATTTTTAGAAGGAGTTGCTGGTGGTACAATGGGTAACATAATACTAACTACAGTGCTAATAAATGAATAAATAAAATAATCAAAACTCATGTAATCATCATAATAATATATAGATACATCTACATACTACTACATACCAATACAAAATACAAACATACTTATACGTACACAAATATTCATATTCCATACATACAAATACACATACATACAATTATACACACATACACAATATATAAATATATACATACATGCATATACATAAGTTAACGGAAAAGTGCTACAAATGTGATAGATAATGATATTTAACCATATTTTTAAAGCTAGCGAGGGATTTAGCTTGTCGTATATCTAAGGGAAGTGCATTCCATAGTCGTGCAGCTTGGACGGTAAAGGACTTGCCGTAGTACTCAGAAGTATGGGAGGGAATTTTCGGGATAAGAGTGTCGGAAGATCGTAGGGATAGATAATAGTTTCGAAATTCATAAGAATACACAGTTGAAACTTGGTAGGTAGATGTATTCTATGAACCGCGTTACGATTTTCATACAAAAATAAATAAAAAAGATTAAGGGGGTGCTCCCCCATACATGGAACGGAAACAAAAAAAGATCATTAAACCTATGGGTGTCTATAGATATGTCGTATGTATAGATATACATTATTATGGGGAAATATTAAAGGTACGATTTTTTTTTGTTATTGAGCCAAAATTGTATCATGGTAAAAAATTAAATTTAACATTAATATTTTTATTTTTCTATGATCCTATAATGTTATAAAGCTTTTAATTTTTTTATAATAGCATATTAGTCTTAAAGATATATAAAAATTTGAATTAATTGCTGCATCTTGAAAAAATTTTTTTTGTTTTTTACATTTTCTGCTTTAGAAAAAAAAAACAATTGAGTTTCAGATCTCAAACTTTCAGAAAATAAATATTTATCATCATGTCGTAAATATATAAATCAAATATCTTCAGAGGGCAGATTTTCTTAGCTTATACTAGGGCCTTTGTAAAAGTTTGAATGAGATGGTTAACTTTATTTTTAGGGTTCCGTACCTAAAAAGGTAAAAAAAGAATCGCTTATAAGACACTTTCTTGTCCGTCTGTCCGTGTGTCACCACTGATTTTCTCAGGAGCTGGTGGACCTAGCAAGTTGAAATTTATACTAGATACTGAGATCTATAGTCCTTATTAGGTGGGAAAAATCAAGGTCCTGAGTGAAGACGATAAAAAGATATGGGCAAATTTAAATTTTCGCAAAAACTTGTAAGTACCAAAATTTACCTTAATTATCAACTTTTTTTATTTTTTGGAATTTTCCCTTTACTTGCACTGTAAGACCTTACCTTTAACCGAAATTAAGAATTCTAGGTCAACCGGAAGTACCCTATAGGTTTTGGGTCGTTTCTTCTTTCCTTTGACTTAGAATCATGAAATTTGGCAAGAAGCCAGTTCTCATAGCACAAATAAAGGAAAAATTTAAAAAAAAAAGTTGAAAATCTTAGGTCCCCATACATATATAGTTCACTCCAATCAAGATAGGCCTCTGAGTTATATGAGCGCTTATACAATTTTGAGGTCTAGCTTAATTGGTACCAACGCTGGTACGGAAGTTTCGGTGGGCGATTCCAACTCGACTTGGCCGGTATTATTATGCCATAATTCAATAATATGATGGCAAATTTTATGCATTTGTGGAGTGGTTGGTGTTTTGGCAAATTTTTTGGGCAGATTCGTAATTTAATATAAAAATACTGCCTTTAAAATTATTACTTATTATTAGTAGTGGGACGCGACGCGCATCCGCACGCCTCACGCACAGTTTTACAATATGATTGTAAAACTGTGCCTCACGTGTACTTCACCCCCGCTATCACACAATGTTAAATCCGTCTAGAAGTATGACAAATTGACTATCTTGTGAAACGTAATGTTACATTTTAGTTTCGTGTGTTTTGTTGTGTAGATTTGGCAAGTTTGCACCCTGCATTTTATCATTTTCCCGGCATATACGAAATAAATTGTGACTGAACGCACTCCGCTCGAACTTAGAACGTGGACTGTTCGCGCTTGCCGGTGGACAGCGACGATGTTCTGACCCGTGCTTACTGTTCGTACTCGAGTAGGCGCTCTATACATTAGTAATTATTACTCTGAGGTCCCACCATCCCCTTTCCTCTATCGGACGACCAGACGTACCGATGTGCACCATCGCTTTATGTTAGATATTCCATCTAGATTCGGAATAAAGTGGCTGTGATATACAGATAGACAGACAGACATGACGAATCTGTAAGGGTTCCGTTTTTGCCATTTGACTACGGAACCATAAATATGGTTTAAGGAACCTCAATGTAATTTTTTTTTTCATTTTTGTCATTTAAATACCTATCTATAGACACCCCGCATGTATAGGTTTGATAAAAAATGTTATTTAGTGTCAGTTTCATGTATGGGGAGCCCCCCTCAATTTTTATTTTTATTTTAGTATGAAAATCGTAAAGTGGTTTACAGAATACACCTTCTACCTACCAGGTTTGCTTTGACATACGAACAGACAGACAGACATGACGAATCTATAAGGGTCCCGCTTTTTGCCATTCGGGTGCGGAACCCTAAAAACGGTATCATTAGTCTGTTGCGAGACTTGACATTGACAGCAGACTGACAGCAGTTACGTGGACTTCAATCAGTGGTGTGAAGTGTTGTGTGAAGTGAAGTGTACTAAAACTTTACCAAAACCAACAAAGTTTCGTTTGGTTTGGTAATTTTGGATTGGTGCGTCTGTCTGTGTTCTCCTCGTAATAATATCCCAAAGTTTTGTAATAAAAATAAACAGTCGGTTCAGCCTGAAATGTACACATTTTATTTAGCTATAATAAAATGTCGCAATGGTATTGGAAAGTCATAGCAATAAAAGCAGTTTTCGCGTTTACATGTTTTGCTCCTTATATTAAAGCCGATGATAATATTAAAAAGCTGCCCTTCTGCAATCCCTCGAACTTGAGAGACGGACCGGCTCACAATGAGTAAGTAGTCTACGTTTTATTCTTGTCTTAATACTTCTAAAACCGATCGATCTCGGAATACTAGCTCATATCACGAAAGTAAACAAACAATTTAAATAAATAATGCACATTTTCTACAAGAATTATGGAAATGAATCAAAATTATAATATTTACATGTCCTAATACTTTCCTATCTATCAAATTCCATTCTTCAATGGAACTTGTGCTTGCAAGTTCTGGAAGATAAAGACTTGAAATGACTTGTTGGTACTTGTAGTAACATGTTAACTAAAAGTCACAGCTCTAAGTGCTGTTCACACAATTCTGTAGTCCCTGTCGTGTTCTGTCAGGGATGGCTAAACATTATTTCTTTACTTAGTATTTGTACAAACTTGTTCACTCAGGTCTAAGTCAGCCCATTGATGTCAGTGTCCCGGGGTACACGATCTGATATTTCTATTGGATTTATATCCACATGGACAACATTGCCAGTGCAATATGTATAATTGAATACAAAAGTGGACAGAACTTAACAACAAAATAATATGCTTTATGATTTTTCCTTTGCCATCGGGTTGTAGTCGTATCAACCACAAACAAACAAACTACACTGATACTATTTTCCCTGATATGTGTGTACACGGGTGTTGGATGGCATGCCCCTGGGATGGGGTTTCTGAAAAGAACAACTAAGATAGCCCTAACAGAAATGTGTGAACATCACCTTACCCTGGATTGTGTTTTTAACCGACTTAAAAAAAAGGAGGAGGTTTCTCAATTCGACCGTATATGTTTTATTTTTATTTTGTGATTGTTCGCTGATAACTTCTTCGTTTATGAACCGATTTTGATTATTCTTTTTTTGTTAGAAAGTTCCAAGTGTGGTACCATGGTAATTTTATCGAGGTCTGCTAGGCTATTCTGTAAGCTATCTCGACAGCGGAATCCGCGGTGAGTTTTGAATTTCGTATTACGAAATTCAACCGTATTACGAACGTGATACGATTGAATTTCGTAGTACGAAATTCGAATCTCACCGCGAATTCCACTGACGAGATAGCTTACAGAATAGCCTAGCTGATGAGTATCTCCAGAGATATGGAGATAAACACCTCAAAATTGGTACTGAAAATTAATAGCGCGGCTTTGAAGTCGGTTGTTTTTAGTTTTTTAAATGGTCTTATAGTCTTTAAGTAGCATTCACCGAGTACGCAAGTAAAATGATTTGGTTAATTTATAATATCAGCTGATAATAGCAATGATGAATAAGTAAGTACTTATAGCAAGGGATTACTGTTTGTAATCTTATCTTATTTAACTCAATATGCAACAAATTGATAATAATGTTTTGTACTGAATGGTAAACATGTGCTTTCATTTGCATTTTCTATACATTGATTAAATCAATGTTTGTATATGCAACTACAATTTGCTCACTAAGACCTGGTAGCCTTCATATTTTATTGATTATATTGTTAAGGTAGTTAGTAAGGTGTAGGTAGTAGTGGTTAGGTGTGAAGAACTTATTAAATTGAACTTTCATTCACTCACTTATAAAATAGTAA
Source organism: Cabera pusaria (assembly GCA_954871355.1). Classification (NCBI taxonomy): domain Eukaryota; kingdom Metazoa; phylum Arthropoda; class Insecta; order Lepidoptera; family Geometridae; genus Cabera; species Cabera pusaria. The sequence goes on from OX940905.1 coordinate 18,136,319, forward strand.
CCTAGTTCTATACCTATGTTGTTCCTATGGTATATCTATGGTGTTCATCTATATTCATTTTTGATCCGATAGGCTAGCATTTGATCTCGAGAGACAACTGTTTGCATCTGTCTGAGTGAGACAACTGTTGAGAGGCCCAAGTGGTGGTGCATTGGATGTATAGTCGACTTTTACTCCAGAGGTGGAGTGAGATTAGATCCCACTCTGCACATATCACATTACCCTTCAGGTGAAGGAAAACAACTGGCAAAATACAGGCAAGCTAAGCTAAGCAAAGCAGGCTTGTTTCAGTTACTAACAGCCGTTGCGTGGCAGTAGGACACTGACTAGTGTCCGCCTGGCCAGCTACCTCAACGGAAAGTCACCTAACATCTTATGCTTTCTGGCAGCTGGCCTTAAGAGCCAGTTCCTATTCCTATTCCTTGACCATATCATCACTTACCAACAGGTGAGATAGTCATCTAAGTTGACAGGCTGAGACTTTTTTTAATATCATATTTAAAAAAAATATATATATATGATATTAAAAAAATTCTTAGCCTGTCTTTCAAACCAAAAAACTAAAACAGTGATTGCTAGTTTAAGACTTATAATATCACATAATACTTCATAAACAATGTAAATAAAATGTAACATTGGTTAATCTCAGATTTCATATAATTTAATAGTCCCACAAAATGTATGAGTCATACTTTCATATTTATAGGCTGTTTCTAAGAACTGAGTTTATCTAATACTGCTTACTGACTGCATTTTATTTAATATTTGAGATTTGTGTCTGCTCAAGGTTGCTGTTAGATTAGTTTGTTGTTTTGAATATTATGAAATTATTTTAGTAGCAATTTTTGTAAAATTATTACAAGATGTAAAGCAAATTTTGTTATTAATTTTTATGCCAATGTAAAAAAGGGCATAAAAGGTAATAAAAAAAAGGAAGGATAGTAAACTACTGTCTCACTGATTCTCATCTGATGTAAAGTGATGATGATGTAGGGTAGCACATGACTATTGTATTTTTAAATATTCTGTGCTACTACCTCAGTTGATGTTACGTGATGATGTAGTCAATGGGCCTGCTTACTTAAACAAAACATATTAAAGCAAGACTTGATTTGGTTCAGTTTTTGGTGAGGGTCCTTAACTGGAAATACATATTCAGTCAGAGAATTCCACCCGTTAGCGGTCTGTATGATGGAATAGTATAGCATCATGCAAGTAGAGTAGATGATATATCCACCATAAAGCTGAACCTAGAGTAAAGTCTTCTTCACATATTTCTAATGCTTACCACTTTCTTTACTTCACTGCATCGCATTTTCGATGACTGTTTGCATTTGTTTGTTGTATGTTCTAACTACGTAATCCTTGATTTCATAAAGAAACTAGATCGCCATAAATTGAGTTAGTATGTGTGCAAGTTTCGAGCGGTCGGATGCAGCATCAATCTGCCGAGTATGGATAAATCTCTGATCATAATTAGCCTGCATCATCAGTTGTGGTCTTTTTTGCTTTCCTGCATCCATAGGCTTAATCAAAACATTAATTAATCTAGCCTATTTGTGATTCCTGGGTGGGGCTAAATGGGTGACAACTGGTAGGCTTCGGCCTTGGCTCGAACAACCCACCGGAAACACACTTGTTGTCAATCGGTTCGCCGAGTTCCGGTACGATTTTTGGTGCTAGCCACTAGCCAGAAAAATAAGGCTTCTCCATACATCACTGAGCCCGATTTCCGCCTCTTCTTTTCCAGTCACCAAATTTCCGATTGCCGCGATGCTAAAAGTGTATGCTGCCCCTAAAATATTTAACGAATGTATTGTGTATATAACATTAAATCGACGTTTGTTTCAGTTTGATGATAGTGAGTACATTGGACGGCAAGCTGACAGCGTTCTCCACTCAGAATGGCATCAAGGCATGGGATATCGAGACACAACCCTTGCTTTCCTCTAATCTACACAACCTTGAGGTATTTATTTCTTTTCATGATGATATATATGTCATAATGTGAAAATGTTATAAAAGTTGTCCATGTTAAACATTCTTGAATATAATATCTTCGTCTTGCGATCGCCAACCCGCCTGCCGTGTGTGACGATTAGGGCATATCCCTCCCAATTAGCTGAAGATCGGGCTCAGTGGCGTATCTTGGGAGAGGCCTGCGTCCAGCAGTGGACTGACACTGGCTGATTATGAAATATAATTTCTATCCTAAGGTTGTCCAAAAGAGACCGCTTTTAGCGATATGACCACCCATTGTAATTGTAATTTAGGTAGTGCACATTTTTGTTTCTTTTCCTCTGTAAATTGGCGTCAATAACTGTACTGTACTGTATTGTATCCGTCCGTCCGTCCGTCCGTACGTCCGTACGTCCGCCCGTCCGTCCGTCTGTCCGTCTGTCACCAGGCTGTATCTGTTAGACGTTAGATGGCGTTATAAGAAATAAAATGTTTATTAAATATGTATTATGTTTTGTTGGCGAAAAATGATAGCGGTGTTTTTTGTTCGATCTTTTAAAATACTGTAGTGTGGTACGGAACCCTACGAGTCTGAGTCCGACTTGCACTTGGCCAGTTTATTTTTAGGGTTCCGTAGCCGAATGGCAAAAAACGGAACCGTTATAGATTCGTCATGTCTGTCTGTCTGTCTGTCTGTCCGTCCGTATGTCACAGCCTTTTTATTCCGAAACTGTTAGGACTACAGAATTGAAACTTGGTAGGTAGATGTATTCTGTGAACCGCTTTCCGATTTTTATACAAAAACAAAAAATATAAAAATTTAAGGGGGGGCATCCCATACATGGAACTGAAACAAAAAAAAAATGTTTTCTTCAAACCTGTACATGTGGGGTGCCTATGGATTGGTCTTCAAAAATGACATTGAGGTTCCTACAATCATTTTTTCTCAAAGTCAATCATTTGAAAGATAGGCGCGTCTAAAGTAGTAAAATGTGTGTCCCCCCCCCCTCTAACTTTTAAAGTATGGGAGTGAAAAATCTAAGAAAAATATATGCTGTAGATCTCAATAATAACAACGAAAATTGGTTTGAACGAGATACAGTCAGCAGTTTAAGAGATATGGCGACCGCAAAGATAACTTTGTGTTTCATACAAACACTATGAAAAACAAAGTTAATTTTGTAGTTGCGAAAAATCATAGTTATGGAATACTTAACTGTGTTACGGAACCCTACGAGTGCGAGTCCGACTTGCACTTGGCCAGTTTTTTTATTATTCATTATAGTCAAGAGTGTAACCATAGGACTTTTATCTTTTCTCTGGTTTAACTGCTATCTCATCCAATGTTTAGTGACGACATTGTCGAACTTGTTGCGTTAACCTATGAGGGCATGCTGGTTGACTCTATTGTACCAAGAGCTGTATCGATTAATGATGATAGATAGATAGATTAACACTTTATTCATCATCATTATCACTATCTGCTAATTTCCGTCCACTGCTGGACATATTTGCCTCTCCTATGGCACGCCACTGAGCTCAATCTTCAGCTATTTCTAACTGCTGCCAGCTAGCTTGCACACTTTATTACAAACTAGAAAATAAAAGTATTTACAAACTTAATGGCTAAGCTGGCTAAGCAGTAAATGGCTAGCTTATTGCTAGCCATTTTATCATCATCATCATGTCAGCCGGTATCAGTCCACTGCTGGACATAGGCCTCTCCCAAGTCATGCCACTGAGCCCGATCTTCGGCTCTTTGTTTCCAGTCACTGCCCACCGCTTTGCGAATGTCGTCGCTCCACCTGGTCACAGGGCGTCCTACGCTACGTTTACCGATTCGCGGTCTCCACTCTAGAACCAGTCTACCCCAACGGTTATCGGTCCTACGGCAGATATGACCAGCCCACTGCCACTTCAGTTTGCTAATCCGATGAGCTATGTCGATCACTTTAGTTCTCTGGCGAATTACTTCGTTCCGGATTCGATCCCGCAGAGAAACACCGAGCATAGCTCTTTCTATAGCTCGCTGAGCGACTTTACAAACTAGCTATTTACAAACTTAAAATTTGCTAGCTATTACAAATGATTGAGTAACAGAACAATTAAGATGTTGGACTTTGATCACAATATTGTCTATATTCATTAGATTACTGTCTTTTGTCGATTTTAGTTTTTTTGTTTATGCCTCTCATTCTAACTAAATCCTAACAATTTGCAGCTGACATTCGAAGGGAAATGGGTGCGTTTGGTGCCCTCCCTTCGAGGCACCATCTACAGTTTGAGTGGAGATAACATCGAGCCCTTACCCTTCGATGCGGAGCAGCTTTTGTCTTCCTCTTACAAGTACAACGATGACATGGTTATAGCTGGTGAGTTTCTAATCTAGTTTTAACACGGCTTTATTACCTTCACGTGTAACTAACTAAATAGCTAACAATGAAATGGAATAAAAGCTTATAAGTCAACTTATGGCCCCTATCCCACTGGCGTTATGCGAGCGTTAATGTTGCGTATCCGCTGAACGAAACGTCACATCGCGCACATGCTGCAATTTGAGGTGTAGTAGGATAGAGCGGGACGGCGTGATTGTACTTACTTGTTGCTAAATCGCAACGTTACTAAGTCGCAGTGCGAACTCTTGCCACTAAAGTCTCGCGACGTTGACGTCCGGAGTAATGCCGAAAGTCGCATAACGCCAGCGGGATAGGGGCCTACTTCTTGTTGTCGTATAGATATGAAACTTTGTATTTTTATGATTTTCTGGTGACAATATTATAATTTAGTATCTTGGAGTTGTTCTTATGATGAAGCCAGGACGTGGATACTAAAACTTTTCAGAGGCTATTTGTAAACTCTTCGATTTTTGAGCTCATGTGATTCGTTTTGACTAGTCTAATAGATCGGGTTTAGTAACGAGGGTCTGATGATGGAGCCATGCTATGAGTCTACGTTATAGTTAGTCTACGTTTACTTGAACTATGTTTGTTAGTTTTTAAAACCGTTTTATTTTTAACTAGTTGCACATTGCGCCTCACAGCTCAGTCCGTAAGTGTCCTTTGTTTATTTACTATCAATGCTAAATTTCGACCAAATTGATCGACTTGTTTAGCCGTCAAGAGGTCATAAAAAAACTGACTGTCGCATTTATAATAATATACTAGCTGCCCACGCGATTGCGCCCGCCTTAAAAAGCATTCTATGTGCTATTCTATTGGCCATTTATTTTCAAAATGTCAGCCAAATCAGCCGCTAGTTAAGTTGCGAAGAGGTCACAAACAAACGAACAGCCCATCAGGCGAGCATCGTGCTTATCCTGTTACCTTTATATCACAAAACATCACATCATCAAAAGATCACAAAAACATATTTTCCTGTTGTATAACTCCGATCGAACACTGTTTTTTTCAGTCCTGGCGCCATTTAGCATTTTGCCAGGTGAATTTCCCAGTATGTTAAAAATCCACATTATTATTTTTTATCTATACATATTTAATCCATATTAATATTTTTTTAAATCACATTATTGTGATTACTTGACTGTATATGTTAGTAAATTTTTCACACTGAAACAGCTGAACGGATTTAGATTAAATTTGGAGTATTAAAACAGTAGTAAAGTATGTCTTTTTATATCGGAAAACCTTAGGTAACACAGCTGCTTGTATTTTAATAATGCGTCATGCTTATTTAACTTATTCGATTCAACTGATCTGAAAATCATTGTAAAATTCATATCAGAACCTCAGTAATATTTCATAATACCTACAATGTATATCTATGAATCACTGTTAACTTCGCTGTGAATTAATTTCACGGTAATTACATTGTAACTTTACCATCTGCTGAATAAATGAATATGTTAAGTGTTGGTACTTATGTATGTATGTGTATGTTTACTATGACAATGAATTGTTCCAGTTTGTATTGTGTGCACATAAACTAGTATAATGATTGCGACGACGATAAACGACTTTTTACCGACTTGAAAAAGGAAGAGGTTCTCAGTTCGTCTGTGTCTTTTTTTATTAATATCTTATAGGCTAGCGTTTGACCATTGTCTCACCTGTTGGTAAGTGATGATGCCGAAGTCGAAGATGGCAAGCACGCTAGGCCTAGAATTTAATTAAATACTGCCTACATGCTAAATAAATGCTTTGATTTGAGTACTAGGTGAGGGCACTCTAAAATACAAACCGTTGATGTTCTTTACTAAGTAGGTTGTTTGAAATAGAACAGGGCTACCTAAAACAAAGATATGAACCGTTAAGTATCAAACAATGTTTAATGGCCAGTGGAAATAAAGGCAGAGTAATGGACAGAACAAATAGATATTTTTAACCGACTTCAAAAAAAGGAGGAGGTTTCTCAATTCGACCGTATATATATATATATATATATATATTTTTATGTTTGTTCGCGGATAACTTCGTCGTTTATGAACCGATTTCGATTATTCTTTTTTTGTTCGAAAGGAGATATCCCAAGTGTGGTACCATGGTAATTTTATCGAGGTATGATAAGTATCTCCAGAGATATTGAGATAAACATCTCAAAATTGGTACTGAAAATGAATAGCGCGGCATTGAAGTCGGTTGTTTTTTAGTTTTTAAACGATATTATCTGTGTTAATAGTCTAGAAATCTCGATGGATGGTTTAGCAGTTGCCCATGTGTCTTGATACACGTCAAAATCATCATATAAATCATTATCAATTATCTATTATATATATATATTATAACTTAGCAAAAGCATCATTTAACGCACGGAGATTTAACGCTTCGAATTAAGAAAAAAAAAACAAAAGTAATGAACTATTCAGCTGTCATCCAATCGTTGACGTCAGACTATTGAAAAATTATAAAAGTAGGGTTGCCGTACAATTACACGTACCTCTATGTTTCAGTACTTTAGAAAACTTTTAAATTTCAAAATGCGTTGTTTGACGTATATTGGTAGTATATAACGTGAGAAGAACCACGCAGTTTTATGCTACTAAATAATCGATGTAGAACATACACGTAATCAATTATGTGCTCCAGCGGTTTATTTTATGCTTCATTGGATGCATAATCTGCCATCAGAGAACTATGGTGTATTACTTGTGATACCAACGTAACAATAAAAATATTGATTAAAGTCTTTAGATAACTAAGCTACGAATAGCTGTGTTTTCTGTCACTAAAACATATCATTTAATTACTACATATATGATCCTATATAAGAGTTTAGTTTTTTTCCTTTTGGGGTAAGGAACCCTAAAAATAAAAGAGTTATGCGGCGTTTAAAAAAAACAAATTAGTTCCTCGAGACTCGAGTCTCGACAGATGGTGTACATGAGAATAGAGATCAGATGCAATCATCATCATAATTAACAGCCAGTATTCGTTCACTGCTGGACATAAGCCTCTTCTATGGGTCGCCACTTAGCTCGAATCTTGCGCACTTTGTTTCCAACCGCTGCCAGCCAGCTTGCGTATATCATCGTCATTGCTCAACCTAGCTGGAGGGCGTCCTACGTAGTCTACACTCTAGAACACGTATACCCCAGACGGTTATCAGTTCTACGACAGATGTGACCAGCCTACTGCCACTCCAGTACATAAAGCTAATACAATACACACAATAAATCTGGCAAATCTCGTCAGTCGTTTTTCGATTGATCTAAACCGCTTTTATACCCTATATTTTTAACATTTGTAATTTTCAACGACCTTTGTTCGAGATTCAAATCTAGCGCAATTCACAGTATTGTCTTAGTCCTGCAACCATTTTTAATGTTAAAATAAAGCATTATATTTATACTCCATATTCCATCTTATATTTCCAGGTTCTCGAGAAACAGTATGGGTTGGCATAGACGCAAACACAGGTGACGTCATTTACGAGTGTGGATCCAGTGGATGCAACATAGAACATGCTGCAACAAGCGGCTCTCGTGACGTGATCGTGTTACGTAGACATTCTAACATCGTCAGAGCTGTGGATCCAAGAATGGGAACAGAGAAGTAAGTACTTGTAACTAATAACTGCATATAACAACTAACAATTACTTATATTATAAATATGTATTATAAATATATTACTTATATTAATCGTAATATAATGTGAATATATATATCAAAATGCATGTAACAATACACTATATTGTAATTTCTGGCAAAACAGAACAAAACGGAAGAGGCCTGGTGCTTATCATACGGGTCTAGAGCCTAGTTTAAGTACCAGGTGATTATTGATTTATTGTATTAACGCCATTTTTTCCAATAAACATTTTATACTTTTTTTTTTTTTTTTTAATACTAATTTCGCAATTTGAGGATCAAGTTGTTATGACGTCATTTACGTTGATTTTTTGAACATTTAATAGGCGACGTTGGACTTGCAGTTGAAAAGTATTGTTTTATCAAAAAAAATATGTGCGCATTTCACAGTGACCCTCCAATGAAGGAAAACATCGTTAAGAAACCCGCAACCCCCACATGATGGTAGGACACTATCTAGTGTCCGCCTGTGCAGCTAACACCCTCATGTTAGAAAATCTGTTGCCAAACATCTATGTGTTCCGGCAGCTATCCTTGAGAGCCAGTACCCATTCTAGGCCTAGCGTGCTACCATCCTCGACTCGCATCATCCATCACTTACTAACAAATGGGTGAGATAGTGGTCAAACGCTAACTTATACGATATAAAAAATATTACTTGCTGACTGCAATAAGTAAAATTTTGAACTAGACTGGTGATGAATTTGTGATTGTTATCTGGCAAAGACACATAAAACTAAATAAATATTGAAAGTCTCTTACTATAAAGCGTATTCAAAATAAGTGATTTCTCCTTGTAGATGGAACTTCAGCGTAGCAGAACACCAACTAGCCCTAAACCAGGGAGAATGCATCGGAGGGCGCACTTCAGCCCCGGCGCCGCAAGTAGCGGTGGGGGTGGCGATACACGACGCTAGAGTGGCGCTCTACGCGGCTGAGGATAGTGGACTTATGTGGCAACAAAAGGTATGGGCTTAGGGTATGAAAGTTAATCCATCGAGCTGGTTTTTTTTTTTTTTTTTGACCGATGAAGTCAGTTCTTGTAGATTAAATCTTGTTCTTAAATATATATTTAATAATGGTATTTGTGTATGACAGCTAGAAGCGCCCGTGGCCGGCATGTGGCGGCTACAAGGCGGCTCGCTGCAAAGCATTGACGTAGTGTGGCGCGCCTCGGAGTCTATCGCGGGGGTTCATGCACACCCTTCGCTTTACATCGGGGTGCATAACTCACAGGTATGTCCTTCCAACAATTGAAAATCGAACTAGCTGTAAAGGAAGCTATCCTTGGTATTTCCCAGAAGTATTGAATTACGACGACAAGTAACTAAAGTAAGCGACATACGCGACATACCCGTACCTCAGATAATCAAGCTGAAGTAGCAGTGGGCGGATTAATGATTATATATGCTGCAGAACCGATCACCGAAATTTCAGACAGCTGACACACACCGCCTATAAAAAATTATCTGGGACTCTTATCAGGAACCGATGAAACTGGCCTTTATATTAATTTATTTCAGCGGGGAAACTTCAGCTGGATACTCAGTCCACATATTGTTACGAGCGGGGCATATTAAAATGTCAATCAATATGAGATATACGTTTATTTCTAAAACACTAGGTTTGCACCAAGTTTCAGAATCGTCTTCCAAATCGTCATACACAATGATCAACTATCCGTTTATACGTACTACACAATCAGTTGGTCACTATTTGCACTTAGAAGTTAACAGTTATATATATGTTAACGCTTACTATGAAAGACTGATACACAACGCCGCGTCCCCCCGATGCCTTAAATAGGGCCGCAATCATCCTAACTAGAATAGTCATTGACCTTTTAAAATCAAAACAAATAGACACATATATAATAAACAATAATACCTACCTAAATCCAAATGTCTAATGTGAACAACTTTTACCATAGATGCAACTTAGGTCTCTAAATAACTTTTCAATCTGTATTCTTAATTACAAAACTAGGTATTTTAGTTTTATAGTTATCGTGAGTTAAAACTAGGTATGTTCATAAGGGTCAAAATACCAAAGCGATTAACGTTGTTTTTGTAACTTTTATGACTGCTTTTCTTATGATTTCAATTAGTCTCAAAGTTTCGGGTACATTTTCGTACGTTGTTGCAATATGTACCCTTAGTACGAGTTTTTATACCAAATTCGATATCGAATATAATATCGAACAAATTTTGTATGAAAAACAGTACAGCGCCTCTAGTGGTTACTACACTTCACAAAATTTAGACCAATCAGAGAGCCAGAATAAATTGAAAACTATGTGAGATCTGTCAAAAGCGTTTACGATGAAAACTCGTACTAAGGGTACTGAACGGTATTTATTTCAGCTATACATCCAAGAAAGTCCATTATACACTCGCAAGCTAGAATCCGTAATGGCAACCTCAAAGACTCCTTGGAAGTTGATCACTGGAAGACCTCTGCTAGAGTCGGACACGGCATTATCTGTAACCGACAACTCTCTGCCGGTGAACGCACAAGATGTGTCGGCCGACAAGTCTTTGTCGCAAGTCGCCTTGTACGGACCTAAGGGGCTCGCTGGTGAGTTATTAGATTGATACTAGGTTTGTAGTGGTAGGACTTCTGCTAGTCCGCCTGGGGCGGTACCACCATTTTGTCAATTAATTTTCAGCCGTGAAATAGAAATGTTTTTCGGTTGAAATGGCAAGGTGTCCTTTTACAATAAAAAAAATATAAATTTTCAAAAAGGTAGTTTTTCAATTCGTCTGTTTTTTTTATATCTATGTTACGCGATTACTCCGTCAATTTGAAACCGATTCGAATGATTTTTGTGTTAATTGGGGGGGGGTACCTTACCAATTTCCAAGGTTGTCCCATTATAATTTTATTGAGATCTGATAAGTATCTCCAACACCTCAAAATTAGTACTGAACATGACTAGCGCAGCATTTGAAGTGTTATTTTTCGTTTCGTAAACGATCTTACATTATAGTTATTCTTACAGGCTAGCGGTTGACCACTATCTCGCCTGGTGGTAAGCGATGATGTGGTCAAGGATGGTGAACACGCTAGGCATCGAATGAAAACTGGCTGAATCCACACATCTATCTCAACTATTGCTTCACTGCTACATGCAATCTCTTTTCAGCTTCATTTTATTTATTTTTTCGTTTAAAAAGTATATTGTATATACAGTGTGGAAATTAAACTCAGGCCCTGGAGGGAAACTACTTTAAATCCTTAAGCTAGCTCATTTTACTTAAAGGAGACATTCCTTTATTTTTGAAAAGAAACAAATCTGCATTAAAAGATTTTTTTAAACTCGCTTGCTTCGCCCGGGACTCGAACCAACTAAAATTAAAAAAAATAAACACTCTTTATTTTATTATACTAATCGGTAGTATTAATATTCAGGATAAAGTTTCTCTAAAAAATGTTTGGTTACTGTTCACTTTTAACAAGTAAAAGACACGTAACAGTTCTGTTATCTCTCCAACACTCAAAGACTTCGTATGAAGTACACGCTTGCTAATTTATCGTTAAGTACCTTGTTGAAATCTTCGATAAGAAAATTGTTCAATGGTGGTAATACCTCTATGCACATTTCCTTCTTACATGATCCGAGGCGTGGAGAAGTTACAAGGCTACAAGAAATGAATTTCAACGGCGACTAATGTTGTGTAGCCGGAACGACGGGGCTCATTTCGAACAATTTATCAGTTAAATAATTTAAGTGTTACAAAATTGATAGTAAAATAAAGTTGATGTTAGATTTAACGATTATTTTTATTTTTAAGACCTAATGTTTGTTAGAGAAACTTTATCCTGAATATTAATACTACCGATTAGTATATTAAAATAAAGAGTGTTTATTTTTTTTAATTTTAGTTGGTTCGAGTCCCGCGCGAAGCAAGCGAGTTTAAAAAAATCTTTTAATGCAGATTTGTTTCTTTTCAAAAATAAAGGAATGTCTCCTTTAAGTAAAATGAGCTAGCTTAAGGATTTAAAGTAGTTTCCCTCCAGGGCCTGAGTTTAATTTCCACACTGTATATTCTGTTGTTTATGGTCTGTTATACTAGTGTATGGTCTGTTGTGCTATCATTATGACTCAGAAAAAATAATAGTCCTACGGACAGAACATGCACTTTCTGACAGCAAACATGCGAGATTAAACCTAGTTACAACGTCCATAACGTTCAAAATACCACTGTCGGTTGTATCGTGGACGATACGCGAAGCGGTAGGAAAAAAACGAGAGTGAATGACGCCTGGTTATGAGCAAATAAAAATCTATTATTAATATTTTATATTATTGTCTTTCAGGTGACTACGGGTTTTTCTTGTTCGTACAGGAAACGTGCGACCAAGCCGTGCAGACTACAGAGGGTGACACTGTCGACCGAGCCTCTAACGCGGCCGATCCTCACGATCATCATCACATACATGTGCATGTTTACTCGCTTTGGTATGATAATTTCAGTAACTTTTATTATTAAGCGGCAATGGCTACGATGTCGGCCTGACGATTGCGAGGTCGTGAGTTCGAACCCCACCCATTGCACTATTGACGTGAACCCACTCCAGACAGTAGCATATTTAGCTTAGTTGGAGGATTTTTTAAAAAATTTTTTTTATTAATTTTATTGACTTGAACCCACTCCAGACAGTAGCATATTTAGCTTAGTTTCAGGGGTTAACAAGACTACTAAAAATGTGGAACCCATATTGCTAGTAAGATTTTTTTTATTACCAAGAATATACAAAACTTAAGTAATACAGAAATAATTAGGTAATACAATCGGTGGTCTTATCGCTTACAGCGATCTCTTTCAGACAACCTTTCGGATGGACAGGAGTATTACAAAGAAAAGTTACAAAGTTAAATTAAATTACAAGACTTGTGCTGTAATAAAACTAAGCTGCATTACATTTGAGACCATTTTTAGGCTTCCGTAGTCCTGAAAAGGAACCCTTATAGTTTCGTCATGTCCGTCTGTCTGTCCGAGGTTTTGCTAAGAGACCGTTAATACTAGAAAGCTGTAATTTTGTAGGGGTATGTATATAAATTACGCCGATAAAGTGGTGAAATAAAATGTTGAAAAATATTTTTTTTTAGGGTAGCTCCCCTATATGAGAATTGGGGATGAATTTTTTTTTCGTCATCTACCCTATCGTGTAGGGTATCGTTGAATAGGTCTTTTAAAATTACTTAAGGGTTGCTAATACCATTTTTGAATTGAATGCTCCATTTACGAAATATTGAACTTTAAAGTGCAAATTTTTGTTCCAGTAGGGCGTCCCCCCCCCACTAAACGTTAAACTGCTGGCTTGAAAAATCTGGAAAAAATCGTGATAATAGTGCATTTCAGGAACTTTACAGGAAAATTGTAGCGGTTAAGATACCTTTATTAGTTTAGCAGTAATAGTCGTTGAACTTGGGTGTTGGATAATTTTGTACCAAATACAAAATCCTTAGAATAAATCCTTTAAAATGACAAAGACGGAGTACCTAGTTGCTTGTTTATAACGGGTAAAGACTTGCATTGAATAACGGGCTACTACGGAACCCTACATTGCGCGTGGCCCGACACGCACTTAGCCGGTTATTAAATAAATAAAACTTTTTTTTAATTATGTATTTTCATTGAAATAAATATTTTGAATTAACTCTCTAGATGGCTTCTAATATTGAGAGATTGTAGATTGATCTGTCACTCTCAAAATATAGCGAAATCTTCAAATATTTTCAGACAGATCTCTTCTTTTCAATAAAATTAAATTCAATAAAAAACTTAACATTTATACATAGTCTCTAACACCTTTATATCGCCATCTTACAAAGCGTAACATCGTGACAAAACCCTTTATCATCGTTTTTCTTCACCGGAAGGTAAAAGAAATGCGCACATACATTTTTCCTCCTAAAAGAAAGAAAAATCCTGTGCTGCGCTGTGGATTTAAACCCACGATCTCTGGAGTCGATTTAACTGTTCTCTTTTTTGTATCTTATAGACTAGGTGTCATCTATAAATTACGTGAGACGATTTTGGCGATTTTTCAACATCTCTCCCCTCCCCTTGGTGAGATATAATATACAGTGTGGAAATTAAACTCAGGCCCTGGAGGGAAACTACTTTAAATCCTTAAGCTAGCTCATTTTACTTAAAGGAGACATTCCTTTATTTTTGAAAAGAAACAATTCTGCATTAAAGATTTTTTTAAACTCGCTTGCTTCGCCCGGGACTCGAACCAACTAAAATTTAAAAAAATAAACACTTTATTTTATTATACTAATCGGTAGTATTAATATTCAGGATAAAGTTTCTCTAAAAAATGTTTGGTTTCTGTTCACTTTTAACAAGTAAAAGACACGTAACAGTTCTGTTATCTCTCCAACACTCAAAGACTTCGTATGAAGTACACGCTTGCTAATTTATCGTTAAGAACCTTGTTGAAATCTTCGATAAGAAAATTGTTCAATGGTGGTAATACCTCTATGCACATTTCCTTCTTACATGATCCGAGGCGTTCAGTGGAGAAGTTTAAAAATGGAACGTTTGACTTTGTTTGACAAACGGGACGATTAGATGGCCTGCAAGAAGTCCAGACCTGACGCCCATGGACTTCTTTTTATGGGGTCATGTAAAAAATGTTGTTTATGAAACTTGCTATGAAACCGTTCAAGAGCTAAGGATTGCGATAGAAAATGTTATTAGGGGCATACACCACAACACTTTGCTGAAGGCTACAAGAAATGAATTTCAACGGCGACTAATGTTGTGTAGCCGGAACGACGGGGTTATTTTCGAACAATTTATCAGTTAAATAATTTAAGTGTTACAAAATTGATAGTAAAATAAAGTTGATGTTAGATTTAACGATTATTTTTATTTTTAAGACCTAATGTTTGTTAGAGAAACTTCATCCTGAATATTAATACTACCGATTAGTATATTAAAATAAAGAGTGTTTATTTTTTTAATTTTAGTTGGTTCGAGTCCCGGGCGAAGCAAGCGAGTTTAAAAAAATCTTTTAATGCAGATTTGTTTCTTTTCAAAAATAAAGGAATGTCTCCTTTAAGTAAAATGAGCTAGCTTAAGGATTTAAAGTAGTTTCCCTCCAGGGCCTGAGTTTAATTTCCACACTGTATAATCATTTCTTTATTTCTCCAATACACAAAGTTGCCAATACAAATGATTCTTAACTAATGTGAGACTGATGCCTGTGGTAGGTTTTACAGAAAAACCTGTATTACAGGACACCAGGACTTCCCACTTATAATAGCTATAGTGTTTGGCATTATTTAAATAATACAAATAAAAAAAAGTCATGATGTCGTGAGATTTTGCTCTAACATCTCCCCCCCATCTCTTATCTCACGTGAGATATTTCATGAGCGCAACGCGCAAAAAATAATTAATTTAAAAAAATTTGCAATAATTTTAATTTAAAAAAATAGCAGTAATATTAATTTAATGGTCTAGAATCACAGTTAGAAAATCGGACAATAAAATACCTAAAAGTAAGAAGAACAACTAAAATTTGATTAAATATTGATATTACATGATATTTGCCGAGTCCCCCCCTCTCCCCCACGTAATATTGGGTGAGGTTTGACTTAACCCCCTCCTCCCCTCCTAAATCGCCTGGTGGTAAACGATGATGTGGTCGAAGTTCTCCTTAATGTGAATGTGAGTGGTTTATCTTTGTATGTAAATGAGTCCATGTTAATTGACAAATAAATGATAATATATATTTATACACATAAAATTGCCAATTAATTTTCAGCCGTAAAATGGGAATGTTTTTCGGTTGAAATGGCAAGGTGTCTAGTGAAATTACAGAGCATGTGAGACTCAACATCTTTATGTCTCAAGGTAACAGGCGCAGTGCAGTGACATGCAAAATTCTGGACTGCCAGAATTTTGCATGCCGCTGTATCTGTAATAGGTAGACGTCATCGCTTACCATCAGGCGAGCGTCGTGCTTGTCCTGTTACCTTTTACCGTAAAAAAATTAATACACCACATAGTCCAAAAACGTGTCTTTGTTCAAATTATGAGTTTGATATGACAGGTACTGGTGGAAGGAAGTATTGGTGATAGCTGTGACGAGCGCTCTGTTCCTGAACGTGATAATTTGGCCGCATTACTTCGCGCCGCGCGCTCCGCCGCCCACTTCTAAATCTACCAGCGTTACATTGACTCGCTCAGATTTGGTCACACATTATGAAAGGTCAGTTTTACTCATTTTTAACCGACTCAAAAAAGAGGTTTCTTAATTCGACAGTATATATAATATTTTATTTTTTTATATTTATTTTTATACAAGGTGTAACATAAGGGTGTAGTAATATTTAAACTGTGTATACCTAGCCTGATGTATAATCTACCTGCAAAGTCACGCTTTCCTCAGCAGCATGGATCCAGAGTTATGACAAGTTAAACTTTTCCAAATACTTCGCTATTTATAACCCTAATGTCAGATTAGCAGACGTAAACGAACAGAATAAATAATAGTACAAGTAGTAAACTTATTCATTGAGTAAAATAATTTAAAATAAAATTTATTATTTAGGTCAAAGGAACCGACAAGCCATAAATCATTTTTTGTGAATGCCGCTCGCCAATTGGGTACGGACGTTTCCGTACCCAATTGGGGAGCGATCACTTCTTTGAAATACCGCGCGCCAATCGAATACGAGCGCCATATCCTTGAAATACGGCCAGCCAATAGCAACACGAAAGAAAGGAAGAGAAGAAAAATGGCGGCGACCAGTGGCGAAAAAACAGTTCGGGTTGTCCAAAATATTGCGAATAATTAATTTTTAAACTTTGTATGGTGAAATAAAGTTTCGATTTGAAGTTTGGTATTTAGGTATAGGATTCGTGACATGCTATACATACACACCTTTCAATATTACTACACCCTTATGTTACACCTTGTATAATATTTCGCGGCTAACTTCGTCGTTTAAGAACCGATTTTGAATATTCTTTTTTTGTTGGATAGAAGATATCTCAAGAGTGGTACCACAGTAATTTCATCGAGATCTGATGAGTATCTCCAGAGATATGGAGATAAACATCTCAAACTTGGTACTGAAAATTAATAGCGCGGCATTCGAAGTCGGTTCTTTTAGTTTTTAAACGATCTTATAGAAGTGAAACTTCTTTAGTTGCACTGGGGTAAAATTTTACGGAAGTGACGTAGCGTCACAATCCGAATTCAACGGATGTGACGTAAGCATCATGTTATCTATACTAATATTATAAAGAGAGAACATTTGTATTTTTGTATGTTTGTAATGAGTAAGCTCAAAAACTACTGAACCGATTTAAAAAATTCTTTCACTAATACATAGAATGGACTTTCGGAATGAAAATAGGCTATATATATATATATATATATATATATATATATATATATATATATATATATATATATATATATTATCCCGTTTAAATAAAAGGTACATTCGTGGAGACCTAATTTGCAACCTAAGTCAACAATAAAACGGTCGAAAAAACACGTTTCTTACGAACGCTGCTTAATTGAAAATAGATTATGCAAGAGTTGTACTTAATAAAACCTACAAAAAAGTCCGCGACAGCATATGTCTATCTCTTAAGGTTGACTCACAGTAACCATTCTAATCTTAAAATTTTTGTTAAAAAATATTACATAACTTCCAAGGCTATTTTCAAGTATATAGTATTAATCCTTATCCAAATAATTACGTTAATTAGTTTGGCCACATATTATAGATTAAAATTGTCCTTTACAGTATATAATTCAAATGAAAACTCTAGAAAATATCACGAATTTCACAAACACGCATCGCAAAATTAATAAAATATTTGCAGTGAAACCACAGATTAGGTCATAGTTACTACGAAAATATTATTATAAGCTTAGCTATGCTGTAGATCCTCACCGATCACAATCAATTTGAAGTCAATATAGTATAATAATATGATCTATTGTATAAAATAATATTCATCTATCTATATATAATAATATAATATAATATTTTAAACCACCCCGACTGATCTATGTATAATAGCTTTTTCCAATGACTCTAATCACGACATTTAAAATCTGAGCTGTAAGTTCGTGAGGATTTGAGTATTCTGTAGAGTCCAGGAGGCTTCCATGTTCTTACAATATCGTTGAAGAAGAAGATTTTCGAATTGATCAGACCTATGAAAGTTGATTTCATAGCGCAATTAACTAGAAAAAAGCTCATAATTTTATTACGATTGAACGAATTTTCATGAATCAAAGCTAAGAAAACTCTCGATGAAGACATCTATCAAACAAAAAAAAAACTATCAATAATAAAAACAAAATCGGTTCATCCGGTTAGGTGCTAAGATGCTACAGACAGACACACAGATACACACGTTAAACGTATATTACCCCTACATTTTGCGTCGGGGAACGCCGTAAGGTTACGGCGGCAGATGTACTCCTTGGTGGTAAGCTACTTTTTGGTAGATTTAATGATTCCACTACCACTGTACGAAAACTCATGATTCATGAATGCACATAAAACTTTCATTGGTAGGTATATAGCTTGGATTAGAACCAACGACTGTCGGGTCAGAATCAGGGTAACTATCCTTTACGCCAAAGGGCCGTCCAATATCAATACGTAAGTATTATAAAACAAAGTTCATCACTGCGTCTGTCTGTCTGTTCGCAATAATCTCAATAGCTACTGAAAGGATTATCATGCGGTTTTCACCAATAGCCAGAGTGTTTATGAGGAAGGTTTAGGGGCATAATTCGTTAAGGTTTTGTGTAAATTGGATGAAATATGACGATGGTTGTTAAATATGTTCATATTTTATATTCGATGCATCAAACTGATGCAAATTTTGTAGGCATATATGTTCTACCCATGCGAAGCCGGGGCGGGCTGCTAGTAATTTATATTTTTAAACGACCTCTATTGTAGAACTGCGTAACTACGAAGACGTTATCGTTCGAGCATTCGTACCGCTAAATTCAACAGATGCATTTGTACAGTAAAATAATGAGTGATGTTTAATATATTATTCATTAAGTGAGAAGGAAGTTTCATTTCTTACGCGTAGCTCTCTGCGCACCCTCTTTTTTATAATATAAGGTGACAAATATGCTGACGGCCCACTTGATGGTAGATTGTCACCGACGGTTATTGACACCTACAACACCAGCGGCGTTGCTGATACGAGGCCGCCCATAAAGTACGTCACACGTTAAGGGGGAGGGAGGGGTCGATGAAGTGTGACATTATGTGACAAGGGGCGGGAGCGGGGGTCTTAAATTTCGTGACGTTACATTTCAAGATCATTAGATCTTGAAATGTATTAACATGTATGATATATTAACTAATGTATAACGTAGTATAACGTAGTATAACGATGTATATCTAAGTATTAAAATGCCAAATTTGAACTATTAAGGAAAAGCTTAAAAAATATTTACAACTTCATCTGTATTTGCAAAAGGTTTAAATTGTTTTGTTGGAGAGTTCACACTAGCTCTTCTAGTGTCAAAATATGTGACGTCACACTAGGGAGGAGGGGGGTGTCTCACAAATATGATCAACAGTGACGGGAGAGGGGTCAAAAAATCGCGGAATTAGTGTGACATACTTTTCATACTTTTACAACCCCATATCCCCTACGAAGAAATTATAAGTCTAATATCTTCGTAGCATATCCCATATGAATGTATGAACAGAGAAAGGAACGGATGGCGGGAAGCCACTTAGTTTTTCTACAATGTAATAAAGAAGTAAACGAATACGTAAAGATCGAGCTCAGCGTGCCGTAGGAGAGGCCTATGTCCGGCAGTGGACGGAAATTAGCTGATAATGATGATGAATGAAGAAGTACCCCTGACAATATTTTAAAATCTAATCATCTTTTCCAGCCCAACCAAACAAATGCCACCTTCGTATCTCGTGTCAATGCCCAACATGGGCGTTGCACTAGCTCCCGCTGAAAGACCACCCGTAGAATACTCCGGCAGATATGAAACTGACTTCACGCCGCTCAGGTGTCTAGGCAAGGGCGGCTTCGGCGTTGTGTTTGAAGTTAGGAACAATATAGATCATTGCACTTATGCGTTGAAGAGGATCACGTTGCCACAAAAGTAAGTATTTTTTTATACATCATGTAGGCTGCCATTTGACCATTATCTCACCTGTTGGTAAGTATTGATGCGGTCGAGGATGGTACCACGGTAGGTCTAGAATGGTGATATAGTCAAAATCGCGGATCGAATTTGAATCAGAAAGCCACAAGAACTTGACCAATGGGATCACTCGAGAAAGGCATTTACCCAGCAATTCCCAGCAGTCGGATTCAACAGGTTGCGCATTGATGATGATGATAATAAATGATATGTGACCAAGCCAAACTCAACTCTCGCTTTATAGTACTCGATCACTTTTGATAATAATAGAATCTGTGGCACATAAATATCTTTATCACGTCTACATAGACGTACATACGTGTATGTAGACGTATGTCTTATTGTTACACACAATCAATTATCTTAGACTGTATATCTGACTATCTGAGACCAAGAACTAGATTTATTTAACAGTTCAATGAGTGACCTTCGAAAGTCAATATTAATTTTTATGTCGGTAGTCGGATTGCCCAAATAGTTTTATTATTATTAGTATTTTTTTGTGTTGTTTCCGTTTTTGTTGAAATGTATTGTTTTTTCTAGTTAATTTAGCTGAACATCGTACATTACTATAATAAACGTCAAAAGTCAGTCAAGCTCCATACAAAAACACCGGTCATGGTTATAGTTACGGTTAAAGTAAGGTCAACTCAGCTTTAGGGTAGGATGCACCATCTTTAACCATAACAAACGTCAAAAATCTGTGAAACTCCATACAAGAACACTGGTTGTGGTCATAGTTACGGTGCAATTTAGGCTGAGTTGCTCCATCTTACTTTAACCGAAACTATTACTGTAACCAGTGTTTCTGTATGGAGTTTGACTGACTTTTGACGTTTGTTATAGTTAATGTAAGATGGTGCAACCCAGCCTTAGCCTTATAGAAACACTTGCTGTGCCCGTGACTTCGTCCGCGTGGAAAAGTGTCTTCGTTGTTAGTGTCGCACCCTAAAACGCCACGCTAATCCCCCTTCCCCCCTCCCCTCCCCCTTCCCCTTAAATCGGTTCCGTGGTTTTGGCGTGAAAGTGAGTCAGACAGACAGACAGAGTTACTTTCGCATTTATAATATTAGTATGGATTATATTAAGTATGTTGTCTTGTTGTAGAGAAACAAAACGCGAACGTGTCCGGCGTGAAGTTCGCGCGCTCGCGAAGCTCGACCACGCGAACATCGTGCGATACTTCAACGCGTGGGAGGAGCGACCGCCGCCGCCCGCGCTCGCTCTGCGGGACCGCGACCTTATACGGTAACTATTTACCTTATAAATTACTATCAACGCCTTGCGGTTTCACTCGCGTAGTTCCCGTATCCGTGAGAATATGGGGATAAAACATAAATATAAGAAGAAGAATATAATTGTTAACCATAATTAAGATAGTTTAAAAACTAAAACAACCGACTTCAATTTCAAGACGTTTATCGTCATATCTCTGAAGATACTTTTCAGATTTCGATGAAATTACAATGGGACCACCTCGAAAAGTACCCTACCGGTTACGAAAAGAATCATTCGAATCGGTTCACAATTGACGGAGTAATCGCGTAACGTACACGCAAAAAAATATAAAAAAAAAATTCCACAGTGAACTCGACGGGACCTCTGAACTATCCGAGGAATATCCATCATCACCTATCTCCAAAGCTAAATCACCTCGCGGGAAAGGCGACAGCGTTGTACTAAACCTACACAAGCCTTTCAACCCGTTCAGTCCGTTTACTGAAGACTTTGGACTGCAAGAACCTTCGAGAAGGAATAGGTAAGTTGCTTTCATATTTTTATATGTGTAGTGGTTTAATTTTAAGTATGCTTTTGGTGATGGTGAGCTTAACTTATAAGTATAGTGCCGCTTTAGCCCGGGGCTTTGGTAAACGGCATCCTTACCGTACGTTTACACTGCACAGAAAACATGTAAAACAATTGCCCGCTTTGTTACTCATAGGCTGTTAGACAGAGACGGAGATTGTCTTGCAGCATCAATTTTCACTTCACAGAAAATTCTGTGAAGTGAAAACGATCTGTTACAATTTGGCTTTTGACGCAATGTTTTAAGGTTGGACGAAACTTGGAGACCATACTACTGACATACGTCCATTCCACTTGTCCGTAAACGTAATAAATAATTACTAAAGTTTTGTATCAGTTTAAGAAAGTCTAAATATTACATTTTTTTTACTTAATAGGCAAGCGTTTGACCACTATCTCAACTAATGTTAAGTGACGATGTAGCACGCTTATCTAGAAGATACCCGTTCACTCGCGATTTGAAGACCTCCGGGTTGTAGTTACTGGGAAACACAGACACGTTCCTTGGCAGTATGTATGATAAATGTTGAAGCAAACATTTTGTATATTACATTACAATACTCATATTAATTTTACTATTATGAGCGGAGATTTTGTTCTGACATTACTTGTGTCAAATGCACCACTACGCATTCGTCAATATCTTCCTGGATACTGTAAGTCAGAATAAGAACATAGTATGGGTGAGACTTGTTCCAATTTGAAATGATTTCGCTATTACGTGTAAGAGAGACAGCCATGCGGCATCTCTTTTATTTTGAAGTTATGAAATGTTAGGTCCTTGGTAAAACGGTTAGGTTAATGGATCGGTATATAGAAGTATTTGTGCTGTTGTTTTTTTACTTGTTGTGGTGTGGTTTCATAGTAGAGGCAAGTTTTGGTTTTATTCTCTTATTAATTATCTCAAACCTGTGTTACCGGTTCTTAATAGCCCTGTGAGGAACATTTTGCTTGCTTTTTGGCTACTTTTATATAGGGTCATAATTTTTTCCAACTAAGCTCAATAAGTAAATATGCTTGTGTCTGGAGTATTTTCACGTCAATGCAATGCAATTGCAATAGGATCGAACTCACGACATATCGATCGCCAGGCGGACGCCTTTGCCATTGCGCTATTGCCGCTTAAATATGCGTCATATATCAGATAACTAACTGTAGAATTATCAAGAACCGGTGCATTTCACCCTAAGAGCCAGTTACACCGGTTCCTGAAATGCGTTAAATAGTTATCTGACACATGACGCCATGTAAAAGCTGTCAAAAATCTATCAGATTTCTTCATATTAGCGCTATCAGGAACCGGTGAAACTGGCCCTAAACCTACCAAATTCTTAAACTAGTCTATATACCACTTGGTGTCAGAAATTTTTATAACCTTTTGGTGTCAGAAAATGTCTTATATAGGCTTTAATTTACCTTTTATAAGTTATTTTTCTAACTAAAAACATAATTTAATACGTTGCTTTTTAACCAACTAACCTAAAAAGCTTAACCAACTTAAAAAGGTGATGCTCAATAATAACCCCCGTCATAAAATAACTTTTGTAATAACAATAACATAGATGTATAAAGTTATGTGAACGCTATGAAATCAATCCAGTAGTCCTCTCCCTATCCGCTTTCATTGCACATTTGGCATAGAATGTCTGAGATGCGTTTTTTTTCTGTTGGCCAAAGGTGTGACCCACCGAATGTCCACCAGGCGGGCAGGCGTCACCCGTCTGATGGTAATCGCTCACTGCCGGCCGTCCTGGATGACGTCACAGTGGATGTGGCCGATAAACCCCCGTAAGAATACATTTTCACCCCCCACATATAGGTACTAAGACCGGCCCGCTTGTCACGAACTTTGACAGTTGATCATTGTATGAACTAAATGACAGGGACGCAGCTATACTCTATAGATCCGTCTCTGTCATTTCGTTCTTTTCATTCACTGTCAAACTTCGTGATTACTCCTACTCAGTATTATTGAACTACACCTAGAAGATTATACTCAATGACGGTTGCATGTAAAATTCAGATTTTTACTCTTTTTTTTCTTTCACGTTGATTTTAGAGTTTGATAATGTTCTTACGGTATTTGTGAGCGAGATAGAAATAAAGGTACTTAGGTGAATTAATTTATCTATTCACAGTAATATTCTACCGTGAAAAATCTGCAATGTTTTCTGGGTGCAATGTTTTTGAACTACACCAAAGCACAGACACACTCTTAGCATATAATGAAATTCTTTAATATAATAATAGTTTTAACCAATCAAATGGTTTCATTATAATTTAAGGAAATTGGTTTGGACCGGTATTATAAAACAGAGTCCAAGCGTGTGCCCTTAGCATAGAATGAAGGCATTTAATTGTTTAAATCGTGCCTAGTTGACGACCTATGGACGATCCGTTGGCGTAAAGGATAGATAGCTTTACTTCTAACCGGAAGGTCGCCGGTTCATATCCTAGTGAAGCATCAATGTATTTTCCTATGTGCATTCATGATTGTTTGTTCAGCACACAACCCTTGCGAGTCAGTCCATTCTAGGCCTAGCTTGTTCACCATTCTCGATCACATCATCGCTGACCACCACGCGAGATAGTGGTCAAACGCTAGCCTGTCAGATATAACAAAAAAATATATTAAAAGCATTAAGATTAAAAAAATAAAACAGTGAAAAAACAGTTAGGGACGTCTTTGCATGAATTGTTTTGAATGATTTTGTTTGTGATTTATTTTGCACCCGATTTTTTTTCGTTTTTTTACTGTTTGTATCTTCTTGGAACAAATGAGCTATTTCTACCACTACAACACATACATGCACATATTGTAAAAAAATGCAGGTTGTGTTTTTATCTGTAGATATTCTTTAATTATATCCGTCCCGTTGTTTCGTCCACCTTGATCATAATATTTAATATCTCTGCCTTGTATAACAATATTTAATATCCCTACTAATATATTGTCCAATATAAAACTAATTGTAAATAGACTTGATTAGACTCATACCTCACCTCATACCATTTTCTAAAAGATCATCATCATCATTAACAGCCAGTATTCGTCCACTGCTGGACATAGGCCTCTTCTATTTTCAAAAGATAAAGTATTGTAAAAAGGCGTTTTCATAAAAAAATAATAGTTCCTGGTGACTCAACAGATGGCTTACGAAATGAACGCAGAGATCTGTCACTGTCAAACTGAATTAATCTGACAAACATGTTGTTATCCTTTCTTCCTTTTTATATAAATGTCTAAACCATTTCATGCCTTAGATTTCTAACATTTGTTATTTTTGACGACCTGTGCTTTAATAAATTATTATTATTTTCGCTAAAATAATAATAAACAAAGATTAGCGTTGACGCTTTTGACAGTGACATCTCGGTAGGTTCGCATCAATCACCTAGCGAGTGTAGTGAAACCATGTTATTAATGAAAGTGGCTCATTATTAAATTTATAAAATAGTTGTATATTTTTTGTCATAAAGCTGTAATATTTCAAGAGAAGACTATATAACTTATATCGATCTTTCGCCTGATTAGTGTGAAAATCTGCCGTCTTAACCTTACGGTTTTCCGGCATCACACAGCCCTTGAGAGTCAGAGTATTCTAGGCCTAGCGTGATCACCATGTTCAGCCATATCATCGCTTACCACCAGGCAATATACCTATACTGTAAGATATAAAAAAGATGAAAGTCTATGTTGTACCGTAGGCAGAATACGTGAACAAAATTTTCCATATATGAATATGGAAAATTTTGATCTTCATCGGGAATATATTAAAATATTTATTATTAGCTTGCGTATTGAAAGAATCCTTCCTTCAGCACAATAAGACTGAAATACAATTGTTGAAGACATATTGATAGATCAATTTTTCTTGAAAGCTAAGGGAATAAATGTAATGTGTTTTTTTTATGTCGACACCTCACCGCTCTTGCGGGCAGGAGTTTAAAGTACTAACTTACTTTGTTCCAGATCCCTAAGTTGCTCGGACGGCATAATTTTCGACGCAAACGCACCCGACGGAGACCACACGTCCAATGACGTTAAACATACCATAGACGATACCAGAGAGAATAATACCATAGACAATACCAGAGACAACACCATAGACAATAATACGATGGACAAGCGCTCCATAGACAAGAGACTCTCGCGGGTGCTAGACTCGGAATATAAGACTGACAGTAGTAATTGTAAGAAAAAGGTATGATATATTTTTGGTCCGATTTTCTATTTAGGTGCATAAATGTGCATGGAAAGTTTTTAGTACTTCTTAACTCAATTTTGGACGCCTGAGCACCTATTGTCTTTAAATTGTTATTGTAAACAAGATTTTCTGACATAAAAATATTTTGTGTAAGTTTACACGATAGGTTTTGCTGTCAGTTTGCTGGCAGTCACGGCTGTCACTGATGGATAACTGATCGTGTAATGGGGTGACTGACCGTGACTGACCGATATTTACAAACTTTTATATGCTGCATGAGCTACCATCAGTCTTGACTTTTGGTTTTGGATGATGGATTATCTGCCGTGTAATAGACGCAATACACGAACTGTTTGAATTAGTCAGCATCGACTATTTCAAGCTGCGACTGCATAGCAAACTATAGCCTACTACGTACACATACACGGAATCGGTCAAGCAATGGGGATGTTGTCTGGGTCGAAAAATAGTAATTCTAATTAGTCCGTCAGTTAGACTATCATAAAATATTGGACACGTATTTTTTTATTTTACAAATCAATAAAAATTGACAAAGATAAAGAGCGTCAAAGTTAAGGAGTGGGGGCTCGTGACGTCACTAACCGCTAGAAAGTAGTACACTTTTGAGCGGTTTGTGACGTCACGCGGAATTTCAACGCTCTTTATCTCCGTCATTTTTTGTATAATTGAAAAAATAAAAAATACGTATCCAATATTTTTTGATAATGTAAATGACGGACTAAAATAATTTATTAGTAAACTAGCCTATTCGACTGCTTCGGGCGATCAGCAGCACGGTGATATTTCATCTGACTGAACTGACGACTGCTCTCGCGGAGTTCCCCCCTCCGCCCGCGCCATCATTACACGTTGCGTGCGCCTTTTTTATTAACCGACTTCCAAAAAGGAGGAGGTTCTATGTTCGTCTGATTGTATTTTTTTTTGTGTATGTTTGTCCGATATTTTTGCCAATTGTGAACCGATTCGAATGATTTTTTTTTAATTTGTAGGGTACATTTTTAAGATGGTCCCATTGTAATTTTATCGAGATCTGATAAGTATCTCCAAAGATATGACGATAAACGTCTCAAACTTGTTACTAAAACTAACTAGTGCGGCATGGAAGTCGGTTGTTTTAGTTTTTAGATCTTAATTATTTGTGGCAGAAGGCAAGCGTTGGACCACTATCTCAACTGATGTTAAGTGACGATGCGATCGACGATGTAGCACGCTTACCTAGTAGATACTGTTCAATCGCGATTTGAAGACCACCGGGTTGTAGCTATAATAGGAAAACACAGACACCGCCAAGGAATTCCATTCCTTATTTCCATTTCCAATTCCCTTCCATTTCCATTCAAGATATTGGAACTTTATATTTTATTTTTGGAATTTCAGCAGGAATAGTAGGAACTTCATTAAGTTTATTAATTCGAGCAGAATTAGGGGCTCCAGGATCTTTAATTGGAGATGATCAAATTTATAATACTATTGTTACTGCCCATGCCTTTATTATAATTTTTTTTATAGTTATACCAATTATAATTGGAGGATTTGGTAATTGATTAGTGCCCTTAATATTAGGGGCTCCAGATATAGCATTCCCACGAATAAATAATATAAGATTTTGATTACTACCTCCTTCAATCACACTATTAATTTCAAGTAGAATTGTAGAAAATGGAGCAGGAACAGGATGAACAGTTTATCCACCTTTATCATCTAATATTGCTTATGGAATATATATATGTATGATAAAAGACGAAGCACCTTCCACCCGCTCACTTCTTGTTTTGTTTGTTGTGACTTGTCGAGCAGTTGAAACCGACTGCTGTAGCTATCAGTTTTATCTGTTCAATGGCAGCTTCAAGAAGTTAACGTTAACTGCCCGAGCAGTCCGTGTATGGCTAGTTTTACATTTTTATTCAAAATCTGTTACTCTGATTGGCTAACGGCCGAAATAGCGTGCAAATAACGCATTCTGATTGGCTAGCGCCATTGTTCGTTCTACATCATTAACTAGTTGTGAAATTGGAATCACAACTATTATGTTTATTGCTCGATGTATTAGTTCAACGAAAGAGGTGCGTCTGCCCTAACGATCCATTTTTCAACTAATATTATAAATAGAAAAGTTTTTTTTGTTTGTTACGATTTGACACAAAAACTACTGGACCGATTTCAAAAACTCTTTCACTAATGGAAAGCTACATTATCAGCGAGTAACATAGGCTATATTTTATCCTCGTATTCTCACGGGTACGGGAACTACGCGGGTGAAACCGCGAGGCGCTGCTAGTTCTATGTAAAATCATTTACATGTAATATTTTATTTGCAGAAAGGGCATCGCCGTCATTGGTCATTAGACGCTTGTGTCAAAAGCGAAGATTCTTCAGTCGCACCATCACCTCTATATTTATACATACAGATGCAACTCTGTCTTCGAGACACTTTACACGACTGGCTACAAACGCACCGAGAACAGCATCAAAGGCCTTATCTAGAGGTATATACCGAAGGACTATTTTAGCGAGTTCACGACTGTCTATTAAGTACCATGGGACCAATAATTGAAAATTATAGTTATTGAAATTATCAAAATGACAGAGATGGATGTAGTAGCTTATATAGCTCCGTCTCCGTCATTTTTTTTTTTCAAATAATGCTCCTTACTATTCCGACATACCTGCAGGGCACGTTGAAAAATATCGAATCAAAGTTTAGAGTCAGTTTCCATTCTAGGCCTATCGTGCCAACACCCTAACCTCATCGTCATTTACCAACGGGTGGAATAGTGGTTAAACACTAGCCTATAATTTATGGAAAAATTCTTACTATATAGTTTGAAAACGGAAGACCGTAATGAGATGAGATCCTAGAGTAAATTATTTCAGTCTTCCAGATTAGCGACATGGAACATCATGTCGAAACACAATGGCGCAATAGGATATTTTGCTCTATATGAGAAAATAACTAAAAATATATTATTGAGATAGCTTAGGCAAAAATCAGTCGTAACACGTTAGTTAGTTCATAAAATAGCAAACGAAATGTTTAAATTCAATTCAAAGGTTTCAGCTTTTTCAATCTGTTTCAAAACACCATTAAATAGTAGTCGCCAATCGCCATGTTATTTATTTATTACGTCATACAGCTAAGTAAACTTAGAAGTGTCAACTGTCAACTATCATATCACTGCATTTGTTTACTAGCATACTGATGTCATGACCATAAAGCAATATGGCGTCTACTGCGCTCAGCGTTTTCGTCAAATTACGCGCGAAATTTGAAAATGCAAATGTTTAATGTATTTTAATGGCACTTAACGATTGAATAAAAATGTTGTGATTTATTAGCACTATAGAATCTAATTGAGAAACTTTTCAAAAATGGGTATAATACCCTATTACGGATATATCTGTTTTCAAAGCTTACGACTGCCAATGAATACATAAATAAATAAATAAATAATCATATTTTTGTTAACCGACTTCAAAAAAAAGAGGATGTTTCTCAATTCGACCGTATATATATATTTTTTAAGTTATTTTTGATCAATTTTCGGTTAGTAGACAAAAGCGCCCATTGAAATTCGTTTCTGACTTACTTTACATATAATTGACATCGTTTGAGTTGCAGCAAAACTTAAATATGTCTAATTTTAGTATTAAACGTGATTATAATATGATCTTTATTTTGTTGCAGATAAAGTCTCTATTCAGACAGATAGTATCAGCGGTGGACTACGTACATAAAGCGGGCCTCATTCACAGAGACCTCAAGCCGAGGAACATCTTGTTCTCGCAAGATGGCACCGTTAAGGTAAAAGGACAATATATGTATATTTATTATGATATAAGGTTACAGGACAAGCACGACGCTCGCCTGATGGTAAGCGATGATGTCTACCTATAACAGATACAGCGGCATGTAAAATTCCGGACTGCCAGAATTTTGCATGTCACTGCACTGTGCCTGTTACCTTGAGACACAAAGATGTTGAGTCTCACATGTCCTGTAATTTCACTGGACACATATTTCTTGTAGTTAGAAAATCGAAGCGTTAAAGCTATATCGATGATTTTGGAGGACCAAAGTCATCGATATAGCTCACCAAATTAAAAAATTGAGGTGGCAGTAGTCCGGACATATCAGCCGAAAACCGACAACCGGGGTATACGAGTTCTTGAGTGGAGACCGCGTATCGTATCGTAGCGTAGGACGATTTCCGTAGGAAGGGTCAGTACCCTTAGTACGAGTTTTCATACTAAACTCGATATCGTATATTAAATAAATTTTGCATGAAAACAGTACGATGCCTCTAGTGGTTACTACACTTCACTAAATTTAGACCAATCAGAGAGCCAGAATAAGTCGAAAACTATGTGAGATCTGTCAAAAGCGTTTACGATGAAAACTCGTACTAAGGGTACAGACTAGATAGAGTGATGGTAGGTAGATGTCTTATTGTACACCACAATTTATAAGATATACACACACATAAAATGCTTAATATAATATGATAACGTACAATAGGCGGTCTTATCGCTAAAATAGCGATCTCTTCCAGATAACTATGGAATGGATTAAAATTAGACAAATAGACGGCGGTGTGATCTAAATATGTAAAAAAAAGGGATTATTTATCAACAATTAATTACATGATACATACATATCCGGAACGGAAGTCTTAGGTCATAATATAAATGATCTTCGCAAGATGGCTGGCAAGAGCTGGATGAGAGTGGCCATGGATCGTGCTCATTGATGTGCTGTCAAAGGGGCCCTATGTCCAGCAGTGGACTAGTATTGGCTGACTTGTGCCTGACTTTGATGGTAACTGTGTAGGTGGGTGACTTTGGCCTGGTGACGTCGATGGGCGACACGTCTCAAGACGGGGAACATCCCGCGGCGGTCGACGCTCATACACGGCATACGAGACAAGTTGGTAAGTGTAACATTCACTTTACACATCATATTATCAAATTTCTCTTATCAACCGACTTCCACAAAGGAGAAGGTTCTCAATTTTTTTGTATGTATGTTACGCGATTACTCCGTCATCTGTAAACCGATTCGAATGATTCTTTTTTTAGTCGGTAGGATACATTTCCGAGGTGGTCCCATTTACCATTATAATTTCATCGAGATCTGATAAGTATCTCCAGAGATATGACGATAAACGTTTCAAACTTGTTACTGAAACAGACTCGCGGGGCATAGCAGTCGGCTCACTCTCTTTCTGCACATAATATATAAACAATCTAAAACTAGTGGTTCTATGATAACAGTAGACCTCGCGTGCCCCGAAAATCATGCAATAACCGACACTCTCCCCTTTGTCCAGCTTAACAAAGCCATTTCAGAGTTTTGGGAAAATAGGGATATAAGTTTAAGCGATTACTCGCGTTCCCTTGGGCCTAGAAGTTTGAATCTGGTGTTTACGGGTTTGTCTTGTGAAGGCAA
This sequence comes from Cabera pusaria, assembly GCA_954871355.1. NCBI lineage: Eukaryota > Metazoa > Arthropoda > Insecta > Lepidoptera > Geometridae > Cabera > Cabera pusaria. Next base: position 18,167,989 of record OX940905.1, read on the forward strand.
AAAGGCCTGCGTGCCAGATTGGTACAGGTAGGTATACATTTCCCGTAAAGAATTCAAAATATTAAATCCGTCCATATATAGGGCTACAGTGAGTGAAGTATGATGTTGCGTTATATAAGCATTATATATGTAGCGTTATATATATCCCCTTTCCCCATCCCCTCCACTCCCCCTTTTGAGATTTTTTTCGCAACATCTTGTGTAAACTGAAGTCCTTAGTGTGGCCTCTCCAATTTGACTGAAATTCGTCGATAAATAACGCTACAGCAAACTTCTCCCCTTCCCCCCCCCCAATAAAAAACGCGATCGACAATTTTTTTAGATAAATCAAGGAACTGGTGTTCCAATTTTCGTCAAATTTTCGAAAAATGCGACCTGTAAACGAGAGTAGACAAACATACAAACGACGGACGAAAGCATTTTTTGGCTAATCTCGAAACGGAGACGCTAAGCCGCAGACTGCTCCGTTCTGTCAGCCGCCGTCAACGCTAAAACGGCCTACACACGGCCCTAACATCAGTGGCGATATTGGGACAGTGGTGGGGATGAAATCGTCTACTACTCTACACACGTCCCCGCCAGTGAGTACGTGACCGACCATGCAACAGACTGCTCGTTGATCCGCGATGCCGCCGACACTCTCAAAACAGCAAAATCAATCCCGATTTCGCTACACACGTGCCGACAACGCTCCCTAGACGATAATCGTCCATAAATCGTGAGCTCGCCCGAAGCGATTTTAGAGTTAGGTTAGGTTAGTTAAACAATAAAATTCGACTTCGATTTGGCTATTCACGAGGCGGTTTATGGTACGATCTAGGGTCCTCCCCAGTCCCCACCACTGTCCCGATATCGCCACTGATTTTAGGGCCGTGTGTAGGCCGTTTAACGCTTCCCTTCCCCCGCCTCGCCGCGTCTTCCTGAGGTGCGGTACAGCGGTTACGTTCAAATTATATCTGTACTTCCATACTAATATTATAAAAACGTTTGTAACTCTGTGTGTTTGTTACCTAATCACGCCTAAACGGACGACCCGATCTTACTGTAATTTAACAAGGAGATATAGCATGAGGATGAACATAGGCTACTAATTTATTAGTGTACGTGAACGAAGTCGCGGGTATCAGATAGTCATCTTCCATCTTAAAAATGCTTGTATTTATTTTCCCAGGTACAGAACTGTACATGTCACCGGAACAGCTGCAGGGTCGTCCGTACAGCTACAAAGTAGACATATATTCACTGGGACTCATTCTGTTTGAGTTATTATACCCGTTCGGTACAGAGAGCGAGCGTGTACATAGACTGAAGGACGTTAGAGATGGGATCTATCCACATCACTTTAGGGATCAGTATCCTAGCGAGGTGAGTGCTAAACACGGTGTCTGGTTTCATATGGACCATCGATGGAGAAATCTATGAGCTACCTAAATTAACATTCTTATAAATATTACATTTACAACAAACAAGAAATCATGTTGAATCTGAGAAGAATAAGACTAAAGTCCAAACTGAGCAGTAAGCCTGTGTTTTGGGCCTCTAAGTGCGTAACAAATTAACAATAGATTTTTTTATTTTGATCTGTAGTACAGATCTTGTGTGTCAGAATAAAAAAATCTATGAAAAATATTGAAATACAATAAAACATTAATACTGTTAATTGAAATTAGTTATTTTGATCACAGTTAGTAATAAAATAACAAATATTTGATAGTGTGTCTGACACAGGAAAAGGTAGATGTCACGTAAGATTTCGAAAGGCGTACGTACGTACAGTCTCTTTAGGTTTTTCATGACATATATAAATTTTCTAACACGGCTGGATATATCAATTACTTGTTCTTTGTAGGAGTGATAACTAGTGTACATTGTTTTTGCTCGGCACATCTGTTAACCTCGTTCCAACTGGATTCATAGAAGATGATCACGGTATCGTCTACATAGGTTATTGTTTCAGCCTGTGAAATAAGTTCTTACCAGGCACCGGGGAATCTGGCCCTAAAAATATATTTTTTCCCAGACGGACGCCCTAGAGCTGATGCTATGCGCGGACCCCTCCCGGCGACCGACCGCGTTGGGCGTGCAAGCGCGGGCGCCGCTCTTCGAGCCCACAGACCCGAGGTACCACTTCGTGCTGCCACCTACCGCCGGGAGCGCGTAGTATCTACATTATTTATACTACCTAATATTGATATATTTATTTAAACAACTTAAAAATAATTCCCTAATGACAATATCTAAAATGATATCAACTACAATAATTAATACCTATACTATAAATAAAAGACAGAATTTAGGTCACTACCTGCCGATAATGTTCCCAAAAAGCTAGTGAAGTTACCTCGTTGTATAGCTAGGCTAATACGTTGGCCGAGGTAAGCGCCAGCTCTTTGGTCACGGGTGATGTTAAATAGATTCAATTTATCACGAGGACCCAATTTCATGGCTAGTAGATTATATGAAATATATTTGTATGTATTTTTTTATATATGATAGGTTTGCGTTTTACCACTATTTCGCCTGATGGTAAGCGATGATGTGTAAAGATGGTGAAAAGTTAAGCCTAGAATACTCTGACTCTCAAGGGCTGTGTGCTGCCGGAACACATTAAGTTTATGCCGGCAGATTTTCCCCTTGATCGTGGTAAGCTACTTTTTGGTAGCAAGTCAGGCGGAACATCGATATAATGCTCCTACCATTCGTTAATATACACATAATATTCTTATTGTATATTTATTGTACGGATGTATGATTTACAGTTGGAATTAAGTTTAATGTCCAAAAATGTTATATAACTTTTAATAATTTAACGCCCAGTAAAACTGTTTTAAATTAACTACATGTACTGTAGGTTTTTAGGATTCCCAGTGACTTTAACCTGTGCATTTTTTGTATTAATATGACAATTCTATTATCAATTTAATATCTACATTTATTGATATGTACGAATAATTTTAATTTCTCTTTTTGCTATATATAAGCCTTATTATATTTAAAAATTAAGTTTATAACCTATTGTTACCTTTTACAAATGTTGAAATAGGCAAAGTACTTGGGGGATAGACAACCAAAAAAACTGGCCAAGTGCAAGTCGGACTCGCACTCGTAGGGTTCCGTAACACAGTAGAGTATTCTATAACTATGATTTTTCACAACTACAAAAATAACTTGGTTTTTCATAGTAATTGTATGAAAAACAAAGTTATACTTGCGGTCCCTATATCTCAACAACTGCTGACTGTATCTCGTTCAAACCAATTTTCGTTGAAAGCTTTTATTGAGATCTACAGAATATATTTTTTCTAGATTTTTCACTCCCTTACTTTAGAAGTAAGAGGGGGGACACACATTTTACCACTTTAGACGCGCCTATCTTTTGAATGATTGACTTTGAGTAAAAATGATTTTAGAAACCTCAATGTCATTTTTAAAGACCTATCCACAGACACCCCACACGTATAGGTTTGAAAAAAAAAATTATTTTTTGTTTCAGTTCCATGTATGGGATGCCCCCCCTTAAACTTTTATATTTTTTATTTTTGTATAAAAATCGGAAAGCGGTTCTGAGAATACATCTACCTACCAAGTTTTAATTCTGTAGTATTAAAAGTTTCGGAATAAAATGGCTGTGACATACGGACGGACAGACAGACAGAGACAGACATGACGAATCTATAAGGGTTCCGTTTTTTGCCATTCGGCTACGGAATCCTAAAAACAATCGCATTTTTTACAAGACAAATACATACATACGTAAAATCACGCCTTTCTCCCGTTGTGGTAGGCAGAGACTACTTCTTTCCACATGCTACGATCCTGACACACCTCTTTCGTTTCTTCCACTTTCATGAGCGCCTTCAAACATGCTCGCCGGTTATAGGTACTTTGGACTTGGCCTTTTTTTAAAACGTCTCCCTGGTAGAATGTTAGAAAATAGCTATCAATAGTGTTGGGACTAGCATTTAGGCCGGCCGTTAATAAAAATGTAATAGAAAAATTCTCGCGCGCTTGAAAGCACTCCCGTGCAAACATTTTGTAATATACGCTTTCACACCGCAAGAAATGTCTCGTGGTAAAATGTATGGAACGGAGTGCCTTCAGGCGTTAGAATTTTTCGGTCAGAAGTTTTGAAGTGAAAACTTATTTAGCGGTGTTGTGAACTTTTTTGGGATAGTTAAAAATGTAAAACAGGACAGGACCTCGCGTCAGGACACGTGACCTGATCGAAAATTCGTGAGACGGAGGGAGAGTAGAAACTTTTTTTGGGATGGGTAAAAAATTTTAAACTCGCGTCACTGATCGAAAATTCGTAAGACGGACGGAGAGTAGACCAAATGCACAACGTTAATGTTCAATTTTATTATAAAAACTCACGTTCATTTTAAACTTATAGATTTAAAAACGGGAATTTAACGTGACTTACGCGACTTACGTGCGTGACTTACGTGACTTAATCGACATCGCGTAAGTCACGTTTTAAATCTATAAGTTAATGTTCAAGTTTCCACTTCTGCCGGCACTCCGGAGGGCTACCCGTTGTTTTTTTTATGATGTGCGGCCGGTCTTTACAACCTTATTATACTTCAATTTGAGTTTATATTTACATTTTGTTAATTATGTACTCTAATTATCATTTTGACCTACGCGAGTTCTACTTATTCTTCTATCTTTTCTTTGACAAAATGTTAATAAAATAAGGATAGAAATCAATTGAATATTGTTAGAGAAATGCATCATGTTCCACTCGCTAATATTTAAAGACAATGTTCGTTTAAGGATATCCCAAAATAACTGCTCAGTGCCTGGAGACCAAAAGTGAATTGTGTTCGTATAACCGTTGGAAAACGGCATCTATTGCTATCCTATTGTTTAACAAATATCAATTACTGCTGTGCCACGCGGGTTCGCCCGCGATAAGAAGTATCCTAAAGCCTAATCTATAGTACTGGCTATCCCTATACAATGTTTCAGCTAAATCAGTCCAGCCGTTTGACCGTGAAGAAGTCCCAAACTAATAAACAAACTGACTTTCGCATTTACAATGTTGGTGTTGATTAGAATGATATACAAGTTACGGACGTTGTCTACACCCCACTTACTTAAAACTGAGTAGATAATAAGTATTAAAAAGTTCTTAATCATTTTCAAAGAGTGGGCATATGAAATATTTATTTCCGTTTTAGTGTTTATAAAACCATAATAAAATAAATTATTATCTTTTTGAAAATGATTGATTGCTACAAAGAAGTTAGTTTTTAAGAACGAATAACTGAAATTGAAAGACTGGGGATTGGGTAAAGATATTGGAGCCAATTCTGATGTTGCGCTGACTTTGACAGCACTAAAACTATTGTCGTCTCTGTTTAATTTCAAAGGTGAGACAAGGATAGCACTAGTCAAATTTAGTTAGTTGGAGCAATATTGGAATTGGCATCGTATTTGTTCATTGTTTTGATGGCTGAAAGAAATTTTGTTATAATATTGCAGCTGTTGTATTTGTATAAATAATAATAAATATTATTGAAAAGGAAACTAGTCTGAATAAAAATATTAGAACTTCGTTCGTATGCATATTGCGAGGCAAGTGCTTCGCACGCAGTTGGATCAACCCGAGACTGTCAGTCGGCCTGACCATGTGTTCATATTATTTTTACGATGCGTACGCGGCGCATGCCTCGCAAAGTCTTTATCCGCCTGAGATGGTACCACGTACCACCGCTTCGTCAGTTTTTCATCCGTGAAGTAGAAATTGTGTGTACGCTTTGAAGGACAAAATGGCCGCTGTGCGACTCACCATTTCGAGATATTCACGATTTCTCGGTCAATATGCCTATAGATTACATACCCCATGTATTTTTATTTAGGCTCATATAGACAATTATGGTTTTAAAATGCTTGACCTATAATAATGAGGCTACATAACACAAGTACTCTTGGCCAATCCAAGTTACCAAGCTCCTAATCTACCTATATTTAATAAACAATTAAAAATGACTAGGCATTTCTAAAGACAATATTATATCACAGAACATCTACTATAGAACCCATAATAACAAGGTTTCTAATAGGTACATAACCTAAGTAACAAGTTGAATCCGTTCGGTTCACACAGTATAAAATTTAAATATTATGTTTCTTGAAGTGTTACACACTTCATATTTATGTACATTCTTACACACAATCCAAAATTTCATCGTACCGACGGGATTCGAACTCGCGTCTCCTGGGAAACATGCCCAGGTGCTCTTACAACTAAGCCACGGTACGATCCTCTCAATACGACGAAACGAATCCGTTAATTAAAAATGTTTCGACCATGCTATAAAAGGTGCTCGTTAAATCGAAATTTATTTTTAAGTTAATCTTCTGGAGTGAAATTTGACGGAAATCACGGTCCGAAGGCAGCGGAAGTAACGTAAGCGTCATGTTATATTTTATGTTTATAAACGCCCTCTATTGTAGAACAGCTTAACTACGTGTTCGCTAAAGTTCAACAGATGGAGTTGTACAAAAAAATGATCAGTGATGTTGAGAAATAAATCGAATGAACTCTGAATTTTCACTTCTAACGCGTAGCTTTCTACGCACTCTCATTTCATTTAGTTATGATATTAAATTTTAGATTTATAGTTATAGTGAGTTTGAATCATGATTATAAAAGCAATACCGAAGTTAGTCTGTAGGTACTTTTATAATCATGAAAATAAATGTTTGTCTTTACGTGGAATGTTTTTTTAAATAATTACTGTACGATACATACAGCTATGTACTTTAGTACTGGATAACTATGTAAGAATAGCTTTAAGTGGTTAAGTCAATAAAATTGAATTTTGTAAATATATGTACGTTGTTTTATTTTAATTTATTTTCTGAACAATAATTTGCTTTTGCAATAATTATTTGTAGTTAGTGCAATACATTTTGCATGGATCGATCTATAAAGCTAAGTTTGTCCTTTAACCTAGTCTGAGAAGTTGGTACGGAAGCCTCGGTGGGCGAGTCCAACTCGACTTGGCCGGTTTTTTATGTCTGTCCACCGAATTATCTGTCTATTTCGGATAAATTATTTTTTTATTCGAAAGTATATACTCCTGAGGTGGTCCTATTGTAAATTCATCGAGATCTGATGGGTATCTCCAGAGCAATGGTGATAAACACATCAAACTTGCTACTGAAAATGACTAGCGCGGCATTTGAAGTCGGTATTTTTCCGACCTTAACACGTTGCCTGCTGAAAACATATACCGTGTGTGGTTTTGTATTAACGTTACGCGAGTGTGGGAGCGAAATTTACGTTACGCCAATGCGGCGCCACACAGACGGTTTGTTTGGCGCGCCGCTACTACAATGCGGCTCACGCACCACATGTGTATACACGCGCGCAACAAAACACACCTGGCGTGTAATCCACACAGCTGTACCGACAATGTTGTCACAACTAGTGTGTGCGCCCGCACTGCTGTTTGATTTTTGTTACGATCCGACGCCAGTGCTACGAAACAGACGTCGTGTGTAGATTAGTATCGCTGGAATGTTGCGAAAATGGCGCCGCAGTCAAAGTGAAATCGTTTAATATAACGGACATTTAGCCTGTAATTAGTAAAAGGGAATGAAATAAAAGCTTACATAAAATATACACAGTAACTTTATATAGTCAACCATTTGTCACAATATAAAATATACTATATTACTTACGCCGATCACAATATTAATACTTTAGAAGTGAATACTTATAATTGCATTAGGTTAGACCTTATAAAACAATACCTATTAGTGCCAATTATTATGTGCATACTTTTATGGCTTCACGCGATTTGTGTATTTAGCCAGTGTCGTCGCAAAGTAAAATCTAGCCGAAGTCACGGCTCTGATAAAAATGTATATTTAATGAATGTATTCTCGTTTTGGAGAGAAAACGAAATGGCATGTTTTTCAACATACTGTTATTTTCGTATACATAATAAAGTCGGCTTTTGACTATGGGATATAATGTATATTAATCTGGACATCTTGAGCTTTATATTACATCCCGCCATTGCTGTTCACACTGTTAAATATCGTTCAGCTTCGATTTTTAATTATTTATCTATGGCTGCATTCAAACTGAGGGCGAGGCAGGGGGAGGCGCGGTGTCCGGGGACGTGAGGGCGAGGCAGGGGGAGGCGCGGTGTCCGGGGACGTGAGGGCGAGGCAGGGGGAGGCGCGGTGTCCGGGGACGTGAGGAGGGCGAGGCAGGGGGAGGCGCGGTGTCCGGGGACGTGAGGGCGAGGCAGGGGGAGGCGCGGTGTCCGGGGACGTGAGGAGGGCGAGGCAGGGGGAGGCGCGGTGTCCGGGGACGTGAGGGCGAGGCAGGGGGAGGCGCGGTGTCCGGGGACGTGAGGAGGGCGAGGCAGGGGGAGGCGCGGTGTCCGGGGACGTGAGGGCGAGGCAGGGGGAGGCGCGGTGTCCGGGGACGTGAGGAGGGCGAGGCAGGGGGAGGCGCGGTGTCCGGGGACGTGAGGGCGAGGCAGGGGGAGGCGCGGTGTCCGGGGACGTGAGGAGGGCGAGGCAGGGGGAGGCGCGGTGTCCGGGGACGTGAGGTAATCTTAATCTTCAAATATTGCTCAGTCGGTCGAAAACATATGTATAGTTTGGGATGTAATATATATTATAGCACAGTGTAAACGGTCTCGTATAAAATGTATGACAGGCGATAAAGTATTATATCTCAAGATATAATAAATATTTTATTATATTCTATAGTGAAAAGAACACATTAAAATGCGTAAGAACACTTCAGAAAAAATATAATGGGTTCATTATTGCATACTTGACCGATTAACTTTTGTCCTTATCTCACCTTCTAAGTAGGACAGAGACGACGATAACTCAAATTAGATTTAGGTTAAAAGAGCACACAAGAATTGACACCATTCAACTTAAACTAAGGCTCGGTTTCCACCTAAGTGGAGAGGAGAGCCGATGTGTGACGACAGCCAAAAATATTTCATCACGTGATTCGTTAGCGTCACAAAATCCTATTAGGTAGACACTCCTATGAATAAATAATAAGCCAGGAAGTCTAATTTAGAACAAATTCCACACAAAAAGTGGCCCTCCTTCAAACCAAAACGACGTAGATTCAAAATAACAATCACTTCCAAGTTACAAATGATTGGCTTGGTGAGTGCTTTAAATTCGGAACGAAAGCAGGGATTGGTTCGCGCATATTCTGCAATGTCTGTTATAACAGTTGAGTCAAACAAGACAAATGTCCGACTAATGACGCGCTGGACACGACTTTTAACCCCACCTGCTTGGACACGACTTTTGTTGGGTCATTTTTTTAACGCAGTTACATTTCCTGACTTATTATTTATTCGTAGAGATACTCGCACTACAGCCACACCACACAGTTGTCATTGTCAACCGTGCTTGCAATTAAAATTGCCACTAACCACGCTTCTTCTTGAACCGCATGTTATCTGAAAATCAGCGTTCAGGTGTAAATCTGGACATGAGTGCTGAGAAAAGCCTTTACGACACATCAAAAAATTTTTTGTTTTTTTTTTCATACTTTTAGCGTCGAGGTAGGTTAGGCATCTTTAAATTCTACCTAAATATACTTATATATTACATATAAGTCACAGGCTGTTTTGTGCTCTACTCGTGCATAAACAACATCTAACATCTTTTAAAGTTTTGCGTGTAAACAAATAATTTTTTTTCTTTCTTTGATACGTGCCTTAAAGATGGGCGAATCATTAAGTGGTGGAATTTTAATGGTTTATAAGCATGGTTGACAACCGTGTGTATGGTCCGTAACCAATTTCAATACGCAATTAAATTAACAAATCAATGTCAAACTTAACAATAATTTCAGATTTACATAAAGCTAAACAAGTAATATCACAAAAGATCAATTAGGAAATGTTTAATGTACCTACCTATACATCATTTAATTCAACTCATGAAATGAAATTCACGAATGTGCCTTTTCTAAAGCAAGATGCTTTTCAAATAAAAAAAACATTACACAAATGTCAAGTAAGGTTTACGAATTAGAGATTATAATTTTTTTAGTTTGTAATAAGTCAACAGGACAAGCAATATGCTCGCCCGATGGTAAGCGATAATATAGTATTTATGTAATACATACATAAAATCACGCCTTTTTACCGTTAGGAAGAGACTAATTTCCACATGCTACGATCCTGACATATCTCTTTCGCTTCTTCCACTTTAATTTATTTTATGTTAAATGATCTTCAAATAACATAAATGCCGCACATTGACATTGTAAGATTCTCACGCTGCAAAAAGCTGTTATCGACGACTTATTCGATATTAATAAACTTATAAATACCTACCTAAAACTATACACAAGGTTACTTGCAATAAGCCGTTTTAATATATTACCCAAATCGGTTTACATAGTTCTGCAAAAATACATCTTTTGTAAAGTTAGTTATACTTATTAAAATTAACTATATACCGAAGGTTTAATGCGTCGGGGCAATTGCATGCCGCACATACAAAGCGTTAGACTTGCGTTTTTAACACACAAAAATTAGGGCCATTGCCTTCAGTTTCGTAATATCTTGGTTCATTTTTCGCATAGCATACTCGTACATGCAAAAATTACATAATACACAGATAAAATATATTTATCAAAATATAAATAAAATTGCATTTAAATGTCAACTTACACAATATTAAAGTTAATAAAATGTCCGCTATCCGCTATCTAACAAAACATAAAACTCAGTGTTGCCAACAAGAATATAATAAAATATGCTAACTGTTAATGAATGTTCAAGCATTTAAATAACATTTCAAATATTTAATATGTTACTTTTATTTTTTATTTATTCAAATATTTATAAATTATTATGGAGCCCACTTGAAGAGAATAGGTATCAACATAATGACAAAGGCATTATTCATACATGGCATTTAGTCTCTCTAGAAGGAATTAATTACGTACGCCTTAACGGTAGCAACACGGATCATTTATTTCATGTATATAATTTAATTTGATAGGTTATCATTTTGTATGCTAAAAAATATGCTGTAATTGTATATTAAATAATGGCAAACAACAAATAAATATGCTAAACAACATATACGAATCTAACTTATAATACACTAAATTGGCAACACTGATCACACTGTGTGAACTTGTGAAGCTAACAGCCGGTCTACTACGTGAATAGGAGGAGGAATTACAGGAGGGTCCCCTTAACACAGGAAATATCATTTTAAATTAACTCAATGTCAGAGGGGCACAACTAAACTTATAAATAGTAAGTACGATACAAATCACTGTCAATCCAATTGTACCAAATAGGTACATTTCATTTTAAAGTTGGTCGTTTCTTAGAACACGTATTAGGATCCAGCCTTTTTAATACAATATATCAATAGTAGGACTTAAAACAAAACAATGAATTTTAAAAAATATTATATTAGACTTAATTATGATACGAAGGCGAAAATACACTAAGGCCCAGTTTCACCAGTTGCTGATAAAGTTTCATATAGTTATCTGACAGATGACACCATACAAAAGCTGTCAAAAATCTGTCAGATAAGTTCCTAGTAGGGCTTTCTGAAACCGGTGTAACTGGCCCTAAGTGTCATTGCGCCCAGTCTAGTTCATTTATGAATTTAATATAAGGCTGGCAGGTAAGCCAATTTTGAAAATGTGTAACAGTCAAATAAATAATTACACTTAACATTGTGGCAAAGCAATACCACAGAATAAATAATAGTGCAATACATAATATGTACCTACGGGTAGGTAATTTTAAATGTATTCGGTCGTTCCAAAAGCTGGTTTCAAAACGGTTACATTCAACCTTTCGAATGCAAAAAATTCAAGCGTCCAAACTATTAGTATATTGCGTCATTTCACCTAAAAAACAAACTTATTGTCAACTCCTATTAAAGCTATGACTCGTATTATTATTCTCCAGAAAGCTCGGCGTCTTTCCTTCCTTCACAGTTCTTAAGGCTTGCAAAACTCTCGCCGTATCCAATTCCTTTTCCGACGCCTTTTCGTTATCCAAACATATTTCGGACATTCTAGAATTAAACTGCTCTATGACTTTAACTCTATAGTCTATGGTCGACGCGACAGGATTAGCTGTTAACCATAGAAACTCCAAGCAAGGTATTTTACATATATGTTGAACTTCCTCGACGTCCTCGACTAAATTACAACTTAGGTCTAAGCTGACTAAAGAGTACAATCTATGAAAGCCTTTGAGTGTAGATACCTTGTTTTGAGAGAGGTCGATTTTGACAATGTTGCCAATTTTGGAATGCCACGCTTCGCACAGTGAGAAGTTGTTCATGGAGAGATTCAGGACTCGGAGAGAATGTAGGCAGGATATGTCGCAGAGCTCTGTGAGACGGTTGGAGGAGAGACTCAGCTTCTGCAAGTCTGGGACCAGTTTGATCGCCCAGTCGATGTTCTGTATGTTGTTGCTTGCGAAGTTTATTGTTGTTAGTTTCTTCCATTTCTGTGGACAATATGATAATATGCTATCAAGTTTTAAGTTAGCCTTTTAGATACCTATAGGTGGCATTACAGTGAAATATTTTTTCAGTTGGAAGGGCCAAAGTGCACTGTGAAATTCCAGGGAATGAGAATCTCAACATCTAGGCAAAGTTCATGTCTAAAATTAACAGGTGTGGTGAAGTGACGCGGAGTTTTATAGAAAATTGAGTACTATTAACAGTTGAATCATCGCCTTTCGAGTTTTGTGACTGAATAAGTTGAATATTCGGTGAGAATTCTGAGAAACTAATATATAATTTGCATAATCTTTGAGAAAGTTTTACAGAATCAAACAAAGGCTGTGCCAGTAGTAGTACCACAGAAGAGTATCTTGTAGTACACAATAATATTAGATACGCTTTACTAAGTTAGTTAGTTAGTTTCTTAGTTTATGGCTTCTGTGGCTTGTTGTCACAATTTTGCCAATGTCCGTTCCACAGATTACTATATGTGGTCTATTCATGCTAGTTTCATAAAGCATGTGGAGAGTGTCTGTAAAATTAGAATATGGTCGGTGTTCAGGAGTGAGAATCGACCAGAATTTTACACACCATGATGATTTAATCTAAAACAAAAGACAACACAACTAATATAATATACAAACTATGTTACAGTACACATAAACTAACTAATTACACAAATGATACACATTATTTTACAATATTAACAACCAATATAGTTTACAATCTAATCTTATTTATTTTAATAAATTTACATAACATAGGGTTAACTAGAGGAGAGAAGGTTTATTTATTCCTTGACTAAGTTGATGTCATGACACAGAATAATTCCTAATAGGTAACTACTACGTAGTCATGCATAACTGTGATATCATGAAACAAAATTTCCAGTGGTCCATAATCAAACTATAGGATTTTAGACACGGCTTAGCGTTGCTGCTTGAATAGTTGGTCTATATTTTAACATGTTACCTAAATTTTTATGATCTTAAATTTTAAATTGAAAACAAACGGTTAACAATAACGGAATACCGGGAAATAAACGGAAAACCTATTCGGATTCGGAAGATAGATAGATAAAACTCTTTATTTGAAAACCAAAAGAACAGAAACAATTTATAATTTACATCATACTATAAGTAATGCAAAGGACGGTCTTATCGCTTAAAGCGATTTCTTCCAGACAACCGAAACTTCACTTAAAAAATATTTTACTTTTCCAATTAGAATCACTGAGTTTTTTCGAATTTAAATATCTAAGTTACCGATCGAAGCATTGTAAATTGCCAAAATCCAAGTCGAAGGAAAAGACAGGTTCGCCTTTATGAAAGGGGGGGGGGGGGGGGGCATTCAGTGTAGTAGTCACCACCCGCCTCAATATTTTGCATAATTGGTAGGTGCCGTACCACATCTCATAGACAAGGAAATCATAAAACAATAAGCTCAGAACAATAACATGATTTGTATTTATAAATTGTATATATTGTAAGGGGCCTCTTGACGTTGGCTTCGGCTCCATCAATGCCTTCCAAAGGACCGGGCGTACTCGAGAGATTACATCGAATAAAATAATAATAATATAACGCTGCGATATATATGTTTTATTATTTATATCCTATAGGCTAGCGTTTGACCACTATCTCACCTGTTGGTAAGTGATGATGCGGTCGAAGATGGTAAGCACGCTAGGCCTAGAATGGGAACTGGCTCTCAAGTATAGCTGCCGGAACACATTAGATGTTTGGCGACAGATTTTCTAACTTGAGGGTGGTACTGGTAGCTGGTCAGGCGGACACTAGATAGTATCCTACCACCGTGCGGGGGCTGTTGGTTTCTTAAAGATGTTTTTCCTTCACCGGGGCCACTGTAAAAAGCGCACATAAATTTTTCGATAGAAAAATCCGTTGGTGTACGGCGGTTTGAACTCGGTACCTCTGGCATCAAAGCCAACCGTTCTCCCGATTACGCCACTGGGCTCTCAAGATGTCATCATGTCTTTGTTCTGTTGCTGGAATGACCCACGGCCACATAATGAGACCACGTTCCACTTTTAATAGTTATCTTCTATTTATTTATACATAAACTGTACTGCGCAGAATATTAGACTGGACATATTATAAAATAGGTTGATTTATCTAACATGTGTAGTTAGTATTGTATAACGTTTGTAGATAAGTGTGCACGCGTTGTTGAGGTCATCCGTCAGATAGCTTCTAACTGGCGCAGAGTGACGTCATATTGGGCTTCGGTTTACTTCTCAGGATGCTATCAAAACGGGATGTTTTGAAGTAGCAAACCAAGAAAGAGAGGATAGCCACGAAACTTACGAACGACAACAATCTTGTAGGCAAAAGCGCTTCAGAGCCTTGATCAACGCCGCAGTTGCTAGTTCATCGGTCTTTTATCGAATACATTTTGGGGAGTGCCTTCCAATTGCACGAATTAATTCACTGTCCCCCTTTTAGCATTGTACTACCAGACGCACAGACATACGCAATCGATACATGGTAGATATTACATTCTGTCGCACAAAGAGCTTTGCATTCACATTTATCATACGCACAGCGAGGGAATTGAATTCCCTGCCAGGGAGTCTGTGTTGCCTGTTTAGTACAATCCGGGGGTGTTTAAAATCGTGAGTGAATCATAATCTTCTAGGCAAATGTGCTACATTGTCGATCACATCTTTCCTAACATCAAGTGAGATCAAACGTTTGCTTCGCTACAATAAAAAAAAACAAGCTAATTGAGAACCTCCTCAGTTTTTAACCGACTTCAAAAAAAGGAGGAGGTTACTCAATTCGACCGTCTATATATATATTTTTTTATGTTTGTTCGCGGATAACTTCGTCGTTTATGAACCGATTTTGATTATTCTTTTTTTTGTTCGAAAGGAGATATCCCAAGTGTGGTACCATGGTAATTTTATCGAGGTCTGATAAGTATCTCCAGAGATATGGAGATAAACACCTCAAAAATGGTAGTGAAAATGAATAGCGCGGCATTGAAGTCGATTATTTTTATTTTTTTAAACGATCTTACACGAAGTCAGTTAAAAAAGAAAAAGAAAATTGCGAAAATAAAGTACCGAATGCCGTAACGTATACTTATTTTGCATATAATTTAGTTAGCTATTATTATTTATATTATGTAGTATGTATTTGAACGTCATGCAAATATGCACAGATGTTACTTGACAAGGTTGGTATTATCAAATGCGGCATGATATCAAGTGTGCTAGACATTCGAAACGAGTTTGTAGTCCTCGTTGTCGTGGTATAACGACTAACGCATTTGTGACTAATACAAAACATATATAACAATACATTTGTAGTGTCTACCTAAATTAGGCCTCACGAACTAGTTTTCTTAATAATTTAAGAGGGAACGCGGGTCGCACTTTTCCATAAAAAATGTATTCCCCTGTTTCCTACCTGGGAAATACTTCTAGAGCAAATATTATTATTATAAAAAATTTAGTTCGTCATTTACATAATCAAAAAATATTGGACACGTATTTTTTATTTTATTATGTCAATTAAACAAAAAATTACGAAGATTATAGAGCGATGGAATCCTCCGTGACGTCACAGCCCACGTTTAATAGCGGTTCGTGACGTCACGAGCCCCCAGTCCCGAACTTTGATGCGCTTTATCTTTGACAATTAATTTCTATTAATTTATATAATAAAAAAATAACAATATTTTTTGATAATATATAGATAAATTCAGTTGGACTAATTAGAATTATTATTTATTTACCTAGGCATCTTCCCTATTAGATGGTCATGATTGATGATGATGAAAGCAACTCACCACAGTATCAGCAATGCTAGCCGGCTCCTTATGTAAGATATCGACCAGCAGAAACTCGTTGAGCGAGCTGACACTTGCTATCATCACAGACAAGCTCACCAAGCTCTCCCGCAGGTTGCCTGCAAGACAAATAATTATGTGACACATGTAAAACAAAATTAACATGTAAAATAACTTCTTAACAAAGGAAATACACTGACGACTCATAAACTGCACCAATGTTCAAGATGTCTTTGAAATAAACATTTAACCAAATTTTTTTTTAATTCTGTATAGGCCAGCGTTTGACCACTATCTCACCTGATGTTAAGTGAACGTGAAGTGACGATGTAACTATTCAAACATTTTGTACTTTAAATTGAAACCTATAGTTTGGTTCGTTAACTTCATAACAGCATAGTATCATATTCCTTAAGTGTATGTTTGTATACTGGAAAGTACCATTCAATTAATTCGAATGAAATCCTGAACTTTGATGCAGTTTATGAGTCCGTCAGTGTAGTTATCTTGATAATTTCGAACCCTCTATGGGTCTTCAGAAGCTGTGGCGTGGCTCAAGCCTATGTCCAACAGTGGACGAATACTGGCTGTTAATGATGATGATGCTGATACCACAGATAATATAATAGTTACTTAATAACTGATACTATGGATTGTAAAACTGTGTTTATACTAATGTTCACCAACCAACTTTTAAACAGAATTTTACCATGTACTCTGTTAAAATCCAAACACAAGCAAAACAAACATGTCTTTGGTAGAATTATAGTTTAGCTTGAGTTTAGATTATCCAGGCAATGATGACTAGCATAAAATATCTTTTGATTTCAAAGTACCGTTGACTCATTATTATGTGGTTAACCAAGATCACATATGGATTTTATACATCCATATATCATATAATCAGTGACTCATGTTTTTGCAGCTAAGCTAATTCAATAGTGTTATAAAATATACTAGATGCGCCCAGCTTTTATTCACAGTAGGTAATCAATTATTTTTAGTTTGAGGTTCTGTAAAAATTATCAATCAATCAATATTATATAAATATACAAAGATATATAGCAACTACTCATGTACTCAAATCCTCCTAAAATTATCTAAGCAATCTAAACTGATAATATTATATAGAGGAATATTTGATTGAAGATTTTTTGTTTGTTTTTAGGGTTCCGAAACCAAAGGGAACCCTATTACTGAGACTCCGCTGTCCGTCTCTCTGTCTGTCTGTCCGTCTGTCACCAGGCTGTATCTCATGAACCGTGATAGTTAGACGCTTGAAATTTTCACAGATGATGTATTTCTGTTGCCGTTATAACAACAAATAATAAAAACAGAACAAAGTTAAAAATTAAAGGGGGTCCCCATAAAAAAAACGTGTTTTTACTATAGCGCCATCTATGAACGATGGTAACCAACAAAAAGGTCACTGACCTTTGTGTTAACGTTCACATGGTGGGTGTTAGAAGTTCGTTCGACATTCGTTAGATGGCGTTGTAGTAAATAAGCATGTTGAGTATTGACACGGTATTTATATATATCGATGTTAAAACTATGTAGATACTTAATTTTTCTGGCAAAATTTGTTCAATCGGAACCCTACGTGTGCGAGTCCGACTTGCACTTTGCCAGTTTATTTTTTTATGCTAGATAGGCAAGCGTTTGACTACTATGATAAATACGTTTGTTACGATTATACTCAATAACTATTGGACCGATTAAAAAAAAATTCTTTAATCTACATTATCCGCGAGTAACAGGCTATATTTTATCCCCACGCGGGTGAAACCGCAAGGTACTCCTAGTAAATACATTATTAGAAGAAAATGTGAAAGTTTTGATATTGCATGTTAGGGATTCTTCATGGTCAAACAGCTGGACTGATACAGATGAAATTTTGTACAGGAATAGCCAGTACTATGGATACCAGGCTATAGGATACTTTTTAACGCGGGCGAATCCGCAGGGCAAAGCTAGTAAAAATACATATAGATATTTTATGTTATCGAGTATGAAGGTTTTGTGATTATGTATTAATCTTTTTATAATACTGTACAGTTTCATAATTACACATTGTTTCATTTTAAGAAGTTATTGACTGAACTCATTGTATTCTGTACCTTTAACATGTTTACTGCCAACGCAGTCAATGTTGTATGTTGTAATCAATGATGCTTATATACGCTATTAAGCTAAGTAGAAATTCTCTTTGTAATGTGTAAGTGAAAATTTTTAATTTGCCCATATACTGAATAAATGCTTTGACTTTTGACTTCTTTATCATTTTCCACAGTTTGTTTTTAATAATTATTTAGCCACCTCACACATACCTAAATAATGTGTTAATTACACACAATGATTTTGACCCTTTATTCAATTCACATCACGGGCTGCAAATCGCCCGGTCCTTTGGAAGGCATTGACGGAGCCGAAGCCAACATCAAGAGGCCCTTTACATTATTAAATGAAATTAAATATGATTTGTGGATGGAGAGATGAATAACTGTAAAAAGATGGTACATTAATTTATTATGGCTATGAATGTGTGCTGCTTGATGTTTTGACCCTTTATTATTAGTTATTACACATCACACAACATTGACCCCATAGTCTCAGCCTACGAGCATTTACCAATGGAGATGTTAACGCAAGGCGTACCCCTCTGCTGGCCATATGGCCATATGAGCGTGCGTAACTACGCTGTATTTTTAATATGTATAGTGTGTGGGGGACTGTTAAAGTGGGTGATTTGTGTGTGTGCAATGCGTGTTTACCTCGTCCCCTGTAAGTATCGGCAGAAAAAAATGTTTGCGGATTACAACGTTAACATCTCCATTGGTAAATGCTCGAAGGTCTCAGCGGACAGAATATTGACAGAAATTTGAATAGGGCCACGTGGTAATGTTGCCGCCCAACCCCGGCCGCAACTCACTCCCCGCACGGACGGACAGACAGCGAAATCTCGGTAATTGGGTTCCTTTGGGTATGAGACCCTAAAAACTAAAACAACCGACTTCCATGCCGCATGAGTCAGTTTCAGTATCAAGTTTGAGACGTTTATCGTCATATCTCTGGAGATACTTATCAGATCTCGATGAAATTACTATGGGACCACCTTGAAAATATACTCTTCCAATTTATCCATACAAAACTTAAACTATATTGTTTTATAGTTTCGTTGTTCAATGAATCTAAAAGCTGGCATATGAGCACTTTCATTGTAGGTTTGTTATCACTGAATGGTTTTTCAAAGCCAATGTTATCAGGTAATCAGTGGTTTATTATCACTACTATGCACACAAAACATTGAGCCATAAATACATATCAAAACATGTAAAACTCTATCATGTATATTGTATGTATACCAGTGTAGAGGATAACAACAAGTAATACAATGAAGAAAATAAGAACAAAATATTAAATTCCTATTGGAGGTGACTAAGCCAATTTTATGTCAAATATTAAACTAGCTGCTGCGCGACCAAAGGCACGAAATTGAAATAGAATAAAAAAAATATTCTATGTGAGGGGTCAATTAACTACAGGACTTACTAGTCCTCTATTTTCTATATGCAACCCACAACTGGTTGGGGGTCGTCCATTAATCACATGATGTTTATTAATACACTCTGGTGATATTTCATGATTGTTTCCCAACCACCCCCCCCCCCCCCCCCTCTATCGAGCCTCACGTGATTAATGGACGATCTAATTTACATCTGTAACTTAAAAGCAAACACATTTATTTATTCTTCATCAGACCTGAATCCTTTGTTATTTTATTAGTGTTTGATTTTGACGGGTTTAAAAGGAATCTTACCTTTAACAAAACATGTTGATATGTACTGAGGTACTTACGACTTTTAGGCAAAAATTCTTAATTATGCTATACTGCACATAGTTAAATACAAATTATACTTACCAACACTTGTGATACAAGCCATGGGCACTCCGATTATTTTCAAATGCAATAGGGACTTAAATGGGATCAGATCAAACTGCAGTTCATTGGGGACAATGTTGCTTGTGCCGAGTTTTTCATAGCTCCCCTCAATGCCGAGGGTGTGAATCTGGGAGCAGTAGTCCAGCACATGGCTAAAATCACACATTTTGTCTTGTTGCTCCATTGGGGGACATGCCATCTTGAGTCTCTCGCTTATTGCGTGAAGCTGTAACATATGTTGGTGTCATGAAACAATCTTTTTTGTTATAATAAATTGATATTAATTTATGATCGTACAAAACGAAAAAACCAACCTCACATGCAGCGATAGTCAAAGTAATAATCATGTCATCAAAGTATACAAATTTGCTTATATTGTTTATCTCCATATCTCCGGAGATAATTGTGAGATCTCGATAAAATTTGAATGGGACCAAACAGAAGGCATAATCTCTCAAACAAAAAAATATTTTTTCCAATCGGTAAAGATTTGACGGAGTTCTGAGGTAACAAACAATTTAAAAAAAAAAGAGTTGAATTGAGAACCTTCTCTTTTTTTGTGAAGTCGGTTAAAAATGGCATGTATCTTTGTTTGTATGTATGTTATTAGATATCACTGGCTTATAGTGATTGGTTCCATTTTCACAGTTTGAAGCAAACATCTTACAAAAGAAACAACTCATCTAACAACAGAAAATCTACACAATTAATAAGATTTTTTTTTTTCAAGAAACAGTTGTAGTTTTTATATTATATGAGTATCAAACCTCTAATGGAGTAAATTTATGTGCCTTCTCATTCTGTAACAAATTATCTCCTTCCAAAAACAATTTCTTTGCCAAATCTTGCAGCAGATACAAAATATCATACAAATGGAAATCTAGGAAGTGAGCTAGTTCGGACGGCATCGTTAGTTTCAAATAGTTGAACACATTTTTCAAATATTCATTGAGCGCCTCGCGCCTTTTCTCCACGAACTTGGTCGATTTGTTTCCGATAACTTTCTTCGGTGGGAGCAACTCTTTCGCAACTCCATGGTCAGCAACGAGACGGTCGTGGAGCTCCACAAAGTCACTGTAGCGATGATACACGTCCCACTGCACGGGCCCTACTTTTACTACGATTTTGTAATACGTAACACTATCCTTCGTCGTAGCATCATCCACTAGCACGGAACTGTCCACGCGGTTGTTCACAAAAGACGACATGTTCATAAATACGCAAGTGTAATATTATCAAGGAAGCGTAGTGCGCTTATCAAATTATCATTAACTTCCTACGTCCGCATTTTTGCGAGCAACACAACACAATATTATATTCGCGGATCCGCACTCCGCAGTCCGCACTCCGCACTCCACAGATTACTATATGTGTCAGACCGTGAGACCGCACTCCGCAGCATACATACTCCGCAGCAAAATGACGTTAAATAAATGAAATGACGTGATTTTGACTTTGCAATTGATCTATACTTCTATATCTATACTAGTCTATACTAATATTATAAAGAGAGAACATTTGTATTTTTGTATGTTTGTAATGAGTAAGCTCAAAAACTACTGAACCGATTTAAAAAATTCTTTCACTAATACATAGAATGGACTTCCGGAATGAAAATAGGCTATATATTATCCCGTTTAAATCAAAGGTACATTCGTGGAGACCTAATTTGCAACCTAAGTCGGCAAATAAACGGTCGAAAAAACACGTTTCTTACTGTTATACCCCTTGTCTGTAGGCTTTGGGGCTGAATTGCACTTATATACAGCAATACAACTCAAAGGCTATGGATATAGGGTTGAACACAGTAGTCTGTCTCAATCCTTAACCGCGAGCGGTCGTCTCTAAGACATTTATTTTATTGTAATATTTTATTTCTCGTGTTCGGAATATAATTTCCTTTTTTAAAACCTAAAGTTTGGTTTCATTTGTAACAATTGGTGGCAGCGGTGGGATCCGGAAATTCCCAGTGCCCGAAAAACCGTTCCGCAGACTCGCTCCGGATCCGTATCCTAAAAAGAACCAAATAATTAACATACAGTTATTATAAAAAATCAGTGTAAGTGATATAATATAACTTACCACTATCCTCGAAGTGTCGTCACGAAATCCTGCTTAATCCTGGAAGGGATCCACTCGTCCTACGAAAAGGAAACCACTGTATCCTGTACCTAAAAGAGAAGATACCCAGAGGTACTCACCCGTGTCGTCCCAGTGCGTGCTCCACATCCGGGATAATCCCGGAATCTATTTACCTCGACGCGGCCCGGACGGCCAACCTGTGTGAAGACTTCACCTGCTCCTGGAAAGGAGACCATCTCATCATTCATCGAGTTAGAGGAGGTCGCATCCTGAACCGCGATCACCTCCCCTCAGCTGCAAGTGTCAGCTATCTCCTGCTACGGCCCCACTCATCGAAGACAGTACCTACGATTACTGTCTCCATTCGTCATCATAACACATCATCATCGTGATCATCCGGGATTTCGGTGCCGAAATCCATCCCATCACTATTCGACGCAGCTACGCCTTATCAGCAAAAATGCTCCTGGTCTCGATCGCCGTGCTTACTGTGTCGCCCACGCATTGCAACAGTAAGTCTTTGGTCATTGTTTAGACTACGGTTGAGAAACCATAGTTTGTCAACCTTTTCTTAATTTATATTTATGCAGTGTTTCTTAATATTTCTATAGAGTTTTATAATTGTTCGTGTACCAGTAAATAATTACTTATTGTGTTTTAAAATTGTTACGTTATGGTTAATGAGGAGAAATCTAAACTCACGCTAAATATACCTCCTACGACCGATTTACCGTCTACTTCAGGGAGTCATTCTGCGCCTGTTGCGCCTCAGACTAAGAGTCCTAAAACCGCTACTAACGTAAAATTAGAGATGGACTTAAACACTTTATTAAAATTTATAAAGCCGTATGATGGTGAGAGAGAGAAGCTAAACTCTTTTATAGTCAACTGCAACAATGCATACGAACTGGCCACCGATACGCAAAGGCCAGTGTTATTCAAATATATCCTTTGCCAACTACAAGGTAAAGCAGAAATCGCGTGTTCAATAAAAAATTTCACTACATGGGATCAACTAAAAGAATTTTTAAAAACTCAATTCAGTGAAAGAAAACATTATTCCTACTTACTTACAGACCTGCAAGAAATTAAGCAAGGAATTCAGGAAACTGTAAGCGAATTCGCACTAAAAGTAGAAACAGCACTGTCAAAACTCCTAATGAAGATTTCTTTATCTGATACTAAAGTCAAAGAGGTAGCCGGCCGGGTCGCCTCAATGGAGGACCTCGCCCTCCATCACTTTCTTATGGGACTACTTCCTAGATTATCTAATATCGTGAGGTGCAGATCACCCAAAAATCTTAACGAAGCTATTAACTTAGCAATTTCTGAGGAAAGAATCCAACAAACCATGTACAGAAAAAATAACAACCTAAATGGCTCAAAACCGAGACCAATAATTCAAAATCCAAATTATAACAACAATTACAGCAATAACGCTAGGCAGAATCAATTTATGGCTAACAGAGGCCCCCAAAGACCTATGGCAAACTCTAATAACTTCCAAAGACCA
Organism: Cabera pusaria; assembly: GCA_954871355.1. Taxonomy (NCBI): domain Eukaryota; kingdom Metazoa; phylum Arthropoda; class Insecta; order Lepidoptera; family Geometridae; genus Cabera; species Cabera pusaria. The sequence continues at coordinate 18,191,847 of OX940905.1, forward strand.
ATGTCAACCTCTAATAATTTCCAACCTGGTCCATCAGGCTCTGGTTCAGCCCCGATTTGTCGGTACTGTAAAACTCCCGGGCATGATATTTCAGTGTGCCGAAAAAGGGAGTACAATAATAACCGCTTCAGGGCCCCTCAAAATTTGGGACCACCACCCCGCGTTAACTTTGTAACAGACTTGGGAGAAGATGTCACCGATAATCATGAGGCGGAACTCTCTCCCGACATTCCTAGTGATGATTAAAACGAGTAAAAGTCTCGTCACTGTGTCGCCCGAGACAATACCTAAAAGTCGACACTACCTTAAAATATAGCGATGTAACCAAGGGTCACACGGGTAACCAGCCCCAAGTAAGCACCCTGCCTTCAATACCCCAGGGTCACACGGGTAACCAGCCCCAAGCGAGCACCCTGTCTTCAAAGCCCAAGGGTCACACGGGTAACCAGCCCCAAGCAAGCACCCTGTCTTCAAAGCCTAAGGGTCACACGGGTAACCAGCCCCAAGCAAGAACCCTGTCTTCAAAGCCCAAGGGTCACACGGGTAACCAGCCCCAAATAAGCGCCCTGCCTTCAATACCCAAAAGCCACAGGGTTAATCAGTCCCGAATAAGTGCTCATCCTAAGATCTTGGAGAACAACACCCCAAGGCAAGAAGTCTTCGAAATTAATATCGATACAACCAAACGGTTACTACCGCATGTGTTACTTAATACTCAGATATCCGATACACCCCTCACTCTGTTGGTAGATTCAGGGTCAGCTATATGCCTCATAAAACAATCATGTGTGCAACGCAACCCAACGTTAATCAAGGAAACGATAAATCTTAAGGGAATAGACCCTGGTAACGAACCGACACCCACACTAGGTCACTTCCAATTAAGGCTACAATTGACTAAAGATAAAAATGTTAGCCACAAATTCCATATGGTTCAAGACATAGACCTGCCTTACGATGGTATTATTGGCACCGACTTCCTTACATCGTTTGGCTGTAATATTGATTATAATGAAGACACACTCAGAGCGGGTAACGTTAAAATAAAAATATATTTCTTTGACCCATGCTACATCATTCCACCACGTACCGAAACCGTAATTGAATGTACCATTCAGAATTCCAGCTTACAAGAAGGTATGGTCCTGGACCAACATTTGTCAGAATCTCTATTAGTCGCAAACTGCATAGTTAAAGTAAAAAATAATAGAAGGGTTAACATCACTATTGCCAACACGTCTGAAAATCCTGCTCGTATTAGTTCAAACCTAAACCTTAAACTAGAGCCTTTAAGCCCTTGCGCTTCACAAACAACAAGCCGGCTAGACAGCTCAACACGGACGGCAGAAGTAATTAAATCACTACGAACATCTCATTTGAATAGCGAAGAATCTGACGCGCTCGTCGATCTTTGCTCTAAATATTCTGACATATTCTATCTACCAAATGACCAACTTTCCTTTACAACCGCTTTAAAGCATCAAATAAAAACAAGCTCCGATGTACCTATACACACCAAATCCTATCGCTTCCCAGAATGCCATAAAAGTGAGGTTAAAACTCAAATAAATAAAATGCTAGACCAAAATATAATTGAAGAGTCCTCATCACCCTGGAGCTCACCGATTTGGATAGTTCCAAAGAAACTAGATGCACAAGGCCAACGTAAATGGCGAATAGTCATAGACTATAGAAAATTGAACGATTTGACTATTGGAGAGACTTACCCAATTCCACAAATTACTGAAATACTCGATCAACTAGGAAATTCCAAATATTTCACAACTTTAGATCTCACTTCCGGTTTTCACCAAATATTGATTTCTGCCGAGGATAAACCAAAAACTTCATTCTCAGTACCCCAAGGTCACTACCAATTCAATAGGATGCCTTTTGGGCTGAAAAACGCACCTTCAACCTTCCAAAAGCTTATGAATTCATGCCTATCTGGACTGCAAGGCACACGTTGTTTTGTGTACCTTGATGATATTGTTATATATTCCTTCGATTTAACCACACACATCGAAAACCTAAAAGCCGTATTTGATAGACTCCGTAACTTTAATCTAAAATTACAACCAGAAAAATACGAATTCCTCCGGAAAGAAGTTGCCTACTTAGGTCACCTCATTGGAGAGCATGGCGTAAAGCCTAACCCCGACAAAACTAAAGCCGTATCGGAATATCCTATTCCTCAATCGCCGAAAGACATAAAATCATTCCTCGGCCTAGTCTCATACTATCGACGCTTTATCCCAAACTTTGCAAAACTAGCAAAACCACTAACTTCATTGTTAAAGAAAGATATACCATTCAACTGGATGAACGAACAACAGCTAGCATTTGAATCCCTCAAAAACAAACTCGTTACCGCACCGATATTAGCATATCCAGACTTCAATCAACCTTTTATTTTAACCTGTGACGCATCGAACTACGCAATATCCGCTATACTATCCCAAGGGCCTATAGGACAAGATCGCCCTATAGCTTTTGCTTCCCGCACTCTCAACAAGGCTGAATGCAATTATAGTGTTACGGAAAAGGAATGCCTAGCCATCATTTTCGGCACTAAAACCTTTAGGCCGTACCTGTACGGTCACCACTTCAAAATTGTCACTGACCACAAACCTTTGCAGTGGCTCTTCAGCTGCAAGGACCCCGGATCTAGACTCGTACGGTGGCGTCTCAAACTAGAGGAGTTTGAGTATGAAATCCATTATAAAAAAGGAAAAATCAATACCAACGCTGACGCTTTGTCTCGTTTCCCTGTTAATCCAATCCAGGCTACAACCTCAACTGAAGCCGATTCACTGGTGGCATAGATGAAGGAATAAAAAATAGATCGATTATGTCTAATGAGCTTCTAGTACGACAATCAAATCTGATCGAGATGGCGTTACTAGTTCCGAATGACAAATAGTTTTTTAGGAATAAATGAAAAAACGTTTTTTACTTTACTGATTTAACATATATATTAATTTTAGGAACAATATAAATATTTAGTTGTATTACATCCACAAAAAAAAGCGAATTCATATTTTTAATTTTTTGTGTTCGATTTGTTAAAACATCTTGAACTATTTTTAAAATCAATACAAAGTAAGCTAGTAAAGCATGTTGTTACACTAAAATCCGGTAGATGGCGCAATGTTCAAAGATTGTTATTTAGGTAATTTTAGGTGTGACTAGTCAAGTCAGTTCGACAAGATGGCGCTATTTTTCGAAGTTACATTTTGATTATTTTTTTAAAACCTAAACTTATATAAACTAAACAAATTTCTATTCTTTTTACAGTTAGCAACATTTTAAAAGCCTATGTCTATAATTTTCATCAACATTATCATATAATTCGCATCAGATAATTTTATTGGAGATCTAAGTCAATGGACACCTCAAAACACATGCAAATATTACTCTCATAAATGCAAACTGAAAACGATAGCAAATCAACTGTAAATTTCAACTTAATGTAAAACGACATCGTAGCTCAGCGGTTTAATAAGCGGTGCTAATTTACATTACGAACGTGAAGTCAAGGGATCGAATCCGAGGACAAGAAACTTATCGTGCTTTTTTCAACCAACTTTCAAAAAGGAGGAGGTTCTGAATTCGTTTTTTTGTTTGTTTTTTGGCTGGCTGCGGTTGGAAACAAAAAGTTAAAGATTGAGCTCAGGCGCGTGTGCGTGAGCTAGGCCGATGATGATGTAGATAGGTATATGCAGTATATGGAAGTACCAACCAGAATACTTAGTAGATACTGATACGGTAACAACTATTTGTTATTTTCTACTAATTAAGTATAACACGTGGTAGGTAATTTTAATTTTAATTAAAAATAGTAGTAGTAGTTAAAAATAGTTTGTTACCTCAGAACTCCGTTAAATCTTAACCGATTTGAATTTTTTAGGGTTCCGTAGCCAAATGGCAAAAAACGGAACCCTTATAAATTCGTCATATCTGTCTGACTGTCTGTCTGTCAGTCCGTCCGTATGTCACAGCCATTTTATTCCGAAACAGTTAGGACTACAGTACCCCGAGCACGAAAAATCATCGAATTCGTATCGTAAAGGTATCGAGTCAACGATACAATAACGTGGTGTTACGATAGGCGGCAGCACGAAGCACACTCTGACAGCTATCGAGAGGTCGATACGATTATGTTAGTAACGTCATCCTAATGTAAGTAGAGACGAGCCGTTGTGAATGAAATGAACGTCTTATTGAATGAATTATTCGTTCAAAAATTAAATTGAACAGTGAACGTTTTATTACTTCTGGCTTAGCTTTCTATTTATCGGAAATTATATTTAAAAAAGTACTTTAACAGAATAAACATCTTCAAATACGGTATGAGTGATATTAAAATGAATTTTATTTGAAAAAGAGAATAATATTTAATACCTTTAAAAATATATATATCAGTTTATGAACGAAAGATATAGCGTCACCAATGACTTGATTCTTTGGGGTTTGGGTTCCGTATTTCGAAAGGAAAACGACGGCTCGAGGCTTCCCCACATCACAGAATACTTAATAATACTACGTACCCACACCTCGTTCATTCTATCAAGCGTTTCTTTGTCTTGTAACATTGTTCATAAGGTTTATAATGTCTTGTCATTTCTGATCGTCTTGGCGCGTCGCGTCGCTGCCTATTCAATATGCATTGAGCCATAGTGTTAATATAATGAAGAGTGTTGTGGTGAATTAAGAGTTTCATATATTTATTATTACATTGTGTTGTGCGGAACCCTTAGTGGAAACCCGACTCACACTTGGTATATTTTATTTATTTACATGGATGGATGACATAGTGACAGTGTCGAATTTGAAGTTTGATAATCAAATATGGTCGCTGTCAACGATGAAACTTGTCAACTTGGAACGAAGGTTTTATTAACTCGAAGGAGGATTAACTATGAGGAAAGATTTTTTATGTTGTTTTTATGTTTTTATTTTCCCTTAATTTCAAGTAAACTTGCAGCAAGAAGATAATAAAGAGAACGACGTTGGTAAAACGGGCAGTATTTGCATTTAATACACGCAAAAAATATGTTTAATGCAGTTAAAAAAGTTTCGAAACTTTTTTCACCGGAAAATCCTAAGTGAAAAAATATTCGACTATGCTCGATAGCCAGCCTTCGAAATTAACATTACCGTACGTCAAAATTAAGTTCATGCTCGCATTTTGTTTATAAAATCTCAAGTATCGTTTACGTAACGATACGTTTGCGATATGAATCAAATCAAAATTGTTCGTGCTGCCGAATTTAGTTACTTTTACGCACGATAGGGGCGCTGTACAAATTTCATACATTTTGAAGTCGATGACGATACGAATACTTTTTCGCAAGTTTTTCGTGCTCGGGGTACAGAATTGAAACTTATAACGTAGGTAGATGTATTCTGTGAACCGCTTTCCGATTTTTATACAAAAATAAAAAAAATAAAAGTTTAAGGTGGGGCATCCCATACATGGAACTGAAACAAAAAAATAATCTTCAAACCTATACGTGAGTGGTGTCTATAGATAGGTCTTCAAAAATGACATTGAGGTTTCTAAAACCATTTTTTCTCAAAGTCAATCATTTGAAAGATAGGCGTGTCTAAAGTGGTAAAATGTGTCCCCCCCCTCTAACTTTTAAAGTATGGGAGTGAAAAATCTAAAAAAAATAAATGCTGTAGATCTCAACAAAAAATAACAAGGAAAATTGGTTTGAATGAGATACAGTCAGCAGTTTTAGAGATATGGCGACCGCAAAGATAACTTTGTTTTTAATACAAACACTATGAAAAACAAAGTTAATTATGTAGTTGCGAAAAATCATAGTTATGAAATACTTGACTGTGTTACGGAACCCTACGAGTGCGAGTCCAACTTGCACTTGGCCAGTTTATTTTAGTTTGAGAGATTATGCCTCCTGTTTGGTTGGTCTTTTTCAAATTTTATCGAGATATGGCAATTATCTCCGGAGATATGGAGATAAACAATATAAGCAAATTTGTATACTTGATACATGATTATTACTTTGACTATCGCGGCATGTGAAGTTGGTTTTTTTGTTTTGTACGATCATAAATTATTGATGTCTCGCATCGCATCTCGTGAGTCGAAACGGCCATGCAACGTCGCACTTGCGATTCCGCCGTCCGCAGTGGATTGGATGCAACCTCTCTCTCTCTGTCTCTCGTCCTATCTGGCAACGTCGCGTGAGTCGCGTCGTCGCTTACCTATCGAGTGGGTTACTTGCAACCACGGTAATATTATCTATATACTTTTTAGGTACCTATACACAAAGGTATTTAGTAAAAACCAATAAAAACTAACTTAAGAAACAGTAAACACTAAACTTAACACAATAGTACAATGGGTGTACTTATCACTAATCTTCCAGTCAATCTACGGATCTAGATAGGGAGATGCGTGTTGAGCAAGGTCGGAGGTCTGTATTTCTTTGTACATATAAATTTGCTAATAGTGTGTATTTCTATGGCTGCTATAACATTAAAGATCGTTTGCTAAAAGAGAAAAACCGACTTCACATTCCACGCTAGTCATTTTCAGTAGGTACTAAGTCTGAGGTGTTTATCTCCTATCTCTAAAGATACTTACTTATCTGATCTCAATGAAATAACAATGACACCACCGAGGAAATGTACTCTACCAATTAATAATAAATCATTTGAATCGGTTCAAAATTGACTGAGTAATCGCGTAACATAAATAAAAAAACATACAGACGAATTGAGAACCTCCTCCATTTCAGAAACCGGTTGAAAAAGAGGTGACCCCCTTATTAGTTATTAAAAACAACAAGAAACTTATTTTCTCGGCAAATTTTGTTCATACTCATCACATATTGTATTATATTATACTAAAAGAGTCCCGCGGCTTCGCCCGCGTTATAAACTCTTTTTATATACTTAAAACTTTTCTTTTGTAAAAACCTTTATAAAATAAAATACATCAAAAAAGAAATAGTCAAATTGGTTCCATCGTTTTCAAGTTATCGCGTGAATAAGGCAAATAGGGATATTGATTTTGATTTTCAGACTTTGTTACCTACCCCTTTCGAAAAATTCTGCAACACTAAATGAAATGAAATGAATGTTTATTCCACAAAAAATAGAGTCAACATTAGGATGTTCCGAAATTATTCATAGTCCTTCTATTTTGTCATATTTATGACATGTGAAAATTTATAACATAAATACTAATACATATTATTGATAGGTATATGATTGATGATTTTATTTCAGTAATAATATTATGATTTCAGTTATAATGTCAACTTATTGAAAATACAGTTTGACAATATTGAAAATTTCTGTTAACGTCAAATGCGTCTATATATTTCATCGTATATTTTTAAAATCATTTAAAAATATAGTTCTATTTTATATCACTATCTTTAAAAGTGCGCGCTGCGTCGCGCTCTGTGTAAACTGACCCTTAGGAAACACGTAAGGTTTTATCAAAATTGGTTCTTTTTTGTGAAAAGGTTAATTCGTGTAAATACCTGGCTTATAGATATTATAAGATGTATTTATATACAAGATAAGATTAGGTAAAGTGAATTGGGAAACTGTGATACTCATCCTAATTGTTAGCTATGAAACAAAAAAATAAAAAAAAAGATAAGAGCTACGGGTGGGGTCCCAAAACCAAACCATCTCAAGATCTTAACATTGTATCGTCAGACATATGCGGAGTATTAACTCCTCAAACGAACCTCAAACTTGCTACTGAAAATAACTTGAACGGCATTTGAAAATAGTTAAATTCACAGTTTAAAGTCAAATTTAATTAACCCACAAGCTGAAAAGAAGTTTAGTAGGATCATCATCTATGGTAGGATTTACTTCATTAACAAGTAACAATAACATTAACAAGGACATAATTATAACCAGACTCGGAAAAATCTATAGAAAGAATTGGCCCGTGTGGGTTTCGAACTTTCGACCTTTGGTTTCGTGGTTCGACCACTAACCACTAGCCCACGTAGTTATATTACCGCCACCTATCGCTTATATATAAATATGGATTCGATGGACCTTAAGCCAAGTGTCGCCGGTAACGTCAGATAGATGGCACTAAAAAATAACACTTTATTGTACATGTTACGCCTCTAGTGGCGTTAAGCGGAACTACGAGGTACCAGCGACGATATTAAGTCTTAGGCTAGGTCTTTACGAAAGCACTAAATAAGCATTCTATGTTGTTGTTATTCTATGCTGGTGGTGAATCCGGATCGAACCTTAGATAGAGATCTCATGGATCTATTGATTTCTCCACCATCATTTCAATTCACCCTGACGAGGTATTATCCCCTGAAACTCTCGATGCCGCAATAGAAGCCGTCCCAGTCACCGATATTGATCTTCCCCCTGGAACATCAAATACTTCCAAAGAAAGAATCGAATTAGACCCCACTATCTTTCCACAACAAATAGAGATCCCTAATATGCTGATTGATGATCCTCTACCCTCCACCAGTACATCGCCTAATACACCCGTCGATGACTACTCGACTTTCTTAAAAACTATGTCAAACAAGGACATATCTTTCAATACGGCAATTGAAGAACACCACGAGAGTAACACCACTTAATGAAATGTTCTTCTAAAATCATTTTAGTCCCTACGTCGCTAGATTTGGATGAATCCAATCCCTACATCCAGGAGATCTTAGGAGATCCTGAAAAATATACAAAAGTCCATGAAGCTGAAAAATAACTATTTTCATTCCAAAGAATTGAAATAAATAAAACCAAAATAGTCTACCTTATATTCACCAAAGTTCACCATTTCGACGAATCATCTTATCCTGAAATATTTCAGACATTAAAGACAATCCGAAATGAATTGCTTGTTTTCGAGAATGTTGACGAACTTGGTATTTCAGACATGAAAAATCCATTTGAGAAACATTCCTTTATAAAAATATACAATATGCTATCTTACCTTTTCCATAACTCTAATATTAAAATCAAAATATACCACAATAATATTATTTACCCAACTCCAACTGAAATAAAGAAAATTCTCAATGACAACCACGACATACCAATTGCAGGCCATTTAGGGTCTGTTAGAATGTACAATAGAATAAAGGAAACTTATTATTGGAAAGGCATGCGAAGTGACATCGAGCTATATGTCAAACAGTGCAAATCCTGCCAAGAAAATAAAGCTCTCAGACAGATTAATCGTGCCCCAATGCAGATAACAAGTACATCCACAACTCCAGGCCAAAGAATATCTCTCGATATCGTTGGCCCTCTTCCCGAAGCCGGCCCAGCAAAACTAAGATTTATACTAACCATCCAGGATGACCTTACTAAATTTTCATCCGCATATCCTATCCGTAGCACCACAGCCGAAGAAACTAGCGAATGCTTAATCCACTACATTTCAATATTCGGTATTCCTAAAACGATACTTACTGATCAGGGCACAAATTTCACTTCCGACCTCTTCAAAAAGACTTGCGAGTTCCTAAAAATTAAAAATCTATGGTCATCCCCATATCATCCGCAAACGCAAGGCGCCTTAGAACGGAGCCACTCTACCCTTAAAGATTATTTAAAGTCTTACATAAACGAGGAACAGTCAAATTGGCCACGATATGTATACACAGCTATGCTCGTGTACAACACATCCGTTCATTCCACGACGCATTTCACACCTCACGAACTGATGTTCGGCTGTAAGCCATTCATCCCTAACTCCATCTATGATGACCACCCTGGGGCATCCTACCCTGACTATGTGCGTATGCTACAGAGCCGACTAAAATATTCTAGAGATAAAGCTCTAGATTTCATAAGGAAATCCAAAGAGAACTCGAAAACTTATTACGATAGCCACACTCGCCCAGTCAAATACAAAGTGGGTGATTATGTATACCTTAAAAATCATCTACGCCTACGGAAAGCGCTTTCTCCTATCTGGAAAGGCCCTTATAAAGTAGTTAAAATAAATGGAAATAATACACTTACCTTGCTCATCAACCGACGTCATGTAACACATCGCTTCGATCAGTTGAAACCAGCCGACGTGAGCAACCTGTAAAATTAAAATATAATTATAAGAGTAACTTAGGAGAATAAGGAATAGTTTATAAACATAGATACATAAATAGAATTTACACTTACCCATAGAATAATTTAAAATTTGAATAAATATAATTAAAATTAAAAAAAAAAAAAAAAACATAAATTAAATAAATAAAATATATATATAGGCTAAATATAAAGGTCGGGAAGTGCTATAAGTTAGCCTTATAGGGGTTAACTTAGTTAGCCTAATTGAATATTGCAGCAAAAGTAAAAGGGAGTAGGTATTAAGATACGTTAGACTAAAGTAAGGAGTATGAATAAGAAATAACCTAGATATAAATAAATAATACTTTAAGGTTTAATACTTACCACTACGTCAACACGGAACCCTGGGACATTAAATGCCTACTTGCCTTGTTTATATTTGCAGAGCTCCGACCCCAGGTCAATCACCTCAGGATTACATCCAGCCGATCACTGCAAGCCCAGGCTTATTTTTTGATAATTTAGGCACATTAAAAATTAATAACGCCCAGCTTAAGGTTCTGATACCAATAGATGTATCACACTTCAGTTTACATATTGAAAACATTGGAACTGCTTTAACAACTACTAAATATTTGTGTAACCAGACACGAATAGTTGAGGTCGACGCAGAGTGCCGTAATATGCTAAAACCTCTGACAGTTCGTTGTAGAGACATTGTAAAAGAGTTTGAATCTATCTCTTACCTGATAGATAATCGCAGTAAACGTAGCGCTTGGATAGCAGGTGTTGGCACCGTGCTGAAACAAATCTTTGGCACCTTAGACGAGAATGACGCCCTGAGATACGATGAGGCAATAGAATCGCTACAAAAGAATGAAAAACAGATACTCTCATTGATGAAAGAAAACATCCTGGTCACCAAATCTATACTGACTACTTACAATAAGACCATAACACAAATTAAAGACAATGAAGTTATACTGATTGGAGCCATCGACAAACTCTCAATAAATATAAAAAATATTTCAGAAATAACTAACGGACTACAGATACTAGCTAACGTTAACGAAATATTTGATAGCATTGAAACCGCGATACTTGTACTGTCCTTCCAATTAGAAGATGTAATTAATGCCCTTTTGTTTAGCAGTCAAAATGTGTTGCTTCCATCAATTATGACACCTAAACAGTTATATCGAGAATTTGTCGATCATTATAGATACCTACCTAGTAACTTAGAACTGCCTGTTAACTTAGATATAAATAGTGTACATGTCATTCTAAGCATTTCTACACTGGTATGTTATTATTTGAACAACAGAATTGTATTTGTGTTACAAGTACCTTTAGTTAGTATTACTGAATACATGTTTTATCAAGTTATAGCTCTACCTACACCATACGACAGTAATACGCCGAATAAATTTAGCTTTATAATCCCCGAAAATAAATATATAGCAATGACCAAAGACAAATCTAACTACTGCAACCTTGACACCTTAGACAAGTGCAAAACAATAACTCCCGGAAGTTACATATGTGACATTACAAACATTTACGCAACTGTACCCCGAGCACGAAAAATCATCGAATTCGTATCGTAAAGGTATCGAGTCAACGATACAATAACGTGGTGTTACGATAGGCGGCAGCACGAAGCACACTCTGACAGCTATCGAGAGGTCGATACGATTATGGTAGTAACGTCATCCTAATGTAAGTAGAGACGAGCCGTTGTGAATGAAATGAACGTCTTATTGAATGAATTATTCGTTCAAAAATTAAATTGAACAGTGAACTTTTTATTACTTCTGGCTTAGCTTTCTTTTTAACGGAAATTATATTTAAATAAGTACTTTAACAGAATAAACATCTTCAAATACGGTATGAGTGATATTAAAATGAATTTTATTTGAAAAAGTGAATAATATTTAATACCTTTAAAAATATATATATCAGTTTATGAACGAAAGATATAGCGTCACCAATGACTTGATTCTTTGGAGTTTGGGTTCCGTATTTCGAAAGGAAAACGACGGCTCGAGGCTTCCCCACATCACAGAATACTTAATAATACTACTTACCCACACCGCGTTCATTCTATCAAGCGTTTCTTTGTCTTGTAACATTGTTCATAAGGTTTATAATGTCTTGTCATTTCTGATCGTCTTGGCGCATCGCGTCGCTGCCTATTCAATATGCATTGAGCCATAGTGTTCATATAATGAAGAGTGTTGTGGTGAATTAATAGTTTCATATATTTATTATTACATTGTGTTGTGCGGAACCCTTAGTGGAAACCCGACTCACACTTGGTATATTTTATTTATTTACATGGATGGATGACATAGTGACAGTGTCGAATTTGAAGTTTGATAATCTAATATGGTCGCTGACAACGATGAAACTTGTCAACTTGGAACGAAGGTTTTATTAACTCGAAGGAGGATTAACTATGAGGAAAGATTTTTTATGTTGTTTTTATGTTTTTATTTTCCCTTAATTTCAAGTAAACTTGCAGCAAGAAGATAATAAAGAGAACGACGTTGGTAAAGCGGGCGGTATTTGCATTTAATACACGCAAAAAATATGTTTTATGCAGTTAAAAAAAGTTTCGAAACTTTTCTCACCGGAAAATCCTAAGTGAAAAAATATTCGACTATGCTCGATAGCCAGCCTTCGAAATTAACATTACCGTACGTCAAAATTAAGTTCATGCTCGCATTTTGTTAATGAAATCTCAAGTATCGTTTACGTAACGATACGTTTGCGATACGAATCAAATCAAAATCGTTCGTGCTGCCGAATTTAGTTACTTTTACGCACGATAGGGGCGCTGTACAAATTTCATACATTTTCAAGTCGATGACGATACGAATACTTTTTCGCAAGTTTTTCGTGCTCGGGGTACTGAAGCAAAACAGTGTTGTGAAAGTGAATTACTGTCGAAAGTGATTGCTGAAAAGCCAAAGGAGTGCAAAACGAAGTTCTTCTTAGGCGGAATGGACTTGTGGAAACCATTGATAAACAATAGATGGTTATATGTTCAATCACAACCAAGTAAAATTACTATAACTTGTGTCAACTCTGTAGACATAGAAATAGACATTTTAGGCACAGGAATACTTACCATTCCTAATGAATTTACCGGTTTCTGTAAAAGTACGACATTTATACCTAAACACAACATGTATAACGTCTCTTCACCGACGAAGCATTTATCGGATTTTAATCTTATTAATGATACCTGTTGTAATATCAATCAATTTCACAATTTTGCTGATAATGTATCCCCTATTACGTTACAAAACATAGATCTGGATGAATTCCATATGAAAAATCACATTAAAGTAGACTCACTACTAAACAAAATAAATAAAATAGAAAATCAACCCCATTTTATTAAATACGGGACACATTATTCGTCGGTCACTATAATTCTATGTATTTTCGTAGTGGTATATATTAGTTTTAAAATATATTTTAAGTTTTGTAAGTCAAGTGACAACCGCAAATCCTTTGAAATAGTAGAGTTAAAATCAGCTCGTAAATTAAATAACCCACAGACAGACGAACAGACATCATCCGACATAGAATCTGCAAATTTTGCTCCACTCAGAACTGAAATCTAAATCCTCGTCTTTTCTTAGAGACTTTCATTCCAAATCGAAAGTCTCTTCTTAAAGGGGGAGGTGTTATACCCCTTGTCTGTAGGCTTTGGGGCTGAATTGCTCTTATATACAGCAATACAACTAAAAGGCTATGGATATAGGGTTGAACACAGTAGTCTGTCTCAATCCTTAACCGCTCTAAGACATTTATTTTATTGTAATATTTTATTTCTCGTGTTCGGAATATAATTTCCTTTTTTAAAACCTAAAGTTTGGTTTCATTTGTAACATTACGAACGCTGCTTAATTGAAAATAGATAGAAGAATATTTTCTATGCAAGAGTTGTACAACATAATAAGACCTACAAAAAAGTCCGCGACAGCATATGTCTATCTCTTAAGGTTGACTCACAGTAACCATTTTAATCTTAAAATTTTTGTTAAAAAATATTACATAACTTCCAAGGCTATTTTCAAGTATATAGTATTAATCCTTATCCAAATAATAACGTTAATTAGCTTGGCCACATATTATAGATTAAAATTGTCCTGTACAGTATATAATTCAAATGAAAACTCTAGAAAATATCACGAATTTCACAAACACGCATCGCAAAATTAATAAAATATTTGCAGTGAAACCACAGATTAGGTCATAGTTACTACGAACATATTATTATAAGCTTAGCTATGCTGTAGATCTCCACCGATCACAATCGATTTGAAGTCAATATAGTATAATAATATGATCTATTGTATAAAATAATATTCATCTATATATATAATAATATAATATAATATTTTAAACCACCCCGACTGATCTATGTATAATAGCTTTTTCCAATGACTCTAAACACGACATTTAAAATCTGAGCTGTAAGTTGGTGAGGATTTGAGTATTCTGTAGAGTCCAGGAGGCTTCCATGTTCTTACAATATCGTTGAAGCTTCTTCTTCAATTTCATTTTCGAATTGATCAGACCTATGAAAGTTGATTTCATAGCGCAATTAACTAGAAAAAAGCTCATAATTTTATAACGATTGAATGAATTTTCATGAATCAAAGCTAAGAAAACTCTCGATGAAGACATCTATCAAACAAAAAAAAACTATCAATAATAAAAACTAAATCGGTTCATCCGGTTAGGTGCTAAGATGCTACAGACAGACACACAGATACACACGTTAAACGTATATTACCCCTACATTTTGCGTCGGGGAACGCCGTAAGGCTACGGCGGCAGATGTACTCCTTGGTGGTAAGCTACTTTTTGGTAGATTTAATGATTCCACTACCACTGTACGAAAACTCATGATTCATGAATACACATAAAACTTTCATTGGTAGGTATATAGCTAGGATTAGAACCAACGACCGTCGGGTCAGAATCAGGGTAACTATCCTTTACGCCAAAGGGCCGTCCAATATCAATACGTAAGTATTATAAAACAAAGTTCATGACTGCGTCTGTCTGTCTGTTCGCAATAATCTCAATAGCTACTGAACGGATTATCATGCGGTTTTCACCAATAGCCAGAGTGTTTATGAGGAAGGTTTAGGTGCATAATTCGTTAAGGTTTTGTGTAAATTGGATGAAATATGACGATGGGTGTTAAATATGTTCATATTTTATATTCGATGCAACAAACTGATGCAAATGTTGTAGGCATATATGTTCTACCCGTGCGAAGCCGGGGCGGGCTGCTAGTATGTCAATAAAACACAAACATTGCCTCATGACTTGACTTTGACAATGACATTTAGATAGAAAAATAATACGAATCGATAAAAATCGGTGGTTTCCGACACTTCAGTCGATTAAAATGACAACACTACACTACTAACCTGACGTTAGTTCTGATTTTTGACGGCTAGCTCATCATAATTTTGACATGGTTTTGACAATCATCAGGATTATTGACATCCTGACGTATTGACGTTTGTTTTCATTTACTTTCAGTGTTTCATTCGGTGCTTTCTGTCGAAGATAAAACGATCTCGCGAAAATTATAATAAAACTATTTAGAATGCTCTAGATGCAGTAGCAACTCCAGAAAATTACCATACAATTTAATCTAATAATTCTTCGCAATGTTGAGTAGATTTTCTGATGTTTTGCAAACTGCAGCCGACGTCGTAAGTATATTTATTGAATTGGGTTTTATGATTATTGCCGAATACATATTGCATTTTTAAAGGTGTTTTACGTGCTATTCTTGTGACTTTGCAGTTAGCACCGCCAGCGACGCGGTTAGAAGACTTCGAATATCACTGGAAAATGATATTGAACTTCTATCAGAACTATGACGATTCTAATAAAGTTCACATCGAGGATACGAAGATACCGCATCACTTCCATCAAATGTTACAGGTTAGTTAATTACAAACTGCGTAAACTATCTTTAGTTCTAGTAAACTTATGAGGTCAGTATTTATGCAGATTAGTATTATTATGTGAAACTTGTAAACCTGTATGTAGCATACATAACTATTATGTTGCGTAAACACTTGATAAAAATGCTATGGTATGAATGTTAAAATGTTATGCTTGCTAAAAATAGGGGTGCACGTAATAGTACGGTTGGCAACCCTACATTAAACAAGGGAATTAAACATGTGACATTCGACATCTAGATGAAAGCAGAATCGCTCAATACTTTTGTTTATTTGAAATTCAAAGCAATAAGTTATGTTTTTGTTATATTTAAAATAATTATTATTGATATGATCTATTTAATGTTATTTGACATGTGTTAGTGCAGATTTTTAATTTGCCTATATACTGAATAAATGCTTTGACTTTTGACTGTGCTTCACCTATTAGATTTTTTTATATTTATTTATTTCAGAAAATAGTAAGCTAACAGCATTGCCAAAATGCTAACTATTTAGTAACTAAGTTATAACAATATATATATCATCTGAAGCCATACATCTACTTTCACTGCATTTACATGCAAATGAGAGAGTATTTTGGATGAAATATGGCATATAATCACTTCTGTAACTTTTATCTTACATATTTAAACTAGTTGATGAGTGTAGTCTTACCGCCGCTTACTTAGAAGCTACGCCCCCCTATAGATGTCTTCGCGCCCCCCTAGTGGGGCGTGCCCCCTACATTGAAAATCAATGCCTTATAAGAAATGTGTACTTTATAAATATAGAATTAACCTGCTGATTTTTTTATTGCAGCTAATAGTAGAAGAAGAAAAGGAACAGCATGGTGGTACAGTTGGGCCGTGCTTAGAGGCAGTAGTCCAGCGTTCTATATGCCTGCTGGATGCTCTAATGGCCCTGGCAGCAGCAGACAGACCACCAGGAGCTCGGGCCTTGGCCCTCAGTACGGGGACTGCTCTTTTGAGACGTACAAGGCAGCCCTGTGTTAATAGTGCACATATTTATAGACCATTGCAGGTAATTTTATCATTACAATTTATGTCATAATTATCCCTCAATACCTATGAATAAATCATAATTCAGGAACAAATTTCACTCAAAAAGTGGCTCTCCGTCAATCCAAAACAATGTACATTCAAAATAAGAATCAAGTTAAAAATTAGAATCGAAGTTACAAATGATTGGCTTGGAGATTGATTCAAATTCGGAACGAAAGCAAAAATGTCCAACTTATGACGCGCTGGACACAACTTTTAACCCCGCCTGCTTGAACACGACTTTTGTGGGGTCATTTTTATAATGCAGTTACTTTTCCTGACTTATGATTTATTTGTAGCTCAATATGCTTTTTTCAGTAAAGGCTTCTTTTAATCTTGTGCTGCTTACTCTTCACAAGCTTCATCATCATAATCAGCCGGTGTCAGTCCATTGCTGGACGTAGACCTAAACTTAAGAATCGCCTAATATTTCTAAGTTTCTCAAAGCAACATCAGGAATCAAAATCTCAAAATATATCTTGCAGATAGGCTAATGATCTTATATTTTGAGATTTTGGTAGCTGGCTTTGTTTATATTAGCCATGTGCAAACCTTAAAGAGAAAAGATAGATACGTATCATTTTGAACAATAGATATATATATCTATTATATCTCTATATCCCTAATAACTCTGTGACGCTACGCTCCCTTTCTATCACATAGATTGTTATATGTTTACATCTCCCTTATTCTAACTCCGTGACACTCTTTTTAATGCATGGTATGTTATATGGTTATATCCCACGTACTCTAACTCCGCGAAATCACTCCTGAGTTACACACGTCTAGTTTATATTGTGATATTTTGACTAGGTAGCTTTAAGTTTAGTGCAAACAGGCATTAGTGCCAGTTTTACCTGTTTCATATAATTTTTATCTTGTTATTTATATGTCTTAGGACATTTGAATATAACAGCTGAACAAGGTCAAATTGTGTAAAAGTTAATAATGTATGCAAAACGAATATTATATCTATCTGCATTCATAATAGTCTTCTACTTGAAATGCATATTGAGATAACCTAGACCTATTTTACTAACAAAAACATAAACTATTTTATATGTATGTAAACATCTTGCCATTAATGAAATGCAATTCAATATATATATGCTTTTCAGCTACTGTTGTTTTAATCAGGTGGTAGGAGCATTATATCGATGTTCCGCCTGACCTGCTACCGAAAAGTAGCTTACCACCATTAAGGAGAAAAACTCCCGCCATAACCTTAGTGTTACGGCAGCACACAGACTGCGTGTTCACCATTTTCGACCACATCATTGTTTACCACCAGGCAATGTAGTGGTGAAATGATAGCTTAAGATATTAAAAAAATATATATAGAAAAATATTGTCACTGCACTGCGCCTTTTATACCTTTAAACTTGTAGATGTTAAGTCTCACATGCCCTGTAATTTCACTGGACAAATTCCATTCAAACCGAAAAGCATTCCTATTTCGCAGTTGAATTAGTTTGGCGCTTGTAACAGTATTCTGGCTGAGCCACTTTCGGACTCAGCCAAAAATGCCAGAATGTTATACAAACGAATAAATAGATAATTTAATGTAATTAAATAAGTTTTAGGCATAAGTAACCTGGCTAACATACTCAGAATTGTGAGAGAGGCCTTTTTGTTGTTAAAAAAAATAATTGGCAAAGTGGTGGTACCTCCCCAGGCAGGCTAGCAGAAGTCCTACCACTAATGTATAACTACAACAAACATATTTTTAGAAAGTATTATATGTAATACTAGCTGCGCCCCGCGACTTTACCGCTTTACGCATTTCAAGATAAACTTTACCCGCAAGAGATAAACCTTTTATACCTCTTGAATCACGCTATCTATTGATGGAACCACATTCAAATTAATTGCGTTGCTTTAAAGATCTAAGCATACAGGCAACGGGAGCAACTTTGTTTTATACTATGTTAAGATTGTATTATCCAACAATATCTTGTCAGTCGAAATACTAAAATAATTTAGGTGACAGATGAACATATTGGCCTGTTAAATTATAAGTAAGTATTTGTTTTGTCTTTTGACTTTACCATAGTCAGGTAAAAATTAACATAACCCTTTATTATCATAAAATACTGTCAGTATATTTGCCCTACACTGCGACATTGGTAATTAGCAGAACACTAATTAACAATTCCAAATAACTATTGTGTTGGCAACATGACATTGAAGCATCGCTCGCCTATCATCAATAAACTAATGGTTTCATATCCTTATCTTATCATTACACTTTTCACTTTTTAGGTATATATAGAACTTGTTTAGGTATACACATATAGGATTTAATCATAAGAGCCTGGTTTTTGTAATCAATTGTGTAACTGTTTCTAATTACTTTTATTACGAAACTGCAAGATTCTCTTTCTCTATTGTTGCTCTAAAGTCTAAAGCCGGGGAGGCATAGTGTCTAGCTATAGATGTACTCATGTATAGCTAGACACTGTGATGTAACTGATTGTAAATGTGTTGTTTTTGCGCTAAAAACTTAAAATATTATTTCATCATCATCAGGCTTTCTCAATCCACTGTTGGACTTATACCTGTTATGGTCTTGAGCTATTCTCTGCTAAGATTTTCTTGCAGTTTTCCCCACATCATCCATGTAGGTAGTTGGCGGTCTTCCTACCTGTCTTTAATGTCTCTAGACTCTAGGCCAGTGTAAACCACCGCTCTGTTATAGTTTTTGTCCACCAGTTGTTGTGTGTTGTCTTTAAAGGTGAGGATTTTTGACATTAAGAGGCTGGTTCCCGTTGCAGACAAACCGGTATGGGTAGGTACCGATCCAACCTGTTTCTTTATGCGTGAGCGCATATGATAACATTGGAATATTTTACCAGTACGGATCGGTACCTACCCGTACCGGTTTGACTGCACCGGGAACCCGCCTCTTTACGTCCTTAGACTTAGGCTGACCTAAGTCTATTATTTACTAGTACGATAACGCCCGCATTACTCTAAAACTATGGTAATTAATTGGTAGAACAGAAAACCAGCTTAATACGTTTCACCGACCCGTGCCAACGCCGGAGTCGCGCCGTACCTTGCTTGGTCAGTACCCTTAGTACGAGTTTTTTTCGTAAACGCTTTTGACAGATCTCACATAGTTTTCGACTTATTCTGGCTCCCTGATTGGTCTAAATTTAGTGTGAAAACCACTAGAGGCGCTGTACTGTTTTTCATACAAAATTTGTTCTATAAACGATATCGAGTTTGGTATACTAAGGGTACAGATATCTATAGTATACTAGCGGCTTTGCCCGCGTTGGGGCCACCCTTGTCACTGAGGGGTCTCAGGGGTGTAAAAAATAGCTTACGGTTTAGTTAGTTTTATAAAAATCCGTCAAGTCGTTTCGGAGGCGTTTGGACACAAACACACAAGATTTTTATACAAATAAAATACGTTTATTTCAAGTACCTTTGATATAGTAGATATATACATTTGTCTGAACTAATAAATTATAACTAACTCATGTTATACCGTATCCACTATCCCGGCTAGAATACGGCGTTGAAATGTCTGCATTTATTCCCCAGCGTACACTTTTTATAAGGATCATATAGACATTTTCACGGATATGAAGCAAAACACCTCAACCAGTAACAAAAAGTCAAAAGTGCAACATAACAATTGCTAAAACGCGAATCGTTTGCGATTTTAATTATCTTCGTTACTTACGGGATCGGATAAAACCGCGGAGCTTTAAACTTTTAATTAATAATATAGTACAAAGCACGCTATCTTATTTATCAAGTATGTTCAACTTCAATATTAAATTAAGTCATGTTCGCTAAATTTATAGATAAAATCGGTTAGACTAGGGGTTTTCCTATTTATGAAAATTGAAATTTGTTCGTAGTTTGGTAACTATTTTCTACTTGTACAATAAAATAAAACAATTTAGTTGGGTAAATCGACAAATCGGTTGCTCTAATCGACCAGACAAACTTTGTATTAGGTATATACATCATAAAATAAACGTCCAAATCACGGCCTGCCTCAGTCTCGATCGGCTCTGTTCTACGACATAATATAAATATAGTAAAATTGCAAATGTTGAACGATTGTCCCCAATCTGCCCTAAGCCTGTCACTATCGGAAAGAATAGAATAATAAAAAATTCCATGTGCCAGCGGTTAATAAATGGAGTCTAATATCTTTCTTAGTCTCTTGACAACCTTGTATCTTCCACAGCGCATGCTAATCCAATGCAACGAGAATCCAGCGTCACCAACAGAAAAAGAAGAAGTGGAACTACTTCTCACACTCTGCGGCCTCGTCAGAAAGGAACCAGGGCTCGCCAACATCTTCACAACGCCTTTCGTAGAAGACAAGTCCTCCTTACTTAGCATTCCCGAAGATATTCAAAAGTTGATACCAATTAAGTCGAAGAAACAGACTCCTAAAAAGAATCCTCTGTTTGAGGTTGACTTGCCGCCGAATCCTTTGCAAAGCGTGTCTATTATACGGATGAATTTGAGAGATGAATATAACGTCACGTCCAACAGCTCGGCCGATGATAATGCTTCGTGCAGGAGTCAGAAGACGGTTTATGATGACAATGACAAGTTCTTGCTGATCGATTTGCTGCTGTCTTATTTGAATAGTGCCGTAAGTATCGTTACTATTATATTCCACAGATGATAGGAGCATATTATATCGATGTTCTGCCTGACTTGCTACAAAAAAGTAAGCTCTCGAGAGTCAAAGTATTCATAGCTCGACATATAACAATGAAAATACGGCTCTCAATCCATCCAACCCCGGCTCTCCAAAATACGGCTCTCAATCCATCCAACCCCGGCTCTCCAAAATACGGCTCTCAATCCATCCAACCCCGGCTCTCCAAAATACGGCTCTCAATCCATCCAACCCCGGCTCTCCAAAATACATGTTGTCGAAGATGGAAAAATGTGAAACCGTCCAAAAATTTGCAAAGTCCAATATCAAAAAGTCCACTCTGTATATCGTATAGGCTAGTGTTTGACCACTATCTCACCTGTTATTAAGTGACGATGCGGTCGAGGATGGTAACACGCTAGGCCTAGATTGGAGTCTGGCTCTTAAGGGTAGATAAATACATAGAAACACTATGTTGAACGAGTTATTAGACATACAGACATAGTCATCATCATAATCAGCCTGTGTCAGTCCACTGCTGGACGTAGGCCTCTCCCAAGATACGCCACTGAGCCCGATCTTCGGATCATTGGGAGGTATGTCCTAATCAATCGCCACGCTGGGCAGGCGGTTTGGCAATCGCAGGACGTAGCTCTTCGCACCGGTGACTCTACAGACATAGTATTACATAACAAATAAGAATGATAGTGTAACAGGCGGTCTTCCGCTTCCAGACAACCTAAATAATATCAGCTATGAAAACCGGACCTAAAATAAAAGGATATTTCAGGATAACCAAGTCGTCCTACGCGCTTGCGAGGGCATTATGATAGTGTCGTCTCTCCCCGAGGACGACATAGCGAACCTAGTGACGTCCTGCAGCCCCGCCTGCGAGGCCATCGTCGACAAGCTGGCGGCCAAGTATAGGTGTCTGCCGGCCAACATAGACCCGAGTGACGTCGACCATCTCAACATTACCTGGGCGTGAGTATCTTATACATCACTAGCTGAGCCCCGTGGCTTTTCCCGAGTTTAATCCTGGTTATAAACATTCCGCTTGAATCACTCTATCTATTGATGAAAACCGCATTAAAATCCGTTGCGTAGTTTAATAGTACACAAATACAAATAACATAAATAAGTAAACAAACAAAACGATGTTATCTCAGTTACAGAGGTTAATGCATATAAAATGTAGTCGCTGTCTCAGTTATAGAGGTAACTATGGCGAAAAATTGAAAGAACGAATCCCAGATATAGCGATTACTCCGTCATTTGTGAACCGATTGGAATGATTATTTTTGTAATCGGTAGGGTACGTTTCCGAGGTGGTCCCATTGTAATTTCATTGAGATGTGATAAGCATCTCCAGATACTCGTATATGACGATAAATGTCTCAAACTTGCTACTGAAATTGACTCGCTGGGCATTGAAGGCGGTTGTTTTAGTTTTTAAACTATCTTAATTATTAAGAACTATAAACGTCTAAAAAGCATGCAATAGCCGGACTTATAGCGATCTCTTCACAAAAATAAATATTCACTCAAGTTCAATATTTCTTCTCTTTATGTATTTGGTTAATATCATCAGAGCCAATTCGTAGATTTATTTATTTTTGTAGTAAACGTTATCAACTTCAAGTGGGACCTTCACATATCAAAGAAAATTGTCTTTGATTCGAGTCGATTGTATAATTGTAATGTTGTTCCAGATACGTAGCGCAAGATTTCGGCGACAAAACATTCAACAAATTCCACGGCTACAGAGAACTGACGAGCTTCTTCTCTTGGCTCGACTACTGCGATACTTTGATGAAGGTAACTATTACTATTTATATTTTCAACAGACTTTAAAAAAGGAGGAGGTTCTCAATTCTTCTGTAAATTGGCGGAGTAATCGGCAAACAAAATCTTTGTTATTGATTGCCGATTACTCCGCCAATTGTAAACCGATTTCAATGATTCTTATTTTCATAGGTAGGGTTCATCTCAAAAGTGGTCCTGTACGGAGTACATTACTTCACTTTATATTTGCAACTTAGCACATTTCACAACAACTGACTTACTAAGAGTACGCTTTGACGCGCCGCAACAGACACACGCGGTCGAGTGAGACTCGCCTTCCATTTTACTGTAATTTGTGTCTAAATAAACTCTACATAGAAACTATTACTACTACAACTTATTATTTTGTACGGTCTTAACTGGGATCGTATAGGTCCCATTTAAATTTTATTAAGATCTGATAAGTATCTCCAGAGATATGACGATAAACGTCCTAATCTACTACAGAAACAGACATGCGTGGCTTGAAAGTCGTTTTTTTTAAATTATATGCTTATGTATAATCACTCACAAGCTATTTGTATTATATTTCACGCCAAACGAATATTATTACTTTCTTATTAATCATTTGAGCAATGGCGACAATTCAATCTAGTGTGTTTAATTAAGTAGTAGGATTGCCATAGAATCAAGAATCAAAGCATTTATTCAGTATGTAGGCAGTATTAATATACGCACATATACACGTCAAAATCATAAATCGTAAAATAAATCATAAACAATTATTAAGTAAACATAGCAAAAGCAGAATTTTAACGCTTTGAATTAGAAAAAAAAAACAAAAGTAATGAACCATTCAGCTGTCATCCAATCGTTTACGACAGAATATTAAAAAAAAAAATTATAGTAGGTTAAAAGTTAAAACCAACCATACATGTAACTGTGTGTTTCAGTACTTCAGACTATTATATAAAAAAAATAAAAAAAGTGAAATAGTGAAAAACACAAATACACAAATAGTGAAATACACTGTTTTTAGCTTGATTAAGCTATATTTAGCTTTATCACAACATTAGTTAATCTCTGAGAATAATTTATGAACGGACACGATGTATCATAAACGAATGTTCTCTTATATTATGTTTCTTTGAAGTGTCTCACACTTTATTATTTTTATATTTAAATTGTTAAACACAATCCAAAATTTCATCGTACCGACGGGACTCGAACCCGCACCCCCCGGATTACACGTCCAGGTGCTCTGCCAATTAAGCCACGGTTCCATACATCGATACGACGAAACTAGTGGATTGCATTTGTTAACCCAATTATGCATTGGTGGCACCATCTATGACTACTTAATACGTTAGTTAATTGGCAGAGCACCTGGACGTGTAATCCGGGGGGTGCGGGTTCGAGTCCCGTCGGTACGATGAAATTTTGGATTGTGTTTAACAATTTGAATGTTCTCTTGTTAATTTCTAGGAATGTCACCCAACAATAGCAGCGCATCTATCTCGAACATTCCGTCAAGTGTTTCTCGAGAACGCGTGCGAGTGTGGCATACGTCAGGCGCACCACGCCGCGCTCGTAGCCGCCGTGCTCGCCAAGTGTCTGCGAGCGTTGGACTCGCCGCATCTCATCAACGGTATACATACATATACATAGCTCCGGCTCGCTGGACCATATCTTAGACAGAGTGTGAGATACATACGTCAGGCGCACCACGCCGCGCTCGTAGCCGCCGTGCTCGCCAAGTGTCTGAGAGCGTTGGACTCGCCGCATCTCATCAACGGTATACATACATATACATAGCTCCGGCTCGCTGGACCATATCTTAGACAGAGTGTGACATACATACGTCAGGCGCACCACGCCGCGATCGTAGCCGCCGTGCTCGCCAAGTGTCTGCGAGCGTTGGACTCGCCGCATCTCATCAACGGTATACATACATATACATAGCTCCGGCTCGCTGGACCATATCTTAGACAGAGTGTGACATACATACGTCAGGCGCACCACGCCGCGCTTGTAGCCGCCGTGCTCGCCAAGTGTCTGCGAGCGTTGGACTCGCCGCATCTCATCAACGGTATACATACATATACATAGCTCCGGCTCGCTGGACCATATCTTAGACAGAGTGTGACATACATACGTCAGGCGCACCACGCCGCGCTCGTAACCGCCGTGCTCGCCAAGTGTCTGCGAGCGTTGGACTCGCCGCATCTCATCAACGGTATACATACATATACATAGCTCCGGCTCGCTGGACCATATCTTAGACAGAGTGTGAGATACATACGTCAGGCGCACCACGCCGCGCTCGTAGCCGCCGTGCTCGCCAAGTGTCTGCGAGCGTTGGACTCGCCGCATCTCATCAACGGTATACATACATATACATAGCTCCGGCTC
Organism: Cabera pusaria; assembly: GCA_954871355.1. Lineage (NCBI taxonomy): Eukaryota > Metazoa > Arthropoda > Insecta > Lepidoptera > Geometridae > Cabera > Cabera pusaria. The sequence goes on from OX940905.1 coordinate 18,217,781, forward strand.
GCTGGACCATATCTTAGACAGAGTGTGACATACATACGTCAGGCGCACCACGCCGCGCTTGTAGCCGCCGTGCTCGCCAAGTGTCTGCGAGCGTTGGACTCGCCGCATCTCATCAACGGTATACATACATATACATAGCTCCGGCTCGCTGGACCATATCTTAGACAGAGTGTGACATACATACGTCAGGCGCACCACGCCGCGCTCGTAACCGCCGTGCTCGCCAAGTGTCTGCGAGCGTTGGACTCGCCGCATCTCATCAACGGTATACATACATATACATAGCTCCGGCTCGCTGGACCATATCTTAGACAGAGTGTGACATACATACGTCAGGCGCACCACGCCGCGCTCGTAGCCGCCGTGCTCGCCAAGTGTCTGCGAGCGTTGGACTCGCCGCATCTCATCAACGGTATACATACATATACATAGCTCCGGCTCGCTGGACCATATCTTAGACAGAGTGTGACATACATACGTCAGGCGCACCACGCCGCGCTCGTAGCCGCCGTGCTCGCCAAGTGTCTGCGAGCGTTGGACTCGCCGCTTCTCATCAACGGTATACATACATATACATAGCTCCGGCTCGCTGGACCATATCTTAGACAGAGTGTGACATACATACGTCAGGCGTACCACGCCGCGCTCGTAGCCGCCGTGCTCGCCAAGTGTCTGCGAGCGTTGGACTCGCCGCATCTCATCAACGGTATACATACATATACATAGCTCCGGCTCGCTGGACCATATCTTAGACAGAGTGTGACATACATACGTCAGGCGCACCACGCCGCGCTCGTAGCCGCCGTGCTCGCCAAGTGTCTGCGAGCGTTGGACTCGCCGCATCTCATCAACGGTATACATACATATACATAGCTCCGGCTCGCTGGACCATATCTTAGACAGAGTGTGAGATACATACGTCAGGCGCACCACGCCGCGAACGTAGCCGCCGTGCTCGCCAAGTGTCTGCGAGCGTTGGACTCGCCGCATCTCATCAACGGTATACATACATATACATAGCTCCGGCTTGCTGGACCATATCTTAGACAGAGTGTGACATACATACGTCAGGCGCACCACGCCGCGCTCGTAGCCGCCGTGCTCGCCAAGTGTCTGCGAGCGTTGGACTCGCCGCTTCTCATCAACGGTATACATACATATACATAGCTCCGGCTCGCTGGACCATATCTTAGACAGAGTGTGACATACATACGTCAGGCGCACCATGCCGCGATCGTAGCCGCCGTGCTCGCCAAGTGTCTGCGAGCGTTGGACTCGCCGCATCTCATCAACGGTATACATACATATACATAGCTCCGGCTCGCTGGACCATATCTTAGACAGAGTGTGACATACATACGTCAGGCGCACCACGCCGCGCTCGTAACCGCCGTGCTCGCCAAGTGTCTGCGAGCGTTGGACTCGCCGCATCTCATCAACGGTATACATACATATACATAGCTCCGGCTCGCTGGACCATATCTTAGACAGAGTGTGACATACATACGTCAGGCGCACCACGCCGCGCTCGTAGCCGCCGTGCTCGCCAAGTGTCTGCGAGCGTTGGACTCGCCGCTTCTCATCAACGGTATACATACATATACATAGCTCCGGCTCGCTGGACCATATCTTAGACAGAGTGTGACATACATACGTCAGGCGTACCACGCCGCGCTCGTAGCCGCCGTGCTCGCCAAGTGTCTGCGAGCGTTGGACTCGCCGCATCTCATCAACGGTATACATACATATACATAGCTCCGGCTCGCTGGACCATATCTTAGACAGAGTGTGACATACATACGTCAGGCGCACCACGCCGCGATCGTAGCCGCCGTGCTCGCCAAGTGTCTGCGAGCGTTGGACTCGCCGCATCTCATCAACGGTATACATACATATACATAGCTCCGGCTCGCTGGACCATATCTTAGACAGAGTGTGACATACATACGTCAGGCGCACCACGCCGCGCTTGTAGCCGCCGTGCTCGCCAAGTGTCTGCGAGCGTTGGACTCGCCGCATCTCATCAACGGTATACATACATATACATAGCTCCGGCTCGCTGGACCATATCTTAGACAGAGTGTGACATACAAACGTCAGGCGCACCACGCCGCGCTCGTAACCGCCGTGCTCGCCAAGTGTCTGCGAGCGTTGGACTCGCCGCATCTCATCAACGGTATACATACATATACATAGCTCCGGCTCGCTGGACCATATCTTAGACAGAGTGTGACATACATACGTCAGGCGCACCACGCCGCGCTCGTAGCCGCCGTGCTCGCCAAGTGTCTGCGAGCGTTGGACTCGCCGCATCTCATCAACGGTATACATACATATACATAGCTCCGGCTCGCTGGACCATATCTTAGACAGAGTGTGACATACATACGTCAGGCGCACCACGCCGCGCTCGTAGCCGCCGTGCTCGCCAAGTGTCTGCGAGCGTTGGACTCGCCGCTTCTCATCAACGGTATACATACATATACATAGCTCCGGCTCGCTGGACCATATCTTAGACAGAGTGTGACATACATACGTCAGGCGTACCACGCCGCGCTCGTAGCCGCCGTGCTCGCCAAGTGTCTGCGAGCGTTGGACTCGCCGCATCTCATCAACGGTATACATACATATACATAGCTCCGGCTCGCTGGACCATATCTTAGACAGAGTGTGACATACATACGTCAGGCGCACCACGCCGCGCTCGTAGCCGCCGTGCTCGCCAAGTGTCTGCGAGCGTTGGACTCGCCGCATCTCATCAACGGTATACATACATATACATAGCTCCGGCTCGCTGGACCATATCTTAGACAGAGTGTGAGATACATACGTCAGGCGCACCACGCCGCGAACGTAGCCGCCGTGCTCGCCAAGTGTCTGCGAGCGTTGGACTCGCCGCATCTCATCAACGGTATACATACATATACATAGCTCCGGCTTGCTGGACCATATCTTAGACAGAGTGTGACATACATACGTCAGGCGCACCACGCCGCGCTCGTAGCCGCCGTGCTCGCCAAGTGTCTGCGAGCGTTGGACTCGCCGCTTCTCATCAACGGTATACATACATATACATAGCTCCGGCTCGCTGGACCATATCTTAGACAGAGTGTGACATACATACGTCAGGCGCACCATGCCGCGATCGTAGCCGCCGTGCTCGCCAAGTGTCTGCGAGCGTTGGACTCGCCGCATCTCATCAACGGTATACATACATATACATAGCTCCGGCTCGCTGGACCATATCTTAGACAGAGTGTGACATACATACGTCAGGCGCACCACGCCGCGCTCGTAACCGCCGTGCTCGCCAAGTGTCTGCGAGCGTTGGACTCGCCGCATCTCATCAACGGTATACATACATATACATAGCTCCGGCTCGCTGGACCATATCTTAGACAGAGTGTGACATACATACGTCAGGCGCACCACGCCGCGCTCGTAGCCGCCGTGCTCGCCAAGTGTCTGCGAGCGTTGGACTCGCCGCTTCTCATTAACGGTATACATACATATACATAGCTCCGGCTCGCTGGACCATATCTTAGACAGAGTGTGACATACATACGTCAGGCGTACCACGCCGCGCTCGTAGCCGCCGTGCTCGCCAAGTGTCTGCGAGCGTTGGACTCGCCGCATCTCATCAACGGTATACATACATATACATAGCTCCGGCTCGCTGGACCATATCTTAGACAGAGTGTGACATACATACGTCAGGCGCACCACGCCGCGCTCGTAGCCGCCGTGCTCGCCAAGTGTCTGCGAGCGTTGGACTCGCCGCAACTCATCACATTTACCATGCATCGCAAATTATTTTTATTATTAATGATGATGATGATAAATGATGATATTGCAGAGTTCTCAAACTGGCTGGTGGGCGACGGCGAGGCGGCGGAGTGGCCGCTGCTTCACACGATGATCTGCAACTGTTTGACGGACAACCACGACCTGACCATCGAGACGCTCAAGTTTTTTGAAGTGAGTACGACCACTCCGTACAATTGTAGTAGAAATTTATGAAATTAAAGTATTGAAGTAGACTTTACATAGCCCAATTAATGAAAAACTATAAGCAAAACCTAAAAAAGTGTTTATGAATATTGCCCATTTACTTACTAATCGTATATTATTTTATTTCTGTAAATGCTCAAAATTTTGTCAAAAATAATGGAAAGCATCTGCAGTACTTAGCACGTTTTACTGTTTTTTGACACACTTGCTCATAAAGCGGCTCTTATTTCACTGCAATTAGGCACACAATGACACCTGTTATCAAATTGTGACTTTTTCATTACTATTATTCACAAGTGAGTTATAGATTTTTTTTAATTAAAACTAAAAACTATAAATACCTCATTCTGTACGTGGCTAAAACGCTATCCGCGACAAACAAACAAAAAAGAAACCTCATTCTTTTAGTCTATGGCCGATCGCCATTGTTAGATGCGCGCGCATAGGAAAACTAATGAGTTTTTCCCGCCATTGCGAAAAATTTTTCATAACTTGTTTTCACTGATAAAATTATAGTTATTTATTAATTAAATTGTCTACAAGTACTAGTTATAAAGAAAATAATTTATGTTATATACCGTCCGATGTAAGATGTAAAGCCCTTTGAACGTTATGCAAAGTTTACTACCTGAAAACTCCCAAGGTAAAATATCTATTGTCTACTATATAAAATGATTTTTTAGTATTATTTTCTTCACAAGTGTGTTAAAAAACGTCGTATGATAAACGTGTCTATTGATGATTACCGTCCTCGGCTCTCTTAAGACCCTCACCTAACGGCTCGGGTCTCAATGGCGCCTCAGCGGTAATCACCAACTTTACACACTTGTACCATAAAGTACTATAATATAAATAGTTAGAGAAGTACTATACTTTAGGTATGCTATAGGTACTATAAGTATCAGTCCCATCTCAAAAATACAGACTGTATTACTGTGAATGGGCTATAATATCTTCTTTCTTTTATGCTATACTTCCCAGCGCCTGGCACTACTGTCATTGATGATAATTTGACGTTTGACATGCCATAATTGAAAGCTGTGTTTTTTAAAATTTAATTATGGCTCCACACGATTGGTCTATTTAGCCAGTTTCAATGTATAAGAAGAGTTCAAGTTTTAGTAGAGCACATACACTTTTTCACGTTCCGCCAAAACCCCAAAAAGCTGTGTTTTATTAAACATAACACATCTTAACTATCTTGTGTGTTGTCCACAGAGTATAATAGAGAAAGGTACAGAGCACAGTATACACAGACTAGTGCTATCCCGCGTCCTCTCCCGCGGGTACTACGCGCCGCAGCCGGTCGAGGACGACGAGCGAGACAGACTAAACGACATCTCTCTGTGGAGGGAGCGAGAGAGAAACAGGTCAGTCAGAGCACAGTTGATTACGTGTGACATTTAGTTCTATAGCTCCCCAGTGGCTCCAACCAATCACTAAACAAAGAAATCATCACTAATCCGGTGCTGCAATAGTTGAGTTTGAGTTAAAGCAGGCCTGTCGCACTCCGCGCTGTAGCTATGAAACTACAAGCACTTCCGCGCACCCTCTCGGGTCCATGTTCAGTCAGTTAAGTGTCACGCGCGTTCTCGATCGGCCGCGCGCCTTACTTGTACTTACCTACCTCATTATTATATTCCTTGCTTACGATATTAACATACAAAATCTTAATTAAACTATCACATAAACTATCTTAATTAAAGTATAACTGTAGTACTTTTATCCTACCTCGACATTAAACATGAATGTAGCACTTTAAATATACTCATTACATTGTTCTACCTTAAAGTATTCTGCTACCAATTAAAGGCTTCAATAAGTTATCTTATAACATTCAACCCTATAGGAGAGGCCGCGAGTTGACCGAGTTGTTCAGACTCTCGCTGTGCGGACTTACAGTGCATTTTACTGTGCGCAACACGCGGTTCATAGTCACTATTAGTTGATACTGTGACCCAAATTCAAGGTCGCACTCGAGGCGTGAAGCGCATTTTGAACGTTACCGACGTTGTAACTAGGTTTAATCTCGCCTTTTTGCTCTCAGGGAGTGCAATTTCTGTACTTGTACTATTCATTATTCTGTGGTTAAAGTGCACTAAAATTAGTTTGATATCCCAAAAAAGAGATCTTGCTAAGTTTTCATGTATAATGTATACTTTTTAGAAATTAATCCATGAAAACAACGAAGTCAGTATGTACATGTATACATATATCATTATTTCAAACGGTTGTACACTTACGCGCTTTTCTATTGGAATTGCTCCGACCAGTTTCGGACATATTGATGTCCTTCTTTTAGGGGAACAGTTCAAATCAAGTTAGTGCCGAAGTTTGTTACGCGAGGAGCTTGAGGTAGTCGTGGCTTTCAGAAGAAGAATACCAAACATGTCTGAATCGGTGGGACTGGTCGGAGTAATTTCGATAACAAAACCCGTGAGTGTACAACCGTTTTAAATAAAAAAGAGGGTGCGTAGAAAGCTACGCTTCAGAAGTGAAACTTCCAATTTAATTCAATTTATTTCTCAACATCACAATTTTTTTTTTTACAACTCTTTCTGTTGAACTTAGCGGGACGAATGCCCACATGATAGCGAATACGTCTTCGTAGTTACGCCGTTCTACAATAGAGGGCGTTTATAAATATAAAATGTAACATGACGCTTACGTCACTTCCGTTGATTCGGGCCGTGACGCTACGTCGCTCCCGTCTAATTTTACCCCAGTGCGACTAAATAAGTTTCACTTTAATAAAATGTATGTGATTCACACGATACGTTCAATAATAAAATGTATAAATATGTATGTAAGTGTGGTTTTATAGTGACGCTTTCACCAGCGCGGTTGGTAAGGGTCGCGGGCCACGAGCTTTGCGTCTCTAGGATCGTTACATAGTGTCACTGTCGTGTTCCATCGGCATGGCAATTTAGCCGCGCTCTCTTATCACGACTGTGACAGAGAGAGACGCAAAGCTCGTAGCCCGCGACGCTTACATTACACCCGTGCGGACGGTAAGCGTCACATGTAAAACTAGACTAAACTAGTAATGTTTGTCGCAGAGAGGCGATGGCGCAGCTTCAACACGAGGACCACGTGTCGGAGCAGATCAGTGACATCCTGTCTCACGAGGGCGTCGCCGCGCCGCCCGCGGACTCACCTGACAACATACATCGAGTCATTAACAGGTAACTTACTTTTTACACTTACACTTACTCTTATTACAACCAGAAACCTTCTTAAAATAATAAGTCCATTGAAAAATCAGAGTACGCATCATTGTTTTTTAGATGTCAAGGGGGCGTTAGTGTAAGGTTAAATCCAAGTTTGTGGAGTCGTAACCCTTGTCACGCGACTGCCATATTGGAAAAAGGGGAGCAGATGGTTTTTATGGTTTATCTGGCAAACTATCGGTCGCACAGAAAATTTGTTAAACAGCTTTAGTTGCAAATCAAATTCTCTACAACTTTGGTCCCGTAACTTTTAGTCGTAGAACCAAAAATAAGTTGTAAACGAAAATCAATTACATTTTTTTGAAGCTTTTCTGGCCATTTTTCAGAAAAAATAGATCAGAGCATTTTATAGAGAGGTTTTATAATAACTATCTGCATGCCAAATTTCAGCGCAATCCGTTAAGCGGTTTGAGCTGTGTGTTGATAGATACACACAGTTCAAACCACTTAACGGTCACTTAGTAATGTTTGCCTTTTGTATATATACAGAAGAAGATAATCTGCGCATGAGTGTGCCTATGCATCGATATAAAGTTTTCAATATAAACCCTCGCAACATTATGCGCTGAGATACCTAAAATGAAAAACATGGTGATTTTGTATGAGTGTCCCCAAGTATACAGTATCAGTTATTACTTATTAGTTTCGCCAATTCATGCCAGCACTGCGGATAATTGAACTTTGAAGGAAACACAAGTTCAAATCTATTATTAGATTAAATATTAAGTTTATGTTAATGTTACACACTTTGTATTTTTTTACACTTTATTTTTTAACTTTATATTCGAAATAGCTATCATAGGTGGCGCCACCTATTCATAATTGGTTAAAATGCAATCCATTAATTTCGTCGTATCGATAGGATCGTACCGTGGCTTAGTTGGTCAGAGCACCTGGGCATGTGTCCCAGGAGGGTGCGGGTTCGAATCCAGTCGGTACGATGAAATTTTGGATTTCGTGTAACAATATTATTAGATTTCTTTTCACAAGCTTTTATTTAACTTGCCGTGTATTTATGTATGTATGTATGATATATGTTTGTGTGGGTCAAATATTGGAAGCTATCCTGATGGATCCGGACTGTAGGGACTGGAATTTCATAATGTCAAATGGTAGGACAGTCCAATATAGGCTAGTATGTATTGTTATCATTAGTCTCTGTGCAAAAAGAGAATCGTCGTAGAAATTGAGGGCGCGCGTGTTGATGGTTCTAATTTACTGTTTTTGTTGCGTTGACAACATTGCTCTGTAACATTTTTAGTCGTTTTGGTCATTGCCAATAATTAAAATGTTTGATACCTTGGTAGGTACCCACTCTTATCATTATCGGGTGGTACTTGGAAGGTATATATATACCTTCCTCCAGTGGATGGAGTATTAAATAGACCTGGCATTAAAATAACAACAATAATATGAGAAGGATAAAACTATACAATCACTAGTATGAAAGAGCGAGATGGACAACCGTTTTTTTATCCTTCTCTGCTTATGTGATTTTATTGTTTGGGGCCAGCTGTCATGTATGACCCGACCAATTTACGTTGTTCATTTATCTTCATTGTACGTTGTGTAAGTGACGTAAGCGTCATGTTATTTCGTATCATTGATTTTATAGTTGGCATGTGTATCACGTGTTCATAATTTTAGTCGGGTTATATCTCTATAGCAATTTCATTCGCATACGCTAATGTCCTGTCTATTTAATTTTCCGTCTACGTTACTTCCTTAGCTTTGAATGTTAGTTCATCGTAAAGTTTTAAATTTTCCGTCTACGTTACTTCCTTAGCTTTGAATGTTAGTTCATCGTAAAGTTTTAAATTTTCCGTCGACGTTACTTCCTTAGCTTTGAATGTTAGTTCATCGTAAAGTTTTAAATTTTCCGTCTACGTTACTTCCTTAGCTTTGAATGTTAGTTCATCGTAAAGTTTTAAATTTTCCGTCTACGTTACTTCCTTAGCTTTGAATGTTAGTTCATCGTAAAGTTTTAAATTTTCCGTCTACGTTACTTCCTTAGCTTTGAATGTTAGTTCATCGTAAAGCCACGAGGGTTCTCTTTTTGCACAGACTCTATTACTTTTCATTACACATGTTAACCTCTGTATCAAAAGCTTGTGCATTTAATTTATTATTATATTGAATTTGTACATTTTGATATCTATTTCGTATCCCTTCGTACGCGAGCCCAATTCCCACTTAAACAGCTATTATTAACTTGTTCTATATTATTGCTTAGAAAAATTGCTGTTGAATTAAAAATATAATCTTGCGCTCTAAAGCTCCACACAGTCTTTGTAGCCACAATCAATGCAAGTTGCATTCAATGTATGCAGAAAAGATACGATTTTGTAAAAACACAAGGTATTCAATTTTAAATACTGTGTTCATTCAATTTTCAGTTAACTAAATCTAATTCTCAAAATTCAAAAAAGGCTTTTAAAAATCTTTTATTTTCTTAACATCTTAACCCGTGAGTCGAAATCTGTTTTAAATAATTATAAGTGTAAAACTTGATTATAATCAGCGCAACGTCTCCAAAATTACCTTTTCCTCGCTTAGCTTAAGGTTTCGGATCCGCTTTCCTAACAATAATAACTCGTTCTAGGCGGCTTGAGCGGCTAAAAACCAGGATAGAAGAAATCATGGCCAGTAAACCCACCGCTGATGTTATCCCACCGAAAACTGACCACTGAACTTAAATTATATAATAATTGCTACGTAGTAACTTCATTTGTGTAAACTAAGATCAGTATTTCTGTAAAAATTTAAATAGTGATTAATTGATCAGACATTACTGTGATGGTTGGGATATACCAAATATTGAGAAATGTTGGCTCCACACCAAATTGAGTACACGTGTGTGTCTAAAATATTAACCAGCGATCTCCCAAAAAAGTGACATACAAAATATGTAGATAATAATCATTTGACCTTTATCACAAATCACATTTGATGTTAAAAGACGAGGTGGTCTGGTATGGAATCATGCGTGACTGGAAGTGGAAGACGACAGTGAAACGAGGCATTAGACAATTTAATTTAGTCTAGTCCATGTAGCACGATGTTCATGTAGTTCCTATACAGTCTTCCACGCTGGCTAGTACATTGTACTAGAACTGTATGATCAGTTAATGACACTTCGGTTCACTAGAGGCTAGAAAAACTAAGTGATGCTATTGGATAATTTACTCTTTTTCACTGTTTAGCAACCCTTGCAAATCTCTGGTTGAAACCAATAATTGATGTTGAAGTTACCGGCGTTTTTTAAAGAGTCCCATTTGTACGTACAGATTTAGAAATTCTAAACTGTTCGTCTTTTTGTGACAATGCTTGAGAGCTTATAGTCGAATATTATTACAACTAAACTAAATTTGTATTTTTGGTATCTACACACAAATGGTTGTAGTAACATTTTGTACAAACGAGGCCATTGTTACCAATAAGTTAGTGCATATAGTTTATGCTTAGTATAGTTTTTTTTAGGTTATAAGTGGAAATGATTGCTCAGAGTATTCGATTTTGCCATAGTTTTATTTTGTTAGAAAAGGTGTTAAGTATATATTTTTATTAGCATTTTTTTGGGATGATGATTTTGAGTTTCGTAAAGATGTTCGGAGATTACAGGCCATTTTCACCGATTATCTTACATATAAAAGTAAAAAGTGTAGTTTATCTAGCCGATAAGTTTCTAATAGGCCATCAGGGACTATCAGGACCTGGTGAATGTGGTCTTAGGTTATTTAGTTACTATTTGATTCTATAGTTTTAAAAGATGTTAAACTAAACTTATTATTTTTCTTGGGAAATCATATAGGTAAACTTGTCTTGTCCATGGCTTGTTTGTATCCTAATATTGGCTTTTAATAACACATTCAACTAATTAAAAATTGAATTAAATATAAAGTCTTGGTAGAGGGCATTACTGCGCATCCATTGAACGCTCACGTATGGTTTACTAATCTTTTTTGCACTGTGCGGGTTATTGTTCCATGAAATTTAATATTTCATCGCAATCTACAAAAGATTGCGATGAAATATTTCAAGCAAGGGCTTTATTCTTGTCAACTTCCCGTCACTTGTTCGTTTAAAATCGGAAGAGTCGCCCATGTAACTTGGTTAGCGGGTACCTCGTGACAGCAGTATAGGCTTTTGTTTCTATTTGAACCAAGGAGTCTCTCTCTCTCTCTCTCTCTCTCTCTCTCTCTCTCTGTGTGTGTGTGTGTGTGTGTCTTTTTCGTTTTCGGGGTCGGTGTCTGATAGTGTAAGCCTACAGGGGTAGAATTGAATAAATCCATTGCAATCACCGTAGTGGCTGTTATGGGGACATCCTTATATTTTATTCGTAGGGACATCGCGGTCTGCCAGAGACGGTATCTGAGATTCCTCTTGTGGTAGGCCTGGGTCACTGAGCTTTGCTCGGATTTTTTGTGTAAAATCGCAGTTATAAAGAATACAGTTTGTAGGTCTATTTAAAAAGTAAAACCTAATCTAAATACAATATTTCATCAATATCTATATACACAAGGATGGCTGGTGTTTAAGTAAGTAAGAGTTTTAATACAATAAATCTATACATTTGAAAGTTAAATAAAAAACCAAATGGTAGTCCACATCATGAAGTTTAATACATTCGCAGTAATGCACTTTACTATTCCTTTTCCTTAATAAATCATCCTGTATATATTTAGTTACTAAATCAAATACAATTTGACTCATTTCACGCATCGACATAACTTTATTTATATATTATGAAACGGGCTGCGCTAATATTTACTAGTTAGCTTGCTAACTATAAACCTTGCCTTTACAGTTTAAATACAATATGTTCAGTGATGTTCAGAAATAAACCAATTATACTTATAAACTTAGAAAATGATCCATAATAAATATCATAATCATAACTAATTTTAATAATTGATTAAAGGGGTATTTTCCTTTTAAGATAAATAATATTTTCCGAATATTGCATTTCGAATTTATGGTTTAAATTGTAGATATATATTCTTTATATACGTAAATATAAATGTATATAAATATTTATATAAATTTATATTTACGTATATTAATTGTATTTTTTTGTATATGTTTCATTATTCATTGTTTTATTTATACACTTATTTTATTACTGTGGATTGATAAATATATAGCAAACTTGTTGATGTTAATTTGTTGATATTCTATCAAGTAACAACACAGAAATAATAAAAAACGATTAATCGCAGCTAAAATCATATCATTTCCTTTACAATTATTCCTAATATATTACAATTTTTTGTATTAAACTATTTCCACATGTTCGCGGTGTAAGTGATATAAGTAATCTGATCCATAAGATCTGTGATTTTACACAATTATTATATTTTTATTGATATATTTTGTTATTGTGTACAATAAATGTGTTATACAACATATTTGTGGTTTTATTTTACAACATCACGTGTTATTAAAATTTGGTGTGATCATTTCAACTGAGGCCGTTTTCGAACGAATGCCAAAAAAAGGAGCTTCTCGTCTGTATGTTTTTTTTTGTATGTTTGTAACGCGGTTGTTCCATGATTTGTGAACTAATTCGAATGATTATTTTTTTCATGGGTAGGGTACATTTCCTCGATGGTCCCATTATACGATTAATTGAGATTTGATGAGTATCTCCAGAGATATTGAGATAAGTATCTCGAACGTGCCACTGAAATTAATTGCGAGTTACAAGGCTAAGACTTATGCTTTGGTCAGAACTAGTCGTTTTATTTTAAAATGCGTCCATGGCCGTAAATTATAATTGTTTTTTTTTATTATTACCATCAAATTTATCACAATTCACTTAATATATTATATTAGCTAGGTGCATCCCATGTTACCAAATGTTTCTACCCATGATTTCGACAGGTGATAGTTAGTAGCATTATATTGATGTAACGCATGACTTGCTTCCCACAAGAAGCTTACCAGCATCAAGGAGAAAATCTGCCGCCATAACCTTCCGTGCTTCAGCAGCACACAACCCTTGAGAGTCAGACCATTCTAGGCCTAGCGTGTTCTACCACAACCGTCTTCGACTACATCATCGCTGACCACCCGCCGAGATAGTGGTCAAACCTATCTAAGCCTATCACATTTACCTATAAAACAATATCTATCGCGTGTTATTGTGAACCAATATTCACTGAAAGCGTGAAGCTCATCTCGCCGTCTTCTACGTGGTGCATATACCTACACCTTTGTGTGTATGTGTGTATATATACATTATAAAAAGGTGATGATTTCATTATTTGACTGAACGAACTACGGTAGGTTTGACAAGCCGTGTAAAGGCTGTCGCCGACTAGTCCAACACCGATACCACCCGGCAAAAAATGTAAAATGTTCATCGCTGTCTACTCTTTGTGGTGTACATGTAAAGGTCTGTATACAGTACGTAAAAAAAACTACAGAAAAAAAAATCGTAAGGCATCATAAAGGTCATTTTAATGAACTTTTTTTTAAATAACTTATAGGCTAGCGTTTGACCATTATCTCACCTGTTGGTAAGTGATGATGCGGTCGAAGATGGTAAGCACGCTAGGCCTAGAATGGGAACTGGCTCTCAAGGATAGCTGCCGGAACACATTAGACGTTTGGCGATAGATTTTCTAACTTGAGGGTGGTAGCTGGCCAGGCGGACACCAGATAGTGTCATACCACCAGGCGATATTTTGTTTGGTGGGAGCGGTGTTGAACTAGTCGGCGACAACCTTTACAGTTAAGATCGTTCTATAACAGTCCAGACAGTGTTTAGTTGTAAGTGTATAGTACATTAAAGGACGTGTAAAGTAAGCGTGTAGTTTGATTGTTCCCTCTTCTCTTCCAGTTTCCTCCTGCTCCTGCCGCGCGCCATACTGTCCGACCCGGTGGGCGCGGACTACGACCATTACATACACGACGCGAGTAGACATTATCAGGTATTCACTGCTACTATACACCTTTTCTGTTATGACCAGACGCTAGTAGACATTATTAGGTATTCACTGCTACTATACACCTTTTCTGTTATGACCAGACGCTAGTAGACATTATCAGGTATTCACTGCTACTATACACCTTTTCTGTTATGACCAGACGCTAGTAGACATTATTAGGTATTCACTGCTACTATACACCTTTTCTGTTATGACCAGACGCTAGTAGACATTATCAGGTATTCACTGCTACTATACACCTTTTCTGCAATACTTTTTACTATAACCAGACGCTAGTAGACATTATCAGGTATTCACTGCTACTATACACCTTTTCTGCAATGAAGTATTAGAAATACTTTTTACTATAACCAGACGCTAGTAGACATTATCAGGTATTAACTGATGCTATGGACCTTTCTGCTATGAATTATTGGGAATACTATGTACTATCACCAGGCTCTAGTAGACATTATCAGGTGTTCACTGCTACTATACACCTCTTCTCCTATGAATTATTTGGAATACTTTGTACTATCACCAGATGCTAGTAGACATTATCAGGTATTAACTGCTCTATACACCTTTTCTGCTATAAATTATTTGGAACACTTTGTACTATCACTAGATGCGAGTAGACATCAGGTATTAACTGCTACCATAGACCTTTACTGCTATGAAATCCAGTGCATACCAGCGACGTTTTTATGTGTAATATTGCGTTTTAAAAAAACTGTATGATAAACTTATAAAGCAAAACCGTATCTAAATACAAAATTTCATCCAAATAGTTAGAGCCGTTTCTAGAATACGCAGGGCTGCTTTCACGTTCTCCAGAGAAAGTTGTTTGGTTGTTATGCAACTCGCTCGAAGGTCCGGAACGACCACGGGTGTTTTTCACTCAAATTGCGACTTTGACACTTTGCGCAGACTCGTATGTCGAGGTAATGAATATTTTTATTTTTCTTAATATTTTCCGTTTCTTTTTAAGATAAATGTCTCGTCATGTCACGTCTTGGTCTCGACAATGCAAACTTCATCCTACTCACCTAATCTATGATAAAATATACAGCTTTTCCCGCCAAATTTACAGTCAAAAAAGCGTTTTATCCATCGAATTTGATGGTTAAAAAGTTGCAACCGGAGTGAAACAACCGAGGTCGTGAACGACACAGTTACGCTAACCGAGTGCGACGCTCTGAGGTCGTGAATGCGGTTAGAGCGTTTGACTCATGAGACTCACATGAGTGGGTGTTGGACCTATCTAAACATTTTCAGTCCCCCGACATTGCATACATAATTAAATAACTCATAATTATGAACGTATTTTGTACTAACCAACACTGCAAAAAAAGTTTTTATGAAATTTATAAGCAATACTTTCCGTTAAGTTAGGTTGGCTACAAAGTACGTTCATAATTCGGGTATCAACAATGTAGGGAAGTGCCTACTCTTATAACGTAGTACAGTGATTCAGTACTCTGTGAACATTTTTACACTGAAGCAGTTTAAAATGAGGTACCTAGCGTTTGATTGTCGTTGTATAAAAGATTACGATCAGATTTTTCGATACTGTTCTCGACATCCGATATGGTCTAGTGGCTAGGATACCTGGCTCTCACCCAGGAGGCTCGGGTTCGATTCCCGGTATCGGAATATCTTTTGTTCAGTTTTTATGATTTGTGTGGTAATCTTGATTATACTGAAAGTTCGATGACTCGAGAATCTATTTTTATAAAACACTCAAACGTTAAATGACTACGAAGCGGAATAATAGTTATTTTCAACCGACTTATAAAAAATGGGAGGCTCTCAATTCGTCTGTATGTTTTTTTTTGGTATGTATGTTACGCGATTACTGCGCCAATTGTTAACCGATTTGAATAATTATGTTTGTTACAGGTAGTATCTCCAAGGTAGTCCATTTAAATGTTATCGAGCTCTGATAAGTATCTTCAGAGATATGTCGATAAACGTCTCAAACTTGCTACTAAAACTGACTCGTGCGGCACAGAAGTCGGTTCTTAGTTCTATTTTAATCTTAATTATGTATAATGGCCTTGACAATAATTATTGTATTGCAGGACGTGACACATTAATAATTTTTGTATTATTGTAGTATAATTATTGTAGGCAGTTTTGAAGTTATACTTCTTTTGGCGCGATAGAGAAAAATGATGAGAGTGAATTTTTACGATGCGCGCGCACACCGACACCTAAATCCTACACCGTGAAGTTAGTTCTAGGTGGCATGACTATGTTCAAGTTGTATATGTCATATTTAACGTCATATTTTTTCGTTAATAAAACCTTTTTTATTTAAATTAAATCTTTTTGATTAATTTTAATATTTATCGTTAATCACTACTGCATTTTAGTTATTTTTTTTCCATACGCCACAGAAGTATAACTTCTAACGCGTGTACATAAGTACACACACTCTTTTTTTTTGTAGGCAGTTAGATTTTTATTCTTGTTTCTATTTGTTAGAGTATCACAGAACAACAGATTTTTTGGTAAACATTTATTTTTATCATTGCCACTCAAAAAAGAGCACTTTATTCATCGAGATCAGTGAATAAAACACTCTTTTACTCACTCGGTGAATAAAAACATTTTAAATTTGGAACAAGCACGAAATACGAATTATGTACAAAAAATAAATAAAACATGGTGAAAGTGCCTACTAGCTGGCTAAATGCAGGTATACCATAGAAGCTATTAATGAAATAAAAATAAAATTCCCGCCAATTTTGGTTACTTCATATTTTATTTGGTTTTCATTTTGCTCCACATGATTAGTGTATTCAGCCAGAATAAGATATAAAAATTATTCAAGCATATATTATTATTCATTATTCCCGCAATATTATAATTGGTAAATCCTGTCCATCCAAAGGTTGTAGAGAGTAGGCTGGTAGAGATTGCTCTAAGCGATAAGACCGCCCATTGTACTACCTTTATCTTATGTTCTTCTGTTACTTTTGTTTGTTTTTTTCTTGGTGTGCTTATTCATTAAAGTTTTTGTAAATTCAAGTCATAAAGTGATGACGTGAAGATGTGAACTTTACTGAAGATTATCAGTGCAATTTTGGTGAGAACGCAAATAGCATGTTTTACAAGATTGTGCTGTTTTCCTACACACACATTCACCGGCACTAAATGGTTAATAATCCACATTTATTACACATTAATAATTACATTTGATAAATATAAATAGGTATTAAAAGTAGGTACTACTAGTTATTTTCTCGCAGTCAATGGTAAAAAGAAGATTACACGACTCGTGAATAAAAAATTTAATCTCGGTCCTTGTATCCCTCGCTCCGCTCAGGATTCTAATCTAGAATCCCTCGAATTAAATTGCCTTTTTATTCACTTGTTGTATAATCTACTATTGCGGTACGTTTATGATGATGAAAAAGGCAAAGGAAACTTACTATATGGAACAACAATCAATAGCTTATTGGCAGCTTATAGCAGATAATAATATTTATTCTATCCGTGGCTTGTTCCGAGCTTGTTAAAGATAGTATTCTGGCCTGCATAGGTCATCAACATCCTCGATCGCATTATCACTTACCATCAGGTTAGATAGTGGTCAAGATATATTTTAAAAAATAGTAAAAAAATGACACCAATCGCAGTTTCCCGCACTTCCAGCTATGGCTAGACCTAACATCGTCATTCAACTGGCCGACCGACCCGTGGGTCGACAACACGGCCAGCTCCACTCACAGCTACGACAGCCGACCGGAAGCAGATCACCATCTAGACGAGCCCTTTGACAAAACTGACGACACGCATTTCACACAAAAACTAGTCCTACGAACGAGGGATCTCACATCCCAAACCTCTGAAGAAGAATTCGACGAAGGACCATTCTTCAAAATGCTCTTTAAACTACTCGCGAACTTGCCGTCTCAACCTTACCAAGTCAATTTACATCTAACGTCTATCGTATCTAAATTGGCTTTAATGCCTCATCCGCTTCTACATGAGTATTTACTAAATCCGATGTTGCCAACGGCGAAGAAAACGCCGACTCTGTTCAAAGTGCTGCAAGAGGTAGCGAAGAGGTTGACCATAGAGATACCGAGATTGAGGAATTACAAGAAGTTGATTGAGAATATAAGGCTGCAGCTGATGAGTGAAGATCCGAGTTATGATGACAGGTAAGGATTGAAACTATTGTTATCAGTCTTTGACACATTTATATTTTCATTATATTATTCTGGTAGAGGCCGACCTAGGCGAACGTATCACGACCACATTGGAGACGTTTTAAAGAAAGGCCAAGTCAAAAGTACTTATAACCGGCGAGCATGTGGAAAGAAGTAGTGTCTGCCTACCCCAACGGGAAAAAGGCGTGATTGTATGTATGTATGTATGTATATTATTCTGGAATAGGTACTCTCTTTGATTGAATCAAAAACCGGTCAGGCTTCCGACCGATTTCGAAGCGTATGAAGCTTTTTTGCGATCGATGATTTCTATGCGAGTAATGCGACGCGTAGGAAAGGTGCCGCACGCGTACTGAACCCAGTATAAAAAGTTACTCTATATACATCGATATAAATAAAAAAGGGGAGATAAGATACCCCGCTCCTTAATGTGGACAGCGTGAATTAGGTTCGCGAACCTAATTTCACCTTAGTCACAATCGAACACGGCGTTTGTGTAGCTCGTACAGAATTACACGTGCAATTATCGCAGATCCATTTAAATAATTAGCAACAATGTGTTCCTCTATTCTCCATGCACATCAAGCTCGACATTAGAAATTCGTGTTTTTATGTAGTTGTTTCTAATTTCATTATGTTTACGTAACATAAGAGTGAGTATCGCATCTCCCTTTTTAGATCGATGTCTATGTACTGAACTGAATACACAGATACACTCAATGTTGCCAACTGTACCGTTATCTACAGAGGGAACGGAAAGGTTTAGCTACAGAGCTAAACCTTTCCCCAAAAGTTGCTAGATTGATACGCTGATACAGTTGCGGTAGATAGTTTAAATAGAATACAAAATGGCTGCCCGAATATGCTATTTTAAACGGTCTTTTGGGCGTAAATTCCATAACAGACCGAATCGTATATATACTTCAAAAATTATCATAGTAAAGTTATACAGTTTTCAGCAAGTAATGGTGGCAGATGTGCAGTACATCTGCAACGGAAATTATTTTTTTATTTTTTTTTACTTACCACGGTGTGGATTGTATAAATATCGGTGATCTAGCACTTCGTCACTACCGTCGTCTATGCAGGCAAACTTTATATCATCGCCTATCATGCCGTCTCTTATCATCAAGTGAGATGAAATTATTGTAAGTATGCTTGGCACTTTAACATAATGTCTCAACTCTCAAGGTAATGCAGTGCAGACTTAATTAAAATCATTCAGAGATTTGCGTCTTACAGTTTCTGTTATAGGCAGAGCGCTTTTTGGTACCGTATATCATTAAAAAAAAATATGTGAGAAACACAAACGTGCTACATCACCGGTCGCATCTTCACTTAACATCAGGTGAGACAGTGGTCGAGCGCTTACCTATATAACAGTAAAAAAAACATAAGAGCAGAGTAAAAAAAAATGGTTGTATGTAAAGTTAGTTTACGGACGATAGTTTAACGTGACAACGTCATAACAAAACATTGATGAAACCGGCGCATGCGTACAATGAGCGTAATGGGACAATTTTCCGTGCATGCAGCCAGCGTTTATCGATTTATTAGACGTTGGAACGTCAAAAGAGCTTTGTTAAATGTGATTTACTACAATAAACAAAGTGTTATGTATTATTACAGTGCTGAGCACAACCAACTAGTGGAAAGTCTGATCGTCCTCGAAGAGTTTTGCAAAGAGCTCGCAGCCATCGCCTTCGTCAAATACCAACACTCCACGCACACGCAGAGATAAAACGTCTCTATTGTAGTTACGTAAAGTATAGTATTGTAAAGCACAGAACTATCAACCTGAACATAGACCTATCTTCGTATATTTATAATAGCGAAATATCTGTAAATGACTGAAAAAAAAACTATAAACGTCGTTACGTAAAAAAGACTTGCTAAAATTAGACTAGTGAGTCTAGCCTTCATATAGCTCTTTTAGTGAAAAGAGCTATATGAAAAATTTCTAAAAAATAAAACCATGAAAATATCTGACACTTTGACACTGGCTAAATACACTAATCATGTGGAGCCATAATAAACCTAAAAAAAGTTGATATGCAAATTCTTGATACTGAAATATATCTGTCTGGGGGGCATGAAGGGCTTGGGGGCCCTTTTAATTTAATTACGTACATGGAAATGTAATTAAAAATGTTGTGACATTTTATTCAAATGATTATATTTTCCTTGCTAATACGCAGTTTATCAATAGGCAAGCCTAACATATTAAACTTCGACCTTTGACTGCCGTAATACTTACTGGAACAGATATTTACACGGTACTTTTAGGCTAGTTATGGCCAGTTTCACCCGTTCGATATATATATATTAGGAACTTTTGTATATTTGAAAACGGAAATTTACTTCTTTCGGAAGCCTTCGTCAGGATCTCGAGTGCGGGGCGCTCGCCGACGCGACCAGCCTTTCACTAATATCGAAATCGCGTAAGTAACGTTAAATTTCCGTTTTCAAACCTAATATCCAGAAATTTAAAATAACGTGAGGAACTTGTCTGACAGATTTTTGACAACTTTTATTTAGCGTCATATGTCACATAACTTCCTGTCACTTTATCATGAACCGGTGGAAATGATTAATGTAATAAAACGGGAATCACTGTATACTTATTGACCAGGGTCGGGTATAGTATAACCGATGAAGACCTTTGTAATAGAGGATGTGAAGGTTGAAATATATGTGTATAGCCAAAGAATGTTTTTGCGCTGTTGATCTCCAAATTGTACATTACAATAACATTGTTTTCGGGTTCAAATGCTAAGAAAATATTTAATCATTTACTAAAAACATACAATATGATATTTCCTTTTGAATGGTAGTCTGTGCAAAAAGAGAACCGTCGTAGAAATTGAGGGCGCGCGTGTTGATGGTTCAAATTTACTGTTTTTGTTGCGTTGACAACATTGCTCTGTCATTGCCAATACGACTAAACATGTTTGATATTTTGGTAGGTACATACTCTTATAGTTATCGTGTGCTACTTACTACGTAGGTTATACCTGTCTTCCTTACCTTTGAATGTTAGTTCATCGTAAAGCCACGATGGTTATCTTTTTGCACAGACTCTAGTTTGTTCTCTGCACGTCTCATTTCGTTAAATGAGACATGCATTTTTATATATGGACAAATGTTGTCTATAGTCGAGGGTTTTGTTAATTTCCCCATATTGAATAGAATTAAAATTATGCTGTTTGTAAATCGATAAATATTAGATTTTCATAAAATGTTATTGTGATCAATAATGTTCGGTAATATTCAAATAACACACCAATATTTTATTGTTTTCTTTTTATTTTGTCGAGTTCTTAAGCTCATAGATGTTAGTAATTTATTATGAATATATATTTAATGTTAGCATTTATTATAGTTTAAGATTTGAGTAAAACGTTGATAATATCAAATTAATAAAATTGGGATGAATATATTCAAATCAGTAACATATTGTAGGACACTGAAATGTCATCTTGCAATCGAATTTATTTCATAACCGAAAATTTTTCGAATAGTTTTATTCCCAAATTAAATATAATCGCATAAAAAATAAAAAAATAAATTTTGATTGCGTTGTTAATATATGAATAAATTATTGTAATTATATTGAATGTAAATGTTATCGAGACTGAGTCACCGTGTTACTGTTTACAGTCCAGTATTGCATATTAATTATTTAATTAATAAGGTGCTAATTTATTAATTAAAAAGAATTTCCAGTCCTCATCACATAATTTGTAGTTTTTTTCTAGTCTTGTTCATAAAATGCCTGGATTAAATGTTTTGTATTGATAGGACTTCTGCTAGTCCGCCTGTATCTGTAATAGGTAGTAGGTAGACGTCATCGCTTACCATCAGGCGAGCGTCGTGCTTGTCCTGTTGAACCTTATATCATAAAAAAAATTATGATGTATTTATTTTTTAATTTTATCTCGTAAATGATAACATAAAGATACTGTAACGGTAACAAGCATTTAAAAAATAAAAGTACCTATAGTTTACTGGAATTTGGATTATACATGTGGTTGGAGAGGGTCATACATGTACCATACTCAAACAAATTTCAAATACTCTAAACTATAGGGTGCAACGTTCTTGAGTATGGTGTTTCATAATGATGTCAAACACGTGAACAACATTTTCATTGTAAATATACTATCGTTTTGTTTCTCGCTTGCCATTCCATACAGCACAAATATGTAAATACACGCGTTTTTAATTATCTACATATGTTTTGTAGATAGGTTAGTACTTATTTATTGTAACTTCATCTTTACGACTTTCGTGGTTAAAGTATTTAGTTCTCAAAAGAAATTACATTTATTAACTACTTTTAGAACATACAGTATGGGTCAATTCACACAGAGATTAGAGCGGCCGACGAGCAGTTTCAATGTTAAATACATTTTTAACTTTATCTTCATCACTACATATTATAAAACAACCTCCCCCACCGCATCTGTCAGTCTGTTCGAGATAAATTTAAAAATATTGAACGGATTTTCATGCTGTTTTCACCAAAAAACATTGATTCATGAGGAAGGTTTAGGTGTATAATTCGTGTGAATTGGTTGAAATATGACGATGTTCGTTGAAGATGTTAATTCATACTCGACGCAACGAGCTGTTACAAAAAAATTTGGCATTTAAGGTCTACCCGTACAAAGCCGGGACGGGTCGCCAGTTATAAGTAAAATACAAAGTATCACTAGTGACTCGAAAGGTCCACCTTCTCTTTTTACTTTATCTCTACTTAACGGCGAATTTATTTGTCCGTCACAAATGTTGCGATTGATTTTAGAGCGACTTCCAGAGGTTCGATTGAGCTGAAATTTTACATACATGTGTAAATCGCGTGACAATGCAATATTATGATGACATGGTGCTGATCTGATGATGGAGCTGGAAGGTGGCCAAAGGAACTCCTAAACTACACATGTTATACCTGTCGTGTTTGGGCTCGTTGGATTTGTCTTGACTTACTCTGGTCCTAGGTTATGTAAAAGCTTGTGTTTAAAAAGGTTTTTTTTAAATATTACTTGTACTAATTTAATTCGGTTTATCACTAATTGACATAAAAACATTCACTAAGTATATAAAAACAAAATTTACTGGTTAAATGTGCTCTTGGTTGGACACTATTTGACGAGGTAGACCCTGCTAGCCTGCTAGCCGCTGCTATCTTGTGAAGTTTACCTTAGATAAGGACAACTGCTTTATTGTTAATCGAATGAATCGACTAGACAACATGGCTTCATTAATCAATTCATCGTTAATTAATATAATATATATGGAATAGAAAGGTTAATGCAGATAAATCCTGAACCTATAACTGCTTCTAGTCTGTGTACCTAATAGTCGGTCTGACGCAGTAGGAAATACATATAAACATGGAGGCGCCGCGATACATTTGCCTCTATGGAAATACCTACAAAAAATAGGTGCATACCTAAACCTTATAATGTTACGTAAAATGGCTGCCATTGCTAGAATTGTGTCAATCAAGGTCATCAATGGACCAATGGACAATCAATGTCAGCCATTTTATGTTACATTATGACTTAGGTCATAAGTTTATTTAGGTTATGTTACATTAATGCCCGTTTGCACTAAACTTACGAATCGCCTTAGCTTGTCAGAATACCACAAAATAAACAAATCCGGCTACCAAAATCTCAAAATATAGCTAAATATGGAATTATTAGCATCTGCAAGATATATTTTGAGATTTTGATTCCCGATGTTGCTTTAATTGAGATATTTTGTAATCTTAGGCTATTCTTAAGTTTTGTGCAAACGGGCATATGACTTTTAGTTGCACAAACAGCCACAGAGTATAAAATTGTAAA
This sequence comes from Cabera pusaria, assembly GCA_954871355.1. Taxonomy (NCBI): domain Eukaryota; kingdom Metazoa; phylum Arthropoda; class Insecta; order Lepidoptera; family Geometridae; genus Cabera; species Cabera pusaria. Next base: position 18,241,993 of record OX940905.1, read on the forward strand.
TATTTTTAAAATTATACTATCATTATGGCATTTTTTGTACATTCTGCCAGAAGGAACAAGGACTTTTTATAAGGTCCTAAGATTTTCAATAGGTGCGAAATGTAATATGTGTTAGGTTACTGAAATCATTTTGTGTTTATAATCAATCGCCCAGTGATGTGATGCATTTAAATTGCACATACGTTGCTGTTATTATGTTTTTCTGTTAAAATAAATTTTGAAACAAAATATTGTCTTTTATTAACTTAAAGCTAGATATATTTTGGAGTTACGAGTAGTTTTACTAGGTCACGCCCGGAACTTTAAAAAGTGGTAATAGTCCAATGGATAAGGTGTCGGACTGCCGCTCGAGAGGTTGTGTTTCGATCCCCCACCCATTGCAATATTGACGTGAACCCACTTCAGACCAGACACAAGCATCTTTAGCTTAGTTGGAGGGGTTAACAAGAATACTAGTAATGTGCAACAGATATTGCTAGTAAATCTTTATTAAGGAAAAAATAAACAAAAAAATATCTTAAGAGACCATCATCCTGTTCTATCTCAGTCATCGCTGGGATACCTACTCTGTGGAGACCGGAGGATTTTTTTATACGAGCTAAGCAAGCGTTTCACCATTTTTTTTTGAGACTGTCTCAAAAAAATAATGGTTGTCTGTAAAGTGGGTTAACGGACGATAATTTTACGTGATAATGTCATACAATCGTGCATCTCTATCGTTCGCTCCGCGCTCTCGCTTGCACGCGGAACGTGACGCATTTTCATGCACGTAGTACTACGTTCATCGAGTGATTTATAAGACGTTATCACGTCAAAAGGTAGATGATGGTTAACCTTAAAGCGCAGAGCTCTTGCCGCCAGCGTAGACTTCGCTAAAGCATGTGATATAGCATAGCATATTATCTTCTTGTTAAACTACGATTCTGACGGGTCTTGAAGAATTTTGTAAAGGGAAGATACAGAAAACTGCATTCTTTGATTTATATGGCAAGTGTTGCCTTGTACCAGGGATAAGAATGTTTCTATGTGACAAGTATTTTTCCAGAGATATAGTAGATTGTATAACATGGGTGCAAAATTGTACTTTTCTGCTAGGCCGCTTTTTTAAATCCTGAGCGTAGCGAGGGATTTAAATTACGTCGGCCCAGGGAAAATAATTTTGCTGCCGAGTTAAACACTCTGCTTTTCATCCCCCTCTACTCATAGAGGGGGATATATAAAGGAATATATCATATAAAGCAATATATCAAGGAATATATCATAAAGGAAATATTTAGTTAAAAAGCTCATCATGTCATGTTATGTAGTGTCACAAAATGTCATGAAATGTCTTGACATGTCATTGAATGTCTTGAAATGTCATTTAATTATATGAAATGCCATAAAATGTCATATATGTAACAAAATGTCATGAAATGCAACAAAATGGCATTAAATATGTTGAAATGTCATGAAATGTTGTTGTGTTATGTCATGAAATAAAAAAAATCGAGAATTAACGGGTATGTACAAGGTAAGCGTGCTATATCGTCGACCGAAACGTCGCTTAACAGCAGGTGAGACAGTGACCGAATGCTTGCCTATCCAGCATTAAAAAAAATGTCATGAAATATCAAGGAATTTCATTGAACCTCCTTAGACCGGGCACTATAGAAGAACATTCATAAGCCAAAAATTAAAAAAATACCTTCCCGCCTTAGGGCAGAAATGACCTATTTTGCGCGCACTTATCGAGGAAAATCACTTTTCGAATAGATGGGATGAAAAGTATATGCCACGTTCTCATAGGGAGAGCTATTGTACATAATTTTACGTTTCGCGTCTTCTAAGCCTCGGTTACACATTGCAAATAGATTCATTCGACGCGAGGGGAATTGAACATTTTCTATTTTACTCGCTGCGTAAATTCGCTGTGACAGGGTATTCTGTGCAAAAAGAGATCCGTCGTAGAAATTGAGGGCGCGCGTGTTGATGGTTCAAATTTACTGGTTTTATTGCGTTGACAACATTGCTTTATCATTGCCAATAGTCTAAAAATGTTTCATACCTTGGAAGGAACCTACTCTTATCATTATCGGGTAGTGCTATATAGGTATATTATATACCTTCCTTCCTTACCTTTGAATGTTAGTTCGACGTAAAGCCACTAACGGTTATCTTTTTGCACAGACTTTATTCGCTGCGAGTAGCCTCAGACGCACAGCGCGCGTGCTCGACGAAGAAACGACTTATTATTTATTTTATTTATTTGCCATTCAATGTACAATGGAAATAACAGTATTGTAGTATTTGTGGCACCAACAGACAACAGACAGAAAATTCTCGTGTAGAACTCGGCGTGTGTGACAGGCACTCAGGCCTGCATGAGCAGCGAATCATGGCGGCGAGTATTCGCTATGTGTGACCAAAGCTTTAGAAACTACTTACTTTTCAATGATTGAATTAAAATATATATATAAGCCGCAGGGTGTGTATTAAATAAAACTCAGCTGTAAAATGCAATGGTGATTATATTTTTATACTTTTCTCCAAAATTAAATAATCCATATAAACATGAAATAACCGAACAAAACAGTTTAAAACTTTATTTACAATGGATTCAATCGATAGACGGTTTGTACCAAGAAAATGTATGTATTAAATTTCTACTAAAATTTTACTAATACACGATACACACGAATTTTTAGATATAGCAGCCAATAATGTAGAACTGTACCCAAACATATCTCTATATATTTTCTATATAAAAAAGTCGATAATTTAAAGTCAGTTCTAAGTGTTATTTCATACACTGCACTTAGTTTAAATGAGACGTCATTAAAAATGGCAAGAATGATCACCATGTAAGTACATCATCAGATATGAAAGCACGAAAGAAGGCTGGCTATATGACGCTTATATTTATGTCTAAATAATTAAATTAATAATTACATAAAAATATATTGGGGACAATCCTACAGATATTAATAATAATGATTTACACTAATGCAAATAAAAAAGAAACCCACTCATTTTCTTAGTACAAATCATCTTACGCACACTTCTCGCACATTCTCGCATTTATCACACATCGATTATCATAATAATATATAACATGTTATTTTATTACATACTTGATCGTTACATGCCTTCTTATGTCATATGGCCATATTGACTCGACTAAAAGTTACTAAAAACAAAACATTACTGTTTTCCTCATGTTTATGTACAAACATGACATGATTAGGGTCAGTTCACACCGAGTATGCGCGTCTCGGTGTGTGCTGTGTAGTAAATAAAGTTATATTTTGTGCCACTATCTTAAGTAGTGCGCGTCGCGTCGCGTCATATCTCGGTCTGAACTGACCTTTAGATCTAAGACTATTGTACCTGGATCTATCTAGATTTGAAGTTAATCACTCCCAGACAGAGGGCTTCAACATTATACGAAACAAATCGAAGTACTTAAATCCAATCGTTGTTTAAACCAGTCCTATCGCTCGATGTTATTTTCATAGCAAAGTTTGCTTCAGCACGTGTTCACGTGTGCAAACGTGTTTCAGCAAACAGAAAGTTAAATTCTGATAAAACATTAGAATAACTTTTAGTCGAGTGATAGCCCGAGGCCTGATCGTTACAAACTATGGAACTCAGAATTGTACTATTCACGTGGTTGCCGAAGCAAACACTTTATAAGGAACTTGTTTGGAAGCCAACGTCTCTTCTCTACTGTCCGGTGGAAACTGTACCTCATTTTTCTTTTTTATTTAAAAGACTAACTCCCCGCTACGGGTCTTTAGTTTACCCTGTGTCGCGGGGGACTTCATAAACATACAAATCACGAACACAATTGCCTACATCCAGACTTGGTACAATTTGTTTGTGAAACACAAAAATAATTGTCCCGTGTGGGAATCGATCCCACGACCTTCGGTTTCGTGGACAGGGTCACTAACCACTAGTCCAACTGGTCAGTCGCACGGTAATATTATAATACAGTATTGTGACTCCATACAAATGGTCGGAACGCGCGTCATGCCTGCTACGCGCCGTGCTCGGTACACACTCGGTACACAGCTCATGATAAATGTGGTTGCGCCGCACTAACTCGCCCGCAGTGACGAACGAACCGTGCGAAGGTAAGGTCGTGTAATGGCGGTTTAAGCACTAAGCGAGTTGTGTCAATCGATTTGTGTTATTGCTTAACGAACGTTATCGTCGTTTCGCTTCTCTACCAATGTGGCCTGCGCTTTATAGATAGACACAGTGATAGATTTTTGACTTGCTATATTTTCGTCCGCATTTTCGTCGGACAGGAGGGAAAAGACCGATCGTCAACAGTCAAGAATTATCAAGTAACGGCACTTGTAACCTTTAAACGTGAGTTCACATTGGACAAAACGGCATCTACATACAAAACTAGATACTTTTTGTACTGTGGTTTTGGCGGGATTTCTCCATACGCACATAATGAAACACGCAAAGAAATTTAACAGGTTCAAGATACATCTATGGATAATATTGAGTAAGAAAAACTAACAATTTCCTCGGGTTAATTATGTTATGGTCCGGAATGTGTTTCGGCATATCGACCTTTTTAAGCGACTAAAAAAAAATGAGGTTAACAATTCGTTGGAATCTTTTGTATGTTCCCCGACTATTTGGGGATCATACAATTTGGGGCGATTTTGAAAATTATTTTTTGTTTCAAAGGTATATTTTCCGAGTGGTTCCGTTTAAATTTCATTGAGATATGTAGATAAATACTTCAAACTTGGTACCGAAAATGACTAGTGCGGCATTTGAACTTGGTTCTATTAGTTTTCTAAACGATCTTACATTATTCGAGTTTAGAAACACTGATTGGTAAATCTTTTATGTCGTATGTAAATCTTCTATATCGGTTTCTGATGTATATTTATTGAAAGTTTATCTACTCAATTGTACCGTTATTGAATAGATGAACTCTCAACAAATGAACTCAGAAACCAGCCATAAGCTAGGCTAGGTTAGAGAACCGCTTTATATGCTGTTCCATTTTATTCGAGGATGTTATGTTAAGTGATTCTAAATTTAAAATAATAAACTTAGTTTTTCCACCAAATATATTTTGCATTACAGATACAAAATCCACAAAACGAAGTATTCTTTACCTTTTGTATGGAAATACTATTTCGAGTTTTGTCTATTCAAATGGCGCAGATTATCAACATTTATCCAAAAACGTCATCAAATTATCTACAATAAACAATCTCTATGTAACTTCGCCATTTATACAAATAATAAGGGATTAATCACAAATGCCCGGTTTCTATAACATATTAATGGATCGGCTTACGATCGGTTAAATTTGACAAAAGAATGTTTACGTCTCGTGTCAAATTTAACCGATCGTGACCACAACGATCCGTTTGTATGTTATAGGAACCGGGCAATAAACAATTTTGAAATATATTATTTCCGACATATTTCACAGGCAGTGTGGTATACTTTAGATAAAGTTTACATTGATATTACACAAATTATCTTTTGAATGATAGACTTAGGGCCAGTTCATTCATCAACTATCTATAGTTTATGGGATTTATGGGATATATTATATTCCTGGCAGGGACTCTAGTCCCTTTTTATCTCCCAGATAAACTACAACTTTATAGGCCAGTTTCACTGATTCCTTATAAAGTGACAGATCTAGTTATCTGACATACGACATCATATAAAAGTTGTCAAAAATCGGTCAGATAAGTTCCTTACAGGGCTAACGGGAACCGGTAGAAACTGGTCCTAATAAGTCGTTATCTGTCGGATAACTATTTATAACTTTATGAGAAAGCAACGAGACTGATCCTAAATAGATAATTTGCGTAATATTTATATCCCAATTTCTTCAGACAAGTGGAAACAAAGAATGTTCTATCTTTTAGATAAGTTTTGAGTAGCTTATCATATCACAATCCTTATCAGAAAATATGTAGTTAAATTGTACATGAATTATACATTGAAATTATACAAAAATACAAAGTGTGTAACACTTCAAGAAACATATTTGATGTGTGAAATTATAATATTGATGCATTTGACGAGCGCGTTTATGCTTTATTTGTAGTGAATCTAACAGCATGCCCAATGTAAATATGTGAATATTGACATAAGCAAATCGCGAGGTAGTATCCGTGACAGATATTGTGTTGTGCATGGTATTATTCACTACATACAAAGCTCACGCTCTCTCGTGAAATCCAACATCCATAAAAAATCTAAAACAAAATATTGAAAAGAAAATTTCATATTATCACTTTTGTCAAGAAAATCAGATTTTATTATTATTACATTTGAACTTTACCGAGGTAAAGGAGCACAGTCCGATCAAAATTAATTAAACCTAACACTAGGTAAAAATAACATCGATAAACTGATTTATTTATTAAAAATATATCACATTAATATGGATTTTTAGAAGGACCACAAACACGCACATTCAGCCCGTTGTAATCTAACATATTATTGTACCTATAACCGGCGAGCATGTTTGAAGGCGCTCATGAAAGTGGAAGAAAGAAAAGAGGTATGTCAGGATCGTAGCATGTGGAAAGAAGTAGTCTCTGCCTACCCCAACGGGAAAAAGGCGTGATTTTACGTATGTGTGTGTGAAATCTTACATTAGCGGGCAGTTTCACCGGTGCTTGATAAAATTTCAGATAGTTTATCTGACAATGATGCTATATAAAAGTGGTCAAAATCTGTCAGTTAAATTCCCAATACTATTATGCTATTAGGACCCGTTGAAACTGCCTCTTGTATTTAAAGAGGTAATAAAAAGCAAACTGAGTAAATTAAAATTATATCATTAAGTAATGTTCAGAATGAGTAAGCGCTTGATATTTTGAGAGATAGCTAGGTGGTTCACGTGGATTGGGTTGTGGTCACTTCTTTAAATAGCTGGGTAATTTATCTGGCAATATATGTTTACTTCTATCTCTTTCTTTGTCTTTAAAAAGACAACTCCCGCATTAGGAAACGCTGTTTTGTGGGGGACTTTACAAACATACGTTATTTATCTACTTATTTACGGTTTTCAGATTTTAAGGGTTTTATTAAGTTTATTAATAACAGACACCCAAAATCGGAACAAATTGTGCATGAAACAAAGAATGTTGAACATTTCATATTAAATACAAACATGTGTAGATTTATAAAGCATAAATATGATGTTTTGATCGATTTAACTGACAGACTCACTCGCGTTTTTTGTGGAAAATATTTAAAAGATATAGTAAGGTATTACACGATGCAAATGCGTGGGGACAATGTCATTGTTTTCATACATCACAACACAACTGACCGCGGCACGACCACAGGCTGACCGCTGACCGCGGCAGTTTGTCCGGCGCTTAATCCCCCCGCCCCCTCTACTCTATAGTCTGTGATTGCATTAAGTAAGATGGCGGCTGTGGAGTTAGGCGCAAGACACTGCGCATTCGCGAATTCTAGCCCCGATCCCGCAGCGCACTTCACAGCCGCCATAAAGATCGCACTATGGACAAAGTGATCGGAAATAAATAGGAGGATACCCAAACATTGGACCAAAGTCTTGCGAGAGAAATGACTATTTTTGCTGTTTACAGAAAGTAAATATCTCTTGCCCAAATAAATACCCATCCAAACATAATATTAAATACAATATTAAAATACTAGATGATAGAAAAAGCATTAAAAGCATTAGAACTAAGTATTTGGTTGATACAGTATGAGAAATCTATAAATCCGAGTTAGTTTCATGATTTTAACTTACAAAATTATACAATTTTGGCATCTATATATTGTGAGAATCGTAGGCAATTATGTACAAATGATTAATTTCAGATTGTACTGAATTGTATTGACGTTTCAGAGTAATTAATATTCACAACAAATAAAATTAACATCGCAGTATAGACTAGGGGATCCGAAGATTACCTATGCACTGCTAAAGTCAGACAGCCATATGCATAAACGCGTTTTAGCTAAGACAATTTATTTTCTTTTACCTTACAGGAAATGTGGTTTTAAATATATTAAGAAAAAGAACATACAGACGAATTGAAAACCTCCTCATTTTTGGACGTCGGTTGAAAATACGCAAATATGCGTTGGCACGGCAGAAATTGCGACCTTAGTACCTACTAATATTATAGCAAGGCTAGATTCGATTCACAGAAAGTAGTTCTAATTATCTCATTTAAAAAAACCTAAGCAAACTATCTACCAGGAAAAAGAAAATACAAGGTGAAATTTAGCTAAAACGCTGTTAATTTGCATATACGCATAAAGAGGGTAACCTGTACAATTTTAAAATTAGCGTTCAGTAGAAAAATCAGAATGTAAAAAAAGTAAACTAAAGGTACGTGCGATATAAAACTAAAATAACGTTCCAAGGTTTATAGTCCGCCGAGAGGAGATATGTCAACTACATTAGAAACCGCTTGATTAACCTTAATTACAAAACAACAGTGTGTAGACCGCCTAGACAATGTTAATGCCCCAACGGCAAATAATAAGTTTATAAAAGTAAATTTGCTTTATAAGGTTGCGTAGCCGAATGGCAAAAAATAACGGATATTTTGTTATTTGTTTTAAGGATTAGATTAAATTAGGGTGGGTACAAATTATGTAACATAACATGTTATACAATTTTTATTTAACATGTTTTAGATAATGTGGACACGGAGTGTTATAAAACATAATATTATAACATGTTTTTTAACATTATGTGTCCACATTATCTGAATCATCTTAAATAACAATGTTATACTTAACATGTTATGTTACAGTCTGTACGCACCGTTAGAGAAGAAGGATATAGATTTTAGGGGTTTTATTAAGCGCGCCACTAGACCTGGGGCTACGCAACTGCAGAAAAGGATTAAAAAAATCCGCCTCGCTCTCTCTTACTACTAATTGTAGTGTAGTGTAGTGTTATCCTTCTCATATTATTACAATAGAATACAACGACTCTTTATTTGCACTCCAAGAAAAAACAAATAGAGACAGAAACAAATTATAAGAATTATTACAAATGGCGGTTTTATCGCTAAAAGCTAAATTTTTTCCAGACGAGTATGAAGAGGAATTTAAAAATAGATTGTCAAAAATAGGTGGTGTTGCAAAATATACAAAAAGAACATTTTTTTTTTAAATTGTCGAGACTATAAATATTATTATTGTTCTTTAAATGTCAGGTCCATTTAATATACTCCGTCTACGCTTCCGATACCTTATAAGAACAGGTACATATAGTGATTAGCAAGAACTATACTAATAACTAGTAGAAGAAACATTCGATTTAAAAAAATAGACTGAAAATAGTTTAAATATTAGAGCTTTTCGAATAAGGCGGTATAAACCAGAAAACCTTGAATGCATAAACATTTATTTATGTTACACATAGATGGTTACAATATTAGAAACAACCACTATTTTAGATGTGTTTTTAGGTTTCTTAAAAAGTTTTGTACTTGTAAACCGTGATTATAATTATTATTTATTCAAGTGGTTAGAATGTTATTGAATCTCCCCGCACGTTACGATTAGTAAACCTAACTTCAGCAGTTACCTAAGTATTTATTAATTTTATAAAAAAATGCGCTATTCTACATTATACATACATATACATACAACTGTTTACATATTCTGCGTCTTCTGTGTGGAACTGACACCATTTCTATAACATCTGAAACATAATACATTAACTTATTTGAGAGTTTGAGAGCTTTTTTTTTAAATATATCCTATATCGCGTTTGACCACTATCTCACCTGTTGGTAAGTGATGATGTGGTCGAAGATGGCAGCACGCTAGGCCTAGAAAGGGAACTGGCTCTCAAGGATAGCTGCCGGAACACATTAGATGTTTGGTGACAGATTTTCTAACTTGAAGGTGGTAGCTGGTCAGGCGGACACTAGATAGTGGCTCCATTGGCATAAAGGATGATGACTACTTAGCGAGAGGTCACCGGTTTACATCCTACGCACGGATGTTCGTCCACAGGTGGTAGATATATAAATATATATATTATATTGTTTTATATTATATCCCCCTGACTTGCTACCAAAAAGTAGCTTACCACCATCAAGGAGAAAATCTCCCGCTATAACCTTACGGTGTTCTGGCAGCACAAAGCCCTTGAGAGTCGAGTATACTAGGCTTAGCATGTTCACCATCTTCGACCACATTATCGCTTACCACCATATGAGAAAGTGGTCAAAGGCTAGGTTAAATCCTACTAATATTATAAAGGCGACAGTTTGTGAGCGTGTTAGTATGTTTGTAACTTCTTTACGCTAAAACTACTCAACCGATTTAGCTGACATTTGGTACGTATGTAGCCTAGATTCTTTTATCCCGATATTCCCACGGGAACGTTATCTACGCGGGTAAAACCGAGGGGCACAGGTGATACATAAAAACAGTTACCTATCGTCTTCACCACCATGAAAAGAAGGGCGACTTGTGCTGGAACCTTTGTTGGAACGAGTCGAAGAACCGAGACGAGGCCGTGCCGCTTTTAGATCTGCAAGTTAACCATTGTTATATATTAACACTTAGATAGATAGGTGAGGCCTATGTCCAGCAGTGGACAGAGATAGGCTGATGATGAGATAGACAGACTTTGTTGAACACAAAAATAAAAAACACAGTATGACTAAAAATAATATGGCGTTTTTTAAAATAAACTGACCAAGTGCAAGTCGTCGTACGAGTGCGTAGGGTTCCGTAACACAGTAGAGTATTTTATAACTAAAATTTTTCGCCACCAAAAATTAACTTTGTTTTTGTATGAAAAACAAAGTTACATTTGCGGTTACTATATCTCTAAAACTGCTGATTATATCTCGTTTAAACCAATTTTTGTTGAAAATGTTTATTGAGATCTGCAACATATATATTTTTTAGATTTTTCACTTTCTTAATTTAACATTTAAATTAAGAAAGTGAAAAATCTAAGAGGGTGAAAATGTGTGGCCCCTACACATTTTACCACTTTATAAGTTTCTATTTTTCATTCATCATGATTGACTTTAAGAAAAAATAGTTTTAGGAACCTTAATGTCATTTTTAAAGACCTATCAAAAATGTATGTGCGCTTTTCACAGTGGCCCTTCGGTGAAGGAATAACATGGTAAAAAACCCGCAACTCCCACATGGTGGTAGGAAATTATCTAGTGTCCGTCTGGCCAGCTACCACTCTCAAGAAAATCTGTCACCAAAAGATCTAATGTGTTGCGGCAGCTATCCTTGAAAGCCAGTTCTCATTCTAGCCTAGCGTGCTACCATCCTCGACCGCATCATCACTTACCAATGGTGGTCCACGATGCAGGGGTTGGAGGTTTCTTAACGATGTTTTTCTTCACCGGAGATAAGATTAAGATAAGACTGATAGTGCACTCTGGTTGGTGCGGTAGAGTCTGTGCAAAAAGAGAACCGATCCGACGTGGCATTATGATGAACTAACATTTAAAGGTAAGGAAGAATATCTAGATAATAGATAAGAGTAGGTACCTACCAAGGTATCAAAGATTTTTAGTCGTATTGGCAATGACAGAGCAATGATGTCAACGCAACAAAATTAGTAAATTAGAACCATCAACACGCGCGACCTCATTTTCTACGACGGTTCTCTTCTTGCACAGACTCTCGTAGAAGTTACCTCTCTACTATGACGGCCGGCATCTGCACGAGCTGCACGGGGCTCTTGTTGTCCTTCAGCGCCTGCGTCAGGTTGAGATGAATGGTACAGTGGTGGTAGTAGTTATAATTACCTCTCTACTATGACGGCCGGCATCTGCACGAGCTGCACGGGGCTCTTGTTGTCCTTCAGCGCCTGCGTCAGGTTGAGATGAATGGTACAGTGGTGGTAGTAGTTATAATTACCTCTCTACTATGACGGCCGGCACCTGCACGAGCTGCACGGGGCTCTTGTTGTCCTTCAGCGCCTGCGTCAGGTTGAGATGAATGGTACAGTGGTGGTAGTAGTTATAATTACCTCTCTACTATGACGGCCGGCATCTGCACGAGCTGCACGGGGCTCTTGTTGTCCTTCAGCGCCTGCGTCAGGTTGAGATGAATGGTACAGTGGTGGTAGTAGTTATAATTACCTCTCTACTATGACGGCCGGCATCTGCACGAGCTGCACGGGGCTCTTGTTGTCCTTCAGCGCCTGCGTCAGGTTGAGCAGCTGGCCGCGCATCACAGACATCTGACGCTCGAACAGACCCTTGTCGAAACCCTTGTCTTGCTGGAATGTTACATTCATTCATTTAGTAATTAATTAAAATTAATTAATAAATTAACTATAATTAATTTATTATAATATTAATAATATAATTAATTATTTAATATATATATATAATATATTTTAATCAATGAATTAATTACTTATAAGCGATTAGCCCATATCCCTCCCAATGAGCCGAAGAACGGACTCAGTGACGTGTCTTGGGGAAGGCCTGCGTCCAGCAGTGGACTGACACTGGCTGATTATGATGATGATGAATAAGTTATAACTAAAACTTTTTTTGCTTTCTCTAAATGTTTACAAAAGATCTTATAATTAAATACAGTACTTTTGAGACCCTGTCGGGCACAACAATATTAGAGAAGAGGTAGGCGATATGTTAATTTTAAAAATCGAATTTAGTATTTAAATAATATTTTCTGCTACATGAATATCATTATACTAGAATTTTAACTATTACGTCAATATTCTACAATTCAATTTTAGATACATATATGCTAGTCATTTTATTCTCTACAAATTTTATTATAAAATAATCTATTTAAGGGCCGATTTTTCATTCCTCAGTTATACGATCAGATAGGGTTTATACCACTGATAGCATATTTTCGCATTTTTCAATAGAAAGATAAAGGTATTCCAGGGAATAAATTGCTTACCAGAGGAGTTAATTTATCTGGCTCTTTGTGCCTCAGATAGCAGACTATTCTGTGGTATAAATTATGTTTGTGACAAGTTTTAACGTCAAATTTTGACGTTATGTCATTACTTTTTTAAAATTTAATTAATGCTCATTACTTTTGGCCAGAAACTGGCCAAATACACTAATTTTGCGGAGCCACAATAAAACAAAAAAAAAATCATGCTTGGCCGAATTAGAAATCAAAATTAGAATCTCCTTGTCAAAGTTTCAAATAGTTATAAATCGTCGCTCTCACTCTAACATCTATAGCACTGCGTAAGATTATCTCTTTCCCACACTATTGACGTGAAGATAGTTACAAAAAGACTACAGAACTGTTATAATAAAAGCACATTGAAAAATCGTAAGTTTTATACGGGTGTTTACATGGGCAGATAAATATATCGCATCGGTAACTATCTGGCCGCTATTCTGAGAATTGAAAAATCGGCCCTAAGTCATTTAACTACATATTAAATACCATGTGTTTGTTACACGGAGTTCACACGAGCCGAATTTACTGTTTTATTGATTTGTTGATACGATTAATACAGGCCGATATTAGATACGTTTCTTTTTGCAGTGAAACTTATTAGGCGCACTGGGGTAAAATTTGACAGGAGCGAGGTAGCGTCACGGTCCGAACCAACAGAAGTGACGCAAGTGTCATGTTATATTTTATATTTTTAAACGCCCTCTATTGTATAACGGCGTAACTACGAAGACGTATTCGCTATCATTCGGGCATTCATCCCGCTAAGTTCAACAGATGGAGTTGTACAAATAAATAAGTAGTGATGTTGAGAAATAAACTGAAATAAACAAATTAACTGATCAACACACTAAAATCATAAATGCGAAAGTTTTTATGTGAATTTGTTTGTTTCTCAGTCACGGGAAAATGGCTGAATAGATTTAAATGAAACTTTGCACTCGGGTAGATTATGATCTGGATTAACACAAATGCTTATTTTTATCTCGGTTGGAAATTCGAATTACACGCAGATGAACTCGCTGGCGTAGGACTATTGTTTGTAAAAACGTAAAAAAACAGTTATATTGTTTCGTGGAGTCAAGCGCGGTGAGCTGTATCTCGGGAACCAATCCATCTACCATAATTAATGGTGTCATATTTCAGCTAATTAAATAGGGTATTTAACCTCTTTAGCCTATTTTATCACAACTCTTGTCATTTTCCTTTAAATGGAGCAAGTAAGAAAAAACTGTACCTGTTTACATAATTTTATAATATGCTGATTTAAAAAAATATAAATATACATTTAGTATCGTTTTTTAGGTTACTTACTTATCAAACATGATTTGGTACTAAGAAAGTAAACTCCTCAGTCTTACCGTTTTTGTACAAAATTAAGAAAACCAGAACGAGGGAGATAAAAGGGTGGAAAGTGGGGGGAAGCAGTCATTTCTCGACTTGTTTCCATATCGTCATTGAATTACATATATGAAAGCTACATGCATGCAAAGTTTCATGCTTTCTTCCGGATGGGACCGTAAAAAAGATTTTTGTTAGTAGTAGTAATATTAGTCATCAAAAGTGTATTCTTCATTGTGTATAATCTTCTTCAGGTGCACATAAGGCGGGTATTAGAGAACTATACCTAAAGACAAATTAAATATTGTGACCTCTCTCTTACTATACAAGAAAGAACGAGATGCCGCTACACGACCATAGAGCAACATTTCCTCTCAACAATAGACGATAAACACATTTGTGACTATTGAATGTATAATTAATATAATTATAAACTTACCTTAAACAATATATGTAATTCATCACACAGTTCCTGCACGAAGTTCATATCTGATAGTTGTGGAAGTATTAATTCCCTGCAACAGACAATATTGAAGTTTGAATTTATTAGGTTTTTACGGCACAGAAAAATCGTATCGTCTGATGGAAAGCAAAACGTAACACAGCACTAGAGTCTCTGCAAATAGAGAACCGTCACCCGCAACCCCCTGGATAACATGTCAAAATATAAAGAGTGTATAACTTCAAACAAACATAATATTTGATTTACGCAGTGCAAACATCTCTCGTCGGATTTGAAAACTGTAATGATTTCTTCCGAATGATTAACTTTCGAAATAAGTAATCATAGATGGCGCCACCAATGCATAATTGGGTAAAAGAATATAATCCACTAATTTCGTCGTATCGATAGATCGAACTGTGGCTTAATTGGCAGAGCACCTGGACATGTTATCCAGGGGGTTGCGGGTTCAAGTCCCGTCGGTACGATGAAATTTTGGATTGTGTTTAACTATTTACAAAAATATAAAGTGTGTAATACTTCAAAGAAACTTAATATTTTTAGTTATATTGGCAATTATATAATTTATATAAGTTTAAAGTTAAAAGTTATTTAAGTTTATGATAGATTTAAATAACTTATTAGTCTATCTAGGCTAGATTATAATAGAATTAGGCTATATAATACCTACTTTTATTGTACATTCTAATACTATAAAAAATTGGCAATGACAGAGCAATGTTGTCAACGCAACAAAAACAGTAAGAACCATCAACACGCGCGCCCTCAATTTCTACGACGGTTCTCTTTTTGCACAGACATTAGTATGTACACTCATGGACTCATAAACTGCATCAAAGTTAAGGATTACTTTCGAATTAATTAAATGGTCCTTTCCGGGTCCCTCAGTGTACAAATTTAAATTGAAACGTATAGTTTGGTTCGTTAACTTCATAACAGCGTAGTATCATATGCTTAAATGTATGCTTGTATACTAGAATGGTCTGTATACTATTGAATGGTCCTCACCATTCTATTAATTCGAAAGTAATCCTGAACTTTGATGCAGTTTATGAGTTTCTGAGGGCCCGGTGGCGTAATCGCGAGAACGGTCGGCTTTAATGCCAGAGGTACCGCGTTCAATCCCAGCCGTACACTAATGGATTTTTCTATCGGAAAATGTATGTGCGCTTTTCACAGTGGCCCTCCAGTGAAGGAAAAACTTCGTTAAGAAACCAACAACCCCCGCATGGTGGTAGGACACTATCTAGTGTCCGCCTGGCCAGCTACCACCCTATCCCTATCAAGTTGAAAATCTGTTGTCAAATATCTAATGTGTTCCGGCAGCTATCCTTGAGAGCCAGTTCCCATTCTAGACCTAGCGTGGTTACCATTTTCGACCGCATCATCACTTACCAACAGGTGGGATAGTGGTCAAACGCTAGCCTATAAGAAAAAAAAACTGAGTCCGTGAGTGTATATGTAAGAGTGCTCACTTGGTCTCCGGACTGAATGGCAGCTTGGTGAACGGGAACGTGAGTGTATATGTAACAGTACTCACTTGATCTCCTGACTGAATGGCAGCTTGGTGAACGGGAACGTGAGTGTATATGTAAGAGTACTCACTTGGTCTCCTGACTGAATGGCAGCTTGGTGAACGGGAACGTGAGTGTATATGTAAGAATGTTCACCTGGTCTCCTGACTGAATGGCAGCTTGGTGAACGGGAACGTGAGTGTATATGTAAGAGTACTCACTTGATCTCCTGACTGAATGGCAGCTTGGTGAACGGGAACGTGAGTGTATATGTAAGAGTGCTCACTTGGTCTCTGGACTGTATGGCAGCTTGGTGAACGGGAACGTGAGTGTATATGTAAGAGTACTCACTTGATCTCCTGACTGAATGGCAGCTTGGTGAACGGGAACGTGAGTGTATATGTAAGAGTGCTCACTTGGTCTCTGGACTGAATGGCAGCTTGGTGAACGGGAACGTGAGTGTATATGTAAGAGTACTCACTTGATCTCCTGACTGAATGGCAGCTTGGTGAACGGGAACGTGAGTGTATATGTAAGAGTACTCACTTGGTCTCCGGACTGAATGGCAGCTTGGTGAACGGGAACGTGAGTGTATATGTAAGAGTACTCACTTGATCTCCTGACTGAATGGCAGCTTGGTGAACGGGAACGTGAGTGTATATGTAAGAGTACTCACTTGGTCTCCTGACTGAATGGCAGCTTGGTGAACGGGAACGTGAGTGTATATGTAAGAATGTTCACCTGGTCTCCTGACTGAATGGCAGCTTGGTGAACGGGAACGTGAGTGTATATGTAAGAGTACTCACTTGATCTCCTGACTGAATGGCAGCTTGGTGAACGGGAACGTGAGTGTATATGTAAGAGTGCTCACTTGGTCTCTGGACTGTATGGCAGCTTGGTGAACGGGAACGTGAGTGTATATGTAAGAGTACTCACTTGATCTCCTGACTGAATGGCAGCTTGGTGAACGGGAACGTGAGTGTATATGTAAGAGTGCTCACTTGGTCTCTGGACTGAATGGCAGCTTGGTGAACGGGAACGTGAGTGTATATGTAAGAGTGTTCACTTGGTCTCCTGACTGAATGGCAGCTTGGTGAACGGGAACGTGAGTGTATATGTAAGAGTACTCACTTGATCTCCTGACTGAATGGCAGCTTGGTGAACGGGAACGTGAGTGTATATGTAAGAGTACTCACTTGGTCTCCTGACTGAATGGCAGCTTGGTGAACGGGAATGTGAGTGTATATGTAAGAGTGCTCACTTGGTCTCTGGACTGAATGGCAGCTTGGTGAACGGGAACGTGAGTGTATATGTAAGAGTGCTCACTTGGTCTCTGGACTGAATGGCAGCTTGGTGAACGGGAACGTGAGTGTATATGTAAGAGTACTCACTTGGTCTCCTGACTGAATGGCAGCTTGGCTTGCGGCAGCCAGGCCCAGTGGTAGGGGTAGGCGCGCCACGAGTCCGGGTGCTTGAACGGGAACGCCAGCCCGTTGTCTATGGCAGCGATACGTACGGAGCATGAGCCCCATTCCTGCGTACAAACATATGTCACACTTTAATTCATTTATGATTCATAAATTAATATAAACAAAAAATAAAAAAGGATAGAAAGAAAATGATTTACTTATAGGCATCTGCATCCAGTATGTCGCTAAGCTTTTTTTTTTCTATCGCAGCGTGTGGGGAAGTTTTCCGATGAAGCAATAAGAAAAAATATCTTAGACAAATATAATAAACAGGTAGGCTACGAAAAAGCACACACACACGCACGCATGTACGCAAACACGCGCACGCTCACACGCACACAAACCCTAACTGCGCTCACGGCTTCGTTCCTTAGGGCTATCAATGTGGAAATTTTAGTCAAATCGGTCGAGCCGTTTGACCGTAAAGCGGTCACCAACAAATTGATTTTCGCATTTATAGTATTGGTTATTATTATATTTATCGCCAATTGGTTTGCAGAGAGCTGACGAGCGTGTGCGCGCGCGCGCGTGCGTGTGTGTGTGTTGTAGTGTGCGTGTGTGTGTTGTTGTGTGCGTGTGTGTGTAGTTGTGTGCGTGTGTGTGTTGTTGTGTGCTTGTGTATGCCTCTGTACGCATGTGTGAGCGCGGGTGCGTTTGTGTGAGTTAGCGTTTAAGTGTATACTGTATGTGTGTGTGTAGCTCGTGAGTATGTGATAGAGCAGTGTACTGTGTGAGTCAGCGTGTGAGTCATCATGAGTATGGTGTGTGAGTAGGAGTACTGTGTATTGTAATGTATATACATACGGAAGGCTCGGTCATGTCGCGGTCGCCCTGCGGCGTGGCTCCGTCGTACTTGATGAGCCAGTTATCGTTCCCTCGGTCCGTGTTGCGGATTATGTAGTCCAACACCACGAGACGCTCGAATTGTAACTGGAATCTGTGGAACGAACGACACATATCAACAACATAAGGGAATAATAATTTATGATCATACAAAACGAAAAAACCAACTTCACATGCCGCGATAGTCAAAGTAGCCAGTGTCATCAAGCTATACAAATGAGTTTGGGATGTTTATCTCCATATCTCCGAAGATGATTATCACATATCGATAAAATTGAATGGCACCAAACGGGAAGCATAATCTCTCAAACAAAAAAAATATTTTTCAACTCGGTGAAGATTTGACGGAGTTCTGAGGTAACAAACATTTAAAAAAAAAAAAACATGGAATTGAGAACCTCCTCCTTTTTTATGAAGTCGGTTAAAAAGTAATTTGTCGGTTCGAGGTCCTTTTTAACGTTATGACCCGTTTGTGGAATAAGGAATAAATAATATGACTTCTCTATCATACGTAGTGCCAGGGAATCGAATTCTTTGCCCGAGTCTGTTTCCGTTAGTTAGAACTTTGGGGTCTTCAAGTCGAGAGTGAATAGGTATCTTTTGGGTAAACGCGCTACATCATCGACCGCATCATCACTCAACATCAGGTGAGTAAGTAAGCGCTACCCATTTGCGTATAAAATATAAGGTCTAAATGTGTAATTCAGTGTCACTTATCATCAAGTGAGGTAAAGAAATAAAATGTAGCATATATATATATATATATATATATATATACGTATGAAGCCGCTTACTTTTTCATGACGTGATGTGGTGGCGGGTCCTGTTCGAACCGTCTCAGCCAGTAGTCCGCGTCTTTATACCCTTCCACGAACAACTGGAATGATCCCATCTGAAATTATGACCGCATTATTACAAGATTTTATTTAACTTTCTGAGAACCACTTCTGACATTCTATTGGACTCAAATTTGGTATACTTGCGTATTAGGTGACAATACAATAATATGGTACCACCGAGCTGACTTGATGGAGCCAGGCTGAAGGAACTGGAACTACGTAATGGTTAATTGTAGGGGATGGTCGAATTTGAGCGAGTACGTATTGTGATCATTAGCACTTTTCATTACATATGGTAACGTCTGTACACTTTCTTTTATATAAAAATTGTCTGAAGTACTGAAGCACACAGTTACATGTATGGTTGGTTTTAACCTTCTTCCATTTTTTTTTAATATTCTGTCGTAAACGATTGGATGACAGCTGAATGGTTCATTACTTTTGTTTTTTTTTTTCTAATTCAAAGCGTTAAAATTCTGCTTTAGCTATGTTTACTTGATAATTGGTTATGATTTATGATTATGACGTATATATGTGCGTATATTAATACTGCCTACATACTGAATAAATGCTTTGATTCTTACAAAACTCTTGTTTTTTAATAGTAGACGGAGTTTATTAAAACATACCTGGCATTAAAATAACAATCATAATATGAGAAGAATAAAACTATACAATTACTAGTATGAGACAGCGAGACAGACAACACTTTTGTATCCTTCTCTGCATATGCCATTTTATTGTTTGGAGCCAGCTCTCGGCTCCAACTCTAGAGGCGCGCGCCTATTGGCTGTCACCCGCTGTCATGTATGACCCGACCAAATTACGTTGTTCATTTTATCTTATAGCTGGCATATGTATCACGTGTTCATCGTTTTAGTCGGGATATATATAAATATATATTGCTATTTCATTTGCATACGCTAATGTCTTGACTATTTAATATTCCGTCAACGGTTTAAATAAATTTAAAACTTTTTTAAACACAAGCTTTTTGCTATCATGAAAAGTACTAATGATAACAACATATACTCGTACTACTACTACGTCTGAGTTCGACTGTCCTGCCATCGCATTCGCGAAACATAGCCCATGTTTCTCGCTGATAATAATGTAACCTTTGATAGGTGTATCGCGTGGTATCTTTTACAAACATACATAAAAAAAAACATCTGTTTATAATATTAGTATAGAAAAAATATTATTTACCTTAGGCGGTAGTCCCATCCGGTTAAACCTGAGGTTGGGGAACTGTTCTGTGATGGCACGCTTGAGTCGCGACCTCTCTCGGTCGATGCGGAGGTAGTTGAATGTTTCCGATACCAGCTTCACCACCTGACAACATAGATGGCGCTTTAGTTATGAGTCACAAATGTCACAATATTATCTAACCCACGGAATAAATAATAGTACGTTCGCCTGATTGTAAGCGATGTCGTCTACATTTACAGACACTGTGGCTCGCAAAACTCTGAATTGACAGAATTTTGAAACAATGAAACAAGCATCGCGGTAAAAAAAAACATACAGACGAATTGAGAACCTCCTTTTTGAAATTTATCTTTGTATTTTATTATTTTAATATTATTTATTTTTTATTATAATTGTTTTATAAACTCACAGCTCTAGCCCGGTCTTTTGTTGGGTTTTAATGAAGCGGTAGTTCTTACATACTCTTGTCTATTTTCACACATTACATGTACTACATTTATTGTAATATGAATCAGACAGTTAGTCATAGAAAACTCTGATTGTATGCATGTTATGCACACTCGAACACAAACGGTAGCGCATTAATTAATATACACCCATAATATTATTATGAACAAAGGGACATCTGACCAAGTTATAAAAAGATGCGTCTATAAACCAAATTAAAATGTCGCTTGTTTGGTGAAATATTGACAGCATTACACTGCTATAGAACTGCTATAACACCGGGTGGGTATTCGAGCCGTTCCAATAGCTATTCGCCAGATCTAGCCCCCAGAGTCTATCTCTTTCCTAGGCTTAAAAAACTTAAGTGGTAAGAAATTTGAAGACGAAGGCGATGTCATGACCACTGTTAAGACGCTTTGAGAGGGTCAAGACAAAGATTTATTGAAAGGGAATCTTACGTGTAGAAAAAGATGGACGAAGTGTATTGACTTGTTATCAGATTAGTCTGAAGAAAAATAATCATTTTTTTTAAATTATAATCATATCAGTTACTTTACTTTTATTCAATGCTTTTGGGTAAGCCCCGTAGGTATGTACAGAGGCTACCGTCAAGACAAGATCAAAGTATTGATTGGTACTTAGGGTAGGGATCGTTCGTAAATCAAGTAAGGCTCGAAAGAGGGAGGGAGGGGTTCGGAAAGAATCACGAAATATCACAAGGAGGGAGGGGGGTTATAATGAGATATCACGTGTATTTATTTTTCGTTGAACGCACGATTTATAAACCAAGATAATATTCTGAAAATCTCAATATACTTTGTAATAAGGTAATAATTTTTCCGAGGTATTGTTAAGGAGTTGTCCAGACGCCTAATTGACATCACCCGTGACCAAAGAGCTGGCGCTTACCTCGGCCAACGTATTAGCCTAGCTATACAACGAGGTAACGTCGCTAGCTTTTTGGGAACATTATCGGCAGGTAGCGACTTAGGTTCTGTCTTTTATTTATAGTATAGATATTATTATAGTAGTTTATATAATTTTGATATTGTCATTAGGTAATTATTTTGAAGTACTTTGTAATTATCTAAAACCTCACCACATATCTCCAGGGGTGAGGGTTGGTGGGGGAGGGATTGCTAAAAAAGCATCACGTGTTTAATAGAAGACCCCTCAACTAAATTTTGGTAAAAAGTAAACTTCCGTCAATGTTCCAACGAATGAGCGATATAAGTTATCACGTGACGAGGTCAGTCGTTCAGACATATTACTTAAATCTGGGTACATACACTGTATTGATAGATAATAATAAATTAAAATTTTATTGCTACGCTCTATTGACGACGCAATTTTTAATTTGACAATTTGCTTGATTACATGAGCTATTGGTTTTAGTTTATATATGGTGTAATTAAATAATTACATTTATTACGTTTGAATCTAGAGCAAGCATGCCGGTCTATATAACATATACAATGTTGTCTACTAACGAAAAAACATACATTTTGCTGTGGTTATGTTATTCAATCAAATCAAAGCATTTATTCAGTATGTAGGCAGTATATACGCACCAAAATCATAAAATAAATCATAATCAATTATCAAGTAAATATAGCAAAAGTTTAATTTAACGCTTTGATATAATAAAAAAAAACAAATGGACCATTCAGCTGTCATCCAATTGTTGACGTCAGACTATAAAAAAATTATTTATGTAGGGTTGCCAACCTTACAAAGTACCGCTGTGTTTCAGTACATCAGACAATTATATATAGACAATTATTCAATACTTTTGAGACAGTAAACGTAAGTTCTATTTTAGTGTTGATTTAATTAACATTTGAATAGTTGCCCACGGAAGGTTTGTCATCAATCTCCATCATTCTGTCATCATCACCGAGTATTGACATGAAGTTAAATAGAGCCCATTTCCGAAGGCAATCGAAATGGAATTAGATAAAGATTATTGCTATATGTACCTAGTTTTGACAAGTCATTTCAGCATGTTGTCCCACTACCGCCTTCCTCTTCTGTTTCATCTTATACCGCATCGTCACTTATCATCAAGTGCGATCGGGGTCAAATGCGTATATATCCCTAATCAGCTGTGCCCCGCGGCTTAGTCCGCGTTCAAAAGTATCCTATAGCTTAATCCATAATACTGGCTATACAAAGGCAAAGTTTCAGTTAAATCGGTTCGGCCGTTTGACTGTGAAGAAGTCCCAAACAAACATACAAACTGACTTTGACATAAGTAATATTGGTGTTGATAAATAAAACCCTGAACCTATAGCAATCAAACTCTTCGCAGCAAATTCTTCAAATCTTTGCAAATTAGGGTAACGGCAGAGGTACAAGAAATCTGCGTATGGAGCTTTCTTCCTACTAATATTATGAAGACGTAAGTTCGTGTGTAAGTTTGTTACTTCTTCACGCTAAAACTACTGAACCGATTGAGCTGAATTGATGTTATGTAGATAGCCTAGACCCTGGAATAACACATAGGATACTTTTAATCCCGATATTCCCACGAGAACGGGTAAAATCGCGGGGCACAGATAGTATATTATAATCCTTAATAAGTCCGCTTCAAAATAAAACAACCGTTATACTGCTATTGTAACATCGACTTAACGGTTACTTAAACGACTGGCTGTTTTTGAACAATGTGTTCTTCTTCATGTATTTAATTTGTTTGACAAATCTTCAATGTCCATTCATTCGTGTTGGTCCAAATAGCTGACAACAATAGACGTAAATAAATCACTGTTAAAACTCGGGCTAATTTGTACGGTTTGGTTTATTTTGAAACTGGTCACTTGGTCACATTTTTTAGCCAGGACAGACAAACACTTGACCCCAATCTCACGTTGTATTAGGTGACGGGTCTAAAAAGTGTGGCGAATATAGAACCATGCTTGTCTGGATATGGTGGTAGGACACTGTTTAGTGTCCGCCTGGTCAACTAACTCCGTAAAGCTAGAAAATCTGTCGCCAAACATCCAATGTGTCTTGACAGCAGGTTTCCTTGAGAGCCAAGTAAACATTAACTTAAGTAAAACAATAATTCAAACTTATACAGTCATAGTAAATAATTTGAGGTAGATATCTCATGAAGTCATTAGGCGAGAGTCTGACCTGTATCACTAAAATATCAGCAGTTATTGAACCTATCAAAGGCACCAATCTCATTACATAATAATTGGAAATACTTGCTTATTTGTATTTTAGATAACTATTATTATTATTATAAGTTCTCATTCTAGGCCTAGCGTGCTAATATACTCGACTGCATCATTACTTTACAATAGGTAACATAATGGGCAAACGCCGCATAAAAAATGGAATGCGGTAATGACACTAGACTCTGTTGTCAGTCTTATCCTCATAGCGGAACTGTTTAACTCTACTTAGGAACTGATCATGTCTAAACTGATTAACAGTGACAGTGGGGTAAAATATGAAACATGATTCCCAGGAAGTGTGGGAAAGACGGTAGTGAAATTAGGACAAGTAAACTTTTTTTATATAACTTATAGGCTAGCGGTTGACCAATATCTCGCCTGGTGGTAAGCGATGATGTTGTCAAAAATGGTGAACACGCTAGGCCTAGTATACTCTGACTCTCAAGGGCTGTGTGCTGCCGAAACACCGTAAGATTACGGCGGCAGATTTTCTCCTTGATGATGGTAAGTTACTTTTTGGTAGCAAGTCAGGCAGAACATCGATATAATATGCTTCTACCACCTGAGGACGAACTCCCGTGCTAGGATTAGAACCGGCGACCTATCGCTTAGAAGTCGAGCCATCTATACTTTCGCCAACACACACTCCCGTCTAATATATTTCGAACTATACTTATATGAGATGAGTAGACAAGCAAGACAGACGCCCGATGGTAAGCAATGACGTGACTGCCTAAAATAATAATAAACGCTTGTTCTTTCCGCGTACTTGCGCGATGTGAAATAACCATCCTCCCGATGTTTTCCCGCAGAACAAAATCCCGAAATAGAATCTGCGAAAATACGAGATTATTGTATCTATGTAGACTTGTGTGTACACACAATGCAACATATACGTAATCTCTTATCACCAGTTGGACCATGACTTTACACAAAGTATATTAAAAAACGCCCTCTTCAAATCAATAAATAACAATTATTTTAAGAACACGTCCGCCATTTTATCTGATTACATTTAAATGTTTAATATTAATCGTGTGAAGAAAATTATATTATGTGTGTTTATTTATACAGGTGGTACGTCGATAAACTTTTATCTTTTGTATCTTCTTTGTTTATATTTAACTATAACAAATATTATTGGATTTGATATTTAAAGGATTCACGGTAAGTCAGTTTCAATGAAATGCAGACAATGCAGATTATCGTGAAAATAACACATATACTATTTAATAAGCTTTACATTCACGGGATAAGATAAGATATCAAAATTACTCCGACACGTTTCGGTCATTTTTAATGTCCTTTCTCACAGGAATCAGATCAATCCAACCTGATATCAACTATTTTCAACCGAATTTAAAATATGAGGATTTTCTCAATTATATATGTTTGTTATCTCAAAACTCCGTCATTTATATTGAGAGAGTTATACTTCCCGTGTGATCAATTACGGTTCCATATCCAAAATCCAGCATGTATAATCGAATCGAAACAAGATCGAACGAAGCGACACGGTAACCATAGCTCAGTCATCTACTAACTCTGGTGTTAGGTACAATCTTGAGTCCAATCTTGGCGTCCACGAGGCTGGCTCCGGCCTCTGACAAGATACCCATGGTTCAGAATAAGACAGAAACATTCAAAGCGACACGGTAATCATAGCTCAGTCATCTACTCACCCTGGTGTTAGGTACAATCTTGAGTCCAATCTTGGCGTCCACAAGGCTGGCTCGGGCCTCTATCAGATACCCATGTTTGAGAATAAGACAGAAACATTCAAAACGTCACGGTAATCATAGCTCAGTCATCTACTCACCCTGGTGTTAGGTACAATCTTGAGTCCAATCTTGGCGTCCACGAGGCTGGCTCGGGCCTCTATCAGATACCCATGTTTGAGAATAAGACAGAAACATTCAAAACGTCACGGTAATCATAGCTCAGTCATCTACTCACCCTGGTGTTAGGTACAATCTTGAGTCCAATCTTGGCGTCCACGAGGCTGGCTCGGGCCTCTATCAGATACCCATGTTTGAGAATAAGACAGAAACATTCAAAACGTCACGGTAATCATAGCTCAGTCATCTACTCACCCTGGTGTTAGGTACAATCTTGAGTCCAATCTTGGCGTCCACGAGGCTGGCTCCGGCCTCTGACAGATACCCCTGGTTGGGTATGAGACACGACCGGCCGAAGCAGCACGGGCAGCATAGCTTGTGCATCCATTTTGTCCACTTCGGGTTCAGTCGTCCGTAAGGCTCCTCATCTTTCGGCTTGAAAACGCCAATTATTTTCTGAAAATATTTTTTGGACATGAGATGAGAGTAGTAGAAATATAATAGTTATTTTTTTTGAACGGTTTGTTTTTAATCGGCGATGGGTCAAACTTAAGTGTTATGTATTATGACACAAGATCGCCAGAGGGCGAATGAAGCCGAGATTATTATTTTTTCAAACTTGTTTTTAAAGATTCTATGTTGTGTCCTTACAGTCCGTACTTAACTTGCATATACTTTAAAAGTAGGTACATAAATCTAGACCATCATAGACATACATAGTCATCAGACATACATAGTCTAAGGTAAACAATAATGATGTAGTCAATATAATATTTGGCAATCGTCTGTGACTCTCCACACTCATCTAGACATATCGTTATCGTATTCTATATGTATAGTATTGTTTACGTTGCTTATCACGCACGTTATTACGTTTCATTTAAACGTGACGTCATTCTGCGCACCTACCACAAGCAGTTTTATGTACATACCTATATATAAGACGATCAGACTTGGTGGGTTAAAAATAAAATACACGATTTAAAATACATATGTATAATGTAATGTAAGAACAATCTATGGGGGTCTAGATATTATCTTAGTTATAATTGCTCCAAGAGTATATTGACCGCGATGTTAATTGTAATGATTCATATAAATAATAAATAAATGAATAATAAATAAATATTAATAATAATGATTCATTATTTATCAACCGACTTACGAAAAAGAAGGAGGAGGTTATCAATTCATCTGTATATATTTTTTTATACATTGTTTGGTACGCGATTACTTCGCCAATTGAGAACTGATTCGATTTTTTTTTTAAATTAGTAGTAGTACATCGCAACGTTAGTCTCATTGTAATTTCATCGAGATCTGATAAGTATCTCCAGATATACCGAGATAGACACCTCAAATTTGATACTGCAAATGACTAGCGCGGCATTTGAAGTCGGTTTTTTTTAATACGACCATAAATTATCAACCGTAAATCGAAATAAGGACAAAAATACCAAGTTTTAATCTGAAATATACCATTTATCGCTTTCCTTTAAGCTAATTAAGAAATGTACTTTATTAGTTCTATTACTTAACAAACTAATTTTAGCTGGTCCCACTAAAGAAATAAACTGGCCAAGTGCAAGTCGGACTCGCACTCGTAGGGTTCCGTACCACACTACAGTATTTTATAAGATCGAGCAAAAAATACCACTATCATTTTTCGCCCGCAAAAAATAATTATTATTAAACATTTTATTTCTTATAACGCCATCTAACGTCTAAAAAAGGTGTTAGGAATCGACATTTCAATATAATGCCATCTATGGGACGTTTACCTAACTAAGCGTTCATAGTTTGCGTGAAATGCCGAAAAAAACACGTTTCTTGTATGGGGGCCCTCTATTATGTTTAACTTTATTCTGTTTTTAGTATTTGTTGTTAAAGCAGCAACAGAAATACAACATCTGTGAAAATTTTAACTGTCTAACTATCACGGTTCATGAGATACAGCCTGGTGACAGACGGACAGACGGACAGACAGACAGATAGACAGACAGACAGACGGACAGCGGAGTCTTAGTAAGGGTCCCGTTTTACTCTTTGGGTACGGAACCCTAAAAAGTAATACCCAGATATAAACAAGAATCTTAATGAGTGTCGTCAGTTATTTATAAGTAGGCTAACAGGATAACATTCTCAATGTCAACGTAAGCATTTATTACAATAATAAATATTACTTAGTATGTTGTAAATTATTGTATTCATTGACTTAAATCTGAAAATAATCTAGAATACAATAGCCAAAATAATAACAGATGACGTCATACGTTTTTTTTATATATTATATCATATAAGCTAGCTTTTGGCCACTATCTCACCTGTTGGTAAGTGATGATGCGGTCGAAGATGATAGCACGCTAAGTCTAGAATGGGAAATGTATCTCAAGGATAGCTGCCGGAACACATTAGATGTTTGGCGACAGATTTTCTAACTTGAGAGTGGTAGCTGGCCAAGCGGACTCTATAGTTTCCTACCACCATGCGGGGGTTGGGTTTCTTAACGATGTTTTTCCTTCAGCGGAGGGCCACTGTGAAAAGCGCACATAAATTTTTCGATAATAAAATCCATTGGTGCACGACGGAGATTGAACTCGGTACGTCTGGCATCAAACACTATCATTCTCCTACTACACCACTGGACCCTCAAAAATAATCTGTTGTATAAGTTCCTTATAGGCTTATCAGAAACCGGTGCAACTGGTCCTAAGTCGTTGAAACCTTGTTAGTGAGCACATAAGTAGATAAACCTAAATGTAGGAGGATTCTGGGAGTATCTAATGACGTGACTATTTTTAATAGTTATTTATGATACTAGTGCGGTAAGTTGGTTTTTACAAGTAGACGACAGTACTATCCTTAGTACGAGTTTTCATATGAAACTCGATATCGTACGAGGGTCATTCAATAAATACTTAGCCTACAAAAAGTAAACGAAAATTTTGGAAAAGTGGCAATTTATTTTTCAACATAGTCTCCTTTTAGTTCGATACACTTAGCCCAGCGATGCTCCAACTTTTTTAACCCGTCCGAAAAATAGTTTTTGTCAAACTCTGCAAAATAGGCCTCCGTGGCGGCGATGACCTCCTCATTTGATCCATATCTATTCCCGGCGAGAGATTTTTTCAGATTCGGAAACAGAAAGAAGTCACAAGGGGCCAAATCTGGAGAATACGGTGGATGGGGCAGCAATTCGTAGCGTAATTCGACCAATTTGGCCATGGCAACGGCAGACGTGTGAACCGGTGCGTTGTCGTGGTGAAACAGCACTTTTTTCTTAGTCAGATGGGGTCGTTTTTTCTTTAATTCGGCGTCGAATCGGCCCAATAAATCGGCATAGTAAAGCCCTGTAATTGTTTTACCCTTCTCGAGGTAATCGATGTAGATCACACCTTGTGAATTCCAGAAAACGGTGGCCATAACTTTTCCGGCCGATATTACAGTTTTCGCCTTCTTTGGAGCACGTTCCCCGGTCTGGATCCATTGTTTTGATTGCTCCTTGGTCTCTGGTGTGTACCAGTGGATCCAGGTTTCATCGACGGTCACAAAACGACGCAAAAACTCCGCTGGATTCCGCTTAAATAGCGCCAAACACGTCTCCGATGTGGTCTCACGGTTGCACTTGTTTTCCGGTGTGAGTAAACGCGGCACCCATCGCGCCGACAGCTTTCTCATGCCGAGTTCCAGTGAAGAATATGATGCACTATTCCTTCTGAAATGCCTACAGTCTCAGCTAGCTCCCGAACCTTCAATCGGCGATCTGCCAATACGAGATCATGGATTTTTTAATTTTTTCCTCCGTAGCAGCTGTTTTCGGTGCACCTGGAAGTGGTTCATCAAAAACCGACGTACGGCCACGTGCAAACTCGTTGAACCAATTCTTGACGGTGGCCATCGATGGAGAAGAGTCACCGCACACAGCATCCAAGCGCTCTTTGATTTCTATGCGCGTTTTCCCTTCCAAAAAAAGGAATCGAATCACCGAACGATATTGCTCTTTTTCCATTTTTGTAAAACCGATCGATACGTTCGCTTCCATAAGTTGTCAAAATAAAACAAATGAAGGGATTGGAATGAAAATTTGAAAAAAGAATTAAAAAAGAATGTGCTACACTGTGGTAAAACTCTTTTGAAACTACAGCGCCCTCTGGCGATGAGGCTAGGTACTTATTGAATGCACCTCGTATATCGAACAAACTTTGTATGAAAAACAGTACAGCGCGTCTAGTGGATTTTACACTTCATTACATTTAAACCAATCAGGGAGCCAGAATAAATCGAAAACTATGTGAGATCTGTCAGAAGCGAAACTGATTTCGGAAGTTGTAGTACACGCTCGCCTAACTTCGTTTCTCGCGGGAACGCTTTGGCGGACGCTGGCGGCCCTGGGCCCCTAGACAAAATCCAATTTCCTGTTTTCATTCACGCTAACGCAAGTTCAAAATGTAAGGAATGACATTTATGTTTCCGCAACAAAAATGTCATTCCCATACATTTTGAATTTTTTTAAAGATATTGGATTTTGTCTAGGGGCCCAGTTCGGGAATTGTCGTGCGCCGTTCGGATAACTCTGTAGAAACCGTAGATGGGAGTATTAGTGTAGATATGTTGCTAAAATAATAATAATGGGTAAAATGCACCAAATTTCATGCACTTCACCACGTAAGTTTCGGTTTCGGTTTCAGCCGAAACTGAAGCCACGGCCGAATATTCGGTTTCGGTTCCGGCCAACTATTATTTATAGGCATCGTAAGTGCATTTTTTCAGCGAATGTGATCAAAAAATATTATTTTACCGATAGGCTAATCTACAATTTCAGTGGGTATTGTAGTAATGTTTGACGATTCATATCCATCTTCTACCACATCTGCCTTACCACCAGGCGAGATAGAGGTTATAGTATAACTATAACCACTATCTCGTATGGTGGTAAGCGAAAATGTGGTAGAAGAAGAAGATAAGAACAATATAAAGTATATTCTATCATAATTATCAGTATTATATCATCCTACGTTTACAAAAGATAGCAACATTACGTTTACCAATTTTCTTCCTAGTTTTGGTACAAACTGGCACCGAGTTCGACCTCAATTATTTTGGAGGCCGAGACGGCTTGATAGCTTCGGTAGACGTTATTGACTGGGTGTGTGGTTGTAAGTTGAAACTATTACGGTAATAATATGTTAACCTGTGTTTAACACATATTTTTGACTTTGGTTGCTGAAATATAAGTAACATAAGATTTCTAACGGCCGGCTCTTATAGCTATCCAAAACGTTAGAGCCGTTTCCGCGATACAAGAATTCGGGTGAAATTATTCAATTTGATATTTTCTTCGTATTTGGTTGATTTCTTTTGTAATTTGCTAATTGACATACAGTTGTAATTTTTATAAACCCGCGATTTAACACAAACTCCTGAATAAAGCTATATTCGCTCAGGTACTTGTTAATAAAGCGAATAGTGTATCAGCCTCACCAAATGAAGGAACTAGGTCTTCAAGTATCCTCAACCCCGAGACTGATGTATAATGTATGCTCGAGCTGCACCGCCGTCCCACAGGCAGGGACAGGGCATCTTGTATGCTACAAGCAACCACGACACAAATTTTCCTGTTGTAGGTATTTTTCCTTTTAGCTGCGTTTAGCTTAATGTAGCATGCCTTATATGAATGCTTTACAAATCGTGCTTTTTATCATACAAACATTCATAATTAAGATAGTACACATTAAGCCGCATTTTCAATAGGGGACATTTGTTGCGCGACTCTGTCGCTCGACACGAAATTCACGTGTCCCGCGCGATGTCGCCCGACGTCGCTTGGGACATTTACGGGTCGCGCAACTTGTCGCTAGTCGACGGTCTGCGAGCGTCGACACGCGCGACCTTCGTGTCCCTCGACAGTCGCCGGACAGGCTTTGACTAGTGAGAACGTGTGTCGCTTTCTGTTCCTGCTGCACTGAACAACACTACCTCCTCGGGCGACATACTGATCATGACTGGCTAGTGTGAACAAGTCATATGTCACGGGACATTGTCCCGCAACTTTTGCAGATACATCTACGTGAATGTCGGGCGATTTGTTCCCGCGACATGTCCCCTAGTGAAAATGCGGCTTTATCTTCCGTTTGGGTCTATCCCATCGATATAAAAAGGGAGATAAGGTATCCCGCTCCTTAATGTGGACCGAATGAATTAGGTTCGCCGACCTAATTTCACCTTAGTCAGAATCGAACTGGCGTTTGTGTAGCAGAATTATACGTGCAATTATCGCAGATCCATTTAAATAATTAGCAACAATGCCTTCTTCTCTGTTCTTGATGAACATCAAGCTCGACATTAGAAATTCGTGTTTTTATGTAGTTGTTTCTAGTTCCATTATTTTTACGTAGCATAAGAGTGAGTACCATATCTACGTTTTTATATCGATGGTCTATCCGCAGTCATTTCCGCATCCATTCCTTTTATATCCATATCTTCCATCACACAGTCCATACACACTTTCCTCGGTCTTCCTCTTCCTCTATAGCCATCCACTTTCATGTCCATTGGCTTTCTAGTCACGTGGACTTCACTTCACACGTACAAAAAAAATTAAATAATGATCAGTATATATTTGGTAAGAGTAACTCACCCCTCCCGGGTTTTTGACGAAGTAGGACCCGCTGGAGCCCTGGTATATCCGCTCCGGGAAGATGCCGTTGTCTATGGCCACCTCCGCCTGCCATATCAGCTCGGTAAACTGCGGGTCATCTGTCGACAAACATATACAACGCTTAGCAATAGCACAGCAAACAGATCACCTACAATTTCTTTTTATGTATGACAGACAAGCCATTTACCACTATCTCACCTGATTTGAGTCATGATACGATTGATGATGGAGCGCGCGTACCCAGAAGATACTTATTCAATCGCGATTTGAAGACATCCATATTGTATTTAACCGGAAATCAAACTCAGGCAAGGGATTCCATTCCCTGATGTTTGGTATGATAAACGAGAAGCAAATCGCTTTGATCAGGTCACTTCGGGTAGATGGTATATCCACCGCAAATCAGTGGCGCCTCTTAGTATATCTGGATGTCTGATTATAAAATGGGGATGGTGGAATCAAATTATGCAGTTTCGTGGCACTCTCTCCGAAATGTATTCGATAAAAACTGAAAAACAAGCTACATTGCGGCGATGCGCGAGACTCTGGAGTTGTGCTTACTAGAAGCTCGTCGCTGATGATTTTTTTGGCTTTCCTCTCAATAGTTTCCAGTGTCTCCAGCTGGTATTTGGCAAAGCGGCAATAGCCCAATGGTTAGGGTGTCGGACTGGCGATCGAGAGGTCGTGAGTTCGACCTCTCGATCACTCCAGACACAAGGATATTTAGCTTAGTTGGAGGGGTTAACAAGAATACTAGTAATGTGCAACCCACATTGCGAGTAATCTTTTAAAAAAAAAAAAAAAAAAACAAAAAAAAAAGCTATCCCATAGGTGAGAATACAGATGTTGGTTTATAGTGTTATCCGATTTCAGTACCAAGTTTGAGGTGTCTATCTCTACATTTCTTGAGATGGGTACTCATTAGATATTTAAGAAATTTAAATGGGACTCTTTATAACAACGAAAAAATGGCAAATCCGTTTATACGACAAAATTAAATACATACATAAAAAAAATTAAACATCCGAATCGAGAACCTCCTCCTTTTTTGAAGTCGGTTAAAATGAAAATATCGAGTTTGCTGCGTATACCTAAGCACAGTCTATAAATGTGGAAAGAGGTAACTCTGATATTGTACACTACCACAGTCGTCTCCTAGATGTGGGTGTATTGAGTCATCAGTAATCGATACTCATCAGTATCGATACTAATACTGAGGTATTACGAAATGAGCCTGTACTGGTCAAGACTAACCATGCAAATAAAAATTGCGTAGGCTGCTCAGTGCTCTCTCTATCTTTAGTAATGGAAAAACACGTGAAGAAAATCTGGAAAAGGAGATACGAAGATCGGGTTTGGTGGACGAATCTTGGAAGAGGACTATGTCAGTGGAATTATATTGTTTGATTTCATTATGAATCATAAACATAATCATGTGTTCATTTTTTAAACGTCATCATTTATCATACTTTATGTCGTTTAGGAAATGAACAGAACATGACAGTTAACCACTGTCAACACCTTAATACCAGTATTATAAATGCGAAAATCAGTTTTGTTT
This sequence comes from Cabera pusaria, assembly GCA_954871355.1. NCBI lineage: Eukaryota > Metazoa > Arthropoda > Insecta > Lepidoptera > Geometridae > Cabera > Cabera pusaria. The sequence continues at coordinate 18,276,290 of OX940905.1, forward strand.
GTTTGGGACTTTTGCACGGTCAAACGGCGGGACGGATATTGCTGAAATAAAACGTAGTTCCCAGTGGTTTGTTCTAGTAAAACGATCGTAACGTAAGCCATGTCATATGCCCAGGCTAAATACATTTGGTAACTGCGTAGCGTTTGGCGTGGTTGCTAACAAAAATAAATTTTGCCCAGACCTGCTTATCACTCAGCCTATATGAAGCGCACGCAGTAGGTATATTGGATTGGAAATTAACTCCCCCACTGACATGGTAATAATAATAATAAGATCGTTTAAAAAACTATAAGATAGTTCAGAAACTAAACCGATTTCAATGCCGCGCGAGTCAGTTTCAGTTGCAAGTTTGAGACGTTTATCGACATATCTCTGAAGATATACTTATCAGATCTCGATGAAATTACAATGGTACCACCCATAGGATATCTCCTTTCCAACTAAAAAATAATCATCACAATCGGTTCATAAACGACAAAGTTATCCGCGAACAAACATAATACATAATTATATATACATATACGGTCGAATTCGCGTAAAATATAGCTTCATTCAATGAACCATAATCATAAAATAAGCATTTAAACTCGCCGCCCATGACCTTCTAGTGACAAATCCACCGACATTGTTTCATAATATTCCACCATCCACATTTCTTTAGGCCTAACTTTGTAAGTTGAGATGATTAACATAATTGCTCGATGACGCACTTAGCTAACTTGTTTCTCTTTTTAACCGACTTCAAAAAAAGGAGGAGGTTTCTCAATTCGACCGTATATTTTTTTTTTTTTTTATTTTTTTTTATTTTTTTTTTTTTTTTATGTTTGTTCGCGGATAACTTCGTCGTTTATGAACCGATTTCGATTATTCTTTTTTTGTTCGAGAGAAGATATTTCAAGTGTGGTACCATGGTAATTTTATCGAGGTATGATAAGTATCTCTAGAGATATTGAGATAAACATCTCAAAATTGGTACTGAAAATGAATAGCGCGGCATTGAAGTCGGTTGTTTTTTAGTTTTTAAACGATATTATTTAGGGTTCCGTACCCAAAGGGTAAAACGGGACCCTATTACTAAGACTCCGCTGTCCGTCTGTCTGTCCGTCTGTCACCAGGCTATAGCTCATTAACCGTGATAGTTAGACAGTTGAAATTTTCACAGATGCTGTATTTCTGTTGCCGCTAGAACAACAAATACTTAAAACAAAATAAAGTTAAAAATTAAAGGGGGTCCCCATACAAAAAACGTGTTTTTAAACGCCATTTATCTAATTAGTTTCGGCAAAATGACATAGATGGCGCTAGTAAACGAGCCCCGTCTTTCTAGATCGCGACCAAACCAAATATTCTTGGTAATATCAATTAATCAAATATATGATGTTGAAACTCTGTTATGTTACGTATTGTACGGAACCCTCCCTAACTGTGCGATAAGAGACGCGATGCTGACTCGCACTTGGCCAGTTTTATTTTACTCCAGGCGGCGTACCGCGGTCTTACCGTAACTAAAGGAAGCATATTCACCGACGAACTTTCACCTCTTACCTTTCGTATACGGTGTGAACTTTAAACCGATTTGATCACATACATACAGTAGTTATAAATATTAAAATACGGGACTTATGGCGCCTAAAACATTAATTTTTATTACATTTTGTCTCGTGACCACGATCAATGCAACTTGGTCGAAGCGTCGAGTTATAATATCGTTTAAAAACTAAAAAAGAACCGACTTCAATGCCGCGCTATTCGTTTTCAGTACCAATTTTGAGATGTTTATCTCAATATCTCTGGAGATACTTATCAGACCTCGATAAAATTACCATGGTACCACACTTGGGATATCTCCTTTCGAACAAAAAAAAGAATCATCAAAATCGGTTCATTAACGACGAAGTTATCCGCTAACACATATAAGTCGGTTAAAAATACAGTAAATTTAATCCCATAAGTAGTTTTCTACCAACATAACAAAATGGCAGCTATTTTGTTTTTTTTTTTAATGTGAATACTGAATCTTATATTTTTATTGGTTTTGATTCAACTAGGAAGTTCCATTTAGAATTTTTAATATTTTAATACCCAATGTCATTTCCTTTTGATTAAAATTTCCAAGGTACCGCTTAATATTCTTCATTAATTTAAATAAATTAAAAGTGTGGTAAACTACGACAGGTGTGACCAGCCTACTGCCACTTCAGCTTGCTAATCCTTTTGATCTATGTCGATAACTTTGGTTCTCTGACGGATTACTTTATTTCGAACTGATAACCGTTGGGGTAGATGTGTTCTAGAGTGGAAAACACGGCTCAGCGCGACCAACGGATACGACTAACGTAGTGTAGGGTGCCCTCCGGCTAGGTGGAGCGACGATAAACGTAAGCTGGCTGGCAGCAGTTGGAAACAAAGATCTGACGACCGAGCTCAGTGGCGTGTCATAAGTGAGGCCTATGTCCAGCAGTGGACAGAGATCATCATTATCAGCCAATTTCCGTCCACTGCTGGACAAAGGCCTCTCCCATGGCACGCCACTGAGCTTGATCTTCAGCCATTCATTGTTTCCAACCGCTGCCAGCCAGCTTGCGTATATCATCGCTCCACCTAGCTGGAGGGCGTCCTACACTACGTTTGCCGTGCCGTGGTCTCCACTCTAGAACTCGTCTACCCCAACGGTTATCGGTTCTACGACAGATGTGACCAGCCCACTGCCATTTCAGCTTGCTAATCCTTTGAGCTATGTCGATAACTTTGGTTCCCTGACGGATGACTTGGACTGTGGACAGAGATAGGCTGATGATAATGGTAAACTGCTTTGCATTACCTGGCACAAGCATATTTATTGCACAGATATTTAATGTAAAATAATATATATATATATATATATATATATAATATATATTTTATTTAAATAAAATAATAAAATGTTTTCCATTTCCGTATCTGTTGTAGTGCTCATGATATAATAGTACTATAGAATACTTTTTTTTTTACAATTAGGCAAGCGTTTGTCCTCTCGCTCACCTAATGTAGTGACAATGCAATCATATAATTAAGTTTAATAAACTGGCCAAGTGCAAGTCGGACTCGCACTAGTAGGGTTCCGTACCACACTACAGTATTTTATAAGATCTAGCAAAAAATACCACTATCATTTTTCGCCAACAAAAAATAATAATAAATAAACATTTTATTTCTTATAACGCCATCTAACGTCTAACAAAGGTGTTAGGGATCGACATTTCAATATAACGCCATCTATGGGACGTTTACCTAACTAAGCGTTCATAGATGGCGTGAAATGCCGAAAAAACACGTTTCTTGTATGGGGACCCTCTATTATCTTTAACTTTATTCTGTTTTTAGTATTTGTTGTTATAGCGGCAACAGAAATACATAATCTGTGAAAATTTCAACTGTCTAACTATCACGGTTCATGAGCTGCAGCCTGGTGACAGACGGACAGACAGACAGACAGACAGACAGACAGACAGACAGACAGACAGACAGACAGACAGACAGACAGACAGACCGACAGACAGACAGACAGACAGACAGACAGACGGACAGCGGAGTCTTAATAATACGGTCCCGTTTTAACCTTTGGGTACGGAACCCTAAAAACTAAAACAACCAATTTCCATGCCCCGCGAGTCAGTTTCAGTAGCAAGTTTTGAGACGTTTATCGTCATATCTCTGGAGATTCTTATTAGTTCTCGATGAAATAGGAAAAAGGATCACCTCGAAAACGTACCCTACCGATCAAAAAAGAATCATTCAAATCGGTTCACAATTGACGGAGTAATCGCGTAACATACACACAAAAAAAAATACATACAGTCGAATTGAGAACCTCCTTCTTTTTGGAAGTCGGTTGAAAATGTCTTTTAATGCGGGAGAAGCCGTGGGACACAGTTAGTACCTAAATAAATTGATGTACACATACAAGACTGTTTTACATTTAAAACCACATCCTGCAGATTAAATATTGAGGGCTTTCCTCATAAGCTGCAGCCATCGACGTCATAGTCGATGGCTGCCGGGCTTCTGGCTAAGACTATTTGAGGACATTTTTATACACCACATATTAAGTATTTTTATTGCAGTGGTAGGACTTCTGCCAGTTCGCCTGAGGCGGTAGCACCAATTTGCCAAATAATTTTCAGGCGTGAAATAGGAATGTTTTTCAGTTGAAATGGCAAGGTGTCCAGTGAAATTACAGGGCATGTGAGACTCAACAGCTTTATGGCTCAAGGTAACATGCACAATGCAGTGACATGTAAAATTCTGGCAGTTCAAAATGTCGCATGCCACTGTATCTGTAACAGGTAGACATCATCGCTTACCATCAGGCGAGCGTCGTCTTTGTCCTGTTACCTTATACCATAAAAAAAAGTTTACAGGTAAAGCAAGGCGCTCGCCTGACTGATATGATGGTAAGTGATGACGTCTGCTTATACAACAGATAACTGTAGCACGCAAAACTCTAGATTGCCTAGGTGTGCCTGGACTGTTGTCTTTCAAACCGAAAGATATAATTTCTATTTCACATTTGAATTACAGACATAGTGATAATAGTGGTACAGTCCCAGGCAGACTAACAGAAGTGCTGCCACTAAAAATAGCAATAGCCCAATGGATAAGATGTCGGCCTAGCAAGTGAGAGGTCGTGAGTTCCTTCCCTACTCATTGCACTAATGACGTGAACCCACTCCAGACACAAGCATATTTAGCTTAATTGGAGGGGTTAACAAGACTACTAGTAATGTGCAACGGGCAACCCACATTGCTAGTTAGCTTTATATATTTAAAAAAAACTCTATTTTATATCAAGGCAGTAGGCAATTTTAAAGGTGTAAAATTAGATCATGCTGTGTTTGCCTGTAATTGTGCACATACAGTATAAATACTATTTGTATAAAATGTTAAACTGTTCTGTGTCATCTATATAATAGGTAAACCAAAAATAATATACTTAACATAACTATTGTCATAGCAATATAAAGACTAATGAACAATCATCTACTTATGAAAGTGGGTCTCTATTTCTCTAATAACCACATTAAAATCAGGCTGTGGTTTCTATGTCATAGATTGCATCATAGTATCTTAAGCCTTAATACCGTAATGAAAGTGGGTGGTGGATATCTCATTTTAATATTACCTCGTACTATTAAAAGTATTGCTTATTATTAATTATACATGTCATTTTGAATGGAGCAGCAATCAATATTCATGCTCGTTATGGAATTTATGGGTATATTATTAAAGCAAATATTATTAAAACTGTATTTATGGAGAGAATATATAAGATATTTAACTTTTGCAATGTTACCTTTATATATGAAACATTACTTGCATTAAAAGCTACGCCAAACAAAAGGCGTATATAACGCGACGACTGACGCGCGCGTTTTGGGAGTACAAAACACAGGGGGCAAATGCTCGTCAATTTTCTCGAGAAAGAAGGGCTTTTCTTAATGAATTCGTTCTTTAAGAAACAGCCCCAAAGAAAGTGGACATGGCAAATAAGTTTTTAGCTCATCTTCATCATCATTACGGACAAACGGCGCATATTCAGTGACGGCTCGTTGATCACTAGGTTCAATACCGAAAGTGATCACCGACTTGAACGAGGCTCTCTGGATATGGACTTCAAAGCCGAGAGAGTCCGATTAATGAAGTCCACGCTCCGACCGAACCTACTCCAAACCGTTGTTGGGTCCGAAACATTCCAATTAAAATTGGAAGCCTCTAAATTTTGTTTTAATCCAGGTTATGCTATATTAGTGCCAAATTTCATTCAAATCTTTTTTTTTGTACATCGTTTGACCACTATCTCACCTGTTGGTAAGTGATGATGCGGTCGAGGATGGTGGCACACTAATAGTAAGTCAAGAATGGTGAACTGGCTGACTGATACTGTACATTTATTTTTAATGACATTAAAATTGAATCTCCAAATTTCAATGATTCCGATTTGCATGTCTATTACAAGACTCATACGGAAACCAATTAGCCAATTACTTCTCAATGTTACAAGTAAAAACAAAGGTCACTGAGTGACTCTGAATCTGAATTTGCTTTGCACAATCAGATTCAGTAGTGAAGTTTACTCACAGTTTTTTTTTTGTAGTGAGTTATATAGTGTAGATCGAGATGACTCACTGCTATTACATCTATCTAGCCTTATAACTAGGCTAATAAGTGATTTGATTTTAACTTAATTTACTATTAATATATTACTAAGAATTAACAATTAACACTTTTCCTAATGTCTCAATTAAGGGGAAGACACTTCGTTATTGTGTTCTTTTATATAGCGTTTACTATCACTATACTTATGCTCACTTAGTAAAATATCACTGAAGTAACTCGAAAGGTTTTACCCTTTTTAGTCTTCTTACTCTATTGTCGAGGAGCTGGATAGCCTACACGTTCATTCGTTTTAGCATACTGTTTAATTGTTTTAGTGACTCAGAAACTGATATAATTATTTCAAGATACTGAAATATGATGTGTTACTATTTATATAATTAGATTACAAAAAATAATTCTTATTGATATCCTATTCATCATTATCAGTATTAGTCAGTTATCCTGTATTAGTTCACAGCTGGACAAGGCATCTCCTATAGCAGGGTAAGCAAACTTTCATATGTCATCAACTTGCTATTTTTTCTAAAGAAATGATTAAAGAGGTCATAAACGTGCCATAAACATTTTTTAGATTTTGTGATGTTTTGTGATGATAATAAAAAGAAGGACGTTCACAATTCGGAAGTTACATTTTTTTATGTATGATAGGGCATTACTTGAAAAAAAAAATTTTTTTTTAAAGTTTTTATCTTAGTGCATAATGAATTTTGTGATTGGTGACATGCCAAAAATATTGTGTCGCCTGCACTTAATGGCACGCTTGTCATTGGTTCGCCATCCCTGTCCTATAGCATGTTATTGAGCTCGATCTTCAGCTTTTCTTTTCTAACCACTACCAGCCTTGCAAATATTGTCACTTCACCTAGCTGGCGGTTACCCTATACTGCATACATGAAGTCAATGAAATCCTATTATCATATTGTAATCTATTTCATCTTGAAAGGTTATGAATAAAATTAAAATTTATTTTAATGAAATGGGCATTATTAAAATATTCGATCATATTATTATAGAGAACATATTTCACAAATGCTCCAAGGCCTCAAGATTTGAAACTCAAAAACATTGTATTATTAATTCAAAATGTAAATAAATTTAAAAGTTAAATTGTATAATATGAAATTCCACAACAAAATTTTTTATAATCTTCAGAAATGTAGTACGGCCTTGAGTAAATGTAGTTTGGAGTAATCTACATACATACAGAAACTGGTTCTGTATCGGTATCTATGTTTTGTAATTATAGCAAGGATGTCCATCTGTGGTTTCTATTGAAGAAATGAGCATAAAGGTTTTAGACGTACCATAGGGCATTTTTGGCGTCCATTAAACTGTAGGTTATGTGTCTGTTATCTCTCAATCAAAACCATCAATCATGTCTTTTGGTTGCTGATGCAGCCATCAAAAGTATGTAAATTTCAGCCAATCACCGTCAATCACCCCATTAGACGATAAGTAATCCATCAGTCACAGCCGTGATTGCCATCAAACTGACAACAAAACCTATTGTGTAATGGACACTTACAGTACGACATTTTTTTTAAAAATTTTTTTCAACCTACCTAACAAATAGGAGGAGGTTCTCAATTCGACTGTATTTTTTTATATTTTTATTTTTTATGTTTATTACCTCAGAACTCCGTCAAATCTTAAATGTATTTGGAAAATTCTTTTTTTGTTTGATAGAGTATGTTTCTCGTGTGGTCCCATTCAAATTTTATCAAGATCTGATAATTATCTCCGGAGATATGGATATAAACATCTCAAACTTTGTACTAAAAATGACTATCGCGGCATGTGAAGTTGGAGTGTTTTGAAAATGATCTTAAATTATTTTATAGAGCTTACTAGCCATGTGGGTTGCACATTATTAGTAGTCTTGTTAACCTCTCCAAATAAGAACAATATATATTTACTTAAAGCTTTTTTTTATATTATATTGGCTAGCATTTCACCCCTATCTCACCTGTTGGTAAATGATGATGCAGTCGAGGAGGGTAGCACACTAGGCCTAGAATGGGAACTGGCTCTCAAGGATAGCTGCCGGAATACATTAGATGTTTGGCTTACTAACATTGTAGGTTGCACATTACTAATAGTCTGAACTTACGACCTCTCGATCGCCGGGCCGCCACCTTAGCCATCGGGCTATCACCACTTCAAAAACAGCAGTGATATTTATAATTAATTTTTACTTTGTTCAGACATTATGTTGCAACTCAAATTAATTAAATTATTATTGAGTTACAGCCATTTACAACCAAGTGCTAGCGTTGACATAACAGCATGTAGGTCAAAACTGTATTGCCAACAACTAGTTTCAGTTTATGTCTTGAAGGGGTTTTTATGACAGTTAAAAGGAAGCGTTATAACTAATAAGGAAATTGTACAACAGAAGCATAATATTATGATCAATGACAAGCATTTTACATCAAGAGTTACAATGTAAAGTATGGGTGCCATATGGCTGAAAGTACAGTGCTGAAATTCAACTGAAAAAACAATATTTACAGGCTTTATTTAAAAATGAGATGCAACAATTGTTTACTATGTATGACTCACCACAATGGAAGCATAAATCCATATTGATATGAATAGTCAATACATGAACTGAAAAACTGTAAGTACACAGCCGTTACGCTTCACTGCAAACCTACAGCCTGCCGCTGCATTCACACCAGTTGCACTCAACTTTCATCAATTAAAAACAATGTGAAGTTAGCACAATCAATATCATGCGTAATTCGGTAGTAAAACAATAGGAATTTTTAATTTACATGTCAAGGGAATCGGCGTAGATACGTGCGTCAAGGAAAACATCACGCGAAAACATCTGTTATCAACCAAATCATTGGTACATGTTTGGAAGCCTTACTGCAGCTTAGACGAAGTCGCAAAAGTGTTTTAAACGAATTTACTTGCTAAATACCTGCTCCTGCGAGATTATTGAGGCGTAATGTCGCCCCTATCAATGAGTCGTATTGACGTCCCACTCGGGAGATTATGTTCGCTCACCTGGGAAGTGGTTGTAAGAGACCTCGAAGTCGCCGCGGCCGCCGAGCAGCGGCTGCGACTCGCGGTTAACGCCTGGTGAATCCACGTTGCCCTCGAACCCGACGTCTGGCACTAAACAGATTTCTTCTGAACTACTCGACAATGATACCACACCGTCATCGGGTGGTGCATTCAATGGGGTCGGCTTGTCGAAGTCGAGATTTAACAGAGTCTCTTCCGTACTCATGAGTAAAGCTAAACAAGAAAACTCTACCGAGCCTCATTTAATTCGTATAAATTTCTTTGTTTCACAATCATTTACACAAACACTTGACTTCATTCAGCGATGAATGGCACATAGACTAAAAGAGCGAGCGGAGCGGAGCGATGACAATTGTTGACAGCTCAAAAGTGACAACCGAGTCCCGGAGTCCATAGACATTTTTTCTCTACCTTAGTGAAGTAAGTAATCGAAACGGTATCTACCGGTTTCTTATTTAAATCAATAAATAATCGACTAAGACTAAAAATATAATTACACATCACTAGCTAAATTAAATTGAAATTAAATTCTTTTTCACGTCTTTTGTCTTTTCTTTTTACGTAGTATTTATCAAAGAGTAACATAATATATACTGACTGTATTTATATTCTCCACGGAACAATGACTAGCATGGAAGCCGGGCTAAAATAAAAATCGAGTAAGCTATATTTTATTCATTTATGTCATATGCAAGTCATAATGAGTGAAAGAAACAAAACATGACTGTTTGTTTTTATTATTTTTAAACATGTCACAAAGCTTAAATGGGAAATGTCAAATGGTCACCTTTGGTCATGTTATAATGCTAACAAATACAAAAAATCTAGCCAAGACAACAAAATACTATATGTCAGCTATCAACTTAGATTTTGCAGTTTTATGTTTTGTCGATACGTGTCGCGGGTTTGACGAATTCACTGAGTGAAAAAAGCGGTATAATTATTAATTTATGTCTGAGAACGTGACCAGAAAGTAAAAGTATATACTTACGTGAGGTGTACAGTCCTTTGGACAAGATGGCTTGTGTTGTTGAAGGGTGTATTACGGATTTACCTTATCATACTATTTCTACATTACGATGCAACGCTTTTACCCATGGAAGAATGGTGCAAACACACTTGCGTCAAATATTTTTGATTTCACCATTGGATAGAGGAAAGACTAACACACATATACTCAATTTTTTTCAAATTTATATTTCATTAAATTACGGAGCAATTTGAATTAAAAAAATTAATACGAAACTATTTTTTTAATAAATTTCCTAGTAAAATGATGTAAGATTTGTTACTCTTATCACATTTGCAGAGTTTCCTTGTAGTATTAGCTTAATTAATCTTACGTTATTATTATACGTCTTCCTAAAAAACTTTTGTTGCATAAATGATCTTACATACTTGTTCCACGTGATATTTTACAGCTTGATGTGCGTATATATAGTTACGCCTTTTTTTCACGGTACTTTTAGAAGAAAAGTATCAGTAAGCATGATTAAGCAGTTATTCTTTGCAGTATTTTCTTGTCTTTTATTCGTAAATGAAATAACTGATTTCTTCCAGGCAAGCACAGGAATCTTTTTTTGCATAACTATGATTAAGTGTGATAAAAATGTAACATTTTTTGCAAGTAACATACTTACTTTTTCTATGCATGGTTAGCAGTATAAAATATATGTGATGCAAAATATTTCATTTCCCTTCCGATAACTTTGTCAATATAAGTCATTTATATGTAACGAAGAACCAGAGCATAGTAAGTGTTCGGAGAATAGAACAGCGAGAGCTGTTCTATTCTCCGAACACACTCTTCCACACACGAGAGCGGGACATACTCGTACACGCGACTACGTAACGCATTGGCTTTGCGGCACGTACTATTCACGACTTGAAGACTCCTAGATTATACTTATCGGGAAACACAGACACCGGCAAAGAATTTCATTTATTGGTAGTACCTATGATAAAAGATGAAGCATAACGCTTGGTGCAAGGAGATGGACCACATAGCGGTGGCGCACATCTAGTCCGGTCTGGTCGAAGAAGAGGCAGGGTGGTATTACTTTGCGTAATCGGATGGCGTAGGTACGCTCCGAAATGCACCCGATAGGAAACATGGAACCTTTTATTGTTTTAATTTTGTTTTATTTTAAATCATGCGCACCATGCTGTATGCTACAAGTTCTACCATGGGGGGTTGTTGGTTTGTTAACGATGTTTTTCCTTCACCAGAAAGCCACTGCGAAAAGCGCACATACATTTTTCCATAGAAAAATCTGCTGGTGCACGGCGCGGATCGAACTCGGTACCTCTGGCATGAAAGCCGACCGTTCTCCCGATAACGCCACCGGGCCCTTAAAACTGCTGCCTCAGCTTGGCCATAAAACTAAGCTTTTTCTACGGTAATTGGACTGTGTGGACTCGTTTTTTTTCATCATATAGGCAAGCGTTTGATCACTGAAGAAAAGATGGTGCAGACGCTACGCCTAGAAGACTCTTAACTACTCTAAAGGGCTGTGTGTTGTCGGAACACTGTAAGGTTATGGCGGCGAATTTTCTCTTTGATGGTGGTAAGCCACTTTTGATAGCAAGTCAATCGAAACATCGATATAATATGCTCCTACCACCTGTCATGTAAGAGCCAAAGTTGAGAGATGGCGTCAGTAAAATTCCAAGAAGCTCAGGTGGTCTGCCATCTGTACGGAAACAATTCGAATAGTTTTTTAGCTTGGCAGAAAATTGAACTAGAACCTAGAACTAGTTACTTAGTAGTAGTAACTAGTAACTTAGTTGCATTGATTTTGGTTTAATTTCAGTTCATTCCAGTTAAATCCCTCGATACGTACTTGGCGGAAGAGTTTTGGCCGAAAGGTGTTAAATTTCGTCGCTTTCGAGGTCGACTACCTGACACCAAGAATATGCGTCACATGTCGCAAACCTAACGTGTCTTATTAATTAAAATGTTGTATTTATATGTATGTTAGTCTATAAGGTATATGTTTAGATATGGGCTAATGTAACAGACTTTGTAATCGCCTGAAATAAATGAATTTATTATTATTATTCACGATATTTATTTTCTTTCTTAGTTTTAGGTTTTTTTACAATAAAGATATCCAAACAAAAAAAGAAAAAAATCATTACAAATAAACAATATTATAAAAAAACCTAAACCTAGAGTGCCGCCAGCAGCGGGGCAGGGCCCAAGCTACCGGTGGTTAGGGCTGCAGAGAGAGGAACCTCCTGACGATGCGTGCCGTGTCAAGAAGTACCGCCTTCTGTATCTGGCCCTTGATCCAGCCGTCTAGCGAGAGTCTCTTGAGATGTTGGTCGAGACTCTTCGCTATTAGGCCGTTCGCAGAAACGACTATTGGGACAATGCTAGTCGAATCAACATCCCACATGGCGGTAACCTCGAAAGACAAGTCAAGGTACTTGCTGATCTTGTCCTTTTCAGCCTTCACGAGGTTCTCGTCATGCGGGATGGTGATGTCAACTAACACTGCCCGCCGCTGGGACCGGTCGACTATCACGATATCAGGTTTATTGGCGACAATAGTCCTGTCCGTGATAACCGATCGGTCCCAATAGAGCAAAACATGACCATTTTCAAGAACTGGCGCAGGTGCGTACTTATAGTACGGCACCTCAGACTCGACAAGGCCGTATTGAAGAGCAAGTTGCTGGTGGATGATCCTGGCTACGAGGTTATGTCTGTGCAAGTACTCGGAGTTAGCAAGATGAGAACAACCGGAAATGATATGTCTGAGTGACTCTCCGGGACGGCGGCATGCCCGACATATGTCGACCGTACCGTCCTTCATAATATATTTCCGGTAGTTGTTCGTCTTGATAACTTCATCCGCAATTGCACAAACAAAACCTTCGGTTTCCCCAAAGAGGTCCCCGAATCGTAGCCAGTTCACCGACGCGAGCAGGTCCACATCGGGTCCCGTTAAGACTCGATAGAACCGGCCATGCAGCTCCTTGCTCTTCCATACGTCCTTGCGGTCCTCGGTGCTCAGCACCTGAGGCTTGCGCCAGTTCTCTTTGCCTAAGGACAGAGGGGTGAAAGTCTTGTCAACTGACACCACATCGCAATGCATCCCACACTCGTTGTTTAGGAAATATTCCCGGAGACTGCATACCTCACGGTTGTGGAGTGTCTTGGCATTTAAAAAGCCTCGACCACCCCATTTCCGTGGGATATACAGTCTCATAACAGACGAGCGTGGGTGAAGCATGCGATGTGATGTCAATTGCTTTCGAACTTTTCTATCCAGGGCGTCTAGTTCAGTCTGAGTCCACCTTAGTATGCCAAAGGTGTATATAAGTAGGGGCATAACCCAGCCGTTGAAGGCACGTACCTTGTTGCCTCCTGACAAAAGACTGTTAAGTACTTTTGTCAGGCGACCGAAGAAACGTTCCTTCACCGACTGTTTTATCCCCCCACTCTCGATACCCAATGACTCTGACATACCAAGGTATTTATAGGTGTCGGCTTCGGAGAGAGATCTGAAACTCATTGTATCAGAAAGTTGTAAATTCATTGAATTAACAACTTTCCCCCGCTGCACGTGCATGACCGCGCACTTATCTACACCGAACTCCATGTTGATGGCGTTGCTGAAAGTCTCAGTGACTTTCAATAACTCCATCAAATCATGGCGCTTCGGTGCAAAAAGTTTGAGGTCATCCATGTACAGCAAGTGTGAAATGACTTCACCCTCTCTCCTAAGCCGATAGCCTAGCCCTGAATCCTCTAATAATGTGCTTAGAGGATTTAGGGCTAGACAGAACCACAACGGACTCAGACTGTCACCATGGAAGATGCCTCGCTCAATCCTTATAAAGTCCTGCGGACCAGAGAGACTGTCCCAACCACCCGGTTGACGAAGGACTGTGGTCCACTGCCTCATACAAGAACCTAGAAAAGACCTCAGAGTTGTATCAATTTTATACAACTCCAAGATCCTCTCCAGCCAGGTATGAGGCACTGAATCATAGGCCTTCTTGTAGTCAATCCAGGCGGTGGAGAGAGCACCTTTTTTCCGCCGGACTTGTTGGCAAATGGCCGTGTCGATGAGGAGAAGCTCCTTAGTACCACGGGACCCAACCTTACATCCATTCTGAGAGGGGGCCAAAATATTGTGCGCAACAATGTGCGAATTAATTTTAAACCTCAGAATAGATGTAAGAAGCTTGTACAGCGTTGGCAAGCATGTAATGGGTCTATAGTTCTTCGGTTCCGTGGTACTACCGGACTTGTGGAGCAGGAAGGTGACACCGGTTGTCATGAATGTTGGCAAGGAACCAACCTCGAGGGCTTGTTGGAATTGCGCCGCTAAGCAGTCGTGTGAGCATCGAATCCACTTTATCCAAAAGTTGTGTAATCCGTCCGGTCCTGGACTTTTCCAGTTCTGGGCCGTACGGATCGCACAACTAACGTCTTCGGGGCTAATTCTAATAGCCCCCATGGATTCGATAGGCCGACAAATGGCGGTATAACCATTTCATATCTATGGCGTAGCCAAATTCTACAGGCCGGTGACGGGCAGCAGCGTCACCGGTGCGAGAAGCTACGTCCTGCGATCGCCAACACGCCTGCCCAGCATGGCGATTAGGGCATATCCCTCCCAAGGGATGCATGCATGATATGGAAAGTCATAATAAGCCGCGGCCCCCAGTTCCCGGCCGCCCTGCTATTCCTGACCACGGCGGCGGTCACGGTAACGGCAGGGCAGGGGGTGCTAAGAATCCCCGGGTTACGGTAGGCCGCCAGAACAAACTGACCCTCGCAACGTACAATGGACGCACGATTCGGCTGGACGATCATCTGGCGCAGCTAGAGGAGGAGCTGAAACACATAAGATGGCACATTCTGGGGTTATGTGAAGTCCGAAGACAGGGAGAGGACACCATAACCTTAGAATCGGGCCATCTTATGTACTACAGAGAAGGAGATCAGCCATCCCAAGGCGGCGTCGGGTTTCTGGTCAACAAGGTTCTCAGTGACAACGTTGTAGAAATCTCCAGTGTGTCGACCAGGGTAGCGTACCTCATAATTAAGTTAACCAAGAGGTACAGCCTCAAGGTTATCCAGGTCTACGCACCGACCTCGACACACTTGGATGACGAGGTGGAGAGCATGTATGAAGATATCTCCAGAGCTTTACACACCACCTCCAAGGCTCACTACAACGTTGTCATGGGAGACTTTAACGCCAAAGTGGGAGTACAAACTTGCGGCGAATCGTCTATAGGACCCCACGGATTTGGGAGTAGGAATCACAGGGGACAAATGCTCGTCAATTTCCTCGAGAGAGAGGGGCTTTTCTTGATGAACTCGTTCTTCAAGAAACAGCCCCAAAGGAAATGGACGTGGCAAAGCCCCGACTTTGTGACTAAAAACGAGATTGACTTCATCATTACGGACAAACGGCGCATATTCAGAGACGTCTCAGTGATCACTAGGTTTAATACTGGAAGTGATCACCGACTGGTACGAGGCACTCTGGATATCGACTTTAAAGCAGAGAGATTCCGATTGATGAAGTCTACGCTCCGTCCGAACCTACTCCAAACCGTTGTTGGGTCCGAAACATTCCAATTAAAATTGGAAAATCGATTCGCTACCTTGGAAACCACAGATGACGTAGACCAGAAACTCGAAGAAGTGGTGGAAATCCTCAGGGATGAAGGGACGAAGTTTTGCGAGAGCAAGCGTACGGGCAAAAAGTCCAAACTCTCGGCAGAAACACTTCGGCTAATGGAAGAGAGACGAACAGACCCTTTGTCAGCTTTGTCAACTAACCTGGCGCGCAACAAATCCATAAAGAAGCTGGTACGACGCGACCTCCGATCCTCTAACACGCTCTTGATTAAAGAATCAATTGAGCAAAATCGGGGGTCGAAAGTGTTCGTCCAGCCTCTGGGTAGAAGCCACCTCACAAAGCTGACAACGTCAACCGGGAACGTCGTCGCATCCAAGCCGGAGATTCTGTCGGAAGTTGAAGACTTCTACGGCAAGCTCTACGCATCGCATGCTTCAAGGCCCGAACCCGATACTGAGGATTCTAGAGCCACCTTAACCCGCCACTTCACAGAAGATCTGCCCGAAATTAGCCGAGACGAAATCGTGATGGCCCTTAAACAACTCAAAAATGGAAAAGCCCCAGGAGAAGACGGAATCACAACGGAGCTTTTAAAAGCCGGAGGAGCTCCAGCAGTTCAACAGCTTCAGCAGCTATTTAATTCCGTTCTTTTTACTGGGAGAACTCCACAGGCATGGAACAGAAGCATGGTGGTTTTGTTTTTCAAAAAAGGAGACAAAACCCTATTGAAAAACTATCGCCCGATTTCGCTTCTGAGCCATGTCTACAAGCTGTTTTCAAGGGTCATCACGAACCGTCTTGCGCGAAGACTCGACGAGTTTCAACCTCCGGAACAGGCCGGGTTTCGAAGCAGTTACGGCACCATAGACCACATCCACACGGTGCGGCAGATTGTACAGAAGACCGAAGAGTATAATCGGCCCCTGTGCTTAGCATTTGTGGACTATGAGAAGGCCTTTGACTCAATCGAAACCTGGTCTGTTCTCGAGTCCTTGCAGCGTTGCCAAGTCGACTGGCGATATATCGAAGTGA
The DNA here is from genome assembly GCA_954871355.1 of Cabera pusaria. Taxonomy (NCBI): domain Eukaryota; kingdom Metazoa; phylum Arthropoda; class Insecta; order Lepidoptera; family Geometridae; genus Cabera; species Cabera pusaria. The sequence goes on from OX940905.1 coordinate 18,293,125, forward strand.
TGAGATGTCTATATAATGCCGCAACGATGACTGTACAAGTACAGAACCAGCGAACTAAACATGTCCACCTGCGTCGAGGAGTGAGACAGGGGGACGTCATATCCCCGAAACTGTTCACTAACGCCTTGGAGGATATGTTTAAGACGCTGGACTGGAAAGATCGTGGCATTAACATCAACGGCAGGTACATCTCTCACTTACGATTCGCAGATGACATCGTCATTATGGCAGAGACGCTGCAGGACCTACAAAGGATGTTGAATGGCCTAGCTGATTCTTCTCGTAGCATCGGTCTCCGGATGAATTTGGACAAAACCAAAGTCATGTACAACGAGCACGTTGTTCCGGAACCGATTGCCGTAGATGGAATCCCACTCGAAGTTGTCACTAAGTATGTTTACCTAGGGCAAACGCTCCAACTAGGCAAACATAACTTCGAGAAGGAAATCCAGAGAAGAATTCAGCTGGGCTGGGCAGCATTCGGAAAACTCCGTCGAGTCTTCTCGTCGCCTATACCACAGTGTCTAAAGACAAAAGTCTTTAACCAGTGCGTCCTACCTGTGATGACATACGGAGCCGAGACGTGGACACTCACAGTCCGACTGGTCCACCAGTTTAAAGTCGCTCAGCGAGCTATGGAGATAGCTATGCTCGGTATTTCTCTGCGGGATCGAATCCGGAACGAAGTAATTCGCCAGAGAACTAAAGTTATCGACATAGCTCAACGGATTAGCAAGCTGAAGTGGCAGTGGGCTGGTCATATCTGCCGCAGGACTGATAACCGTTGGGGCAGACTTGTCCTAGAGTGGAGACCGCGAATCGGCAAACGTAGCGTAGGACGTCCTGTGACCAGGTGGAGCGACGACATACGCAAAGCGGTGGGCAGTGACTGGAAGAGAAGAGCCGAAGATCGGGCTCAGTGGCGCATCTTGGGAGAGGCCTATGTCCAGCAGTGGACTGATACAGGCTGATGATGATGATGATGATGATGATTCGATAGGCTCACACGCGCGCTCAACGACGCTCATCCAATCGCCCTCCGTGTGTTCGACGGGCACCGACCAGATACTACGCCAGAAGTTATTCATGGTAGTAGTATCCGGACACTGCTCCTCATTCACACGTTGATTGTTTCCTTCCCAACCTCGGTATACCTTCCTTTGGTCACTTTGGAAGAGGCGATTTTGATAATAGCGATCTACACGCGCTCTATAGCGACGAATACGGTTTGCCAATGCATAAACTTTCTGCTTCAGAAAGTCAATGCGTTCCGTGACATAAGTCATGTAGTCCCGGGGTCTAATCCCGGTCCCAGCAAAGGCCTGATTCACGAAACGCATGACTCGGGGGCGATGATTACCCCCTCTGAAGCAGATCAACTTCGCAATAAGAGTCCTAAACATATTATTATTATTATTATTATTGAACTTGACCGGATTGGCATCGCCCCAATCAAAGACAGCCTGTAAGGACAAGTTTATGCGCTTGACTATATAAAAATGAATTTGTGCCACACTAGACTGTGCACTGGACGTATAGCTCACTACAACGGTGCTATCGTCTGCATTTCTAATCATACCGAGCTTTAGCAAGTCGTTAATATGCAGCAGGATAAGAGTGGCAGAAAGCAATGATCCCTAAAAGACACCAATTGGTCAGAAGAGCAGCCATCAATGATTACTCTGAACGACAGGTCACTCAAAAGAAAATACAAAACTCAGACACACAAAGAAGTGGCAGTCCGTAGGATGGATGGATGGACTTCCTTATAGGATCCCCCCACTTTCGTTGAAACCCAAATTTACGGTCACTGACAAAGTTCTATGTATGCAAGGAGCCAGTTGTTCACTAAAGGTTTTTTATAGCCTTGCAGAGTATTAACGTGTCTAAAAATTGGCAGGGTCAGCAAGACTGCCTTTTTGGGCACAGGTTGTAGTTTGGCAAGCTTCCAAGTTTTTGACACTAGTCATAGAAAGGCGAAACAAACATATTAATACAAAAGCGAGATCAGGCATACAGGTCCTCAGGATTTTGGATGGAATACCATCCGGGCTACTGGCTTTGTTCACGTCTACAATTATTTGCAGTGGTTTTTCAACCTTAGCCTGACGGATAGGTATATCAGACATTTGTTTCACGCGTCCAAGGAGACAAGGAAGTATCTCACGGGCAGTGTCAAGAAGTAAAGACTCCGTGAACAGAGAAGCAATCAAATTCGCTTTCTCTTTGGTGGTATGAGCCAGCGCCCCATCGAGTGTCAGCAGTGGAAGAAGTAAGGGCCGACTAAAGATTGAGTCAACTTATAAATCAAAGCTATGTGGTCAAATCGAGCCATCAGTAAAGCATTCTTGCAGAATTAGGTAGCAGCATTGTTAAAGGTTTTATTCCTTGCTGACACATTTTTGGCTTTGCGGTTTGGAGTGTCAATCCAGTCCAAGTTAACTGCATGCTGCGGCGCTGCAGTACGGCCACACTTAACCCCGAACCAAGGCTTAGCTTTGCTTTATATCACAACTGCTTTGCTTTATATCACAAATGAAAATGAAATATAGTTTTCTATTCCCTGTAGCAGCAAATTTGTCACAGGGTCCACACAAACCATAATGTCATCGAAACAAAAGCATTCGAGCCGCTTAAGGTTAAATGCAAGGAACGACCGCTACTCATCCCAATCTGCTGCCTGTTGTTGTGTGAGTAGACTTCATCCGATAGTGGTAGGAACAATCTAGCGGTGACGATACTGAAGGATCCAGAAGAAGGTCCAAGCAATTGGCTATGGCAGTCTCCTGATCCCCATTGTGCGGCGAAAAGACATAGGCGTAGATAAATTTTTCTAAGCCTATTCTATCAGTATTTGAAGCATAGATTGCGAGTCTTTATGGTTTTGGAGACGTTGACAGCAGATACCCATCATGTACACGCAAACGTTAATTTGCAAACTGTTTGGTGTGTTTGTCATAAGCGTATTATGCATAAGAAATAACGAATTTGAATGAAATTGGAATAGAGATAGCCACCCTAGCTAACTATTTAATTAACACAAACTGCACACAGACTTTTTTTATATCCACACAAGTGGAAGCATATAGAGTATCTTCAGTTATGTTATTTAATATACACAAGTTTTTTTACGTATTTACCACATACGTCTTTCAAAGTAAAGTTTTAGCCACAGAATAAGTAAGTAATAAGTGATACAACTTTTTTTGTTAATTTTATCCCACTTAATAACAGCACTTCGCAAGTTACTATAATTTTTCTTAATATTCTCTCATGGAAGAAAACAATATAATTGTTTACGTACAAATGTTATTTAAAAGCGGGCTGGAATAAAGGCGTAACTCGAAATAAAACTACGAAGTTCGCCTAATTTCCATAGCAACAAAGCGGTAACTTTAGATGTTTCTCAATTTCATATTATTATTTCATATATTAATGGAGTAACCACCTAATTTTAGATTTTTGCAAAATCCAGAGTTTATTTAAAAAAAATGAAGTATATAGGTATCTGTATGAAAATGTTTGCTACCATGTTGCTGAAGACACCAATTGTCTAGGACTTCTCAGTTCTTCACAAATCAGTTTTTTGACGCTCCTGAAAAGTTGGTGTTTTCATCTTACGCCATTTTTCCATGGGTAGTGCGAATTATACTGAGTGAAGAAGAGAAGATTTTAAAGGAACCGAAAAAAGGAACTAAATTTTCGCTAAATAACTATGTTTTTTTATAATTTAAAAACCTAATCGGAACTAACTTTTTTCATTAAGATTGATTAATTGATATCATAGCCATTGTCTAATTTTTCGTGTGTTCCCAAAATCCTACTATTTTTTGCAAAAAACGTTTTATCAATAATACCTACGACATACACAACTCATATAATAAACAGTCTTGTATTTGGATTTTTTAATAAAATTAAATACATATTTGCTTTGATGACATCAACACAATAATGTCGATGATAGCCCATCACTAGCCAAAAATTAACTTGTGACAACCTGCATGCAACGAAACAGAACGGCATTATACGTCTCTTTCCTACGCTCTATTAACATCGTAAGTAAAAAAAAGTAAACATACGTATTTCATTTCTTATTTTAGCCCGGCTTCCATGCTAGTCATTGTTCCGAGATATTCTCTTTCAAAGAGAATATAATACTACGTTATTGTTGTTATTTTTTATTTTGTTATTATATGTTCTCTTTGTTTTCTTTGATTTAAGTGACACATATAGTCGTAGACAGAGAAAAGAAATAATTAATAAGTATATAATTCCTTACTTTATGCATATAGTAATCTGTGACTAGTATTATATTCTCTTTGATCTGTGATTTCAAGTGAGGCGCGCACGGTTTGATTTTAGAGTCTAGCGAAACTTAATGAAATAATTCGTTCTAAGGCATTTGGCATTCAAATAATGGTGGGCGGAAACTTCCATCACACTCCCACAGTATCCTTTCTCTCATTTCTTCCGTTGACATTTGACAATCTCGCTAAGACCGACTTACTTCGGCCATATTGTTTTGTTTCATTTGTTTGTTAATAATACAAGTTCTTTCTAAGTTTGTTGTGGGTTTTCCTAATAGGATAATCGGTGAAAGTGTTTGGGACCTCCGGGAAAACTCCCGGGAAATCCCAATTACTTTATGTGTGCCAACCCTATCTACTGTTACTTAAATATGGAGACAGTAATGGGATGGCACTTGCAGTTCCGGCGTTTTACGGCTGAGGCGTAAGAGCCGGGGAAGAACAGAGAAAGGTCCTCTTCTAGATTAATAGGAAGGTCTGGGTACTTATCTTTTAGTGCGCGGTCCTTTACGCAGAAGTGGACCGGGTATATTTCATTTGCTCAGGAAATACATAATAACAATGCTTGATGTTATTTACAACTTTATCATTGTTTATTGGATATAATATTATGTTCTATATACAGTCAACGTATCGCAGCAGCTTTTCATGCTGAGAACACGCGAAACTTAATATTTCCTTATATCCTTAGAAAAGCATTTTGCTTGAAGAAAAATATGTTACTACTCAAACTTGTCAAAATAATATATCGAAACCCTGGCAACCAATTCTACCATCGACATATGAAATTCAAATATATCGGATGAGAAAATTAGGCTGTCAACAAAGAGTTCGAACATCATAAAATAAGGCGAGGTCGCCACATCACCCCCTCCCCCCCCACGAAGACGAACATTCCCACCAAAAAGGGAGGCCGCCCGTAATCGGAAGGATGAACAAAATTGTCCCATAGTCATTCAGAATCAAACAAATCTGTGATGACCATAGAGGAAGTTGAAATTCGGGACGTCAGGTCAACCAAATTATACAAAATAACAATTTACATTAACTAAAACTCAAATTATCTCGGGACTAAGGATTCACAGATCCAAAACATCCCTAAATTTGACTCGACGTCCAGAACGCGTCGAAACGACAGGATCCAAGGCTAGTGGAGGAGACTCCTTCGAGGCAGGCAATGGAATTAAATTTCCGACCGGAGGAACAGGCACCGTGAGAGGTACGTCCAATGGGTTGCTGCCTGGTTGCACTGAGGTCGATACATGATCATCCTCAGCCTCGAGATGTGCTGGTTTAACTCTGTCCACGCTTACCTCCTGCCTTTTTCCCCCCACATCAATCGTGACGGTTTTTGCCCCTCTACTGAGGACCTTATATGGTCCAGTATAGGGTGGTTGAAGAGAACGTCGGACCGTATCGTCACGTAAAAACACGTGCGTAGTGGTCAACATTTCTTTAAAAGTGAAAACTGAAGGAGACGAATGCCGAGACGCAGGAATTGGTCGAAGATCTGCCACAACCTTACGTAGCTGTGCCAAAAAATCATGCGCGCTACTATCACTGGTTGGCAAGGATGGTACCACGAAATCCCCTGGAAGTCTCAAAGGCTCTCCATATAATAACTCGGCAGCAGAACATTTCAAGTCATCCTAGAGTGCTGTTCTAATACCTAGCAGAACCAGCGGTAAGGCTTTACTCCATGTCTCTGCATGGCACATTAAAGCAGCCTTAAGCTGTCTGTGTAAACGTTCTACCATCCCATTAGCTTGCGGATGATAACTGGTTGTCCTAATTCGCTTAGTTGCGCAAAACTGTAACAACTCATTAAACAAGGTAGACTCAAACTGTCTGCCTTGGTCAGTAGTGACAACGAGTGGTACACCAAATCGCGAAATCCACCCGTTGACAAAGGTATTTGCTACCTCTTCAGCAGTGATACATGACATCGGCCATGCCTCTGCCCACCTCGTAAATCTATCGATTGCGGTGAGGCAGTACGTAAAACCGTTTGAATGCGGCATCGGTCCGATTATGTCTAAATGTACCTGCTGAAAACGAGAACTTGTGCTGGCAAAATTGCCTAACGGAGATGAAGCATGCCTGGTAATTTTGCTACGCTGGCATGAGACACAACAACGTGCCCAAGACATACAATCTTTCCTAAGTAACGGCCAGATGTAACGATCTGCGACCAGGCGTGCGCTTGTGCGCGCGCTAGGGTGGCCGAGATTGTGCAATCTGAGAAATACAGGCCGTCGAAAGGATGCGGGTAAATACGGTCTCGGTTTCCCCGTTGATACATCGCATGTTACAGAAATATCCGTTCCTGGAATAGGAACAGATTCTAATTTCAAAGAAGAATCTGCTCGCAACGTAACAAGTTCCTCGTCCACCTTCTGAGCTTCAGCCAGAGCAGCGTAGTCGTCTGTAAGAGAAATTGCCTCTATGCGCGACATCGCATCTGCCACTACATTGTCGTCGCCTTTAACGTACACGAAATCAGTGGTAAATTGGCTAATGAAACTCAACTGGTTTAATTGAACCGGTGGTAACTTTTCTCTTCGCTGTTTAAACGCGAAAATTAGAGGTTTGTGATCCGTAAATATGGTCACATGTTGCGCTTCCAAGAAATGTCTGAAATGCTGAACACTCTCGTAAACAGCTAGGAGTTCCCTATAATAAGCGGGCCACTCCTTCTGCTTTTCTGTTAATTTTTTACTGAAAAAGGCTAAGGGATGCCAACTCTCATTCTCGCTCTTACGTTGTTGTAAACACGAGCCTACATGAGTACCTGACGCGTCGGTAAATAAACCTAACTGCGCGTTACTATCAGGGTGTGACAACAAGGTAACTGTTGTGAGGCTATCCCTACAAGCTATGTAGTCTTTTTCTAAGGCATCCGTCCAAGGGAATGGTTGTGTACCTTTCCCTTGAGTGGATGAAATCGCATCAACCAGAGGTGCCTGATATTTTGCTGCACCGGGTAAAAATCTGCGGTAGAAATTTAACATTCCTAAAAAACGTCGCATTCCCTGCACAGTTTTAGGAGGCGGGAACTCTGCGAGCGCTTGTATTCGCTCGTTAGGCGGCTTTGTGCCTTCTGCATTGATCTGATAACCTAAAAAGGTAACCTCAGATGTACCAAAAACGCACTTTGCCGGGTTAATAACAACACCGAACTGTCGTAACCTACCGAACAGTATTTTGAGGTGTTCCGCATGACTCGGCTTATCCACGGAATGTACCAGGATGTCATCAACGTATGCGTAACAGAAATCGAGGCCTCGCACGACTTCATCGATAAATCGTTGAAAAGTCTGACCTGCATTTCGTAAACCGAATGTCATGTAGGGAAATTCGAATAACCCGAACGGTGTTATAATCGCAGTTTTGCAAATATCCCCTTTAAATACGGGAATTTGATTGTAAGCTTTAACCAAATCTACGGTCGTAAATACCGTTGACTTAGCTAAGTTGCTAGCAAAATCACCGATATGCCTAACCGGATATCTATCCGGGATAGTGCGCGCGTTTAATATCCGGTAATCGCCACACGGACGCCAGGTTGAATCCTTTTTAGAAACTAGGTGCAAGGGTGATGACCAAGGACTATCCGAAGGCCTAGCTGTACCAGCTCGAACCATTGCGTCGAACTCTTGCTGCGCCACACGAAGTTTATCGGGGGCCAGCCGTCGTGGTCTGCACGAAATAGGTGGTCCCTCTGTTGTTTCGATGTGGTGCCTAGTCGAATGTCTGACTACCCTATCAATACCTGGTGGGCGCGTAATATCGGGAAAATCTGAAAGCAAATCCGTATAACTGTTACTCGGGAGTACGATGGCCCTAACACTGGACTGCGCAACGTTTGCTGCAGTTGCTACAACGTTCAGTTTGGTAACCCCATCGATTATCCGTTGTCGACGACAGTCGGGTAACAAATTATAGTGGCTCAAAAAGTCTGAGCCAATAATTGGAGTGCTAACATCCGCGATTACAAAGTTCCAAGTAAACTCTCTTCTTAAACCGAAGTCTAAATGAAGAGTGGTTGTGCCGTAGGTTTTAATAGATGACTGGTTTGCGGCAAACAACTCGAACCCGCTCTCCCCTAAACGACCCTTTATTAAGCGTCGCGGGAAACAGCAGATATCCGAACCTGTATCTACTAAAAAAATTATTTTAGTTGCCCGATCACTAATGAACAACCTACGACTTTTAAATCCGCGGTCGCTCATAGTTGCTACCGACCGCGGTATGCGTTGCCCAGATTGTGCTGCCTTCCAATTGCAGGGCCGAACGCACTTCGAAGCCCTACCGGCAAAACGATTATGGTACCAGCACAAATTCTGATTTTTAACACGCGACCTACTATTATTATTATTACGACTTCGGCCGCGATTTTGTTTGTTACAGGAATGATTCTTATTAAGCGACCGGACATCTTGAGAACTACTATCCATGGCCGATGCAACCATCCCTGCCAGCGTGGAAACCTGGCTTCTAACTTCGTCCAACTCCGAAATCTTGGAAGGTTTGGACGGTTCGGCTGTACGCACACTGCAAGACTGCGACGGATCTTGCGATATAATTTCAAATAAGCGATCCGCTAATTGTGCCGTTATATTTAATTCCTGCAATGGCTGCGCCTCTAAAACAATTTGGATTTGCAGAGGAAGTTGTCTAAGCCAAATCGATTTGAGAACCTCCTCCGGAAAATTTTTATTCACGAGCGTCCTTAAATGCCGTAAAAACGAGGACGGCTCCCTATTCCCGATTGTCTCGCCACCTAATAACTGTCTGATGTTTTCCTCATGCGATTGCGAGAAACTCGAGACAATCGCTTGTTTTAACTTGGTGTACGGGGAAACGGCAGGGGGTCGAATAATCAATGCTTCGACCTCCCTGGTGCAACTAATATCTAAGTGTGCCACGGCATAAGAAAATTTTGTCACTTCCTGAGTGATTTTATTAATAACGAATTGCGACTCAAGACTGGCAAACCACAGGGCAGGCCTGTCCTTACAAAAAACAGGTGTACGAATACTCACCCGGCCGACGCATACTTGCCCATCCTGACTATCATTCGATGCCTCGAAGAACGCCTCCCTTTCTGCAGTCGGTCCCGACGGACGAGCCTCTTGTCCCGTCATCGTCGACGCCTTTCAATCCAACTGCACGTCCGGGAAGTAAAAAACTTCCAGAAGGTACCAATCTGAAAATTTTCAAAGCACAGAAAACAATTGCACAATGACAACAGGGAAAAAAAAAAACAAAGGAAATTAATTTTTATTCCTTTCTAGGTTATACAAGGCTGTTCTGGGCTAGAATGATCGTGATGCGGCGATCTACACCTATAGGCATAGCCTACGATATAGAAAAACAAAAATTCTAAAAACACATAATTAAGTTCGCCACATAAAAGGAATGCGCCGGCAGCGTCCGCTTAAAAAAACAGGGACCTCGGAATGTCGTTTGCGACAATCCGGGACAGGAACTGACGAATTTGGGTACCTTGACACTTTCACACACTAAAAGAGGTAAGACGACGGAATCTTCTAGGCTCCTGTCGTGTAGTTGCAGCTCTGCACTGTTCAGCACTCCGTCGCTGGTCACCAATTTGGGACCTCCGGGAAAACTCCCGGGAAATCCCAATTACTTTATGTGTGCCAACCCTATCTACTGTTACTTAAATATGGAGACAGGAATGGGATGGCACTTGCAGTTCCGGCGTTTTACGGCTGAGGCGTAAGAGCCGGGGAAGAACAGAGAAAGGTCCTCTTCTAGATTAATAGGAAGGTCTGGGTACTTATCTTTTAGTGCGCGGTCCTTTACGCAGATGTGGACCGGGTATATTTCATTTGCTCAGGAAATACATAATAACAATGCTTGATGTTATTTACAACTTTATCATTGTTTATTGGATATAATATTATGTTCTATATACAGTCAACGTATCGCAGCAGCTTTTCATGCTGAGAACACGCGAAACTTAATATTTCCTTATATCCTTAGAAAAGCATTTGCTTGAAGAAAAATATGTTACTACTCAAACTTGTCAAAATAATATATCGAAACCCTGGCAACCAATTCTACCATCGACATATGAAATTCAAATATATCGGATGAGAAAATTTGGCTGTCAACAAAGAGTTCGAACATCATAAAATAAGGCGAGGTCGCCACAAGTGTTTTGATCGAATAATTAATGTTCAAGGAGTATACCATCCAAAGGGCTTCTTAAAAAGCGGTTTAGGGCGTGTGAAATTTGTGGATATGATACAATCCGTTTAGAAGACGTATAAAGAAAATTTATGGCCCAATTTCTACTCGATAAGGACCGGTAACCATCTAATTTAACAATTATTCTGCTTGTAGATGTGATATAGTAGCCAGAATCTATCTAAATATAAACCAAATTGACGAAATTTTCGTATTTAGTATGTACTAGTGATGTGTGACCTTATTATTTGTAAATATCGATAACCATGTTTCGTACTTAATATGTTATTTTGTATTTGGGTTGGATTTAGAATCGTTTGGCACGAAAAAGGGGGGTAGAGGGGTGGAATGGGAAGGGGAGAGTCGCCTCTTCACTACCCTACCACTCCCATTACAAGGTAATGCATAGTTTTTGAGTTATGCCTATTTTTGTTGGGTTTGATTTTGGATTTTTGGGTGAATATAGAATCGTTTAGCATGAATTTGATATACAATGTTATGGGGATGGGTAGAGGTTAGGTCCCTGATTGTAACAATACCATTTCTTTAACAAGTAATGCATATTTTAGAAGAAAACGATATAAACAAAATCTAACCTAAAAATATACTAAACCATAAAAGCAAAGCGCAAATAATAATTACAAGGGCTTATTAAAAATTTTAGTAATATTATTTACCACTACTAAATTAATAAGAACACTCCACTAGAAAAAAAACTAGGTTAGGTTAGGTTGAAACTGCGAAAACACAAAAAATGCGAAAACGCAAAAAGTTTGTTAAACATCCAACAAAACAGTGATATTGATCAGCAAAGTGTTACAAAAAAGTGAGGTTATGATTTTACAAAAATACGCATAACTCTTAAACTATGTATTACCTTGTAATTAAAGTGGTGGGAAAAGGAAAGGGGGATCCTCCCTTACCCCCCCATCACCTCATCCTCCCTTTTTCGTGCCAAACGATTCTAAATTTTTACCAAGTGAGGTTATGATTTTGTAAAAAAAATCATAACTCAAAAACTATGCATTACCTTGTAATGAGAGTGGTGGGGTAGTGAAAGGGGGACCCTCACCTACCCCCTCCACCCCTCCAGTCCCGCTTTTCGTGCCAAACGATTCTAAATTTCAACCACTATCTCACCTGTTGCTAAGTGATGATGCGGTCGAAGATAGAGAAGTGGACTAATGTATTATTTGACTAATGTGATATATCTTTCAATTAAGAGTTTCTACTATGACAGCACGGCAGCGACCTGAAGAAATAAATAAAAATAATTCTATTATATTGTATTAAAAATAAATATATTGTATCTGATGAAGGCTTATTATTTGTCTCTGCTCACATTTCAATCCGACGCTGTGTTAGGACGAACTATGCATCTTCATGGGTGGTCCTAATTCAACTAGTCAATATATAATTTTATGAGTACCCGGCCCGTGTTTGCGATAAAATATATCGATATTGATAAAATGTTATATTGTAATGTAGCCGCACTAATTATTTTTGTCAGGTTGGCAGACACTAGTTAGTCCACAGATAACTATAGTCAATAAATGTCTGTATGTTGGCATTATAGTGAATGCCAAACGATTCTTATTGGCTTGTTATTGGCTAGTTCTGAGTCCCGTCTCTTAGCGTAGTATAAGGCACACTGTCCACGGAGGCGTAGCTTCATAGACGCGTATTCGTCATTATACGCTTGGTGTACGCTTGCTTGCAGCTTACATACAAAACAATGTAACTCTGTCGACGGAGCGGCAACGTCGCGCTCGCGTCGCTGCACGCAAGCTTCGTGACGCCTGCCGTACTTGCTGTCATACCACAGAGTACTTTTTTATATGTGTCATACGCCGGGGCGTACATGGAGTGAACGCACGTGTTTTTTATTGTAAAAAATGGCGGGAACGGCTCATGGATAGAGATCAGTACGCTGGGCTGCTTAAGCTGCACGGCGTATTTTGAAGCGTCTATGAAGCTACGCCTCCGTGGACAGTGTGCCTACATTATATTCTCTTTGTTCTCTTTCTTCTTCTGTTTCTTTGTTACTCTTTGATTATATTCTCTTTGGATTTTAGTTGTTTAAATTGCTTATTCACCTGCGTTTTGAACTGTCTCAACAACAGGCAATAAAAATCGATTATGAAAAGTTGAAATCAACTTTTCTGCAAATTATTTTTGTCTACTTTCTGTATTTTAACACATGTAACACACTCAAATCACTCAACTCGGATGCTGCAATGTTTAAGCTGCAATGGCGACTTAGGGTACGACTTTAGTTCTACTCCAATCGATTTTAGGGGTGGGAGGGAGGCTAGGGGGTGGGGGGAAGTGGTAGCCCCCCCCCTGAAGAGGAAGTTACGGAGCCCTTCAAAGATATGATTTTTTTTGTGTTGAACATTTACCAATGAAATCATCTAAATAAGTGAAAATGTTACATTCACTGACATCAATTTTAGGGGGAGAAGGAGGCGGGGGGATGGGTAGAGCCACCCCCGAAGGGGAAGTTGCAGAAAACCCCCCCCCCCCCCTTTCGGAGATATGATTTTTTGTTTTCTAAACATCATCACAACTCATGTGACATCATCACTAGATAAGCGTCAGTTCACACCGCAACGCGACACTTCGTGGTCTGAGCTGACCCTAACTGACTTAAGAGCCTCAATCCACATGATGACGAACTGAATGACGACATATCTTTTTCCGGTAGGTAAATCGAGCCATGGCCAGAGGTTACCCATGCATGACCCACCACGGGTTATAACATCCCAACATCATCAAACATCAAACATATACCATCCCACATATTTTATTCTGAAAGTTGATATTTTTTATGACTGACAGACAAGCACATAAACATGGGGTCCAAGATACTGTAATGCAAGGTCAAAATACGAAAATTTTATGTAAAAACGTTAGTTTTCGAACCCACTTATGGTTACTTTTGAGGACAGGCACTCGCAACACTGGGTTCAAGCTACGGCCCAAAGCCTAACCACCAGTGGTCACGGGTAGGGTAGATTCTTTAAATCTACCTACCTACAGCCCCAGAATATATAATAGTACAGGACGGCCTAAGCCTACGGACACAGGTAGAACAACAATGGACCTTTCGATTGTAGATAAATGCCCATATTTTCTTCGGATGAAGGCAAAGACCTTGAGAGTCAGACCATAACCCTATCGTGTTCACCATCTTCGACCACATCATCGCTTTCCACCAGGGGAGGTAGTGAGCAAACGCTAGGCTAATAAAGGAATGATTGTTTATGCCCGTTTGCTCTAAAATAAGGCTTAAGTAGGTACCGATTTTTCTCAAAATATCTCTTCATCATTAGGAATCAAAATATATGTACTCATACTTAGTTAAATATTTTAGAGTGTTTGATTCCCGATGTTGTTTTATTTGAGATATTTTGAGATCTTTACGATTATTATACCTAATAGGCTATTACTTAACGGAGGCAACAAATATCCAATGATTTCGGTAAAATAGCTTTATTGGAATTTGCTACAACTAAAACACTTTCAATCTGAATCTTCTGCAGATATGTTTTTAATTGTATTTCGTTTTCATAGTATCTGTTATGTCAGGGCCACACTAACGGCTGACGCTGTTGCTATTGTTATGTTATGTCGTGATCAGCTTTCAGAGCTTTCATTAGAAAATGACGCATCGAATCCTTGAGAATCAGAAAAATCATTAAATTCTTTGTCCGAAAAACCTTTATCTGAGTATCCTCGCTTGCCAAAAATTCCTTTCTGTCGATCTTGATTGAAATGGCCATCATCAAATCTGGCACCAGCGCCTACTCTTCTTCCAAATCCTTTTGCTCCAACCTTTTTAATGGCGCCTTTAGTTTCATCATCCTCGTAGAATAACTTATCTTTTTTATACTCGTCTTTGTGCTGGACTCGATGGTATCCTCTCGTCTTGGTCCCTTTCCTATATTTCCTGTCTTCGTTACCTTTGACGCCGACAGCTGTGCCGGCATACGCCTCCGCAAGAGCGTACTTTTCGTCTTCATCGTAGGCGCCTTGATCGTGCAATCCAGCGGTTTTGAAAAACTTTTTTAGATCTTGGATGTTGTGCTTCGACTTTTTTCCTTTATTCGATGTATCTTTCTTTTTGAATCCGGACGTGTTGACTTTCGTTTTCGCCGCAGCGTCTCCACCGGCCGCAGTGTCGTCGGCTGCGTCTAATAGTTTAGAGAAGTCGTCTAGGTCTTCCTCCTCGACCTCGTACTTCAAGTCTTTAAGGTCGGTGTCGAGCTTGTCGTATTCTAGCGGTCCTAGACCCGCCGGCGCTGACTCAGCCAACCAGCAAACTGTCAATGATACGACCAGACACAATGTCTTCTGCATGCTGGCCTAATTTTTTAACTGTACTTGCGCAATGGAAGAAGGTTGCGACACTGACATACATGGAATGCGGTCGGCTTATATAGCCTTTTATTGGAATTAGCAAGCAAGGATGGTTTTTTTTCTAGAGATGATAGATTTAATGATGTTCTGGCTACGCTACGTTACGGCTACGGCCCAGCGGGTCGGTAATCGGTGCAACGACTTGGATCGGTCAAGGTTCCGGATTTATCGTGCAATACTCGATCATGAATGGCCAACAGATAGATACATATAGATAGTATCTATATATTAGATACAACTGTTCAGCGCTGATGGAAAGGGCGTTATTTATTCGTAGGCGGAAATACATTTCAGGCAAATGCAGTTTCATTATATTCTGGGTCTGAATTACTAATTTAGTAAAAGTGAACCGTCCTACAATAATAATACACATTATACCTTCCTACAGTAACTTATATTTTCTTACTAACAATTCACTGAACGATAATAAAGGCTTGTTTTCTTCCCCCGGCTATAGATTATACGTAACACAAAATAGTATATTTTATGGATAGAAAAAGAAAATGCAGTCGAACTAAGAACCTCTCCTTTTTTAACCGGTTAAGACAGTCGTCTGTGTGTAGATAAGTAGGTACATTAAGTATTTCTTACAAGGTAAGCTAAGTCCAGTACAAAAGCTCTTAGTTTATGTGATACGTGCATTGTATCTACACTACCTAACGGAAATAGTTCGCGCTATCATCCGGTATTATCAGCATTGTATGCCCACGGACGGGACAGTCGAACAGTATCACAGAATACTTAATAGTACTACGACAGTATACCCAGTTGGACGGCCCGTTGGCGTGAGAGATAGCTTGCTTTCAAACCAGGAGGTCGCCGGTTCAAATCCTAGCCGTGCACCAATATTGTTCCATGTGCCACAGAATAATGAATAGTACAAGTATACATGTGCATGTGCATTCAAGGGTGTTCGTCCACAGGCGGTCGTCCACAGGCGGTCGTCCACAGGCGGTCGTCCACAGGCGGTCGTCCACAGGCGGTCGGAGAATTATATCGATGTCCCGCCTGACTTGCTATCAAATAATTATTAAGATAAGTTTAAAAACTAAAACAACCAACTTCCATGCCGCGCGAGTCAGTTTCAGTAGTATGTTTGAGACTTTATCGTCATATCTCTGGAGTATTAGCAGATCTCGATGAAATTACAATAGGACCACCTTGGAAATGTAAAAAAAGAATTATTCGAATCGGTTCACATAATCGCGTAACATACATAAAAAAAACATACAGTCGAATTTATAACCTCATCCTTTTTGGAAGTAGGTTGAAAAGTAGCTTATCACCATCAACATAGAAAAGATAATAATACTGAAAATCTGCCACCATAACCATTACGGTGTTCCGACAGCAGTCAGCACACAGGCCGTGAGAATCAGACCATTCTAGACCTAACGTGTTCATGATCTTCGACGTGTCTTCGATCACATAATCACCAGTTATCTAGTGATCAAACGCTATCCTATCAGATAAATAAAAAAAGTGCTAGGCAATTTTTTTTATACAAGATCTCATAGTTAGATCCTTAAAATAATGTTATGTACTTATTGATTAGAATGCCGGAGTCAGTTTTAATGTTTGTTCTTTACGGCTAAACGGCACAGAGATAGATAACAGGGTAGAAGTTTGAGGGCCCGGTGGTGTAAATGGTAGAATGGTCGGCTTTAATGTCAGAGGTACCGAGTTCCATCCCCGCCGTGCACTAATGGATTTTTCTATCGAAAAATGTATGTTCGCTTTTCACAGTGGCCCGAAGGAAAAACATCGTTAAGAAACCAACAACCCCCGCATGGTGGTAGGACACTATCTAGTGTCCGTCTGACCTGCTACCACCACCCTCATGTTTGGCGACAAAAATCTGTCGCCAAACATCTAATGTGTTCCGGCAGCTATACTTGAGAGCCAGTTCCCATTCTAGGCCTAGCGTGCTTACCATCTTCAACCGCATCATTACTTACCAACAGGCGAGATAGTGGTCCATCGGTAGCCTATAAGATATTTAAAAAAAAAGGAGAAATAGCATATATACTTTTTAACGCGGGTTAAGCCGTGGGGCACAGCCGGTATAGTATATTTTATATGTATGTACCTTTGGGCTCGAATGCAGTGATTGCCGCTTTTTAACTTACCCAACATGGATCTCTACCATCTATTACAAACCACCTTTAAAGTTATTTATTTGTGCGTAAATAATATCATCAATAAGATCGTTTAAAAAACTAAAAGAACGGACTTCAAATGCCGCGCTATTAATTTTCAGTAGCAAGTTTGAGGTATTTATCTCTATATCTCTGGAGATACTAATCAGATCTCGATGAAATTACCATGGTACCATACTTGGAATATTTACATTCCAACAAAAAAAAAATCTAAATCGGTTCAAAACGTCGAAGTTATCCGCGAACAAACATAATAAAAATATATACGGTCGAATTGAGAAACATTATTTTTTTGACCTCAGGACCCGAAAACTTGAACCCGAAGTTTCGTCAAATCCTTATGTTGTATGCTATGCATTGTACCACCGTGTTCTTCTGCTTTCAATTCTGTCCATCCTAAGGTTGTCTGGAAGAGATAGCTTCAAGGGATAAGACCGCCCATTGTACTATCCTAGTTAAGTTTTTTGGTATTTTGTTTATCAATACTGGTGTATAATAAAGAGTTTTTCTATTCTATTCTAAATTCTTATAAAAGCTTTATAAACTACTGGCTGCGCCCCGCGGCTTCGCTCGCGTTGGAAAGTACTTATATTATGTCCTTATATTCAGACAAATCGCTCGTGGCGTTTGACCGTGAAGAGGCCCAAACAAACAAATAAACAAACTGACTTTTTTTGCATTTATAATTTTAGTGTTGATCACATACGCCGTAGATGCGGAAGTCGATCCGTAGCTACCGTAGATCCTTACAAATCTTACAATCTAGTCAACAGATCAAATCACAATAATACAAAAATGAAATAAAGATTTACTCGTAAGTCGTTCGTTTTTATTATTTGCGTTACAAAAATATTTACAGCGATATCATCGTACAAACATAACAAAAGCTATTAAATTATCAACAGATATTTACAAAAAATACGATCGTTAGCTTATTCATGGCCATCATCAACATCATCGTCGTCATCAGCGTACTCGTACTCCTTCTCGTGGTCGCTGCCTCCTTTCTTGCCGTAGTCGTCCTCGTTGTGGTAGTGGCTGTCGTGGCCTTCCTCAGCGGAATGTCCAGCTTCACCATCATCGTGGTGTCCCTTTGAATGGAATCCAGCTTTGCCAAAGTCACCCTTATCGTGACCAGTCTTGTGAAGACCGCCCTTCTCGTATCCACCCTCCTCGGAGCCGTGGTGTCCCTTTTCGTATCCGTGCTTGTTGAAGTGTCCGCTGTTGTCGGCGACGTCGTAGAAGTCGTGGTCCTTTTTAAACTCGTCCTTGTTGAACACCTTGTGGTAGCCCGTCACCTCCTCGCCTTTACTGAAATGTTTCTTGTGTCCGTGGTCGCCGCCCTTGTAGCTCTCGCCGGACTCGTGGTGCTTGCCGTGAGCGCCGGCCTCGTCGTGGTGCGCGTTCTTTTCGCCTTCGCTTTCATCAAAATGGCCTTCCTTGTGCTCCTTGCCATAATGGCCGGCTGCTCCCTTTGCATGGTGGCCTTTAGAGTGGTATCCCTTGCTACCCTTTTCTCCGTGAGCGGCGTGATGCTCTTCACCGTAGTCGCTTCCGCCTCCTTTTTCGAAACCGTGGCCGTGGTTGAGTCCTACCAAATCACCCCCGTATTCTTCGGAAGCTTCATCGCTGTCGTCGTCTTCGGCATCCTCGACAATGATGGGCTTGGCGGCGATGTACGGGAGCGGGGCAGGGGCGAGGTCGTACGCTTCCAAGTATTTGAGGGGCTGTGCCACGGGGATGGGAGCGGCGAAGGCGTGCGGCTGCTGGTAGGAGTGCGCGCCGAGCTGGATGAGACTCGGCGGACCGTTGTTGTCGCTGCGGTAGATGTAGCTGGTGGCAGCAGGAACCTGCACCGCCGAAGCCACCGCTCCGGCGAACAACAAGCTTATAAAAGTATTGACCATCTTAAGATCTGATTCGCACTAGTGCCTGTGCTGTAATAATTTGATAAGCCCGTTGCTCAATATTTATATCAAAATTATAGACAAAAGGACCGTGAATGTGTCACCGCTCCTTTCTTGCGGCTGTGGCTCGTAGCCATGTAACAAATTGCTTATCAAACGAGGTTATAGGTGACAAAGAAGCTGGTAATGAAAAAATTGGCCATTGTGCAATAAATAATTCGGGCACGCCGACCACAAGACAAATAGGCGTGAAATGCTTTTTTTCAATGAGCTACGTGAGGTCAGCTTAAAGTTAAATGGCTCGACGACAGCAAATACCGAGGCTTCCACTCTTTATCTTATTTAATTATAATTATATCACACAACAAACTGTCTTATTTTTCTAAAATGTCTACAAAAATGGCCCACAAAATTCAAGCGATAACAAAACCTATTATGGATAATAGTAATTTTAAATGAGTTGGTATTGTTTGGTGGTATTGGTAAGATTTCACCACATGTCCACATCCTTTTATTATTGCGAACAAACAAGCACTTGACCACTATCTCATCTGAATGAGATGAAATTATACTTCTAAGTAGTAATAACTTAGGTAGGCATTATTTTCAGTTCGGCCACGATCGCCACGAAGCCTTCTGTTCAAAAAGTGAGTTACAGAACTGTAAGCCCTTCCACCCAAGGATGATTATTTTATTACTCCTACGTCTGTAGGCGGCCTACGATTACTACGGACGTCTTGGGGCGGCTTACGGCTACAGAGGCGTAGACTGGGGTCACACAGTGCCACAGAACAGATATGTTATACAGTGCGGTCAGACTAGAATAAATAACCGGCCAAGTGCGTGTCGGAACACGGGCAGTGTAGGGTTCCATAGTAGCTCGTTATTCAATGCAAGTCTTTACCCGTTATAAACAAGCAACTAGGTACTTCGTCTTCGTCACTTTAAAGGATTTATTAAAAGGATTTTGTATTTGGTACAAAATTATCCAACACCCAAGTTCAACGACTATTACTGCTAAACTGATAAAGTTATCTTAACCGCTATAGTTTTCCTTTAAAGTTCATAAAATGCACTATCATCACGAATTTTTCCAGATTTTTCAAGCTAGCAGTTTAGCTTTTAGAGGGAGGGGAGGGGGGACGCCGCACTGGAACAAAAATTTGCACTTTAAAGTTTTATATTTCGTAAATGGAGCATTCAATCGAAAAATGGTATTAGCAATTCTTAAATCATTTTAAAAGACCTATTCAACGATACCCCATACGATGGGGTAGACGACGAAAAAAAAATCATCCCCACTTCTCATGTAGGGGAACAATCCTAAAAAAATATTTTTCAAAATTTTCTTTCAATACTTTGTCGGAGTAATTTATATACATACCCTTACAAAATTACAGCTTTCTAGTATTAACGGTCTCTTAGCAAAACCTCGGACAGACAGACAGACAGACAGACCGATAGACAGACGGACGGACATGACGAAACTATAAGGGTTCCTTGTCAGGACTACGGAACCCTAAAAAGTTATAATAATAAAAAAAACCTTTATTATTCCAGTCTGAGACAGTGGGTTACTTTGCGTTGCGTCGTCGCAGCGCTATCAGCATCATCATCCGTCCAAGGCTGGACATAGGCTTTTCCTATGGCTCACCACTGAGCTCGATCTTCAGCTATTCTAACCTATAGTGTATCTCAAAACCTATAGTGTATCTTCAGTACACTATAGGCTTTGATTCCTTTGAGAAATCGCAAAATATGCGTAAATATGCGACATAAACGGTCATATCTTTTGATCGTTTGAGACTTTGTTTTTCATACAAACACTATGAAAAACAAAGTTAATATTTTGCTGGCGAAAAATGATAGTTATAAAATACTGTTAGGGAACCCTACGAGTGCGAGGTTTATTTGTTTATCTCTTACTATTATTTATTCTGTGCTAATATACATACTAATGAATGTCATGTAATATAAATAAGAAGTTATTCAATTGTGTCCTCCGCCTCGTACTCATTACCGTCTCCGTCTCCCGACGACTCCAGACAATCATCATCATATCATTATCTTATAGGTAATGCCCCCAGTATGGAAACTGGATTACAAAAATTAATATCGTTTAAAAACTAAAAAACAACCGACTTCAATGCCGCGCTATTCATTTTCAGTACCAATTTTGAGATGTTTATCTCAATATCTCTGGAGATACTTATTATACCTCGATAAAATTACCATGGTACCACACTTGGGATATCTCCTTTCGAACAAAAAAAGAATAATCGAAATCGGTTTATAAACGACGAAGTTATCCGCGAACAAACATAAAAAAAAAATATATATACGGTCGAATTGAGAAACCTCCTCCTTTTTTTGAAGTCGGTTAAAAATAATCAAAGCATTTATTCAGTATGTAGGCAGTATTAATATACGCACATATACACGTCAAAATCTTAAATCATAATCAATTATCAAGTAAAAATAGCAAAAGCAGAATTTAACGCTTTGATTGATGTTTAAATAATGCACAAGTATTGTACCCACTCGGCGTACATAAAAAATCAACTACTTACAGCGAAATATGGACAATGGACAATGCTGAATATTGTACCTATCTATACATAATATCGTTTAAAAACTAAAAAACAACCGACTTCAATGCCGCGCTATTCATTTTCAGTACCAATTTTGAGATGTTTATCTCAATATCTCTGGAGATACTTATCATACCTCGATAAAATTACCATGGTACCACACTTGGGATATCTCCTTTCGAACAAAAAAAGAATAATCGAAATCGGTTCATAAACGACGAAGTTATCCGCGAACAAACATAAAAAAAAAAAAAAATATATATACGGTCGAATTGAGAAACCTCCTCCTTTTTTTGAAGTCGGTTAAAAAGAGGAAGAAAGATAAAGAGAGAGAGAGTAAGTACCTAACACACCTTTTTATTTCAATGTCATTACCGCATTAGAATTTTCAGTGATTTTTTTTCTTGTCTATCTATTACGGTTTAGGAGATACAGAGAGCCCTCTGACATATAGACAGACGTACGGACGGACAGCTCACAGCAGCTACATTAGCAGCGAATAAAATGAGGGGCATGCTAGTCTTGTTTAAATGTATATGTATATAATGTATATGTTTAAATATTATAAAGAGAGAATATTTGTATTTTTGTATCTTGGGATTTTTTTGGTTGTTTGTATTGATTTGGCTTAAACACTACTGGACCGATTTTGAAAATTCTTTCACTAATATACAGAATGGACTTTCAGAATGAAAATAGGCTATTATATTATATATTATCCGGTTTAAATCATAGGTAAATTCGTGGAGACCTATTTTGTAACCTAAATCGTCAATAAAACGGTCGAGAAATCACGTTTTTACTTTTACGACCGCTGCTAAAACGCAAATAGATTTAAGAAAAAAATGTATTAAGGAGACGTAAAACTTAATAAGTTCTACAAAAAAGTCCGCAATAGCATATGCCTACTCTTAAGGTTACTTTAAGGTCTTAAGGTACTCTTAAGTCTTAAGGTTTAAGGTCCTAAGGTACTCTTAAGTTAGGGACACACCGCGGCGTCCTGCGATTTGCGGGCGCGATCTCGGTACATTTCAATTGTTTTCTGATCGCGTTTGGTGTGAACGCGTCGATACAAATACTACTGCGCTATCTGATCGTTGCCTAGATCGCGCACGCAGGACGCCGCGGTGTGTTCGTACCTTTAAGGTTGACTCACAGTAACCATTTTAATCTTTATTTTTTTAATAAAAATGTTACCTAACTTCTCAGGCTATTTTCTACTAACAGTATTAATCCTCCAAATAATTATGTTAATTTCTTGGCCACATATTATAGACAAAAAAAAACCTGCCAAGTCAAGTTTGACTCGCCCACCGAGGCTTTCGTACCAACGTTGGTTCGTACCAATTAAGCTAGACCTCTCAATTGTATGAGCGCTCATATAACTCAGATGCCTATCTTAATTGGCGTAAACTATGTATGTATACACCCTTTAATTTTCAACTTTTTATTTTTTGGAATTTTCCTTTATTTGTGCTGTACCTAGAGTAGAGTTTGTGTAGACCTTGCTTCTTGCCAAATTTCATTATTCTATGTGAACGGGAAGTACCCTATAGGTTTTGGGTCGAAAACCTATAGGGTACTTCCGGTTGACCTAGAATTGTCAATTTTGGTTAAAAGCAAGGTGTTAGTAGTAGTTAGTGTCAGCACAAGTAAAAATAGTTTTAAAACGGCAGAACGGATTTTCATGTATTAAAGCTAGGAACACTCTCAATGAAGACATCTATCCACACATCTATCAAACAAAAACACTATCAATAAAATATCAAAATCGGTTCATCCGTTTGTGCGCTACGATGCCACAGACAGACACACATATACAACACACCTTAAACTGATAACAACCCCATCTTTGTGCGCTGGTTAGTTAAATGAAAGAGGATGGTAAGCACGCTAGGCCTAGAACGGTACGACTCTCGAGAGCCGTGCTGCCAAAACACCGTTATGGCTGATTTTCTCCTTGGTGGTAAGTATTTTTGGACACCGAACTGGGTAGAACTTGACCTCTATCTCACCTGACGTTAAGTGACGATGCGATCGATGATGGAGGGCGCTGACCCAGAAGATACCTATTCACTCGTGATTTGACCCCCATATTGCACTTTTAACCGGAAACATAGACTCAGGCGGAGCATTCCATTCCCTGGCGGTTCGTATGATGAACGATGATGAAAATCGCTTCGTTCGGGTAAATGGTATTCGACCATATTACGCTACTTTTTGGTAGCAAGTCAGGCAGAACGTCGTTTTAATGATTCCACTACCTTTGTTCGAATACTTATGATTCATGAATGTTTGATGAATTCATGAAAGATTCATAAAACATCCATTGGTATATATAGCTGGAATTAGAACTAACGACCTTCGAGTCAGAATCAAGGTAGTAACTTTTTGCCAAAGGACCGTATAAAACAAAGTCCCTTACCGCGTCTGTCTGTACGCTATAAACTTAAAAGCTAATGAACGGATTTCCATGCGGTTATCACCAATAGCCAGAGTAATGTATGAGGAAGGTGTCGGTGTATAATAAATTCGTCAAAGTTTTGTGTAAATTGGTTAAATATGACGATGGTTGTTGAAGATGTTAATTCATACTCGACGCAACAAACTGATGCAAATTATGTAGGCATAATATGTTCTACCTGTACGAAGCCGGAGCCGCTAGTCTTGTATAAACTTACCCCCGATTTAATCTAAAATGCATCTCTGACAGATAATGGGGTTTAATGATAATGTTAGTAACAGCTACAGCGGTATCGTAGATCGATATAGAGCATGAGCTGTAATTCCACTATTGCTGAAATGTTTATATAGTCCCAGGGATTACGATGGATGTGTCATAATTATGTAATAAGTACATTATAGCTTGCATCTGTGCTGTGACAGGATGTAACACAGACCTACAATAGATTGATTTGTAAATGGGTTAACTTAAAATTTAAACATTAAACAATATTTTAGGCATTATATGGCTTATCTTTATATCTAAACGAAAGTTATTTACTTAATAATCTTAGGTACCAAAATCAACAACACTATAACAACAACACTAAACAAGTCCTCATCGATGCTTGACCTCGTAGCTGTAGCTCTTGCCGCCGTAGTCCCCGGCCTTTCCTCCGAAACCTTCTTCGTGATGATGGGCAGACTCCTCTCCCTGCTCTCCTGAATGGGTGGCGTCATGTTCCTCTCCAGACTGTTTGTCGACAACTCCCGCCTTTCCAAAACCATCCTCATGATGTCCCGATTCGTGTGATTCTGCTTCATGGAACCCTGCAGCGTCTGATCCGTGATGCTCGCGTCCATTTTCATACTTGTGGAAGTCTCCCTCATCCTTTTCTCCATCATAAAAGTCGTGGTCCTTCTTGACTTCGTCCTTGTCGAAGAGTTTGTGATATCCGTCGACCTTTTCTCCTTTGATGTGCGCAGATTTATGCCCGTCATCTCCTCCATTGTACCCGTGTCCTTTCTCGTAGTCGTCGCCGTGTGCGTCGGCATCTCCGTAATGCTTTTCGTGACCTCCGTCGCCTGAAACTGAGAAGCTTTTGTACTTCTCTGTATGGTAATCCCCTGCGTCCCCTTTCCCATATTTGTGACTTTTCGCATATCCTTTGTAACCTTTGTCCCCAAACTCGTGGTGCCCTTTGTGGCGGTAGTCTTGACCGCCGCCGTGATCGTGATAAATTTTGTGACCATAATGTCCTACACCATGCAAATAATCACCGAAGTCCTTGTAATCCCCGCCGAAATTCGAGCCGTATCCTTCTAAAATTTTCGCGTAATCTTCACTAGCTATCCCGGGGATGTGGTCGTCGTCATTCTCTTCTGACTTCTCGTGGACGGGTTTGACGTAAGATTCACTGGTGCGGGAGGAAGCTTTGTCCTCGTCTGCCTGTTCATGGAATGGTCCGGTAGCGGCGGGGACGGGACCTATGTAGGCTCGGGGCTTCTCGTAAATCTTTGACAGGTGCTCCATCACTTCGCTCTCTCCCATTTTGATGACGCTGGCGGGTCCGTTTTGGTCCTTCTTGTATATATACCCGGTGGCGGCGGGCTGCAAGTCGGACCCGGTGGTGCGCACCATCACCATCCTCTCGACTGTTTCATGCATCTCCATGCACGAGCCGCAAGCGAATATGAAAAGCAAGGGAGCGATTTTCCGCGCCATGTTTGTGGCACGGACGAGGTGCAGTAATGACGATAAAGGTCAAGTGTAGCACTTATATAAGTATTGAACATAATACTGCATCGATTGGCATTCATAAATAGGCCGATTCGAGAGCGCTCTCTAGATTGGGCAATGATCTTCTGTGTCAATGATAATGAAAAACCCTGTATTAGTTTATACGGTGCATTGCTCCGCGTTCAAACAGCACTGCAGCGGCGAATGAATGACGGAGCTAATTGTTTTCATAATAATTTTTTGTTTGAATAATTTATGAAATCTCAATGTATGAATCATTTATGACCTATATATATAAAATCCAAAGTCCTGACTGACTGAGATATCAACACAGCCCAAACCGCTGGTCCTAGATTTATGAAATTTGAAGGGTGTGTTCATTGTGAAGTGTAGGCACATGAGTAAAGTCATGTGGTGTAGGCGTCCACTAAGAAAGGATTTTTCGAAATTCTACTCCTAAGTGGGTGAAATGGAGGGTTGAATTTTCTATGATTTTTTTTATTATCTTGGTCAATTGTCACGAAAATTGATACACTTAAATTTATTATATAAAAATAAAATTAAATTTATTATATTATATTAAGTCTTTAATTAAAATAATAAATTACGGGTATCACAGTTTTTCAAAAATCATCCCCCAAGCGTTTTTCTGACTAACTAAATGATTGCCTGATATATCAACGCACTGCCTATAAACCATTGATCCTAGAGACATGATATTTGGAGGGTGTGATCTTTGTGAAGTGCAAGTTCACTAAGAAATCGTTTTTTAAATTCCACCCCTAAGACAGTATGATGTAAGGTTACATTTTCAGTAAATTTTTTTTATTCCCTGGGTCGCTAGATAATCTCGAAAATTGGTAAATATACCATTTAATTAAAATTATGAGACCAATGTATCACAGTTTTTCAAAAATCATCCCTAACGCTTACCTTTTGTGTGACTGATTAACTAACTGATATATCAACATGCAGCCTAATCCGCTGGTCTTATAGACATAACATTTAGAGGGTGTGATTTTTAGGGTTCCGTAGCCGAATGGCAAAAAACGGAACCCTTATAGATTCGTCATGTCTGTCTGTCTGTCTGTCTGTCTGTCTGTCCGTCCGTCCGTATGTCACAGCCATTTTATTCTGAAACTGTTAGGACTACAGAATTGAAACTTGGTAGGTAGATGTATTCTGTAAACCGCTTTCCGATTTTTATACAAAAATAAAAAATATAAAAGTTTAAGGGGGGGCATCCCATACATAGAACTGAAACAAAAAAAAATTTTTTCTTCAAACCTATACGTGTGGGGTGTCTATGGATAGGTCTTTAAAAATGACATTGAGGTTTCTAAAATCATTTTTTCTCAAAGTCAATCATTTGAAAGATAGGCGCGCCTAAAGTGGTAAAATGTGTGTCCCCCCCCCCCCCCTCTAACTTTTAAAGTATGGGAGTGAAAAATCTAAAAAAAATATATGCTGTAGATCTCAATAAAAACTAACAACGAAAATTGGTTTGAACGAGATACAGTTAGCAGTTTTAGAGATATGACGACCGCAAAGATAACTTTGGTTTTCATACAAACACTATGAAAAACAAAGTTAATTTTGTAGTTGCGAAAAATCAAAGTTATAGAATCTCTACTGTGTTACGGAACCCTACGAGTGCGAGTCCGACTTACACTTGGCCAGTTTATTGTAAAACAGCTAAGTAGGTAATTTCGAAATTCTCCAATAAGAGGGTGTAATGGAAGGTTAGATTTTCTGTGAAACTTTTTATTCTCTGATGTGACAATCGATGTTACAAAATTGGTAAATTGGTACACACACTCATTAATAGAAATTATTAGACACGTGTATCACAGTTTTTGTATCAAAATCATACGTTTGCCCTTACACGTTTGTCTGACTAATACGAGTGTATCGATGCACTGCCTAAGCCGCTAGTTCTAGAGACATGACATTTGGAGGGTGTGTTCTTTGTATAGTGTAGGTATCCACTAAGAAACGGTTTTTTGAAATTCCACCCCTAAGATAGTGATATGAGAGGTTGAATTTTCAGTGAAACTTTTTATTCTGCTCGATCGTCTTGAAAATTTTATTTAATTTGTTAGGTTAAGTTTGTGTATTACAGGTTTTTTTTCTTTATACCTTATAGGCTAGCGTTTGACCACTATCTAACCTGTTGGTAAGTGATGATGCGGTCGAAGATGGTAAGCACGCTAGGCCTAGAATGGGAACTGGCTCTCAAGGATAGCTGCCGGAACACATTATATGTTTGGTGACAGATTTTCTACACACTAGATAGTGTCCTACCACCATGCGGGGGTTGTTGGTTTTTTAACGATGTTTTCCTTCACCGGAGAGCCAATGTGAGAAGCGCACATAAATTTTTCGATAGAAAAATCCATGCACGGCGGTTTGAACTCGCTACCACGGAATAAAAGCCGACCGTTCTCCCAATTACGCCACCGGGCGCTCAAAAAGTTTTCTAAAATCTTTCCCGACTCATTAGTTTTTGTATGAAATAAAATTAAAACATTTTAACCAAGTTCTTTGACTCCGACTTTATCGAACTACCCCTTCAACCTTAACCTTCAAAGTGTGCTTTGCCATGATCATAAATAAATCTTAAGGCCAAATTCTTAATTAACAAGTGTAGACTGGCTTTTCACACGGTTGGTTAAACGTGGTCTGCTCCAAAATAAGCTCACGGAGCAGCATTTGTGTGGGATTTTGTCACTTTGTTTTTTGTATATGTAATATGTAAGAAGTTTGAGAAGTATGATTGGTGTGACTCTGATGGATAAGATGGAGAACAGCGTGATAAGGGAATGTTGTGGTGTGAAGATGTAGCGAAAACGATAGAGAAAAGGAAGCTTAGTATAAAAAAGTACTCTGTGGATGGTTTGGACATCTAGAGAGGATGGATGAAGAAAGACTGACGAAACAGATTTATAAGACGAGTGTGAATGGGCGAGCCGGTAGAGGCCGACCTAGGCGAACGTATCACGACCAGATCGGGGACGTTTTAAAAAAGGCCAAGTCAAAAATACCTATTACCGGCGAGCATGTATGAAGGCGCTCATGAAAGTGGAAGAATCGAAAGACGTATGTCAGGATCGTAGCATATGGAAAGAAGTAGTCTCTGCCTACCCCATCGGGAAAAAGGCATGATTTTATTTATGTATGTATGTAATTTTTATATTCAATTGATAGGGAGTGAGAGCACAGAAAAGATACTTGAGAGCACATATATAATATTTGTTTCTGAAGAATATTATATAATTTGTTTCCTGTAGGCCACGCTAGCGAAGCCGCGGGCAGGTGCTACTCATTTAAATAAAATACAATGTAGGTACAATGTACCTAATTTAAAACGCCAATTATAAAAAACGGACTGTTGGACCCCCTGTACTCTGCCATGTTATTTTTTGTATGAGAAAGACAAGCGTTGGAGCACTTTCCTATCTCACCTAATGGTTATACAGTATATATTGCTTAATTGTGTAAAGAGTTTTCCTAGGGGAAGATTGGAAAGTCTAGCAAGATCACTTAACAAGCAAAATGCATTAGCTAGTTAGTTTTCTGTTCTCTGACCGGCTGCACTGACCATTAGGTAATCAGCTGGAGATTAGTCCTAAGGGTCAGCTCAGACCGCGACGCGACACGGCGCGCACTTATTATGAGAGTGTAAGAAAATTAACTTTATTTACTACACGAAAAGACACACATTTCATTGATTTAGTTCGGCGGCTTCAGGCTGCGCCGCGCGGCACCGCGTTGCACCGCGTTGCAATGCGCGTTGCAGCGGGAAGCCGCGTGATAAACAATTGAACTTTATTAACTACACAATAAAATAGACATAGAGATAATTTGGTGGCGTAGCGCGATTTGCTGCGCCGCGCTGCGCCGCGCTGCGCCGCGCTGCGCCGCGCGAAACCAAAAGCATCGTCAGCTCAGACCGCGACGCGACGCGACGAGGTGCGGCGCGCACTTTTTAACATAGTTATACGAAATAGAACTTTATTTACGACACAAGTACATAACAAATGATCATTTCATTAAGATAATTCGGCGGCGTCGGGCTGCACCGCGCGGCTTCTAGTTGCGCCGCGCTGTACCGCGCGGTCAGAAGCCACGTGATACAAATTAGAACTTTATTTAAAACACAATAAGATAGATTGGTTACGTCGCGCGTTTTGCTGCGCTGCGCGGCGTTGAGCTGCACCGCGCGGCTTCTGGGCTCTCGCTGCGCCACGCGAAACCACAAGCATCGTCACGTCGCGTCGCGTCTCGGTGTGAACTGACCATTAAGGGGATGATACGGGAATTCAAAGTTTGTATGGAGAAACAAAATTGTATAGAATTTTTTCATTCGAAACTTCACACAAGTACTTTTGGGGTGGAAGCTCAAAGTAGGTACTTTAGTAATTGTTACTCTGAGGGTGGAAGTCGCATTGCTATCAATGTAGACATTGATAGCGATGCGTCATGTCATGTCATCGCAAACGTCTTATAGAAGGAGATGCAGCTAGATAGTTATCGTCTTATCGACGATTATCGCTCGAAATTTATTACTATTTATGTAGAGACTACCGCCCCTGTAAAGGTACGGTCATACAGCGGCGTCCTGCGATCGGCGGGCGCGATCTCAGTACTTTTCGATTGTTTTCTGATCGCGTTTGGTGTGAACCAGTCGGTACAAATACTAATGCGCTATCTGATCGCTGCCTAGATCGCGCACGCAGAACGCTGCGGTGTGTCCGTGCCTTGAATGAATATAAAATGCGTGTTTTTAGGCTTTTTCGATATTCCACCCTTAGTGGTAGAGGAGTAATAAATGGGAGTAAAAAGTCTAAAATTCAAAATGGTTTTTTGGATTTTATAAAAATGAATCCCCATTTCTCTTGGTCACTTCACAACTTGAAAATGGGTGATCCGATTCGGTTAATTCTTTTTTTTATGTGTTTTTATGAAAGAAAGTTTTGTACGAAAGAAAAGTATTACATAATAAAAGCAGTTTTAAACGCGGGCGAAGCGGCGGGGCACTGCTAGTCAAAACATATAGGGTAACGTCACATAGACCTCTATCATGAAATTTGGCAAGAAACAAGGTCTTCAAAGCACAAAGAAAAAAATATGAAACCTGTAAATATGTTATTATAACAAAACTAATAATATGAATGCTTTGTATGTCATTTTTAGAAGTGTGACCAATAAATAATTGAGGGCCCGGTAGCGTAATCTGGAGAACGGTCGGCTTTGATGCCAGAGGTACTGAGTTCAAACCCCGTCGTGCACAAATGGATTTTGTGTGAAAAGACCCCGCAAGTTAGAAAGTTTGTCGCCAAACATCTAATGTGTTCCGGCAGCTATCCTTGAGAGCCAGTTCCCATTCTAGGCCTAGCGTGCTAACCATCTTCGACAGCATCATCACTTACCAACAGGTGAGATAGTGGTCAAAACGCTAGCCTATAAGATATTAAAAAAACAGAATTTTCTATCTATGTTAAAAAAAGCGATTTTATTATTTGCGGTAGGTACATCAACATACAGAATAGTATAGCTGACCTCTGACTCTTAAGGGCTGTGTGTGTATACAGAATAATTGATAGTACTACGTGTGTATCTAATCTCATAGGTATACATAAAATTGTTACAGGTTTTCACACAAAAAATCAAGGTCAATTAAAATTAAAAATACAAGATTTATGTTACATTATTTATTCTTATTATATAAATGCAATACGAAGTATAACATCTTAGTTGATATCGAGCTAACTATTGATAATATTATCTCAGGAGTTTTGCCAACGCAATTATTATTTACCTATCTTTTTTTCCTCTTTGATATTTTAAACCAACGTCACGTGCGTTTTTCAATTTTTATAACGATACAAAATAAGGCTTCGATGCGATATACAAAATTATTATTTTGAATTCGATTGCGAAATATTTATTGCAATTATATTTCTGCGATTTTATTGTTCTTGATTTCTAATAGGTTAATTAACATCCATCGGAGCAGAAGTAAAATATTTTATGCACGTGTTATAATTAGTATGCATTGCGAAAAATTTAAAAATGTACAAGTTGAAAGGAATAATCAAATCAACCTCTATCTTATAGTCGAAACTCGTTAGAATATCTTTAACAAGTTGCGATAATTTACATAATTTTTAATTTTTTTATGTACCTGCACTTTTTTAGCATTTGTCTTCGAAGGTTTTTGTTGTAGGTTTCTGGCGTCTACAAATTCATAAACGATAGGTAGTATGTTTTTTAGCTTTTTGGGTGGCACTGTGGTTGCCGCACGGCAAGGCATATAATTGACATTACGTAGAGTTATGGATTCGTCCTGCATTCCTATTATATTATAAAACTGCTTGTTACTCTTGCGCTCCAAGTTGATCTTCTTATCTTTGCTTACAATATATTTTCTCAAGTTTTCTGAGAACGCGTTACGTTTGGCTTTCGCGGGATCATTATTGTCGGCATTAGTTATTTCCATTGTTTTAGGGGTAATGTATTCCGAAAGATTGTCGGTGTGCATGGATTCCTCCATGTCTTTCTTTGCGGGGGCAGTAGACTTCTGCTGATAATTGTTTTCCTGTCGATATATAGTGATCGCTGATAATTGACGATTGTTATTCAATTTACGGATTCTAGGAGCTTCAACTGAAATTGGTGTCTTGTTGATGTTTATATTGACCAAATTTGTTTTAGTCTCTCTTTGATAGTCGTTTTGGTTGAATTTCGACCGCATCTGATTCTGCAGAATTCTGTTAGGAGAGAGTTCAGCTCGCGATACTTTTTCGTTCAGTGTCTGTGAATATTTATTGTATCGATTTGTACGTTTTTCTCTTTGCTTAATGGTCTTCTTGTTTTGCTGTGTTTGGAAACTCTTTTTATTTCCGACATCGCTGTGCCGCGTTTTCGTAGATTTTTTATCCTCAGGCAATACTGTATTTCCCGAATTATGCTCAATTGGATCTACTTTTGTGTTTCGGAAATGAGGACCAACCCTTTTGTCGTAGGTAAAGGCCAGGTAATTTCGTCGATGCATCTCGCGGAACCCTGAGTTTATGAAACCTTTTGAGCTCTGGACCGCCACGTAGCCGGATTTCTGATTGTTGTGGTTCAATAAGAGAGCGTAGATAGGAGATATAGCACATATTATCACACCTATGAGTATCTTCATCTTGGCAAACTTCACAATGAAACTGAGACAGTGTCAGTATGCGATCGATGTTTTTATAATCTTCCAATCTGCAACAACGAATGTTTATTTACTTTTGGACAATGCAAGCAACATCAACATTATAAACACGACATTCCATACATTGCTTGTAGATTTATTCAGTCTAATTCTTCCTTACTAAAAATCACTTAGACCAGATTCATTTTTTATGACAGTATTGAATTACCTCGGTAGGGTAAAATTTATTCCCAAAAAATTATCAATGATCTTGCATTAGTAAGTATAATTAGATAGAAATAAATTGCATATAGAGAAATTATCAAGTCATAACATTGTGTCATGTGTTATGAAAATAAAATCTCAGCGGAACGAAGTATCATAAGACAATATTAGGCTTGGATCACATTATGGGATTCTTTTATTTTGTGTTATAGTAATCGGTGGGCCGGGCGACGCTACATTATTAACTAGATCATTCCTCAAGTCACATCGATTTGATCGAGTCAATTTTTTTTTTAACATTGGAACTAGATACGACCGTTTCAAAACTATAGGGATTTATGGGCTAAAAACTAATATTTTGAGATATACCTAGTAGGTTACGTTTATATTATTTTCGTGCGGTATGCGTCGTTTATGAATCTTATTTTTCAAATATCGTACGGATTAAAATAAAGGTACAGTGAGATCTAAGACGAATCTTTCGTTTCTATTTGATCATTATTATCTAAACATTATATTCATAACTTTCATCTTTCTTTCTATGCTGTATCAAAACTAAATAGCCAGTAGCTCATTCACCTTGTTGAGACGGTGAACCCTATAATGGAATCAAATATATTAGTGTTGCTTGTAATAAGTTTGATATTGGCCGAAGGGCGTCTGATCCAAAAAAATAATACGGAAGCTACAGAAAATCTACAAACCGAAAAACCAGAACCTCCGGTTCGGCTCACAAGAAGTATTCATGATGAAAACTTATTAAGTTTCTTCAAAGATGATTCAGTGCATTACAGAGATTATTTACAAGCTTATAATAATAAAGCTTTTTCAAAATTAAACAGGGTGCCGGAAAGAAGATTCACTCGCGTTGAACGAGAATTAAAAGCGGCTGTTACTTCAGAAGCTCCACAATTAACAATTTTGCAAAATGCGTCTATCGAAGAAACAGTGCTGGTGAAGAAACCTATACCAAAATTTAGCGATACTGATTACGACGACGATTTTCAGACTAAAATTAATAAAGCAAGATCGGTAGACGCAGACCTTGGAGACCATGAAGATCAAGACTTCAATTTAGATGATTACGATTTTGATATTCACCATGATGAGTTTGTTACTGGCATAAAACATTTAGAGCCTAGGCTGAGGAACAATTACACTCACGAAATCACTAACGAAGAGATAAAGGTGGGAAGCAAAATAATGTTGAAAACAAAAAGGGAAAGTGAAGATTATTATGAAGATGCTTTAACTACTATAGGTCCTAGAAAAGAAAATAAATCTGAATGTATTGATAAAGAAGATGATTACATCGACGATGCCAAAAAATTTAATTAAAGAACATAAAATTGGGATTTAGGCGATTATATTTAGACTGCAAGATAAAGCGTCTTAAATTATTATTTTAAATTTGGTAATAATTTTTATTTTGCTAATGTTTCCTCATATTCTAGCAATTAAAAATGAAGTAAAGTTACTGGTACCATCGCTACCACTTTTTTTGTAATGATTTGCATTGACGATTGTTATTACATGCTTATAATTATAACTAGTTACTTTGATTGGGTACACCTTTCTGTCAAGTAACACAATATTATGGGAAATAAAAAAGATTCGTGATATTAAATGTTTTATTTATCAAAAATACAAAGAATAAGTATCAACTAAATTAAAATACAACTTAACACTAAAATCAATATTATTTTGCATTGTATTTCAAATTTTATAATGTGGATCTAAATTCTGTAGTGGTCAAAGTAATCTGCGTTATTGCTCAAGGCTGCTTCCTTTGCTATATCTTTATATCTATTCAATTGAGTGTTGAGTCCCAGACCCGTGTCATATCCTCTGTGACTAATGTCAAATGTCTCTTTATCTTTACTCCCATCTCGATCAAACAAATTTGCTTGGTTTCCCAAATTTGCCGACGCATGTGATCCTAAGAAAGCTTCTGATCCCCCGATGTGTGCGTTGGAACTGCCCTTGTCTTCAGATTTAATACTACTGTTATTATGATCGTAGAACTCATTATCCTCCTGATACTCATCTTTGTGATACACACGTCGAATCTTTTTTATATTTTCACCTTTATCTTGATTTTTCTTTACGTGGAAATTAGAATCTTTCTTATGGTCCTCCGACCCAAACTTATCTGCAAACGTATCAACAAAATTTTTAAATTCTGTTATTTTCTGTCCATTTTGCCTGTATTTCGTATTGTCGTTTTCTTTTTCTGCAGCGCCTTCTTCGTGCTTGTCAAATTCGTGTTTCTTGGAGAATCCATTTTCAGTTACTGATTCACCAGTCACTGCTCCAGTTGCGTTGTTGTTGATCACTTGGGATTGAGTTTTGCCGTAAAACTCTGGCAGATCACTAAACTTTGGCAGTCTTCGATTTCTTTTACTGGTGTCATCTATATCTGAAATTGGCATGTGGTTTTCAATATCTTTGGACCAATCTAATTCTTTAAACGTTAATTGATCGTCATAATCGTAGTTTTTGTTATAATAGTCTTTCAGCGTGAAGGAGAAGAAAGGATTGTTCCCTCTCATAGGATTATCAGTAGTTGCTGCCATATATGGATACGTGTACGGTGGAAGTGAGTTTGGAATATCGTGTGACAGATCTTCGTGAATCGGTATAACTTTAGCTACATCAATAGCATAGCGTTTATCCGCAGCCTTTTCTGTTTCAGTGTCGATTCTCATACGTTCGTATTCGTAGGGATTATGATATAGTGGCCAACTATCAGACATGACTCTCGAGCTCGTTCTCACGTCATCGTCGTCTATCTGATAATCATTTTTATATTCATACTTCGCTTCGGCACCAGAAGGATGGTAATGCATCGATGATCGCAGCCGCTCGTACAAAGCATCAGTTTTCATTTTTGTAGGCAAAAATCCACTCTTGTATTTCAAATCAACCGTTGAGTCCACTTTTTTCGTAGGAGTGGATATAGCCGATGTCCCGATGAATTGTTTTGGTGAACTCATGATATCAGAATACTGTAGATTCGGCATCTCATTTGAATTAGTTTCCATAGGTGCGTAGCTTGAATCTATGCCAATTTTTCGGCCAGTCATCACCGTGTCGAACGTAGAAAACGTGTTCGGATTATCGTGACTGTAGACGTATCCCGTTTCGAAAGGTTCTGAATTCGACCTGGATTTCCTCGTTATGAAGACTCGATGAAGCGTCATTTCTGACAGCACACGAGGTAGAAAGCACAATAATAACAATATCATAGTCTTCGCATTAATCGGCGTGTTGTTCGAAGGTAGAAACAACGTTAACTGGAAATAGAAATGTATTTTCCGATGTTTTTATAATTTGTTTATATTTCTTTAACAATGCGCTTAGAACAATGGTTTCTGAATTGAGACATATCCCGCATACACAATGAAAATAGGCGAATACTTTTTGAACTCTGAAACCAATTGTCTTTTCCAATAGGTCAGCCATTCAGCCTGTGACAGGCTGTGATAATTCTTAGACTTAAAATATCCAAAAAATATTAAGTCACATAACTATCTACGAGCATATTATTTTATTGATCAGTCGGAAACATATCATAATACGCGTAAGTGACTAGAATTTAAAGGAAAATATTCAATACATTTCTTCTGGTTAATATCATAAGGTAGGTCCGATTTCCATACAAAAGTATAATGCACAAATATAACCACAGATGATTTTCACAGTTGGTAGGACCATGACCTGACTTGCTAACAAAAAGTAGCTTACCTCCATGAAGGAGACAATCAGCCTCCATAACCTAATGGTGTTCTGACTGCACACCGCCCTTGGGAGTCAGAGTATTCTAGACCTAGCGTGTTCACCATCTTCGACCACATCATTGCTTACTACCAGGCGAGATAGTAGTCGAACGCTAGCCTAAAAAATATATAAATAAAACCGGCTAAGTCGATTTGAACTCGCCCACCGAGGCTTCCGTAACAAACAATTAAGCTAGACCTCTAAATTGTATCAGCGCTCATATAACTCAGAGGTCTACCTAAATTGGCACAAACTATGTATGTATGGGGACACCCTTTAATTTTCAACTTTTTTTATTTTTCGGATTTTTTTACTTAATTTGTGCTTTAAGACCTTGATTCTTGCCAAATTTCATGATTCCAGGTCAACGGGAAGTACCCTATAGGTTTTCGACCCAAAACCTATAGGGTACTTCCTGTTTACCTAGAATTGTCAATTTTGGTTATAAGCAAGGTCTTAGAGCACAAGTAAAGGAAAAATTAAGAAAAATAAAAAAGTTGAAAATTGGGGTACATTTTGGTACTAACAAGTTTTCGCGAAAATCTAAATTTGCCCATATCTTTTTATTGTGTTGACTCAAGACCTTGATTTTTATACATTCAATAGGGACTATAGACCTCAGAATCAGGTATAAATTTCAACTTGCTAGGTCCACCCGTTCCTGAGAAAATCAGTGGTGACACACGGACAGATAGACGGACAAGAATGTGATCTTAGGGTTCCTTTTTTACCTTTTGAGGTATGGAACCCTAAAAAGAGTAAATGGAGCAAAATCTTGAACTGAAATCACATCTATTAGTCTTATAGAAGTCTTTACAAATGGGAAATTATGTTTATATATATATTACCACCCTAATGTATGAAATATGTCACATAATTGCTTACTAAAAATACTGACGTAGTAATTACTGTAATATTTAGTTACCGCAGTATATTTGGAACGGCCAGGCCCGGTAGCTTGATACCCAAGTACCACAGTACATTAAATGTACCTACTACCCATAATGTTCTAATTGAAATCAATAACCAAGTCACAATGTATTTGTGCCACTAACAAGTAGAGACGCGCGTCCTTCAATTAGTCTCGGTCACACCACACCGCCACTGCTTGTTCTTATGAAACACCCTACCATTGTTAGAAACACATTATTTGTTATAGCAAAATTAAAGAAGGTGGTTACATACTTGTGGCCAAGTATTTGTTTTTATATATATCTAGCTAGCGTTTGACCACTATCTCACCTGTTACCACCTGTACACCGGTAAGTGATGATGCGGTGGAAGATGGTAAGCACGCTAGGCCTAGAATGGGAACTGGCTCTCAAGCATAGCTGCCGGAACACATTAGATGTTTTGGCGACAGATTTTCTAACTTGAGCGTGGTAGCAGGCCAGGCGGACACTAGATTATGTCCTACACCACCATGCGGGTGTTGTTGGTTTCTTAAAGATGTTTTTCCTTCACCGGAGGGCCACTGCGAGAAGCGCATATACATTTTTCTAACGGTCGGCTTTGATGCCAGAGCTACCGATGTACCGATGTACCTTGCAAAGTTTGTACGTTCGTTCCTTAATCAGGCAAAAGCGGCAAAACGGCATTACCTTAGCCACAGAATAATGAATAGTACAACTTAGCTAAGGATTATATATACCTAGGTTCAGCCATCTCGATGTTCACCTACAAGGATAAACAAGGTAAGGGAACTCAATATAAATTCCAGTTTTAGTAGAATTGATACATTTTGGAAGTAACTTAGCACATATACATTTTGAACAATCACGCGAGAAGAGCGAGCGCCGACTCCTATCGGAGATCCACGCTACTACAAAA
This sequence comes from Cabera pusaria, assembly GCA_954871355.1. Classification (NCBI taxonomy): domain Eukaryota; kingdom Metazoa; phylum Arthropoda; class Insecta; order Lepidoptera; family Geometridae; genus Cabera; species Cabera pusaria. The sequence continues at coordinate 18,331,934 of OX940905.1, forward strand.
AGGTACTGATATAATACGATTCTTCTTTTTTTATATCACACAGGCTAGCGTTTTGACCATTATCTCACATGTTGGTAAGTGACGATGCGGTCGAGTCAGTTCCCAATCTAAGCCTAACGTGATTCGTAAAAAAAAAACATACAGACGAATTGAGAATCCTCTCCTTTTTCAAAGTCGGTACAAAGACACTGACCCAAAATTATCAAAAAAATATAGTTCTACTTCAATCGCTAGATGGCTCTTTATGCAAACCTATATTGACGTCTGTTTGTTTATTATTTAAAAAAAAAAATAAGTCGTTGATAATTACAATGTGATGTTATCAGTGCACCCAGCCAACTTCACCTGCCTGTGGAACATCCTGCTGACCAACAGATGAGACTCTGGCGACCGACAAATGGCGGTATAAACATTTCATAATTATGGCGTAGCTAGTATCAGCAGGCCGCGACCGGACACAGCAGCGTCACTGGTACGAGAAGTTATACGTCCTGCGATCGCCAGCTCACCTGCCCAGCGTGGCGATAGGGCACAACCCTCCCAAAATGATGGAAAGTCTAACAAAGCCAATGCCATCCGCCCTACTATTTTTGACCACGGCGGCGATACGGTAACGGCAAGGCATGGGGTGCTAAGAATCCCCGATCTACGGTAGGCCGCCAAAATAAACTGACCCTCGCAACGTACAATAGACCCATCATTCGGCTGGACGATCATCTGGCGCAGCTGGAGGAGGAGCTGAAAAAATAAGATCGCTCATCTTGGGGTTATGTGAAGTCCGAAGACAGACCATAACTTTAGGATCGGGCCATCTTATTTGTACGCAAGGAGGCGTCGGGTTTCTAATCAACTTGGTGCAGAAATCTCAAGTGTGTCGTTGTATACTTCATAATTAAACTAACCGAGATATACAGTCTAAAGGTTATCCCGGAATATGCAACGACCTCGACACACTTGGATGATGAGGTGGAGAGGATGTATAAAGATATCTCCAGAGCTTTACACACCACCTCTAAGGCACACTACAACGTTGTAATGGGAAACCTTAACGCCAAAGTGGGAGCACAGACTTGTAACGAATGGACTATAGGACCACACGGATTTAGGAGAAAGAATCTCAGGGCCAAATGTTCAAAAAAAAAGTGATACTGTTATGGTATACGCACCATAGAGACAGCCTGCGTTCGATTGCCTCGAAGTAAAAAAAAAAGATTACCAGATGCCGCGACTTCATAATATTACGTGCTTGGAGTATTATATTAACACGTTTACTATCTTTACCTATACCTATACTTTATTTTATTTTATTAAAGGGAAACTTTTTTCCATCGCCTAATATTTTTTCGTCTATCTATCGCATGTCGCATTACAGCCAGCCGCCACGGGTCTAGTTATTCATAGATAGATGGATAAGATGTGACATTTAGGTCTAGCTGTGATTGGCGGACACTTCCGCAGCCATATTTGTATACATGCTTATGTGTCATGTCAACTGCTGTCACGATCCGAAAAGAGTTTCACATGCATCGTGGTTTCATAAAACCACACACAATTTTTTACTATGATATAATTATAAAAAAAAACAAAAAGATAGGTAATATAATAATATTTATTGCTGTAAAAAAATACATAATTGTTCATTATGGACGGTTTTATATAAACAAAATATATGTGCTGACAGGAAACCATAGACAATTAAAAACATAATTGTAAGCTGTATAATTTAACATGCAAAATAAAAAAAAAAATGGTACCATGGATTATAAAAATATAAATCCAGAAAAAAGTAATTCGTGCCTATTGCTTGAACGCATTTAAAACTATTTACATATTTGACCATAAAATTGACCGTTTTCACAGAATATAAAATCTAGAGCCAGTCGAAAGACGAGAAAAAGTAATCTTTCGCTGTAGTTTTTAAATTATTCGGTTTCCGTAATATTGACTACCAGACTACAGTTGATATTTTGGCCTACCGCAGAATTTAACTTTGTGATAATTTTTTTGCATATTATAGGATGGATTACGATTCATATAAAAGCGTATTACAGTGAGAACGCTGCATAAGTATTAAGTGACTTAGGAAAGTCGGCCACTATAGCGTAATCTCGATAATATCTTATCGAACAGCATATTAGGGAGCCAATATAGTGGCACATTCATGGATTGTACATACGATATTTCATTGCTTACGATCCGAAGATAGAGCAATATTATGAACAATACCAATAAGTTGATGAGTCTGTTTCGTTATAGCGCTTTCTATCCGAAATCTGCTGTCCACCCGTGATCACGGCGCTAGTAACAGAGCCGAAACATCCGGAAACTTGTATATGATTTAAATAACATGGTCAATATCCCGTTGATAGTTCTATTAATAGTGTCTGTGACTACGCATTTACACTTAAAATATTAGATCAATCAAATACGGTAGGCCGTTTAAACCTTAAAATTCGTTTTTAGTATCAATTTATCAGATCTTTGGCTAAATAATTGGTAACCGCTCTTCATGAACCGTGGCAAAGCTGAAGAGATTTTTATCCAAATTATTAAAGGGAGGACACGATTTTTCGTACATTATGTACACGTTTGAGCTAAACTATATTATGCAAATATGACTTCTTTCGTTTACATAAAACGTAATATTTCTAGAAAAAGTTTTTCACATAATTAAGGAACAAATACAGATGCGAGTCAAATATACATATTCATTCTAGCATCCTGAGATCCTGGTCGATCGTGCGATATCCATGAACGTTGATCAGCACCTCATGGCAACGTTTTAAGATATGGTTATATTTATTCCACACATCAGTAATTATAATCAGCTAAAATTCAGTAACGTCTATAATTAAGGAACTCGCATCTATATCCATCTCATTCCAACATCTTTTCAATGTACACTTACGTATAATCTTTTATAAATATATGTACCTTCTCGAATTCGAAACATTCCCAATTACAAATATACATTGAACTCTTTCTTACGAACAGCGATTGAAAAGAGACAAAATGCACAAATATATTCAATGCATTCACGCCTTCGTATTTTTTAACAATTCTATAAATGTATTCTGTCGTTACTCGAATAAAGCAATGCAGATTTATGTGTTACCGTCACTCATTGGTGTCAATATTCTTGGCTAAATAAAAACAACTTTTAGGACCAGTTTCATATGCGCGCTAATATGAATAAATCTGACAATATTTGACAGCTTTCGTATGGCGTTATGTGTCAGATAACTATCTAGCGCATTATCAGGAACCTGTGAAATTGGCCCTTAATCTTAAATTGTCTAGTAATTTACAACAAAAAGTGTACGCTGGTCGCTGACATCTGCATGCTTTATTAGTAACAATTTTACAAAAATAAAATTTGACTAATATTACATTATATCTACAATGATAACTAACAACACATCAAGAGGTTTCAGTCCGTGGATTAACTAGTTATATTTTATTAGGACTAGACAACGAAGGCACAAACTCACAACGTAACATTTAAACTTAGATATAACTCCCGGCACCGATATAAACGTCTGCTTAACACTTTGACTGCGGCGCCATTTCCGCAAATGCACCGTCACTGGTTTGTATGGCGTGGTCGAGACGCGGCTGATTGGTCAGTCAGTGAGAGTTAACTTCTCGCGCTGTATCACGTGACAGTACCGATGCGTAGGGTTGCTACTAACTTTTTGTAGGAAAAATAAAGTACATATATCAAAGATCAAAGACAAAGAAGAAAGCAATCGGAGAGTAAAATAGACAGTATTTCAGAAAAATCAACCGTAATTTATTTTTAACCGACTTCAAAAAAAAGGAGGAGGTTTCTCAATTCGACCGTATATATAAATATATTTTTTAATTTTTATGTTTGTTCGCGGATAACTTCGTCGTTTATGAACCGATTTTGATTATTATTTTTTTGTTGGAAAGGAGATATCCCAAGTGTGATACCATGGTAATTTTATTGAGGTCTGATAAGTATCTCCAGAGATATTGAGATAAACACCTCAAAATTGGTACTGAAAATGAATAGCGCGGCATTGAAGTCGGTTCTTTTTTAGTTTGATATTATTGCTTTCACGTTCCCGCCGAAGCTCCGTCGGTACTTTTACCTTTTAAGTAACGGCTCCGGATACTTGCGAAGGTGAAAACAGTATTTTGTATACTTTTTTAAATAAAAAACAGAGTAAACAGTATTAGAGAGCGAAATACAATATAAGACTGTTTTAACATCATGGTTGACAACATTATGGCGACCCTACATTGGCATACGCAACAATATTTCCTCGCGCCTCTAGATCCGTGCCGAGGTGTATATACACGGATGTATTACATAGAAATATAATAAACCTCATGACCGGTTTCTGTAGTACATTTATCGAGTGTTTATCTACTCAATGATAGCGTTATTGCGTAGATAAAATGTACTCAGAAACCGGCCATTAGACAGGCTGATATTGCTTAATTCTCGTACCATAACAGTCATATGGCATCGTTGAAGTCTGAGTATTTTCATCTTGTTTATTTTGACACTCTAAAGAGTATTCTAGGAGTGTCAGTTCTAGCGTGTTCACCATCTTCGACCACATTATCGCTTACCACCGGACGAGATAGTGGTCAAACGCTAGCCTATCAGAGATATGAAAAAGAAATACCTTATCCTCCTTATTTTAGCAACTCATCGCAAACGAACGCGGCACAATTCTTAACTTAGGTAACTTCCATCCAAAATTCAGAACTATCAACGATTGTCACATTATATACAAATATATACGATATTATCATGTAATAACAAAATGGGGCAGCTGCCGGGTTTAAAGACACGATGTGAAGAACACGATTCATTTTTATGAAAGTAGTATAGGTACTATCATATACTTTTTTAGTAAACGATTTTGTACTTTAGTATTCTGTTTATTAAACATATCACTACATTTTACAAAACAATATCCCCCGCCGCGTCTGTCTTTCTGTTTGCAATAAACTCAAAAACTACTAAACGGATTTTCGTGCGATTTTCACCAATAGACCATACAGGGTACATTTTTAAGTGGTGTAATAATACAGGCTCTATTTTTTTCAAAATCAACGGGTTCGATTCCTGGCTAAGAATATTGATTGTTCAAAAATCCAATGCTGCAGTTTTAGTTTTCATCAAAATCGGGCCCGAGACTCCTTCAAAAGCATTTTTCGCTATTCCTCATAGTTTGATTTGGCCATCCAGGCCCACTTGAAAAATTCACCCAGTATATACCGGACCAATAGTAATTCACGAGGAATGTTTAGGTGTTTAATTCGTTAAGGTTTTGTGTAAATTGGTTGCAATATGAGATGACGATGATCGTTGAAGATGTTAATTCATACTCGACGCAACAAGCTGATGCAAAACATGTAGGCATATATGCTCTACCCGTGCGAAGCCGGGGCGGCTCGCTAAGTTTATTATACGATTTCAATACAATTGTAATTCACCAAATTGACCAAAATTGTCTTAAAACCTTACTTTAACTCCAAACAAAGTAAAGCAACTTAAAAAAGAGTATTAAGCGATATAGATACATACTAATATTTGGTATTTACAATACTATTTAATTAGTAATTACAAATATACAAGACACAGTTAAAACCAACCCGGTCAATTTGAGACAGCTTACCTAATACTGCAACTTAAAAGAAAACTATATACGAGTATAATAGGAAACCAAACCCTTCGTTTTCACCAAGGTATAATACATGTATTTTACAAGTTGCCGCTCTGTCACTCATAGGCTGTTAGACAGAGACGGATATCCGTCTCTGTCTAACTGTGCTTGCAACATGTTTTCTGTGCAGTGAAAACGTACGGTTAAAGGCTGCTTTACAAACTGTACTATTAACTTGCTTTATTATTATTACTTACGATTTTAAACCATAAATTCATGCTTCAAGGCCGTCATCTACCAAAGCAGCAATAGCTAAATGGCTAAGGCGTCGACCTGGAGATCGTGAGGTCGTGAGTTCCATCCCCACACATTGCACTAATGACGTGAACCCACTCCAGACACAAGCATATTTAGCTTAGTTGGAGGGGTTAAAAATACTACTAGTAATGAACTAGAGCAACGCATAATACTAGAAAACTTTTTTTTTATTAGATATTTGGGGAAACGGTCCGAAGTGGAAAAGAGATGTTACTCAGCTAGGGTGAAACCATCGAAGTTGTGGGGAGATGCATACTGGCTAGACTGGAGCGGAGATGTGTGATACCCCCCTAGACAAAATCCAATATCTGTTACCATTCACGCTAACGTAAGTTCGAATGTATGGAAATTACATTTATCTTTTCGGAACAAAGTTATCATTCCCATAGATTTTGAAGTTGCGTTTGCGTGAGTGAAAACAGAAATAGGATTTTGTCTAGGGGGGCTGAGCACATCTACCATCTCCGCTTTGTACCGCCGCCCCGCTGAATCTCCGCATCGACCGCACCACACAAATGCGATACATCTATATACATACATCATACGATCTCCGCTCGGTGGTATCCACTGAAGCTGTGCAGAGACGAGATGTGTGAAGTTCTATTGGTTGTTTTAAACACATCATCTCTCCTCCCCTCTCGTCTGAGTGGAGTACTAAAGCGTCGCTACGACACGACAACCCATAATGTTTAACTACACTGTCGAATCGCTTTTTTATCGGTCCATTATCGGATACATTTCGGAGAGTTTACCACGCAACTTCATAATTTGATTTCACCATTGTCATTATATAATCAGACGACCAGAGATACTAAATAGCGCCACCAGTTTATAGTGTAGTGTAGTTATACTATCCGAACGAAGCATTTTACTTCATCTTTAATCATCCGTACCGCCAGAGAATGGAATACCCTGCCTGGGTATGTGTTTCCGGTTAAGTACAATATGGGGGTCTTCAAATCGCTATTGAATAGTTATCTTCTGGGTAAACGCGCTCATCATCACATAACATCAGGTGAGAAAGAGGTCAAGCGCTACCCAGTCCAGTATAGAAAAAACAACACGCAATGTGACGAAACTTCTCCGCTTTGGTGTAGTCTGGCCCTAAAACGTCTTATATGAATTATCGTTATAATACATTCTTGATGTAATTAACATTACAAGTAAATAACATTTGTTATCGCTAATATTTGTAACAATAAACAACAGTGTAAAAATTCTTATTCAGTTGTTTTCGATAAAACATTTTCGTCTACCGGACACGTAAAATAACGGGTTATTCACATATTTTTCACTTATGTGACGTCACAGAGTAAAGTAACTGTCATTCGTGTTAAAATTTTCATTTGAAATCTCCCTCAATAAAATTTCAAGGCAATAGAGAAAAATAATAAAGCAAATTATCGCAATAAAACATATAAACTAAGACAATTTAAAACTTATGACACAGACGTACGGACGTGAACCTCTTGAGCGTACATTCGACGAGAAATCTCTTTATAAAAATATCTATTTTTCGACTATGTATAACATACGTAAATTTATATTATTTGAGAGCTTGTTAGTAACAGGATATCAGGGCGTCGACGCCGGAGGGAACCAAGGCAATCGGCACGGGACTTCTGAAAACAGAAAAGTATCTATTAATAAAAAAAATAATTATATCGTTCAAACAACTACACGAGTAAATGGACCAACGTCAATGTTTCACAAGTGGGTCGAGATTTCTCGAAGCGAAAATTCCCGGGAAATCTGTCCTAGCTCGAGAAGAGAAAATTTGTGTCGAGAAATCGAGAAATTTATGAATTCACCAAAAACTTATCGAAATTATAACTGCACTTACCGGCCCGAAAGAGACCGACTTTGAACGGAGTTTGTCGCTTTCTTTTGTATGGACCACATATAATATATGTTCTATTTATAATATTAGTAGGATACCAATAGTACATCTAAAGCACTGGCAGGTTGTTAGACAAGGACACACTCCCATCTTGATTCCTTTCGTTGGGGCCGTTTTGATGTACATATCAATTACAGCTTTATTAAGCGGTGGGTAGTGACTGGAAAAGAAGAGCCGAAGATCGGCCTCAGTGGCGCGTTTGACTACTAAGCCTACGTCCAGCAATGGGCTGACACAGGCTGATGATGATGATAATAATGAGAACCATAAACACGCGCGCGCTCAATTTCTACGACGGTTCTCTTTTCACAGAGTCTAACTAAATATATAGGGGTGGGAGGATGGCGAGTGTCCTCAATAAACACCGTTACCTCAGGTGTCGAGCGACTGGTTGGCGAGCGAGCCGTCCCACGCTGCCTCCTTGTGTAGGGCGGCCTGACGTTTCTTCTCTGAAATGTACCAACATCATTAATAAGAGACGGTTTTTACATTTGAACACAGGAAAGGATGTTTTTAATTTTGAATAGCTTACTATCAATGCCGGTTGCATAGTCTTGTTAACCCCTCTAACTAAGCTATATATGTGTCTGAAGTGGGTTCACGTCAAAAGTGATATCGGTGGGAATCGAACTGACGACTTCTCGATTTCCAGGCCGATGCCTTAGCCATTGGGCTATGGCCGCTTCAGAATTAGAGACGGTTTTTATATTGGAGCGGAGGAAAATAAAACATAACCTACCAATAATTAATGTCAGCTATACCTGAGAACCAGTACCCATACTAGGCCTAGCCTGTTCACCATCCTCGACCGCATCATCACTTACCAACAGTTGAGATAGTGGTCAAACGCTAGTGTTTTTTATTATTTTTTTGTGTTCATTATGTGACATTCATTATATTCTTAATTTCTTTATAAATATGTTGTGAATTTTTATAATACCTAAGATTTTATTGGTAGTCAATAGAATCTTGGAAAATCTAAATAAAAAAATAAAATCTTGAAAAAAATTCTAGGCCTAGTGTGCTACCATCCTCGACTACATCATCACTTGCCAACAGGTAAGATAGTGGTCAAACGCTAGCCTATATGATATTTAAAAAAAAGTGTTTCACGAGTTTATTTAACCATGAGCTTAGGACATGGGAGATCAAATATTGCTCGAGTCTGTAGGTGACTGATAATAAGCAAAATCCTATCCCACCACGGGGACCACCCACCGAACAAACATGACGGTACGATCGACCCTTGAATAGAAGATTTTTCTCAGGTGGTAGGAACATATTATATTGATGTTCCACCTGACTTGCTACCAAAAAGTAGCCTACCAGCATCAAGGAGAAAATCTGCCACCATAACCTTACGGTATTCCGGCAGCCCTTGAGAGTCAGAGTATTCTAGGCCTAGCGTGTTCACCATCCTCGACCGCATCATCGCTTGCCACCAGGCGAGATTGTGGTCAAACGCTAGCCTTTAAGATATTAATAAATACAAAATATAACACATGCAATATATTATTTTCAAACTAGCTGCGCCCTGCGGCTTTGCTCGCGTTTAATCCTGGTCACAAACCTTCCTATTGAATCACTCTATCTACTGCTGAAAACCGCGTTAAAGTCATTTTTAATTGACATTTTCTAATATTTATATACATTTTTAACTTATGTGTTTTTTTAAATGATATAAGATAACAGGACAAGCACGACGCTCGCCTGATGGTAAGCGATGACGTCTACCTACTACAGATACAGCGGCATGTCACTTGCACTGCGCCTGTCACCTTGAGATGGATATTGAGTCTCACATGCCCTGTAATTTCACTGGACACCTTGCCATTTCAGCCGGAAAACATTCCTATTTCGCGGCTAAAAATAAATTGGCAAAGTGGTGGTACGGCCCCAGACTGACTAGCAGAAGTCCTACCGCTACAAACATTAATGTAATAATTAATGATTAAGATTAATGTTATTGGTATTATACCGTTTAATCGAATAAATAAATAAATAAAATAAATAAGCTTACAGACAGCGGGAGTGACTTTGTTTAATACTATGTAAACATATGTTATCGCCATAATAATATGCAATTGAGTAACAAATTAGCATAAATGTTTCTATTATTCCGGCAGACGCATTAACCATAATAAAAGCTAATCTCAGTTGAGAATTGAGAGAACTAGGTCCAGAGGTGAGACAGTTTTATGCAAATTGTTGTAAATATATGCATGCTTCTTAGCATCTATGCTAATGTTGTGAACTGTGACCTCGATAGTATAATAAATGCTTTGTCTTTGTTTGTTTAATTCTGGTAGCATATACATCCGATAACCGTTGGGGTAGACGTGTTCTTGAGTGGAGACCACGGCTCGGTAAACGTAGTGTAGGGCGCCCTCCAGCTAGGTGGAGCGATGATATACGTAAGCTGGCTGGCAGTGGTTGGACACAAAGAGCTGAAGATCGAGCTCAGTGGCGTACCATAGGCGAGGCCCATGTCCAGCAGTGGACAGTGATAGGCGGTTGATGATGATGATAATACATCATAGTAGATCACGGTTGTAGTTGTATCAAGTTTATATTTCCCTTTCTTCAAACCTAATTCGACGAAATATTAGTTTATTTGCGTATTAGAAACCGGTCGTCATGTAGTCAGTATGCATTTGTAGGTCATTGATGTATTATAAAAAAATATTTATAGATTTTTTTCAATCCCGACCAAGTCTAATTCAGGTCGACCTCTTTGAGATTTCAGGCAATACATCCCGGGATGTAATGTAAATAAATATACAAGGTGTGGTTTTGCATTCTCGCCATATTTGCATACCTTATTGTAACGGGTACCCTTAATTACTTAACTTAATTATTTAAGTTCTTCCGTTAATAAATACCCGGATATTTGTTAAAACAGTTTTGTGATATCCAGAATAATCACCTAGGTAGTATCAGAATAACCGCCACGAAGCCCCACGCACACAAACGTAGTAGTGGCGGTCACTGACCGCCAGGTGCAACAGCTGACCGTTGTCAGCTGGCACGGCACGACGTTAATAATGCAATTTGGAATCCACTTATTAACATTTGAATTCTGTATTTACAGTTGATTATTTACATATTTCACTTTAGTTCTCTGGCGAATTACTTTGTAGCGACAGAATATTACACTTACATTGTAATCTGCTGACAGCTGAGGATTGCAATGTAAGGCGTGAGTGAAGTATCTGAGTCGTCACCCGCAGGGCACGGTAGCTAGGCGAATATTAGTAAGATGATTTGTACCTACTTATTAAGTTAAAAGACAATATACTTTTCATTTAATAATCTAGTGTACGAGGGTCATTCAATAAATACTTAGCCTACAAAAAGTAAACGAAAATTTTGGAAAAGTGGCAATTTATTTTTCAACATAGTCTCCTTTTAGTTCGATACACTTAGCCCAGCGATGCTCCAACTTTTTTAACCCTTCCGAAAAATAGTTTTTGTCAAACTCTGCAAAATAGGCCTCCGCGGCGGCGATGACCTCCTCATTTGATCCATATCTATTCCCGGCGAGAGATTTTTTCAGATTCGGAAACCGAAAGAAGTCACAAGGGGCCAAATCTGGAGAATTCGGTGGATGGGGCAGCAATTCGTAGCGTAATTCGACCAATTTGGCCATGGCAACGGCAGACGTGTGAACCGGTGCGTTGTCGTGGTGAAACAGCACTTTTTTCTTAGTCAGATGGGGTCGTTTTTTCTTTAATTCGGCGTCGAATCGGCCCAATAAATCGGCATAGTAAAGCCCTGTAATTGTTTTACCCTTCTCCTCTGTAGCAGTGGATCCAGGTTTCATCGACGGTCACAAAACGACGCAAAAACTCCGCTGGATTCCGCTTAAACAGCGCCAAACACGTCTCCGATGTGGTCTCACGGTTGCACTTGTTTTCCGGTGTGAGTAAACGCGGCACCCATCGCGCCGACAGCTTTCTCATGCCGAGTTCCAGTGAAGAATATGATGCACTATTCCTTCTGAAATGCCTACAGTCTCAGCTAGCTCCCGAACCTTCAATCGGCGATCTGCCAATACGAGATCATGGATTTTTTTAATTTTTTCCTCCGTAGCAGCTGTTTTCGGTGCACCTGGACGTGGTTCATCAAAAACCGACGTACGGCCACGTGCAAACTCGTTGAACCAATTCTTGACGGTGGCCATCGATGGAGAAGAGTCACCGTACACAGCATCCAAGCGCTCTTTGATTTCGATGCGCGTTTTCCCTTCCAAAAAAAGGAATCGAATCACCGAACGATATTGCTCTTTTTCCATTTTTGTAAAACCGATAGATACGTTCGCTTCCATAAGTTGTCAAAACAAAACAAATGAAGGGATTGGAATGAAAATTTGAAAAAAGAATTAAAAAAGAATGTGCTACACTGTGGTAAAACTATTTTGAAACTACAGCGCCCTCTGGCGATGAGGCTAGGTACTTATTGAATGCACCTCGTATCTCTACTTCCGAGTGATAGGGATGCACTTCATTTAGTTTATACCACAAGTTGTTTCATTGTGTGGTAAAACTTCGTTCCGGATTCGATCCCGCAGAGAAACACCGAGCATAGCTCTTTCCATAGCTCGCTGGACGACTTTAAATTGGCGGACCAGTCGAAACGACTCTCGGCTCCGTATGTCATGACAAGTAGGACGCACTGTACCCCGAGCACGAAAAATCATCGAATCCGTATCGTAAAGGTATCGAGTCGACGATACAATAACGTGGTGTTACGATAGGCGGCAGCACGAAGCACACTCTGACAGCTATCGAGAGCTCGATACGATTATGTTAGTAACGTCATCCTAATGTAAGTAGGGACGAGCCGTTGTGAACGAAATGAACGTCTTATTGAATGAATTATACGTTCAAAAATTAAATCGAATAGTGAACTTTTTATGACTTCTGGCTTAGCTATCTATTTATCGGAAATTATATTTAAAAAAGTACTTTAACATAATAAACATCTTCAAATACGGTATGAGAGATATTAAAATGCATTTTATTTAAAAAATAGAATAATTATTTTATTCTTTTAAAAATAAATATATCAGTTTATGAACGAAAAACATAGCGTCACCAAAGACATGTTTCTTTGGAGTTTGGGTTCCGTACTTCGAAAGGAAAACGACGGCGCGAGGGTTCCCCACACCACAGAATACTTAATAGTACTACGTACCCACACCTTGTTCATTTTATCAAGCGTTTCTTTGTCTTGTAACATTGTTCATAAGGTTTATAATGTCTTGTCATTTCTGATCGTCTTGGCGCGTCGCGTCGCTGCCTATTCAATATGCATTGAGCCATAGTGTTCATATAATTGAAGAGTGTTGTGGTGAATTAAGAGTTTCATATATTTATTATTACATTGTGTTGTGCGGAACCCTTAGTGGAAACCCGACTCACACTTGGTATATTTTATTTATTTAGATGGATGGATGACATAGTGACAGTGTCCAATTTGAAGTTTGATAATCAAATATGGTCGCTGACAAATACGACGATGAAACTTGTCAACTTGGAACGAAGGTTTTATTAACTCAAAGGAGGATTAACTATGAGGAAAGATTTTTTATGTTGTTTTTATGTTTTTATTTTCCCTTAATTTCAAGTAAACTTGCAGCAAGAAGATAATAAAGAGGACGACGTTGGTAAAGCGGCCGGAATTTGCATTAAATACACGCATAAAATATGTTTTATGCAGTAAAAAAAAGTTTCGAAACTTTTCTCACCGGAAAATCCTAAGTGAAAAAATATTCATCTATGCTCGATAGCCAGCCTTCGAAATTTACATTACCGTACGTCAAAATTAAGTTCATGCTCGCATTTTGTTAATAAAATCTCAAGTATCGTTTACGTAACGATACGTTTGCGATACGAATCAAATCAAAATCGTTCGTGCTGCCGATTTTAGTTACTTTTACGCACGATAGGGGCGCTGTACAATTTTCATACATTTTTACGTCGATGACGATACGAATACTTTTTCGCAAGTAGTTCGTGCTCGGGGCACTGATTAGACTTTTGTCTTTAGGCACTGTGGTATAAGCGACGAGAAGACACGACGGAGTTTCCCAAATGCTGCCCAGCCCAGCTGAATTCTTCTCTGGATTTCCTTCTCGAAGTTGTGTTTGCCTAGTTGGAGCGTTTGCCCTAGGTTTTATCAATAGCATACGTTGCGCGCACGTGAGCAGTGACAAGCAACTGGCGGTACCAGCTCCGGCGTTGGTCGATATTTTAGGTTAAAGCGCTGTAGCTATGGGCGAGTGAGGGAGGTCTGGTAGGACCGATAACCGCTGGGGCAGACTGGTTCTGAGTTCTGAGAGAGTTGAGTTGAGAATTCTGATGCCTATGTCCAGCAGTGGACTGATACCGGCTGATAATGATGATTTACAAATTTAAGTTATATTATTACATTACGCACAACCAACCACACACAAAATACGCGACAAACGCAAGCGCGTTGCCACGGTGACATAGTGGCGTTGCGACTGCGCTGCGACACGACAAGTAACCGACTGACGAATACACGTGTGTCGCCGATGGACGGCGGCCGGCTTTGAACTTAGCCGAAAAGCAAAAGTGCCGCTTTGCAAGTGTGCGTGTGCTTCGGCCAAGAGCGAGTCGTTTTTAGGAAGGTTTTATTTTCAAGTAATTATTATTTTTCAAAATATTTTTTTTACTGATTCGTTTTCTATACATGGAGTATACCTACCCCTGCAATGCAAAACCACACCTTGTATATTATAGCTGCCGTGTGTAAAGTACTTCACTCTTCATCAAAAACAGTTGAGCGAGGAAAATAAATACTCTCTCGCAGATTGAAGTTACCTTAATGTTACTTTTATCCAACGAAACGAGCAACTATGGCGCCCTCTCCCTTGCACAATTGTATGTAAGTGATAAGGATGCAGCACCGACTTAAATTGTATAGCTACTCTCTAGTATTGAGTCTTGTATAGTTCTAGCTCTCGGTCTGACTGCGCTCTGAGGGCAGTTTCACCGGTTCCTGATTTGAACTTATCTGCCAAATGTTTGATAACTTATATATGGCGTAATCTGTATGATAACTATCTGAAACTTTATCAGGAACCGGTGAACCTAGACCTGAGTCTCTGGAAGTGGTGGATATGATACCAGTAGCTTCATAGGTAGAGTAGTACCTCTAGCGATGGTGATGAGTCTCCTCTCCTCGGCGCGCTCCTGCCGCGCCGTGCTGAGCCGCACGCCCAGCGCGCCAGACACCAGCCGCCGAGCCAGCGCCGTGCACGTCTCTGGACGTTGTCTGTGAGTACCATAGGACACAGGGATTACACAGCGCAGATATTATATTATACTAGCGCAGATACTATAAAATCGGTCCAGCCGTTTTAACGTGAAGAAGCCCCAAACATAACTGACTTTCGCAATTATAATATTAGTGTTGATCAGCGTCGTGTGTCATAACTGCGGGTTTGCCTCTTTCCTTCTTCCACACATTACGGTTTACTACTGTCCAGTTAGGATAAAAGGTGTTCGGTACACTCGTATCGGTAGGTAGGACTCGTTATAAATCGTCCAACAATTAGTGAAGAGTTACAGAATCTACACTAATATTATAAAGAGGAAAACTTTGTTTGTTTGGTTGTAATGAATAGGCTCAGAAACTACTGGACCGTTTTTAAAAATTCTTTCACCATTCGAAAGCCACATTATCCACGAGTAACATAGGCTATTTGGAAAAAAATAGGGTTCCGTAAGATATTTGGGTTTTAGCAAAACAACGTTTGCCGGGTCAGCTAGTATTCGATATAATACTTAAAATTTAAATTTTAGACCACCCCCGAATTATCTATGTATAATCAAATCATAGACACCATTCCAATGTCAAAAATACAATAGTCAAAGCATTTATTCGGTATATGGCCAATTAAACGTCTGTCACACGTGAAATAACATTAAATAAATCATCATATCAATAATAAACTATAAATAAACTAATAAGTAACTCTGTCTGTCTGTCGCGCTTTCACGCCAAAACTACTAAACCGATTTAAATGACATTTGTTACACAGATAGTCTAGAGCCTGATAAAGGATATAGGCTATTTTATAATGCGAAAAAAGGGTTGTAAGGGGTTTGAAAGGAGGGGATGAAAAAGTGTACGGAAGTATCGTCATTTTTAGAGTTAGACGCTTGAAACTTATTTTTTAGGCTGTTGATTCGATAAAAATATGAAATTCGTTGAAATGAGTTTGTAAAAGTGTTACCCTCAAGAGTGTATAATAACAATAGGGAATAGAGGATGCAATTGGAAAAAAACGTTTTGCTTTGAATTTACAATAAATGATGAATGAGCAATGAGCCCAAACACCACATCTCTGCCGTAAGTTAGTGAGGAGTAGAGTATTCTGCAGATTCCAAGAGATGCCCTAGCATAAAGTGAATGCTACCATGTTCTAATTATACCTATCATTGAAGTAAGAGGATACGGAATTTCGAAATGATAAAACGACTAGAAAGATTTTCTTAAACTAAACCTAAGAACAATATCGATAAAGACAAGACGTCTATCAAACATAAAATCTATATTATAATTGGTTCATCCGTTCGGGCGCTACAATGCCACAGACAGACATATACGTCAAACATATAACTGCCCTAATTTTTGCGTCGGGATAAAAAGTAAAAGAGGCTGCTCAAACATGTGACAGAAATTTCAGAAATATTTACAACAAATCCGCATCTATCAATAGCTTAGTTTTTCACACAGCCATGTAAGCATTTAAGTATACAAACAAAACAACCGGACTTCTTCTTACAGAACCTAGTAGAGGAGCTTACTTAACCAACATGTAAGATGAAGAAAGCGCGACAGACTCTCGCTGTACGATAATAGTATGGAATATTCTTATTATAATATCGTTTAAAGCGCGACAGACTCTCGCTGTACGATAATAGTATGCAATATTCTTATTATAATATCGTTTAAAGCGCGACAGACTCTCGCTGTACGATAATAGTATGGAATATTCTTATTATAATATCGTTTAAAGCGCGACAGACTCTCGCTGTACGATAATAGTATGGAATATTCTTATTATAATATCGTTTAAAGCGCGACAGACTCTCGCTGTACGATAATAGTATGGAATATTCTTATTATAATATCGTTTAAAAACTAAAAAAGAACCGACTTTAAACTTCGCTCTAGTCAATGTAGCCAGCTCCTTTTTTGTGAAGTCGGTTAAAAAAAATGTTACCTGTAAGGTTGAAGGAACTCCGCACACTTCTTGGCTTTATTTCTAGACTCGAGCGTCGCCGCGTGCAGCGGTCGACACTTGGCAAGCGAGCGCTGCGTTGACAACACTTCCGCAGCTGAAATGGACAAAATATTCATATCAAATATTTGTAGTAATAGGCAGTTTAAACAGGGTAGTATTTAATGCTATAACTGTTCATACTGATTTTCAAAGTATTGCACACTAAATATTCATACTAAATAAATTAAATTTAGTATACTATACAGGATGTCCCAGAAAGTTGTGTCAAGCGGAAGTCCAGAGGTAGAACACCTCAAGGGTATCCAAATCACCCCCATGTATGTTCCGCGATTTTTGGTAGTTTAGGAGTGTGTGTCCTTTTTTAACAATTTCTACTAAATTACGACTACAGATACGTTTTTGGTCATATTGACCTCAATAATAAAGATAATGGGCTGAACTAGCTAACTAACTAGCTATCCAGCTATATTTAAAAAAAAACGTTTTTAATTAAATTTTAGGTATGATGCTTTGAACATAGGCTAATTAAATTCATACCACAGATTACTATTGAAATAAGGAAGTTTTTGAATCTTGTTCGAAAATAAATTATTATGTAATTTTTTTATGTAATCGGCCTTCAAAGTCTGAACCTCACTTGATGATTTCTCACTTTATGGAATTACATTTTTTTTTGTCAAACCGGTTAACATTGTTGGTTGTTATTTTAATATGGTATTAATGATTAGCTATACAGCTACATTAAAAAAAAATAACAAAAATAACTCCTAAACTACCCAAAGTCGCGGAACATACATGGGGGTGATTTGGATACCCCTTGAGGTATTCTACCTCTGGACTTCCGCTTGACACTACTTTCTGGGACACCCTGTATATATGCTAAGTTCCTATGCTAGTATTCAATAAAGAGTATTTTTATTCTATTCTATATCTTTATGGGTTGCGCAAAACTGTTTTATGGTTCTAGAGTGGAGACAATCGGCAAACGTAGTGTAGGACGTCCTGTGACCAAGTGGAGCACAACGACAGTCGTAAAGCTGTGGGCAGTGACTGGAAACAAAGAGCCGAAGATCGGCCACAGTGGCGTGTCTTGGGAGAGGCCTATGTCCAGCAGTGGACTGATACCGGCTGATTATGACGATGATGAATATATTCGTTTGAAATCATTTGGTACCAGAATAGGTAGGGTTATTAATAGAGGCAGTTTTTTTGACACAATTTAAAAGAAAATTTAACACATCGCGTTTATGTTAAAAAATATAAAGTATTCGATAAAACAAAATGTTACATTGGCGTAAAGCCAAACGTAGGCCGATGAATGGTATCGGATGTTTACAATTATTACATTTTTTCATGTGCGTGTCGAATACGTTATTGAACGGCATATCCATCCATATCCATACTACAATCGCGGCTATCGTATAATTAGTTCTGGAGGCATTTAATTAGCAACACAGCAGATTGAACTATAGCTTAATTCAGAAGTCGGGTTATATTAAATCCGTCGATACACTTTGGACGAATGTCGGAGCGCTTCGTGTCACTGTAATTTTGACTTCGAGTCAAGCAAGTTATCGAACATCGGACATCCAGAGACACTAAAAGACGTCACCGATTTATGGTGGTTATACCATCTACCCGAACGAAGCGATTTGCATCTTCGTTCATCGTGCGAACCCCCAGCGAATGGAATGCTCTGCCTGAGTCTGTGTTTCCGGCTAAACACAATATGGGGGTCTTCAAATCGCGAGTGAATAGGTATCCTTTGGGTAAGCGCGCATCATCGACCGCATCATCACTTAACATCAGGTGAGATAGTGGTCAAGAGCTACCCAGTTCTATGTAAAAAAAAAAGCACCCACCATCTAAAATAAACCGCGCATCAGCTGAGATAGTGGCGCTATCCACAATAAAATATTACGAAAACTATCTGTAGATAATAATATTTTCCAAGTTAAGATTTATCGACAAACAAGTTTTTTTTGTACAAATAGGATGACAGCATTAATTATCATAATTTACTCAATCTCAACTTTCCAAATAATAATTTTAATTCTTTCAAATTCACACGTTTTTACTCCAAATTCTTCCTAGGAAACAAATCTGTTCCGCGAGCACAACAATACAAATCATTTCTTGCTCCATCTGTTACAATGTTTGCTAGACTTACTCGTCGTTAATTGAGATAATGATCGACATCTTGCTCTGAACTCTGAATGGACTAAAACATTTCGATGTTTTCATTGGAACTCGTTTTTGTGACCTTTAAGACTACTTTGAAAAGACAGTTCTGTATACGTTCGCTATAAAATATATAAAATAAAACCTTTAGGGTCCCCGCACACGGGCCACGGGCCACAACCACAAAACGCCGCCACCGGCATATTTCCTATAGTTTTCATACATTTTATCATGTAGCGTGTGGCGGCCACCGGCGTCAACCGTGTGCGGCGAGTCCATATAAAATGTATGAAAACTATAGGAAATATGCCGGTGGCGGCTTGTGGCCGGTGGCCCGTGTGCGCCGACCCTTAGTTTTATTTTATAGCGTGTTATTCATACACGGCTATTTACGTCCGAGTTATCGAGCAAGGTAATTAGAGAATCCAACTCGGGGACCCAACAACAGGATCAATTCAATAGGGTAAAAATGTTAACATTACAATCGACGCAGTTTCAATTGAGGAGTCAATGTTTGTGCCTAGTACGTGTTTATTATTTGCACCTGTAAATGAGCGTAACATTAAAATGCTTATAAATTGCTTTGCATCACGTAGCTTTGCTCGACTTGAGGCTCCTTTGGTAACTGTGACATGTTGGTTAACAGGTTTTATCTTCAGTTTTTTTCTATTGTTTTAAAATTATTACAAATTATACCTACCTCACAATAGAGTCTACATGTTCAACGTAATTCAATTGACCCAATGGCTCACATGTTCTGTAACACAATGAATGCCAAAAAGACAAATTGTAATGATGTGTAGTGTGCTACTTATTCAATTACCGATACGCTATTGTACGAGTATATCGTGAATGAAACTTAACTAGATACTCGTGCTCCACCAGGAGTTACTATTTTAGAAAACTGACTTATCTAGAGAAACTACATTGATAAATTATACGTTTAGTGGAGATAGTGACGAATACCATTTTTTTTACATTTTATATTTAAGCGCTTGACCACTACTTCACCTGATGTTAAGTGATGATGCGATCGACTATGTAGCACTCTTACCTAGAATATACCTGTTCACTCGCGATCGGATTATCAAACTTTATTTATGTATATGGGGCCCTTAGACTAGGCGGATATCGCACCATCTAATGTAGTAGTTAGGTATAAGCCGATCTTTGCAAAGTGGCTGGCACGCTTTGAATGGCAGTGGCCAATGTCCAGTAGAGTCCTACCTAATAAAGGCTGATTAAAGTTAGATAAAATAGTGTATGGGAAATTATGAGATGATTTTGATTGTATTGTCAGCAACTAGATTTACATCATACACAGATTCGTAACTATAATCTCATTTGCTTTTTTGACTAGATATATCCGACACTGTGCCTATAGATTCAATACTACCCTATATTAAACCTAATAAAAAGAAAGAAGACGATAAAGAGCCACTTTGAATTTGACAACGTAAATTCGTAATTTCCGAAGGGCAGCGCACAGCGGCAGTCAGCACGGGAGAGCATCGAGGATTTTCGGCCGGCTAGCGAACTTTCGAATCTGTATCTTGTTATCATTACATAACTCTGAATTTATGTTGACAGATTAAAAATTCCTTGCCCACCGTCCTAATACACGCGGCTCTAAAGGAAACTAGCGCCATAAATATCATCTTTTTTTTAACTTAGGACTACTTTACTACTCCACAACGCTAATTCTACAAGTCAAAACACTGATAAGGATAACTGCATAGGTCATTGTATCTCAACTTTACTGACTTTTCAAAGCAGAAGGCCGGCATCACAAGTCGATCAGCACCGTTCATTAGCACGGCCATCGTGCCACTTGTTCACTTGCCGTTGCGTCACTTCGGTCGACGAACCGCACCGAAACTGGGTTGAACATTCAACGTAAGGCAGCGCTTGTAAAGCCTCCTTTATTTGATAATAGTTGCCTTTGTATAGAGATGAATGGCAGCCTATTGTTCAGCTTAACTTAAGCTCTTTCAGCTGTATTAGCGCAATAAGTTAAGCTCTTTTTATTGGTGACAGGCGATGCCTATGATCTCACCTAATGATGAAGGACGAAGCACAGGTTTAGATTAATTGGGCTTGTCTGGGGGTATTGAAATATATTTAGGTCGAAGCATTGATTAACAGACTCTTTTCCAATTACCAAAGCGCGTTTGTTTTAGCTAGCTGGTTTTATTATCGTGGGACCTACTATACTTACTAATCTAGCTACTTATTATTAACTTACTTATTATCTTACTACACTGCATGATTTTCAAGCCTATTGAATGAAATAAAAGATTGGGAACGTTTGAAAACTGGTTTGATTCTCTCCATGGCGCTAGCAAGAGTGAAAAGGATAAGAGATATGCAGAATCTCGCCATCTCCACTACTTTCCAGCTGCATAAGACCACATTTGGACATTGTGGTAGGCCCCAGGACTGGACCGTGGCCGTTTTGCAATGCATAGAATATAGCATAAGTAATCGAATCTACAGATATCTACTCACACCTAACTGCTTATTATAAATGTTTCCCACGAGAGGTCTGAAACGCTCGTTGCTTAATGTGAAACATCAATGAAGTCACTAAAGCAGCATTAGCTTAGATTGTGAATCTCATCATTTGTGTCATAATCTCATTGAGCTCGTCATATTATTTTTTATACAAAAATGGTGATGACTTGCAATTTTCAATTTTCAACCGACTTCCAAAAAGGAAGATATTCTCAATTCGTCGTAAGTTGTTTTTTAGGGTTCCGTACCCAAAGGGTAAAACGGGACCCTATTACTAAGACTCCGCTGTCCGTCTGTCTGTCTGTCTGTTTGTCCGTCTGTCACCTGTCTAAAAACAGAATGAAATTAAAAATAATAGAGGGTCCCCATACTAGAAACGTGTTTTTTTCGGCATTTCACGCCATCTATGAACGCTTAGCTAACTAACTAACTAACTAACGCCATCATATATTGAAATGTTGATCCCTAACACCTTTGTTAGACGTTAGATGACGTTATAAGAAATAAAATGTTTATTAATTATTATTTTTTGCTGGCGAAAAATGATAGTGGTATTTTTTGCTCGATCTTATAAAATACTGTAGTGTGGTAAGGAATCCTACTAGTGCGAGTCCGACTTGCACTTTTAGCCAGTTTATTTTTTATGTATGTCACGCGATTACTCCGTCAATTGTGAACTGAATCGAATGATTATTTTTATCGGCAGTGTACATTTCCGAGGTGGTCCCATTGTAATTTCATTGATATCTGATAAGTATTTTCAGAGATATGACGATAAACGTCTTAAACTTGCTACTGAAACTGACTCGCGGGGCATGGAAGTCGGTTGTTTTAGTTTTTAAACTATCTTGTTTATTATCATTTCATCTGTCGGCAATATTAGAATTGCTAAGGTCAATAATTACATTTTGATTCAAGGATTTGGAGTGGGAATATTATTTCATTAAAGATCAGAGCGATTTTTTATATCTGATAGGCTAGCGTTTGACCCCCATAGCACTTGGTGGTAAGCGATGATGTTGTCGAGAATGATGTACACGTTAGGCTTATAAGAGTCTTTCTCTCAAGGACTGTGTGCCGCCGGAACACCGTAAGGTTATGGCGGCAGATTTCTCTCTCCTGGATGGTGGTAAGCTAGTCATGCGGAACATTGACTTAAGATCGTTTAAAAAAACTAAAAGAACTGACTTCAAATGCGCGCGCTAGTTATTTTGAGGTTTTTATCTCTATATCTCTGGAGATACTTATCTGATCTCGATAAAGTTACAATGGGAAAAGCGGGAAGCTTACTCTCTCTAACAAAAAAAGAATATTCCAAATCGGTTAATAAATGACGGAGTTCTGAGAGGAAAAATAGAAAAATAAGACATACAGGAAAATTGAGAACCCCGTCCTTTTTTGTGATGTCGGTTAAAAAGTAATGCTAAGCTTGCAAGTCATGTATTTGTCCTGAATGATACGAGAATATAGATGCCAGTCGTTATTATTTATTTTAAATTGAAAAGTAAAATGTTAAAATTTTGATCTAAGAAGTATATTTTTGTAAAGTGTTCTTAGATTTTTAGAAAATTTTTCATCGCTTTGATTTAATAATAAGTAATTTACAATTTATTGACATTTTAAAATGGGCTTCTATAGTAGACCACGCCTGTATTCGAGATAAAAAGGGGGCGGCTGTACTTGAGAGACGGTTTGGGATAGTTGTGTGGATTTGACTACAAAGTTATCCAGCTCCTCGTCTCAGTGCTGTCTTTCAATTTCAGACAAGCATGATTCCATCTCAGACAGCATCTTGACTAAAAAGGGCAACGCGGGGTGCATTTTATCATACAAATGTATTCCTCTGATTCCTCCCTGGAAAATACTTCTAGAGCAAAATTTTTCTACAAAAATTCAAGGTCAACTGTAGCTACTGTAATTTGCTTTTTTTAACCAACCAATTGCAATTAGAAATATGACCCTTCAAATACCTGAAAAATTACCTATTTTACTGCTCTGATCTAAACGGCTACCAGACAAATTTTAAAGGGTTTTGAGACAAAAAAAAAATGATAGGAGCACGGATGGACTCATCTCCAAAAATATTGTGCAAAAAATAATTTGATCGTATCATTTTTTGAGGAGAAAACAGAGGAATACGAAACCTTATTTTAGTCAAAATTTTGTAAGTGATATGGGTCCGAGTTGCTGTTGTCCCTATCGCACTCTTATTGGTTATTCGGGCACGGCGCGACTGCAATAGTTTCTTTAAAATACAATTTTTTTCAAATTCCTCGCGCCCGCGTTCCCTCTTAACATAAGTTGAGATAAAAGTTAAGTGCTTGTCAATCAGACATTTAAAAAAAAAACTGCATTCTTCACGGTCCTGAACATACTTGTGCCAAGTGCAAAGCGATAAAACAAAGTAAACTGTAACCATCAGCTACATTGCTTGCTCACATCAGCCTCATTAGAGCGTATAGTTTCACCATACAAGGAACCACGTGTGTTAACGTTAGGGCTCGAATACACCAGGGGACAAACGGAGCGACATGTTGCGGAACATGTTGCTCGACAACTACATACGTGAATTTCCCGCGAGACAATGCCAATGCCATGGAACATTTTGCAGGCCATGAGGCCACAATAGTCAGTGTTTATAGAAGTGTCGCCCGAGAAGGTTGTGGCGATTTATACTGCGTAACAAATGGTGCGATACAGACACAAGACGCGTGCGCTTGCTCTGAGAGCGGAAGTAATCAACGTGTCGCGCGTCACGTAAAATATTGCGGGTAACTTTGTAGCGTTTCAGCGATACTTAGATTGAGTGATGCGCAACTTGATGCGGGACAAAATGTCCCCTAGTGTATCCGGGGCTTTAGGAGACACACGAGTGCTCGCGTGCTCACACGCAACATTGGGCCTTCCCAACTCGTGCCACTTCTGATTTATTCGATTCATAATAAACTGTTTCTTTTCTTCCTTTCCGAATAATTAGAAACAGTTTTTGTTTACAACATTATATAAGTTTTAGCAGACTTAGAAGTTTTATTTTTAACAGAATTGTTCATTTTAGACTTTTACACCCATATGCATAGTCGGTTCCTCAAGATTTCGTCCACCTCAAGGAATTCTTGAAAACACCCTTGAAATCAGTATGTTCAGTTACGTCTTCACCCTCCAGTGAGGAACCTCCAGTAAGGGCAAGTCGAGGTTGAGTAAAGGAATGACGTCATTAATTTATTCATTATATTATTATTATATATATTAAAACTTGAAATAACCTAAGAAATAACTTTGAAAGCGCTGATAACAAGCTTTGAGGAGACCTTAAGGTAGATCGCGACGTACCTTGAGTTTGACAGTTCATTACTCGACTCGACTGAGGAATTTGCTCAAGTCGAGGAATTTTTTTTTCTTTCTGCATACCGATTTTATCCTAGAGGTTGAGTCAAATCACATTCGAGTGGAGGAAATCTTGAGGAACCGACTATGCATATGGGTGTTATCATATGAAATTGGGGATTACATATTCAGTCTTTATAATTAATGTAACAGTTTGAATATGTGGATTGTGGATGTTTGTGTCACGAAAAAACGACTAATCGGATTTGAATGTAATTTGGCACATATTAAATTAAAATTAAAATTTCTTTATTTCAGGTAAATCCATATTATAACAACAAATTATTAACACTTATTAACACAAATACTGATCAACGTAATACATAGATAGTTTATAAAGTGGACGAACACACTGACATAGGATACTTTGTAATTATTAATGGTGCGGCTCGGCCGTGAATGTCGAAATAGCTAACGCTTACGTGGTTTTGGTGGAAGTTCGCTAAACATTTTTTTAAATGCTTTTATTGAGGGGAGAGCTGAGAAGCTCATCAACGATTACGAACTAACGAGCAAGTGGCTCCAAAGCCTTGATCACCGCCGCAAAGTTGTCTATCGTTTTATCGGATACATTTCGAAGAGTGTGCCACCCAACTGCACGAACTAATTCTTCCATCCCCTTCCTTGAATCGGACAACCAGACCAGACGTACTGATATGCACCACCGCTACATGGTGGACATCCCATCAATACGTACAAAGCTTTTAGCTTCCACATTCATCAAACGTACTGAAATTCCTTGCCCGAGTCAGTGTTGCCGGAAAGATACCATCTGGAGTCTTCAAGTAGCAAGTGAATAGGTACCATTTAGGCAAGCGTGCTATATCTTGGACCACATCGTCACTTAACATCAAGTGAGATAGTGGTCAAACACTGGACTCAGGAGAGTAACAAATAATTATTATAATAATGTATCGAAATATTGTAACGCACTTCACCGTATCTTCCGCAGCTTATGCCTTTAGATTTGGACACTACAATGACTCACCATAACATAGAACTTTGGTTAACTTCTCAAACACAGACCAAACAAGTTCATCACATAGTTTAACATACTAAACAAGTGTGAGGAAAGCACCACAGACTATTAAATCTGTGATATCGTCAACAAAATTAGCATTAATCATTCCGCCGACCCCGATTCGTTACGCACTTAGCCTACTCTACTGCTTGAATCACCAATAAAACACATGCCAGCGGGTTTTTCGACTCTTTTGTAACACATGTAACGCTATGCAAGAGGCTGCGACAAGAAGCTCAAGGTCAAGGCAGCGATGTATGTCCTGAATAAATAATGACGAATAGAAAAGTGGCACGCGGCAACGAAATTGAAAGTGGTGAGTGGTCTAAGGTTAATAACACGCTTGGATAGTTTTGGTGCGATCTTATAACTGTCAAATAAGTTATAAGTTATAAGAGTCGTAGGTCACAGACAACAGTTGATTTTAGTCAACATCAATATTATAAATGCGAAAGTCAGTTTGTTTATTTGTTTGTTCAATGGGACTTCTTCACGGTCAAACGGCTGGACCGATTTTTTTGCCAGTTAATTCAGCCGTGAAATAGGAATGTTTTTCGGTTTGAATGGCAAAGTATCCAGTGAAATTACAGGTACATACCAAAGATCTTTATTGATGTCTCCGGATAACAGGCGCAAGGTAGTTACCGTCAAAATTGGATGATGGAAACGCCATAGGACACATTTTAACTAATTTTGTGTGAGTGACGCTACGAATCACAAAAAATATTCTATAAGAGCAAGTCAACAACATTGTAGTTCGTAAGTTAACAACCTTCCGTTTTATGTTGACATAGTAATATGATAATTGCGAGTCCATTATAAGCATGTTCAATTACTTTAATAAAGGTCAGACAAAGCTATAAGTCAAGGAGGACAGTATTTTATTAATGACCGGTTTTTCGCACACTTATAAATTTGCGGGCGCGATCGATATGTAAAACCTTGTGGCCATAGTCAATGAACTCATTTCACACATGGTTTATACAGTCACTACAGTTATATATTTGTTTATGCTAGATAGGCAAGCGTTTGACCACTATCTCACCTGATGTTAAGTGACGATGCGGTCGACGATGTAGCACGCTTACCTAGTATAGTAGTAGTAATGTAACTAACAAAGCACGGAGTTAAATGCTGGAACACGGGTGGCTTCAACACACTTTTTTAAACAATGTTACAAACGTCTCATTAGATGGCAAATTCATGTTTCCCTTTAGCGATATCCAGACTTATGGAAACTATGTTTTTTTTTAAATTTGAACAGGATAGACTAGTACATTACTTATCAAACCTGACGTAAATAGACGATGCTGTCTGATATACAATAGGCTTGTCTGCAAGTGATAGACGTACAAGACAAGGCTTTGAACTTAACGTTAACAATATTGTTTTTCTATATAATATCTCGCCTGGTGGCAAGCGATGATGTGGTCGAAGATAGTGAAAACGCCTAGAATACTCTAACTTTCAAGGTTTGTGAGCTGCCAGAACACCGTAAGGTTATGACGGCAGATTTTATGTTAGTGTATGCTCTTAAGCTGCGAGGTAATAATTTACATAAGTACTATGAAATCAATTTTTCACCATAAACTGTCTGCAATGTGCAGAAATCGTTGTGGCAACAACTTGTCACTTAACGCTTTTTACAACACCGATTTCAATAGCAATATTCGTGCTTTGCCGATAGCCGATTCCGAGGTGACACCGGATTGTGTAGTCTAGTTGGATTGAGTATAACAGCTGATTTTGATTAAGGTTGTTTTAGCTCAAACTATCAACGCTCAGTGTCAATCTTGGGAGAGGCCTATGAAATGAGATGATTTATTTGTCAGAATTTTGGTGCATGTAAATACCAATATAAACAAAAATAAAATCCATCAAAATCCTGCCTCGTAAGGCGTAAAAATTAAATAATTTAAATTCTTATTGAGACTTTTGTAAAAAAAAGTATTTATAAATGATTGAATCAAATGCCAATAGCTAAATAATGTCAATAATAAATATAAAAATATCAATTATTTTCATTATCAATATTAAAAACAAATCATTATAATAAGTAAAATGTCTGTTAAGTAGATCTATCGCTAAGAAAGTCTTTTAATGAATAATGACATTTATCAAGAAGAAAATCAAACAGTTTTGATTTAAATTCATTGTAACTAAAATCTTTTAAAGCATCCGGTAATTTATTATAAATTCCTAGAGCCATACAATTTACGTTATTGCTATTCAACTTTAGCCTTTGTGGGGGTATATACCCCAACTTAAAAGGGTGTCTGCAGTTTCGCTTACATCACTGTGTTTTTTGGACGTTGCCATACGAATAAGGTAATTTCAAAAATATATAATAAAAGATATATAATAAAAATAAAAATATATATAATAAGGCAATAACAAAAATTTTAACATTTTAGAAAGAGGTCTACTGCTGTCTAGAATGTCCAGCAGTGAACTGATACCGGCTGATATTGATGATGATATTGGCTGCTCAGTCAATTCTAGAAGACTCGCTACATAAGAGCCGTGTAGTTGCATTTCTCCTCGATCTCAATTTTTGAATCAATTCGTCGGCGAAATGGTACGTCATCATCATCATCATCAGCCGGTGTCCGTCCACTACTGGACGTAGGCGTAAATGGTACGTAAATTTGGCTATTTGTTAGAGAAACTTTTCTCGTAAACTGAACGTAACTTTAACTTTATGATCTATAATATTAATGCTAGGAGATTATTAATAAATACAATAACTTTTTTTTTTCTGTTGGGGTAGACAGAGACTACTTCTTTTCACATGCTACGATCCTGACATACCCCTTTCGCTTCTTATTGATAATATTTTAATTTAGTCAGTTTGTAGCTTTATTTGTTTGTTTGTCACATTTTCATGATCGAACGGCTAGAATAGGACAATATAAATAGATGAAAATTTTACAAGACTAGTTTAAGAATATCCAACCTATCTTTGTGAGAGACTGGTGCCTGAAATAGGTTTAAAAAAACCTGTAGTACAGGTCACCAGTGCCCTCAAGCGGATCGTTGTACATATTATATTATATTTTTCGCGTCTTACTATAAGTTAGTTAGCTTATATACGTTTTATGAGCACTGTAGCGAGATATACAAATCCTTAAAGTTATAATTATTTACATTAGATAGTAAGTGTCTACAGCAAAAAATTAATCATATATGTAATATATAAAATATATAATGAATGAATAATATAAAGATAAAGAAGGTTTCCCACGGTCCGTAAATTAGATGACCTGTCAGTCCATTTTTAAACCGACTTCAAAAAAAGGAGGAGGTTTCTCAATTCGACCGTATTTTTTTTTTTTTTTATTATTTTTTTTTTTTTATGTTTGTTCGCGGATAACCTCGTCATTTATGAACTGATTTCGATTATTCTTTTTTTGTTCGAAAGGAGATATCCCAAGTGTGGTACCATGGTAATTTTATCGAGGTATGATAAGTATCTCCAGAGATATTGAGATAAACATCTCAAAATTGGTACTGAAAATGAATAGCGCGGCATTGAAGTCGGTTGTTTTTTAGTTTTTAAACGATATTATTACTTCTAGGTGATTTACAACATCGCCCTCAGTAAAGATGTGGACGTTACTGTAGTTTTGCAATGGAATTTTGGTATGAACGTAAAATATTTATTCATTTTTTTTAAGTTTGCCTGTCAGTTTGGAATTGTGATACGCACGTAGAAAAATAATATTTATTTTTTTGCATATATACGAGGTTCATTCAATAAGTACCTAGCCTCATCGCCAGAGGGCGCTGTAGTTTCAAAAGAGTTCTACCACAGTGTAGCATATTCTTTTTTAATTCTTTTTTCAAATTTTCATTCCAATCCCTTCATTTGTTTTATTTTGACAACTTATGGAAGCGAACGTATCGATCGGTTTTACAAAAATTGAAAAAGGGCAATATCGTTCGGTGATTCGATTCCTATTTTTGGAAGGGAAAACGCGCATCGAAATCAAAGAGCGCTTGGATGCTGTGTACGGTGACTCTTCTCCATCGATGGCCACCGTCAAGAATTGGTTCAACGAGTTTGCACGTGGCCGTACGTCGGTTTTTGATGAACCACGTCCAGGTGCACCGAAAACAGCTGCTACGGAGGAAAAAATTAAAAAAATCCATGATCTCGTATTAGCAGATCGCCGATTGAAGGTTCGGGAGCTAGCTGAGACTGTAGGCATTTCAGAAGGAACAGTGCATCATATTCTTCACGAGGAACTCGGCATGAGAAAACTGTCGGCGCGATGGGTGCCGCGTTTACTCACACCGGAAAACAAGTGCAACCGTGAGACCACATCGGAGACGTCTTTGGCGCTGTTTAAGCGGAATCCAGCGGAGTTTTTGCGTCGTTTTGTGACCGTCGTTGAAACCTGGATCCACTGGTACATACCAGAGACCAAGGAGCAATCAAAACAATGGATCCAGACCGGGGAACGTGCTCCAAAGAAGGCGAAAACTGTAAAATCGGCCGGAAAAGTTATGGCCACCGTTTTCTGGGATTTACAAGGTGTGATCTACATCGATTACCTCGAGAAGGGTAAAACAATTACAGGGCTTTACTATGCCGATTTATTGGGCCGATTCGACGCCGAATTAAAGAAAAAACGACCCCATCTGGCTAAGAAAAAAGTGCTGTTTCACCACGACAACGCACCGGTTCACACGTCTGCCGTTGCCATGGCCAAATTGGTCGAATTACGCTACGAATTGCTGCCCCATCCACCGTATTCTCCAGATTTGACCCCTTGTGACTTCTTTCTGATTCCTAATTTGAAAAAATCTCTTGCTGGGAATAGATATGGATCAAATGAGGAGGTAATCGCCGCCACGGAGGCCTATTTTGCAGAGTTTGACAAAAACTATTTTTCGGACGGGTTAAAAAAGTTGGAGCATCGCTGGGCTAAGTGTATCGAACTAAAAGGAGACTATGTTGAAAAATAAATTGCCACTTTTCCAAAATTTTCGTTTACTTTTTGAAGGCTAAGTATTTATTGAATGACCCTCGTAGTGTCATCAGGCAGATCTGGGCATTGTTATTTACGTAATAAGTACGTAAAGTACAAAGCTATTAAGCTATCCCTGCAGACAACTGCATGGCTAGCTTGGCGAGGGGACTATTTATCCCGGGGAATAGATAAAAACCCTATCCCCATCTGTGATTTTGTCCACACTCAGAGCATGGGCGCACAGTGGATAAATTTGTCACGGTGGATATGGAGGGAAAAGCCTTGTCTCTTTCATTGTTGCCATACATAGAAAATAAATTAAAATTGTATTATCAGTCATCATTATTTGATTCAAGTCGTAGTTTTGATGTTTTGTTTTTTTTTAAGTTTCATTATGACTCCACACAGTGTATTTAGCCAGTGTTAAGTACATTATTTTATTATCTCTTCTCTATCTTTATATATGTAATTCTACTGTACGTAGTACGTGTGTCTGAACGTCTGAACTCCTCCTAAACGGCTGGACCGATTTAGATGAATTTTGGTATGTGTGTTTGAGTTAGTCCGTAGATGGTTTAGATTCAGAATTGGACCCGATAGGTAGCGCTGCGAGACAACGTCTGCCGGATCCGCTAGTATATATATAAAATTCTTATGTCACAGTTTTAGTGTTTATACTCCTCCGAAACGGCTTCACAGATTTTAATGAAATTTTATATGTATATTCAGTAGGTATGATAATAGGTTTATAGCTAATTTTGATACCCCTAAGTGTTAAGGGTGCCCCAAACGCGGGCAAAGCCGCGGGACGCATTTAGTATATATATAAAATTGTTTATGTTTTCGAAAATGCTCTTAATGTATTTTTTCCTCAAACTTGTGTTCTTCCGCGAGTGATAAGTGTAAAAAATGAGAAAAAATCGACTAAATTGCGATACATTTTTCAGTTACGAAAAAGTTTATGAGAATCGTGAGATTGAGATTGTTTCGATTTATTTGTTCATTTTAAGCACTGTTCTAAATTAATCTTTGTACTGGTTTAAGTCAAGTTCCGTGTCTCGCAATTTATTCGGCATACCACGCGATAAAAAGAAAAAAGTATTAAAAATAAACTGGTCAATTGCAAGTCGGACTCGCACTCGTAGGGTTCCGTACCACACTACAGTATTTTATAAGATCGAGAATAAATTCCACTGTCATTTAATAATTAATAAACATTTTATTTCTTATAACGCCATCTAACGACTAACAAAGGTGTTAGGGATCGACATTTCAATATTACTCCATCTATGGGACGTTTACCTAACTAAACGTTCATAGATGGCGTGAAATGCTGAAAAAAACACGTTTCTTGTATGGGGACCCTCTATTATTTTTAACTTTATTCTGTTTTTAGTATTTGTTGTTATAGCGGCAACAGAAATACATCATCTGTGAAAATTTCAACTGTCTAACTATCACGGTTCATGAGATACAGCCTGGTGACAGACGGACAGACAGACAGACAGACAGACGGACAGCGGAGTCTTAGTAATAGGGTCCCGTTTTACCCTTTGGGTACGGAACCCTAAAAATGGATAGATCGAGTGGGAAAAATCAAGTAGTTAAGTATTGTGTATATCTTTTACATGTTCATGTAACGGTAAAATCCGAAAAGATGTAATTTACGCTTCATTTTTTGCATTTCTAACAACAGGAAAATGTAGATTAGATGTAGACGCACGCGACATTTTTAGGCAAATTGCGGTGATAGATAAACTTAAACTCACCTCTTATAATAAATAAATAAATAAATTTGTCCTATTTAAATGTCAAATATCGCAGTTATTCCCTTTCCCTCAGTCGTCCATGCTTTGAAAGGTGGAAATACTTAAACGTCAAATTATATACGAGGATAAATATTGTCTTTCCACTTAGCCGTGCTCTGACAGTTAGAGAAAACAATTTTATCTCTTTTCAGTGGAGAAAAACAGGGCACAAAAATGTTATCCCCTCGCCATTTATTAATATATATCCCAGGGTGCTAGCCCTGCTGGGATAAAAATATAATGATAAAAAAGTCAAGAAAAAACTTCGCAAAAGGAATGTGGAAGACATCGTCAAATTGTGTCATTACCACCATCGTCACTAAACATCAGGTGAGATAATGATTAACTATTTATCGCATAAAATATCACAAGTGACGCGTGGGTTCCGTGTAAAATTATCATTACAGTATTGTGGTAGGCCAATGTCTCTTATGTTCGCATGACTAGCTATAATCTGTCAGAAATCTAACAGGATCCTACCATTCTCGACCACATCTTCACTTACCAACAGGTGTAGAGTAGTGACTAAACGCAAAATCACGCTTTTTTCCCGTTGTCGTAGGCAGAGACTACTTCTTCCCACATGCTACGATCCTGACATACCTCTTTCGCGTCTTTAACTTTCATGAGCGCCTTCATAAGTAATTATTCGACCTAATTTGCAAAAACTACACGTAAAATCAATGTACATTAAAATCAAATTAAGAGATACAAGTATATCCATATAACATGCAATATATCGTGACAAACGTACACAAAGGAAGCGCTAAATAAACACAGCGAAACATGAACTATAAGTGTAGTAAGCGCGTTGATGTCTTTTGTATGGAACTTTATAAAATGTATGTACTTTTGTTAGGGTTCCGTAGCCGAATGGCAAAAAACGGAACCCTTATAGATTTGTCATGTCTGTCTGTCTGTCTGTCCGTCCGTATGTCACAGCCATTTTATTCCGAAACTGTTAGGACTACAGAATTGAAACTTGGTAGGTAGATGTATTCTGTGAACCGCTTTACGATTTTTATACAAAAATAAAAAATATAAAAGTTTAAGGGTTCAGGTTTCATCCCTTACATAGAACTGAAACAAAAAAAAAAATTCTTCAAACCTTTACGTATGGGGTGTCTATGGATAGGTCTTTAAAAATGACATAGAGATTCCTAAAATCATTTTTTCTCAAAGTCAATAATTTGAAAGATAGGCGCGCCTAAAGTGGTAAAATGTGTGTCCCCCCCCTCTAACTTTTAAAGTATGGGAGTGAAAAATCTAAAAAAATATATGCTGTAGATCTCAATAAAAACTAACAACGAAAATTGGTTTGAACGAGATACAGTCAGCAGTTTTAGAGATACGGCGACCGCAAAGATAACTTTGTTTTTCATACAAACACTATGAAAAACAAAGTTAATTTTGTAGTTGAGAAAAATCTAAGTTATAGAATCTCTACTGTGTTGCGGAACCCTACGAGTCCGACTTGCACTTGGCCAGTTTATTGTTATATTAGCTGCATTCCAGCATTCCTGTTGGAGGGTTTAGGTGGCATTACGTTCCACACGATCTTTTTTTTATAACTTATAGGTAAGCGTTTGACCACTATCTTCCCTGGTAGCAAGCGGTAATATGGTCGAAGATGGTGAACACGCTAGGCCTAGAATACTCTGACTCTCAAAGACTGTATGCTGCCAGAACACCGTAAGATTATGCGGAAGATTTTCTCCTTGATCCCGATATAATGTGCTCCTACCATCTGTAGACGAAAACCCGTGATAGGATTTGAACCAGCGACCTCTCGTTTAGATGGCAAGTCATCTATACTTTATGCCAACGGAGCTCTCAAACATCTGAGCTGAGGAGGCGAACTGAGGGTCAAGTAACTGCGGTTTGCTGTTTGTTTTTACTAAGAGTTTGCGTCAGTGAACGTAAATATACTGATACACTGATATGCTGTAATTACAGTTTGATAACAATAATATTATGTTATTTACCCAGTTTATGTAATATATGGTAATATTATGATAATATTATTCCTACATTATTATAGACGTATTACTAATTCATATTGATGATGATATATGTATTAATACTTATTAACATAGCTGTTCGCAATGTTGTGAAGCGAGCCTTTTGTAATGTGTATGTTTAGATTCTAGCACGTTTGTGTATACTTATTTATATTATAAATAAAAAAGAATAATATGTGTCCGTCCATCCATCTGTCACAGGGCTTTATCTTCTGAACCGTTCTAATCTACACTTGTATTTTCACAAAGTGTGCATTACTATGCAAATTATGCAAACAGACTTTGCCTGTTGATTTTTTTTTGCTAACTAAGACATCCACCTAAAACAGGTACAAATACCTAGTTTGGCAGCTAGAGCCAAACTCTTATCTACCTAATAATTATGCAAATATGAATAAAGTTTTACACGACTATATTGAAGGCATTCAACTGTTCTAAGCATGCATTATGTACGTCTGTACTCGGTCAATTAGACAGCGAAATTATAAGTGATGTACTGTACCAAAATAACAGGGTAGGTCGTACCTTGTACTATTATTTATTCTGTAATCGTACGCAGTAGTTACAGACAGGTTGTTACTAAGCTTTCCTTATGTAAGGTACTGGCTACAACAAAATTGACGGTGGGTGTTCTATAGTGTTTTAAAAGTTCCAGAAATATTACAACAATTATACCACACAGACTCCACCAGAGCGGAGATTTCATCACGCTGTCTAATTACACAGCGCGACGAAATCCTATTCGCATTTCCTCTAAGCCTTCTCTCCGATTTGATCAGAGATTAAACGTCCCTTCATGCATTTACTATAATGTTATTATCAAGGATCTAGTCTCTGTTTAAGCTATCTGGACGTAGATTTCTTTTGAACTATCCTGGGTTTTTACAAATGTAACTTAACTTTTCATTTGCTAATTTTAATTAGATCGAGACTGAATTTTTGTGATTACCACAATAAACATCATCATCATGATGAACAGCTAGTATTCGTCTACTGTTGGACATAGGCCTCTCCTATGGCATGCCAGTGCCACTGAGCTCGATCTTCAGCTCTTTGTTTCCAACCGCTGCTAGCCAGGTTGCGTTTATCAACGCTCTACATAGCTAGTAAACTACTGATGTTTAATCCAAAAAAATGTTTATTGAATGGCTTAACGCACTCACTCGTTTTTAGTTAATGTTTAAAACAGCCTTTACGATAAAGAGCATTGATTATCCTGGATCACTCAGAAGAAACCTAAGCGTAAAAGGGTTAACACAACATGTAGATTTCATTATTCTAAGGTAACACACATTTCTTTCCACCTATGTTCTTAGTTGGAAGAAAAACAGTATAAATGAAGCAAAATGTACTCACCAATCTTAGCGCTGCTGAAGACGATCAACGCGTGAGTATCGTCCACCCACTTGATCTCGAAGCCGGTGTCCTTGTATTCACTGAACAGAGACAGAAGATCGTTCGTCTTGAACTCGCTGGGGAAGTCGAACACTTCCACTACATGCCCGAACGTCTCGTCGTACGGACCGCTCAGTAGCTGCTGCCCTTTAGTCTGGTACTGGTCGTAGTTGTTCTTAGCCTTGCTTATGTGCACCTTGCCAACCGTTGACGTTAACTCCTCGAGTAATGAGGGATCCAAGCATTCTCCGCTGTCGTCGAACACCGCATCCCAGTCGTTCTCTTCCCTCTTCAAAGATAATTTTGGCTCCAATTTAGCTTTAGGCTTCGGCTCATCATCGATGACAGACTCGAGCGGCTCGGGCTCTATAGATTCGAGCGGGCTCGGTCGGTTGTCCTCGGTCGGATCCGATATGACCAGCACGTCCGAATCGAAGCTTTGTTTGATTATTCTCTTACTGCTTCTATTGATCTCCTGCGAGGCTCGCTTCAACTCGTTCTTTTCCACGTCCTCATCCTTACTATAAATAAATTCACTATCGATAATATTGCTCTGGTTGGATTCGTTCAGCGCCATGTTTTCCTCGGCCTCATCGGTCCGCCAGTCCTCCCTGCCGCTGACGTACTCGGCGTAGTACGCCGGGTGGTAGAATCCTAGCTGTCCGTTCGCGAAGTAATCACCTATATAGAAACTCTCGGCTACTTCTACCTCGTCGCTATAACTATTATCACTAAACGGTATTGCACTATCACTATTTGGCACGGGGGAGGCCGAAGGCACAGATTCGTTCGCGTCGGCGGGTTTGTCGGCCGCGGTCGGCCCGGTCTGAGATCTTTGATTCCTGAGATGCGGCGGCGTGTACACGTTGCAGAAGGTCTTGTCTATAGACTTCCGTGGGGTGCCATGGGCGGACTTGTCCCGGGAAGCGGGGGACTTGGGGCACTTGGGCGGCTCCGCTCGTTTCGTTTCCGCCTTGTCCTCGGGGAGGTTGTTCTCAGCAGAACGCAGCGCTCTCGGGACGTACACGGCTCGGTCCGGACGGCGAGGTTTCGTTGACGACCTGCCAAAAACACACACATAAATACGACCGTCCTCCTCAATGACACGAGTTACACTGAATGATCTCTGACAAGATACGGTTTCGGGTGTTATTTTTTTATACCGATTAAGCAATTATTACCGCGCGATGTTACGAAACCGTATGCAATTAGGCAAACGTATTCATAATGCAATTAATTTTATGGACTCACATTCCGAGTCTAAAAATAGCCTGCATATTTCAATGTCACGGGTGACAATGGCGGGTGAAGTTATTATTTGTCATTGACGGTGAACAATGTGAGTTAACGGCAAGTTAATCGTAGTGCGGGCCACGTAACCGACAAGTGGGGCAAGGCCGCGCAGTGACTGTCCAGCGTTGTGCCACTCGTGGTGGCACACTTTCGACTGTTTCGGCCACGGCTGGCTTGCCAGAATAGTGGGCGCTGCACTTTTTCTTGCTGTTAGGGAGGCTTTGCATGGAAGCTTATACATGCTTTTGAATTGATTTGAGAAAGAAGTTAGGCTTTCAACTAAGGAAGATACGTAAAAAAATATGGTATAGTACAGAATATAAAATCTTAGGAACTCATTAATAACATCCATATTTAGATAATTTTATTAAAATCGTAAATTGGAAATACTTTAGACGCAGTTCATTTTGTACACAAAGAGCCTAAAATGTCAAGCAAGTTATAGTGATACATATATATCTAATTTCTTATCTTACTAATATTATAAATGCGAAATGTCATTATCTAGATATATCTCGATCTATCGAACGACGCCACATGCTTCAGCGCCATCTAGATGCTTTTCTATCACGTTAAGTTGGTGAGTATCATGGATGGATGGATATTTGATACTCTTTCAAAATAGCTGAACGGATTTGGAAGAAGTTTGGCATACATATAGTATATAAGGATTAATACATAGATACTTTTAACGCGGGCAAAACCGCGGGCGCATTTAGTTTGAAATATATATAAGAATTAAACAATTACACAAATACACTACATGACGGACGACATATTCGAATAATACAGGATTTTCCCCAACACAACGAGGAAATCTTCCTTATCGTGCAGTTACTTTCACTGGTAAAACTTTCGTGTAAATCTAGCAACACCGAGTCAAGCACCGGCGGCGACCGGTTTGTGAAGTTTGGCCGATAAACTCTATTGCCGTCAATTTGGTAACAGTTTTGTAACCGAGATCATTACACCCGCCGGCGCCGCGACATACTTTGATACAAAGACCAGAAGACGATTTACTTGAACATATTTTATTACAAGTTTTTGTTTAACTTGCCGTATTAGTAATGTATGTATGTAACTTTGTGTGGGTCAAATCTTGGAAGACACTACAAAATATTCAGCATCCAATAAGAAAAGGTCACGTGTAAAAGTAAAAAGAAATAGATCTATTGAACTCCGAATCACAAGCACTTAAGAACACACGTCTCGGTACTGTCAGCAAACAAGGCTCACAGACAGTTTACGCAAACATTTTCAAGGTCCTTCTTTGCACAATAATGAGCATCTTTGGCAATAGGCTGACGACCTTCAAACAAGTGCCTTTGAGAATTAACCGAAGCTAATGTCTGAAAGAGTTCGACTGTATACAGTGATTACAGTGTATTCTATACACGACTTTGTTACCCACATGCTACTCGACTGGAAGGTGAATGGATAGAAAAGAATACTTCGATCTTTGGTGAAGAATAAATTCAATTGTTTCTTGTAATCATGGAATATTATTCATATTTTTTATGAAAACCAAATAGAGTAGATTGGCAATTTCGTCCGAACTTAGTTATAATTGCAGATAAAATAATATTGTATTTATGTAAAGCAAGTATGTTGCACAAAACAATCCATATCTAAAGTAATCAAGTATGTATTGTGCAAACAAAACAAAATAACCTCATAGGAAAAGAGCACAAGGAACACAGAGGAACCTAAAATGTTGTACAAATAATATACACATACATTTTAGATTGGTAGTGATAAGACAGATCAAACATATATCAATATGTTTCCGTAATTGATTACTAGAAAAAGATACTGATTTCTTATCAGTTACTATTCTATTATAGTTAAATATCAACAACAATAATAGACGTCGATAATGCCCTCGGACTTAGAGCCACGGTAAATTATAAATCGGTCATTATAATCAACAAAAACATTACAAATCGATCATTATAATCGAAAGTCTGTTTAAACATGTTTGTTACGTCTTTACGTTAAAACGGCTGACCAATTTGCCTGAAATGTTGTATTAAACTTAGATAGCGAGTATGGTAAAATAGCATATCAGCAACAGAGATACTTTTTGTTTTTACGCATATGTAACTTAACAATGTAACAAGTACAACATTAAAATTTTGAATAAACACCCACGACAATGTCCTTTAGAAAATTAACGTCATAACATCTATCTACGAATCACCACTGATTAATCACGAACCGTTTAAAGACATAATATCGTTTAAAAACTAAAAAACAACAGACTTCAATGCCGCGCTATTCATTTTCAGTACCAAATTTGAGATGTTTATCTCAATATCTCTGGAGATACTTATCATACCTCGATAAAATTACCATGGTACCACACTTGGGATATCTCCTTTCGAACAAAAAAAGAATAATCGAAATCTGTTCATAAACGACGAAGTTATCCGCGAACAAACATAAAAAAAAAAAAAAAAAAATATATATTTATATATATATATATATATATATATATACGGTCGAATTGAGAAACCTCCTCCTTTTTTTGAAATCGGTTAAAAATCGAACTAGTTTTGGAGAAAAATGTCAACATGGATTTGCACAAACAAATGTTTACTGCAGCGCCCCCTGGTAAGTTGACACCGTAACACCTATTTAAGAACACTTATTACCGTAACATTTAAGATCATGCACCTATCAAACGCGAACCCATAACTGAAAACTGCATCAAAATCGGACTAGTCGTTTTGAAGATAGATGGCAACATCGATTTGCACCAAC
The DNA here is from genome assembly GCA_954871355.1 of Cabera pusaria. Classification (NCBI taxonomy): domain Eukaryota; kingdom Metazoa; phylum Arthropoda; class Insecta; order Lepidoptera; family Geometridae; genus Cabera; species Cabera pusaria. Next base: position 18,372,436 of record OX940905.1, read on the forward strand.
AAATTATTACTGCAGCGCCCCCTGGTGAATTGTCACCGTAACATCTATTTAAAAACATGCACCAATTACACCCGAACCCATAACTAAAAACTCCATCAAAATCGGACTAATAGTTTTGGAGAAAAATGTCAACATGGATTTGCACACACAAACAAACAAAGATCCTCTCACCCTAAACGGATATACAGTTTCCGTTCCGTCATGGGTAACAAGACATTAGAATAGATAGTCTATAAGAAACAACATCTTAATAAAGGTTTGCATGCCTGGAAAAAGGAATAAATAATCCAAATTAAACATGCTTTTTAGGGTTCCGTATCCGAAGGGCAAAAAACGGGTACCCTTATAGATTTGTCATGTCTGTCTGTCCGTTCGTATGTCACAGCCACTTTATTCCGAAACTTTTAAGACTACACAGTTGTAACTTGGTAGGTAGGTATTCTGTGAACCGCTTTACTATTTTTATACAAAAATAAAACAAATTAAAGATTAAGGGGGGGCTTACCATACTTGGAACTGAAAATTCATAAAGCCTGTACGTGCGGGGTGTCTATAGATAGGTCTTTAAAAATGACATTGAGGTTCCTAAAACCATTTTTTCTTAAAGTCAATCATTTAAATAAAATGTGTTTTCCCTCCTCCCCCCTCTAACTTTTAAAGTAAAGGAGTGAAAAATAAATAAAATATATATGCTGCAGATCTCAATAAAAACTTTCAACGGAAATTGGTTTAAACGAGATAAAGTTAGTAGTTTTTAAGATATAGCGACCGCATATATAACTTTGTTTTTCATAGTGTTTGTATGAAAAACAAAGTTATTTTTTTTGGTGGCTAACATAATAGTTATAAAATACTCTACTATGTTACGGAACCCTATGAGTGCGAGTCCGACTTGCACTTGGCCAGTTTTTGTACCTTAATTTGGCATATTTATAATTTCATATGTGGCTTATCGCTAACCTGGAGCACTAAGATAATTATAAATGTTCTCTGAGTATCAAGAACACTTTTAACTACATTTGTTTAACCGAGTGACATAAACAAAAGGTTAAGTAGTGAACTTGTTATATCACGCTCACCTTTACGATTAACTAGTACCGTTGTTGCCAATGCGGCCTAAGTAAAGGGGCTAGTGCAAATGTCAGCCATTTAATTACAGACTGAACAATCGACGATAAATACAGATTGAGCAAGATTAGACTAATTAATAATTTTACACTTCATAGTTTCAGAAGAGAAGTTGTGATTAATAATAAATGCATGGCTCAAGGTAAGGGCGCAGTGGCGCGTCTTGGGAGACGCCTACCTCGAGCAGTGGACTGACACCGGCTGATGATGATGATGATGATGAAAGGCCTAGTGTAGTGACACGCAAAATGCTATCATATTTTTGACCGATTTCAAAAAAGGAGGAGGTTCTCAATTCGTCGGATTTTTTTTAATGTATGTTCACCTAATCGGTGACTTATTTATCTCTTTGACACCTGGACCGATATTGAAACTTCTTTTTAACCGACTTCAAAAAACTGGCCAAGTGCAAGTCGGACTCGCACTCGTAGGGTTCCGTAACACAGTAGAGTATTCTATAACTTTGATTTATCGCAACTACAAAAATAACTTTGTTTTTCATAGTGTTTGTATGAAAAACAAAGTTATACTTGCGGTCGCTATATCTCAACAACTGCTGACTGTATCTCTTTCAAACCAATTTTCGTTGAAAGTTTTTATTGAGATCTACAGAATATATTTTTTCTATGTTTTTCACTCCCTTACTTTAGAAGTTAGAGGGGGGGGGGGACACACATTTTACCACTTTAGACGCGCCTATCTTTGAAATGATTGACTTTGAGAAAAATGATTTTAGAAACTTCAATGTCATTTTTAAAGACCAATCCATAGATACCCGTATAGGTCAGTATCTCTTTCAAACCAATTTTCGTTGAAAGTTTTTATTGAGATCTACAGAATATATTTTTTCTATGTTTTTCACTCCCTTACTTTAGAAGTTAGAGGGGGGGGGGACACACATTTTACCACTTTAGACGCGCCTATCTTTGAAATGATTGACTTTGAGAAAAATGATTTTAGAAACTTCAATGTCATTTTTAAAGACCAGTCCATAGATACCCGTATAGGTATAGGTATACGTATAGGTTTGACGAAACAATTTTTTTTTGTTCCAGTCCATGTATGGGCCCCCCCTTAAACTTTTATATTTTTAACCGACTTCAAAAAAAGGAGGAGGTTTCTCAATTCGACCGTATATATTTTTTTTTTTATTTTATTATTTATATGTTATATGTTTATTTTTTTATGTTTGTTCGGGGATAACTTCGTCATTTATGCACCGATTTTGATTATTATTTTTTTGTTCGAAAGGAGATATCCCAAGTGTGGTACCATGGTAATTTTATTGAGGTTTGATAAGTATCTCCAGAGATATTGAGATAAACATCTCCAAATTGCTACTGAAAATGAACATTGAAGTCGGTTCTTTTTTAGTTTTTAAACGATATTATTTATTTTTGTATATAAATCGGAAAGCGGCTTACAGAATACATCTACCTACCAAGTTTCAATTCTGTAGTCCTAACAGTTTCGGAATAAAATGGCTGTGACATACGGACGGACAGACAGACAGACAGACATGGCGAATCTATAAGGGTTCCGTTTTTTGCCATTCGGCTACGGAACCCTAAAAAGGAGGACGTTTCTCAATTCAACCGTATATATGTTTTTTTCTTCTTTTTTTATGTTTGTTCGCGGATAACTTCGTCTTTTATGAACCGATTTTGATTATTATTTTTTTGTTGGAAAGGAGATATCTCAAGTGTGGTACCATGGTAATTTTATCGAGGTCTGATAAGTATCTCCAGAGATATGGAGATAAACACCTCAAAATTGGTACTGAAAATTAATAGCGCGGCATTGAAGTCGGTTCTTTTTAGTTTTTTAAACGATCTTATTTGTTTGAAAGGGTTATTTGAAAGATACTTCCCAGGTGGTCCCATTTAAATTTCATCGAGATCTGATGAGTATCTCCAGGGATAAACACTTCAAACTTGGTACTTACTGAATATGACTAGCGTGGCGTTTGAAGTCTGTTCTTTTAGTTTCTTATACGATCTTAAATTATGCGTGTCTTTTGAACAGACTTACAAACAGGGAGGTGATTCCACTTCAAGAATCAATTCTGTATGTCTGTTTGTTTTTTTTTTATGTTTTTTACGCTATTACTTCGCCAATTAAGAAATTTGAATGGTGGTATGACTATCTAGTGTCCGCCTGGCCAAATACTACCCTCAAGTTAGAAAATCTGTCGCAAAACATAATGTGTTCCGGCTGCTATCCTTGAAAGCCACATTCTAGGCCTAGCGTGCTACCATCCTCGACCGCATCATCACTTACCAACAGGTGAGATTGTGGTCAAAAACTAGCCTAAACGATATACAAAAAAAATCTAAACCGATTTGAATGATTCATTTTTCATGGGTAGGATACATCTTCACGGTGTTCCCATTAAAATTCATTGAGATCTGACGAGTATCTCCAGAGATATGGAGATAAACACCTCAAACTTGGTACTGAAACTGGTTCACGCGGCATGTGAAGTTGGTTTTTTAGTTTTCTTAATTATTTAGGTCGACATTAACGCCTATCGTCAAGAGAGCGTCGTGGCTAAGTTCAGATAGTTTCATTCAGACCCAAGCAACGTCAACTTGCTTAGTATATCCATGCGAAGCGATGGATTGTAACTGTTAAAACTGTATGCAATCAATCATAAGTAAATGTTTACAAACACAAGATGTAGAGATATGCGTTGTGTAATGAGCACGAGACGATAATGATGAGGCGGAATTATCATTTACTAGAGTAGGTAAATGATGAGAATGAGAACCGTCGGTCATTATATTGCATAACATTACGCTGAATGATGCAAATAGGAGCACAGCGACATTCAAAAATAAATTGTAATGACTCATTGAAGTAAAGGGTAGAGGTGTTCTAGAGTGGAGACCACAGCTCGGTAAACGTAGTGTAGAACGATGATATACGCAAGCTGGCTGGCAGCGGTTGAAAACAAAGATTACGTTTTTCAAGAATTATTCTGTAGGAGCTAATTAGTATGAAAAATTGAGTGGCTTCAAGGCAATCCAATGACCTCCGTTGGAGGACGTAGAATGAAGTGTCTACTACCATACCAAGTACTGAACTTGACGTGTGTAAGTGCAGATTTTTAATTTGCCCATATACTGAATAAAGCTTTGACTTTTGACCTCAAGATCAGCCGAATAGCTGATTGCTTATTGAAGTCTAGATGGCAAATGGCAATTAGAAACAATGTATTTCCTAAGTTAAAATACTTTCATTTATTTAAACTCTTCTTTTATAAAAACCTTGTCCTGACAATAACAAACATAACAAAAAAAAAAGGATTAGCCAAATCGGTCGACCCTTCTCAAGTTATGGCGTGACGTGACCAGGGAAATAGGGATTCATTTTTATATGGATTTGACTAACAAATTCATACATTCATTGATAATTTTTGAGAATTCTGCAAAAATTACTTTGCTCTTATGATTTATGTCTCAGAATTATCACAGTATTTACGTTACAATGTCTTTAATAATTTCAATACAATTTAATCTGTATGAGACAAAGGATTTCTGTTAAATGGATTTATTTGAGCAAAATGCGTGTATGTAACTAAGCCATTAGAAATCAGTTCACAAAAACGATGAAACAACAATTGTTCTATGATTTACAATACCTATTTACCCGCAGCCACGTGTGTAAATAGAGTACTTTTATTTCAATTTCAAACAAACACTTGATCAAACACATTAGTACGAGGAATAAAACTGTTTTATAACACAACGAATTGGCAATTACGAGGCCATCGATCTTTTTTATTATTTATGGAAACTGGACAAGCTAAATGCTCGCCTGATAGGAAGCGATGAAGTCTGCCTATTACAGATACCGTGGCATGCAAATCTCTAGATTGTCAGAATTTTGCGCGGGACCGCAATGCGCCTGTTATACCGAGTTCACACCAGGCGATTCTAGTCGTTCAACTGGCTAGGGATGTACTTGTCTTTCGATTCCAAGTAATTTTAGTATCGATACTTTAGAATCGATACATAGTAAGTACCGGTTATAAATACTCGTTTCATTAATCAATTATTTGTTTTGGAAGAACATTAAGGCTGGCATTATACAGCGATAATAGGTTTTCGAATGAAACTATTTGATTTGCTAATCAAGCGTGATTTAATCGATAAAAAAATATCGATTGGGTATTTTTTGTAACTCGTATCGTACATCCCTAGGAAGTTGAACGACTAGAATCGCCTGGTCTGAACCTGGTATTAGGGTGTTACCACACCAATCGATCGACCGACGATCGATGCCCGATCGATGGTCGATCGACTGATGTAGTAGGTATTAACTGTCAATTGAAGTCCACCTCATTCGACGATTGATCGATGCCGTCGATCGATTGGTGTGGTAACACCCTTACCTTGCGACTTGATATTATAGTCTCATACGCCCTGTAATTTCACTGGAAATTTTGTTCTTCGAACCGAAATTCATTTCTATTTCACGGGTGAATTACAGACAAAGCGGTACCTAGTATCGCCCCAGGCGAACTAGCATAAATCCTTCCACTGAATAAATAAACTTCTACGTGTGCTAAATGAATAATTTTCCTCATTGCACATAGCAACGTTCGTAACGTAAGGTTGGAATGATATACATACAATTCAAGAATTTATGGTTGAAATTTCCGCACGGATATTTCAACATAATTCGTGTCGAATTCACCGTGAATAAGTACAATTAAATTCTAAAGGAAATTCATAAAATTATTCAGCATTCAGGGCCACTTTTCCACAGCAACAGAAGCAAATCAGTACTATTATAATACAATATTCGAGCTCCACGACGTCTATTATGTATTCTGTGACGAAGACTAAAACGACAGGTATAATGATATTGTATAAAGTTATATTAATAAATTCAGGGACATCCACAAAAATCACACGGATTTTCCTTATTGTTAAGTATAGCAAGAAAAGGGCGCTTACAATTCAGTCTCAGCTCGATCCAAGGGCAACATGCGACAAGCACTCACAATCACAACACAACACTCGCAAACGATCCCGCGATAAAGGGCGACACGACAGCCCGCGACGCGGTACCAATAACAAATGATGAAGATTGCAGGAAGTGTTTTGGTACCGACCTGATCTTTTCCTGAGGCTGAGCTCGCCGGTGCGCCTGCGCCGACTTGAAACCTCCCACCGCCGCGTCTGCGAAACACGAACAAAGTTACATAAAGTCACCATACATACGATCAAAACACGGACCGATATAAACAACAATTTTATTATTATCGAATAATTTAACGAGTCCTTGTAGGCTGAAATTCCACAATAATACTACTGGCTATGTGGTTATTTTAAAATCGCAGGCAGCACTAACATAACGAAAAATAAACGTATACATTTTGTACAAGTCGATTACGTCGATAACGCTAATCAAACATAATTATTAACACCGTTCGATAACAAAAACGTATGATAAACACAAAACAAAAACCGTAAATAATGTTATATTTGTCGAAGTATTACACAATTGATATAATACTTTTATGAAATTCTGACACAATAACTAGCATGGTAAGTATTTCTTCGTACAATGCAAAGCCCGCAAGGCAATGTCGCAAAACGAATGGATTGTTTTGAATAACATTTTCTGTATGTTACTAGCATTGCATTACGTCACATGATTTACACCGGCACAATAAAATCTGACACAACAATGGGTTACCAATCACTATCGAAATGAACGACCATATATTTCAATATCTAGTATTATAAAATACAAGCTAACCTCCCTTCTGTTTCGCCCGCGAATTCGGCCCATATTACTCGCTGATAAGGTAGCTTTTGATAGGTAAAATTTGAATTTGGTCCAGTAGTTTTAAAGTTTATCAATTACAAACAAACACATTTTTTTTTCTCTTTATAATATTAGCATAGTTTTCAATTGTGGATTATATGTGATATTTGTATAGATAGCCAATCTATACAAATATCACTAGATAGATTCAATCAGACAGCTTGCAATTTCATTTTTTCAATAAAAATCAAGAGCGTGATTTCATACGCATTATATTAGTAACTTTCTGAAGTTATCCGGATACAAATTCAGCTATAACAAATTTACGGCTTTTTTTCTCTTTCGTACAAGAAAAAGGTGCTATTGGGGTCCCCAATAGTCATCAATGTAAGGACCATGAGTCTGTTTTTGATCTATCTCTACGAAAAATGTAAACTTGACATTTTCAAAATCATGTCATCATATCAATGTGGGTCAGTCAATACAAAACCGCACTTACTGGTTTTAAGATTGGTTGCATTCGACCAACATTTTAGTACTTTGATATGGAAATATGCAATGGGTGCCACGAATACTTTGCAATTAAAATTCGATAAATATTAATGTTTGGATGAAATTATTTAACATAATTCAAAATTAATATTATAATTCGAAATTTTAACATACAAGATTTTTTTGAAAATTTGACATACATTCACTACTTATGTAAGATTTAGAAGATTCTGTCGAGCTGATTAATCTGTTTCAAAAATATTTTCAAATTAATAAAAGAATATATCCAAAAATATATTACAAAGGCTATTAAGCTTATTAGCAAAGGGGCAGATTCACATTACCGACATTTATAATAATGATATAGGTATATAAATAATAATAATAAAATGAACATATTTATAATGACCGATGAGACATGAGGAATGAATGATGATATTGTTTTGAATTAAAATGATATTGTTTGCATACTTTTTTACAAAGTTCAGCCGTTTTTGTTATATCATCAAATTGGAATTATGAGAATTTTTACTTCCTACTTATGAAAGTACTAAAAAATCTTCCACGTAATCATTGAAGCCGTTTAGGAGCAAAATAATTAAGAACACACTTAACCCAAATTAAATATAAAAAAGTAGAGTAGGTACAAACACGTATTTACAAAAACATGCGGGCCCTACCATTACATGAATGTCTCACGTTCCCACGACGGGAACAAACTGCTATCACGTTTTTGTTTCTCGTTGCATTGTCATCAGCGTATTTACTATACGTAAGATGCATTTTGTAACAAACTTAATTATCAACTTAAATTGTATTTGTACATTCATAAAATAATGATGATTTATTTAAGAGATATGCAGCGAATTATTTGTACACACAAACGTATTGGCCTAATAATGTTAATTTGTAGTAGGTACCTAAGTATATTTTCTTCCTGACTAGTTTGTTCTACGGATTTAGACAGTATTTACGTGGGTTTTTTTCTCTATTTTCTTCACAAAATAGAAAACTAAACGAAATAACAGCATATTAATTGCGTCTCATGAACATTAATTTATTAACGTAAAATTGTATTACTTTACGATAATGATACGAAAAAAAAATAATCTAATAAATTTAAACCACATGCATATTCCTTATTTTTCGCATCAACGCACTGCATCCAATATACGCTGAAAAATCTATATGTTCAGTCTCACAGGAAAGTTAAGATGTGTATGTTTGTTTCTCAATCACGCAAAGGCTGAATGATTGGACTAAATTTGGCACACAGATTGTTCGCAGCCTAACCACAAGTTAATCTCTAAGACATAATTAGGACTTTTTATGAGGGCTTTTTTATCGCCAGCGTACCGTAGCGGGATATGTACAATTATAGTAACCTTTTGCGTAATTTCACGTCTAAATTTTAAAATTTCCGTCAAACCGTGTACATTTAGAAAGTGAATATGTTTTTGCCTAGATCAGGAAGAGTAGGTAATACCTTCGTTTACGAGGCCAGCCCAGCATTCCATATAGGACTTCCGTGACAGAAAAACATGTAATACTCGTACTTTATGGTATTTTTGTGTAAGTCTTGACGTGTTACCTGGGTCGTGCTAAATAGGCGAATGTAATAGTAGAAGTAGGCTTTGGCTGTGGCTCGAACCAACTATCGGATAGAGATGTCGCCAACCGATTTACTGAGCAATGAGCATATGATAATCGGTGCCAGCCATTCATAAGGCGCGAATTATACAAAAACGGCGTAAGGTGAAAGCGCGGCGCAGGCATCTTGCCGCTACAAAATATACACGAACGCTACGAAATATACGATTGTGTATAATTCACATCGTGTCGCCTACCTACATTTTGTATCGAAACGTTTTGAAGCGGCAAGATGCCTGCGCCGCGCCTTGACCTTACCATAGAAAAGATAATAATACTACGTATAGAACGGACACTCTGTTCCCCCCACCAATCCGGGCTACCTCACCTCGCCACCGATTCTGGAGCTGTCGAAGAGCTAATGTGAGCAAAGACGCCATACGCGCACGACTACAGAACAATACTACCTCAAAAGGAGAAGAACATCAACTTCATACATGTATGAATATAAAACACAGAAATATCAATAATAAGTATTATGGAATATTTCTGTAGGACTAGGTAGACACAGGAGGTTCAAATTTACGTAGTTTCTATATAATATATATACTAATACACTTATATTTGTATACCTAACTATATATTCGTATTTCAGAATTAATTTTCATAAATGAAACAACGATATACTCGTGCGTGAATAAACCTTAGTTTTTAAATATTGAATAAAAACTTTCTTAATAATTTATTTATCATTATCACTTTTTCAAATCAAATAACTTAAGTATATGAAATGTCCCTACCTAACTCTTCACTATTCAAATAACGTAATAAAATATTTAAAAGATTTTAGTTTGCAAAAACTTTCGCTACTGTTTCACTCGCACGCGTATCGGTCTTCGTTCGCAGCATAGAGAAAGTATATGTAGAGACAACAATAGCGTATTAGAATGGAATAGCTATAGAGATATAACCAGACTAAAACGATGAACACGTGATACATACGCCAGCTATAAGATAAAAGGAACAACGTAATTTGGTCGGGTTATACGTGACAGCGGGTGAGAGCCTATGGGTTCATTAGAAACTGGCTCCATACATTGCTGGAGCCAGTTTAAACGCATACGCAGGTAAATGATACTAATTATTGTTCATCTCGCTCTGTCATACCAGTGATTGAATAGTTTTATCCTTCTCATATTGTTATTTAAATGCCACATCCGTTTAATATTCCATTCACGGTTCGCAGCGAGACAAGTGTCTTAGTTATGGCGTATCGCGTTGAGTAAATGAGAATAATTTTATTATCTATATACTTTTGTAACCATAGCGAAGTACTGGCTAGCAAGTCTAAACCGACTTCAAAATGAAGTAGGTTCTTACGGTGACATCCTTAGACTTCACGCACACAATTGCGCCTGTAGAAAAACGACATGTGTGTAGTGTCTGTGTAATAGGTCGTTAAAACGCTAGTTTGTATGGAGATTTAGTCGAGTGTCCGGGGTGTGACCTTACGCCGTTTCTGTATAATTCGCGCTTAAGAAAGGTGGCGATAGTAGCGCTGTATGGATTGGACCAAGGTTAGCTTTAACTTTCCGCTAGGCTTTAGTGTGCTACAAGTCCCGCTAAATGTCAACTTAATTTATAGTTTAAAGACATTTTCTGCTGTGCTACCATGTTCTTACAATATCATTACAGTAAGAGGATACTGAAGTTCGAATTGATCAGACCTATGAAAATTGATTTAATAGCGTCATCATCTAGAAAAAAGCTCAGCCTTATAACGGTTGAACGGATATTCGCGAATCAAAGCCAAGAACACTAACGATAATTACGCATATCAAACAAAATAAAACTAAATCAAAATCGGTTCATCCATTGGGGAGCTATGATGCCACAGACATATTATACACACACACAGACACACGTCAAACGTATAACACCCCTCCTTGTTACCCCTTCCTTTGTGGAAGCCGGTTAAAAAAGTAATATTCACACAAAATCAATAAGTTCCTTCTCTTTATGGCAAATCGGCCAAAATTTGCTTTTTGTTTTTGTATTGCATTAGTGTAACTGTGATCCCATAGAACATTCCAGTGCATATTACCTCAGAGCTCGGCAGGTACAGGTATCATAGCAAAACATCGCTGCAACCAGTTGAGTAATGTCCACTGACCGGATTATGTTTCCTACTTGCACAAGCTATCAACAAACCTCATCTCGATACTTGTATTTCTTGTTTTTTTTAGGGTTCCGAACAATATAAAATAAGAAAGCCATAATAATATAGCCATTAATAATACAGGCACCTACTTAGGTCTAATGTCCCTTAAAATTGAAAAAAAAATTGATATAAACAATACGGCCAATTTTGACTTTCGCAAATAGTTCAATGGAAAACCTTACTTCCCAATATCGTGATATTTGGCATGAAGCGACCTCTTACAGCTTAAGAAAAAAAAAACACAAAATAATGACAAACTACGCATACGGAACAGTCGGTGAGCGAGTCAGAATCATACCTGACCGATCTTTTACTTGGTTCTATCATTTTAGAAGACTTATATTTGATTAACAAGTATCTTATTTAGCATACATTGAAACCAGAGGCGTCACTCCTCTCCTTTTACTTACAATGAACGAGTTGCCATTCCAACACGCTATAGTGTTACGTTCAAGACAAAAGAAGATCTGAGAATCCAATGTGTTTATTTCTAAGATCTTGCCTATAATATGTAGGATGGCTAATTTCTTCTAGAGCTAAAAATGTCATAGACATAATTAAACAAAACATTGACCGAGGCACAGAAATTCAAGCTCAAGGTCTGACAGAGAACTAGACCACAGTATTCTAGGCCTAGCGTGTTCACCATTTTCGACCACATCAACGCTTACCACCAGGTGCGATAGTGATCAAACGCTAGCCTATACGATACTTAAAAAAAAGAGAATCATATCACCCATCCCATAATACGCTGTCATGTCACATGCTACGACTATTTCGTAAATGTTAAGTCATCCACCCACCCGCAAATGCTTGGTACATTATTTAGCACATACCCACATCTAGTTAGAGTCCATGTTTAGAGCTGATTAAATACTCCGATACAGTAACTGAGCAGTAGTTATTGTGAGGCAATCTATTGGGTAAACCACTCGTGATCTAGTTGAGGTAACAGTGGGTTTAATTAAGTTACGTCTTAAAATAGCTGTATAGGTAACAACCAATCATTGTAAAACAGATTAATACCTTCTCTTAAAACAGTTTGGTAATCTTAAGTTCAAAATTAAACGATGACATAAATGTCAATTGCCTGGTCAAAATTACTCTTTGAGCGTAATTAACATGTTAGCCATTGAAGGCCTTTACGGATCATTACCATTGGCCTATATATATATTAGTCCACTGCTGGACGTAGGCCTACGGAACGCCACTTGGCTTGATCTTTAGCTTTCCGCATCCAGTCGCTTCCACTTACATTTCGTAGGGTAGTCACCCCACCTGGCCTGAAGTACGATGTGGCCAGACAACTGTCACTTCAGTCAGTTTGCTTATTTTGCAAGCTATGTCAGTTGCTCCGGTTCTCTGCCGGATTACATAATTTCTGTTTTTATACCTTAATGAACTCTAAGCATAGCTCGCTCTATTTCTCGCTCAGCGACCTTTAACTTGTGGATTAGCTCCACCTTACGGTGTCCACGTTTCGGCTCCGTAGGTTTATCTGACAGGACACACTTATCAAAGACCCTTCTCTTCAGGAAATGTGGTATGAACGACGTAAAGATATTGAAAATTCGGGCACAAATATGCACAAATTTACTGTATCAGTATACAAAAAATAATAACTGTGCGTTCAGCCGTTTCCGATATATAGCAATCGCCAAAACGTTCACCCAGCAAAAAACGAAATATCTCTGAAATCTTAAGATTAAGTTTTAGTTTATTTGTATTTAATTTTGTTATTAGTATTTAAGCTTTTAGCTTTGCATATTATTAAATATGCAAAAAGATAGCTTAAATACGAGTATAAATGTGCCTCTAGTATATTAATACAGCTAGACCCATCAATTTAAAAAATATTTGCTGGGCGAACGTTCGTGCAGCAGAATCCGTTTTTCTTAAATAACTCTGAAGCCGTTGGAGGCACAAATTTAAAATTTCGGGCACATTTACACGATATAAGGCAATAATTATCTGCATCATTCAATTCTTGAAAAGGCGATACATTTTGCTGGGCGAACGCACACGGGCTCTGCACTGCATCACTCGACAAACGTTTACAGTATACGTATAACGACATAAAGAACCAGGTTCCCATCGTAGATCACACATAATAAGACCTTGTACCTATGTAGTTACTTCACAGTTAATGCAATAAATAACATTCTATTCTGTTCATAGTAACCACATGTGAATGTAAGAGGTCCATTACGATGATCAACTTACGAAAAGATACAAGTTGTGAATGCGGACAACGTGTTCTACTTTGTGCCACTGTTACAAGGTTGTCTACTGACTCTCGGATCTAGTTTTTATACTGTGGTTCTTGGTTCATTACTGTCACAGATAAATGTTAAGTGTATTATCTTAACTAATTGTTTTTGGTATTGGATACAGACAAGTGAAAAGACTGTGATTGAAAAATACAAAATAAACAAAACAAAAACATTTCAAAAACTATCCCAAAAAGAATACGGGTTTATCGTGTGGAATTTAGGAGTTCCTATGGCCAACTTCCGTCTCCATCATTAGACCGGCTCGATGGTACCATTCATAGCATTGTATTGTTATCCGATTTACTTATGCAAAATTTCAGATCAATCAACCATCGGGAAATGGGTCAACATTTGCCTAAAAGTTAGATTAGACCAACAGACATCGGCACAGTTGAAACTAAATAAAAGCTTGTAAAATAGGAAGCGGCTAATGCGAAAGCTATATATTTTTGTGCAGAGGACGATACACAGGGATCTGTCTTCCAGGGATCACAAATGATAGGTTGTCTTTCCCATTACAATGAGAATTTAAGTATGAGATGCAGCTCAAGAATTTTGTAAAATTTGCTAATTATCTTGTATGTTGGCAACTGTGACATTTAAAGATTTTACACAAATATACAAATCAGCAATGTTCTGCTACATTAATTATTAGCTGTAAAGCAATGTAGAATTTCAACTTATGTGTGTGAGCCCTTTATAAACCTGCAGTAGGTATTATTAGAACCGCATTTACTGCTCTATGCATTTACAGTTCCTGGTTCAACGGAATAGACCTTTCTATATCTCGTTCTTTATCTATCTATCTATACTGTAACTTGATTCAAACAAAGATAACGTTTTTTTTTTGTTCCAATACGACGTATGATGAAAATAAAATGACAATTACACACTCTTACATGAAACCGCAAACTATTTCTGGGGGACCTAAATATGCTGAGTTTTTGTGCTTATTTTTGATAAAGAAGGATATCAAACGCCGTAACCTTAAGGTGTTCCGGTAGCACACAGCCCTTGAGAGTCAGACCATTCAAGGCCTAGCGTGGTAACCATCCTCGACCACACCATCGCTTACCACCAGGCGAGATAGTGGTCAAACGCCTTTACATTACTTAAAAAAAATAAAGAAACATATAGCAAGGGTTAAAAACCTTTCTCGTCCTTAGTAAAGCTGTCATCTTAGGAGCGTCTTTCCTGGTCGTATCTGGGCGTGCTACTTTCACTGGTCGTTCTACATTCGCCGGCCTCGCGGCCGATCGTTGCGTTTGCTTGCATCACGATATTATGTCATTGGAATTTAACACCGGCGTTCTTTTTGTTTGTGTTTTGATGTAGTTTGAAGGACGCTGGATAGGTAAGGTTAGGTAAGGTCGGTGATTGGTGTATCGATTAATTATGGATGAAGAGGTAGGGTTTTTGTTGGTCTCAATAATTTCTCATTTTAAACTTTTACTGTTCAATACCGGATTAAGACATAAACATTTGTTATACATATAGGTTGTGGGCCATTGAAATTACCAGAGGATTGTGCTCAGTGGCGTGCAATACCCTATTGCACGGCACTGATTTTACTCTATATGAGAAAAAAATCTTAAAATATATTATTGAGATAGCTTAGGCAAAAAGCAGTCGGAAAATGTTAGTTTTAGTTCATAAAATAGCAAACTAAATTATAAAAATCAATTCATAGGTTTCAACTTTTTTAATCTGTTTCATAACACCATTAAATATTAGTTGCCATGTTATTACGTCATACGGCTATGTAAACTTAGAAGTGTCAACTGTCAACTATCATATCACTGTATTCGCTTACACAGCCAACTGACGTCATGACCACAGAGCAATATGGCGTCCACTGACGACAAATTTTTACGACAAATTTGAAAATGCAATATTTATATGCGTTTTTATGACACTTAACGATTGAATTTTGTAATTTTTTTAGTGGTTCATTAGCTGTATAGAATCTAATAGACACGTTTCAAAAATGGGTGTAATACCCTATTGGAGAGTCTTATGACTAGCAGTGGACTAGTATAGGTATATAGGCTGATAATGATGGGGGAAATCTTTTTCTAGTCAATATGAAAAAAAAAATGCATTTATGCTCTATTCAAGATGATATCACTGGTTGAAGTTACAATGTTCACACAACTGTTCAAATTATTGAAAAGTCTTCTGTCAATAAAATAAAGTAGATATTCATCATGATCACGATATATCTTTATTTATAAGTAGGTAAGAAACAGTATTCACTTGAGAAAACGCAATAAAAGTTTTAAAAAAACCGCCTACCAAAACTACAGAGCCCAGTTTATGTAGTTATGTAGTTAACTAGTATGTAGTTAACTTGCGGCTATGAACCATCCTTGTACTGCCTTTACAGCACAGCTTCGCGTTATCTTTGAATAAAACCACGACAAGGCTAACGAAAACAATAAGGCGTTTTCTTTAAAAAAAAAAGTTCTTGGAGACTCAACAGATGGCTTTCAAAATGAAGGCATTTGGCAATGAAGGCAAGGAACCGACCAATGTCTGACATTGTAAATCTGCCATACCTCAAGTTTTCTTTTAATGATTTTTTGATTGATGGTAAGTTTTTGTATATAAAATATTAAGACCTGATGAGTAGGTATCTCTAGAGATATGGATATAAGCACCTAAAATATGCTAATAGTTAATATATCTCGCACAGGGTTTTTTAAACTATCCTAATAATAAACTTACGGTGTTCGGGCAGCACACATTTCTTGAGTCAGATTATAGACCTAGTGTGGTCACCATATCCGACCACATCATCGCTTACCATCAGGCCAGTTAGTGGTCAAACGCTTACCTAGGTATAAGAAAATTAAAAAGTCTATATTCACACTATTATACACACGTTTCGTGTACATCGTGTGGTGCATTACCTGCATTGCGTTTACTATTTTTTACTAACATATAAATTAAGAATTTGAAATATTTATATCAGCAAAATATCAGCATTCTTCATAAAAAATGTAGCCTGTTGTCACTCGGGGTACAAAAACAAAAATGACGACATCTTTCTAATGAAATTGATCCAGCTTTTTCCGCTCGTAGCGGTCACATTTCTACGTATAAAACAAAGCAATGCTTCCCGCCGTCTGTCCCTCTTCACGCTTAGATACGGTTATTATAACGATAGAATAACATTACCGTCGCTTATTGCCGGTTTGTCTCAATTAAAGTAACATCGAAATCAAAATCTCAAAATATATCATGCAGATAGGCGAATGATCCTATATTTATATACATTTTGAGATTTTGGTAGCCGGATTTGTTTATTTTGTGGTATTTTGACAGGCTAAGGCGATTCTTAATTTTAGTGCAAAAGAGCATAGATCTAACTACGACTAACTATATAACTACGCAACGGTTTTCATCAATAGTGAGTGTTTCATAAGGAAGGTTTATATGTATAGTTTAATATTGTTTCGTGTCAAGTTGTTGAAATATGAATATAATTACAGTTCAAGATATAGAAAAAAGTCAAGCTGACTGAGAGCTTTCATCGAACATGCTGTCTTATTCTTTAAAATATAACTAAATAATTTATAGCACAGTGTGACCTACACCCGCACTTTACGCACACTTTTCCGTGAATATAGTCGATTATTGCACGACGTTTAGCAACCTCGCTGCGCTCGGGTGCCTACTTCACGCCGTGCAAATCTTCTATTTGACGGAAAAGCGTAGCAAGCGTAAAGTGCGGGTTTATGTCACACTGACAGCCACAAAATAATATACGATACTCGTGACTTAAGTTGTCTATTATTGCACGGCGTACGTTCACTTCACGCCGTGCAATAATAGACTACTTAAGTCACACGTATCGTTATATACTATTATGATGCCATCGTTCCTCTTTTTTAGGACTACAAAAAAGTCAGCGATGGCATATGCTTACATTATACGGATAACTTTCTATAAACATAGCCATCAATTATGTTTAAAAAATATACATACAATGTCAGATTTAGACATTCTATTTAGACAATTACTTATTATATTTGTTCTTATCAAAATTTATGCATTTCATGTCATCGTATCGTATCGTATCCAATGTATGTCATAATATTCGCCTTTTACACCACACAATTTAAATTAATATCTTATGAAATATCATAAAAGCTGACATCACTATAATGTATACATTGCATCCGTGCGATGCCGGGGTGGGTCGCTAGTACAAAAGTACGAAAAACAAGATCCGTTTGGGCCAATTAAGTAAAATACCCAACAATAAATCGATATTAATGACACATCCTAAACGTAATTGAGCGTGAAGCCGCCGAATAAAAACGATAGATATTAAAAAGTGGGACGATCGCGTCGTATTACATCATTTGCGTGCAATTCGCATCGTTAAATTCGTCGTACAATGGTGTCGGCACACGCAAACTAACGGAACACACGGTCAGATGATCATTTTCTTATGGATATAGAATATAGAGAAGTTCTTTTTTATAATATCTTATAGGCTAGCGTTTGACCACTATCTCACCTGTTGGTAAGTGATGATGCGACCGAAAATGGTAAGCACGCTAGGCCTAGAAAGGGAACTGGCTCTCAAAAGTAGAGTAGTAGAAAGAATAATTTAGGATCGTTTAAAAAACTAAAAGAACCGACTTCAAACGTTGCGCTAGTCAAAGTAGCCAGTAGACGAGTTATTATGTAGTATGTCGTCGAGACAAATAAATGTGTCGTAATAAAAATGTTGATACATTAAAAACGGCTCGGCCGATTTCATTAAAATTTAAATGGGACCACCTGGGAAGGGTACCATTTAAAACAAAGATTTTTGCAAATCGGTTCAGGCATCTTTGAGTAATCGGTGAGAATACATAATAAATAAAAAATTGAAAAAAAGATTCCGACCAATTGAGAACCTCCTCCTTTTTTGTGAAGTCGGTTAAAAAGGGAGAATAAGAGCGAGGCGTTCGCATTATGGTAAGTTACGACCCTTGCCTTTTTGGCACAAAGAAAGCTTTGCGACTTAATATTTCCGATTCGTATTGATTCGAGATAGTGGTCAAACGCTAGCCTGTTGCGCAACTTTTCCATAAAAACTTTTTAAATACCGATCACACCCATCAACAACAATATTATAAGTTTGTATATTTGTTTGTTTGTTTGTTTGGGACTTTTTCACGGTCAAACGGCTGACCGATTTAGCTGAAATTTTGCACAGGGATAGCCAAAATTATGGGGTAGGCTATAGAATACTTTTTTTATATTTTATTGTCGACTTAGGTTGCTAAGTATGTCTCCACGAAAATACCTATTATTTAAACTGGATAATACATAGCCGATGTCCATCCGGAAAGTACATTCTAAATATTTCTGAAAAAATGATTGAAATCGAATGTGAAGTTGCAGAGATAAATTGGTACAACCAAACTTACAAAAATACAAACTTACAAACGTTACATCTTTATAATATTATAATTAAGATAAATTCAAAAGCTTTGAAAAATAAAATATGGATAAACTCACCATTTTGTGTGATTGTGGCATCCTCACGGTCGGCCTGACTCAGTCCCATGACTGGTCTGGCACAAGCCTCATCACTGTAAACAATTTAAAACTATAAGGATTTAAATATAAAGCTAAAATTTTCGCAATCTATAATAATACCAGCAGCGCCTCAATGTAGCTTTCTATTAGTGAAATATTTTTTTTAATCGGTTCAGTCGTTTTGAAGTTACATCGTAACAAACGAAAACAAAAATGTTCGTCTCCTCTTTATAATATTAGTTCAGATGTAAAACCTAAGGGTCAGTTAACACCTCCACGCGACGCGACGATGCTTGTGGTTTCGCACGACGCAGCAAGACGCGCGGCGCGGCCGAATTATGTTAGCGAAATGTGTATCTTTTTAACCGACTTCAAAAAAAGGAGGAGGTTTCTCAATTCGACCGTATTTTTTTAATTTTTTTTATGTTTGTTCGGGGATAACTTCGTCATTCATGCACCGATTTTGATTATTCTTTTTTTATTCGAAAGGAGATATCCCAAGTGTGGTACCATGATAATTTTATCGAGGTCTGATAAGTATCTCCAGAGATATTGAGATAAACATCTTAAAATTGGTACTGAAAATGAACATGGAAGTCGGTCCTTTTTTAGTTTTTAAAAGATATTATTGTGTAGTAAATAAAGTTCTATTAAGTATGACTCTCTTAAAAAGTGCGCGTCTCGTCGCGTCGCGGTCTGAGCTGACCCTTAATGTAGTGTGGGAAATGCGGCAAGAAGATATATGATAATAGGTTACCTCAACAACTGATGAGTGTAGCAAACAACAGTGCGGCGCTCGTCAGCGAGCCCGATGGAGAAGGTGGCGAGCTCGGGCTGAGCCAGGCGCTCCACGCACCGGTGGATCAGGAACCGCCGGTAGTTCGACACCGGCGGGAATATTAGCACGCTGCAACATACGCCACATATTGAGATAGGAAGCAAAAGATTGAATAATTTTGTTTAAAAACTAAGGCCCGTATTTTAACTAACTATACTTTGGTCGATCCTTTCTAAGCACGGGCAACTGGGCACGATTTTACCAGTCAAATAGCTTCATTCTATGATGGGAGCAGATCCACAGTTGACCAGCATTCTATAATACTAGCCTTAATAACGCAATTAGCTCCAAAAGTCCAGGTAGTAGGAGCATTATATCAATGCTCTGCCTGACTTGCTATCAAAAAGTAGCTCATCACCATCAAGGAAAAAATCTGCCACCACAAACTTACAGTTTTCCAGCAGCCCTTGTGAGTCTGAACATTCTAGACCTAGCGAGTTTACCATCCTTAACCACATCATTGCTTACCACCAGGAGATATAGCAGTCAAACACCTAGCATCATCATAAGCCTCTCTCTCCACAGCTCTATCTCTCTGTCCACAGCTGGGCATAGGACACACCTTTGTCACAACACTAAGCTCAATCTTCAGCTCTTCATTTCCAACACTAGCATATTAAATATAATGTTTCTTTGAAGTGTTACACACTTTATATTTATGTAAATTGTCCTGTCGAAATGATGTAATTTTGGATTGTGTTTAAACTCAGCATATTACGAATATGCTAGTAAATTGTTAACAATTTACTAGCATATTCGTAATATGCTGAATTTCATATAATATCTAAAGTCAATTAACGAAAACGGGCAGATATTTTCA
The DNA here is from genome assembly GCA_954871355.1 of Cabera pusaria. NCBI lineage: Eukaryota > Metazoa > Arthropoda > Insecta > Lepidoptera > Geometridae > Cabera > Cabera pusaria. Next base: position 18,393,120 of record OX940905.1, read on the forward strand.
GATAGTGTTCTGAAATATTTTGCATCATTTTGGCATGCGATCTTGATGATATTCACAATGTTACAGTATGTTTAACTAAGTGTTGCAGTAATTTTGCAATGTAGCAGCAGGCGCTTATGACAAAAATTGACATAATGCATGTAACGGATTCAAATACTTAAAAAGTAACATAAATAGGTACATCCTTTTGTGAAGTTGGTTAATATAGACAACACAAGACCATTTTGTCAGTAATACAACAAATAATACATATTTTTAAGGTGTAAACTAGTTATTTCACCATATCTTTCTTATGACTATTAAGTCAATATTAAAAAAATATTGTAGATAAAATAGTATATCTTGGTTTAAGGGGCAGACAATATTTTTTTGCATGGTAATTTTTGTTTTTTTTTTTTATTTTTACAATCCAGTATTCTACAAATGTGATTTTACTACAGTAGCTTTTTATCAATAGCTAATATAAATTGTTTATTATATTGTATTAAATTATGCATACTATGAGGAATATACAAGAGCACTTCGAACACAAAAAAAATTGTATTAGTTATTATTAAGCATTTGTTTCCCATGCATACATACATGCATACAATCAGGCCTTTTTCCCGTTGGGGTAGGCAGAGACTACTTCTTTCCACATGCTACGATCCTGACATACCTCCTTCGCTTCTTCCACTTTCATGAGCATCTTCATACATGCTTGCCGGTTATAGGTACTTTTGACTTGGAACTTTACTTTTACCATGCAATTCTTAAATAATTGTGGTGTTATTTAACTATTGCACCAATGTTCTTTATTGCAAGGTCCCCTTCAATTAAACACCATCCTTCCATCTATACCCATTTGTCTCTCTCTATCTGTCTGTGATGACTCTCATGCAGTAATTTTTTTAGATAGTATATCACTCAAATCAATAAAATATTTTTATTAGTCAGATTCCAGCACAATGAACCTGTCTGTAGTGTACAAATATTTCAACAGGTCAGGTCAGCATTTGACTATTATCTCACCTATTGATAAGTTTAGTATCTTTATTGACAGGTTGGTACAAAAGTATGCCTAGAATGGGAACTCATTAAATATAGTCAGCTCATTTTTTCCTTTGTCTGACAATATCTGGTATTTCTAAAAAACACAATTATAATTCAACACAATATCATTTCTTTTTTTTTTATATATCTTATAGGCATTTGACCACTATCTCACCTGTTGGTAAGTGATGATGTTGTCGAAGATGGTAAGCACGCCAGGCCTAGTATGTGAACTGGCTCTCAAGGACAGCTGCCAGAACACATGTTTGGTGTCTGAGTAATGCTACTTTGATATAATTTGTTGTAAATAAATATAATTTCAATTACTATCATTCAAATATTCTACATCTTCAAATAAAAAAATAAATAACACTAACAGGTATTTATTATTGTTTAGCAATCATAGCTAAACATTACCGGCAAGTAGTGACCTAGGTTCTGTCTTTCATTTATAGTATAGGTATTATTATTGTAGTTTATATAATTATGATATTGTCATAAGGAAATTATATATATTTAAATTATACATATAGGTAATTATACAATTTTTTTAATTGTTTTCTTAGGTTATGATGTTTTATTATAGCTACAATCTAACTTTTCGTAGAATGATTTCTTGCATGCACATTTTAATCGAGCACCGACTTTTTTATACGATTTATACGCCAGCTAAAATTGAGCAACTCTGACAACTCTTTGATTAAAATAACTGGTAAAAGCATAACTAGAAACATTTTAATCTATGCGAGTGAAACTCAAGTTTGAGCTGGATTTCACGCACCTACACCCAGATTTAGTAGCGTTCAAGGTATCATCTCGATTCGCATCATTTGATTCGTGCATGCGCTTGCCTTTGATAACCTTGAAAATGATAATGTTGATACACCACCTAGCTGATCAACATTTCACTCAGTGATACATAACGGTTATCGTCAGATTTTCATACCAAGCTGCAGCCTAAACACCGCATAATTTTCGCATTAAACAACAAAAATAAATTGTTTACCTGTCAGCTCTTCCGCCGTTCAAAAAACATTTCAGGTCGTCGTTAACATCCTCGACGAAACTGTCGTCAGCAAGACTCAGGAACCTTTCGACCGTTTTGGCACCCAGTTTGGCGGTGATACACTTATTAGCAACAAAAAAAATATTATTTCTTCACGTGCCAAACGGGAAATTTATCAGCCGTCCATTTTCATTTTTCACTCACACAAGGAAAGGAAACAACAAAATAATGACATTGACATTTAGTGAATAGTGACAATTTTGACAAATGGTTGACATTAATTTCTTTTTAATTTTTTTGCTAGTGGTAACCTTACATTAAAATTTAGTCGATTTTATGTTTAATGATTAAAAAGTAAACATTATTAAATAAACTGGCAAAGTGCAAGTCAGACTCGGACTCGTAAGGCTCCGTAACTCAGTAGAGTATTTTATAACTATAATTTTTCGCCAGCAAAAAATTTAACTTTGTTTTTCATAGTGTTTGTATGAAAAAGAAAGTTATGCTTGCGTTTGCTATATCTCAAAAACTGCTGACTATATCTCGTTCAAACCAATTTCCGTTGAAAATGTTTAGTGATATCTACAGCAGATATATTTATATTTAAAAATATAAATATATAATTTTTTATATATTCATACAAATTTATTTATTTTTAGATTTTTGACTCCTTTACTTAAAAAGTTAAGATGGAGGACCCCTCCTCCATCTAACTTTTACCACTTTAGAAGTGTCTATCTATCAAATCATTGACTTTGAGAAAAAAAACGGCTAAGTAGAGTTGGACTCACCCACCGAGGCTTCCGTACCAACTTCTCAGACTAGGTTAAAGAAGAAACTTAATTTTGTAGTTCGGTCCATAGAAAATGTATTGCCAACTACAAATAATATGTTTGTGACAGTAAATTTACCTGTTTCTGTTATTAAATCACATAATTACGGTTATAAGTGCTTTAGGAACTTGCTTCTTGCCAAATTTCATTATTCTGGGTTAACAGGAAGTACCCTATAGGTTTTCGACCCAAAACCTATATTGTACTTCAGGTTGACCTAGAATTGTCAATTTTGGTTAAAAGTAAGGTCTTACAGCACCAATAAAGGTAAAGAAATAAAGAAAAGTTGAAAATTAAGGTCAATTTTGGTACCTACAATTTTTCGCAAAAAATTAAATTTGCCTATATCTTTTTATCGTATTGACTCAGGACCTTGATTTTTATACACCTAATAGGGACTATAGACTTCAGTAACTGGTATAAATTTCAACTTGCTAGGTCCACCTATTCCTGAGAAAATCGGTGGTGATACACGAACAGACAGATGGACAAGAAAGTGATCTCATAAGGGTTCCTTTATTGCCTTTTGAGGCACCGAACCCTAAAAATAGTTTCAGGGAATTCAATGTCATTTTTGAAGATCTATCTATAGACACCCTGTACGTATACCTAGGTTTGATGATTTTTTTTTGGTTTCAATTCAATGTACGGGAAGCCCCCTTAATATTTTTATTTATTTTTGTATAAAAATCGTAAAGCGGTTTACAGAATGCACCTACATACCAAGTTTCAACTGTGTAGTCAGTTTCGAAATAAAATGGCTGTGACATACGGACGGACAGATGGACAGACAGACATGACGAGATATACATCTATAAGGGTTCAGTTTTTTGCCATTCGGCTACGGAACCCTAAAAACGACATCTGTGTGCTAATACTTCTGTTATATATTTTAGGCGATTCCATATCAGTAATTTCCGATTTACGTTAGGGAGTAAGGGCATCACTAGTGCAGCTGTAGCGCGACGTTTCGTTTTTGCTTTTGTTTGTTCATTTGGTTATTCTTCTGATTCTGATATTGGGCCTCATTCATCACTTTAGTACTAAAAAACAACAATGACCTGCATTAATTTAAATTAACCAGAATGTAAACAAAAGGCATGTTTATATAATGATACAAATGACACTAAAATAATTTCTTGAAATACATAATATTAGAAAAAAAAGCATGGTGTTAGAGCTTGATTTGGAAGTTTATGAGATTATATTGAAAAGAGAACAGAAATGAGAAGTGAACAAAACGCATCCGTTTCATTGATGTGTTGAGTTGTGTAAAGTGTTTCTGTTCCAATTTTTTGTTTTAAATTCGTTTTTCCTTAATTTCTCTGATGTTTTTCGCTAAACCGTAGATCTAGGATGACAATGGAAAGGAGGATTAAGCTTAAAACATTGAACAGCCACATTACTTGCAAGATTTGCCGAGGATACTTCATCGATGCTACCACCGTCACTGAATGCTTACATACGTGTAAGTTTTTGTTCCTAATATCATCTTGACTAGATAGCTAAAGGATATTCTAAAACTACAAATGCTCTTCTAATTGTATAAGATACATACGTACTACTCTCTATCTGACCTTAAAAATTGCAGTACAACTCTGACCTCTTTTCATCATAACTGAACAGAAAATCAATGCTTTTCAAGTTCAGAGTATTTTATCATACAAAAGAAATATAAGTCTTAAAGACTTTATCTAAGCTTATTTAAAACATAAATCGTCATTATAACCCATATGTAGGGCCCATTGAGAATGCTGTATGTAGATTGTTGGTGCTTCCCACAGTTCAGTTATTACTTCGAAAACTGAGGAATAAATTAAATAATTTTGCTTCTTATAACACATATATTAATCTGACTTCTATGATTGCCTTCTAAACAAGAAACATTTTCTAATAATTCTAAGGTAAAGGAAGGTAATTGGGAATTGGTGTAATTGGGAAGGTTTATTACCTTCACTATTAACCTATTTAAAACATTCAAATTAGTCAGCAGATGTTGCAGAAAATAATTAACCTAGTCAAACTGTTGAAATTTTTGCATGTTGAAGCACACAAGATCATTAACCCGTTACATGCACTATGACAATTCTTCCCATAAGCTCCTGATGCTATAGTGTAAAATTATTATAGTGCATGTAATCGGTTAATACCACCGTCCGAGCCGCCCATACAATTACATTATTACGATTCATACTAATACATACATGATTTCTGTTTGCGTTCATGCTGGCGCACGCTATGTTAACCCCTCAGGCCTTGCCAGGACATGTCATTCAAGAATTTTCAGGCCATAACATTCGTGAATTTGTGGGTAGGGCGGGGTCCTATTTTTCAACAACAAAGTCATTGTCAATCTCATTTCCATACATTTTGAAGTTGTGTTTTCATTAATGCAACCAGAAATTGGATTTTGTGTAGGATGGATGCTCTACATTACTGTTAACTACTGTGAATGTTCATACAGATAGCAGCATTATAGAGCTGGGACAGCAGAACAGCTAACCTAGAAGTATTTTTGCATAATATACAAAGTAATTTAGTTCTTGTAGATATCACTATAAAATGATAAAGTTTTGGGTAAATTGGTTAAAATATGATGTTGATTGTTGAAGATGTTTATTCACTCTCAACACTACAAGCTGATGCAGACACTACCCATGGGAAGACAGGGTTAGTCGCTAGTTAGAAATATAAAACAATTAAATGGCTCATAATATAACCAATATTTTATTAAATACTATTTTCTGTTATATTGTTTCTTTGTGTTACATTTGTGTTACAAAGTATTAATATATATATTTTTTTAATTTTATATAAAAAAATATTTGTTATGGTAGGTGTTTAAATGATTTTATTACTTCTGATAACTTGTAGCTTTATTTCCGTATGGTAAACTATGAAATACATTTTGTTGATAATAGTTTAATTTATAGATTAAGTAAGTATAGATCACAGAGCATACACCACAGATACCATATTCTGCCATTAACGTTGTCGTAACGGATGTCCGTACTTTACTCAAGATGTTCCTAATAAAATATTTAATTTTTATTTTCAACCAACTTCCAAAAAGAAGGAGGTTCTCAATTCATCTGTATGTTTTTTTTTGTGTGTGTATGTTACGCGATTACTCCGTCAATTGTGAACCGATTCGAATTATTCGTTTTGTAATCGGTAGGGTATGTTTTCGAGGTGGCCTCATTGTAATTTCATCGAGATCTGAAAAGTATTTCCAGAGATATGATAATAAACGTCTCAAACTTGCTACTGAAATTGACTTGCGGGGCATTGAAGTCAGTTGTTTTAGTTTTTAAACTATCTTAATTATTAAATAATTCCACAGTTTGCAAAAGCTGCCTAGTGAAGCATCTGGAGGAGAACAACACTTGTCCAACATGCAACATTGTGATCCATCAGTCACACCCGCTGCAGTACATAAGCTTCGACCGCACCATGCAGGACATTGTATACAAACTAGTGCCTGATCTTCAGGATAGTGAGTAGTATCTCTCTCTGTAATGCTAGGACTTCTGCTAGTCCGCCTGGGGCGGTACCACCACTTTGCCAAATAATTTTCAGCTGTGAAATAGGAATGTTTTTCGGTTGAAATTGCAAGATGTCCAATTAAATTACGGAGCATGTCAGACTCAACATCTTTATGTCTCAAGGTAACAAGTGCAGTGCAGTGCAATATGGAAGAAGCCATTGGCTCCCGAGACACAGCAATGCTAGTTTGGGACACTATAAATACAAATGCTGACTGCTATTATTGCCTTCTAAACAAGAAACATTTTCAAAATGTATATTTCTAGACAACATACACTTTGTGTTTCCTGTTAAGTACAATCGGGGGTCTATAAATTGCGAGTGAACAGGTATCTTCTAGGCAAGCGTGCTACATCATCGATCACATCTTCACTTAACATCAGGTGAGATCGTGGTAAAACACTTGCTTATCTACAATTAAAAAAAAAACAAAATGCATTCTGCAATGTTATTATGTCAATAAATAAATGTTGTATTTGTATTTATTAGATTGCAGCAGCAATTTATCATCATGATCAATACATAATTGAGTTCACAAATAAGTTTACATTTGTCATTCATCATCACCCTCATCACTGGAAGATCTATGCCAGCAAAAGCTGCCATGGGTTGGGCAAACAATAGCATAGGAAAATGCACAATACAGGCGCAAAGCAATACCCTAGGCTTCTTTATTGCATAAAATTTCCTAAGAAACTAATAAATACTCTTTGAACACCACACACATAACTAATTCTGGATAGATTCTGAATCTACCCATTACAGATACAAATCTGTAATAGATAGACTTACTATCAGGCGAGCGTCGTGCTTGACCGTCGTGAAACGTATGTACGCGACCTTATATGATAAAAAATAAACTGGCTAAGTGCAAGTGGAACTTGCACTAGTAGTAACACAGTAGAGTATTTTAGAACTATCATTTTTCACCAGCAAAAAGTTAACTTGGTTTTTCATAGCTTTTACTTGTCCTAAATTTACTCTAGAACCAACAATGTTCCAGATGAAATAAAACGTGAGCGCGACTTCTACCGCGCGCGAGGTCTGCCATGTCCCAAGGACGCGGCGCTGGCGGCTGACAAGTCCGGCGCTGGGGACGAGCCCGAGCAGCCAGACAACACTGATTGTCATAGGAAAGATGAACAGGTGAACTTTAATATTGATTTGTTGTCATGCTGTTGTTATGCAGTCCCGTACACATGTGGCCAAGGGCTGTGCAGAGCATTTTTAACATAATTATATTGGAATAATATCGAAAATCAACTATCACAACAGCCCCCTTATTCTCAATCATTCGATTCAGGGCCTATCTGGATTCGAAACCGTCATTTTGAATGTCGTATATTTATTATTACGTGAGCTATTTGGCTACGGAAACCTTTTCGATTAGAATCAAAGATAATGTAGGTACCAAGTAAGAGTGAAAGAATATGATGCAATAATAGTTTGTCATTGAAAAATGTCCTGTACTGTGCTTCACCATAAGTGACAACCGAGGTGACACGTGTTTCTTCGGTGGGTGGTTAAAGCCATGGTTGATGCCTGCCACCAGTCACCCATTTAGCACCGATAACGTAATACTTGTAGGATTCAGGTTTTAAGCCTATCGATGCAGGAACAATGATGCCTCACGTGAGTGAATTAATATTACTTGTCTTGTCCTATCGTATAGGTGTCCGATGTGCACCCTCGCCTTACGTCTTCTATCTGGCCTTAGTTATCTGTCATATGTCAGTATTGTTGATTTGTCATTAATAGTTATGTAGGGTACTTTTACACTTTGTATTTATATAATGTTGGCTAATGTGGGTAGGATAATATTTTGTGTGACAGCTTCACTTCTTTACAATGGCTACCTAGCTCATTACACGATTTACATTCTAAATGTGTTTTATTCAGTTAAGGACTTAATATGTTCTATGTTCAAAATTTCAAACAAATCAAAAAGGTCAGGAAACAAATATACTGACTCGCAATCTTCTTCTTCTTCTTATATATAAAAATCAATCGCTAAAACTCGAGAACGACTGGGCTGATTTAGCTGATTTTGGTTTTGAAATGTTTGTCGTAGTCCAGGGAAGGTTTAAACGGTGAGAAAATTTGGAAAAATTGCGAGAAAGAGTAAAAACAACAATTTCATTTTGCCCATGTAAACTGTTCTACCTACTTTCCTGTCAAACATTTGACGTTCGTCCCTTCGGTACGGTAGGGTAGACTCCGTACCACTCTCGAATTGAAATTTGAAGCAAGGGTTTTGAATCGACAACATAATATATCCACATTGCTCGGATATATTTTGAATTATGATGGTTGTCCCAGGTTGTCATTGTTGGTCCGTTCAGAAATGTTTGTTATTGTATTGATATAAGTATTTTGATGGTTGTCATTATAGCGCTTCCATACATGGGGTATTCGCCATTTGTGTATTTAAACGATAAAAACAAAACAAAATTAAGTAATAAAGGGGGTTCCCATACAAGAACGAGTTTTTGAGGTTGTTTATGCTCGATCTTACAAATATAAATAGATGAAGACTTGAAATTTACTCTTGGCGTGTATTGCAATGGCTGCAAGATCAAATAATAAGAACTAAATTAAATAAAAAATTAAAGTGGGTCCCTATTTAAGAAACGTATTTTTCCGGCAAATATTGTTCAATCGGAACCCTGCGAGTGTAGGTCTGACTCGCATTTGGACAGTTTATTTATATTCTCGCGGTACGAAGCTCGCCGGGTCTGCTGGTTATAAGTTTTGATTGATTATTGATCTTTATTGACATTGAATATGTTATTATTTGAAGGTGAACGTATGCCTGGAATGCATATCGACGTCCCTGCGGACCCTGAAGCGTAGTTTCATCCGATGTTCCGCGCAAGCAACCATCACACACCTCAAGAAGTTTGTCGCTAAGAAAGTGCTCAACGGCATGGAGAAATATAGAGATGTAAGTTATATTTTCAACTTTATTTTTATTTTTTAACCGACTTCACAAACACACAAACACAAGTAGGAGGTTCTCAATTCGTCGGAATCTTTTTCTATTGCACTATTGACGTAAACCCATTCCAGACACAAGCATGTTTAGCATAGTTGGGTAATAGTAATAGGGGTTAACATGACTACTAGCACACCCCGGACACTCGCTAAATCTCCATACAAACTAGCGTTTTAACGACCGACACTGTGACACCGACACAGACACTACACACGGGTCGTTTTTCTATACGTGCATTTGTGTGCGTGATGTCTAAGGTTGTCGCCCGTAATCACCGTATCACAGATTATATAATAGTTACTTAGTACATACGTACTACGTACTAACCGTATGAATATTTTTTGTACACTTACCCAAAAAGCTTTTAACACTAAAAATATTAGTCGCTATTTCGTAAACCATCATCTCCAGGTCCAGTCGACTTGCATAGAACAAACTGCACCACAGTAACTATTTTTTACTCTGTGTTGGGCGGCCAGCCAGAGCTGTACGCTGTGTGTCTTGCTCGCACGTTAGAGCGACATCAAGTAAAGAGAATATAAATACTACGTACCTACATCAAGTTCCCAATTGCTGTGTTATAAAAATGTTTAAACGTGAAAGTTTTTTTAAATATTTTACAAATTAAACGTTATTTACGCACGAGTATATATATCGTTGTTTCATTTATGAAAACGAATTCTAAAATACGAATATGTAGGTAGGTATACTAATATAATTAAGTTTTTATTATATACCTACGTAATAAGAACCTACGTAAATTTAAACCTCCAGTGTCTACTGGTCCCAACATAAATGTATGAAGTTGATGTTCTTCTCTCCGTGAGTAGTAATTGTTCTATAGTCGTACGCGTGTGGCGTCCTTGCTCAGCGCAGCTCCTCGACAGCTCCAAGTCGGCGGCGGGGTGAGGAAGCCCGGAATTGGTGGGGGGAACAGAGTGTCCGTTCTATACGTAGTATTATTATCTTTTCTATGCTACTAGTAATGTGCAGTGCAATCCACATTGCTAGTAAGCTTTAAATAAAAAAGTAACTGTAGAATTTTCGAGGATATATTGAGTCAAATAGTATCAATATATTCAGGCGCTATCTATACGCTAGTCTCTCGATCGCCAGGCCGAAGCCTTAGCCTTCGGGCTTTTTCCACTTTTTAACCAACTTCACAAAGAAAGAGATTCGCAATTCGAAATTTTAACGAAATCGGCCGAGCCATTTCGTTTATTTGTAATACGACGCATTTACTTATCTCTACGACTTACTAGTTACTATAGAAGAAGAGTCCCAAGAAGATTATACACAATAGAGGTTGCTATTGCATATACTTTTGAAGACTAAAACATATGACCTTGAATAATGTTTTACATCTTTCTTCTCGTTGATTTTGGTTTTTAACCGACTTCAAAAAAAGGAGGAGGTTTCTCAATTCGACCGTATATATATATATTTTTTTTTTGACAGATATTCTTACGAGTGTAGTTAGTAACTGTGAGCGAGATAGAAACAAAGGTGGGGAGAATTAATTTGACTTCACAGGAATGTTCTACCGGGCAAACACTGTTAGGGTGCAAACTTGCAAAGTTAGTTAATATGTTTTGACATGACAATGACATGACGTTTGGCGAAGATGGCGGCCATATCAGTCCCGCGACACTGCATACATAATTAAATATCTCGGAATTATGAACGTACTTTGTTGTACCAACCAACACTGCAAAAAATAAAATATAAGCATAATACCACAGATTATATAATAGTTACGGCAATTAATGTTAATAATCGCAAATAATACTTTTAATATTCATTTTGGAATACAACTAGTTCGTGTTATAAGAGTATTAAAAAAATTATTGTTAAAAAAATAATTAAAAAAAGTATTTGGAATTATTGTAATAAAATAGACAATTAATTATCGTGTGTGTCAGATGCTTTTATTGCACAGAGCCATTGTGGACATTGTCCTTTGATACCTTGACGACATCATTATGACTATTGAATATTTTCACTAGCGCGGCATATAAAGTCAATTATTTAGGGTTCCGAACCCAAAGGGTACCAAATGAACACTTTCTGAGACTTTGTTGTCCGTTCGTCCGTCCGTGTGTCTATATGTGCGCATTTTACAGATCTGTATCTTCTTAACCGTAATATTCTATTCTTAACCATAATAGTAAATACTTGAAATTTTCACAAAGTATATATCCGTCAGTGTATAACGGCCCAGACACGAAATTTTATAGATGCATGTAACTTAATTAAAACTTGTTTTGCACTAAAAAGGGTAAAATAAGTTATTTTTCAAACAAAATAAAACCGACTTCATAACCACAAACAGGCACTCAAAAGCGAAAAATAAATTACTTAATATAATTATTATAAGCGCTACCCACTTATCTATTTGAAGTCGGTGCCAGCCAAGTCTGATAGGTAGTAGATAGATACTCATCATCATCATCATCATCAGCCGGTGTCAGTCCACTGCTGGACGTAGGCCTCTCCCAAATAATAGTCCCCCAATAATAAAATAGATCGATACTACCTACATGTATCTACCTACTTACTACTACTACATACATAGTATCTATCTACTATCCAATTGACTTGGCTGGCACCGACTTCAAATAGATAAGTGGGTAGCGCTTATAATAATTATATTAAGTAATTTATTTTTCGCTTTTGAGTGCCTGTTTGTGGTTATGACGTCGGTTTTATTTTTTTTGAAAAATAACTTATAATAAGTTCTACACATCATATTCATTAAAATTAAATCATACAAAATTATAAATTGTAGGTATTATTTATTAACCGACTTCACAAAAAAGGAGGAGGTTCTACATTCGTCGGAACCTTTTTTTTATGTATGTTCACCGATTACTCGAAGATGCCTGAACCGATTTGGAAAATTCTTTTTTTGTTTCAAAAGGTACCCTTCTCAGGTGGTCCTCCCATTTAAATATTACCGAAATCGGCAGAGCCGTTTTTAAAATATCAACATTTGTATTACGACGCATTTACTTATCTCGACAACTTGCTCGTTCTACTAAGTACTGGCACAGATTATGTAATAGTTACTTAGTAGTCTACTGGCAAATTTGACTAGCGCGATGTTTTAAGTCGGTTCTTTGAGTTTTTTAAACGATCTTAAATTATTTTTGTTTCCAGATTGACATCCTGTGCAACGACGAGCTGCTGGGCAAGGACCACACACTGAAGTTCGTGTATGTCACTCGGTGGAGGTTCAGAGACCCTCCGCTGCGGCTGCAGTACAGACCTAAAATAGACTTATAGGTACATGTTGTATTACTAGATCATTTAATACGTTGACACGATTATTTTGTAAGGGTCTTGCAGAATTCAACACAAATATATTTTTTTATAACACAATTTATAAAACAAAGATAGAGAAAGGGATGCTTAGATGGTTTGGACATCTAGAGAGGATGAATGAAGACAGATTGACAAAATATTTATAAGAAAAGTGTGAATAGGCAAGCCGGTAGAGGCAGACCTAGGCGAACGTATCAAGACCAGTAGGGCTATTCTGTAAGCTAGTTTACGCATCTCGCAAGCGGAATCCGCGGTGAGTCGTACTACGAAATTCAAATCGTAATACGATTGTAATACGGTTGAATTTCGTAATACTACATTCAAATGTCACCGCTTGCGAGATGCGTAAACTAGCTTACAGAATAGCTCTACCACAGACCTGCTACATATTAAACTTGATCGCGTACACCGGCCCCCATGAGACCGACCTTGAACGGAGTTTGTCCCTTTCTTTTGTATGGACAACTTATATATATAACATACGTATAGTATAGAACATATATAGGACTAGCAGATTGTTAGACAAGGAAACACTCCCACCCGGACGTCTCTCATTTATTTTTTTATTTTTTTTATACTGGATAAGTAAGCGTTTGACCACTACCTCACCTGATGTTAAGTGATGATGTGATCGACGATGTAGCACTCTCAATTGGGCCCTTTCGTTCTACAAAGCAAATTACAACCTTATTGTTAAAGCATACGGATTAAATTGAATTTGTCAAAACATCAGCAGTGCGCCATCCTTTTATATTACGTCTATGAGCCCTACTGATCGTAGACGTTCTAAAGAAAGGCGAAGACAAAAATAACTATAACCGGCGAGCATGTATGAAGACGCTCATGAAAGTGGAAGAAGCAAAAGAGGTATGTCAGGATCGTAGCATGTGAAAAGAAGTAGTCTCTGCCTACCCCAACGCGAAAAAGGAGTGATTGTATGTATGTATGTATAAAACAATAAATATTTTCTAAGCAGTTTCCTCTTTAGGGCATTGAATTTTAATCTAAACAGGACTATCATTGAATGTTCTATTTCGAAATTTAATTGTTATAACTGTAATGTTATTGAGGCCTATGCCAACAATTTAGTGAGACTCATAAGAGTCTCACTAAATTGTAAATTGCATTATAAAATGCAATTCCTGTTTGGTGTGATTTCTTAAACTACGGCTGCGACAGGCGATAATATCAGTAAACTTATCTATTCTATAGGCTGTATATTTTCTGGTTATAATAATATATCGCTCACACACCTTACGGTATTATTATTGTTATATACCGGCTGTAATTCACGTAACTTTAGTCGAATTTACTCGACCTAGGTTTCGAGCGAGTCAGTCGCAAAAAAAACCTTACGGTATATTTCGGCAGCTATCCTTGAGAAAGATCATTAATAAATTATAACACAAACACCTTCCTTTAGAATATTTATTAAGGAACTGATTCATGAAATTGTAGGGGCACATGTTTAACTACGTACATATCAAATATTATGTTTTTTTGAAGTGTTGTACACTTTATATTTTTGTAAATTGTTAAACACAATCCAAAATGTCATCGTACCGACGGGACTTGAATCCGCAACCTCCGGAATAACATGTTCCGGTGCTTTGCCAATTAAGCCACGGTGCGAAGTATCGTTACGACGAAATTAGTGATTGCATTTGTTAACCCAATTATGCATTGGTGGCGCCATCTATGACTACTTATTACGCTAACTTACTTATACTTCGCATTCGATACTTCGCACGCAATATCGTTATTCCGGAGGTTGCAGGTTCAAGTCCCGTCGGATGAAATTTTGGATTGTGTTTAACAATTTACAAAAATATAAAGTGTGAAACACTTCAAAGAAACATAATATTTTATTTACGCAGTGCAGCATCTCTCGTCGGATTTGAAAACTGTAATGATTTCTTCCGAATGATTAACTTACGTAATAAGTAGTCATAGATGGCGCCACCAATGCATAAGTGGGTTAACAAATGCAATCCACTAATTTCGTCGTAACGATACTTCGCACCGTGGCTTAATTGGCAAAGCACCGGAACATGTTATTCCGGAGGTTACGGGTTCAAGTCCCGTCGGTACGATGAAATTTTGGATTGTGTTTAACAATTTACAAAAATATAAAGTGTGAAACACTTCAAAGAAACATAATATTTGATTTACGCAGTGCAACATCTCTCGTCGGATTTGAAAACTGTAATGATTTCTTCCGAATGATTAACTTACGTAATAAGTAGTCATAGATGGCGCCACCAATGCATAATTGGGTTAACAAATGCAATCCACTAATTTCGTCGTAATGATACTTCGCACCGTGGCTTAATTGGCAAAGCACCGGAATACGTACATATCTAACATTTTATGTCCCAGCCTCGCTTAGTTGCAAGTTTCCGGAGTAAGGTTCAACTATACAGGCTGCATACCTTATCCCGAAAATTTTGGAGCAAGTGTGACGCCGCCTTTGAAACAGTCACTACGTCATATAAAACAAAGTCACCCGCCGCGTCAGTCTGTCTGTCTCTTCGCGATAAACTCAAAAACTACTGAACGGATTTTCATGCGTTTTTCACCAAATAGAGTGATTCATGAAGAAGGTTTAGGTGTATTATTTGTTAAGGTTATGTGTAAATTGGTTGCAATATGATGATGATTGTTAAAGATGTTAATTCATACTCGAAGCGACAAGATAATGCAAAAATTTAGGCATATATTCTCTACCCGTGCGAAGCCAGGACGAGTCGCTAGTTAGAAACAAAAAACTATGATATCGTTTACAAGCAACGATATACGCACAGCTGTCGGAAGTGTCTGGAAAATAAGGGCCCAAGATCAGGTGGCGGATCTTGGGAGAGGCCTACTGATACCAGCTGATTATTGATGATGGTGGTGATCGTTGACGTTTAATCATAATTATTATGTAAAACTTATGCCTGTTTTCACCAACGAATCCTTAAACACCCCTGTAATAAGTGACCCATAATCTAAGGAGCTCCCTAAATCCGTCCCTTACATAAGTCAGACACGATCACCTTAAAGTCTTAAGGTGTCACTTAGATGATGGTGAAAATGAAACGAACACTTTTAATGCCGTAAAAGGCCTCATAAATTTAGGGAAAACGTTGGTGAAAACGGAAAAAAACTTATTCCTATGGCTCAGCGACCTGAAGTGGGCCGTAGGCCTCCGACAAAAGTAAGCGCCATCTATCGCTGTCCTGTGACAGCTCCCTTCAGTTTTCCACCTTCAGTTCTCGCATATCTTTCTGGACTTCGTGCTCCCATCTATATCTAGGTCTTCCCACTGGCCACCGACCAGTTGGTCGTCCCACATATGCCCTATTATGTAATAAAAATGCGCAAAAACCGTACATTTTATTGCAAGATGCAACTACCTTATTTCTGAAAACTTGTAGTGGAAGTAGTAAAAAAAATTAAAAAAATACTTCTAGGACAAATCTTACACTCCTAGGAGAACTCTTATTTCATTCATTTCGCCAGTGCGAGCGAGATGCTGCTATATTGTGGCATCCTCTCTCAGTCTTGCTAATTAACATATCTGAAATACTATTATGCCGTGTCGCTACCGTAGTCTAAGAACTTACCTTACTAATAGTCTAATAGTATTTATTTGTATCCTGACTAGTTAGAAATTTAGAAAAATATTTTTGCTTTTGATAAAATCATTACTCTCATTTGGCATTGCCATAGTCGTACGTTATTGTGTTATTGGCTAAGTTTTCAGTACGTATTTGTTAGATATAGATGATCCCAAGCAAAAATATTTTTTTTTGTAATGTAAACCTAAGGGCCGTGGCACATCAGGTAAAGCGCAGCGCAGAACATTTGTCACTATCCAAAAATCGACATTGCTTGTGATTGTGAATGTTAAGTTTAAGAATGTTAAGTTAAATATATAAAAAATATTTAAAATCATATTTCCAGGTAAGGCCTCAAAATTTACTCTGTATCACCACACTTGTGATGAGTGATTTAGGTACAAGTAAAGACAAACTTTCCAATACATCAACACGTTCTACACGTTTTATTAATTCAGATATTTATTCAGTATTTGTAATTACAGTACTTGCTCTCAGAGCTAAGGCTTCGGTCAACCTTTAAGCGATATCAGCATCAGGCTCAACAGACCTCCCCCCTGAGTTGAACTGACTTCGTAGGGTTTTGTGGAGCCGCCAAATTAACACAGACTCGATATTTAATCGCCAACACATGATGCATTGCTATGTGTAGGTATAGAACAACTAAATATTTTTTTGCGGCAATAGTGGCGTAGCGTGTGTTACTGTCGCCCGGGGCGGAGTCATAATTTGCCGCCCCTTTGACGTCGTAAAAATAATAGAATAGTGTTGATGAGAAAAAAACGTAACAAAATGAAAGAATTGAGCGAAAAATATTTATTTCAAAACCATGTTCATGTGTAAGTAACATGACTGTTAAAAACGTTAACAATTTACACTATAAAAATAACGTTTAATGATGTCTAAGTTTACTTGATAATAGCACTTATAACTTTATTAATATTTTACATTTTGTGTTTACTATTAAAGGTAATTTATTTTTCGTTTACGGTTAAGACGTTTTTGCCTTCGTTTCTCATGCAAATTCTCATCTTTTGTTTTATGCTTTTGATAAAGTAATATAAAAATAATTTTAAAGTCTACGGCTTCATATCTAGAACTCCGTCGTGTTTTAATTTGGTGCTTGACTCCTTGACCTGTAACGTTGGTAAGAGCTTTCCAGCGATGAGTAGAAGATGAAAAGAAATTGAAAACCTTCTCCATATTACCAAAGAGAGTTACTGAATCTATTGCGATTGACGCTGCCTGTACACCCATCAGTTTTAATGAATTATAAGTGCATGCAACAAACTGAGCATTTTTATTAACTGCCTTGATACGCATTTGTACACCAGAATGTTTTCCCGACATGATAGCTGCATTATCATATGCCTGTTCACGGCAATTTTGGATATCCATTGCATCGCTTTCAATTTTGTCCAAATCATTTTAGTATTATCCTCAGCGTTTTTGCCTTCAGTTTCAAGAATGGCAATGAATGATTCAAATACTTGTACTTTGGTGCCTGCGAGTTTCACATAACGCAGTTTTTGGCTTGTTTGGTCCTTGTGTGAGAAATCTGGCTGACTGTCAAACACAATAGTGAAATACTTGGCTTCCTTCACTTCAGCAAGTATTTTTCTTGGAACATGATTCCTCAAACAATTAATGAATTCTTTTTGAATTTCAGGTGATAGGTAAGATGCCTTGACATTTTGGTGCAGCTTCAGTTTTGTAAGGTGTTCACAAAGAACCTTACTTGCCAAGAAGATGCACGAGTCCTAGAAAGTTGCCTCTATTTTCAGTGTCATTTACTTTCACGATTTCTCTATGACTTATATTTAAGACTTATTATTTTGTATTGCACGAAATCTGATAATGTCCAGTATCCTGACTAATACTAGTCTCCACTTATGTTCTTCGTTGACAATCACATTTTGTTTGTAAACTTTAAACTTTCGCGATTTGAACACATAGTTATAAATATGAAAATACGGGACTTATCGCGCCTAAAACATTAATTTTATTTAACTCGACGTTTCGACCAAGTTGCATTGATCGTGGTCACGAGACGAGACGTTTCGACCGCAGCAGGAGTGGCAAATTATCCGATTTAAACTTGAGGTTGATTTCGATAACAACGAATGGGAGCAACACGCCACAGACTGGAATCATGTCTATCTTTACAAAACAATTATCGATACATTGTCGAAGAGATGTCATATAGGTAACATTAAATTCGTCTAAATAGTCTCTATACGTTCGTACACTGTTGCTCTCAGGGCTGATAATGTCTTCGGCCAACCTTTCAGCGATTTCTATATCAGCTTCAACACGGCGGATTCTTCCTCGGATAAAATAGCGGTGCGCCCTCCCCCCGGTAAATGAACTGATTTTGTAGGGTTTTGCGGAGCCGCTAGATACACACATAGACTCAATAGCAAATTCGACAACACGTCGTGTGTTGTCGAATTTGATATTGATATTGATTTGCATTGCTAAGTGCGTATAATATAGTACTGTTCAAAAAACTCATCTTCTCTGTTGCGAGATTCAAAACAGGTGTGGCAATTTATCCGATATAAACATGAGGTTGATTTCGATAACACCAATGGGAGCAACACGCCCCAAAAATTAAAATTGCGTTGGCCATCTTTTCAGCGATATCAGTAACAGATTGAACAGAGCGTATTCTTCCCGGGATAGAATAGGCGTGCGTCCTTCTCCTTGTATGTAGTTGAACTGACTTTGTAGCGTTTTACGGAGTAGCCAGATACACACATAGGGCTCAATATAAAAATCGAAATCACGATGCATTGCTGAGTATAATATAGTACTGTTAAAACAAGTGATATTGTTAAACACAAGCTTTTACATAACCTAGGACGAGAGTTAGTCAAGACAAATCTAACGATCCCAAGCACGACGGGTATAGCATGTGTAGTTTAGGAGTTCCTTTGGCCACCTTCCAGCTCCATCATCAGATCAGCACTATGTCTTCATAATATTGCATTGTCACGCAACACATGTATGCAAAATTTCAGTTCAATCGGTAACTCGGAAGTGCATCAAATTAATTTGCAAGATTTGATGACAAACATCGGGACAGGTGAAACTTAATAAAAGTAATAAAAAATAGCAAATAGTTTGTAATAAAAACTCGTCTTCTCCGCTGCGGGATTCCAAGCAGGCGTGGCAAATACTCCGATATAAACTTGAGGTTGATTTCGAAAATTGGCGTGTTGACCCTACTAAGAAATTATAAGTCGTATAATGCTTTTGAAGAAGGATGCCATAAGGTTCAAGAATGTCGTTTCAATAGAGACTGTCTGACCCTACAGTTGCAACACCTTCAATTGAAACGGTCCATCTCAATCACGTACCGATTGACGAATGACGAATGACCGTCTCCTCCGCGGAACTTTAAACATGCAAAAATAACTTGCAGTGTTGACCACGTGCGGGTTTACATAGGGAAAGTAGATACGTCAGCTGGTTGAATGATGTGAGTAGCATTTGGATAGAGTGAATATAAAATAATGCCATTATCTATACACAATTGAGACACTTCTTGATTTATATGAAACTTATGGCCATCTACCAGCAACAAAACAGAAAATTTTGTATTGTTTTCTTTTAATTTTGGGACTTTTTTTAAGAGTATTTGCTATATAGCCGTAAAAAACTTTTGATGTCATCCATCCCTTTTCTGACTTACCAATCTTTATTAATTTGTCGAACGATTTCAGATGGTATTCGTGCATATGGGTATATAATCAAGGGTGGTAATATGGTACCAGATGCTGCAAAAGATCCTAGTACGGTTATGTTCTCCTTCTCTTTTATTTCGTAAAAATTTTGATACCGTTTGTACCGTTTGAAATCCGGATTCATCTGCATTAATAATCCTTTCGGGATCTTCTAAAATGTCAGCTACGCCTTCAGCGACTAGGTATTCTAGGTATTAAATTTGCATGCCACTTTCTCAAAGCAGTTTCTGTTACCAGACTTCTAGAAATGTTTATAGATTCCGCATGACGTGCACCTACATCTGGATGTCGTTTTAAAAAACTGAAAACAATTTTCTGCCTGGCGTATTCTCTTTAAAGGGATAAGGTCGATTCTCGTCAGTTATAATTTTATTAACAGTGTCAACTACCATTTCATTATTGACTGGAAATCCTTTTTTTTGCCATTGTTATTATCCAAGTTTTGAGCAAAGATTCCTCTTGCTTGGTCAATATAGTGGGAGGTCCCATTTTTCGTTGAACTGGATATTTTAACTTCATTTTATTTATGACCGTAGTGTTGGGTATGTTATATTTACGACATGTTTCTCTAATTTTTGCACCTTTACTTATTTCGTCAATCGCTTTTAACACATCTCCCTCCTTATAGTTAAAAAACGTTTTTTTCGGCGGCATTGTCTATAAAAAATATGAAACAAACTCGTAGTATAGATATTACCAGTAATAAAACCACTGGTCTACAACTGGAACATTGTGGATATTGTAATCGTTTTTTTTATAATATTTTATTGCAGTATTAAGTAAACCTACATGTAAAAGAAAAAATAAAAAAATAATCAAAAAGCTAAATCACCAGTTGTAGACCAAATGGAATATTACTGGAAAATCATTCAATTCGTGTTCCATTAATTTACCAATGACAACTATTGATTTAAATTAGCATTTTCTGATGAAATAAGACGTAATATTATTGCTTTGCAGAACATATTACGCAATTAATTAGAAAAGCTGTTACAGCAATTGATATAAACAAAGATTTAAACAGATTTAAAAAACTTACCGTCGACGTGTCGCTTACTAAAATGGCCGCCTGAAACGAAGTGAACGATTGTCGTTTCGAATCTTGCTTTGTAAACTGATGTAGATGGCGTGTTTGTCGCTTTTATTAATGACTATATGATTCGTAGAAGTACGGCAGTGCTACCAAACGTAACAAAAGTGGTGGGAAATTCGACAGAAGGTTAATATTTTGATGTAAAATTAGAAATGGTGCACTACTGGTTCCTGGTGTGGCACTGGTGCACCCTCCCTACGTACAAAATAATAAATAAATAAAATAAATAAATCTTTATTTCAGGTAACTTATGTAAACATGAAATGTTATACTAAGACCCATATTATTCATAAATACCTTACAGACTAGCATATATATAATGTACCTATTTACTTAACTTAAGAAACACAAGACACGTTAATTTTACGACGACGTGCGACGTTCATTCATGGTGTCCGGTATCCGACCTCAAAAGCGTCGAAACTTGACACCCCTCGGCCAGAATTCCTCCACCATATATGTTCCGAGGGACTTAGACGGAACCCGCACCACAAAGGAATTGAAGTTTACATTGTAATGCGACTCCAACTTCACCACCCTCAGGGACATATTCGTCTTCAGCTTAATATATTCCGCCACGTCCTCCGCCGTGATGGTGTAATGTACGCGGGATATGTACAGCTGCGTCGTGGGTATCTCCGGTCGCAGTAGATGGGACGGACCTGTCGGTGCGGTACCGCACTTGTTTAGGTTTGACGGCTTCCTTTTATTCTCCACCTTTTTGAAGCCGCCATCGTCTCGATCTGCTCTCTCCTTCTTTGCAGAAGGAACGGAAGAGGCAGCATTCGGTTTCCCTTCATGAGATGCAGCGACAGCGTAGGAACATTGAGGGGTAGATGTACCTACGGCGGACGGTCTCCGCGCTGGAGCGGGGGTGCGGGCGGCGGGACGCGGGGCATCGGACGGCACGGCAGCAGGCGGTGATACATTAAATGAGGTCGACTCTAAACTGCCGATGGATGCATTTTGTGCACCGCAACGTGTGTTCACAGTATCAGTCGGCGGTGACCTACTTACTGACATAGCGTTGCGTAACGACACTACCTCAGCACGTAGTTCACTAATGGTGGTTTCCGATGTTGATAACTTAGCCACCACTTCGGCCAGACTCGTTTTCAGGAATGTTATATCCTTCAGGAGCCTGGTGCAGTCGATGTGCTCGTACGAGACAGGAGGAATGCGGTCCAGCTGCTTCGCCACGAACGTGGGCACGTCGTCCGGGTCAGTCTCCTTCAGCAGGGTGATGATGTCCTGCACGCTCTTCTCGCCTCCGTCTCTCCGGCGGGATGGCATCGCGTCCAGCTTGCCGACACTCTGGAAGAGTAGGGTCTTGCTCTTGCAGACTTCCTCCTCCTTGGAGCTCGACTTGCAGATGTGAATGATGGTAGGTTCATCAAACGAGTCAATGGCGTATTGTATGAACGCCAAAAGCTCATTCGCTACAAGTTGCTGAGAACCCATAGCGCTACGCGAGCAGCGGCTATCGCCGTGTGACTCGCGAACAATAAATTCTCAACTGTGCAGTGTGACACGACCGTTTCCAATCGCGCACCGCACTGCACTAAATGTCATACTGTTTTGTTTTTGGGTATTGTTCATTAGTTTGGTCTTTTACTTTTTTTTCTTTACCTAATTCTTATAGATATTCAAAAGTTAAACTAAATAGAATTATAATTTTACTTTAACTGAGATAAAAAAAAAAAACATTTTGTCCGTAGCATATAGTTAAAATGGCATATCACATATCGACGCCGTAGAGTGAAAACCCTGGAAGTGTTCAGGAGCTAAATTTTCAGGAACAAAAAACTACCGCTGGTTTTTTATACGAATACTATGATAAGATGCATTGTCGTCCATCACAATCACAGATGGTTCTGTAAGATTTGGTATGGATGGTTCAGTAAGTTTTTCTTTAACCCACTTCATAAAGTTCTCGTCATTCATGTCGTGATGATAATCTGCCGAAATATTTTTACCTTTTTATGCAAGTAAACAATTATCAACGAACCGTTCCGTGTACCAGCATGTACGATTATATATCTTTCACCAAGAGATGGCTTTAGATACACCAGGTTCATCTGGGCCTTGCCAGCACTTGTTAACTTAATGCGCAGTATGGCAATATGTCTCATCTACATAAACAATTGGTTATTCTGTCTCTCTAATGTGTTGTTCTGGTGTTGTGTTTCTAATATAAATGTTCATTGTCCGCAAAAACTTGGCACGCCAAGCCACAATATCATGCCGCTCGTTTATATTAATATCCTGGGATGGATGGATTCATATTCTTTCAAAATACTGCGCAGACTAGAGATTCCACCACAAAAGTTTCTTATTTAAGTACTCCATGCAGCTTCTTTAAAGTCGGTACCTCTTTTTGAACTGAATAAAATTGATGAATTTTGTTCCGTATGTCAAAAAAAATCAAAAAAATCGAGAATTATGGTCTTAGGCCTACCTAATAATGGTAATGGCTAATAAAGGTACACCTAAGGCCATTATTAGGTAGGCATATTTTCAATGTGCCTACTACAGTAGGCACATTGAAAATTAAGCATGCCTGGTAACGTCGTTTATAAATGACTCAATGCTAAAGACTATTTTAGTATTCCCATGATAATAGGTTGACTTTACAATGATAGATGCTCTGCGCCTGCGCTGCACTTGTGAGCGCCGGCCCTAAGACTACGGGCTGCGCGCTACGAGAGGTCGTTAATAGCACGGTAATGTTATTAGATACCATTACCGTATTTATAGTGTGCTATTACGCGAAGATCTTACTAACTATTGATGTGTTACCAAACTATGGCTGAATATTAGGTCATAGCACTTTTTATTGTGCGACGAAAACTCGCAGTGCCCATCTAAGTTAGGTCTACCATAATTATGAAGTTTTAGGACTCGGTGAAAGAAAAGGGTAAACTCAAAGATAAATAAGGAGATGTAATACCTACATTGTAAGGTTTTCAATACATTTCGAGAACTGTAAAAATAATATAAGCATTTCTTTTACTTATATAATGTTTGCACTAACTAATAATAAGTGTTTTTTTTCATAACAAGCAGTTTTGTTTTATTTTAGTTAATTCTGTTGTATTTTTGTTACCAATTTTTTTAGTTTTATCAAAAATGTATTTCGTATTAATTTCTGTAACTAATGTAACTTTTTTAGAAAACTAAAAACTACCTAGGTTTTAACTATAAGCGACGTAAGTATTTAAAGATTACACTTAAGTTTAGTAGAATATATGAGTTTTCTTTAATAAATGTGTTTTTTTTGTTAGTACTTAATAAAGTGCATATCTGTCTGTAATAAATAAAATAAGTGGAAGAAGAAACGTAAAAGCCGAACTCTTTGTTAAGGTTCCGTAGGCGATTGGCAAAAAACGGAACCCTTATAGATTCGTTATGTCTGTATGTCCGTCCGTGCGTATGTCACAGCCTCTTTATACCGAAAATATTGAGACTACACAGTTGAAACTTGGTAGTTGTAGGTAAGGTAAGGTGATAAGGGAAGGTACCAACGGGACTTGAACCCGCAACCTCCGGAATAACATGTTCCGGTGCTTTGCCAATTATTCCGGAGGTTGCGGGTTCAAGTCCCGTTGGTACGATGAAGTTTTGGATTGTGTTTAACAATTTACAAAAATATTAAGTGTGTAACACTTCAAAGAAACATAATATTTGATTTACGCAGTGCAACATCTCTCGTCGGATTTGAAAACTGTAATGATTTCTTCCGAATGATTAACTTACGTAATAAGTAGTCATAGATGGCGCCACCAATGCATAATTGGGTTAACAAATGCAATCCACTAATTTCGTCGTAACGTTACTTCGCACCATGGCTTAATTGGAAGTTTTGGATTGTGTTTAACAATCTACAAAATATTAAGTGTGTAACACTTCAAAGAAACATAATATTTCACTTAACGCTTTTTATACAAAAATTTAAAAAAATGAAGGGGTGCTCTCCATACATGAAACAAACTAAAAAACATTTTTTTCATCAAACCTTAACGTGCGTTTTTAAGATATAGCAACCGCAAATCTAACTATGCTTTACATAAAAACACTATGAAAAACAAAGTTATTTTTTTGCTGGCGAAAAATTATTGTTATATAATACTCTACTGTGTTACGGAACCCTACGAGTGCGAGTCCGACTTGCACTTGGCCAGTTTATTTTAAATGCCTCAATAGGCAAGCGATTGACCACTATCTCACCTGATGTTAAGTTTCTCTTTGACTGTAGTCAAAAAGAGGCGTTTAAAAAAATAACGATGAGGACGGTTTTCTAAAACGATACTAGAGCACAGATCCGGTCTCAGAACAGAGTGCAGCTATTCAGTTGTTTAATTAAGCGTGATTTAACCTATCCGATGCCTTCATTCCAAGTTAAGAGCGGCCCCCTTATCACGGACTTTGACAGTTGATTATTTAATTAACTAAATGACGGGGACGTAGTTATGCAGGCTGCATAGCTCCATTTCTGTCATTTAGTTCATTTCAATCCATATCAAATTTCGTGATAACCCATCGATCGGCGCCCGAGCATCGTTCTGTGAAATGGGATCTCTGTATGTACCTACTGTACGGTAGCATCTTTTTAAGTTAAAATTTTATTTGATCCTCTAAAATATATTTTAAAATGAGTGTGTAATGTGTAATGAAAATGAGTATGCTAATTTATGGGTTTTATATCAAGTATGCTTTTTAATATTGATCTTCAAATAAATACACTGTATACCAAATATGAATTGAGTATGTTTGAACATTTAGAGAAAGCTATAAATGAAAGAATGAATTATGAACATAATTATCATGGGGACAATATAATTTGATCTTCTAAAATCTAATTGATCTTATGGTAAATGAGCACTTTTAAAAGTAAATAATGTATTTTTTATGTTTAATCTTTATAATAATTATTGCGTCTATATTAGCTGATGTACGGATAAATGATCAATTAACTGCATTCACGGTAACATGATGCTCAAACATATGAACCGCATAAAAAGTATGTGACGCAAATCACTAGGTTAGGTTCAGTTTGAACTGCGACAACACTACGCGTGTGCCGAGCGCGAAGCGCCAAAAAGTAAGTAAAGCAAATCACTTCACACACGGTTAGTTTCGGTTTTAACTGCGACAGGTAACTAAAAGACAATTTCTACATCTCAAACATTTTTTGCGTAGCTCTAAACAGATTAAAATACCGATTGATTTGATTTATTTTGGCTGGAGGATCAATCATAAAAAAAAAATCCGTAAAGATTCTTTTGCTTGCTGTTTTTGCAAATATAAAACGATAATTTAAATACATACAGGATTTTTTAGGTCCAATTTAAGACACATTCTTGTTCCGAATGCATATATAATAATAAAACAAGAGTTCCTTAGAAAATATAAATATATTCCAAAAGCTCTTTTCTCTAAACAAGAATGGTGAAAATATGGTAACACTACACACAAATATAGAAAATAAATTAAGTGAGATTCTTATTTATAGTAACTAATATAAAGAGATCGCTAGATAAAGATAAACTGATGATAATGGTGCCGATTCTACGAAAGTTTTATCTGCATTTGACAGCGCTTATCTTTGCTTCATCTGTGAAGTTAAATATAGACAAAAAAAGTACGTATTAGATGTCAAATTGGTTCAAAAAGCAACAACAAAACCTGCACCACGATAAATAATATATAAGTATATTTATTATGAAATACAAGTAACAATCCGAGTATTTTCGAAAGCAAATGACAAAATTCTTAGAATACACTACGCTGGCAGGTTTTACCGACTATTCCTACACCGCTTCTACCCGCCAAAAATGCGGCTGTGACAGCTCTGTCTGCTCTTTGTATTGTCAATGTAAAGCCTGTCTACAGTGAACGTCATAAGGCTAACATTTTAATGTGCATGTTTAGAAGAAGAAGTAGAACATTTTTGCCAGGTGAGAGCGGTGAGGGAATAGTCGGCAATAGCCTGAAGGGTATTGGGCTGGCTTGTACTCGTATCAACCTAGTTACAGCCCTTGCATGGTAGTAAGACCTTTCTAATGAACTCTAGTGTATACCTGGCCATCTTATGTTCTGGCAACTGTCCATGAGAGCCGGTCCCATTCTAAGCCTAGCGTACTACCACCCTCGACCACCGTATACTATAGTCAGCGCGTTATCAACTGAGTCGTGACGCCATAAACGTCAATAGAGATAAGGATATCGGTAAACGGCTACCTGTCGATGGTGTGTGTAAGTGCGAGCGAGATAGATATAGGGAAATGATTTATGACCTCACCACTCAGTTGATAACACGCCGACTATAACAAATGGTCCAATAATATCCTTACATAGAAAACCCGATCCCGTGAGAATCCCTACCATTAATATAAATGCAAATGTCAGTATGTTTTGTTCACAGTTTATCGTCATGAGTGGGTGGGCATTGATACTCGATATATTGAAATAGGAAGTATAGAAACTTTATTTTTAAAGCAAGAAAAAATATACTTATAGCGAATATATAGTATAAAAAATATAAATTCCGATCAGAAACTACTTTCAAATTCAATTATTTTTAGGACTAAATCCAGTTAATCAGTTACCAGTTAATACAAATTTGATATCTAAAACATCTTGCGCATAAAACGACCGTAAAAATTGTTGAAATCACTAGCCAATAATTATCTCTTCATCAATCACTTATCAATAACAAAGAATGTGCTCTAATGTGTGGTGCGTTTTTGTCAACTATCAAGGTATATAAAAATAAAAAACGCCAATTTATGGATATAGTAAGAATTGTGAAATTACCACAAATTATAGGGATTTTTATTCGCCACGAGATATTACGAGAATATTTTAGACACAATACTATGTGGCAAAGCCCCGACACTATGACTAAAAACGATATTGACTTCATCATTACGGACAAACGGCCAATATTCAGAGACGTCTCAGGGATCACTAGGTGATACTGGAAGTGATCACCGACTTGTATGAAGTCTACGCTCCGTCCAAATCTACTCCAAACCATTGTTGGGTCCGAAACATTACAATTAAAATTGGAAAATCGATTCGCTGCCTTGGAACCCACAGATGACGTAGACCAGACTCGAACTCGTAACTCGAAGAAGTGGTGGAAATCCTCAGGGATGAAGGGACGAAGTTTTGCGAGAGCAAGAGTACGGGCAAAAAGTCCAAACTTTCGGCAGAAACACTTCGGCTAATGGAAGAGAGGCGAACAGACCTTTTGTCAGCTTTGTCAACTAACCTGGTGCGCAACAAATCCATTAAGAAGCTGGTACCACGTGACCTCCGATCATCTAACACGCTCTTGATTAAAGAATCAATTGAGAAGAATCGGGGGTCTGGAGTGTTCGTCCAGCCTCTGGGTAGAAGCCACCTCACAAAGCTGACACCGGCAACGGGGAACGTCGTCGCATCCAAGCCGGAGATTCTGTCGGAAGTTGAAGACTTCTACGGCAAGCTCTACGCATCGCATGCTTCAATGCCCGAACCCGATACTGAGGATTCTAGAGCCACCTTAACCCGCCACTTCACAGAAGATCTGCTCGAAATTAGCCGAGACGAAATCGTGATGGCCCTTAAACAACTCAAAAATGGAAAAGCCCCAGGAGAAGACGGAATCACAACACAGCTTTTAAAAGCTCCAGCAGTTCAAAAGCTTCAGCAGCTCTTTAATTCAGTTCTTTTCACTGGGAGAACTCCACAGGCATGGAACAGAAGCATGGTGGTTCTGTTTTTCAAAAAAGGAGACAAAACCCTATTGAAAAACTACCGCCCGATTTCGCTTCTGAGCCATGTCTACAAGCTGTTTTCAAGGGTCATCACGAACCGTCTTGCGCGAAGACTCGACGAGTTTCACTCGTCGAGTCTTCGCGCACCTCCGGAACAGGCCGGGTTTCGAAGCGGTTACGGCACCATAGACCACATCCACACGGTGCGGCAGATTGTAGAGAAGACAGAAGAGTACAATCGGCCCCTGTGCTTAGCATTTGTGGACTATGAGAAGGCCTTTGACTCAATCGAAACCTGGTCTGTTCTTGAGTCCTAGCAGCGTTGCCAAGTCGACTGGCGATGTATCGAAGTGATGAGATGTCTGTATAATGCCGCAACGATGACTGTACAAGTACAGAACCAGCGAACTAAACATGTCCACCTGCGTCGAGGAGTGAGACAGGGGGACGTCATATCCCCAAAACTGTTCACTAACGCCTTGGAGGATATGTTTAAGACGCTGAACTGGAAAGATTGTGGCATTAACATCAACGGCAAGTACATCTCTCACTTACGATTCGCAGATGACATCGTCATTATGGCAGATACGCTGCAGGACCTACAAAGGATGTTGAATAGCCTAGCTGATTCTTCTCGTCGCATCGGTCTCCGGATGAATTTGGATAAAACCAAAGTCATGTACAACGAGCACGTTGTTGCGGAACCGATTGCCGTAGATGGAATCCCACTCGAAGTTGTCACTAAGTATGTTTACCTAGGGCAGACGCTCTAACTAGGCAAACACAACTTTGAGAAGGAAATCCAGAGAAGAATTCAGCTGGGCTGGGCAGCATTCGAAAAATTCCGTCGAGTCTTCTCGTTGCCTATACCGCAGTGTCTAAAGACAAAAGTTTTTAACCAGTGTGTCCTACCTGTAATGACATACGGAGCCGAGACGTAGACACTCACAGTTAGACTGGCCCACCAGTTTAAAGTCGCTCAGCGAGCTATGGAGAGAGCTATGCTCGGTATTTCTCTGCGGGATCGAATCCGGAACGAAGTAATTCGCCAGAGAACTAAAGTTATCGACATAGCTGAACGGATTGGCAAGCTGAAGTGGCAGTGGGTTGGTCATATCTGCCGCCGGCGGAGGACTGCTCACCCCAGGTTTTTAGTGGGTATACTGCCCTTCTGGCAGTGACTCCCACATAACCATCTCGCTCCCCCGGGCGAGTGGTATCCATAAAGGATTTTCCTGGGTAAAAAAAAAAAAAAAAAAGGACTGATAACCGTTCCGGGGCAAGATAACGATTGCTAGCGCGACCCTATCTTGCCCCATCTCGGCGGAGGACTGCTCACCCCAGGTTTTTAGTGGGTATACTGCCCTTCA
This sequence comes from Cabera pusaria, assembly GCA_954871355.1. NCBI lineage: Eukaryota > Metazoa > Arthropoda > Insecta > Lepidoptera > Geometridae > Cabera > Cabera pusaria. The sequence goes on from OX940905.1 coordinate 18,423,433, forward strand.
GGCAGTGACTCCCACATAACCATCTCGCTCCCCGGGCGAGTGGTATCCATAAAGGATTTTCCTGGGTAAAAAAAAAGGACTGATAACCGTTGGAGTAGACTTGTCCTAGAGTGGAGACCGCGAATCGGCAAACGTAGCGTAGGACGTCCTGTGACCAGGTGGAGCGACGACATACGCAAAGCGGTGGGCAGTGACTGGAAGAGAAGAGCCGAATATCGGGCTCAGTGGCGCATCTTGGGAGAGGCCTACGTCCAGCAGTGGACTGACACAGGCTGATGATGATGAATACCATGTATAAAGTTATCAGTTTTCTTAGAAAAAATACAAACACGAAGTCAAAATTCGCCTAGAAAAAAACTAAAAACGAACAATCAAAACCACCAGCAGAAAAAATTTACAAATAAATATTGTTACATGCAATCCAAAATTTCATCGTACCGACGGGATTCGAACCCGCACCTGGCGCCACCAATGCATAATTGGTTAAAACTTCAATCCATTAATTTCGTCGTATAGGATCGCCACTGAGCCCGATCTTCGGCTCTTTGTTTCCAGTCACTGCCCACCGCTTTGCGAAGCCTTGGGGGAGGCCTACGTCCAGCAGTGGATTGATACCGGCTGATAATGATGATGATAGGATCGCACCGTGGCTTAATTAGTCAGAGCATCTGGCCATGTTTACCAGGAGGTGGCAGGTTCGAATCCCGTCGGTACAATGAAATTTTGGATTGTGTGCAACAATGTACAAAATATAAAGTACGTAAGTAACACTCAAAGAAACATAATAAATAAATAAATGGTACAATCTATAATAAATTACTAATAAATACCTACCTAATTCATCACCCCTTCGCATTTAACGGATTCTATACAATCAATTTTCTGTATAGTATTATCTATTAGCGTAAACATTCTGCCATCTTGCGTGTCTTGTACAACGATCTTGTAATGTTCTGACGGGGGGATGGGCACGTTAGGTTTCGCGTGGTCTCTTTTAAAGTGCCTGCTAAGATGACTAGTTTGTGTAAACTTTCTATCGCATATCTTGCATTGATACTTCTTCTCACCGGTGTGGACGACTTTGTGCTGTTTTAAAGCGGACGATGTGTAGAAATTTTTGCCACATTCGCAGGAGTAGTCGCGCTGACCTTTGTGACGTTTAAGGTGGACGTTGTACGCGCTCGTTGTTATGAAACCTCGGTGACACTCTTTGCATTTGTACCTGCGAATGTTAAACACAATGACCGTTTTCAATTATAATTAGGATAGTTTAAAAACTTAAACAACCGACTTCCATGCCCCGCGAGTCAGTTTCAGTAGAAAGTTTGAGACGTTTATCGTCATATCTCTGGAGATACTTATCAGATCGATAAAATTGACAATGAGACCACCTCGGAAATATACCCTACCGATTAAAAAAAGAATCATTCGAATCGGTACACAATTGACAGAGTAATCGCGTAACATACAAACAAACAAAAAAAATTAAATAAAATATACAGACGAATTGAGAACCTCCTCATTTTTGAAGTCCGTTGAAAATAAATCTCGGTCAACCCGGTCTCGGTCGGCGCGGGAACTGGAGCTGTCAAACAAGAGAGAGACCTCTTGGTATATCATATCAGGATATATCCTGGACCTTTGGATGCTTCTGAACAAAAAACCTGGGGAGTATTGTTTTCGTAACCTTTATTAACCGTATGCATTAGGTACTGTTAAATAAACTCACTGCCACCCTCTTTAAATCACCAACATTAAATTCGATCAAAGTCGGTTACAAATTGTCAATTTTTTCGATTTTCCCGTCGTATTTATATACCTAACTTGTAATCTCGAGTTCTACTGTATTATTAAAGGTTAAACTAACAGTTTTAGTGTAGAAATAATGTTTATATATGTAAATAATACAAACTTCACATTATAAAGAATACACTGTCTATACAGTACTTTTCATGGCAGGTCTTATAATTTTGATTGAATATTAACTATATAATCACTTTATCACTGACTTCCTAATATAAAATATCAATAAATATAAAATTTAAACAAAGAGATATTGTTAAACTTGTTAATAACCCATTGTCTTACTAGTATCAATTATCAGTCACATATAAACTGTATTGGCTAGCTTGAAAGTAAAGTACTCCTTCCTGGTTTGCAGAGACAATATCAGCCACAATGACTACCCGTAGAATGGATATTGAGGCCAAATTGAAGGCGGCTCTCCTGGAACTGAAAACTTGCAAGGACTCCAAAAAAGATTTGCTGCAAGAACTTCAGGATCATGAATCTGACATGGCAAAGATGTTGGAGAAGAACGCAGACCTCAAACACCAATTGGCCGAGTATGACATTGCTCTGGAAGACCTGAGAGACCAGCGTGACAGGCTTCTAGAAACAGTGGATGTACATGCACAAAACCAAGAACTATTCGAACGTACACTGACCTATATCCGGGATTTGGAGCAAGAGCTTTCATTTACAAAAGATAAACTAGAAGAAATGACGACATCTCCTGTATTGCAAAATAATACTAATCAAGACAACACTTTGGATCTATATACAGAGTTCATCGGCTCAGGTTCTACTAATGTCTCTATGAAGGGTTCCAATAAGATTAAAAAGTACATTAAGTATAAGAAAATCATTAGGAAAAATACGCATAAATTACAAAAAATTAACCATATCAAAAAAATAAATTTAAAGACTTGTAAGAAAAACATCGACTTAAGTAAAGAATTACAGCATTGCCTAGAGATGTTAGATCGCAGTAACAAAGAATTAATAGAATTTAAAGAAAAGGCTGAATTATTAAAACAAGAAATGTGCGTCTCAAAAGTTTTAATTGGGGCTCCTATCTCTGGTGTGCAGAGTAAATGCTACCAAGAGGATAGCAGCTCACCAAGTACAGCTAATACTGCAAGTTTACGTGCACAGACTGACTTGGTTAGGCAGGAAGTAGTGTCATCGTTACAGTGCACTGGTGCCTCCGAGGTGGACTCAGGCAGTCCTTTACAACTGCCGGAGCCTGCTAGAGAGACCATTGTGTTCAGCGATGAAATGGGAGTAGGTATGGGTAGCTTATTAGACAATAGATTGAACCAAAATGTTTATAACAATTGCTGCCCTAATTTATCAATTACAGATTTATGTAAAAAAATATGCAGCTTTCAGTATCACAAAAATTGTACTATTGTATTGCAGCTAGGTAATAGCACAAACGTTAAAAAAGCTGATATTAATATTCTAATTCAACTTTTGTCAGACATTGCCAGCAGAGGCATTAGTAAAATAATAGTTTGTTCATTCCCGTATCTTAAAACAAGTAGTTGCTCTTATAATGAGCATGCTCATAAATTGAACTTGGCACTGTACAATTTGACGTGTCGCTTCAGCGACTTTTTGTATTTTGAAACCAACAAATTTATTAGTAAAGTAATATTGACAAAGGATACTTTGTATCTCAATAAGACTAATAAGTCGACCATTGCTAAGTTATTAGCATACAATATTTATGACCCTGTTTTACATATTGTAACAGATCACAAAGACGAGCCCCAACGTAGTGGTGTTACTATGCAGGGTAATTGTAGCGTAGTAGACTTAGTTAGTTTAAACTAATGTCTAAGACAATGGGGAGGCCTGACTCAATCAACATTTTTCATCAGAATATACAAGGTCTCTCCAGCAAAGCCTTAGAGTTAGAATTATTTCTCAATTATTATAAAGTTGACATAATGTGTATTACTGAACACTGGTTTGTGAAAGGTACTTTGTTACCAATATTAAAAAATTATACAATTGCCAGCACATTCATTAGACAAAAGGCAATTCGTGGTGGCTCACTAATATATGTAACTGAAAATTGTAACTTTAAAGAGCGTAAAGACATAGTAGCTTTGTCTGTGGAACGATGTGTTGAATTATCTTGTATAGAGCTGGGGCAACATATAGTCATCTGTGTATACAGACCTCCATCGGCTGATTATAAAATGTTTGAAACAATTATGGAAGAAGTAATGAGCAAAGTCTTCAACACCTCTAAATCTTTAATAGTTTGTGGCGATTTCAATGTTAATTTAATTGAGCAGTCTCCGCTCAGCGACAAATTAAAAAATTTATTTCTAAGCTTCAATCTGAAGCATCTTTTTAATCAGCCAACAAGAATCACTAGCTCGTCAGCTACCTGCTTGGACAATGTGTTCTGCAACTGTGAACCCGAAAAAATTGCAATTTTTGATAAACTTGGCTCGGACCATCTGGGACAAAGTGTCACTTTTTCATGTAAATTATCCATCAAAGGCCAAGAACATTTTTACAGGCCCATTACCACCAAACGGGTTGAACAGTTTGTGGATATCATTGACAAGCAATTAATGAACCTAAGATTTTCTGAGGATCCTGATGACCTATGCAGTGCTTTATTTCAAATGTTAGATGCAGATTTCAATGATATTTTAAAAATTAAAATGGTTAGAAAGGGTGCGAAGGTTCGTTTCGATGACTGGGCAACTCCTGGTATTTATAAAAGTAGAAACAATTTGTATAACTTGTACTCACAAAAAACCATTAATTTACATAATACTAAATTCATAAATCACTTAAAATTGTATTCAAAAACTTTTAAAGTTGTTTGTCAGACAGCAAAATCACTGCATCTAAGTAGAAAAATTAAGCATGCCGATGACAAAATAAAATCAACATGGAAAGTCATTAATACAGAAACTGGAAAAATTAAGCAGAGGGACGGTAAAATTATGTTAAAAGTTAATAATAAATTAATCATAGATAATAATGATGTCGCTAACACATTTGTTGAGTACTTCTCACAAGTACCTATTATTACTACTCAGCCTTTAAACTCTTCCCCTAAGGATGCTTTTGTTTTACTATCGAAGTGTGTGAATGTATGTGACTCTATGTTTGAGTTCAGACACATAACTTCAATATCAATTATCAAAACTTTTAAAATGCTCAATCAAAAGAAAACCGAGGATCTGTGGGGTATGTCAACCAAAGTACTTAGTTATATTATTAATGCAATTAGCCCTCACTTAGCGTTTATTTTTAACAGATGCGTCGATGAAGGTGTCTTTCCTGATGTAATGAAAAAAAGTAAATTAATTCCCCTATACAAATCAGTGAACAAAAATGACCCTTCAAACTATAGACCAATCTCTATATTACCGGCGCTCAGTAAAGTTTTTGAAAAAGTTATATTAGCCCAGCTTTTGGCACATTTTAATATTAATCATCTTTTAAATCACAAACAATATGGTTTCACTAAGGGGCGTTCTACTACTGATGCTGGAGTAGATCTTCTTAAACATATATTTGATGCCTGGGAAAAAGCACAAGATGCTATCGGCGTTTTCTGTGACTTATCTAAAGCGTTTGATTGCGTCTGTCACAAAACGCTAATTTGCAAATTAAAACACTACGGCGTTAACGGAAAAGCACTTGATCTGGTCTCATCCTACCTCAGTAATAGAATACAGATGGTTGAGGTCAATGGCGTCAGGTCATCTGGATCCCTCATAAAAATGGGAGTTCCGCAGGGATCGATCTTAGGACCATTTTTATTTCTAGTTTATATTAATGACTTGCCGTCTTTCGTGCAAAACTTATGTGACATTGTTTTGTTCGCGGATGATACATCCTTAATATTCAAAATAGATAGGATTGCGCCTGGATTTGACGATGTTAACAAATCAATCGCACAGGTTTTGAATTGGTTTACAACCAATAACTTATTACTGAACGCCAAAAAAACTAAATGTATTAAATTCTCGCTGCCAAATGTAAGAAAGGGTGTCATTAATAGCAGGATATTAATAAACGATGTACCGATAGAATTTGTTGAATCCGCTACATTCTTGGGCATCACCCTGGATTCAAAACTACAATGGGGTTCTCAAATATCGGCTCTGGCAGGTAGATTGAGCTCCGCTGCATACGCAGTACGTAAAATCAGAAACTTGACTGACGAATCCACTGCTAGATTGGTTTACTTTAGCTACTTCCATAGTATAATGTCCTATGGCATTTTATTGTGGGGAAAAGCCGCCGAAATCCAATCTATATTTGTTTTACAAAAAAGAGCTATTCGATCTATATATACCATGAAGTCGCGAGACTCACTTCGTGAAAAATTTAAGGAGATTAACATTCTCACAGTGGCATGTCAATATATATATGAAAATATTATGTATGTACGCAAAAATTTGAATGAGTATGATAAGAGGTCCGATGTACATAATTTTAATACAAGACACAAAAATAGATTAATTCTACCTCAATTCAGGTTGTGGAAAGTGGTTCTTTTCTGGGGAACTGTATACGATTTTATAATAAACTTCCTAAAGATATTGATCAACTGTCTATAAGCAGATTTAAAACCTTTGTAAAATCCAATTTAATGAAGAAATCGTACTATACAATAAATGACTATATGAATGACAAAAATGCTTGGCCTGAATGCCCCAAGCTCCAAGATATAATATAAATTGTATGATAATAGAATTACTTATTGTACATTAAACATTTATTTAATATGAATTAAAAAAAAATGAATTAAAATAAGTGACAAGCCCCATAGAGTTTCTTGGTGTTTCTTCTCTGATGGGAGTACTTCCGAAACACCAGTAGATTCAACAGTCAATCAGTTTTCATCTTTTGTTTGCTGATCTAGGGTTGCCTGTTACGACGGTATTATGCGGCTGATAGTCGGACAATCAGTTCCATTCGGAACATGATTTGTACTGCAATTAGTCTGCGTTTTATTAATCTATTATGTTTCATTATTTCACAATTTTTTGGATAAAAATTGTCTGAAGTACTGAAACATGCACTGGGTTGCGGGTGCACGTAATGGTACGGTTGGCAACCCTACATTAATAAGGGGAATTAAACATGTGTTTTAAGTGTGACGTTCGACGTCTAGATGAAAGCTGAATGGCTCAATACCTTTGTTTTTTTTTTGTAAATTCAAAGCGTTATGTTTCTGTTATATCTATATTTTTTGTTGAATATGATCTATTTAATGTTATTTGACGTGTGTAAGTGCTAATTTTTAATTTGCCCATATACTGAATAAATGCTTTGACTTGACTTTGACTTTGAATAAAAGAGGGCGCGTAGAAAGATATGCATTAGCAGTGAAACTTCCAAGTTCATTCAATGTATTTCTCAACATCACTAATTACTGTTTTATACAACTCCCATCTGTTGAACTTTAGCGAATACGTATTCGTAGTTAGCGTTAGTTAGTTTTGCCTCAGTGCGCCAAAAGAAGTTTTCACGTCACAAATACTATAACTATAATTAGTTAAAAACAACAAATACTAGAACTATAATTACAAAACAACAAATACTAGAACTATAATTAGTTCCGCTACTCTCGCTAGGTGGCTTTTGATGCTAACCTGAACTGAGAGATGTCCATGTCAGTAATTTTTTTTTTTGCGATAATATTTTTATTTATTTATAGTAAAGGTTGTCGAAAATAACAATAGTTAGAAACCTAAGTAATTAAGTATTCGCACATATTTGTTGCAAATCGACGTGACCAAGTGTTCAACTATGTTCCAACGGTATTAATAAACGAATCTGTAACTGAAAAGTCTCACAAATTGGGAACCTCAAAAGAACCTCCAGTGACTGGAAACAAATAGCCGAAGATCGGGCTCAGTGGCGACTTGGGAGAGGCCTATGTCCAGCAGTGGACTGATACCGGCTGATTATGATGAAAGAAACTCCTCCCTCCTAGAAGTAGGTAAAAAGTACACAGTTACCTAATATCCTTCTTGTGTATCCGTACATGTGTGGAGAGATTCCCCGAGGTAGCGAAGGTTTTGTTACAGAGGTGACATGAGTAAGGCTTCTCCCCATTGTGGATCCTCTGATGCACTTTTAGGTCTGCTTTTATTGGGAAACCTGCAAAATGATAGTGTTTCATTACAAACAAAACGTACACTGCACTAACCCTCATTTTGATTAAAATGCACTAAACTTATCTAGTTTAAATTAGTTATTATTTCATTATGTTGTTTTTGTAAATATTAGGTATAAATAATTTATTGTCTTTCTCAACCTGGCACAATACTTGCTTACTACTAACATTATCAGGCACACAACATCTGAAAAATACCTAAAGGTATATTTACATAACGATCCGTGGGAGGGACTGAAGACCCGTACTACAGGTTTTTGCAAACCTGTCTCGGGCATCAGTCTTTCGCAAAGATAGGTTACTGTAAAAATATTGTTAAACCAGCCAATAGTGTAAGCTAGAACATAAGAACCTCTTTGTGAAAGAAAGATTTATTATATTATTATTATTATTTCCGTTGGGTTCTGTACCCAAACCAGGCCTCCCTCACTCACCCATAGCTACTGCGATTTATACCTAAACTTTCGTCAAAGCCGGCGGTACTATCTGCCAGTCGGTTGTCACTGCTCACGCGCGCGCAAAGTTTATTATCATTCAAATGACGGGATAACTACGCATTCGTATTCTATATTAGAAACGATTTAAGTTTTTCATAGTAATTTTGCGGGTTTGATAAAAAACAAGCATAATATGTTTCATTTTTTTTATGCAAATGATACTAAAATGACAAAAGGGCGTGAAATTAACTTTCTTGATTTCAAATTCGACTCTTAGGAATTTTGATGTTATTTTGTGAGGTAAATAAAAAGAATTCGTAATTTTTTTTTTTATTTCATTGAGACAATCCTTTACTGTATCAGACACGCGTCGGTACATCGCGCGCCGAACGAAGTAATAACAACGCTAGGTCGAGCGCCTTAGACACATTTTTGCTTGTATTATCTGAAATAAACGTTGGTATTGTGTTTTTAGGTGTTGTTTTGTAGGGGAGTGAAGTATCTGTTACGTAGTAATTATTATATATTCTGTGCCCAAACGGTGGCCAACTGGACCCTATTATCCTACTTCCTACTAATATTATAAAAATGAAAATTTGTGTGTATGTTTGTTACTTCTTCACGCTACAAGGACTCAACCAATTGAACTGATATGTAGTATGTAAATAGCCTAGAGTCTAGGCTATTTATCGATACGACAAAGCTTAGGTCTAGACCCTAGACCTAGACCTTGTGGTATAGATAGTGTCGCACCGTGGCTTAATTGGTCAGAGCACCAGGGCCGGTAGTCTCTACATGCATAGCGATAAATTTCGCGCGATAATCGTCGATACGAAAAGAGATGCAGATAACAACCGTCTAGCTGCATCTCATTCTAGCAGACGTTTGCGATGACAAGACGCATTGCTATCAATGTAGACTTCTACCCCAGGGCATGTTCCCCAAGGGGGTGTGGGTTCGATACCGTCGGTAAGATTAAATTTAGGATTGTGTGTAACAATGTTTAAGTAGTCTGTATTATAGTTTTAGAAGTAGTTTATATTATAGTTATATATATAGACAACGCTCTCACTAATTTCTAAGTATATAGGAGAGTGATCTGAGTTCATATTGTAGCTTTGATACGTTCTGGTGTAAGCTGATGAGATGTTCTTTATAATAAAGAAATCTATAAGATCTGGAATTTTATTAGGGTCTGTTGGCCAGTATGTAGGTAAGCCAGATGATTCTACTTGACATTTTGTATCCTTTACAGCGCATAGCAGTTCTTTGCCTTTTGTAGTGGTAAGTCTAGAACCCCAATAAGTATTTTTAGCGTTAAAATCTCCTCCTAGTACAAACCTGTTTCCAAGGCTCTTCAGGAATGTGCTATAGACATCTCTTTTTATATTATGCCGAGGGGGGCAGTATATTGATGATATTGTTATTATATACGTTCTAGTTTTGAGACATATCGCTACCGATTGTATTTCTCTCGATTCGTATTTGCTCTTTTCATAGTGATTGAGGTTTTCTTTAACAATAACAGCACTACCCCCTCTTGCAGTGTTATCTGGGTGCAGGGCGTGGTATATTTTGTAGCCTTTAAATGTAATGTGAGATTGCTTTGTGAAGTGTGTTTCAGATATTAAACACACGTCAATATTTTCTATGTCTAGGATTACTTGAAGTTCTCTCTGGTGTTTCTGTAACCCATTTGAATTCCATGTCATGATTTTAAGTGGCTTATTCATTTTCTTATTTTCGAAGTAGCTATTTTAGTGCTACACTCTATTTTCTTCAATCTTTCGTCAAATGATAACATAAGCTTTAATATGTCATCTAATTTTTTGTCCGGATTATTATTTGTGTGGGTCTCTCGAGGGGTGTTTGATTGGGCTCCTGCTGCAACTTGGGCGTAGGAAATGTTTGCACTAAATTTCGTGTTTTTATCCGAAAGAGGTTTGTTATTACTAAGTTCACGGGGCTTTTCAGTGCGTACCTCAATATGGCGTGCTGTCGAACTATTTTTAATTTTTTTGTTCCGAAGGATTTGTATCTCCTTGGCTACAATACATCCTCTGTAGTTGGCTGGATGTGGAGATCCACAGTGAACACATTTTGGTTTTTCGTCCTTTGGTTTTTTGCAATTCAGCGTGAGATGTTTCCCTGTGCATTTTACACATCTAGGTTCTTTGAAGCAGTATCTCTGCGTATGTCCATAGGCTTGACATCTCTTGCATTGAGGTACAAGTTGAGTGGTCTTAATTGATTGGATTTCAACTTTACATCCCATTATTGTCTTTAGATTTAAAATATTTTTAATGTCTTCTTCTTTGGAGAAAGTAAGCATAAACATGTTGAGTGGTTGTTTACTCTTCCAACTTAATTTATTGACTGCTTCTATAATTTTCAATCCTTTATTTTGAAGGTCTTCAACAATTTTCTCTGGTTTGCACGTGGAGTGTAGTTTTTTCGCCATAACTCTAATAGGCCTCTCTTGCTTATTTTCGTATGAGTGCCAAACACGGTCACTGAGGCTAAGCGCCTTTGTTAAAGCCCTATACGATTCTTCGTTGTAAGTATTAATTTTAACGGAGTCTCCATTTAGCATTTTAATAGTAAATGCTTCGGGTGGCTGCTGTTTAGACAGAAACTCGTATAGGCTTTGGTAATCTACAACCCCGTCTACTATTATTGGTGGGGGCTGGGGAATTTTTTTCATTTTAACTTGAACTTCATTATCTTTTTGTGATTCTTCATCCTGAGTGTCTTGGGAGGGTGACATATTCAATTTTCTTTTTTTCCTAGACTTATTTCTATGTCTGATCCATTCAGTTTCTTGGGCAAGCTCTTCCTCGTCTGTGTTATATTCAGCACAGGATTCAGGAGCCTCCTTACTTGGGGGTGCATCTGCACTTGATTCCGCAAGGCATTTTAACTGCTTTTGCAGTATCTCTATTTGACTGGTTAGATCATCGACGAGGCTTTTTAATTTTTGGCGCTCTTGTCTTTCTGCACTGTAACGTTCGTATAGTATACGTTCGAGTTTTGTGGTTAACTCGATTGTTTCTTTTTCCGGAGAAAGCAATGCCATTATTAAAACGGTAAGTGTATACTCACCTTAACAATAAAAGTCAATGTTGACCGCGCACTATAACTAGGTCATAATCGCGAATTGGCCGCGTCTTGACGCAGCGTTGTTATGATGCGTAAGCACTTTACTGTAGGTACGCGGAGTACGCGCGATCGTTATAGTTATTTATAGTTTTAAATTATATAGATAGTTATAGTTTTAAATTATTTTTAATTGTGTTGATGTTTTTTTATGTACGAGGATCATTCAACAAGTACGTAGCCTCATCGCCCAATGGCACTGAGATTACAAAAAAAATTTACCATAGTACAGTGCAATGTTTTTGAAGCCTATTGTCAAAGTTTTAAACAATAATCTCTATTAGTTTTGTTTTAATAGCCTTTGAAAGCGAACGTGTCGGTCAGTTTAACGAAAATGGAAAAAGAGCAGTATCGTTCGGTGATTCGATTTTTATTTTTGGAAGGGAAAACGCGCAGTGAAATTAAAAATCGCTTGGATGCTGTGTACAGTGACTCTTCTCCTTCGATGGCAACCGTCAAGAATTGGTTTAACGAGTTTGCTCGTGGCCGCAAGTCGGTTTTTGATGAGCCACGCCCAGGTGCCCCGAAAACGGCTACTACGGAGGAAAACATTAAAAAAATCCACGATCTCGTGTTGGCAGACCGCCTATTGAAGGTTCGCGAGATAGCTGACACTGTGGGCATTGCAGAACGAACGGTGCATCATATTCTCCATAAGAACTGGGCATGAGAAAGCTATCAGCGCGATGGGTGCCGCGTTTGCTCACACTGGACAACAACCACGACAACGCGCCGGCTCACACCTCTGCCGTCGCCATGGCCAAGTTATTCGAATTGCGCTACGAATTGCTGCCCCATCCACCTTACTCTCCAGACTTGGCCCCCTGTGACTTCTTTTTGTTTCCAAACCTGAAAAAGTCACTCGCCGGAAAAAGATTTGGGTCGAATGAGGAGGTCATCGCCGCCACGGAGGCCTATTTTTCAGACTTCAGGAAAACGTATTTTTTAGACGGGTTAAAAAAGTTGGAGCATCGCTGGGCCAAGTGTATTGAGTTAAAAGGAGATTATGTAGAAAAATAAATCGGCACTTTTCGAAAATTTTCGTTTTTCTTTTGTAGGCTAAGTATTTATTGAACGACCCTCGTACACCTTTAGTACCTATGTTATCGCAAGTAACACATAGTATATTAAATTTAATGAAAATCTACAATTAAGTATCGTATGTATTAAGGAAGTATGTTTTTCGTGTTTTTGTAGAATCACATTCTTGTGGTTCAGAGAGATTATAGTTTTAATGTAAATGTTGATTATTTAGTTTTTTGAATTGTATATTTTTTTAATATATATTTTATAAATTTAGTTCTAAGGACTTGGATGGGTAAATTGGGCAACTGTAAAGCTCATCCAAAGTGTGATAAATATATAAAAAATAGTGCGTGGAGTTTTTCAGCGCGGAAGAAGTGAGACTTCGTGATGTGGAAATGAAAAGTTGAACATTTAACGCATCAATGCTTTCATACCCCCTCCATGGTATCGTAAACGTTTATCGCAACCTTGTTGGAAGTCGCGTAAGAAGTATCTGTATCAATTTTTTTTTTTTTTTTTTTTTTTTTTTAATTTACGACTAAGCAAACATTTGACTACAATAAATAAAATAAATTAGTGCAACAAAGCGTATTCTATTGTATGATAATAACGCTAGGTAACTGTGACCGACCTTTCCCGCAATCCTGACACAGGTAAGGTTTGTCTCCCTTGTGCCTCTTCATATGTATGGAGAGCTGCGCGCTCTGCACAAACGTCTTGAAGCAGATCTCACAGCTGAACTGTTTTTCCCCTGAAATTATTGCATTAGAAAACTTCAAACTTCATTGAATATAATTTCATAAAAATAAGATAGTTAATAAAGTTAGTTAGTTAATTTAGTTAATTAATTAAAAAAATTACAAGCACTGTAGAGTCTGCTAGCAGGAAGATTTTTTTTATAATCTTATAGGCTAGCGTTTGACCACTATCTCACCTGGTGGTAAGCGATGATGTGGTCGAAGACGCTGGGCTTAGAATACTATGACTCATAGGGCGGCCGGGATCGGGAGCCACATACATGCGGAATTCCATTTCGAAGAGAAAATTTCGAATGGAAAACTACCGTTCTTGTGTGACAAGTCCATAGATTTGGATGAATTCACTGCGTTCGAAATGTCAAAACGGAATTCCTATGTATGTGGCGGACCTAAGGTCGGCCACATACGGTAGTTTTCTATTCGAAACGGAATCCCGAATGTGTGCGGTCGGTAACGGAATCCCGATTCGATATTTCGATTCGGAATTCCGAATGTATGTAGCCGGTCTTAAGGGCTGTGTGCTGGCGGAACACCGTAAAGTTATGGCAGCAAACTTTCTTCTAGATGCTGCTACATACAGACTACAGACAGACATGCTTTAGCATGTCTGTCTCTGTGCTAGTATTTAAACCGGCGACCTGCGGCTAGTTATCGGTTTTTATCGGATACATTTGGGAGAGTGGTCCAACCAATTGCACGAATTAGTCCCAACATCCCCCTTCTTCTATCGGATAGCCAGACGTACCGATGTGCGCTGCTTTTTGATGGACATTCCATCTACCCGCATAAAACTTTTCGCTTCATAATTTATCGTACGTACTGCCAAGGAATGGAATTCCTTGCCAGTGTCTGTGTTTCCCAGTAACTTATAACCTGTGGTTCACTAAATCGCCAACGAACAGGTATCTTCTGGGTAAGCGTGCTACATCGTCGATCGCATCGTCACATAACATCAGGTGAGATAGTGGTCAAACGCTTACCTATATAGTGTAAAAAAAAAACTCGCTTAGATGTGAAGCCATCACCTTTATGCCAACGGGGCTCAAATGTTAGTAAGATGTGTATAATACGCGTCAAGCAAAAATAACGCTGGAAGAGAGTGGAGGGCGTTTGTTTGCGCATGCGCATTGCGTATTAGGCCTGCCACATACATACGGAATTCTGTATCGAAAGTACGAACGCGGTAAATTCATCCAAACCAAATCTTTGGACTTAATACACACGAACGGTAGTTTTACGTTCGAAATGTTCTCTTCGAAACGGAATTTCGAATGTGTGTGGCCGGTAACGGAATCCCGATTCGATATTTCGATCCGGAATTTCGACACGGAATTCCGTATGTATGTGGCGGGCCTTATAAGCAAATCGCGCAAGGTGAGGTGCAAACCTGTATGCATACGTATGTGGTTGACAAGTCCGGTCCGCCTGCTGAACTGCTTGGGGCAGTACTCGCAGTGGTAGGGCGTCTCGCCGGTGTGCACCTTCTTGTGCTGGAACAGTGCGCTGTAGCCTCTGTAATACATTCACATTCTTACTAGGCTTCCAAATGTCTCATTTTTAGCCGCAGACGCAATAACAAGGGGTGTTATAAGTTTTACGTGTGTATCTGTGTGTGTCCGTCTGTGGCATCGTAGCGCCCAAAGGAATGAACCGATTTTGATTTAGTTTTTAGGGTTCCGAACCCAAAGGGTACCAACGGAACCCTATTACTGAGACTCCGCTGTCCGTCTGTCTGTCTGTCCGTCTGTCACCAGGCTGTATCTCATGAACCGTGATAGTTAGACGGTTGAAATTTTCACAGATGATGTATTTCTGTTGCCGCTATAACAACAAATACTAAGAACAGAACAAAGTTAAAAATTAAAGAAAAGTTAAAAAAAAGTGTTTTACGATAGCGCCGCGCCATCTAGTTAGCATGAAAGATGGCGCGGCGCTATCGTCTTTACCTTAATCTGAATCTCGGAAGCGGCTCCAACGATTAAATAAAATTTAGTATACAGGGGATTTCGGGGGCGATAAATCGATCTAAAATGACTCCTAGCATTTTCAGAAAATGTTGTTTTATTCGTGTTTTCAATAATCAACTTTATTGATAATCAACTTAAAATATGACTCTTCCCGACATCTATTGGCGAATAGAAGTACTGTGTCGGTAAAGCAGTTAGTTGCTCTCAATTAAAAAAAATAGTATTATTATTTGTCAATAGATGTCGGGAAGAGTCATATTTGTCTGTTTAAGTGGCAAAAATACCGAGCAAAGCTCGGTCAACCAGATATTTAATAATATTAATTACTACAATTACGATTACTATTACTACTATATAATACTATTCTAACTTTGTGTTAACGTTTACTTAGTTGGTGTTAGAAGTTCGTTAGAAATTCGATAGATGGCGTTCGGAACCCTCCGTGTGCGGGACAAAAGTCTGACTCGCACTTGGCCAATTTTATTTTTGTTTGTTTGGTGTCTTCATCTAGAGTGTTCCTAGCTTTGTTTCATGAAATTCCGTTCAGCCGTTTAAATATTATCATCTCTTTTTTGGTTGATGAGACTACTATAGCAACTTTCGTAGCCGTTTGACCGATAAGTAAAACAATTAAAATAGAGCTTCTGTGCACTACCCGCCACTCTGCTGCCTTTAGCGTAGTTTAACTTAGTCAAATCAAGTGTATTAAAACTTAGTATCCTGTTACTTCAATAATATTGTAAGAATATAGTACACTTTTTACGTTACCTAATGCTGAGACATATCCTTGAATCTGCAGAATACTCTCAACTCCTCGTCTGAGATGTCGTGTTTAGGCTCATTGGAATTATCTCAATCAACAAATTATACATGTACAAATCAGTCGGGGGTGGTTATAGATTTTAAATGTAAGTATTATTATAGCAGTGTGACCTAAATCCGCACTTTACGTACGATTTTTCCGTGACTTAAATAGTTGCTTATTGCACGCCGCGCAATAATCTTCTATTTGACGGAAAAGCGTAGCGTAAGCGTAAAGTGCGGGTTTATGTCACACTACTATCTATAATAGTAGATTATACAAGTAAATAAAAAGGCAATTTAATTCGAGGGGCTAAGTTGGATCCCGAGAGCAGCGAAGGATTCTAGATTAGATTCCTAAGCGGAGCGAGGGATACAAGGACCGAGATTACATTTTTTATTCACGAGTCGTGTAATCTTCTTTTTACCATTGACTGCGAGAAAATAAATAGTAGTACCTACTTATATACCTAGTTATATTTATCATATATTATTATTAATGTGAAATAAATCTGGATTATTAACCATTTAGTGCCGGTGAATGTGTGTGTAGGGAAACAGCACTATCTTGAAAAACGTGCAATTTGTGTTCTCACCAAAATTGCACTGAAAATCTTCCGTAAAGTTTACATCTTTAGTAGGGGTAAGACAAGTCTTGCCCTTACAAGTCTTAGTCCAAGGACTAGACACTGACTTCAACTTGATCAGAAATGTGACTTTGTCTCAATATTATGGCTTGAATTTACAAAAACTTTAATATTTTTTATACTTTATTCTCCCTAAATACACTAATCGTGTGGAGCAAAATGTAAACAAAAGAAAAAGTAACCAAAATTGGCGGGATTTTAATTTTTAATTTATTATATAGCTTCCATGGTATACCTCCATTTAGCCAGCTAGTAGGCACTTTCAGCAAGTTTTATTTATTTTTTGTACTTTCGTATTTTGTACTTGTTCCAAATTCAAAATGTTTTTATTCACCGAGTGAGTAAAAGAGCGTTTTATTCACTGCTATCGATGAATAAAGTGCTCTTTTTTGAGTGGCAATGGTAAAATAGTAGTTTATGCAACTGTCATATAATGAAGGGTATTAAAACACGAGTGTGAGTTTATGAAACGAGCGCAGCGAGTTTCATAATAGTAACGAGTGTTTTAATACCCGTGTTATATGCAGTTGCATACACTACTTTATCTTCACTAATGCAATTAATCAAACAACAAGAGTAAAAGCTGACAATAGTTTATTTATAATAATTGTTAAAATTTTGGATGGTACAATTTTGAAAGTTAATGTTAATTATTGATCCAGCAGCTGTAGCGGCCGCGGGGCAAGCAGTAGAGCTCGTAGACGGAGTCGGAATATTTATAATTACTTCATTCGTCTTGTGTTCTATACTGTTCAAGATCGTATTTGAGACTTGAATTTTATTCATTAAAGACTCATCAATGTAGCTTTCAGCCACAGTAGAAGAGTTCCACCCCCCGTGTCGTTTCAGTGCGGTCAAATCACCACCGCTATCTATGAGAAGGGTCGCCGAGGTGCGCCGGAAGCAATGCCCCGTGTACAACGCTGGGTTAGGCAGATTCAAAAAACTTGCGATAGTTTTTCCCAGAGCACCAAATTTATTAATACCAGTTCTTTGATCGACGCACTTCCCCGATCTATAGCTCAAGAAAAAGGCAGGGTTTCGATAGGGGGTGGGTCGAAGTTCCATGTATTTTTTACATACGGCATAGCAGTTGCCCGTCACAACGAAAGAACGATCTATTTTCGTTTTTGTTTTCGAAACTTTCACCATGATTGTACTGTCGTCTATGTTAGAGACTCCATCGAACTGGATGTTGTATAGCTCTTGCCTTCGGCATGCCCCCATTATGCCGAAGATTAGTGCAACCTGTAACAATAAACGATATAATAAGCTTGAGGTACATAGCCAAGGCAAAAACTATGATTTATGAAGTAATAAAGTGTAGGTACCTACTACCAAATTTATACACAAAGCGCTTAAACGGAGTGTCTAGATAACTTGCGTGTGTAGTACGTAAGTACTAGGTAGATTAAATAACAGAACTAAAATACACTTACCTTTTCAAAAAGATACAAAATATCTGGTGAATCTTCCAGGAACATCTTTATTTGACCTGATGTAAACGTCAAGGACTTTTTTTCCTTGTGTCCTTCTGAACTGCGTTTCAGGAACGCTATGACTTTTGAATACTTCGTGATATCAATATTGTTGTAGATACTCAGTGTGGACTTGAGCATAGAATATTTAGCCCACATAGAAGATGGCTTGAATTTGTCGGAGAGGTCTTTGAGATACGCAAGAATGACATTTTCAGAAAATGATGTAGTTTTCTTTTCGATCTTCCATGCCAAAAAGTTATTATATTCTTTTTCATATAATTTTCTAGATTTTTCTGGCAAAAGATTGTGAGTTACTTTTGTTGCCAATTCTAGAATATCCGGAGGCGTACAAATATCATCGTCGCTATCCATTTTTAACTTTTAATTTGTATTTTAAAAACAAAACACATTGCGAAAAATTCACGCGTACGTGTATTGTCAGTGAACTTGCCGCCATTAAAATCTAACCAATGAGAGCGCAGCTGCGCGCGCAGGGCCAATCAGGAGCGAGCGCGCGCTGTTGTTTTTTTATTTAATTGGCACAAGATCTTACCAAAGAGTTTTGTGTATGTAAGTTTAGTAGTTTCGACGAAGTTTTCACGTATAACCCAACTGTTTTCAAAAGCCAGCCCAATATCAAAATTTTATACAACTTGTATGAGGATTTTGACATAAGGCTCGCCAGGTTAATTGGTCGCGTTTTATTGATGTTATAATGAGATTTTACGATATCGATGTGGATATTATACCATCATGTGAAATTGCTTAAATTGAGTGTTTTGTTATCTGCGCTATAACAGTAGTAATTATAAGTCAAGTATTGGAAACATAAGTAGAATGTTATAGCATTAGTGTAGATAAAATAATATATACGATACTCGTGGCTTAAGTAGTCGATTATTGCACGGCGTGAAGTAGTACGCTGTGCACACGTATCGTGCTATACTATTAAGTGTATTTGTAATTTTTTTTGTTACACATATATAGAGCCTTCGGTAGCCCATTAGTTACACACCAATGCATCAACGAGACGACGCTCTACTTCTTCACAGCGATGACTACATCTGTCACTGTCAATACTCAATACAGGTCGTGTCATATAAGAAGAACGCCGGCGGTCAAGTTGTGCATTAGGCGATTTATCTGTCTATTTGGTGGTATCCTCATACCACCAAATAGATGGCCCCTTTTCACGCGCCCCATACTTGCCGGTGCGCTAATTGCTTCGTCAGTCAACCTTTGCTTTCCCGCGCTGTGTAACCATTCGTGCGCGAGCGTGGAAATACACTTCTTCCACTTTCTTCCAGTGTTTTTTTAAATGACGCATACTGTACACAGCGAATGGTTCATATTTAAGTGATTTTAACCAACATAAAAAGGGAGGTTGTTCTATAAGCCTGTGTATCTGTTGGGTTCCCAGGAACTACATTTTGTTTTATTATAAGAAAACTGCTTTTTGTTAAAAATAATTTTAAAAGCTGCCTTATGTCTTAAAAAATTGGTTGGCTGTAAATTCGGTAAAATTCGGTATACGGACGATAATTTTACGTGATACCGTCATACGATCGTGCCTCTCTATCGCTTGTTCCGCGCTCTCACTCGCACGCGGAACGTGACACTGTTTCGTGCGTGCAGCCGGCGTTCATCGATTTATATGACGTTATCACGTCAAATTGCTTACCTGAAAGCAGCCGGACAATCCTGGCACTTGAACGGCCTGACATCCGTGTGACAAATCTTGTGAGCCTTCAAGTTACTCTTAGTACTGAGGACCTTCCCGCAAACATCGCACTGATGCGGAGTCTTACTCATAGGCATCGGAGGTAGTTCACCCTCCACCAATACTGGGGACAAACACTGAAGACTATTCAATACGACAGTGATACACACGTCAACACTTTGTATACCCAACAATACCATACTAAGTGCCAGTTTCACGGGTTCCTGATAGCGCTAATATGAAGAAATCTGACAGATTTTGACAGCTTTTATATGGCGTCATGTATCAGATAGCTATCTAACGCATTATCAGGAACCGGTGAAACTGGCCCTAACTAAACCAACGTTTGCATTAAATATAAGAATCGGAGATTTCGCCGGAACGTGAAAAAGTAAGAGTGCATTGTATTTTTTCCTAAAACTTGTGTTTTTCGGTAAGTTAATATGTAACAGATGTGGATTATTAACCATTAAGTGCCGGTGAATGTGTGCGAGTGTAGAGATACAGCACAATGTTGAAAATTATGCCATTTTACATTCACACAAAATTTCACTTAAAGTTCACATCTTTATTGTGGGTACGACTCTAACTGGACTATGATTATATATGTATATATTTACTAAAATTTGACTTAGACTCGACATAACGACTTGAATCTACGAAAACTTAAACTGATAATCCAGTCAAAATAGACTAAATTATGATTCCAGTTTGCATTAATTCCCAAGAAGCTGGATTTTTGTGCAGGCCTTGGATGCGTCATTACAAATGACATGTCAAAAGTCTCCATCGATCCCGCTTGTGCGTTGTTTTTTATTCGAGGTCAAAGGTCACAAATTTGCGTTTTTCGCGATTTTCAGAAAAACGGTAAGTTTTATCATAAAAGTACCATGGACAAAATTGTAGACCATAAAATCATCTATAAAAATTGTATCAATACTTTTTTTCCTACGAGCCACCGTTTCTGAGATATAAGGGGGGGGGGGGGGCATCCCATACATAGAACTGAAACAAAAAAAAATTGTTCAATCCTATACGTGTAAGGGGGGGGGGGGTTGTCTATGGATAGGTTTTTAAAAATGACATTGAGGTTCCTAAAATTATTTTATCTAAAAGTCCATCATTTAAAAGATAGGCGCGTCTAAAGTGGTATAGTGAGTGTCTTCCTCCGCCCTTTAACTTTTAAAGTAAGGGAATGAAAAATTTAGAAAAAATATATTCTGTAGATCTCAATAAAAACTTTCAACGAAAGTTGGTTTGAACGAGATACAGTCAGCAGTTTTTGAGATATAGCGACTATATAACTTGGTTTTTCATACAAACACTATGAAAAACAAAGTATTTTTGTAGTTGCGAAAATCATACATCATATATACGTGGCGTACTCATGCATATTATGACGATAACAACTTTTATAACTTTTTGAATCGTTATATCTTATAAACGGTGGCTCGTAGAAAAAAAAAGTATTGATAAATTTTTTATAGATAATTTTATGATCTACAATTTTATCAAAGGTACATTTATGATAAAACTTACCGTTTTTCTGAAAATCGCGAAAAACGCAAATTTTCGACCTTTGACCTCGAATAAAAAACAACGCACAAGCGGGATCGATGGGGACTTTTGACATATCATTTGTAATGACGTATTCAAGGCCTGCACAAAAATCCAGCTTGTTGGGAATTAATGCAAACTGTAATGTCTATTTTGACTGGACTATGACCAGCAGTGGCGTCATATAAATCATTTCATAAATGTATTTTATTTATTTATTTATTTTTATTCATCAAACATACAGAAATTACATTTTGACACCTTAAAGTTATCTAATTAAAACAAACTAATTACTTATACAACTAAATTACTTTGAATAAGGTACATGAGCATTAGCAGCCGTTCTAGGTCGAACCTGTGTTACGGCTGCTAATGTCTTCCATCCGTGCAGGAATCATAATACAAATAATATAACAGTCTGTTCGACATTGCTACAAAAATAATAGCAAAATTTATAAAGTTGAAATAAAATTGCAGGTAGTTTTATAAACAGACAAAATACCCGTAATTTGAGGTAGGTACCATACCATATCTCCAGCCGTGTTTATAAGGTAAACTAGTTAAGGTCGCATAGTGTGGGGACAATAAATAAAGATATGTGTCTTAGCAACTTCAAATTTTTATGTCCGATAGACACGCACTTGACTCTATCTCACCTATCTCTCTTCCAGTGTCTGGCGAAAGGCCTCACTAGCCATTCTGGTTGACTTACAGCCCCCAATGCACTCAGTCAATTTTAGTTTATTTTAAAATTGTTTTTGTCTATTGTGACTCCTCACATCATCAGTTGCCGGCTCAGATGTCACCAAAACTAGTTAAGGCAATATACTTATCAATTAATTAATTACACCAACCTCTTTTTTTCCGACCTCTTTTCTTTTTTGGTTTTTCATATCCATTCTCTTGTGCTGAAACAATTTCATAAATGATATTAACTTGTAGAATTAGGAAACAATTTTTTTAAGAATTCCGTGTTCAAAACAAACATATAAAGTGGTGAAATGCTAGCCAATATATTACAAAAAAGCTTTGTCTGCAGATTGTCTAATATTGTGTGTTAGGTATTTGTTACCTACCTTCATGCATCTTGGTAATCTTGATTTTCTCGAGTAATAAATTGTCATCAGCTTCCCAGCAGCTGTCATCTTCATCATCATTGCAGTCAGGCTCTGGAATAATTATACTCAGATAATGTCTTACTTAAAATTTTAAACTCAATAATTTAATTAAATAAACTATACAGAAAAGACCCAACTTCAAATGCTGCTAAATCAGACGCATATTCCCTATTATGGCTTAAATAATATGGGTTAAATATGTTTTTTTTTCTAAAGTTTATTACCTCAGAATGACTTGCATATCAATATTTTATTAAAAGACTTCTATTTGGATAACAAAATAATTAATAAAAAGTGCAAAAATTTGCAGGCAATTCAAGGTAGTTCAAACGCATGCTATTGGTCAGATCAAAAAGTGACGTCAAAGTCTAAAATACAAGCTTTCAAGTGTAGGGAAAATTCCTCCATGGTTGACTAATATTATAGACTATGACGTCACGCCAAGCGTGGTAACATGGTGGCATTTAAACTGCCCGTATCTGTGTGCACTTTAAAAAAATGTATACCTAATTTCCTTTTTATAAGCGCTGGGTATTATTTTCTAATCATATAACGATATAATCTATCGTATAAAAATATTTAAAAAAATACATGCATATTCCCTATTATTTGTTTGTTTATTTATCTATCTTCATAATTAAGCGGCTGAACCTATTTAGCTGAAATTGTACACATAAATGTAAAAATATGACAGGACCTAGGATACATTTTAACACGGGCAAAACCTTGGGATTTATCTAACAGTCAAAATGCTGGAGTAAGATATAGTAAATGTAAACTTTTAACATTTGCAATTTGAACACATAGTTATAAATATTAAAATATGGGACTGATAAGTCCGTTAGCTAATAAGTTATAAGCTGATAAGTATTAAGCGTGATAACGCTTAAAATATTAATTTTTATTGCAAGTTGCATTGATTGTGGTTGTCACAAGACAACTGTCGAGACTAGAGCAGTCACAACGATCAATGCAACTTGGTCGAAACGTCGAGTTAAATAAAAATTAATGTTTTAAGCGCGATAAGTCCCATATTTTAATATTTATAACTAAGATATAGTAGGGAGATAAACTGATAATTTATTTACCGATTTTAATGTCTTTATATTCGGCTACAGTTTCTTCAAGCATCTGGAGAACTTTCTGCTCATTCTCAATACAATCTAACTGTTCACTTTTCAAGTATGGATCCTTTATATCGAAATCTATCTTTATACAGTTCTTCACATCTTGTAGCTTTGGCAGGTTTTCTAAATACTGCTTTAGTTTTTGATCACTTTCTTCACATTTGAGATAGAATGAGTAAGCCTTTTTAAGTTGCTTTGAGCATTCCTTGCAGATCAGTTTTGGTAGGCAATCCTCTTTGTTAAGCTGAAACAGTAAATGAGATAATTTAGAATCCTTAAAAAAAACTAAAAGAACTGACTTCAAATGTCGTGACTATAGGCTAGAGAGAAAATTACTATAGAGTCATTTTCAGTACTAAGTTTTAGGTGTTTATCTTCATATCTCTGCAGATACTGAACATATCTCGATGAAATTTTAATGGGACCTATGAAGTATATATAACGTGACCATTTATATTTTATGTCAGAGCGGGACATCTGCGGGACACTTGAACTAAAACAAAACATCGAGTAAGCGCGGGAAGCGCGGGTGAAAGGGGTTTATCTATCCTGCTCGCACGCGATAGCGCGACACCGCTTGGCGGGTGACGCGCTGTCTCGTAGGTAATTTGCCTTCCCGCTCGGGGCGCCCGCCTGCCGTGCAACGCATTTCGAACGAGAAAAATACATTTTAAACTATCGTTTGGTCTATTTGCAAAAGCGGGACAATTTTGGCCTTGCGGCGGACACCGGGACAGACTGCCTGAAAGCGGGACTGTCCCGCCCAAAGGGGGACGTATGGTCACGTTAAGTATATACCCTTTCAAATTTTTTATTTTTTATTATTATTACTTTCAATTTTATTATTATCATCGTATTTATAGTTTTATCTTAGGTCTAGGTTTTTTTACAATATAGATATCAATCCAACAAAAAAAAACATTATAAAATAAGCAATATTATAAAAAAACCCTAAACCTAGAGTGCCGCCAGCAGCAGGGCAAGTCCCAAGCTACCGGCGGTTAGGGCTGCAGAGAGAGGAACCTCCTGACGATGCGTGCCGTGGCAAGAAGTACCGCCTTCTGTATCTGGCCCTTGATCCAGCCGTCTAGCGAGAGTCTCTTGAGATGTTGGTCGAGACTCTTCGCTATTAGGCCGTTTGCCGAGACAACTATCGGAACAATGCTAGTCGAGTCAACATCCCACATGGCGGTAACCTCGTGAGCCAGGTCAAGGTACTTGTTGAGCTTGTCCTTTTCGGCTTTCACGAGATTCTCGTCTTGCGGGATGGTGATGTCGACTAACACTGCCCGCCGCTGGGACCAGTCGACTATCACCTCAGTCTCTACAAGACCGTATTGAAGAGTAAGTTGCTGGTGGATGATACTGGCTACGAGGTTATGTCTGTGCAAGTACTCGCTGTTAGCAAGATGAGAACAACCGGAAATAATATGCCTGAGTGACTCTCCGGGACGGTGGCATGCCCGACAAATGTCGACCGTACCGTCCTTCGTGATATATTTCCGGTAGTTGTTCGTCTTAATAACTTCGTCAGCAATTGCACAAACAAAACCTTCGGTTTCTCCAAAGAAGTCCCCGAATCGTAGCCAGTTCACCGACGTGAGCAGATCCACATCGGATCCCGTTAAGACTCGATAGAACCGGCCATGCAGCTCCTTGCTCTTCCATACATCCTTGCGGTCAAATATGTTTCTTTGAAGTGTTTCACACTTTATATTTTTGTAAATTGTTAAACACAATCCAAAATTTCATCGTATTATATATTTTTTATTCATCGTCCCGTCGGTACGATGAAATTTTGGATTGTGTTTAACAATCCTTGCGGTCCTCGGTGTTTAGCACCTGAGGCTTGCGCCAGTTCTCTTTGCCTAAGGAGTGAGGCGTGAAAGTCTTGTCAACTGACACCACATCGCAATGCATCCCACACTCGTTGCTTAGGAAATATTCCCGGAGACTGCACACCTCACGGTTGTAGAGTGTCTTGGCATTTTAAAAGCCTCGACTACCCTATTTCCGTGAGATATACAGTCTCATAACAGACGAGCGTGGGTGAAGCATGCGATTTGATAAAGATAAAGATAAAGATAAAGATATTTTATTTGTTCAAAACATGCGTTATACACATACACAAACATTGCATGCAGTATGGTCTTAAACATAGAAATAGCTCGTCATGTTTTGCCCACATGGGCGTACAAATGAGACGCGTGACGCTGCTGAACATTGTTAAATTCATGTTACATTTTTATAAAAAGATTAAATAAATTAAAATTAATAGTATCAAAAATTAATAACAAAAATTAGAACAAGTGAATATGTCAAAATAATGTCAAAATAGTTATAATAAATTACAGCACGGTTAAAATTTGTCATTTAAAAAGTCGTCAATAGAATAATAGCATTTCTTAACTAGCATTTTCTTCAGATGGTTTTTGAACAATACATTGTCGAGTTCTTTTATAGATTTGGGAATTTTATTGAATATTGTAGGAGCCATTCCCATAATGCTCTTGCGCAATAGTTGGGTTTTACCTTTTACAATGCGGATCGTGTCGTTACGTCTATTTCGAGTAACGGTTGCAGACAATTTTGGAAAAAGATTTTGATTATATTTTACAAAAAGTGCTGTTTCCAATATATACAGAGACGGGAGTGTTAAGATTCTATGGTCTGTGAAATATGGCTTACAGCTAACTTGAGTGTGCAGGTTGAACATGGCCCGGATACAGCGTTTTTGCATTTTGAATATAATATTTTTGTTTGTAGAGTTTCCCCAAAATATTATACCATACCTAAGGTTGGATTCGATCAGGCCATAGTAAGCTGAAAGGAGTGCATCAAGATTCAGAGTATTCGAAAGTTTGTAGAGGGCAAACGACAAACTACTTATTTTAGTACAGAGAAGTTCAATATGTCTCTTCCAATTTAACTTTTTGTCAATCGTCAAACCTAGAAACCTTGCATTGTCAACATTGCTTATGGTATTATTATTATGATTCAATTTTATGTCAGAGAAGTTTGTATGTCTTTGGCTGAAGTGCATTATGTTCGTTTTAGTCAAATTGATTTTTAAATTATTATTGTCAAGCCATGAAATTATAGATGTCAATGCGTTATTTATTTCAATTTCATACATGTCAATATTTTTGTTATTTTTGGTTATGGTCAGTGTGCTGTCGTCTGCAAAAAGAGTCATATGCTGGAGCGTTGAATTAGGCAAGTCATTTATATAAATTATGAATAAAAGTGGTCCCAAAACACTGCCCTGAGGCACCCCATAAGACACATAGCGCTTCCTAGATGAGAATACTTCTTCCGTTTTAGTTTTGATGTTTATACTTGTAATTTGTGTTACCTGTGTTCTCATAATTAGATAAGATCGAATCAACTCTAATACGTTTCCTCTAATGCCATAAGCTTCCAGTTTGTTGCAAAGAATTTCGTGATCGACGTAGTCGAACGCTTGGGTCATGTCGCAGAAAATCGAGCATATAGGCGATGTTTTGTCTACTTCTGTTAAAACTCGTGTCACGAAGTCATAAATGGCCATGTTAATTGTTTTATGCTGCCTGAATCCTTTTTGTTCTGGGCATAGTATACCTTTTTTTTCAAGGTATTTATTGATTTCTTTATAAATATATTTCTCAAAAATTTTAGAGAATATTGATTGAAGAGCGATTGGTCTGTAGTTTTCCATTGAAAGCTTATCATTTTTCTTGTAAATTGGTTTCACTAAGGAAGTTTTCAAAGAGGATGGAAAAACGCCATTGCATATGCATAAGTTCAGAATGAAGCACAGATGAGGGCAGATGTATTTGTTAACAGCTTTTATAATTTGATGTCAATTGCTTTCGAACTTTGCTGTCCAGGGCGTCTAGTTCAGTCTGAGACCACCTTAGTATGCCAAAGGTGTATATAAGTAACCTTATTGCCTCCTGACAAAAGACTGTTAAGTACCTTCGTCAGGCGACCGAAGAAACGCTCCTTCACCGACTGTTTTATCCCCCCACTCTCGATACCTAATGACTCTGACATACCAAGGTATTTATAGGTGTCGGCTTCAGAGAGAGATCTGAAAGTCATTGTATCAGAAAGTTGTATTTTCATTGAATTCACAACTTTCCCCACTGCACGTGCATGACTGCACACTTATCTACACCGAACTCCATGTTGATGGCGTTGCTGAAAGTCTCAGTAACTTTCAGTAATTCCATCAAATCATAGCGCTTCAGTGCAAAAATTTTAAGGTCATCCATGTACAGCAGGTGTGAAATTACTTCACCCTCTCCCCTAAGCCGATAGCCTAGCCCTGAATCCTCTAATAATGTGCTTAGAGGATTAAGGGCTAGACAAAACCACAACGGACTCAGACTGTCACCCTGGAAGATGCCTCGCTCAATCCTTATAAAGTCCTGCGGACCAGAGAGGCTGTCTCCACCACCCGGTTGACGAAGAACTGTGGTCCACTGCCTCATACAAGAACCTAGAAAAGATCTTAGAGTTGTATCAATTTTAAACAACTCCAAAACCTCTCCAGCCAGGTATGAGGCACTGAATCATAGGCCTTCTTGTAGTCAATCTAGGCAGTGGAGAGAGCCCCTTTATTCCGCCGGACTTGTTGGCAAATGGCCGTGTTGATGAGGAGGAGCTCCTTAGTACCACGGGGCCCAACCTTACATCCATTCTGAGAGGGGGCCAAAATGTTGTGCACAACAATGTGCGAATTAATTTTGAATCTTAATTTATTATTATTATTAAATATAAAAAGAATTTTCCAACTCGGTTCAGGCGTCTTCCTGTAATTGATGAACATACATAAGAAAATACCCAACTAGCAAAATTTTTCATATAGAGCTAAAAGTAGCTGTATATCGGTCACGGGAATTGTCGTATATGAGTGATAGAAACGTTTCTATCATGCGGATCTGGCCCCACTTTATCACTATTAAGTGATATAGTGGTTCTATTACAGCTCCGCTTAGAACTACTTAGATACATATATGTGATATATCTGTGTTCTTTACAACTTTTTGGTGTTACATCAGTTACTTTATATCCGTTGTATCACAATAAAGTAGCAAAAGGGTCACAGCTACACTTGATATAGAGTTGTTTAATGATATATTATACCTTATTATTCTATAATAACACTATTTTTCGTGTTACGTGCAAGTGCAAGAACTCGTTGGATTTTACTTAAAAATATTCTTGGTAAGTAATATTTTATGTGCTGAATTACATATTGGTGGAATTATATAGTTCCACATCCGGTTACTCCATTTTTTATCAATCTGTGAACAATGTTTAGTCCAACTTTACATGCGATTGCAATTTTATTGATAAATTAATAGTGTAATACTATTGTTTTTTTAATGCCCCCCTTGAATTTTCAGTATTTAATTAAATAAAAAATATATTACGTATTAAGAATTTGTGAAGACGCCTCTAAGAAACTAAATAGAGCTACGGTTGCTGCTATACAATCGATTTACAACATCTAGTAGCCATAACTGTTTAGGGTTCCTCTGGAGCAAATAAATAAACCTTTACTAAAGAAATAAATTAAACTATTGTTTTTTCCAGTCTGAAAATAGTTGTGATTATGGATGTTAACTGTCTTTTAAATAAAGACCATCTTATCAGAATGGAATGGCCATGGACTGACACTTCTACTTTGAACCTAAAATTTGTTATTGATATATAGTTGTATACTTGTATACACTTTCGGCTTGTACGGAACTTCTCTCAGAATTTTAGATATTGACTTGACAAACGAAATTATTATAAAGGAATTAGTCTCATCCATGAATAAACATGGTGCTCGATATTTTTTCGTTCCTTTACGTGTAAAGGTACCACTTTTCTTATATTTACTCGAGTCATACTCCATGTTTCGTAAAAATAAGTCATAGTAAAATTCACCAAAATGTATGGTCGCCGGCCATCAATGATGTGTCGTAATTTGGAAATAGAATTTCTTATATAGAGCAGAAAGGTTTTATAACCGTGATTCGAGAATACATATGTATCTTTTTAGCTTTATATATGAAACTAGAAGTGTCCCACGGCTTCGTCCGCGTTAAAACCTTCTTGTATTTACTTAAAACTTTTCTTTTGTAAAACGATTCTATCAATAAACACATCAAATAAGAATTAGCCAAATCGGTTCACCCGTTTTCATGTTATCGCGTGACTAAGGCAATTCGGAATTCATATTTATAAAACCCTAAAAACCTAAATTTACAGACTTTGTTACCTACCCCATTTCGAAAAATCCTACAACACATACTTTATCCCATCTTGTTTCGCCATACAAACTTTGAATCCCCGTTCCGTATCCGGGAGGAATTTTCAGAAAATCATTTCTGAGCGGATACCTACGTCATAATAACTATCTACATTCTGAAATTCAGCGCAATCCGAAAAAATATTGATTTTTAGACCTTGTTACCCCAGTTTATCCTCTTAGGGTGGCATTTTGAAAAAGTCTGAAACTCGTATTTACTTATTTATTTACAGAAGTACTTGTGTGAAATGTCGAATAAAACGACTATCCAAACTTTGAACCCCCGCTTCATCCCCTTAAAGAGTGTATTAGTCACTCGATAATATTAAAACGGGCGAACCGATTTGGCTAATTCTTATTTAATGTATTTAATGATAGAATCGTTTTTACAAAAGAAAAGTTTTGAGTAAATAAAAGAAGTTTTTAACACGGGCGAAACTGCGGGGCACTTCTAGTATATATACATACAGTCGAACATAGAAACTCCTTCTCCTACTTTTTTTGACGTCAGTTAATAAGAGATATGCAAATTTGTTACCAACAGATTATAATAGCGCACAACTTATTTTTTAATAACTAAACTAATATTCTAAACAGGAAAGATTTGATTTTTTGTTTCGTTTGTTACGATTTAACTCAAAAATTACTTGACTAATTTTTAAAAATCCTTCACTATTGGAAAGCTACATTATCAGCGAATAACATAGGCTATATTTTAACCCCATCTCACAGGAACTGCTAGTAGTATATATATATTGGCTAGCACTTGACCACTATATCACCTGTTTGCAAATGCTGATAAACTGAACTATAACTGGATGTAGATATTGCTACTTCCAGTATGATAGTCCAGATTCCAGTAGTATGTAGATACTATATATACTATATAACACTAATCATGTAGATGATTAGTGTTATCTATGGCCTTTTTACTTTTATCCACAGTGACAATTCATTATGCTGGCAAGCATAAAGCTGAGCCAGCGCATTTGGTTATGTACTGTTATGATTGGCTAGAATATGAACACTACGTAAATATAATTCGAGGTCATTATTTTAAAATCAATGATTTAAATGCTAATGTCCTGTATTACAATATACTATGAATGCAAACAGTCAAAATTAGGTAGTGAAAGCTTTGCCATATTTTGAAAGATGAGTATGATAGTGTATGAGCGCCCCGTTAGCCCGTTAGCATAAAGAATAGATGCCTAGACTTCTAAGCGAGAGGTCACTGGTTCAACCTAGCTTAAGTATTCATGCATAGAAGGATACATAGAAGGAGCCTACTATGTATATTAGTGTTCTGCCTGACTTGCTACCAAAAAGTAGCTTACCACCATCAAGCTGCCGCCATATCCTTACAGATATAGAAAATATGTACCCAAAGTACGGGTAGTTAGCAAAACGCATGTGACAATTTCTGATAAGTAGATGCATACAAAGTGATGAATTTACAATTTTATATTACCTGCAGTTTAGTACAGTTTGATATCATTTCAATGTAAGATATATTTCTCTTCAAATAGAAACTCGTAAATATATCAAAATATGCTTGTTTGTTTGCTTCTAAACATAAACGACATATTCGTTCGATGTCCATTGCTTTAGTTTATATGTTTGTACATACGGTTTGTCGACAAGTTTTGCAAACTCTTCTTAGATATTAATCGGATACAATTTTTTAATGTAGATTACTGAAAGTAAAGTAAAAATAAAAACGAAAAAAGATCTCCACTCCAATTCTCCACCAGGGGGGTGTTAAAACGATTGACAGTTTTTTTTTTTTTTTTTTCCCCAATCATGGGATTTTGGCGCCGCACGTTTGATGCATTTGCCAGAGTCTCGTTTTAATCTTGCTTGATAACTTGTGCATTGTTATAGTTATGTATTTTGTACACAAAAGCGGAGAAACGTTTAACGCGAAAAGTGTAAAAATCTAGTTAACGGAATTTGGAAAAGTTATTCTGTAGATAGTAAAATGGATCAGTACATAAAAGTTAAGGAAAAATTGAGATATATTACAATATTTTCAATATACACATTTCAATTCACAACATTATATGTTACACACACTAAAATCATATGTACAATTTTATAGTAGTTATGACAAACAATAAGATCGGACAAAGTTCTATATAAATTATGGATTCATACAAGTACAAGGAAAAGCTTTGATGATTGAGATATCAGTATTTCGTAAAAGGAGCTACGGTCAAATTTGGAGCAAGCAGAAAATAAGATCCCCATAGTCAAATTTATAAAGTTGGTAAATACATAAAGGAGAAAGGGATAGTATTTCTGATGAGTAAGGCAGCACCGCTGTACCCATTCAATCCATCATCCTTTCCCTTAAAGAAAAAAAATCGTCGATTTTTAAAGCGGAGCCTGTTAAGCAGGTCTCCGAGAGAGAAAATAAACAAGTATTGTAAGTACTTGTTTATTACATAAATTACTTCACTTTTTTAGGAACCACTTCGCCGGTTCCACTGCTTTGAAGGCTGCCATTTTTAATGGCTTTGTGTACATTAAACATTTCTATTATTGGGGCAACGTTGGTCGGTATATTTATTTTAGACTGTGTCAGGGTTTCTACCAGAATCTGAATGATATCTGTAGTTGACATCATGGAAGGATCGTAATTTTTTGTATTTAACGCACATCCATTTTGTGGGGACGGCATATTATTATACTCATTAATAATCTTGTTGTGGGCCACTTGGTCGAAACCTTTAGTTAGTTTAGTTGCAGTACGTCGATTATTAAATACTGTTTTTCTGTAAGAGGTTAAAGGTGTTTTAGGTGTATTGTTTGTTATGTAAGAAGTTGGATGAGCGGTTTGAGTGTGAGGGACAGAATTTACTATATCAGCATAAGATTTAACGACAGAAGTAAGTAATTTAGCTGCTTCACTATAAGAAATACACTTTTCAGACATAGCAATTTTAATGTTTTTCTGTCTATTAAACTCTGGGCATGTTTTGCTAATGGCGTAATGAGAGCCAGAGCATAAACAGCATGATGCATTATCTTCATCACCATCACAAGTGTCACCTGAATGATCGTTTCCGCACTTATAACATCTAGGTTGAGCACGGCATTGCATTTTTGTGTGTCCAAAGCGGCAACATTTAAAACATTGGATAGTCGGGTAAGTGTACAAATCAACTGGTAGAGAATTGTAGCAAATAAAAATTCTTTTGGGGAGAACTTGGCCATCAAAAGTTATAACTATTGTTTGTGTAGGCTTCCAAATCGGTGAACCATCGACTATGGTTTTGAAATTAATTCGCCTCACTTTCAATATTTTACCGCAACCATCAGGTACTGAAATGTTTTCCATCACTTCCTCGGGTGACCACTCTGATGGGACACCACGAACGACACCCATTCGAGTCACATTGAATGAAGGAATAAACGCTTTGAATTTATTGGATGCTAAACTATTACTGGCTAAAAATGAGTTAGCATCGTTAAAGTCGGTAAATGCAAGCGAAATCCTATTCCTACCTATCCTTTTAACAGATCCATTCACGATTCACAGATCCATGCGTTTGAGGAACTTGCCAAAGGAGACCGGGTGGAGAGTGGAACCGTCATCGGGCGAATTTGTTTCCTTTTGGACATGTATTACAAACGGAGCGCTATCATTGGACTGGTAAATTGAACGTGCTACAGGTGTATACACTTGAAGACCTGGACCATTGCTAGGTGTCGGGATACATGCTAGTAAATCATTTTCCTGAGAAGTATTAGTAACTACATTAGTTTCGCTATCTGTGCTAACTATGCCGGTACTACAGCGACATCCCATTTTACCATCGATAGCTTGCGAATGTTTCCTTTTCTTTTTGTTACAATTTTTACATATTTTATGTAAGTGGCTCCTTTTACGACCAGTACGTTGAGTATAAGACCCATCAGTTTCCATGCCCGATTCAGTAGATACCACAATTGTGCTGGGGATTGTAACAAAATTAATAGCCGGAGGGACAGTGCCCCCCGGGTCCATCAAGTCGGGCGGCTCGTTCATTTAAAAAAAAATATATAAAACTTACCTAGTCCGATAAAACTATATACTTAAAATATAATTTAAACACTCTTTAACAATACAAACAGGTAATTGTAGCTTAACTGATCCTTTTTACTACTTAAAACAATAAAAAATCGCCTTGTAAAAAAGACTCCCGCCTAATTCGACGTTTCCCGCGCTTTTTTTTGATTGACAGTTCTTGAATCGAAGCTGTGGCATCTTACAGTGCCACAAGTATAACTTGGCGGTGGTGATTTTTGGAACTAATTATTTTAATTGAAACTGTAAGTTTGACGTTTGAGAGATTACCGCGACATTATTGTTGATAAATCTGCTACATTAAAAAAGTTCAATAATGCCAAAAGTAATTAAAAGTGGTTTAAGAGAAACTGTTATCAAAGTACAAAGTAAAAGCACAGTGGCGCACAGGCACGCCAAGTTATACTTGCCGGACTGTACGAGCGGTGCCGAACAAATGTGACAGATAGGTGACACCCTCGTTCTCTTTTTATTCAGTAGATTTTTTTTTATTTACGACTAAGCAAACATTTGACTGACACATATAGTCATCTGTGCATTTGACTACAATCTCACCTGATTGGTAAGTGACGATCACAGAGTAAAGTAATATATTTGGAGTGACGATGTAGCCGAAGATGTAGCACGCTTGCTCAGTAAATACCTATTCACTCTCGATTTGAACATTGCCAGGTTATATTTTTCAGGAAACACAGTCGACGGCAGGGAATTCTATGACTCTACAGTGACATTTATATAAATGATAAATTATTTATTTTTATTTTCATGCAAAATAGTTGTACAAAAAATTGCTAAATTTTTAAAACCTATATTTGCTAATCTAATACTATAAGAATCTTTGTCCTGACATACTGACTGACTCACTGACTCACTGACTCACTGACAGACAATGCACAGCCTAAACCGCTGGTCGTAGAGACTTGAAATTTGGAGGGTATATTTGTCTTAGTACGTAAGGGTGTACTAAGAAAGGATTTTCCAAAATTCACCCCTTAAGGGGATGAAATGGGGGTTCAAAGTTTGTATGGAGAAACAAGATTAGATCGTCTTTTCTATCCGAAACTTCACATAAGTGCTTCAGTAAAAAAATAAGTAAAGACGTGTTTCAGGTTTTTTTGGAATTCCACCCCTAAGAGGGTGAAATGGGGTAATAAAGTGTAAAATCAATATTGTTTCGGATTGCGCTGAAATTTGGCATGCAAATAGTTATTACGACGTTAGTTCCCACTGAGAAAGGATTTTCCAAAATTAACCCTCGAAGGGGATGAAACGGGGGTTCAAAGTTTGTATGGAGAAACAAGATTAGATAGTCTTTTCTATCTGAAACTCGACACAAGTGCTTCAGTAAAAAAATAAGTAAACACGTTTCAGGTTTTTTTTTAATTCCACCCCTAAGAGGGTGAAATTGGGTAATAAAGTGTGAAAATCAATATTGTTTCGGATTGCGCTGAAATTTGGCATGCAGATAGTTATTACGACGTTAGTTCCCTCTGAGAAAGGATTTTCCAAAATTAACCCTCGAAGGGGATGAAACGGGGGTTCAAAGTTTGTATGGAGAAACAAGATTAGATAGTCTTCTCTATCTGAAACTTCACACAAGTGCTTCAGTAAAAAATTAGGTAAACACGTGTTTCAGGTTTTTTTGAAATTCCACACCTGAGAGGGTGAAATGGGGTAATAAAGTGTGAAAATCTATATTATTTCGGATTGCGCTGAAATTTGGCACGCAGATAGTTATTAAGACGTTAGTTCCCTCTGAGAAAGGATTTTCCAAATTAACCCTCGCAGGGGATGAAACGGGGGTTCAAAGTTTGTATGGAGAAACAAGATTAGATTGTCTTTTCTATCCGAAACTCCACACAAGTGCTTCAGTAAAAAAATAAGTTAAAAATGGGTTTCAAGTTTTTTTGAAATTCCACCCTTAAGAGGGTGAAATGGGGTAATAAAGTGTAAAATCAATATTGTTTCGGATTACGCTGAAATTTGGCATGCAGATAGTTATTACGACGTTAATTCCCTCTAAGAAAGGATTTTCCAAAATTAACCCTCTAAGGGGATGAAACGGGGGTTCAAAGTTTATATGGAGAAACAAGATTAGATAGTCTATTCTATCCGAAACTTCACACAAGTGCTTCAGTAAAAAAATAAGTAAACACGTGTTTCAGGTTTTTTTTTTAATTCCACCCTTAAGAGGGTGAAATGGGGTAATAAAATGTAAAATCAATATTGTTTCGGATTACGCTGAAATTTGGCATGCAGATAGTTATTACGACGTTAGATCCCTCTTTGAAAGGATTTCCCAAAATTAACCCTCGAAGGGGATGAAACGGGGGTTGAAAGTTTGTATGGAGAAACAAGATTAGATAGTCTTTTCTATCCGAAACTTCACACAAGTGCTTCAGTACAAAAATAAGTAAACACGTGTTTCAGGTTTTTTTGTAATTCCACCCCTAAGAGGGTGAAATGGGGTAATAAAGTGTAAAAATCAATATTGTTTCGGATTGCGCTGAAATTTGGCATGCAGATAGTTATTAATTACGACGTTAGTTCCCTCTGAGAAAGGTTTTCCAAAATTCATCCCTGAAGAGGATGAAACGAGGGTTCAAAGTTTGTATGGAGAAACAAGAATTGATTGTCTCTTATATTCGAAACTTTACACAAGTAGTTTAGTAAATAAATGAGTAAATACGTGTTTCAGGCTTTTTGAAATTCTATTCCTAAAAGGGTGAAGTGGAGTAACAATGTCTGAAATCAATATTGTTTCGGATTGCGCTGATATTTTGCATCCAGATAGAAATTTTGACGTAGGTATCCGCTGAGAAAGGATTTTTCAAAATTCACTCTTCAAGGGATGAAGCGGGGGTTCAAATTTTGGATAGTCATTTTATTCGACATTTCACACAAGTACTTCTGTAAATAAATAAGTAAATACGAGTTTCAGACTTTTTCAAAATGCCACCCTAAAAGAGTGAACTGGGGTAAAAAAGTCTGAAAATCAATATAGTTTCGGATTGCGCTTTATTGGGTTTTTCGGGTTTTAAAAATATGAATCCTGATTTGTCTTAGTCACGCGATAACATGAAAACAGGTGAACCAATTTGGCTAATTTTTATTTGATGTCTTTAATGATAGAATCGTTTTTACAAAAGAAAAGTTTTAAGTAAATAAAAGGAGTTTTTAACGCGGGCGTAGCCGCGGGGGACTTCTAGTATTACATATTTTAGTAATTATTTCGTAAAGTAAATACTCTTTGGTCTACATAATTATAAAAAAAGTATGTCACGTCAAAGCAGTATGTCATAGAGTTTTCGTGGGAATTTACGAAAAATAATGATATCGCTATTTATATTTTTCTGAGTTAAACTAAGAAAATAAATGTAAATTATTGTTATTTCTTTCTTATAAATAAGGAACCATGCCGTTTTACTGCCTATTGTGCTGTAATAAAACAAGTAAGTACACATACCTATTCAATTACTGTTAGACCCTTACATTATTATCATACAAGTTACTCTATAGGAAACTATCTTTGATTATAAACATATTATCAAAGGCTATAATAAAATGATTTAGCCCAGAACGAATGCGGCAACTTGGTGACTTCTGCGTTTCTATAGAAGTAGCAACGTATGTTGGTTCAGCTAAATGATAATAGATTTTAGTATGACTAATTAACTCCTATAATTATTCCAGATGAGTTGCAGAGATTTCCCGACCCAAAAAAATATCCCAAACGTTTCAGATTATGGGTTAAATGTGTACCGAGTGGAAAGTCAGAATCATCGGCTGATTATGAACATAACAAAAAAAAAGGATACGCGATGTTCATTATGCAACCAATTGCAATGTTAAAAATTAGCAAGGTTAAATGTATTAGCAGTACCGACTTCTTTTGCCAGGTAAGTCAAATATACTATTCATTAATTCCATATGTAACGCTCAGTTATTTTAATAAAACCGTTACTTATACCACGCCAGAACTCGTTGATTGATTAGCAACAAGTTTTTGTCCGGTGGGTGGTTTGCCGTTTGGTGGTCCGACTTGCACTTGGCCAGTTTTTAAACTGGCGAAGTGCAAGTCGGACTCGCACTCGTAGGGTTCCGTAACACAGTTAAGTATTCCATAACAATGATTTTTCGCAACTACAAAATTAACTTTGTTTTTCATAGTGTTTGTATGAAAAACAAAGTTATCTTTGCGGTCGCCATATCTCCAAAACTGCTGACTGTATCTCGTTCAAACTAATTTTCGTTGTTAGTTTTTATTGAGATCTACAGCATATATATTTTTAGATTTTTCACTCCCTTACTTTAAAAGTTAGAGGGGGGGGGGGGGGGACACACATTTTACCACTTTAGACGCGCCTATCTTTCAAATGATTGACTTTGAGAAAAAAATATTTTAGGAACCTCAATGTCATTTTTGAAGACCTATCCATAGACACCCCGTATAGGTTAGAAGAAAATTTTTTTTAAATTTCATTTCCAAGTATGGGTTGCCCCCCTTAAACTTTTATATTTTTTATTTTTGTCTAAAAATCGGAAAGCGGTTTACAGAATACATCTACCTACCAAGTTTCAATTCTGTAGTTCTAACAGATTCGGAATAAAATGGCTGTGACATACGGACGGACAGATACGCGGATACAGGATACGCGATGTTCATTATGCAACCAATTGCAATGTTAAAAATCAGCAAGGTTAAATGTATTAGCAGTACCGACTTCTTTTGCCAGGTAAGTCAAATATACTATTCATTAATTCCATATGTAACGCTCAGTTATTTTAATAAAACCGTTACTTATACCACGCCAGAACTCGTTGATTGATTAGCAACAAGTTTTTGTCCGGTAGGTGGTTTAAGACAATCATTTTGCACCACGCAGGGATCATGTGTAGGGCAGAAGAAGGTCTAAGCCTACGAACAGGTATAAATTACCCTTTCGTGGGTGGCAATGAACAAGAAAACAAGAAGTCAATCAAATGAGTCAAGTTACCTATTTATTATGTTGAAATTGAATTCAATGAATTGACCAATTTATAAACTTTTAAGGGCACACTCCCACCGCGAGGCACTCAGCTGACGATGCACCTGGCACGAGCTCTGGACTCTGAGGCTCCGCTATATCAGGTAATTATTTTACTTTTTAACCAACTTGCAAAAAGCGAGAGTTCACAATTCATCTGCTTTTAACCGACTTAAAAAAAGAATGTTTCTTAATTCGACCATATATATATATATTTATGTTTGCCCGCGGATAACTTCGTCGTTTATGCACCGATTTTGATGATCCTTTTTTTGTTCGAAAGGAGATATTCCGAGAATGGTTCCATAGTTCATCGAGATCTGATTAGTATATCCAGAAATTTGGAGATAAACACCTACAACTTGGTACTGAAAATTAAAAGAGCTGCATTTGAAGTCGGTTGTTTTACTTTTTTAAACGATCTTATTAGTATCCAAAGGCTACCAACGGAACCCTATTACTTAGACTTCATTGTCGCTTTTTCGGTAATTTCTTTTCAAACTTATTAAATGAATAATAACTTCAATATTTACTAGCGACCCGCTCCGGCTTCGCACGGGTAGAGCATCATACTATGCCTGCATTTTTGAATCGGTTTGTTGCGGTGAGTATGGATTAATGTCTTCAACAATCTTCGTCATCTTTAAGGTTCCGTAGTCTTGACAAGGAACCCTTATAGTTTCGTCATATCCGTCTGTGTGTCTGTCTGTCCGAGGTTTTGCTAAGAGACCGTTAATACTAGAAAGCTGTAATTTTGTAGGGGTATGTATAAAAATTATGCCGAAAAAGTCGTGACTTAAAATTTAGAAATTTTTTTTAGGGTAGCTACCCTACATGAGAAGTAAGGATGACTTTTTTTTCGTCGTCTACCTCATCGTATAGGGTATCGTTGAATAGGTCTTTTAAAATGGTTTAAGGGTTGCTAATACGATTGAATGCTCCATTTACGAAATATTAAACATTAAAGTGCCAATTTTTGTTCCAGTTGGGCGTTGCCCAGCCCCCTCCCCCTCTCCCCTCTAAAAGCTAAACTGCTGGCTTGAAAAATCTGGAAAAAATCGTGATAATAGTGCATTTCATGAACTAAGACGAAGTACCTAGTTGCTTGTTTATATTGGGTAAAGACTTGCATTTAATAACGGGCTACTACGGAACCCTACACTGCGCGTGGTCCGACACGCACTTGGCCGGTTATTTAACCAATTTACACAAAACCTTAACGAATTACATAGCTTACCACCAAAGAGAAAATCAGCCGCTCTACTACTCATCATTCACTTATTATTTATTTTCAGGTGAAAGTAGCCACATTAGTGCCGCGTCAATACTTTTGGATTACGACTGTACTACAGCAAGGAATCACAAGAAGCAGGCTTACAACAATACCTATACCTATAATATTTCTACAAAAGTACTTAAAAATTAAATTAGAAATAAACGTTTTATTTTTATTCTATTTTTTTAGCTGGTAAGTATAATAGTATGCACAATACGAAAGTTGTGTGCTCAGAAAATTGTTGTAGTTAGGTACTGAAATAATGTTTATTTTTTTAATAATTTTGATAGGTTTTTACAAAGTGTACATATTTTCTGAGTGAGTAGAGTAACAAGATAGTGAAATGTAACTTTGTTTCATTGTTAAAGAAATATTTGATATTTCAACGTTTATTTAGTTATATATTATTTTAGCCAGGTGTCTGTATTTATTTCATATAGTAATTAACTATATATACATATATAGTTGAATAGTTTTGAGATGAAGTTATACTATTCGAAACATTTTCATGCTTAGCAAGTAGGTAGATATTTTTTATAACCGTTAATTAAAATATATCATACTATAAAATATTACGTATATTTGATAATACATGTCACATAGTAAATCTAAATAACAACTAATAATTTCTCAACAGCTTAATATAAAAATAAAGTATGATCTATACTTTAGTAATATCAATATGAGTAGGTAATATACCTATATAGGTGCGTAATATACATATAGCTGCAATTGTGGGCGTGCGTGTGTATGTGTGCGAGCGAGCGTATGTATGAGAGTGTGTGTCTAATCCACGCACACATGCATAGCAAGCTTCCTGCATCAAGCACCAGAGGCACTTAATGCGGCGTAGTAAAAACCTCCTTCAAAGGCAACTTTTAGTCAATATATATATTATGTTACTCATTGTTCTCCACTCTCCACTAGTACATAAATTACTATCTGTGTCACAGATTACTATATGCTAGTAAGCAAGTTTTTTTAAAGTATTTTATGGCTCCACACGATTAGTGTATTTAGCCAGTGTCAAGTATTGAAATTAAGTTTTTATGAATTTTTGTCATAGAGATGGGTCAAAATCACATTTTAGGTCAGTTTTCAAGTAAAAGTCTAGTCTAAGTCATACCTTCAGTAAATATGTGGTTGTGGGGAAGTATCTAAGTAGCAGTAGATTGGGAAGGCACGCGCAAGCAACTAGGATATCCCGGGAGTTTTCCCGGAGGTCCCAAATGGTGTTTTACTGTGGAATTTTGGTGAGAACGCAAATATATATATAATTTTCAACATTGTGCTGTTTCCCTACACTCGCACACATTCACCGGAATTTAATGGTTTCCACATTTATTACACATTAACTCGCGGAAGAACACAAATTTTAGGAAAACATACAATGAGATCACATACACTTTTCTACATTACCGCCAAAACTCCAGTAAGTCTCGATTTGACTTGACAGATTTGACAGCTTGACACACGGATCACACTTGACTTGACTTTGACAATGAAAAAGATAAGATAAATACTTTGGTATTGGCTAAAAAAAAAAATTAAACAATAAACAACTTTCCCCAATTCTGACAAATGCATCGAACGTGCGGCGCCAAAATCCCATGATTGCATGGATTAAATATTAAGCGGATGTGGCATTTAAATAATAATAATAATATGAGAAGGATAAAACTATACAATCACTAGTATGAGAGATCGAGATGAACAACAATTTTGTATCCCTTACTTGCGTATACGATTAAACTGGAGTCTGGATCCGGCAATGTTTGGAAACAAGTTCTAGTGCACGCATTGGCTCTCACCCGCTATCATGTATAACCCGACCAAATTACGTTGTTCATTTTATCCTATAGCTGGCATATGTATCACGTGTTCATCGTTTTAGTCGGGTTATATCTCTATAGCTATTTCATTCGCTAATGTTCTCTACATATTATATACTTTCTCTATGCATGATTGGCCAAAGAAGAAAAAAAAACTTTCCCCAGAGGACGTACAGTCCGGCAAGTATAACTTGGCGCGGCTGTGCGCCACTGTGCTTTTACTTTGTACTTTGATAAGTTTCTCTTAAACCACTTTTAATTACTTTTGGCATTCTTGAACTATTTTAATGTAGCAGATTTATCAACAATAATGTCGCGGTCTAGGATGATGGATTATAATGGATGGCGCCATGTCAGCCATGTGACGTTGTCAGATCGACTTTCATTCTATCAACACATTGTCCTACCCTTTCTATCACAGGGGTTGCGAGATAAGAGTAAACGAGAAAGCTAATATCAAATTGACAACCTCGCGCATGGGTGATCGTGTCCATTTTTGACCGGCTAGCAGACCATAATATAGCGACGCATCATACTTATAAATTAAAAATTAAATAGAAACATAGCTTTAAAGACTGAAACCCTGTTACATGGTTAAATTATATCGTGTTGTGCTGTGTTTTATCCATCAAGAACAACTAAAGGAGGCGTAAAAGATCCAGAATTATCATTTCACACGTAAGTGTTTGTGGGCATTTATTCTCATATATAACCACTTTTTAAATCAAAATATTTATTTTGCTTACATTATATACATCTTTTTCGTCATATAACTACCGAGGTGGTAAATGGTTATCATTTTAAAGCTTTAATT
This sequence comes from Cabera pusaria, assembly GCA_954871355.1. Taxonomy (NCBI): domain Eukaryota; kingdom Metazoa; phylum Arthropoda; class Insecta; order Lepidoptera; family Geometridae; genus Cabera; species Cabera pusaria. The sequence continues at coordinate 18,466,486 of OX940905.1, forward strand.
TATGTAAATAACAAACATTATTTTACGCCGCCCGGCTAGTGATGTACGAGAACCCTCCAAAACTTTGTCGATAAATATAGTTGATACCCTTATAAAAAGGAATATATAAATTCCTTTAAGTGTAATATTATAATATTACACTATATAAATATATAAATCGTTTATATACATTTTACACTAATTCTATACATATAAAAAAATTGAAGTGTCTGTTTGTAATTTCAAATTAACAGCTTTTCACTAAATGCATATGAAAGAATATACGGTACTTACATCAAAAACAAAATTTTAAATGTTTGTCTGTCTGTCTGTTTGTTCCGGTTTATCTCTGAAATGACTGGACCAATTTAACGGGACTTTCACTAGTAAAATGCTGATGTTAAAATATTAACTACCAAGTAACTTGGCTACTTTTATTTTAGAAAAAAATAAAGTTCCGCGAAATCAAAATTGAAGCTAATGAAATAGGGAACAATATCTGATTCAAATAGGGAATGTGCAAATTAAGCAGTGTTTTCTACCGCGCACAGCCCACGCGCATGTTGCCGCTGTCATTAAACGCGGACAAAGCCGCGGGACCCAGCTAGTTGATTTATAATATGAAGATTTTTTTAAGGATGGAACGGTTAGCTTAGGGCCTTGATTAGAACGAAATTTGAACATTTTTAACAGACTTCACAATAAAAAGATGAGTTTCTCAGTTCGCCTTTTTTATGTTTGTTATCTCATGACTCCGCAAGTTCTTAACCGGATTGGAAATTATTTTTTTTCGATAGATTATTCTGCCCGTTTGGTCCCATTGTACTTTTTTTGAAATCTGATAAGTATCTCCAGAGATATGGACATAAACACCTCCAACTTTATACTGAAAATGGATAGCGTGGCATTTGAAGTTGGTTTTTTCGTTTTGTGAACGATCTTAAAATATTATAAAAAGTGATCAAAGTAATTATGCGCAAAATTAGTAGTAACTAGGTACCTAATTATATTATCAGCACTGATACTTACTCGTATTCAATCTATTATTACTTATGATAATGCCAATATATTATATATTTTTATGAAAAATGTGTCACAGTTTACCATATTAATATATTATATCATTTCTTTTGTAGGTTTCCAAAATGTCCGAAAATCCAATCAAGTGGATAAAGGCAGTAAGGCGTGAAAATTAGGATCCAACTAAACACTTCAAACTTTGTTCTAAACATTTTGAAAAATCAATTTTGTACCTACTAGATTATCAATCAAGCTGGAACTGACACCGAGGAAACGGAAAAGAATAGAAGCTAGTGGAGTCAAGATAGAAAGTCTTCCTATAAGTCTTCCTATAATATTCCTCTGCGCGCAATGAAGGATGATGAAACGGTTTTGAAAGTGTTTTAATCGAAAGTGTTATAAGCACTGATACATAAAAATCTGTTTAGCCGTTGTAAAAGTAGTAGTAGTAGCATTTTTCTAGTTGATGGCGCTATGAATTCAACTTTCATAGTGATTAATTCGAAATTCGGTATCCTTTTCTTCAACGACAAAGGACACTGAAGCATTGACATGATGCTGGGACATCTTCTGGAATCTGCTGAATTCTCAACTCCTCGCCAACTTACAGCTGAGATGTCGTATTCAGACTCATTGGAATATTTTTAATTTTCATTATAGATTATACATAGATCAGTCGGGTTGATTTCAAATTTTGAGTATTGGAGAGAGGAGATCGCGAAACGGCAAACGTAGCGTAGGACGTCCTGTGAGAGGGTGGAGAGACGGCATACGCAATGCGGTGGGCAGTGATTGGAAAAGAATATCTGAAAATCGGGCTCAGTGGCGCATCTTGGGAGAGGCCTACAGTCCAGCAGTGGACTGACACTGGCTGATGATGATGATGATACAATAGATCATACTATATTGACATCAAATTACTTTATATCGTTAGCATTTACAAAAGAGATGAGCTAATTTTTCTGTAGTGGTAGAACTTCTGCTAGTCCGCCTGGACCGGTACCACCACTTTGCCAATTAATTTTCATAGGAATGTTTTTCGGTTGAAATGGCAAGGTGTCCAGTGAAATTACAGGGCATGTGAAACTTAACATCTTTATGTCTCAAGGTAACTGGCGCAGTGGAGTGACATGCAAAATTCTGGACTGCCAGAATTTTCCTGTATCGCTGTATCTGTAATAGGTAGATGTCATCGCTTACCATCAAGTGAGAGTTGTGCTTGTCCTGTTACCTTTTACAATAAAAAAGCTGATTAATGTTTACAAGGTAAGTATGGCCTAATTTGTGGTTTCACTGCATATTTTTTATTATTTGCGATGCGCGTAGTTTTATATGATAATTTATCTAATACTATAAGAATCTTTGTCCTGACATACTGACTGACTGACAGAGAAATTTAAAGAGTATATTTGTCTTAGTACGCAAGGGTGTACTAATAAAGGATTTTTCAAAATTCACCCCGTTAGGGGGTGAAATGGAGGTTCAAAGTTTGTATGGATAAACAAGATTAGATAGTCTTTTCTATTCGAAACTTCATACAAGTGCTTCAGTAAAAAAATAAGTAAATACGTGTTTCAAGCTTTTTCAAAATTCCACCCCTAAAAGAGTGAAATGAGGTAACAAAGTCTGAAAACCAATATTGTTTCGGGTTGCGCTGAAATTTGGCATGCAGATAGTTGTTTTAACATAAGTATCCGTGAAGAAAAGATTTTTCAAAATTCACTCTTTAAGGGGATGAAACGGGGGTTCAAAGTTTGGATAGTCATTTTATTCGACATTTCACACAAACCGTACTTCTGTAAATAAATAAGTAAATAAGTAAATACGAGTTTCAGGCTTTTTCAAAATGCCACCCTAGGAGGGTGCAGTGGGGTAACAAAGTCTGAAAATCAATACTGTTTTGGATTGCGCTGAAATTTAAAATGCAGATAGTTGTTATGACGTAGGTTGCCGCTGAGAAAGCAGTTTCTAAAAATTCCCCGCGGATATAACTTATTATTTATAATTAAATATATAAAAACTTATAGATTTACGTAAGTACTTCTATAAATAAATAAGTAAATACGTGTTGCAAGATTTTTGCAAGGGGTTGGTAAAAAAGTCTGACAGTCAATATGGTTTTTTGGGTTTTATAAATATTAATCCCTATTTCCCTTAGTCATGCAATAACTTAAAAACCGGTGAACCGATTTTGCTTTTACTTCTTTGATGTCTTTTATGATAGAAAGGTTTCAGAAAATAAAAGTTTTAAGTAAATAAAAGAAGTCTTTAACGTGACCGAAGCCGCGGGGCACTTCTAGTATTTTGATATAAATTATATACTGTAAAGGACAATTTTAATCTATGATATTGGGCCAAGATAATTAGCGTAATTATTCAAATAAGGATTAATACTGTATAGAAGAAAATAGCCTTGAGTGTTCTGTAACATTTTTTATCAAAAAATAAAGATTAAAATAGTTACTGTGAGTCTGTGCGATAGACATATGTTATCGCGGACTTTTTTGTAGGTCTTATTAAGTTGTACCACTCTTCGATACATACTTTCTTACATCTATTTTAGATTAATCATCTTTCGTAAAAAACGTGTTTTCTCGACCGTTTTATTGGCGACTTAAGTTGCAAAATAGGTCTTCACGAATATACCTATCTTTTAAACAGGATAATATATAGCCTATGTTCATTCTAAAAGACCATATATATATATTTATACATGAGAGAAAAAAATAATAGTCCTGTAGTCCAGTAGTTTTTGAGCTAACTCAATACAAACATACATGTTACGTGTATAAGTATATATAGCTTTGTAGCTCAAATTTGTAATATTTAATTGACGTATTGAAAAGGCAAAAACATTTAAGATTTGTGTTAAAGAAAAGCTAAGAAATCTATACCGCCAGATTTAAGGTTGCCTAATTACAGTTAAGTACTGTAGCATTTTTTATCAATAACTAATTTCCATAAGTTCAATAAAGTAACTACGTATTTTATCACATAAATTGTTTTCTTTTTACATAAGTTTTAGTTTTCTACATTTTTCACCTTTTTATCGATGTGTTCTACACTAGCGATCACTTCCCTACTCAGGCACACTCTAGCAGTTCTAGACACTAACACAAACAGAAAATGGACATGCTGCCAAAGTTTTGACGCCATCCATTATAATCCATCATCCTAGGTTTCAAGAGAGCGGAATTAGTTCCAAAAACCACCACCGCCAAGTTATACTTGTTAGACCACAGAATACTACTACTCTGCCGAGTGTGGGACTGTATCTGTGACTGTATGATGTGAATAATTGTAGACGCAGCCACAGACTACGGAGGGGGAACGCCAGTGTGACCATTTAGGCAGATTTGGAACCTTTTACCCATTTTAACTCTGGCAGATTAAACTGATGATTTGGCAGACTTCAAAGATCTCTAGGAATTAAATATTTACAAGCTCTAAATGTTAAATCTGCTGTATAGCAAGTCAATACACGATCAAGCACGCACGATGCAGGACCACTCTGACGTACGTCCGCGTTATTAACTGTCTATCCACAGTTTTACAATCATACAGTTGAGAATCGCCTTTGATGTCGGACGATACCGCCACACACCGCCGCCCGAGTAGGTACCTACGCTATTAGTCGTAAATGTGCTAGGGTTGTCAAAAACTAAAATAAAATAAAGTTTATTATTATGTAATAATTGATTTATAAGTATGTACTTAATAACATTTACGTGTGATACACAGCCAGATATTTGCGTGACACTTTATTTTTAGATGTTGTCAGTTTTCTATTATTAAATTAAATAAAAACACCGAGTTTGCCGACTGCCGAGTACCGAGTGGTAAACAAGTATAGTCGGCACATCTCTAATACATACATAGGTACCTGCATACATTGCGTATGTATGTAATGTGCGTATGTATACATTTGTATATAAATAACATACATACATACACACATACCGGTCGAAAACATAACCCTCCCTTTTGCTTGGCCGTAGTCGGCCAAAAACTAAAACCCGACTACCGAAATATCACACTCTAAAATACTTTTTTTGAAAATTATTCTCTCATTCTTGAGAGAAGAAAATATTTTCATTTGAAATTGTTATGTACTTACAAACAAAATATGTTTCGTTTATTCGTGTATTAAATAAACAAGCCCGCCCCGGCTTCGCACGGGTAGAACATATATGCCTACAAAATTTGCATCAGTTTGTTGCATCCAATATAAAATTTTAACAATCATCGTCATATTTCAACCAATTTACACAAAACCTTAACGAATTATGCACCTAAACCTTCCTCATAAACACTCTGGCTATTGGTGAAAACCGCATCATAATCCGTTCAGAAGCTATTGAGATCATTGCGAACAGACATACAGACGCAGTGATGGACATTGTTTTATAATACTTACGTAGTGATATTGGACGGCCCTTTATTTATTTATTTATGGTAAGCCAACAGTTTCTATACGTACAGAAACGTCGAACAGAAACTAAATGATTTACAGTATATAAACCATGAAAACAATTAAAGGCTCACACGTATACGAAAACAGATTTTGGTATGAAAAAATGTGAGCATAAACATTAAGTAATACATACGAGTAACAATATAAATATAGAAACAATAAAAATACTTATAGATTTTGAAAAGAAAAATTCAGCAAATACACTATACAAAAAATACTATTTGATCATGAAAAAAAATTCAGCACACAACCGCCGCCTTACAGTCGCGTCACTGGTACAAAATAAATCAAAATCATAAAGTTGACTTAACTCATTGAAGTTGCTGCTTGCTCGCCATATGAAACTATTTTGCCGGTAATATGTGTTTACTGAAGGAATATGGATAGGTGGGTTATACCGTAAACACTTAACAGGGACATTCAGTTTTATTTTACTAGTAAGTTCCGGGCTGTTAATACGATTGGAAGTTATCTTGAGCAGGAAGGTGATATCAGCTATACTACGTCGAGATGATAAAGGAAGAAAATGAAATCGTCTACAAAGTTGCATGTAGTCATTAGATTTGTATTGCACGCCTAAACGGAAACACAAATATTTAATAAACTTCTTTTGAATATTTTCAATACGGTCAATATACTTATTATAACGGGGATTCCATATTTGCGATCCATATTCTAAAATGCTTCGTACATATGAACAGTACAGAATCTTAAATGTTTTGACTTTGTTAAATTGTTTTGAACTTCGCATAATAAAACCTAAAGCTCGCGAAGCTTTGCTCACTATAGCTTCAATATGCTCATCAAACAAAAGTTTAGAATCATGTAGCACTCCGAGGTCTCTAATTATTTTTGTTTTTTGGAGGTTCTGGCCTTTGAGAACATATTCAGACGACACAGATCTCTTCTTACGTGTAAAAGTTACTACAGAACACTTCAAAGGGTTCAAGTCTAATTTGTTACGATTACAGTAATCATCTAACCGTAGCAAATCGGCCTGCAGATCTTTTGAATCTTGAGTAGAATTGATAGATTTAAATATTTTCATATCATCTGCAAAACATAAGATATTAGAATGGATGCAGCATTTGGAGATGTCATTGATAAAAATAAGAAATAGAAGGGGCCCAGAAGTGATCCTTGGGGCACACCGCTGGGTATCTTCATCCAGCCAGAATTATAGTTACTAATGACCACAGCTTGAGTCCGGTTATCAATATAAGATGAGAACCACCTTAGTAGATCTCCTCTTATGCCGATGTTAGCCAATTTAACAATTAGCAATTGGTGATCAATACGATCAAAAGCTTTGCTGTAATCTGTATATACCACATCCACTTGACCACCAGCATCCATGGCCTCAGTTAGAAAATCATTTAGCAAGACTAAGTTGGATACTGTTGATTTATGTCTAAGAAAACCATGCTGAGAGGAATGTAGGGAATTATTTACAGCTGCATGAAGTTGATTATAAACTATCTTCTCAAAAACTTTAGCAATAATACACAGTTTAGAAATCGGTCTATAATTAGTTACTTCGGTTTTAGATCATTTTTTATGAATAGGTGTAATAAACGCAGATTTCCAGATGCTAGGAAAGTGATTAATTTTAAGCGACTTCTCAAATAAAAGACTAATAGGAAGAGCGATAGATTTGGCTGTATTGATTAAAAATATTGAACATATATGATCTGGACCAGCCCCTTTAGAAGGGTCAAGATTAGTCAAGAGTTTTGTTACTTCAGCTACATCAATTTCAATATGGCTTACATCAGAAATCTGTTCCGAATCGCATGCATGTAAAGGCGAAGTGCTATTAACATTATTTGGGGTGAGAAAAGTGGAATAAAAATAGTCAGAAAAAAGATTACAAATATCCTGACCAGAGTTAGCCGTAACATTATCCAAAGTCACAGTGCTGGGGATACCGCCCGATTTAGATCTTGACTTTGAGTAGGACCAGAAACATTTAGGATTATATTCTATAGATTTTTCAATTGAATTCATATACTGATCATAGCAATGTGTTTCTACCTTTCGAGCTCTTTCGCGCAATAATTTATAACTATGAAAATCTGACCTATTGCCGTAAGTCTTATATTTATGCAGGTACTTAAATTTTTCTTTGATAATTTTTATAAGAGCTGTCGAGTACCATCTTGGATATGACTCGCTGGTCACACACTTTGAGGGTACGTATTTATTTCGTAGGTCCTCAATCACCGAGTAGAAGTATGAGACTGCTTCGTCCATTGACGTGGTACTAATATTACTATACCAGTCAGTATTTGAAATAATGTTATTAATGGTAACATAGTCACCTTTATTATATAGGTATTTAATTAGTGACGAAGGTTTTAATGAAGCTATTTCAAAAAATTTTACGTTAATTGATAGGGTTTTATGATGAGGGTCAAGAGGAACAAAAGGACAATCACACTCAGACACTGTAACATTGTCGTTAGATAAAACCAAATCTAAAATTCTGTTAAAATCGTTACGAATACCATTGTACTGGCGCAAACCACATAAATTTAGTTCATCGACGAGCAAATGTTCATCAGTCGAGCTTACGTTAGCTGGCGAGTAGTATGAGTTAGAACTCGATATCCAGTTAATTCCACTCAGATTAAAATCGCCTAAAATAAGGAACTTGTCAGAAGGATTCGTCAATATTAAGTCATTCAGTTTAGTTAAGAAATTAGTTAATTGTTGTGAAAATGAATAACCCAAGTTTTGGTTACATAAATAAATAGTACATAAATGAAGCTTAATATTGTTATTTTGATTTTTAAATGATAAAGTGAGCCACAAGTCCTCAGCTGAAGATTGGTATGTGTTAAGTTGAGTAGTTGGAATATCTCTTCTTACCGCTATCAATACCCCTCCTCCGCGCGACTGGCCCGTCGCTAAATAATCACGATCCCTCCGCCACACTATAAACCGATCATCAAAAAGTTCGCTACTTGATATACTATCGAGTAACCAGGTTTCTGTTAAAACAATTATATCGTAACAGTTACTTAAACACAGATTACGATAAAAAACATCTGTTTTAGAACGAAGCCCCCGTACGTTTTGGTAGTATATATTAAGTTTATATATCTTTAACTTTTTATCCATTTTTATATAGGAAAAATAGTTGTGGATATAATATCAAATTAATCATTTTTCTGTTTAAAACAACCAGCAAAAATAAATAGAAATAGCATTTGAAAAAACAATATTCGCGCGTAAATGCGTAATTTAAAATAAATATAATATCGTTTAAAAACTAAAAAACAACCGACTTCAATGCCGCGCTATTCATTTTCAGTACCAATTTTGAGCTGTTTATCTCAATATCTCTGGAGATACTTATCATACCTCGATAAAATTACCATGGTACCACACTTGGGATATCTCCTTTCGAACAAAAAAAGAATAATCGAAATCGGTTCATAAACGACGAAGTTATCCGCGAACAAACATAAAAAAATATTCATTTTCAGTACCAATTTTGAGATGTTTATCTCAATATCTCTGGAGATACTTATCATACCTCGATAAAATTACCATGGGACCACACTTGGGATATCTCCTTTCGAACAAAAAAAGAATAATCGAAATCGGTTCATAAACGACGAAGTTATCCGCGAACAAACATAAAAAAAAAAAAAAAAAAAAAATATACGGTCGAATTGAGAAACCTCCTCCTTTTTTTGAAGTCGGTTAAAAAACACTAATCACTCCAAATAGTAGGCATAAAAGTAAATCACATAAATAGGACAGAGCAAGCAGCATTCAATATGCATTAGAGAGAAAGAGAAGACAATAGCAGCACAAATACGCACCTCAAAGCAGATACAATAGATGTTTACTTCGAGTGAGCGAAACCAGCTAGGCTATTCTGTAAGCTATCTCGACAGCAGAATCCGCGGTGAGATTCGAATTTCGTACTACAAAATTCAATCGTATCACGTTCGTAATACGGTTGCATATCGTAGTACGAAATTCAAATCTCACCGCGGATTCTGCTGTCGAGATAGCTTACAGAATAGCCTAGCAGTTCGGCTGGACTTTGGTCGAGCCAGGGGTTAAGAACATTCGGTGTAATTTATGTTTATTTAGATAAATGTCTAGTGTAATAATAAACTTGCGGAATAAGTATGTAGTAATGAAAGTTAGGTGATTAAACATAACCGTGTGCAGTAAATATACTTTGCACGTAACACAGTATGATAATGAGCAAGTTATTTCGATGGTGTATAAAATATAATAGTTTATGTAATAGTTATTAAAGGATATTATGATAGTTTGTTTAAATCACTCTCTTTTAGAACCACGAATACCCGTGAAGTGTCGTTCTTGCGCACGTGTATTTTTCCAAATTTAACCCACACGTAGTTAAATTCTTTTTCCTTGGCAAAGATCGTGATTTTATTTAGCAGATTCTTGGTCTCTGCGTTAAGGTGGTCATTTATAAATACGCGTTGGGTTTCTTTGAATCCAATATCACAAACTGATAGGTTTTTAGTGGCACGGGCAGCTGCTACAAACTCCTCCTTTACGTACCGATTAATGAAACTCACGATTATCGATTTTTCTTTCGAGTTATGTATTGGCACTCTATATACATAATTAATCTGAGTTTTGGGGAATTTATAATTGACTTTAGTGGATATGGAGTCAACAATTGAAAATAAATTTTCATCCCTCTTAATTGGAACCCCCTTAATCTCGACGTTGTTGAGTCTTGAACGTTGATCGTCGATGGATTGCTGCAGCTTCATGGCATCAACTATTTTTTGAAGACTGTCAACTTTGTCATCTATCTTGTTAACGGTAAATTCACTAGTAGATTTCACCTCCCTCAGCTCCTGTTTAATAGACTTGACATCCTCAATAAGACCTGGTAGTTGAGTAAGCTGGGCGAGTTGCTTCTTTATTCCTTGAACTTCCTTCAGCACCATTTCGAGTGACGCTACCTCAAAACCAGGCGCTACAGGCGATGGAGTCGGAGAATGACCTCTGCAGGAAACACACTTCCATGACGCTCGTCTATCTGATCCGAGCTTCCTCCATCCCACTTCAGTGATCTGCGCACAGCCGAAATCAAGGTGCTTCTTACACGACCCGCATTGCACGCCATCATTAAATTCGTTACCGCAAATAGTGCACTTCATTTTATTTTCAATTAGAGCCAAAGGTTGGTGACCTCTGCAATCACAATATGACTAGTGGCGCGTGCTAACTTAACGAGTGCTCACAATAGACTCTTTGACGTAAAGGACTTTGAAAAAAAAGACTTTAGCGTAAAGGATTATAGTTACCCTGATTCTCACCCGAGGGTCGTTGGTTCTAATCCTAGCTATATAACTACCAATGGAAGTTTTATGTGCATTAATGAATCATGGGTTTTCGTGGGATCATTAAATCTACCAATAATTAAGATAGTCTTAGAGACCAGAAGTGAAAAAAGCTAAAAAAAAATAAACACTATCACAATACCCACAATTATATAATACCACAGAACCTCAACATAATAACAATAAACACTATCACAATACCCACAGCTATATAATGCCACAGAACCTCAACATAATAACAATTACATAATGTGTCTAAGCTAACAACATAACCATTACGTCCGAACCGTGCGACGGCTACACGAAGACTGAGCCCTGATACCCGCTCGCTGTACGCTTTTATAGTATCGAGCCCAGTCACAGCGTGAGGGTAATTGGAAATATTCTAACACGGCCTCTCCTGACAGCGGGACGTCCTCGACCGCTTCGTCAGCCACCTGGTTTCCTCCTGGCACCAGCACCTGCATTGATTTGCTCAACCTAGCGTGGCATCACGCGCGTAACCGCATAGTGGCGTGATCAGCAACTGCAGGTCAAGCTCCGTGCAGAGTTCAGCACCATGCGCGTCCTCGGGCAGTGGCGCAACCGACGACAGCATCGCGCTGCCCAGCGTGGAGCTCAGTATGAAGCTCGGCATGCGAGTACCAGCGTGCAACAAGCACGCACAGCATGGCGCGTACTCGCGCAGTGGCGCGACTCTCACGTTGAGGAGAGCGCGCACCAGCACGTCTCGGACGGCACGCAGTCGCGCTGCAGGGACCGCGCACCAGCACACCTCCGAGGGCGCGCAGTCGCGCTGCAGGAGCGGGCACCAGCACGCCCTGGACGGCGCGCAGTCGCGCTGCGGGGAGCGCGCACCAGCACGCCTCGGACGGCGCGCAGTCGCGCTGCGGGGAGCGCGCACCAGCACGCCTCGGACGGCGCGCAGTCGCGCTGCGGGGAGCGCGCACCAGCACGCCTCGGACGGCGCGCAGTCGCGCTGCGGGGAGCGCGCACCAGCACGCCTCGGACGTTGCGCAGTCGCGCTGCGGGAAGCGCGCACCAGCACGCCTCGGACGGCGCGCAGTCGCGCTGCGGGGAGCGCGCAAAAGCACGCCTTGGACGGCGCGCAGTCGCGCTGCGGGGAGCGCGTCACAGCGTGAGGGTAATTGGAAATATTCTAACAATCGTTTAAAAACTAAAACAACTGACTTCAATGCCCCGCGAGACAATTTCAGTAGCAAGTTTGAGACGTTTATCGTCATATCTCTGAAGATACTTATCACATCTCAATGAAATTACAATGGGACCATCTCGAAAACGTACCCTACCGATCACAAAAAAAATCATTCGAATCGGTTCACAATTGACAGAGTAATCGCGTAACATACACACACAAAAAAGAAAGAAAAAAGAAACATACAGACGAATTGAGAACTTCCTTCTTTTTGGTAGTCGGTTGAAAAATAGCTTACCACCACCAGGAGAACATCTGCCGCCGTAACCTTACGGCGTTCCACAACGCAAAAAGTAGGGGTATTATTAGGGGCTTAACGTGTGTATCTGTGTGTCTGTCTGTAGCATCTTAGCACCCAACCGGATGAACCGATTTTGATTTAAAGTAGGGGTATTATACGTTTAACGTGTGTATCTTTGTGTCTGTCTGTAGCATCTTAGCACCCAACCGGATGAACAGATTTTAATTTTATTATGGATAGTTTTTTTTTTTATAGATGTCTTCATCGAGAGTGTTCATAGCTTTGATTCATGAAAATTCGTTCAATCGTTATAAAACTATGAGCTTTAATCAACTTTCATAGGTCTGATCAATTCGAAAATTTTCTTCTTCAACGATATTGTAAGAACATGGAAGCATTGACCTGATCTCCTGGACTCTACAGAATACTCATATCCTCACCAACTTACAGCTCAGATTTTAAATGTCGTGTTTAGAGTCATTGGAATGATTTTAATGAAAAGATTATGTATAGATCAGTCGGGGTGGTTTAAAATATTATATTATATATATATATATCATTATTATTTTATACAATAGATGATATTATTATACTATATTGACTTCAAATTGATTGTGATCGGTGGGGATCTACAGAAAAGCTAAGCTTATAATAATATTTTCTAAGTAACTATGACCTATTCTGTGGTTTCATTACAAATATTTAATTAATTTTGCGATGCGTGTATGTGAAATCCGTGATATCTTCTAGAGTTTTCATTTGAATTATATACTGTAAAGGACAATTTTAATCTATAATATGTGGCCAAGATAATTAACGTAATTATTTGGATAAGTATTAATACTATATACTTGAAAATAGCCCTGGAAGTTATGTAATATTTTTTAACAAAAAATTAAAGATTAAAATGGTTACTGTGAATCAACCTTAAGAGATAGATATATGCTGTTGCGGACTTTTTTGTAGGTCTTATTAAGTTGTACATTTCTTCCATAGAACATATTCTTCCATCTGTCTTCAATTGAGCAGCGTTCGTAAGAAACGTGTTTTTCGACCGTTTTTTTGTCGACTTAGGTTGCATATTAGGTCTCCACGAACGTACCTCTGATTTAAACGGGATAATATATAGCCTATTTTCATTTCGAAAGTCTATTCTATATATTAGTGAAAGAATTTTTTAAATCGGTCCAGTAGTTTTTTAGCCAAATCATTACAAACATACAAAAATACAAAAATACAAATGTTCTCTCTTTATAATATTAGTATAGATATACCTGAGCCAAGGTCGTATCTATATCACTTACCATAACAAAACAATACATTCTGCAAAGTAGCATACGATCACGGTTATCCTCTGCACACCACTGTGAATATGTAAGAAATACAATAAAATAAAATATTTTCAAAACATTTGTCTTTAGCCCGTGCGCGAAGTGTAGATACATAATATAATCAGTATTGCCAGGTCTATTTTTCAATTTACCCTAGTCTCCGTCATCTTTTACTCTAGATTAGCAGTTTGTTTGAAAAAATACTTAAAGCTGGATGTAAAGATTACCCTAAACAATTCAATTCAATTCATTTATTATCTCTCACAAGTTATTACAAAAATAGGTACTTAGTCTAATGCTCAAATAGAAGACACTATCTTGTGAGAGACTGGTGCCTGAAGTAGGTTTTTAAAAAAAACCTGTAAATACGGGTCACCAGCACTCCCCCTGACAATGATCTTATTTTCAAGTTCCGTGAAAGTTGACTAATCTTATGTAAGTAATTAATAACTGCAACTAGTATAATAAATCGAAAGAATATAGATAATAATACAAATAGGAAGTTTACTAGTAGGTATGACTGAATGCATGCATACATGAGAGGTATTATATGTGTATATTTTTGAGGTGTAAGTGCAGACGTGTGTGTGTGTGGCGTGATATATTATGTTAGAGTAGATAATGTCTTTGTCTATGTGCGTGTGTTTATGTGTGTGAAATAATGTTTGTTATCAGAGTAGGTTTATGAGTCAGTAGTTGGTAAGTCGGTTTAGGAAGTATGTTATTTTCTATTGGGAGTTATTTATTTAAGTAGATGAGTTTAGGCCAGGAATGAAAGTAAAAGTTCCGTGTCTTGATAGTTTAATGTTTGTAGATATTTAATGACAGATTGTTTGCAACGATAGGTAGACAGGGGGTATATAGAAAGATTAGTGTTTAACTTATTATAGAGGAAAGGTCCAAGAAAAGTGAAGAATTTTCGGGAGAATTCTGTATTTCGGGTTATAGTTTCGCAAACTGTTCCTTTTCTCCTCCTGTTTAGAGTAAGGTTAGGATCGAAAGGTAGCTTGGAATGTATTTTTAAAACAATTGCCCTGTCATCTGAATTTTACTCTAAATCTAGGGTTAATTACCCTGACTTGGCATCAGTGAATATATTATATAGCATAGAAACGCGATGCGTATGTTACCTAATATAAATGACTCAAATTTTTTTTTTTTTCACAAAGCTTCTTGAAGTTAACTCTAAAACTATGTACACGGCGGGTATTATAATTGAAACATAATAAATAATAGTACTTTCTACTTACTTGATATTTGGTTTGGTAATACAGAATGATAAGAATACACTTACCACGCGTCACGGGGAAATCCATAAAATCTTAAATCTTTTTTGCATTTTGATGTCGAGGCATATCCGTACACAGAACAAGACGTGTGCACCATTATACTTGAAGTAATTACCTATTCTCGTAAAATTTGCCGCTTGCGATTTAAGTAAAAGGTCACTTCTACCCCTCCACGGTCGATCCCACAAACTAAGCGAGATTGTAGGTCGCGGTCCGCGCCGCCCGCCTCCCCGCGAGTACCCCGCCGTTGCTCTGCGCAAGTACATTCGATTCCAAACTGTATGATTGTAAAACTGTGGTCAATCTACACGACGTTCACGGTGGTGGGGGCGCCCGATGGATGCAAAATTGATCGTGCAAATCCAGCAAACACTTAATAATAACTAGTTAAAAGCCGAGCTTTGTAAGGGCTCGCGTAGTTTTTCTGCCTGGTAATAATTTTGAGGGCAGTTTTTTTTTTATATTATATGGTGAATCTGCCCGACATTGGCAAGAAATCTGCCAAACCACCAACCACGCCAACAAATGCATAAAATTTGCCATCATATTATTGAATTATGGCATAAAATATGGCATAAAAATAAAATATACCTTTATAGTTTTCTCGTGACCACGGTCAATACAACTTAATCGACACGTCGAGGTAAATAAAATTATGTTTTTAGCGCGATAAGTCCCGTATTACAATATAATTATGTGTGTAAATCGCGAAAGTTTAAAATATACTAAAATTTGTTGGAGGTTGAATGTGTGAAGCCTCTGGCTGAATACAATATATTTTATATATGTCAGTTTTTAAATATAGCATGTTGATTGTATTCGGTCTGTCGCCGTTGCTATGTAAAAATAATATAAAGAATAACGAAATGTATTAGTTTGTCTAACTATAATAAACAGTTAAAAGGTTCGTGCATCGTTTCCTTTCTCCAATATTTCAATAGGTTATGGGCCCAGGATAACGTTTATGGAGAATTGTGGTGATTTCTGGTGATTTTATTTTCTGAAAATGTCAGAAGAAAACTCGACAGGCTTTACAGGAATACCTAAGCTAAAAGGTACGAGTGATTACCCTAATTGGAAGTTTCTAGTGAAAAATTATTTAGAAAACAAAAATTGGTGGCATATTGTCGAGAAAGATGACATTTGTGATAGAGACAAAGATGTAGACAGAAAGGCTAGAACTACAATTTGCTTGCTGCTCGAACCTGAATGCTTTACGCATGTTTACAATGTTAAGACTGCAAGAGAGGCATGGAATAATTTGCAAAAAGTATATGATGACAAGAGTTGGGGCAGAAGAATACGTCTTCAACGAGATTTGTGGAATTGCAAATTAGAAAACTTCCAGTCTATGCAAGTGTACATTTCGAAGGTTATTTTCCTTGCGCAACAATTGGCAGATATAGACTCCAAGATAAGCGATGATTGGATCATATCGATTTTGCTGGGTGGTTTAACGACTGAGTACAGCCCTCTCATCATGGCTGTAGATAACAGTGGGCAAGAAATCATGCTAGAGCAAATAAAAGCCAAGTTATTACACGAAGGAAACAGACAGAGTCAGATGAATGAAAATCCCGAACTGGCTCTAGCGACCAAAAATACAAATACTGCAAGATTTAAGACCAAAACCAATGATCGAAAGCAGAAGTTTATTTACAAATGTTTTAAGTGCCATAAGGAAGGTCACAAAGCATCAGAAAGCAAGGGCAATGCGAATGCATGCCTGTCTGCAAAGCATGCGATTGACAGAGACAAGTGGTACCTCGACAGTGGTTGTTCAAATCATATGACCCATGATAAAAGTAAACTGTTGTCGTATCAGAAAATAGTATGGCTATAACAGTAGCGAATGGGGAAAAGCTACGAGTAGCAGGACGTGGTGATGCTGAACCCAATGTCGGAAAAAGTCAATTTATTTTGAAGAATGTTTTACATGCTCCGGATTTATCTATGAATCTTAGAGCGATTTGACTAAGAAAAATTATAATATTAATTTTGATAAAGAAGGTTGTATTATTAAAAAGGAAAACTGTATAGTTGCGAAATGTCAAGAAGTCGATGGAATTTTCAAATTAAAAGAAAAAGAAAATGAGGTTGTCGTCAACTTGACATTGTCAAGTGAAAATAAAAATATTACAAATCTTTGGCATAGAAGGCTAGCTCAAAGAGTAACATAATATATACTGACTAAGAGTTGCCTTTCAAGGAGTTTTTTAATATCACGCATTAAGCGCCTCTGGTGCTTGATGCAGGAAGCTTACTATGCATGTGTGCGTGGATTAGACACACACACACACATATACGCTCCCTCGCACACATACGCACGCACGCCCACAATTGCAGCTATATTTATAATACTTTATTTTTATGGATTTTTTTTGTTGGTGTTATTTAGATTTTCTATGTGACATGTATTATCAAATACGTAATATTTTATAGTATGATATATTTTAAATAATGGTTACAAAAATACCTACCTCCTACCTACATATATGAAATCATCTCAAAACTATTAACTATAAATGTATATATAGTTAATTTATTTGTGAGATAAATACAGACACCTGGCTAAAATAATATTTAATTAAATAAACATTGAAATATCAGATATTTCTGTAACAATGAAACAAAGTTACTTTTCATTATCTTTTTAACCGACTTCAAAAAAAGGAGAAGGTTTCTCAATTCGACCGTATATATATATTTTTTTTTTTTTTTTTTTTTTTTATGTTTGTTCGCGGATAACTTCGTCGTTTATGAACCGATTTCGATTATTCTTTTTTTGTTCGAAAGGAGATATCCCAAGTGTGGTCCCATGGTAATTTTATCGAGGTATGATAAGTATCTCCAGAGATATTGAGATAAACATCTCAAAATTGGTACTGAAAATGAATAGCGCGGCATTGAAGTCGGTTGTTTTTTAGTTTTTAAACGATATTATTACTTTAAACACTTAGAAAATATGTACATTTTGTAAAAACCTATAAAACTATTTAAAAAAAATATCTTATCACCATTTCAGTAACTACAACAATTTTCCGAGCACATAACTTTAGTATTATGCATACTATTTTATACTTACCAGGTAATATTATCAATATTAGCTGGTAATATAGTAATATAAAATAGTATGTATAATAATGTATATACCTAAAATAACAATTCCATAAACTGTTAACATCGATCGCATCGTCACTTAACATCAGGTGAGATAGTGGTCAAACGCTTACCTATCTGGGAATATAAAAAAAAATAACAAGTTTTTACACATTATTTCATAAGTTCTATACAATTTTCTACAAGTGTTTACACATTATTTCATAAGTTATTTACAATGTTGTACACGTTTTTACACATTATTTGGTAAGTTTCATAATTTGTTTACATGAATTTACAAAAAAAAAATTCAAAATTATATTTTAGTACTTAGTCTGCTTGACTACATAATGAATTTGTTGATTATGGATGGTTGAGCGATGCAATGAGGGAGGAGCTTTTACTTATTTTCTGTTTTTGTAGTTTTTATGTTTTGTGTAATATTGGCGAGCAGCAATTTTAGTTGTGTCATCGTCACCACTGTAACAAATTTTTCCCGTTAAAATTCTATTAATTAATTTGCACCAACTAAATATTAGGACATTTAATGATGTTTTAATGAATAATGATTTGAATTTGTTTTGATGAATCGAACATAGTTCCGGACTATTTATAAGTAAATCGATAAATGTACATATTTTGTGTTTCAATCTGTTTTTAGGTACATCCCCCTTCAAGAATGATGTTGTTAGGTGTTTAATGTCATTAAAATACTGTTCACTAGGTTTATTGGGATAGCATAGGTTATTTTTATTGCTGTATTCTTTCGCTTTAATGAAACAATTAGCATTATTCGTATTCTTTCCCTCTAACAATGTTGACTTACATACCTGGCAACCTTTAATGACATTCATGAGGCATTTTTTTTAAATCCACCCGCACACATAGCTTGCTTGGCCAGCGTCACTCGTATCAGGTGGTGAAATTAGTAATTCAGAACTGAAATTTACATTTTCATCTCCATCAACCGGATTACAGGGCTCGACCTTTTCTGTAAGGAAAAACTCCAAAGATTGAAGATTTTCACTCAAATCCTCCTCACAGTTTGCTCTTTTAGAATGAGAACTGATATTATTAACCATTATTGCCTTAAAAGCGCCTTCGAATGCAACGGTATTTGGTGCTATGTTTCTAGCACCATAACTACGGATGTTTCCAAAAAAATTTTCCAATGGATCTTGGTTGAAATTTCTCGTCAACAAACAATCTAACCCATAGTTACTGGATAACATTTTCCATAAATTTTCCATGCCCTCTATAGTTTTTATTAAATTGGTTATAGATGGAACATTTGATTCCGTCATTCGCATTTTGTCCCCAATATTAGTTTTTTTTATAAATCTGACAGTATTTAACACGATTTTTGCTCTTTGCCACAATTGATGGTGTGGTGAATTGCGTTTTACTGGTCCTTTCAATATTTTGCTATTTGGTACGGATAAACAGCTAACATTCAATGAATCTAATAAATTGTCTATCAGTAAAGTAAAGTCTATTATCTCACGACATTCTTCCGGTAAGTCTCCCCTAGCTGTTAAATGTTCAGCAACCACAGCAACGCTGTGACTGAATAATTGCGTTGCTGACTTGACTCGCATTTTACTTATTTTGTCAGGATTGACATGCTCTTCAGTCAATTAATCCAGCAACCGCAACTCTCCATATGATTTATCTGCACAGTAGATCTTTTGAAAGTAGTCCCGTTTTATGATTTTTTTTTTATTGTTAGTTGTGTACATGAGGTCCTTTGTAAGTAAATTGTTACGTATTCCTTTTATTAGATGCGGAGTATCATATAAAGGAATTATGTAGTGGTCTTTAATGCATATCATGTCGTGACGCCATTCTTTTTCGTTCCGCAAGAATGTCGCTTTTGTTTTTTTAACTAATTCCGTTATGGCACCGACATTGACGGCGGATTGGTCGCATATTGTACTTACAATTATAAGACCAGATTTAAGAGCATATTGCACAACGTTTTTTATCAATTGCTTCAGTTCAATTTTTTTTAATCCGCTCGTAAAGTAGTAAGCTATAAGGCTGCTTAAAATTATTTTTCACTCCCTTGACCATAAAAACAAGAGCAAGATCAGCAAAAGATGCGGTTTGGTTTGTCGCAAATCCTCGTAGTTAATCTTTGTGTGGATCGTAAGCAATGTGTGGCGTTATTGACATTTCATCAAAGAAAAGACTGCACAGCCTGTCGCATTTCTTTTTGCCGATAAGTGTTTTTTTTATTTGTTCAAAGATGATTGGGTTTATGCCAGTTTGACCCAAAAGCCTTTTCATAGCTCTCATGGATGGCAGCGTGAAATATTTACACAGAAGTCTGTATGATTTGGGACTTTTTTTGTAGAGCGATAGTGACAGTATTTTTTGTTTTATAGTAATACGTCTGCCTTTAGGTTTTTTTACGTTTTGCAGTTGCATTTGCGTAAATAGCTGTGCAGGTCCAGTCATATTTTTGGTAGTTATTTGAAATGCCGCATTCTCAGATATGTTTTCCGCTTGCGCAAGTCGAGCTTTAAACGACTTGCTTTTTTTCCGCAACTTATATATTTGACTACGTAAATTTCTAATTTTATTTTTAAACACTTTAACTGAAGATGTATTATAGGTATAGGTATTGTTGGAAGGCTTCTTGTTATTTCTTGCTGTAGTACAGTAGTTATGATCCAAAAGTGCTGACTCGGCACTTATGTGGCTCCTTTCACCTGAAAATAAATAATAAGTGAATGATGAGTATCATGGAACACACTAAACAATAATGTCGGAAAAATCAAGTCGACTTCCCAGTCTGCGCTTTACTTGCGTGCGTCCTTATAGTCACAGACGATCGAACTTGGTGCGGAGCGCACCACGAACATGGTGTGCTCCGCACCAAATACGATCGCGGAGCGCTTGCACATCGAACGCGGTGCGTACCGCACCGATTCGATCGTGTGGACGGCGCACCGAACCACATGTCGGTTTAGTCGCTATTGTGCTATCGTACGCGCAACACGTCGCTGCGCGTTCACAAAAATGGATTCGGAGCGACGCCAAGAACACATCGTTAGTAACGAGAAAAGAGCGATTATAGAGCTGTTGGAGTTGTATAAAGACTTTCCATGTTTGTGGAATACCACTCATAGCCGGATAGGAGACGTGTTCACGAAACGCTAGCACGATACGACTGGACGGTTCGAAGTCTGGTGCGATCGTCTATTGTATAGATCGCACCGTGCGGTTCGTGGTGCGCTCCGCACCAAGTTCGATCGTCTGTGACTACTTTTAGTATATGTACCTATACGTTTATATTTGTATATTTTATATTACTTAGCATATGTACCCATTATGTACGCACTCATTGATTTGATGATTACGATTGTTTAAAAACTATATATCTATAATAATATTATACAGAGAGAACATTTGTAATTTTGTATCTTTGGACTCTTGTATTTTTAACCGACTTCAAAAAGGAATTTCCAATTGAAATTCTCAATTCAACCGTGTATCTTTATGTATAATGTGTATAATTCTTTCTTTATATATATAATTCTACTGTACGAGTGTATGTCACTGAACTCCTCCTAATGGGCTGGACCGATTTAGATGAATTTTGGTGTGTGTGTTTGAATTAGTCCGTAGATGATTTGGATTCAGAATTGGACCCGATAGGTGGCGCTGCGATCGGGCAGGACAATGTCTGCCGGATCCGCTAGTATAGTTATGTATATATTTGTTCGCGAATAACATCATCGATTTTGAACCGATTTTGACGATTCTTTTAGGAAAGAAGATATCCCAAGAGTAGTACCATAGTAATTTCATCAAGATCTGATAATTATATCCAGAGATATGGAGATAAACACCTCAAACTTGGTAATAATTATGTGGTCAAGGATGGTGAACACGCTAGGCCTGGAATGGTCCGACTATCGGAAGTTGTACTGCGGTGGTAAGTTATGTAATTTCTTAAGGTTTTGTGTAAATCGGTTAAAAAATGACGATGATTGTTGATTAATTCATATTCATCGTAACAAACTGATTCAAAAATGCAGACATAGTATATGCTCTACCCGTGCGAAGCCGGAGCGGCTCGCTAGTAACTATATAATGTATGTTATTTATAATTTAATAAGTTTAAAAGAAATTACCGAAAAAGCGAAAGTGAACTCTAATTAATAGGGTTCCGTTGGTAGCCTTTGAGTACGGAACCCTAAATACAGATGAATTGAGAAACTCTTCATTTTGGAAGTTGGTTAAAAAGTGAAATAATTACCAGATCGGATCGGATCCCAAAGGTCCAGAGCTCGAGCCAGGTGCATCGTCAGCTGAGTAACTCGTGTTGGAAATGTGCCCTTAAAGATTATAAATGGGTCAATTCATTCAATTCAATTTTAACATATAAATGGGTAACTTAAATCATTTGATTGACTTCTTGTTTTTCTTGTGCATTGCCACCCATTGGGTAATTTTTACCTATTCGTAGGCTTAGAGCTTCACCTGAGCGATATATATATATATTGGCCAAGTGCAAGTTGGACTTGCACTCGTAGAGTTCCGTACCAAAATACAATCACTACATAGGTATTATATAATTTAAGATTTTTTACAAAACGAAAAAAACAGACTTCTCATCCCGCTATAGTGAAAATATCCACTAGTCATAATCATGTCGTCAAGGTATCAAATTTGTTTATATTGTTTATCTCCATATCCCCGGAGATAATTGTCATATCTCGATAACATTTAAATGGAACCAAACGGGAGGTATAATCTCCCGAAATTTTTTTTTTCAAATCGTTCCTGATTTGACGGAATTTTGAGGTAACAAACAAAAAAAAACAGTCGACTTGAGAACATCCTCCTTTTTTGTGAAGTCGGTTTAAAGAAAAACAGTTAAATTGAGAACCTCATCCTCCTTTTGTGATGTCGGTAAAAAGCAACATCCCCTCCCCCCCTCCGGGTCTGTCTGCCTGTTCACAAATTACTCAAAAACTACTGAACGGATTTTCATGCTATTTTGAAAGACAGGCAGAGTGATTCATGGGAAAGGTTTGTATGTGTGTTTCTTTAGGGTTTTCTGTAAATTTGTTAAAAGATTACGATGGTTGTTGAAGGCATTAATTCATACTCAACGCAACAAACTGATTAAAAAATGCAGGCATAGTATGCTCTACCCGTGTGAAGCCGGAGCAAGTCGCTAGTATTTAATAAGTTTGAAAAAATACCGAAAAAAGCGACAGTGAAGTCTAAGTAATAGGGTTCCGTTAGCAGCCTTTGGGTACGGAACCCTAAAACCAGATTAAATGAGAAACTGTTCCTTTTTGGAAGTTGGTTAATAAGTAAAATAATTACCTGATATAGCGGAGCCTAAGAGTCCAGAGCTCGAGCCAGGTGCATCATCAGCTGAGTACCTCGTGTTGAGAATGTGCCCTTAAAGTTTATACATGGGTCAATTCATTCAATTCAATTTTAACATATAAATGGGTAACTTGACTCATTTGATTGACTTCTTGTTTTCTTGTTCATTGCTACTCAATGGGTAAGGCCACCCTGTTCGTAGGCTTAGACCTTTATCTTCCCTACACATGATCCCTGCGTGGTGCAAAATGATTGTCTTAAATCACCCACCGTACAAACATTTGTCGCCAGTCAGTCACCGAGTTCTGGCGTGATATATTTAACGGTGGTTAGGTAGTTGTTAGTAACTGTTTTATTA
This sequence comes from Cabera pusaria, assembly GCA_954871355.1. Classification (NCBI taxonomy): domain Eukaryota; kingdom Metazoa; phylum Arthropoda; class Insecta; order Lepidoptera; family Geometridae; genus Cabera; species Cabera pusaria. The sequence continues at coordinate 18,490,193 of OX940905.1, forward strand.
AAATAACTGAGCGTTACACATGAAATTTATGAATAGTATATTTGACTTACCTGGCAAAAGAAGAGTCGGTACTGCTAAAACATTTAACCGATTGCAACGATTTTTTAAATTGGTTTCAAAATGTTCGTCGCAAATCCTTTTTTTTTATAATATTCATAATCAGCCGGTGAATCTAACTTTCCACCCAGTACACATTTAACCCATGATCGGAAACGTTCGGGATATTTTTGTGGGTCCGGAAATCTATGCAACACATCTGGAATAAATATAGGAATTCATTAGTCATACCAAATAATATCTATTATTATTTAGCTGAACCAACAAACGTTGCTCTATATAAGCTGAAGTCACAAAGTCGCCACATTCTAAGTCGAGTCGATCTGGGCTAAATCATTTTATCATAACTCGTATGATACTAATGTAAGGGTCTAGTAGTAATTGAAGAGGTATGTGTACTTACTTGTTTTATTACAGCACAATAGGTAGTAAAATGGCATGATTTCTTATTTTTAGGAAAGAAATAACTATAATTCACATTTATTTTCTTTCAGAAAAATATAATTAGTGATATCATAATTTTTCGTAAATTCCCACAAAAACTCTATGACATAATGTGTTGACGTGACATACTTTTTATAATTATCTAGACCAAAGAGTATTTATTGTACGAAATAATTACTAAAATATGTAATATAAGCAAATATAAGTTTTTAAAATTTAGTAATTTTTTTATACAACTATTTTGCATGAAAATAAAAATAAATAAATTATAATTTATTTAAATGTCACTGTAGAGTCATCTACCGAATAAAAAGTGAACGAGAGTGTCACCTATCTGTCACATTTGTTTGGTACCGCTCGTAAGATGCCCTCCTTAAATGGTGATAGCTTCGATTCAAGAACTGTCAAATGTTTTAAGTGTCACCCCCCCTAGCTCATCTTGGTAAAAAGTATATGGATAAATTGAAAACATTAGTAAGCGGCATAGAATTTAAAACGAGTAAATTTACCTTCTCATTCAAACTTTTACAAATTTCCAACCAAATAAATGCATAATAAAAATGTTATACGTTAAATAGAAACAGAAAATTATCAATATTCTATTGATATTTTAAAATTCATAAAGATCCTTGAAATCTGCTACTTTTTGGAAACTAAAAGTTTAAATGTAGGTCCCAAATCTGCCTAAATGGCAGACATTTGCAACAAATAGTCACATTGATACCAGCCGTAATAGATAAATCCACACTAGACCCTTCCTCCAAATTTCAGGATACCATCAGCACTCATTGGCATGATTGGCTTACCTTCTTCACAGATGCTTCCAAATTAACAAAAGACACAAATGTTGGTACAGCAGTATGGCTCCCTAAATATAAAATTATAATTGCTCACAAATGCCCACCAGAAACATCCGTCTTCACAGGAGAAGCGGTTGCGATTTTAGAATGTATTTTATACATACTTTCTCACAGAATTCACAAAGCTCTGATACTTTCTGACAGTAAGAGTTGTCTCCAGGCCATTAAAGCCAACCAATTAAAAACTAAAATTAAACTCCCCATTATCATTAAGATCAAAGAAGCTCTATTCAAATGCCATCAAAATAGTATTAGTGTAGTGTTAGCCTGGATTCCTGGTCACTCGGGAATTTCAGGCAATGAAGTTGCAGACTCCTGCGCCAAACAGGCAACTTCAACTGGTAACATGGACCACTACAAAATTTACTGCCATGACTTAGCTAACATGTGCCAAACAGAACTATACAAGAATTGGGATACCCTTTGGCAGAAATCTAGAATGATTAAGGGCAAACAATATGGATTCATACAAAATGACATACCTCACAAACCGTGGTTTTTTAAGTTAAAAAAACTTGACAAAAAAACAACATCAATAATTTGTCGATTGAGGTTGGGTCATGTCTGCTCACCTGTCTTCTTAGCCAAAATTCGTGTAAGAGACCACTCCATTTGTGAATGTGGGCTAGCTGAAGGGGATCTAGACCACATTATTTTCAATTGCTCGAAGCTGCGCTACTCTTTATATGATACTCTTCCACCTGAAATACCCCGTCCTACAAACTTTGTTTCCCTATTATCCTTGGTTTCCACTCCTTTTATCTATACTATATCTAACTTTATTAAAATTAATAAAATAAAGTTATAAATAATTCATAATCTAATTAAATAACAGTAATATTATCATAAGTATTGTGTATATAGTAATATAACTGTGTTGTCTTGTGTTGTCCTTAAATGTTTATTTCCAGATCTCAGACAAATTCAACCGATCAAAACCAGCATACCGGGCATACTTATACGCTTGTTGTCTACTCTATCCACGCGACATTGGCAAAATTGCGGCAACACTGCAAAAGCCAAAAAAGAAGAAGTTGAAGTTGAAGTTGATACCAGCCGTCATTTAGATGACAGATGTACATTCTTTAGATTTGCAACAGATGGTGTTAGTAACCAAACATTATGTTCGCAGCGAAGTTAATTCATTGATCTTCTACCGGATGGCGTTAGTGGTACAATAATATTCTATCCTAGAAACAAAACTGTTAATCTTAATTTTTTTTTATGGTAATAAAATTACATTTATTTTACTCACATATCTACATGTAAATTTTAATGACTATGATAAAGCATAAATCAATAGGCGTGATCGTTTTTGATTCGTGGCGAATAAAGTGTACCACAAAAGTGCTCAAGTTGTGGGATAGTGTTAGGGCTCGCTTCGCTCGCCCTGATAATAGTATTTTGACAGTTTTCTGTTTCTATTTAAAGTATGATATTTTTATTATGCATATATTAGGTTAGATATTTCTAAAAAATTTAATAATTTATATAAACTTAATTTGTATGCCTTACATTATACCAGCATTGGTATATTTTATGCTTTTTCTAGAGTGGTTGGTGGTGTGGCAGATTTTTGACAGTGTCGCATAGAGTAAAGTAATATATTGCAGTGTCGTGTCGGGCAGATTCGCAGTTCACCATTTTTGAGATGGTCACCCTGGGGATTGGGGAACGCAGCCTTGTGACCAATTTACCCAACCAAACAATTACAAAATGTCGATTTGTTTTGTCGACAATACACTATACAGAAGTAAACAAGAAGAACAAGCTAATTAATTGTTATATTGTATTGAGAATTTGAGATTAATGTAGAGTTGAATTTGTAGAATTTAAAATAATTATTGTTATCGTACAAAATGTCTGCATTACAAAAGAGTATTTTGAAGAATAAGTTACCTCCTCGATGCCCCAGAACTTCAGGAGCTTCAAAGTATAAGTTGTTTTGTTTCCTATTTTATGTATTGAATCTTCAAGTACTTCAATTGAATTTGACTAAACTATTTAATTTTAGATTGGCTCCATTTAGTGGGGGGCGTCGTAAAGACTATACCCCGGTATCTTGGAAGCAGTATTTCGAAAAGTTTGAGGATGTAGAGACCGATGAAGGCACATTTCGAGTGTACTTGTCTCGTGAGCCGGATCACCCGGATCGGCCGAGGATCATTACGTTGCACGGCGGTGGATACTCGGGCCTTAGTTGGGCTTTATTTTCTGTGAGTATTAAATAATTTAGTAAATAGTAACACTACAAATAAGATATTATTTTAGTATAGATAAACACTTTATTGAACAACTTTAAACTAAATTAGTTATCTCAATTAACAGTGTAACAACTGGCGGTCTTATTGCTAAGAGCAATCTCTTGCAAACACCCTTGGTGTGCACAGGCACAGTTATACAGATATGAGTTAACACGTTCTCTGCCGGTAGTATAAATGACAAAAATTACAAAAAAACTTTTTGATGGAAATATAAGCGTTAGGTCAAAATATGAACTTTGATATAAGATAGGGTTTGACCAGCAATGGGGTTCCGTAGATATTTAAGAAAAATTCTTAAGTGAAATTCAGGTCTGCCTTGAGGTCACCGATGCCCTACGCGGCGCCTTAATCCAGTCGAAGTGAGGTCACCGATGACCTACGCGGCGGAGAATGTGTTAAAGATCATACATCTGCAGCTATATCATCACTTAACATCAGGTGAGATTGTAGCCAAACGTTTGCTTAGTCGTAAATTTAAAAAAAGATACTGAAAATATTCCTAGCCAGGAATTGAACCCTGTGATTTTGAAAAAAAAAATATTCCTGTATTAACCATAAATACCCCATTACCATACAATTATAAAGAATACTTTTTACACAGATGAAGCTGCGGGGCGCCGCTAGTAATATGTTACATACATACATACATACAATCACGCCTTTTTCGTGTTGGGGTAGGCAGAGACTACATTTTTCCACATGCTACGATCCTGACATACCCCTTTCGCTTCTTCCACTTTCATGAGCGCCTTCATACATGCTCACCGGTTATAAGTACTTTTGACTTGGCCTTTCTTTAAAACGTCTCTGATCTGGTCGTGATACATTCTCCTAGGTCAGCCTCTACCGGCTGCCCCATTCACAGTCGTCTCATAAATCTGTATTACTCAATCAGACAAAAACAGCTGAACACATTTGGATTAAATTTGTTACATCCTTACTCATATCATTTATGCGAAAGTAACTGTCTGTCTGTCTGTCTCACTTTCACGCTAAAACAACTAAACCGATTTAAATGAAATTTGGTACACACAGATAGTCTAGAGCCTGAGAAAGGACATAGGCAACTTTTTATTGCGAAAAGAGGGTTGTAAGGGGTTAAAAGGGGGGGCTGAAAAGTTGTATGGAAGTATCGTCATTTTTGAAGCTTGAAACTTATTTTGTAGGCTGTTGATTCGATATAAATTAGAGTTGCCGCGAATACTCGCTATTATTCGGTATTCGGCATTACTCGTCATTTTTTTTATATTAGTTGAATACCGAATAATAGCTAGTATTATTCGGCATTCGGCGAATAGTCGTCGAAAATAAACTTTTAACGAACAAAAGAACTAATGAGTTAAAATAATCATATTTTTAATTATTTTCCTTAATAAAACAATACACAATATCAATTATTATCTGTAATATGTGCCTGTGCCTATCATATTCATGAAATTAATTTAGAAAGGCTTTTTAATTAATATTTAAAATCCAACAGAGGCAGATTGTGGTGCAAAAAAACAATTTTTTCTGCATGTTCAGGAGCAAGTCAAGTAAATTAAACCTGCCTCGGAAAATAGTCAATAAATATATTGATTGAGCGGGAAATCCCCTACAATAATAATCTAATTGCTGGGTTATACAAAACGGGGTATTCCCCGTAAACTAAAGAGAAAGACTTGTACAAGAAAAGGGTTTGCCAGCATTTAAAAATGGAAAATTAAATTTACTACATATATGTAGGTATGTATAACATGAAACAGATTTCTGTAACTTTATTGTTTTCTTTTCTCACAACCTTAGAAGAAATTAGAAATATTTTTAATGTGTTTAATGTTTTTTTTTATCATCTGGAACTTCATCATAATCAGCCGGTATCAGTCCACTGCTGGACATAGGCCTCTCCCAAGTCATGCCACTGAGCCCGATCTTCGGCTCTTTGTTTCCAGTCACTGCCCACCGCTTTGCGAATGTCGTCGCTCCACCTGGTCACAGGGCGTCCTACGCTACGTTTACCGATTCGCGGTCGGTTTTATTTTATGTCGAATAGTAATGTCGAGTTATTCGACTATTCGCCAAAGTGAATGGCGATTAATCGGTATTCGACTATTCGCTATAAACACTATTCGCGGCAACTCTAATAAAAATAAATATGACATTCAAAGTTTGTAAAAGTTTACCCTCGAGGGTGTAAAATAACAATAAGGGATGAAATGTTGTATATGTAAGGTTTATGTGAATGTTCTACTGAACCGACTGAAATGAAATTTAGTTCACAGATAATCTAGAGCCTGAGAAACTTTACTACGGACACAGTTTACTTTTTAATGCGAAAAAAGAGTTGTAAGGGGTTAACAGGGGGGATGAAAAGTTGTATGGAAGTGTCGTTATTTTTAGAGCTATAAGCTTGAAACTTATTATGTAGGCTGTTGATTCAATATAAATAAATATGACATTCAAAGTGTGTGAGGAGGATGGGGGAGGGTATGGTTAGTTAGGGGAAGAAGAGGGGAGAGGGAGGGGAAGTGGGAGTGAGGGCAGGGGGAGGGAATTTGGAAGTGAGGAGAAGGGGGAGGGGAAGGTAAGTGAGAGGGGAAGGGGGGATTAGCGTGGCGTGATAGGGTGCGGTGTAGCTGGGATACGTATCTGTCTTATTAGTTAATGCTACCCAAAGACACTATATTCCACCCGCGGGCACAGCTAGTAGTTATATAGATTGTTACATAGATAGCCTGGATTAATACTATAATAAGAGAAGCAGGATACTACTATTTATCCTGTTAAAGCACTCTGCATTAAGTGACTCAATTCTCTAGATTTCCAAATAAATATTATATGATAATTTTATCTCCACCAGGAAGAAATCATAAACATGGTTCATTGTCAAGTGATATCTATGGACATTCGAGGACATGGAGAGACTATAGTTAAAGATCCGGAAGATCTCTGTGCCGATACATTGGTCAAGTAAGTTTTCTTGTAATTTAAATCACATTATTTTAATGTTTGACAGACAAGCCTGCAACTATTATCTCACCTGATGTTTTACAGAAATGTAATTTCATAATGCTTGTCTGAAATTGAAAGATGGCACTAAGATGAGGCGCTGGGCAACTGACTTAAGTCCAATCCACAGAGTGGAACTATCCCGCCTGACCTGTCTTTCATATGGGCTGGTACTGATAATAATGCTGGAACTCGGCAAATTGAAAAAAAAAATGTTTGTCCAGTTGGTGGTCCAAGCCACGGCCAAAGCCACTAGTGGTCACAGACTTGCACCATCCAAGGATCTTCTTTTCACTTACTTTGTGTGACCTTTCTAGTTTGATTAAGACTAATACTTAATTTAGGATGTTTTTTAATTGTATACTTTAAGTTTGAATGTCCAATTTGCTAAATAGCTATTGCATTCAATCCAATTTGTAGAGTGCAATGCCAAAATTGAAAGCATGTACTGTTCAGTATGTACTGTTTTGTATGTGCATTTATATATGCACACATAAAAGACCAAAGTCATAACAAATCATATCAACTATAATTTAAATATGTCATGACGATGGATGCAAAAATCGTTATGATGATAAATTACATACCCAATATTATAATTGCGATTCAGTTTGTATATTTCTTTGTGACTTCTTCACACTCAAACGGCCGCTAGTTCAATATGGGAATATGGGTGAACTTTGGCACTGGAATAGTTAACGCAGAATAGGACATCGGATGTGAACAGCTATTTGTCTTTAATGGACAGGTGTAAATGTGCCCTTCCCTAAGTAGGGGTCTACAGCAAAAAGTTTAAAAGTGTTGTGTGCCAAAGGGCTGTTCTAAGTAAATGTCTGTAAAATCGCTTACGATCCGGAAAGTGTCCTACTTGCACTGTAACATTTTATCATTAAAAAAAATGTGCCATAATATATAAGTGTACATAGCAGTAGTAAAGTAACCCATTTTCCAAAATGAAAATAACTAGTTTACAAAACAAATAAAAAAGTTGGACATATAAAAAACACATGGAACTCTGCTAATCAAGTTGGCGAAATGTCTTGTTCTGTGGGCTGTTCTAAGTAAATGTCTGTAAAATCGCTTACGATCCGGAAAGTGTCCTGCTTGCACTATAACATTTTATCATTTAAAAAAAATGTGCCATAATATATAAGTGTACATAGCAGTAGTAAAGTAACCCATTTTCCAAAATGAAAATAACTAGTTTTCAAAACAAATAAAAAAGTTGGACATATAAAAAACACATGGAACTCTGCTAATCAAGTTGGCGAAATGTCTTGTTCTGTGGGTCGTTTGAGCTACGGCCGAGAAGTCTACCACCAAGTACCAACTTATATTTGAAAAACTTCTTTTAAGAATTTGGTTTAAGTATATTAAAATAAACATATCCATATTTCCATATTCATCCATGTCAAGTTTCGACGCTTTCGAGGTCGGATACCGGACACCATGACCGTACGTCACACGTCGTCGTGAATTTAACGTGTCTTATTTACTTGTATTTGTTTATTGTATATATGTTAGTCTCTAAGGTATGTATTAATATGGGCTAATTTTAAGATGCCTGAAATAAACACATTATTATTATTATTATATTACATGTTCGAAAGTGGCTGGTTCAATTTGGCTGAAATTTTGCACAGGGATAGCCTAGTATGGTAGAATGGAACATATCATACTTTGTAAACTCCGCAAAGCTATGGATCTATCTATCCCTCTTTGCGGACTGCCAATTCCCATTATTAATAATGTAAGCGAGTCATGCTTCCATGCTATATTTATTCCATTCATATTTATGTTGGATTTTCCCGATTCGGCTCCACCTTTAGGGGCCCCTCGATAGTTACAAGTGTTGCCAATATTGCCGTTGTTTTGCTATTTAAGCAACTCTGAAAAAAACTAGTGATATTTACGATACTGAAATTACCTCGTTTACTTGTTGGATCTTGCTCAGTGAAGAAGACTATGCCTAGCAGTGTACTACTAAAAGCTGATGATTAGGCGCGTTTCCTTGGCTGTCAAAAAAATGCACCGTATCAGTTTATAAAATCTACAGCACATATAATAATCCATTTATGCATTGTACATATTAAAATTAACTTCACTTTCAATTCAATGTTATTCTGCAAAATATATAAAGAAATGTATGTAAGAATACGTCAAAATAGATCGGAGATAGAGGTAAATGGTTTGACTCTCAATAGTGCTGCCGGAACACTGTAAGTATGGTCAGGCCTTCCTCACTCGCCCATAGCTACAGCGCTTTATACCTAAACTTTCGACCAGCGCCGGCGTTGGTATCTGCCAGTCTAGCGGTGGGTCGGTACGCCATTTTGCAATACCGAAACCAGTTGTAGGTATTCACACCAATACCGGTTTCCGAAACATGGTATTCTGAATAACTGGTTATTGCGGCATTGCGGTCGGTATTTGAAATTTGACAAAATCTGTTTTTAAAATAACGCGATCGTGTGTATGTGCGTAGGTGTACAAGTACCGATTGGTTTTTGGCTTGACGAGGTATTTCCCTATTCCGTGGTTTTTTGTAAAATAATATGTTTCCTATTGTAATAATTTTTCGCCCGATAACCAGTTATTATGACATCCAATACCATGTTTTCGGTATTGTACCAATACCTAGGTATTGAAACTATTTACGGTTTGCAACGACCTTCTCTATGCCAGTCGGTTGTCACTGCTCACGCGCGCGCAACGCGTATTATTACTCAAATGACGGGATAACTGCGCATTCCTATTCTATATTAGAATCGATTTATTTTTTTCATGGTCATTTTGCGGGTTTGACTATTGTCAAACCCGCAAATATTATACTTGTTTATTAACAAGTATAATATTTTTTAATTTTGTTATGCTAATGATACTAAAATGGCGGCGTAAAATTCACTTTTCCGACTTAAAATTCGACTCTTTGTTAGGAACTTTGATGTTATTTTGTGAGATAAATAAAAATAATTCATAAACTTTTTTTTTATTTCGTTGAGTTAACCCTTTACTGTATCGGGCGCGCGCCGGTACACCGAGCGCTGAACGAAGTAATAACAACGCTAGCTCGAGCGCCTTAGACACATTTTTGCTTATATTGTCTGAAATAAGCGTTGGTATTGTGTTTTTGTAGGGGAGTGAAATATCTGTTACGAAGTAACTATTATATAATCTGTGGTATGGTTATGGCGGCAGATTTTCTCCTTTATCCGGAACATCGATATAATGCTCCTACCACCTGTGGGAAGTTATCCAACGCCTCGTCTCACTACCCTCTTCCTAATTCCAGACAAGCACGATTTCATTCTAAACTGGTACCGAGTTCTATCCCCGCCATGCACCAATGGATTTTTGTATCGAAAAATTTATGTGCGCTTTTCACAGTCGACCTCCGGTGAAGGAAAAACATCTTTAAAGAAACCCCCAACCCATATATAGTGGTAGAACACTATCTAGTGTCCGCCTGGCCAGCTATCACCCTTAAGTTAGAAAATCTGTCGCCAAAACATATAGATAGATAGATAGATAGATAAACACTTTATTACACCATACAAATTAAAAGTAAAGTAAAGTAATATAATGTGTTCCGGCAGCTATCCTAGAGAGCCAGTTCGTATTCTAGGCCTAGCGTGATATATAATACTAGCAGCCCGCCCCGGCTTCGCACGGGTAGAACATATATGCCTACAAAATTTGCATCAGTTTGTTGCATCGAATATAAAATATGAACATATTTAACAATCATCGTCATATTTCAACCAATTTACACAAAACCTTAACGAATTATGCACCTAAACCTTCCTCATAAACACTCTGGCATTTGGCATTGGTGAAAACCGCAGGATAATCCGTTCAGTAGCTATTGAGATTATTGCGAACAGACAGACAGACGCAGTGATGGACTTTGTTTTATAATACTTACGTAGTGATATTGGACGGCCCTTTGGCGTAAAGGATAGTTACCCTGATTCTGACCCGACCACCAAGGAGAATATCTGCCGCGTTAACCCTACGGCGTTCCCCGACGCAAAAAGTAGAGGTAATACGCTTAACGTGTGTATCTGTGTGTCTGTCTGTAGCATCTTAGCACCTAACCGGATGAACCGATTTTGTTTTTATTATTGATAGTTTTTTTTTGTTTGATAGATGTCTTCATCGAGAGTGTTCTTAGCTTTGCTTCATGAAAATTCGTTCAATCGTTATAAAACTATGAGCTTTTTCTAGTTAATTGCGCTATGAAATCAACTTTCATAGGTCTGATCAATTCGAAAATCTTCTTCTTCAACGATATTGTAAGAACATGGAACATTGACCTGATGCTGGGACATCTCCTGGACTCTACAGAATACTTAAATCCTCACCAACTTACAGCTCAGATTTTAAATGTCGTGTTTAGAGTCATTAGAATGCTTTTAATGAAAAGATTATACATAGATCAGTCGGGGTGGTTTAAATTATTATATTATTAGATATATAGATGAATATTATTTTATACAATAGATCATATTAATATACTATATTGACTTCAAATTGATTGTGATCGATGGGGATCTACAGCATAGCTAAGCTTATAATAATATTTTCGTAGTAACTATGACCTAATCTGTGGTTTAATTGCAAATATTTTATTAATTTTGCGATGCGTGTATGTGAAATTTGTGATATCTTCTAGAGTTTTCATTTGAATTATATACTGTAAGGGACAATTTTGATCTATAATATGTGGCCAAGCTAATAAACGTAATTATTTGGATAAGGATTAATACTATATACTTGAAAATAGCCTTGGAATTTATGTAATATTTTTTAACAAAAATTTTAAAATTAAAATGGTTACTGTAATTCAACCTTAAGAGATAGACATATGCTGTCGCGGACTTTTTTGTAGGTCTTGTTAAGTTGTACAACTCTTCCATAGAAAGTATTATTCTATCTATTTTCAATTGAGCAGCGTTCGTAAGAAACGTGCTTTTTCGACCGTTTTTTTGCCGACTTAGGTTGCAAATTAGGTCTCCACGAATGTATCTTTGATTGAAACGGGATAATATATATCCTATTTTCATTCCGAAAGTCCATTCTATGTATTAGTTAAAGAATTTTTTAAATCGGTTCAGTAGTTTTTGAGCCAAATCATTACAAACATAAAAAAATACAAAAATACAAATGTTCTCTCTTTATAATATTAGTATAGATAAAAAAACCCGCATCTTCACACTTCAAATTAGGCAGCGGTCAAGTGCTTGTCTATCAAACCAAAGATAAATTTACACTCAATATAATTTGGTGATTCTTTTATTTTACTAAGCGACAACACTTTTCGTGACGTAGTTCATTCGAGATCGGGCAACAAAAGTCATGATTGAATTGAACCAGTCTGAAGTCAGTTTGAGAGCAGAGCTAGTGGTTTATTTAGTTCGAAGTATTTTAGTAGAATAGAATAATAATATTACACTATTAATTTTATGATATGATAAAATATAATTCAATTAATTATTGTTAAAGTGTTCTGTAGGTTGACGCAAAATCAAGGTAAGATTGTGCCTACTTCTTACAGATCGGTGATATTTTACTGAAATAATAAATATTTAATTTCTGTTTTTGAAATACAGGAGGCCAACTCCGAAATAATAATTCGTAGTATCGGCCAAAACTATCGGTCGTTTCTTACTACGATTCAATTATTTATTCCAAACGGAGATACTGAAAATAAATTAGACATTTAAAGGGTTTACAATTATGTTGGTACGACTTTAGTTCTACTCCAATCGTTTAATAATTTTAAGGGTGGGAGGGGGTTGGGGGAAGGGTAGAGAAGCCCCCCAAGGGGGGGGGGGCTTGAAGGAAACTTAAGTTAGTAGCGGAGACCCCCCCTTTCGGAGATATGTTTTTTTGTTTTGAACATTTAACAATTAAATACATACATACATACATACATACAATCACGCCTTTTTCGCGTTGGGGTAGGCAGAGACTACTTCTTTCCACATGCTACGATCCTGACATACCTCCTTCGCTTCTTCCACTTTCATGAGCGTCTTCATACATGCTCGCCGGTTATAGGTACTTTTGACTTGGCCTTTTTTTAAAACGTCTCCGATCTGGTCGTGATACGTTCGCCTAGGTCGGCCTCTACCAACTGGCCCATTCACACACGTCTCATAAATCTGTTTCGTCAATCTTCATCCATCCTTTCTAGATGTGGTTAAATCATCTAAATAAGTGAAAAATTGGTAGGTATGTTACATTAACTGACATCAATTTTAGGGGGAGAAGGAGGCGGGATGGGTAGAGCCACCCCCTGAAGGGGAAGTTGCTGAAACCCCACCCTTTCTGAGATGTTTTTTTTTTGTTTTCTAACCAAACTTTTAAAAATGTGTTTTAAAAAAAATAATAATGATAATAAAGTATCTTGTTTAGGAATTATCGATTGGAGTAGAACAAAAGTTGAGCCATTATGTTTTTTAGTTTTTAAGAAATATCAGCACGTTGTCTCGGATATTTTTAGATTCTTCTGGTGGTTGTTATGTATATTTTTGTTCTGAGAAAACAAATGAAGAGCTTGTTAAACTCGACATCTGTGCTCGACATCTAATTGTGTCAAGGGCGCAGTTCAGACTTCAGAGACGCACAAAATTCTGTCTATACATATATTATGTAGAGTAGAACCTATTGCATGCCAGTTTCTATAATAGGAAGACGGTATCGCTTACTACCATCTAGCGAGCGGCTTGCTTCTTATCATTAACATTTTAAAATATGTATACGAAGACGATATCATCGTAGCCCCGAACGCTAATTAATGTATATACCCAATCAATTCATCGTCATTTTTTGCAGTTCATTTCCGCCTACTGCAAGGCATAATGATAAATAGTAGGTAATAAATCCTATTTCCTAATATTATTATAAATTCTATGTGTATCTAAAGTTAAAATTTTATGATATTTAATTACGAAGCAAGTCCACCCGGCAGTACTAACCACGAGAGCCCCATTGGCTTAAAATATTGATGGCTTTATTTCTGAGCGAGAGGTCGTCAGTTTAAATCCTAGCACGGGCTTTCGTCTACAGGTTGTAGAAACATATTACATCGATGTTCCGCCTAACTTGCTACCAAAAAGTAGCTTACTACCATCGAGGAGAAAATCTGCCGCCATAACTTTATAGTTTTCCGGCAGCTTACAGTCAAAAATATCGCTCACCATACATTTATTTAGAAAACGTTCATACTTAGCTGTACTATATTTGAGCCGGTTTGCTTGTCATGCTGTACTATATATAGCAGCATAGTATAGCGTAGTCTGAAAATGAAATGAGCTTAATAACCGATTGCCATGCATTGAAAACGAGCATGCTTATCAGTCGGCGCGGAGCGCGGACGTTATTGACGCTATTGTTCATTGTTCTAAGCACACCGCAGATTAAGAAATAGTAGTTCTCTTAGTTTTCAATTTTGTATTGTATGAAGTTTGGTTATGAGGCTTGACGCACAGCAGCCCAGCAATAGGCAGTTGACTTCTTTCTGTGAAAATTACGACGCGCTCACGTTGACATTGAGAGCCGCACAATTTTATTCGTATAATATTAGTTTAATATTACATTTACGCTGTCTACAAACTCCATCCAAGTGTAAGGTCTACACACCGGCCGTCAGCGCATTGGCACGAACGCGACGTGTTTGTTTTACTACAAATCGTACCGGAGGTTGTCGCCGGTGGCCTAGTCCACCGGGGGTCGGCGCGTTTGGTGTGTTTACTCTTTTACGAGTGAATTGTTGTATTCTTCGTATTCTGACAACGATCACATCCTTCCCAGCAAGGTGCACACCACCCAATACTTTAAACTTTGAATTAACATATGGGTACTTAGGTATACTTTCTAAAGCGAGCTAAGCTGCCGGTCGCGTGTATAACAAAATAGTTTGTTCCAGAGATGTGGAACAAGTCCTGCACAAGTTGTTCCACAATGAGCTCCCGCCCATCATCCTCTTGGGACATTCAATGGGCGGCGCCATCGCAGTACGCGCGGCTCACCTACCCTCGCTGGAGCATTGTCTGCAAGGCATCGCTGTCATTGATGTCGTCGAAGGTAAATACTACTAATATTATAAATATGAAAGTTGGTATGTATATTTATACTAGCTATGTCTCGCGGCTTCGCCCGCGTTAACAAGCATCCTATAGCCTAATCCACAATACTGGCTGTCTCTTTGCAAAATTTCAGTTCAATCGGTCCAGCCGTTTGATATGAAGAATTCCCATACAAACATAAACAAACTGACTTTCGCATTTATAATATTGTTGTTGATACTTTCTTTAAGGTTTATATCTATTCAAATGGCTATTTCCTTATTACTTTATCACCATTTTCCGTGTCTCATGTATGACATTGTATGTATATATATTTTAGGCACAGCAATGGATGCTCTGGCAAGTATGCAAAGTTTTCTGAGAGGCAGGCCGACACACTTCAAGAACATTGAACATGCGATCGAGTGGTGGTAAGTTTTTTTTCTTATGGTATACTAGATGATAACCGCGACTTCGTTCACGAACACCGAGGACTAAAGACCTTTTAAAGACTAAGGACCTTTTAGCCTATGTACACTAACTACATGGCTACTAAATACTTGGTTTGGTCATAGATGAAGGAATAAAAATTTTATTCTATGGTTTGGTGTACATGATCGCGGGTATCAGCTAGTATATGTCATATGCTACTAAATTATTGGTGTTAAAACAAGATAAAAATGAGATACTTTATAGTATGAGGATGAACAGAGGGCACATGTTCATCCTCATGCTAAAAAGTATCTCATTGTTAAAATTAGGTAAGATCGGATCGTCCGTTTAGGTGTGATAAGTGTTAGGTAACAAACAGACAGAGTGACAGAGTTACAATAGTTTTTATAACATTAGTATAGTATGGAAAGTATGGAATTAGCACAGGAATTAGTATGGAATATTAGTATGGATAGTAGGTGAGTATATGATAAGTAGTTTGACCACTGTCCCAACTGTTGGTAAGTGACAATGTGGTTGAGAATGGTGGTAGCACGAACATAACTTATAGGATCAACTGATGTGGTAGGTACAACAGGTCATTGAAGTACTAGTCATTGAGCAGAAATCACAAATCCCATCAAAAATATATTCTGTATCCATATCCATACTAATATTACAATAAACTGGCCAAGTGCAAGTCGGACTCGCACTCGTAGGGTTCCGTAACACAGTAGAGTATTCTATAACTATGATTTTTCGCAACTACAAAAATAATTTTGTTTTTCATAGTGTTTGTATGAAAACAAAGTTATACTTGCGGTCGCTATATCTCAGCAACTGCTGACTGTATCTCGTTCAAACCAATTTTCGTTGAAAGTTTTTTATTGAGATCTACAGAATATATTTTTCTAGATTTTTCACTCCCTTACTTTAAGAAGTTAGAGGGGGGGGGGGACACATTTTACCACTTTAGACGCGCCCATCTTTTAAATGATTGACTTTGAGAAACAATGATTTTAGAAACCTCAATGTCATTTTTAAAGACCTATCCATAAACACGCCACACGTATAGGTTTGAAGAAAAAAAAATGTTTTGTTCCAATTCCATGTATGGGATGCCCCCCCTTAAACTTTTATATTTTTGATTTTTGTTTATATATCAGAAAGCGGTTTACAGAATACATCTACCTACCAAGTTTCAATTCTGTAGTCTTAATAGTTTCGGAATAAAATGGCTGTGACATACGGACGGACAGACAGACAGACAGACATGGCGAATCTATAAGGGTTCCGTTTTTTGCCATTTGGTTACGGAACCCTAAAAACGTGTAACTCTGTCTGTTATTTAATCACGGCCTTAACGGACGATCCGATTTTACTGAAATTTAACAAGGATATACTTTATAGCATGTGGATGAACAAAGGCTACTAAATTCTTAGTGTTCGTGAACGAAGTCGCGGGTATCAGCTAGTATATCTTTATATATACTAGTGTTTGACCACTATCTCTCCTGTTGGTAAGTGATGCGTTTGATGAAGATGTCAATATTTCGCTCTTCTAAAGTTTTGCGTGCCACTGTATATGTTTGAGGCAGACATTGTTACTTTTAGTAAGTCTGTTAACCCAGTTTTCTTATATTTTAATATAATTAATTATTTTCAGTGTAAGAAGCGGTCAAGTGAGAAACGTCGATTCAGCTAAAGTCTCCATGCCAAGTCAAATCGTCAAGTAAGGGAAATTCTAAGTCATATAGATTTCATACTAAATTTAAGGTCACAGAAACTATAATATTAACCCCCAGCTTAGTCCACCTGCTATCAAAAAGTATCTTACCACCATCAAGGAGAAAATCTGCTGCCATAACCTTACGGTGTTCCGGCAGCACACAGCCCTTGACAGTCAGAATATTCTAGGTCTAGCATGTTCACCATCTTCTACCACATTGTTTATCTAAGTATCTGCCAGAGTCTTTGTTTCCTGTTAAGTACATTTCGGCGTCCTAAAATCGCGAGTGAACAGGCCCCCCTAGACAAAATCTAATTTCTGTTTTCATTCACGCTAACGCAGCTTCAAAATGTATGAGAATTACAACTTTGTTGCTGAAAAATAAATGTCATTCATACTTTTTAAACATACTTTTTGAACTTGCGTTAGCGTGAATGAATACAAATTGGATTTTCGCTGGGGGGCAGGTATCTAGGCAAGCGTGCTACATCGTCGATCACATCATCACCTAACATCAGGTGAGATAGTGGTCAAACGCTTGCTTATCTACTATATATAAATAATAAACCTAGATAGACGTCATCGCTTACCAACAGGCAAGCGTCGTGCTTGTCCTGTTATCTGATATCATAAAAAAACACTTTTGTTTGGTTTTTCCGTAAAGGGTGGTGATTATAAACTTCCCGATCCAAAAGTTGCGACCGTTGCGTTGATTGATAACCTTTTGCTGTTCTACATTTATTACCAGAAACACAATCTTTGTGGTCAGTGTCAATGGTTTTGATAACACGACGTTGAGTCTCACGGTATTTGATTGCGTCAGTTTTATTTGTATTGCTATCGGCAGACATTCGCTGATATCACTTACATATACACTGTTGAACTTTTGTATGTTTAGTATATTTTAAGCATTCAATGATCATTTTTAAGAGTTCAAGGCTACGAATAAATAATATGTCAGAAACTCTAATTCAGAACAAATTCCACACAAAAAGTGACCCTCCTTCAAACCAAAACGACGTAGATTCAAAATATGAATCACTTCCGAAGTTACAAATGGATATGCTTGGTGATTGGTTTAAATTCGGAACGAAATCAGGGATTGGTTCGCTGATGTGCTGCATTGTCTGCTATGACAGCTGGACAAATGTCCGACTAATGACGCGCTGGGCACGGATTTTTAATCCCCGCCTACTTGGACACGACTTTAGTTGGGTAATTTTTTGACGCAGTTATATTTCCTGACTTATTATTAATTCGTAGGTTTAAGGTTAAGGTTTCGGACCTTGTTGAAATCGGTCAATCTAGTGGCTCAATGAGCCTGTATCCCTCGCAAATATGTGTCGTTACTTACATGACATATAATTTAAGATCGTTAACAAAACGAAAAAAACACGACTTCACATGCCGCGATAGTCAAAATAGCCAGTTGTATCATGTCGTCAAGGTATGTAATGTGTTTGAGATGTTTATCTCTATATCTCCGGAGATAATTGTCATACCTCGATAAAATTGTACAACAACAAGCAGTAAAACGTGAATTGAAAATGTGAATAATAGAATTAAATTCAACGCAAATGACAAAGACCGCTAACTTCTATCGAATGTTCGGTGTCAAGTTACTATACCGATTTGTATAGGTAAAAGAGATCGTATGTCTGTCATTCGCAAAATGCAGTGATGCAGTCTTGAGCAGTTCAACCACACAAAGTGAGAACAATGATATTAAAGTTCACAGTGAACTTTAACATTATTGTAAATTGTATAAAGATTTATAGTATAAGATTGTGACCACTATAACTTCGAATTTATTTCTATATTCGAATGTATATTTTTCAACTGACAAATCCAAAAAGCAGGAGGTTCTCAATTCGTCTGTATGTTTGATTACTCTGCCAATTGTGAATCCATTCTTTTTTCGTGGGTAGGTACTCTCCCCGGACGGTCCCAATATACATCTTATTGAGATCTGATGAGTATCTGCAGAGATATGGAGATGAACACCTCAAACTTGTGACTGAAAATGAACTGTCGCGTGTCGTTCCACGTCGGGTTTGACCCGTGACCTCTAGATTATAAGTCGGGCGTTCTCCCTATTACGCTATAGAGCCTTTTGGCGATGTCAATAGCGGCAATAGCCCAATGGCTAAAGCCTCGGCCTGGCGATCAAGATGTCGTGAGTTCGATCCCTACCCATTGCACTATTGACGTGAACCCACTCCAGACACAAGCATATTTCGCTTAGTTGGAGAGGTTAACAAGACTACTAGTAATGTGCAACCCACATTGCTAGTAAGCTTTTATAAAAAAGAACTAGCTGTGCCCCGTGATTTTACCCGCGTAGACATCGTTCCCGTGGGAACATCGGGATAAAAAGTATCCTATGTGTTATTCCAGGTCTAGGATATCTAAATACCAAATGTCAGCTCAATCGATTGAGTAGTTTTAGCCTGAAGAAGTAACAAACATACACACACTTACAAACTTTCTGCTTTATTTTTTTTTAATTTATTTTATTTATTTATTGATTGTCAACATAATATACATTGTTACAAAGCGCTAAATCATTATTTTTCTGAGACAAAGTGATAAATGTTATAATAATTATAGACGAAGACTGCGTGCACTAAAATACGAGTAGAACTATATATATATTTGCAAAATTCATAATGATAGTGAATTTAAATATTAAAAATGAATTAATTATATACAGGTAAAAATTTACAAAAAAATTGATCGAATGTAAATGACATAATATCGTTTAAAAACTAAAAAACAACCGACTTCAATGCCGCGCTATTCATTTTCAGTACCAATTTTGAGATGTTTATCTCAATATCTCTGGAGATACTTATCATACCTCGATAAAATTACCATGGTACCACACTTGGGATATCTCCTTTCGAACAAAATAAGAATAATCGAAATCGGTTCATAAACGACGAAGTTATCCGCGAACAAACATAAAAAAAAATAAAAATAAAATATATACGGTCGAATTGAGAAACCTCCTCCTTTTTTTGAAGTCGGTTAAAAAAATAAATATGTTCAATAATTTTAAAATTGTTTGTATTAGTATAGTAATAGGTTGTAAAATGTATTGTATTAGTAGTAGACTGTATATTATGAATTATGAAATTTCCACAGCTGTGAGACGAAACAGCTGGCAACTAGAGAAGTGGAGTCATACGTGCCGCAAAGTGACGGCAGTGAGTTGTCGAGAGTCGTCGTTGCTGATAGCATCGTTGAAGAAGGCGAGGAAGACGAGTTTGTCGCACCGACGGCACATGGCGACCAACCCAAGGAAATGAAGTGAGTATTTACCTTTTTTTCAACCAACTTCCAAAAAGAAGGAGGCTCTCAATTCGTCTGTATGTTTTTTTTTTCTTTTATTTTTGTGTGTTTTTACTTTTATGTTACGCGATTACTTCTTCAATTCAGAATCGATTCGAATGATTCTTTTGTATACGGTAGCTTACATTTCCGAGGTAGTCCCATTGTAATTTAATCGAGATCTGATAACTATCTCCAGAGATATGACGATAAACGTCTCAAACTTGCTACTGAAATTGTCTCG
The DNA here is from genome assembly GCA_954871355.1 of Cabera pusaria. Taxonomy (NCBI): domain Eukaryota; kingdom Metazoa; phylum Arthropoda; class Insecta; order Lepidoptera; family Geometridae; genus Cabera; species Cabera pusaria. The sequence goes on from OX940905.1 coordinate 18,510,616, forward strand.
CGGGGCATTGAAGTCGGTTGTTTTAGTTTTTAGGGTTCCGAACTCAAAGGGTACCAACGGAACCCTATTACTTAGATTCCGCTGTCCGTGTCTGTCTGTCTGTCCGTCTGTCACCAGGCTGTATCTCATGAACCGTGATAGTTAAACAGTTAAATTTTTCACAGATGATGTATTTCTGTTGCCGCTATAACAACAAATACTAAAAACAGAATAAAGTTAAAGATAATAGAGGGTCCCCATACAAGAAACGTATTTTTTTCGGCATTTCACGCCATCTATAAACGCTTAGTTAGGTAAACGTCCCATAGATGGCGTTATATTAAAATGTCGATCCCTAACACCTTTGTTAGACGTTAGATGGCGTTATAAGAAACAAAATACGATAGTGGTATTTTTTGCTCGATCTTATAAAATACTGTAGCGTGGTACGGAACCCTACTAGTGCGAATCCGACTTGCACTTGGGCAGTTTATTAAATCTTAATTATTTAATACCCTTTTATTAGCCTGATATATTAGTTTGTATGTATGTATTATATATGTGAGAAAAGAAAAGAGATATTAGAATGATGATTTTTGTAACTTTCACAAATCAATTCCACTTAGCAGTTTATAATAACCCAAATACATATCAAACGCGCGTAGTGGTAATGAAAGACGAAGACAGGATAGACACTGATTTCCTAAATACAGGGAAAACTAGTTAGGAGTTAGGGTTCATCCATGTACTCTACTTAATACGTACCTCTATAGAAACGTCAGAATGAGCCAAGTTATACATTATTTAGTTTCTATTATACTCTATTTACGACTACTTGTAACTCTGAAAAATAAGTGCATGGACTTTTGAGGTAAATAAAGTTTTTATTTATTTATTTATGTAATCTATCTAATCAACGCAATTTTCACCGTCACCAACTATGTCCAGCAGTCCACTGCTGGACACTTGGTTGGTCAAAAAAAGCAATGTATAGGGGCATAGCTGTAGCTTCTACAAAAATCAAGGTCTGCTGTAGCAGACCTTGATTTTTGTAGAAACAAATTTTGCTCTAGAAGCATTTTCCAGGGAGGAAACGGGGGAATACATTTGTATGGAAAAGTGCACCCCGCGATTGCTCTTAAGTCTCATCATCATCAGCCTGTGTCAGTCCACTGCTGGACGTAGGCCTCTCCCAAGATGCTCTCTCTCTTTCAATATAAGTCCCGTATTTTAATATGTATAACTATGTGTTCAAATCGCGAAAGTTTTAAGTTTAAAAATGTTTCAGGTACAAATGGCGCATAGATCTGTCGAAGACTGAGCGTCACTGGTCGGGCTGGTTCAAGGGTCTGTCGGCAGCTTTCCTGTCGGTCACCGCTCCCAGGATGTTGTTGTTGGCTTCTATCGACGGACTTGATAGGGACCTCACTGTCGGACAGATGCAGGGTATGTCTATATCTATATACAGGGTGGATTTAAGATAGAAACAGGATCAATGGGGAAGATTACCGAAAGCTTGTCCGGCGGAAGGCGGTATATGTTTACCTGTGAAAATATCTTGATTTATGATCCTCATTGCGTTTTTATGCACAGACCTGCTACATTGAACTTGATCGCGTACACTGGCCCCCATGAGACCGACCTAGAACGGAGTTTGTCCCTTTCTTTTGTATGGACTTATACAGGTTGATTCAGTACCGATGGATCAAACGAAGCAGGGTGGTAGAGACCTCACTGCGCATCTATTGAGCCCCCATGTATGTTCTACCATTTTGGATAGTTTATGAGATATGACATTTTTTAAAATATTTTTGGCTTTCACCGCTTTGGTTCACAAAAATTTTTTTTTCTGCTCAACCCTTTACTCTAGGGCAATAATTATTGTTTGTTTTTTTGCAGAGGCAAATTTGCAGAGGTTGTAAATAATATGTGATTCTTTTTTTGTATTGGCCTCGCAAACTTTATGCAGTAGCATTGGTCAATGAGATTTTTGAAACTTTTTCTATTATTTTGAAAGTTGTTACTATTCGAAAAAAATAATAGTAACACTGTTTGTTAGGTCTATTACTTACCAACGATTACAAAAAAAAATATCGCCCTAACGTAAGGGCATGAGCAGAAAAAATTTTTTTTTTGAACCAAAGCGGCGAAAGGCAAAAATATTAAAAAAGATTTCATAACATCATTCAGAACATACATGGGGGCTCAATAGATGCGCAGTGAGATCCTCTACCACTGTGCTTCGTTTGATCCATCGGTGCTGAATCACCCTGTATATATATACCATACATATAGTATAGAACATATATAGGACTGGCAGGTTGTTAGACAAGGACACACTCCCACCCGGGTGTCTCTCAATTGGGCCGTTTTTTTCTACAAAGCAAATACAACCTTATTGTTAAAGCATACGGATTAAATTGAATTTGTCAAAACATCTGCAGTGCACCATCCTTTTATATTACGTCTATATTTTTATGTTTAGGCCCTAAGCTTTTTAAAAACTTTTTTATTTATTTTTTTAGGTAAATTCCAAATGCAAGTATTGGCACGTTGCGGACATGCCGTTCACGAGGACACACCAGCCGAGGTGAGACTTTATTACTGCAGACAGAGAAATACTAGGCCTTCATCTTACTCGATGAAAAGTGATGATGCTGTCTAAGATGGAATCGTGCTTAACTCAAGTTGCGGACGGTACTGTGATAAATCTATGCGCAACTGGCTAATTCAAAACACATATCAACGAGCTAGCATCTACGAATAAATTGACTTAGAAATTGATTGAATAGAGCGTGACTCGAGCCACGGCCGAAGTCTCTATTCATTTTTACAACATCTTGAACATAAGTTATCAACATTGTCATCATCATCATCAGCCTATCTCTGTCCACTGTTGGACATATTTCTCGCCTATGGCACGCCACTGAGCTCGATCTTCAGCTATTTGTTTCAAACCGATGCCTGCCAGCTTGCGTATATCATCGCTCAAAATTCTCATTCCACATTTTTGTATTATATCGACCAAGCTATTAGCAAATATTAATGTTTGACTTAAATAAGTGTACCAAGTAGCAACATTAAAAAAAAAAATATCTTATAGGCTAGAGTTTGAGCACTATCTCACCTGTTGGTAAGTTATGAAGTGGTCGAAGATGGTAAGCACGCTAGGCCTAGAATGGGAACTGGTTCTCGAGGATAGCTGCCGGAACACATTAGATGTTTTGGCGACAGATTTTCTAACTTGAGGGTGGTAGCTGGCCAGGCGGACACTAGATAGTGTCCTACCGCCATGTGGGGGTTGTTGGTTTCTTACCGGTGTTTAAACATGAACTAAACGATACATGAAATAAACGATTTAAAATTGAAATTAGTTACAAAGCTATGACTATTTATTAGCCTTACGTATATAGACTCAGGCTATTGTCCTGTGCCCACATTTTATTTGTATATAATGATATTGTCTTCGATATTGTAGACAGCCAGTTCCCATTCATACCGTGAGATAGTAGTCAACCGCTGGCCTATTTGATATACTAGTAGCGCCTCACGGTTTCACCCGCGTATTTCCCGTTCCCGTGAGAATACGGGGATAAAATATAGCCTATGTTACTCGCTGATAATGTAGCTTTCCATTAGTGAAAGACATTTTTAAAATCCAACCAGTTGTTTTCGAGTTAAATCGATACAAACAAAATACCAAATCTTTCCACTTTATAATATTAGTTTCGTAAAAACATCTAGATGGCGCTAGAGAAGGCCGAATAGCTATATAATGTATGAGATCCTGTATCGCGTAAACGTTATTTTTCACGATGTTGGAACCTGATGCACTTGTTTCGTCATCAAACACCTTAAAATTTGAACTTGTTATAAAATGTTACCTCTTTATAATATTAGTATAGAAAAATGTAACATTTTCGTTGCTCAAATGTTTGATGGTATGTTTTGTTTCAGGTCGCACGGGTGATTGCATCGTTTGCTCTGCGACATCGACTGACATCAGCCACAGAGAATGGAGAATTTATGAATCTAGTCTCATTACCCGGCTGTTGAACAGACAGACCAGGCGCCAGTTTCACCGGTCCTTGATAAACTTTCAGATAGTTATCTGTCATATTTGCCTAGCAAAAGTTGTAATTTGTCTGGCAGATAAGTTTCGAATAGCAATAATATCATGGACTATCAGAAGACTATCAGAAATTGGCCTTTAATGTAGTCGACTTCGTACTTAAAGAAATTTAGGGCCTCCGCAAACGCGCTATGCTCTACATCCACAAAAAGCCAACCACTAAGGTACGGACTGAATTTTTTCGAACTTTTTATTTATTTAATTAAATCATCTTAGTACGGTACAAGGCTTTGTAAAACGTTTTTGTTATACATGTGAGATTTGATAGGTTTTCATAGTTTCGTTCTTATTTCATTTTCAACATTTTTCATTTGCGATGTTTCTTTCACACAAAATATTAAGTAACCCTTTTTAATTGTTTTAACGTGGTTATTTCAATTTCAAACAAATATTGAAGACAGAAATGTACCAGAAAGATGGAAGTGGTACGATATCTCTGAACCCACTTAATTATATCCTAATTAACTGTGTTTTTCACTTGTGACTTAGTACTTTACTTATACACACCGTAGTTCACAGACTTATTTAAACTCCCGGTGACGTTTATCCTCTTGACGATATGCGCAGAAACGTCACAAGAGGCGGTTAAACGTCGCCGAGCGTTTAAATATGTCAGTGAGCTTCAGCGTAAGTTTTAAAGACAAGTACAAAGCTCGTGTAAAGCTGGCATTAAGGGCGGACACATACATTCGGAATTCCGATTCGAAACATCTAATTGGAGAAAACTTCGAACGGAAAACTACTATACGTAATATATCATATAACTATATCCCTAAAAAAACTGAATTCCTAAAGTATGTGGCCGCCCTAATCATGTAAATTTATAATGTTATTAATTTAAGCAATACCTAGTTTGACAGCTCTTATTTTTACAAGCTTCTATTTAGATTCCCCTGTCTCGGGGCCTGTAATCAAAACTTGCAAGGAAATGTCCCAAATTGTATGGACAAAACCCAGAATCGACAAAAACGAGTTTTTAACCGACTTCAAAAAAAGGAGGAGGTTTCTCAATTCGACCGTATATATATATTTTTTTTTATTTTTTTTTTATGTTTGTTCGCGGATAATTTCGTCGTTTATGAACCGATTTCGATTATTCTTTTTTTGTTCGAAAGGAGATATCCCAAGTGTGGTACCATGGTAATTTTATCGAGGTATGATAAGTATCTCCAGAGATATTGAGATAAACATCTCAAAATTGGTACTGAAAATGAATAGCGCGGCATTGAAGTCGGTTGTTTTTTAGTTTTTAAACGATATTATTTACCAACGGGTTAACTATACCTAATAAGCATTTGACGTCACCAAATAAGCAGCCCAGGAATACGTATAGCATAAGCTATGAACCAACAAACAAGTGAATACGGTAATTATGATAGTTTAAAAACTAAAACAACCGACTCCCGTGCCGCGCGAGTCAGTTTCAGTAGCTAGTTTCAAACGTTTGTCGTCCTATCTTTAGATATACTTATCAGAACTCGATGAAATTCAAATGGGACCACCTTGGAAATGCACCTTACCAATTGAAAAAGTAACATTCTAATCGGTTCACAATTGACAAAAAAAAACATACAGTCGAATTGAGAACCTCCTCCTTTTAGAAGTCGGTTAAAAGTCAAAAGTCAAAGCATTTAATTTTTTAGTTTTTATGGGCAAATTAAAAAACTGCACTTTCACAAGTCAAAAATAATATTGAATAGATCATATCAATAATAATTATTTTAAATATAACATAACTTATTGCTTTAAATTCAAAACAAAAACAAAAGTAATGAGCCATTCAGCTTTCATCTAAACGTCGAACGTCTTATAGTAAATCAGAAATCGTAGTCATGTGGTTTTTTTCATGTTGTCATTGTTGTTATCTGTAGATGATGTTATTGTTGGTTATTCTGTTGTGTTCATTTTCTGTTATAGATTTTATATAAAAATAAAAATCTAGTTTATCTCACTCTTGCTTCAAGCAGCTATGTAAATTTTTTGTCGACTGGGTTTTTTTTGGGACATCTCCTTTGACTCACTTCCTGGTGATTGATTGGGCAGAAATTTTGAATACATATGTAAATCGAATGACAATGCAATGTTATGGTACCATCTAGCTGTATTGATAATAGAGCCGGAAGGTGGCCATAGGAACTCCTAAACTACACATAATAGACCCGTTGTGTTTGAGCTCGTTGAATTTGTCTTGACACGTACTCTGGTTTTACATGATGTAAAAGCTTGGATTAAAATTATTTATGATCATTTAAAAAAGTAAAAGTACCGACTTCAATTGCCGCGCTTGTCATTTCAGTACCAAGTTTGATGTCTTTGAGTAATTGATAACATACATAAAAAAAGGTTTCCGACGAATTGAGAACCTCATCCATTTTTTTGGAAGTTGGTTTAAAGGTTATTCAGATTTTACTTGTTTATTTTCTACTTAGAGATGTGATGATGAACATGACATACTCGTAGCATACATTTATTAAAGGTCGTACCTTGTGATTTACTAAGTTAGATAAATGCTCAATGTTGAAGCAGCTATTGTACATAATTAAGATAGTTTAAAAACTAAAACAACCGACTTCCTTGCCGCGCGAGTCAGTTTCAGTTGCATGTTTGAGATGTTTATCGACATATCCCTCCTCGGATAGACCTCGATGAAATTACAATGGTTAGTACCGTACCCTTGGATAACTCCTTTCCAACAAAAACATCGGTTCATAAACGATGTAGGTATCCGCAAATACATATAAATAAATATGGCATTTAAAAATATCTCACTTTATTAAAATGTAATTGCATTTTAGTATTTATCTCGTTCAGTCTTGTTAAATATTTCCTGAACTTTATGTATATGTATGCATGGTAGACAGTTTGAGACTTTTTTTTCCTTCTCTCAAATTGAAAGAAGAAGAAAAAGAAGGTGATTTAGAATATACATACATAGTTATAGTCGGCGCGTTATCAACTGAGTCGTGAGGCCATAAATCATTTCCCTATATCTATCTCGCTCGCACTTACACACACCATCGACAGGTAGCCGTTTACCGATATCCTTATCTCCATTGACGTTTATGGTCTCAAGACTCCGTTGATAACGCGCTGACTATAGTTTTCATGTGCCTCGTCTAACTGCTGTCTTCCATTAGCAGACAAGCACGATTCCATTGTACACCATCGTCAGCGAGTCGTCATGATCAAGTGAGATATTGATCAAGTGCTTGTCTGTCGACCAGAATAAATGTTCCGAACAATTATTTGTCTGATGCAGTATAGCATTACTGTTAGATTTAATGTGAATAATTATATATTCTATTTATCATTAATAACCGCTTTATGCCCACGCGGTTTTTTTTTTAATTGTTATTATGTTAAAGTCAGTCGAAGATTCCTTTTCGATATTTATTTTTTATATCTTATAGGCTAGCTAGCGTTTGACCACTATCTCGCCTGGTGGTAGGCTATGATGTGGTCGAAGATAGTGAACATGTCAGACTTGAAGACTGAACGGCTTGGATTATTTTTATATAATTTAATTTATAATTTCTCAAAATATTCATGATAATCATTAATGATAAGAGATCTCGAATAAATTATTTTTGTAAATTAAACATCATAGCAGTTTTTAAAATATATGGTAAATTAATATGAACATGTTAACGAAACACACCAGTACAAATATTTTCGTATCTTAAACTGAATTGTGTAGAGTCTGTGCAAAAAGAGAACCGTCGTGGCTTTACAATGAACTAACATACAAAAGTAAGGAAGGTATATACCTACCTTCCTAGTACCACCCGAAAATGATAAGAGTAGGTACCTACCAAGGTATCAAACATGTTTAGTCGTATTGGTAATGACAGAGCAATGTTGTCAACGCAACAAAAACAGTAAATTAGAACCATCAACACGCGCGCCCTCATTTCTACGACGGTTCTCTTTTTGCACAGACTACTGTACCCTTAGTATGAGTTTTTATCGTAATTGCTTTTGACAGATCTCACACGACAGTTTTCGACTTAATATGGCTCCCAATTTAATGAAGTGTAGTAACTACTAGAGGCGCTGTACTGATTTTCATACAACATTTGTTCGAGATACGATATCGAGTTTGGTATGAAAACTCGTACCAAGGGTTCTGGTGTATCTATTATATATCGTAAGGACCACATTTACCGGTTTTAGATTGATAAAATTGTTTCTGTATCTTACATGAAGATCATGACGAACGCACAGCGGTGGATTTGACATAATTTATGGCAATAACGTATTAGTTTGAATAACTATGAGTTCGTGAGCGCTGTGAGACATCATAGTATGGTTTGAATTGAATACGGGGGTTAGTTCCTCGAGGCCCTTAGCAGCATATTAAAAACTCATCTGCCTGATAAACTATAACTTTTATTTTGCTTTTATAAATTCTGTGAAGTAAATAACGCGACTGCGATTTTTTATAGTTCATAAATGTAATAGTGGTTATAGTATAGTTATTTTTGTCTACCATTGCGCGTCTCATTATTTGCGCTTCTCGAGCCGTTCTCGCGGAATTATTTGTACCGTGTATTGTTTTGTATATTAGAAAACACAAGTGTATATTCCCTGTTTGTGTAAGGGATAATTGTTTTTAATAAGTAATTGAAGGTTCGGCTTCTAAAAATATTGTGGCGAGTTAAAGCTATTTAAGTCGAACGTTAATAAAGCTAATGCTGTATATTTGCTTATTTAAAATACGCAACTGAAATGTGTGACTAAAGTGTTTCCCTCTCCATTAAGAGCTAACGCGGGGTGCACTTTCTGTACAAATGTATTACCCCGTTTCGAATTGTACTAAACTAATGCAAAAATCTCATCTATGTTAAGGGTTAAAAAATACGTGTCGAGAATCTTTCCTCTTACGAGTTAACGAAGTTTCTGTTGAACGTAATTTACGTGACTGAATTGTGTGACTCAAGTGTCTTCCCTTCCATCAAGTGTCATTTATCTTCGGCTTTGAAAATATTGACATCATCTGCAACGTAGTTTCTGTCGAACGTTAATAACGCGACCGAATTATTCTATGCTAATGCAAAAAGCTTATTATGTCAATACGTATTGAAAAACTGTCGTCTCATGAGTTAACGCAGTTTCAGTTGAACGTAATTTACGCGACCGAATTGTGTGACTCAAGTGTCTCCCCTACCATTATGTGTCAAAAATCTTCTGCTTTGAAAATATTGCCATCAGTTGCAGTGCATTTTCGATCGAACGTTAATAACGCGACCGAATTATTCTATGCTATTGCAAAAAGCTTATTATGTCAATACGTATTGAAAAACTGTCGTCTTATGAGTTAACACAGTTTCAGTTGAACGTAATTTGACGCGACCGAATTGTGTGACTCAAGTGTATACCCTACCATTAAGTCTAAACAATCTTCTGCTTTGAAAATATTGTCATTTGTTGCAGTGCATTTTCGATAACGCGACCGAATTATTCTATGCTAATGCTAATGCAAAGAGCTCATTATGTTAAGGGTTAAAAAATATGTGTTGAGAATCTGTCGTCTCACGAGTTAACGCAGTCTCGGTTGAACATAATTTACACGACTGAATTGTGTGACTCCAGTGTCTCTCCTACCATTAAGTGTCAACAATCTTCTGCTTTGAAAATATTGTCATCAGTTGCAGTGCATTTTTGATCGAACGTTAATAAGGCGACCGAATTAGTCTATGCTAATGCTAATGCAAAGAGCTCGTTATGTTAAGGGTTAAAAAAAATGTGTTGAGAATTTGTCGTCTCACGAGTTACCGCAATTTCGGTTGAACGTAATTTACGCGACTGAATTGTGTGACTCAAGTGTCTCCCCTTCCATTAAATGTCATTTATCTTCGGCTTTAAAAATATTGACATCATCTACAACGCAGTTTCTGTCGAACGTTAATAACGCGACCGAATTATTCTATGCTAATGCAAAGAGCTCGTTATGTTAAGGGTTAAAAAAAATGTGTTGAGAATTTGTCGTCTCACGAGTTAACGCAGTTACGGTTGAACGTAATTTACGCGACTGAATTGTGTTCAGACTCAAGTGTCTCCCCTCCCATTAAGTGTCATTTATCTTCGGCTTTAAAAATATTGACATCATCTGCAACGCAGTTTCTGTCGAACGTTAATAACGCGACCGAATTATTCTATGCTAATGCAAAAAGCTTATTATGTCAATACGTATTGAAAAACTGTCATCTCATGAGTTAACGCAGTTTCAGTTGAACGTAATTTACGCGACTAAATTGTGTGACTCAAGTTTCTCCCCTACCATTCATTAAGTGTCAACAACCTTTTGCTTTGAAAATATTGTCTTCAGTTGCAATGCATTTTCGATCGAATTTTAATAACGCGACCGAATTATTCTATGCTAATGCAAAGAGCTCGTTATGTTAAGGGTTAAAAAAAATGTGTTGAGAATTTGTCGTCTCACGAGTTAACGCAGTTTCGGTTGAACGTAATTTACGCGACTGAATTGTGTGACTCAAGTGTCTCCCCTTCCATTAAATGTCATTTATCTTCGGCTTTAAAAATATTGACATCATCTGCAACGCAGTTTCTGTCGAACGTTAATAACGCGACCGAATTATTCTATGCTAATGCAAAAAGCTTATTATGTCAATACGTATTGAAAAACTGTCGTCTCATGAGTTAACGCAGTTTCAGTTGAACGTAATTTACGCGACCGAATTGTGTGACTTAAGTTTCTCCCCTACCATTCATTAAGTGTCAACAACCTTTTGCTTTGAAAATATTGTCTTCAGTTGCAATGCATTTTCGATCGAATTTTAATAACGCGACCGAATTATTCTATGCTAATGCAAAGAGCTCGTTATGTTAAGGGTTAAAAAAAATGTGTTGAGAATTTGTCGTCTCACGAGTTAACGAAGTTTCGGTTAAACATAATTTACACGACTGAATTGTGTGACTCCAGTGTATCTCCTACCATTAAGTGTCAACAATCTTCTGCTTTGAAAATATTGTCATCAGTTGCAGTGCATTTTTGATCGAACGTTAATAAGGCGACCGAATTAGTCTATGCTAATGCTAATGCAAAGAGCTCATTATGTTAAGAGTTAAAAAACATGTGTTGAGAATCTGTCGTCTACCGAGTTAACGCAGTTTCGGTTGAACGTAATTTACGCGACTAAATTGTGTGACTCAAGTTTCTCCCCTACCATTCATTAAGTGTCAACAACCTTTTGCTTTGAAAATATTGTCTTCAGTTGCAATGCATTTTCGATCGAATTTTAATAACGCGACCGAATTATTCTATGCTAATGCAAAGAGCTCGTTATGTTAAGGGTTAAAAAAAATGTGTTGAGAATTTGTCGTCTCACGAGTTACCGCAATTTCGGTTGAACGTAATTTACGCGACTGAATTGTGTGACTCAAGTGTCTCCCCTTCCATTAAATGTCATTTATCTTCGGCTTTAAAAATATTGACATCATCTACAACGCAGTTTCTGTCGAACGTTAATAACGCGACCGAATTATTCTATGCTAATGCAAAGAGCTCGTTATGTTAAGGGTTAAAAAAAATGTGTTGAGAATTTGTCGTCTCACGAGTTAACGCAGTTACGGTTGAACGTAATTTACGCGACTGAATTGTGTTCAGACTCAAGTGTCTCCCCTCCCATTAAGTGTCATTTATCTTCGGCTTTAAAAATATTGACATCATCTGCAACGCAGTTTCTGTCGAACGTTAATAACGCGACCGAATTATTCTATGCTAATGCAAAAAGCTTATTATGTCAATACGTATTGAAAAACTGTCATCTCATGAGTTAACGCAGTTTCAGTTGAACGTAATTTACGCGACCGAATTGTGTGACTCAAGTTTCTCCCCTACCATTAATTAAGTGTCAACAACCTTTTGCTTTGAAAATATTGTCTTCAGTTGCAATGCATTTTCGATCGAATTTTAATAACGGGACCGAATTATTCTATGCTAATGCAAAGAGCTCGTTATGGTAAGGGTTAAAAAAAATGTGTTGAGAATTTGTCGTCTCACGAGTTAACGCAGTTACGGTTGAACATAATTTACGCGACTGAATTGTGTGACTCAAGTGTCTCCCCTTCCATTAAATGTCATTTATCTTCGGCTTTAAAAATATTGACATCATCTGCAACGCAGTTTCTGTCGAACGTTAATAACGCGACCGAATTATTCTATGCTAATGCAAAAAGCTTATTATGTCAATACGTATTGAAAAACTGTCATCTCATGAGTTAACGCAGTTTCAGTTGAACGTAATTTACGCGACCGAATTGTGTGACTCAAGTTTCTCCCCTACCATTAATTAAGTGTCAACAACCTTTTGCTTTGAAAATATTGTCTTCAGTTGCAATGCATTTTCGATCGAATTTTAATAACGCGACCGAATTATTCTATGCTAATGCAAAGAGCTCGTTATGGTAAGGGTTAAAAAAAATGTGTTGAGAATTTGTCGTCTCACGAGTTAACGCAGTTACGGTTGAACGTAATTTACGCGACTGAATTGTGTGACTCAAGTGTCTCCCCTTCCATTAAATGTCATTTATCTTCGGCTTTAAAAATATTGACATCATCTGCAACGCAGTTTCTGTCGAACGTTAATAACGCGACCGAATTATTCTATGCTAATGCAAAAAGCTTATTATGTCAATACGTATTGAAAAACTGTCATCTCATGAGTTAACGCAGTTTCAGTTGAACGTAATTTACGCGACCGAATTGTGTGACTCAAGTTTCTCCCCTACCATTAATTAAGTGTCAACAACCTTTTGCTTTGAAAATATTGTCTTCAGTTGCAATGCATTTTCGATCGAATTTTAATAACGGGACCGAATTATTCTATGCTAATGCAAAGAGCTCGTTATGGTAAGGGTTAAAAAAAATGTGTTGAGAATTTGTCGTCTCACGAGTTAACGCAGTTACGGTTGAACGTAATTTACGCGACTGAATTGTGTTCAGACTCAAGTGTCTCCCCTCCCATTAAGTGTCATTTATCTTCGGCTTTAAAAATATTGACATCATCTGCAACGCAGTTTCTGTCGAACGTTAATAACGCGACCGAATTATTCTATGCTAATGCAAAAAGCTTATTATGTCAATACGTATTGAAAAACTGTCAGCTCATGAGTTAACGCAGTTTCAGTTGAACGTAATTTACGCGACCGAATTGTGTGACTCAAGTTTCTCCCCTACCATTAATTAAGTGTCAACAACGTTTTGCTTTGAAAATATTGTCTTCAGTTGCAATGCATTTTCGACGAATTTTAATTACGGGACCGAATTATTCTATGCTAATGCAAAAAGCTCATTATGTCAGTACGTATTGAAAAACTGTCGTCTTATGAGTTAACGCAGTTTCAGTTGAACGTAATTTTGCGCGACCGAATTATGTGACTCAAGTGTCTCTCCTACCATTAAGTCTCAACAATCTTCTGCTTTGAAAATATTGTCATCAGTTGCAGTGCGTTTTCGATAACGCGACCGAATTTTTCTATGCTAATGTTAATGCAAAGAGCTCGTTATGTTAAGGGTTAAAAAAAATGTGTTGAGAATTTGTCGTCTGACGAGTTAACGCAGTTTCGGTTGAACGTAATTTACGCGACTGAATTGTGTTCAGACTCGAGTTCCCCTTCCATTAGGTGTCATTTATCTTCGGCTTTAAAATATTGACATCATCTGCAACGCAGTTTCTGTCGAACGTTGATAACGCGACCAAATTATTCTATGCTAATGCAAAAAGCTTATTATGTCAATACGTATTGAAAAACTGTCATCTCATGAGTTAACGCAGTTTCAGTTGAACGTAATTTACGCGACCGAATTGTGTGACTCAAGTTTCTCCCCTACCATTAATTAAGTGTCAACAACCTTTTGCTTTGAAAATATTGTCTTCAGTTGCAATGCATTTTCGATCGAATTTTAATAACGGGACCGAATTATTCTATGCTAATGCAAAGAGCTCGTTATGGTAAGGGTTAAAAAAAATGTGTTGAGAATTTGTCGTCTCACGAGTTAACGCAGTTACGGTTGAACGTAATTAACGCGACTGAATTGTGTTCAGACTCAAGTGTCTCCCCTCCCATTAAGTGTCATTTATCTTCGGCTTTAAAAATATTGACATCATCTGCAACGCAGTTTCTGTCGAACGTTAATAACGCGACCGAATTATTCTATGCTAATGCAAAAAGCTTATTATGTCAATACTTATTGAAAAACTGTCGTCTCATGAGCTTACGCAGTTTCAGTTGAACGTAATTTACGCGACCGAATTGTGTGACTCAAGTGTCTCCCCCACCATTGTGTCAAAAACTTTCTGCTTTGAAAATATTGTCATCAGTTGCAGTGCATTTTCGATCGAACGGTAATAACGCGACCGAATTATTCTATGCTAATGCAAAAAGCTCATTATGTCAGTACGTATTGAAAAACTGTCGTCTTATGAGTTAACGCAGTTTCAGTTGAACGTAATTTTACGCGACCGAATTATGTGACTCAAGTGTCTCCCCTACCATTAAGTCTCAACAATCTTCTGCTTTGAAAATATTGTCATCAGTTGCAGTGCGTTTTCGATAACGCGACCGAATTTTTCTATGCTAATGTTAATGCAAAGAGCTCATTATGTGTTGGGTTAAAAAATATGTGTTGAGAATCTGTCGACTCACGAGTTAACGCAGTTTTGGTTGAACGTAATTTACGCGACTAAATTGTGTGACTCCAGTGTCTCCCCATCCATTAAGTTTCATTGATTTTTCGCTTTGAAAATATTGTTATCAGTGGCAGCGCAGTTTCGGTCGAACGTTAATAACGCGACCAAATCATTCTATGCTAATGCAAAAAGCTCATTATGTCAATACGTATTGAAAAACTGTCGTTTCATGAGTTTTTTCAGTTTCGCACGACGCACAAATTCAGTTGAACGTAATTTACGCGACCGAATTGTGTGACTCAAGTGTCTCCCCTACCATTCATTAAGTGTCAACAACCTTTTGCTTTGAAAATATTGTCTTCAGTTGCAATGCATTTTCGATCGAACGTTACTAACACGACCGAATTATTCTATGCTAATGCAAAGAGCTCATTATGTTTAGGGTTAAAAACTACACGTTAAGAATCTGTCGTCTTATAAGTTAACGTCATTAATCTTCCGCTTTCAAAATATTGTCATCAGGTTTATTGCATTTTTGACCGAACGTTAATTATGCGACCGAATTATTCTATGCTAATGCAAAGTGCTCATTATATTACGGGTTAAAAAATGCGTGTTAAGAATCTGTCGTCATATGAGTTAACTCAGCTTTAACCACTCAGGGATCGCTGACCCACCGGTGGGTCAAGAACAATTACAAGCAATTCCGTCAAGCTTCACGGACCCACCGGTGGGTCAGCTTAGCCAACTTTTTTTTTCTATATTTACAGCGCATAATATTAGAAATTGTAACCATTTTTTGGTCTTAAACGCTTGATGAAGAAATATTCTATTTATAAAATGCCATTTTGAACTTTATTTTATTCTTCCCCGCACCATGAAAACTACTTAATGAATACGCCTTAGGTCGACCATAGACGCCATTGACGCTTGGAATGCTGACGCTAGATTGTGTTTTGAAATGTTATTTTCTGTTGGTTTATTTTAGTTTTTAGTATATATCTAGTGTAAATTCTATTCATTTGTGTTTTGTGAATCCATCTTAGCTATTGAATTCTACAAATATCATCGTATTTGTGTGATCGTCGGGTTTTCTACCAAGTGGCGGTTTTCCCGCAATTTCGAGTTTCTGTGTTGAATAAAAAGTGAAATTAGTGAAAATAATGAATGAAATAAGCATTTCAAATATCATTGCAAATAAGTAGACGAATCACTAAATCAATTCAAGAAATCAATTCAGGATGGTATGAGTCATGCTGACGAATGTTTATACAATCGTAAAAAACGTAAGTACCTACTTAGACCCTTTCAAGTGGGTCGGGTTTCGAGCTCGGTTTTTATAAACATTTACGCAATAGGATACCGAATTCTTTGTGTATAGTGGTAGCTGGGTTCTAGAACTTTGATTTGCGTATTGTATTTTTAATATTTCGGTTTTGAGTATCTCATATTCAGGCAAAGATCCAAGATATACATTTCAGGGGTTTTGAGGTGTAAATAAAAAATAACAAAACTAAATATAAACTTTATTTTTATACAACAATGAAGTAAATCTATTACAAAATAAAGCACAGTTTACAGAATAAGAAAATATGGTGTGATTAGTTTTGCATGCGAAGAATTACGCGACGCGACGTTCGCGCCATTCCGCTACTGCACACATTTTCAAAGTGGATTAATTTTTTTTTTGTTTTAAATTCCCGATCCCTGTGTGGTTAAGTTTTTTTTTGAAGGCGGCAATAGCCCAATGGATAGGGTGTCGTACTGGCGATCGAGAGGTAGTGAGTTCGATCCCCACCCCACCCGTTGTACTATTGACGTGAACCCACTCCAGACACAAGCATATTTAGCTTAGTTGGAGGGGTTAACTAGAATACTAGTAATGTGCAACCCACATTGCGAGTAATCGTTAAAAAAAAAGAAAAAAAGTTTCTGTTGAACGTAATTTACGCGACTGAATTGTGTGACTCAAGTTTCTCCCCTTCCATTAAGTGTCATTAGTCTTCCGCTTTGAAAATATTGACATCATCTGCAACGCAGTTTCCGTCGAACGTTAATAACGCGACCGAATTATTCTATGCTATTGGAAAATACTCATTATGTCAATGGTTTAAAAAATACGTATTGAAAAACTGTCGTCTCATGAGTTAACGCAGTTTCAGTCGAACGTTATATACGCGACTTAATTGTGTGGCTCAAGTGTCTCTCCTTCCATTAAGATAAATAAAATCCGCTTTGAAAATATTGTCTAATTAATGCAACGCAGTTTCGGTCAAGCGTTAAAAACGCGACCGAATGGTTCTAAACTAATGCAAAGATTACATTATTTTCAGGTGTGACAAATATGTGTTGAGAAACTGTCGTCACTGAAGTCTCATGAGTTAACGTAGTTTCAGTTGAACGTAATTTACGCGACTAAATTGTGTGATTCAAGTGTCTCCCGTTCCATTAAGTGTCATTAATCTAAGGTTAATACCGCGACGGAAACGGTTTTAAACTAATGCAATTATGTTCAGGTTTGAAAAATATGTATTGAGAAACTGTCGTCAGTGTCGTCTCATGAGTTAACATAGTTTCAGTTGAACGTTATTTACGCGACTGAATTGTGTGACTCAAGTGTCTCCCCTTCCATTAAGTGTCATTAATCTTCCGCTTTGAAAATATTGTCATCAGTACCCTTAGTACGAGTTTTCATACCAAACTCGATATCGTATTTCGAGCAAATTTTGTATGAGAAACAGTACAGCGCCTCTAGTGGTTACTACGCTTTGCTAAATTTAGACCAATCAGGGAGCCAGAATAAGTCGAAAACTATGTGAGATCTGTCAAAAGCGTTTACGATAAAAACTCGTACTAAGGGTACAGCTGCAGCGCAGGAGCTTGCAGGATCGAAATAGGGTATTTTACTCTATATAAGAAAAAAATCACACAGAATACATGTATATCATTCCATATTAAGCCTTAAGTGTAAATGTTCCATGTGCGACTTGCTTTTACACGTCGAGGTTTAGGCTTTGCTCTGTCCATCTTCAAATATTCACCATTTTATAGTCGCCAATTTTATACACCATGTGATATGCCGTGTGTCACCTGTGGTTTCTAGAATTTAAATCAATGTATGGCACTTGGCAAAGCCTGTATTCCAGTTTATTGATATTTTTTACACTCAGGAGTGAATCCCATTTTTCGCTCGTACGTATGAGGCATGAGCTGACAGGAATACTTTAAATTGCACATCACAGTTTATTACATATTACAATTAAACGATGAAAAATAATACGAAAAATACATTAAGCTTATTAATCAAAATAACAAACAAAATAAATGACTTCGTCACGGAAAAAAACGATTGCGAACTTATTCTACGCTTGTTTACTAAAAATTAACCTTAAATTTTACGAATAAATGTGTCGTATAGTCGAAACATGATACTGTTCGCATCATTTTTTTTTTTTACTAAATAAGCTGATACCTAATGGATGTTTTGATGGACTTATCACTTGATCGGCGACAATTGTGTTTTACCCATTTGTTAAGACGAAACTAATTATGACGGTGGTCGCGCCAGCGTCTTACTGAAGACATCGACTTCCATGTATTTGTTGTGTCAGTAGTGTGAGTACTTCGTTGTGACCACAGCCGGCCTTATTGAGGCGTCAACTTCAGTTTTTACTTTTTACCGGTGGAATCAAATCGATTCTATAAGTCTCTTCATCATTTCTGACAACGGAGAAAGAAAGTGTAAATCTGGAGGTATAAAAAGTGTAGACTACATCTGTATGTCAAAACAAAAGACTTACATTTCTTCCATCTTTTCTAAACGATACCCATGCCTGTTCTCGTTTTTTGTAATCATGTCGACACTATTTATATGGTTAGGACGACTTTCCGAGATGACTGTTAAACGCTGATCGCATTTTTCACCACTGCTGTAATCAAGCTTCTTCTAACATCAACTGGCCATTCTCTTGGCACTTGAATTTCCGATGTCGGGGGTTGGTGCCCACTCATGTTTGACTCTAAAAACCGTCTTAAAGCTCGTCTAACGACGTGTAAATACATCTAACCTACGCACATACCTACAGATACTCGTATATGTGTGTATTTATGTTTATTTATAAAAATGTCTACAAAACTACGTCTAGCATTTACAAATACATATCTACCATTGTTTTAGGAGTAATTTTAGTAGGCGTGTGTCATCGCCGCGTGCTGTAATTCTATAATGATCTATAAGAATCACGGGTTATCTCAATATTTTTATCGCTTCCGGCACTTCGGGAGCTTTAATATATATAATATATATATATATTATAGCTATAATAATAACTACTTTATAGGAAGTCGATAGATTTTTATTTCATGTAATAGGCTGTCGACATTTATGAGAATGCATTATTTTATTCTTGCGGCTTCTGTACATCTCCAATCGTTTCTTGTTGACAAAGTGCATATGGGCTCATCGTTTCAGATCCCGCGATTTTCTATAATATCCAGAATGCATCATAGTTGCTCGGAAAACAATATTGCACTGTGACTTTTAAAAAGAAATACAGATCTGATATTCTTATGATACGAGTATAGGGTAATGGAAAATGCACGACTCTCGCCTAATGGTAAACGATGACGTCTCCCTATTACAGATAAAGCGGCATGCAAAATTCTAGGTGGCTGAAATTTTGCATGACATAGCGCCTGTTACCTTGAACCATAAAGATATTGAATCTCAGATGCCCTGTAATTTCACTAATCACTTTGCCATTCAAACTAAGACAAAGAAAATCCTATTTCACAGCCAAATTAATGGACAAAGTGGTGGTACCGCAACAGTCGAACTAGCCGAAGTCCTACCTTCTACCTACTTCTATTATTTTTGCAATGCATTCCATAAATAGTTCTAATTGGTTGATGTCTCTCAAATGTTATGTTGCGCAAAAAAGTATGCTCACTTTAAGGTGTCACAAGTTGTTCGACGAAGGCAAGAACTTCTTCTGATCGTCTTCTCTTGTAGTTCATGTTGCGAGATATAGAAAGAAAAACAGAAATATTTTAATTTAGCTAAATACACATAACTCTAACATAAATTTAAAGTAGTACAACATGTAAATAAATAAACAGATTTAAAATAAAATTATTAACTTGACCGGGTCCTTAGCTAATAAACAAAGATGTGTGGTGCTAAATAGATCTAACTCAGCACTAAATGTTCAAATATTCGTACGTACGTGAACGCTGATTTTCAGTTGTAGCGGGGCGTTGTACTATCGCAAATAAAATACTTATTATATATTTTGAAGCAAGCTAGTTTTGATTTCTCTAAGAGCTATACAACATGTTGATACAGACCGTCATGGTCACCGCCTACGTTCATAATTATCGTCAGGTTTGCTCGTACAAGTACGGCAGACGTTTCAATCGAAAGGAACAGCTTCCAGCACCATCATCCTCTCCTCCATTTAACGCATTTCTGACTGAGTGAAGATGACATTGACAGCCGACACCAACTCGAACCATAAACCATTATCAACTCTACACGGGCACATAGCGATGCAATAAAATCTAAAGATAATCTTCTCTGACATATATATCTTATTAAACAAACATTATAGGTATTGTTATAACCATTATATACATAAACACAATACAATAACAAATTGCAACAAATAGGCACATACGAATAAACAAACATAAAATATAATGAGAAAAAAAAGAATAGTTTGAAAAACGAAACGAACATTACATAAATTTGCTGGCAATGTCAACTTCAGCGAAAGTGAACAAGACATCAGTAAAATTATTACATATCTTTTTCCACTGCACTATTGACACTTATTTGTAGAATGAATGTTGACAGTACTGTACAATATTATTATGGAAAATATGCAGCGATGCATGGTGGGTGTACTACAGAAAAAGGAAATCCACAGGATTACCAAAGTACTCCTGTGAAGTGATGGTAAATGCAAACGCCAACAGTACAATCACGGCGAACTTATAATGAAGTTGAAAAATAATGATGATTGCCGTGGCTGACTTCTTGCAGTTTAGTTTAGCGCTTAAAACGTTTAGCATGTTGAAGGGAATCAAGTGGACTGCACTGCATATTGGGTGTCATAATTCATAATTCATTTATTGCATAGAATGTAGGTTGATACAAAGATGGTCTTAATTATTATAAGGAGCCGTACAATCTACTCCCTTTCGGAGTGTGCGACAAGGTGTTTGACATTATTTAGTCCATCTATTATTAAAAATTATTACATACATCATCACATTAATTTGAAATAAACAACTATTAAATAATAAATGAAAAATAAAATGAATTGTCAATGTTTGTCAAATTTAAATTGTAGATATTCGTTGACACTATAAAAACAGTGAGTCAATAGTAATGTTTTTAATTGTGTTTTGAAGTAATTTAAACTTGACAGTTTAATATCTTTCGGCAAATTATTATATATTTTTATCGACATAGCATATATATTCTTTCTATAAATATCTAAACGGCAATCTGGTAAATTCAATCTATTGTAATGTCTACAAGTTCTACCCACAGTTCGGGATTTTTGTTCATAGAAATCTGGGTGCTGTTTGACGAAAATGCATACTTCCATTATATACATGCATGGCAACGGTAAGATACTGAGGTTTTTAAATATTGGTCGACAACTATCGGTAGACCAGGCACCGCAAATTGCTCGGACGCACTTCTTTTGTGCAATGAATACCCTATTAATGTCGACAGAGTTGCCACACAGTATAAGTCCATATGATAAAACCGATGATACATAGCCGTGGTACGCTGTCAACGCACAATCCTTGGATACGAATAGGCGTAGTTGCCGTATTGCATACACGAAGCGGTCAAGCCTGTCATTTTGGATGTGACATTTCCAATTACAATGTATGTCTATTGAAATACCCAAAAATTTACAGGTATCAACATCCTCTATTTATGTACTTTGATAAATAATGTCTAGTTTATTTTCTCTTGACTGGTATGTTTGAAATTGCATGACGTTCGTTTTATTAATGTTTACTTTCAATTTATTCACCTCAAGCCAATTTATAATGTCATTTAAAGTTTTATTCGTTTCTTTAGTTAAAATATCGTTATTTTTAGATTTTATCACTATAGTAATATCGTCAGCATATAAGATGCATTGATGTTTTGTCGCGTTAGGAATGTCATTTATGTATAATAGGAAGATAAATGGACCTAGTATGCTTCCCTGGGGAACACCTGTTTTTATATTTTGAAGCTCTGATTTATATACTTTTTTATATCCATTAACTATTTTAGATATAACAGTGTATTGTTTACGATTTTTTAAATAATTATTTAGCCATTTTAACGCGTTTCCCCTAATTCCATACCATTCCAGTTTATTTAATGCTATTTTATGATCAACAAGATCAAATGCCTTAGACATATCTAAGAAAACGGCTGCTACTTTTTCTTTGTTATTGAGCCCGTCTGTAATAGATTTAATGAGTTTAAAACATAATAAAGTTGTAGAACTTTTTTTCCTAAAACCATATTGTTCGGAACATAAAATATTATATTTCGTCATAAAGTCTTCAGTCTCGTAAGCATAACCTTCTCAAAAATGTTGGATAGAATCGGAATAAGAGCTACAGGTCTATAATTGTTGACTTTATTTTTCTCATTCTTCTTGTGTAGTGGTTTTACAATGGAGACCTTCAAAGCATCAGGATATGATCCTTCAGTAAAGGACAAATTTATAATGTAGGAAAGTGGTTTAGAAAGATATTGGGCGCACATTTTAATAATATTTGTATTAAGATTATCGTAACCTACAGAATTTGTATTATTTAATGAGTTTATAGTTGTCATAATTTCGGTTTCGTCAGTAGGTTTTAAAAATATGGTATGATTAATTTTTTCTTTCATTGATTTAGTATAAATGTCTTTAGAGTTTTTGTTCTGAAATTGCTAGTATCAGATGCATTAATAAAATAATCATTAAAAATATTGCATATTATATTAGGATCATCAACTGTAAAATTATCTAATATTATATTATCTATTGAATTAGAATGTAAGTCATAATTATCGCCTATATTATTACGTATAACGTCCCAAACAGCTTTACCTTTATTTTTACTTTTATTTACGTATTTATTATTTTGAATTTGCTGCGATCTTTTAATACACTTATGTAATATATTACTATATGGTTTATATATTTTATAATTAACTTTTTTGTTGTTTTTACTACTAATATATTTTAAATAACGTAACCTTTTTTGAGCACATGATTTTTGATACCTTTAGATATCCATTTAGACTTATACCTTCTATTTTGTTTTGATTTTGTACAGATTACTGGAAAGCATAAATCAAAAAATAATATTAAATGTCAATATGCTCATGACAACTTGTAACTCTCTTTATATATGAATCATGAGTTTTAGTTACTTAGTTCTTTCACGAATTATTCATTAAAACTTTACGATCAGTTCCATTCTATAGAATGGTGATCGTAAAATCATCCAAATATGTAGTAGCACTATATTGTTACTACATATTTGGACGATTTTACGGTCACACACTTTTATGTCTAGTGTCTAGTTAGTCACCGCTGATAATTGTCTATTATATTCACTTTTACTCCTTATTTGGCCAGTTTTATTAGATGGACCTGATTGAGACAGTGGCTCAGTGGTAGCGTCGTAAGCCCACACAACTAGTGAGTCCGAGATCGATCCCCGTCGAAACCTATATCTGTGTTACTATATGTTTTTTTAGTACTCTTAGTGGTTCGGAATTCGGAAACCACGTAAAAATTGGTTACCATGGCCCCGGTCACCTCTCATTATTTCTTTAGCGTACCACGGCCTTCAGCAGCGCTTGGTGACAGAGTCCAACGGGCATCGTGCTATTTTTTATAGCCTTTGGTACATAAGGTATTAGGAACATAGCAATGGGTGGACGTTGTGCCACGATCTGCTACCCGTCTTGCCTGCCAGCCATATGAGCTGTTCCATTTAGAGAGAGAAAGAGAGATGCGGCGACTAAGACTTCTCAAAGATTAAATAAAACGAAGTGAGGGAGGAAATATTTAAACAAACTTTAAAATCGAATAGTAAATACAATTTATTTTTATAATTAACTTATAATAAGCTTATGTATTAAAAACAGTTACTTTTCTCAATTTCTTCAAGGATTTATTGGTGATTTTTATAAGTGTCGTGATGTAATTTGTCCAGGCTGCAGTTAGTTTCGTTGTAGTATCCATTTACGACCTATGACTAATTTTCTCTGCGACAATACTGATGCCACTTTTCTTTACTTATTATAAACTTTGGGACACGTTAATTTCACTACCACATGACAAAACTGTTGCCACAGCAGTATCCAGAAGTCTGCAGCGGTGTTTGCCAGGGGACCTAGTGCAGGCCTGTCTCACTCCATGTACTTTATTCACCTACCGGCCGCGAGACCGCCAGCGGTCTTTATTCAATGCGATTGCCGCTAGTCGTGCGACGCGGCCGTATGGTGGTCGTATGCTTCGGTGTCTACAACCTACGATTCTATGCAAATGAATATACTATATTTTCTCTTAATTTAATGTAAGCCATATAATATGTAGTACTATTAATTATACTGTACTAAAACTTTAGTAAATTCTAATAAAAAGTTACTCATTACAGTATAATTAAAGTATCTATTAACTACCTCGACAATAAACATTATTTTACTTATTATCAGTAATGTTCTTACTGCATTACCATGCACCAATGTGTATTCTACTACCAATTATTATCAAATGTCTTCTTACAACACCCAACCCTACACTAGAGCGGCCTTATCAAAGGCGTGTGACGGGCTGCGTAATCTGGCACTCACTGCGTGGACTTAAGGTGCATTTTGACTTAACACGAGCGCCGCAACACGCAGTAAGCTATTATATTCAAGGTTACATCTGAAGCGTGTAGCGTATTTGAACATTATCGACATTGTTATTAGGTTAAATCTCGCATATTTGCTATGAAAGAGTGATCTTTCTGTACGTGGTTATATTAAGTATTCTGTGCCTTGAGTGGTGATGAACTCTTTCGATTTTTAAATCCATCCATACGGCGTCCTGTAACTAAGAAAATTTGATTATATTATCAAACCACGCATTTAAACATCTTACTGAAGTCAAGTGCTCTGTGTCTGAGTCTTCCTTTTTTCAATAGGTCAAATGTTAATAGTTCGTTAGACGATTCGTCTCAAATGCACGTTGAATTGATAACCATCCCCACAGGACTTTTCATCGTCTTAAGGCCTACGCAGACCGGGACGGCGCGGCATGGCAAGGGATTTAAATTTTTACCCATGGACATTCAAACGCGAAATTTATTTCGATACCAAACAAATTACAAATTACTATGGGCCCGTATTAAGGATAACTCAAGGTTCTCATTGTCGGCTATATGGTGCCACACTCGCTGAAATTTATCTTCGTGCCCGTCGTTATATCCTTCGTTATCATTTTTTCACTTTCTCTAATAGTTTGTAATGTCGCAGTTGTATTTAAAATGTCATTTAAGAAATGATAACATCCAACTTATCTAGTTGTTTTTAGGAGGTTCTTACTGTCGTCAATATGGTGCCGCACTCGCTGAATCTTATCTTCGTGCCCATCTCTATATCCTTCGTTTTAATATTTTTACCATCTCTAATAGCTTGTAATGTCGCAGTTGTATTTCACGTGTCATTTAGTAAATGATAACATCCAACTTATCGAGTTGTTTCTAGGAGGTTCTTACTGTCGTCAATATGGTGTCGCACTTGCTGAAACTTATCTTCGTGCCCGTCTCTATATCCTTCGTTATAATTTTTTCACTATCTCTAATAGCTTGTAATGTCGCAGTTGTATTTCACATGTCATTTAGTAAATGATAACATCCAACTTATCGAGTTTTTTATATGAGGTTCTTACTGTCGTCATTATGGTGTCGCACTCGCTGAAACTTATCTTCGTGCCCGTAATTATATTATCCTTCGTTATATTTTTTTCACTATCTGTAATAGCTTGTAATGTCGCTGTTGTATTTCACATGTCATTTAGTAAATTATAACATCCAACTTATCGAGTTTTCTTTATGAGGTTCTTACTGTCGTCATTATAGTTTCGCACTCGCTGAAACTTATCTTCGTGCCCGTCATTATATTATCCTTCGTTATATTTTTTTCACTATCTGTAATAGCTTGTAATGTCGCTGTTGTATTTCAAAGGTCATTTAATAAATGATAACATCCAACTTATCGAGTTGTTTCTAAGAGGTTCTTATTTTCGTGAATATGGTACCGCACTCGCTGAAACGTATATTTGTGCCCGTCGTTATCTTCTTTTCCAAAGATTAGAGCGTCGTACACATTAAAACCCGTAACATTGCAATACTATTTAATTGAATCGTTTATTTATTTACAATATAAATCTTAATCTGTCTTTAACTATGTGTTGTCGTGAAGAACATCCAACTTATCGAGTTGTCGCTAAGAGGTTATCACGGTCGTCAACAACATGGTGCCGCACTCTCTGAAAAAAATAATATCTTCGTGCCCGTTGTTACTACTGTCTTTCGATCAATTGATCACGTTGCTTGTACTGTTCGCCGCACATGCGCGGATGGATGTCTTTCGAATACACCCTCAAACCAGGTTCTACGTTAAGTCTGGAGCGATATTTTGTTTTTATAGCAGTTAATGTGGAGAAAGCTGTCTCGCAAAGGTATTGTAGCGAAAACTCCGGTAGATGGAGCTACGTGTGAGGTAAGGGTTCTTAAACTGTAGTCCGCAAAATCTAGACTCGGAATGAAACAACATAGTAACCAATATAACAATTTATTTCATACAAATATATAATGTAGATGGCCCCCCATCTATGCATGGTTCGAGCACTCTAAGGCCTAAAACACACACAAGCGACGTAAGGCGAAGGCACGGGGCAGGCGCAGCGCAGGCGTGGGACAGATACGGCGCAGACGCGATTTGAATTATATCAGAAGAGGCGTGGAACAGGCAAGAAACGTTCAGATGCGGCATTTTATAGGCTGACTTTGGTGCGATAAGATGTCTTCGTCTTCAGAAGACGAAGATGCGCTTGCTTTGCTGCAATTAATTAATGTGCAAAGGGCCAGAAGATATTGGGTGCACCCAGTGTGGAAATTGTCACAAGAGCACAGATATTTTAAAATAATGGAACAATTACATGAATTCCCTGATCGTTTTCCCGACTTATATAAAATGTCACCAGAATGTTACGATTTTATATTGTCAAAAGTGAAAGTTGGGCTTCAGAAGCAGCATACACATTGGAGGGAACCAATCTGTCCTGAAGAAAGACTATTGATAACATTACGGTTAGTAAAATATCTTTTTATGTTTTATTTGTTTTATTTTGGAAAAACATTGATTGACTTGACTAAATCTAGACTAGGTATAATTTGATAAGCAGTAGTTATCGATACTAGATTTGTCCTAACTTAGCATAATGTGTGTTTATTTATTTATTTGAGATCAAGTGTTGACATCTTCTGTATTTATTAAGTACAATTTTTTTTTAATAATTACTTATATCTGATAAAATTAAAAGTATCTCTTCCTAAAATGTGACACTCCACAAGAAATAATACCTTATGGTCGTTAGCGCTTAAGTCGTTAAGAAACACAAATCGTACAAATTTACTTAGCGCGATGGCCTAAATACCAAAAATTTAAAAGTAATTGAAATCAGTTTCATCATGAGGTTGGCGCAGTGCTTGATGTGACTGAGGTGTATTCGGGGTAACTGGAGAATACATCGGTAAATACACTTGAGTCGGACGTTGCATCTGCTGAGTTGGTGCATCTCCGTAAGCATCAGTTGCCTGTATTTGCTGGAGTGCCGGCTGCGTCTGCTGTAGTGCGGGTTGCATCTGCTGAGTTGGTGCACCTCCGTAAGCACCAGTTGCCTGTAGTTGCTGGAGTGCCGGCTGCGTCTGCTGTAGTGCGGGTTGCATCTGCTGAGTTGCTGAACCTCCATAAGCACCAGTTGTCTGTGTCTGCTCAGGTCTTGGACTTCCATAAGATCCCATATGTACCATATGTACAGGCGAATTATAGTCTGACTCCCGCGATGGAGTGCTTTGGTAAGGTGATTCTGAACTGACGAACGATCTCGAATATGCGATAGGGCTAGCGGGCTCTTTTAAAATTTGCTCAACTAAATTAAGTATGCCAATTTTTAATTTTCGCTTTTGGTTTGGAGTCATTATTTTTACATCTGGTAACATGCTCCGGAAAAAGGCCATATCAGCGTCTGAATCGTCCACATTTTGGTCTTTCGTCTTTGTTCGTTAATTTTTATTTGAAAAGAACTCATACGCCGATTTATTAACGTCACTTAAACTAATCTGTGTCTTTTTTGGTAGTGATGGGGTAGTACGTAGTGGCGTGAATCCTAAATTAGTTTCCTGCAGATCAGCTGCATTTGAACCGGCAGACATGTTTGACTATTCGTTTTCATCATTATTATCGATTTCATCTGTATTGACTATATTGCTTTTGGAGGGTCGGGATTTTAAAAAATTGTCTAAAAAACGTAAGGATGATGATAGGTAATATTCTTTTACTGGTTTTGCAGCGGAGCCAGACAGAGAAATTATGCTTCTCTTATTCTTTGAGTAACTAGTTCTGATGTTTTTCCATCTATCTTTGCACGCTTTAGCTGAAACAAAAACCAAGAAAATTACTACATAGGTACAACAATGACATGGAATTTAATTAAACACTTTTTAACGGATTCAGGTCGCGTTAATTGGACATTTTATAACTAGGTAACTATCAAACGTTTCGAGTTCTGTACAGAACCCGTGGTCACGGATGACTCTTCTCATCCATCGACTTAAATCCGTTAAAAAGTGTTTCATTACAATGAGTAATAGGCATAGAATAATATGAAATTTATTTTTTTAATATAATTTAATTATTTTTTCAATTCAATTCATATACAGGGTGTAATGGGCGGTCTTCCGAAAACTTTAACCATGGCTTCAGACCATCACCCTGAACAACGCGTTGTTTTTGCTAATTTCGCCCGGCTAGGAATGCAAAATACCCCTATGTGCAACGTACAGCAATTTTTCGCCGGAAATAAAAAAAAATCGACTCTTCATACAAATCTGGCATGTCATTTGTAAAATTTGTATGGTGAGTCGAAATTGTTTTTATTTCCGGCGAAAAATTCTTGCTGTACGTTGTTCAGGGTGATGGTTTGAAGAAGTAGTTAAAGTTTTCGGAAGGCTGTCCCTTACACCCTGTATAAAAGCAAATAAAAAGATCATTTTTTCCGCAGTGCGCGGATTGTAGTATATTTTTCTATTGTTCACAGAATTGCGAATTTTTTTCGCACCGGATTTTAATCGTAGTGCGCGCTAAGCCTAACCCTACTGATTTCTTTTGTTACAGATATTATGCAGATGGATGCAATTTTAAATCGCTTTCTGGATATGTCTTAAGAGGCGGAACTACCGTTCAAAAAATTGTACAAGAAACTTCACGTGTATTGTGGGAATATTTACAGCCAGAATTTATGCCAATACCTACAAGACAGAAATGGCTTGAAGTTGCTCAACGTTTCTACACTTTATGGAATTTACCAAATTGCATTGGAAGTGTAGACGGAAAGCACATAAGAATAAAAGCACCAAGAAATTCCGGCTCGACTTAGAGAAATATCCCTTATCGTATTGCTGGGAGTAGTAGATGCAGATGGACTGTTTTTAACGGTAGACGTAGGTGAATACGGCCGCAACAGTGACGGGCGTGCATTTCGAGTTAGTAACTTTGGGCAAGCTATGCAACGAGGAGACCTTAATTTACCAGACCCAACTCCGTTGCCTGGAGAAACTGATCATTATTTCGTTGCAGACGAAGCTTTTCCTCTTAAGAAAAACTTAATGAGACCATATTGCCGAAATCAGTTAACAAACGAGCGAAGAGCATTTAATAACAGATTATCAAGGGCACGAAAATCAGTGGAATGTGCATTTGGTATGATAAGGACAAAATTTTGCGCCCTTGACACATCTGTTTGCTGCGACCCAGAAAATGTCGATACCATTATAAAAGGTATGTGTGTATTGCATAATGTTATCCGCAGCTGTGATGGGAAATTTTCGGAACCAAGATTTATAAATCGTTTAATAGGAACAAACATTAACGTGCAGCAACCAATGGAAGATCCAAATGTCATCAGAGAATATCTTACCACATACGTAACAACTCGATCTCCAATTCCATTTCAAAATAGACATAATGTTTAAATTATTTAAGTAAATAAAACTCAACTTACCCGATTCGCCGAGTTTCAATCCTATTTCCATCCATATTTTATCTTGTACATTTCTATTACTGTACTCCGGCTTGGTATAATCGTAAAGGGCTGGATATTGTTCCACTAACTCGCAGAACTGTACATTAAAATCAATATCATCACGCATTTTTGGGTTGGTAAATACTGAGCATACCGTATCACAAGCGACGTGCTCCTTGCGTGACTCACGAGAACCGACTGCTAGCGACGCGGCGCAGGCAACGAAACGGCGTGTCTGCGCCGCGTCGCTTCAGTATAATTCAAAAACGTCGCCTGCATACATTTTGTATGAAATCGTTTTGAAGCGGCGCCTGTTCCACGCCTGCTGCCTTACGTCGCTTGTGTATGTTTTAGGCCTAATAGTAATCCGGGTCCACACCTGGTTGCTCCGGTATAAAAAGACTAATGCTAAGATTACATGCAAAATGCTTACACTAGTTGTCGCACACGATACGTACTGGTTACAGGAATTTAAATTATACAACTTAGATATTGGTAACGAGTGAGGCTCATTCCGAGATGCAATGGTAGAAGGTTTAGATATGCGATGGACTAAGTTAGTGATCAGCATCAGTGATCAAAGCATCAGCTCATCAGCATCAGTGATCAAATATCTAGCACGGTAACCTACGGTAACCTTTTCTTTCTTTTTTTTTTTGACCCAGGAAAATCCTTTATGGATACCTCTCGCCCGGGGGAGCGAGATAGTTATGTGGGACTCGCTGCCTGAAAGGCAGGATACCGCACTAAAAACCTGGGGTGAGCCGTCATCCACCGTGGTGGGGCAAGATGGGGTTGCGCTAGCATTCACCAACTTGCCCCGGTGGCAGACCCAAATGGGCCTCTGCCGCAGAGGGCTGACCCTGCTCACCAAGGTCAACCCTCAACCGTCATGTGGGGAGTGCAAACCGTTGGAGAGTCCCCCGACCCTCCAACAGTGTTCAGACCGTTCATTTCTCGTTCATTCGGAGTGGGAATGAAAGATACCGGATGCCAATATCCAACACTGTTGGATCGGTTCACTAATGAATTCATTCGGCACTCGTGTTTCATTTTTTGTTCAGACATTTCATTTCGAGTGAAATGTACCGAATGAAAGGTGAAAATGAACAAAAAATGAACCGTCTGATATCACCTTAAAGATTCGATTATCTCCACTTGCAATATTTAAGTTAAATAAAAGTTTAATTTAAAGTTGATAATTTATAATAATAAATTCCCTTTCTAGGTAAATACTTGGCACCCCTATCTTACGGTTATTCGCCGAGAGATGCCGCTGAACATCAAGCTGTATTAGCGCCCTCTCCGGTGAGGTGGCGTAACTACGTTGTTGTGTAGGTGATCATTGACCGATCTCTAGTTAAATTCTAACATAATTATTGAACGGGGTACCGAAGACATGCTATAGATGGCGTGGAAATCAAGTAGTATCGCGTCATTTGAAATTATCCTATTATTAGTAATTTATGGTATTTCATATTTTAAAGTGATATACATACACCTATTGGCTTATTTATTTAATAGATTTAAGGAATGTGAGAAAAATGAATAAAACTGAAAAACAGGCGTTACAGTATGTAGATGCGAATAGCAGCAATTTCAGCAGAGATGTTTTGAATAACAGTGGATATTCCTTTTCGGTCATTATCCAGAACTTGGATAGATCCGTGGTTTTGAAAATAGATCGAAGGCTTTCATTAGACATTAAATCGATCAGCTGCTCCTTTTCTTTTAAGTTAATCTTCACAGAGTTAAGATCACAAGGGAATGGATTAATTATCCATTGGTCGCCGTGTGACGTATCTGGGAATCATATTTCCAAGTCTTGCTTAAGGTTTGTAAGATGCATCATGATTTTGGTTTTAATTTCTTCTTCGAGCTTTATATCGTTTTCTTCAGAAAATTTCTCCAAACATGCAAACATTTCGTAGTTTTCAGCACTGATTTCGTCTATCTTTTAATTACGTTTTAATTGTTTATATTGTCAATATTATATTTTCTGTAACATCGATTTAGTGCTTACTGTTATGATGCTATGTCTGATTTGTGTAAATAAATAATAAAAAAAATGTTAATACAAAGAAAAAAAAAGTATTTAAAACTCTATACCCTCTATTTGCCTTTGCATAAGATTAAAACGTTTAAAATATTTACCTATTCGTTCAGTAAATACATTGCTGCTGGCAAAACACTCTGACGCTGTGTTAAACAATATGACCAACCACTCGTTTATATCAATGTTACTGTTTCCCACTGTTTCTTCTTGATGAGATGCTAGATTATCCCAATACTGTAAAACAGCATTGATAAAGCATATGTAACAATCTAGTAACGTCTCCATGTAGTTTAGTAAGAGGCAGTGAACGTCTCCACAATCGTAGTAGGTTATTGTTACCAATAAAATTCAACCATTCAGTTTTACACTCATTTTGCATTACATCCAGCATTACATCCAGCTTGGTTTAGCAGACCATTTGGGACTGCCATCTTGATATAAAAATTATCTTATCGTCTTGTCACTGTAATAAAAAAAAGTATTTTTTGGTAATTTTTTTTTCGTTATATAGTTTGCATTTTTCTAGCGTCAAACTTGGAGATGATTCGTGTCGCCGGCACAATTTTGTATCGTTTGTCAGTTTCCAAGTCAGCTAGTTTAGACCAAGCTTTGTTACCACATCAATTGAGGTACATAAAAAAAAAAATGCCGCAAAAATACCTGAAAACCCGTCTGTTCAACCAATGTGTTTTACCCACAATGACGTATGGTGCAGAAACATGGACGCTCAGCAAAGAAACTGTTCACAAGATGCGAGTCGCACAACGGGCCATGGAGCGTGCCATGTTAGGCATCATGTTAAGCGATAAAGTTAGAAATACGGAGATAAGAAAGAGAACCAAAGTGGTAGACATCGGATCCCGTATAACTAAACTGAAATGGCAGTGGGCTGGACACGTTGCAAGATGTGGTGATGGCAGGTGGAGTAAGTCCCTAACAGAATGGTGGCCTCGTGTAGGAAAACGAAGCCGCGGCAGACCAATACAGAGGTGGGTCGACGACATCGAAAAGTACGCAGATAGGACCTGGCCAAGAGTAGCTCAGAACAGGGATGAGTTGCGTAAGAGGGAGACGGCTTATGCCCTGCAGTGGGCGGAAATAAGCTGTCAATAATGATGATATGTGCTTGATTTGAAGACATATCTTCAAAACTAATATTATTAGGTAGGTATATAAAATTAGTTTGTATAAGAAATTATCTTACAATTTTCTCTTATGATATCACCAATAGGTAGAACTAGACTGAATATCAGAGCATATTCAAGTTGATATTTATACCACTTTTATTAGATACTTTTGCACTTTTCTCACAGTATTCCATGTCGACGAAAAACCTCAACGTCCTATCTCGATAAAAACAAGTCTCATTATATTATGTGGATAAATAAACCTCAATGTATTATCTGATGATAATTATTCACATGACAACTTTTGTTTTTCATGTTAATAAAATAAAACTTAAAAACGATAAATTTACTACAAATTTATTTTATAAAAAACAAAAAAAAAACTGTTATGTCACGTAATTACATAATATTTATAGTTTAGATATCTTAGCTAGAGAATGTTGACCTCTAATTTCACTTTTATTTAATTTATCAAAATGATTATGAGCCCAATATATTAATTACGAGTACACTTTCAATTGTCATTTTATATTGCAGACAAGTTCCACTTAGGGGAAAAGTTGTTGTTGTAATACGAGGGGTAGTTTTAGTAATAGCAGTTGATGTTGTTTCATCTATTCCACTGCCTTCTGATGTTAATGTTTCAGTTTTATCAGATCCATCATGGTGGCGATGGAAAGATCTTCCAGTCTTCATTCCGTTCCTCGATACTTTTACAGAAATTTCCAATCCTCATCTGTGAATTTCTGTTTGAAAATATCCCACGTCCAGGTTTGTGGCAAACTATTTGTTAAGTTGCTGCTTCGCTTCATACGATTTTTGACCTAATGCACGACTTCCAATTTATACAAAGCAAATTATTATTGCTACTGCATAAACGTACATTTCGCTAATTTCTTCTATATGATTCATTACTTCTTATAATCATGATATGCTTTTTCGAGGGTACGCTATTGTCTGTCTGTACTCAAATTTTTATCTTCATAAAAGTCAAATTTCATCAACTATTTATGTAAAACATTTTTACAGCTCACATCCAACAATTTAACATTCTTTAAATTGTTATTATTACTAGCACACTAATCACGCAGATCTTCATCTACTGATTGTGATACATTTTTCTTTAAAACTCCTATCCCATTGTCCTGCGTGGTATACATTACAATTACCCATGATAGATAGATAGATAGATAAACACTTTATTTGCACACCAATAATTACAGAAAAATACCAGAGGAAAATACTTATTCTAAGTAATGTAAAGGGCTGTCTTATCGCTTAAAGCGATTTCTTCCAGACAACCCATGGTGAAAGGCTTCTGAATAATATTTTGTTGTTTTATTTTAAACGAAGAATACCATCGACACGATGCTCAACCAACAGACGTTCTCAATATTTTCCAATAAATTCATCCAATACTATTCATCATCATTTATTTCAATCTACGGAACTTTACATGTTGCACTATTTAGCACTGTTAACACTAATTAGATGCAGCTGCACCAGAGCCGGAACCACTAATGCTGCGAGCCGAGTCAAGCAACAATTGTGTGGCCGTACGTTCACCCGTGGAATAATATTCCAAGATGGCTGGATCGTCTCCATGCACTTTTGCGATGAACGCACTGAACATCTCTTTAGATTCTTTAAGAAGAATCGCCGGTACGCAATAATTGGTCAACCACGCAGAGACGTGCGTGGTACAGAAATGATGCCAGCTGGGTATAGAAGGCCCGCGGATCGTGAAGGTGTCAACCGAGAAAGTAAGTGCTCTGTCTTGATATTCTTGGGACGTCATGTTGAATACTGGATGTCACAGGTGTAAAGTGTCACAGGACTTAATTGTAATTCGTTGTGGTGACGTAGACTATTCTAGCCCGATTTTCTCAATTGTACCTATAAGCTCGCAGGAATAATGTGTTTTGTAAATAAAAATTGTTTTAATTCTTGCAGGTCATATTTTATTGTACGATGAAAAATAACATGAAACGTTTAAGTACGATTATTTATAAAAATAATTAAAGAAGGAATGATACGCCACGAAAAAAGAAACGATACTTATCGTACGCTTATTTACTAAAAATTAATTTGTCTTTCTACACATAAATACTTTGTATAGTTGTAAACATTGTACTGTTGACTATTTTTTCTGAATAAACTCAGTTGATACCGTATGGCACTTTTATCACTCGATCGGCACCAATTAGAGATGTTCCCATCTGTGAAAATGAAATTGAATATGGCGGTGGTCGCGTCAGCGTTTAACTGAAGATGTCTACGACGTACGTTATTAACATACCGGCATTGTCTCAAGGCAGACTGTGAGAAAATATGAGGGGTCAGGAGTCTCGCCAACTGGATACACTTCATTGATTTTCTCAAACAGTGTTGAAGTTCAGTTTTCGTAATATATACAACAGTATTTACCACTCAACGAGTCCTGGTGATGGTTGACGATGCTTTAATGTCCATCGGTTGTCGGTAGCTTCAGGGCTGGTGAGTGAATTCTCTAATATACTTAAGGCTTCTAATCGTTTGTCCATCCCTGATGAACCGTTTTCGCTTTGTCGATTACGAACAGTTTCTGATAGTATAGCCTGTAACTTTGGTTTTTCATCCATTCTATGTATCACTTTGGGCCAGCGAGATTGGAAGATTGAGAAACCATATTTCAAAGCCCGACCTAAAGGTGTTATTTCGTTAGTTTTGGAGATTTGCGATGCATTGGACGAGTGGGGAACATCCGAATTATCAACTTCTGTCATTGCTTTAGGATAGTAAAGTTTCTCTGTACTATATTCCTGTTCGTTGAAGCAACGACTCTCAGGGAATCTCATAGAATAATCACGAGGAACGTCGTCATCACTATCTAGGTTGATTACACTCTCTGTTGATTGTTATTCTGAAACTTAAATTGTAATTCTGAAACTTCAATTTCATTCACCATTAAAAATTTGTGTCAGCAGACTTTGAAAGCCATTTTTGGAATTCCGATAGATTAGAACAATGAGAACTTCCTTCTGTGACGATTACGTTACAGTCGCAAGATTCTTCTATACCATGTGCGCTTTCATTAAAGCAACGAATCACACGATAGTAAAAGTCTGAAACAAAAATGTTATTGTCATTCAAGTAGAACTAAGGCCTAAATGTATAGTCTGTATTTGACAGAAAAATTGGATTAATTTTACACAAAAATGTTTACTGTGTAGATATTGGAACAGCTCTCGACTAAACTTCTGTTCAACTACGCCCGAAGTAAAAATGTATATATAATCATATATGATGATGTGAAGCATTCTAACGGTCGTACGGCGTAGGGCGTTAGTTATTAGACTGGCAAGCGCGCGGCTGGGTTCAAATCTTACTTAGGGCAAATACGATTTTTACTCAAGCCTGAAACACGTATTTACTTACTTAAAGCCTGAAACTCGTATTTACTTACTTAAGTACTTGTGTTAAATTTCGAATATAAAAGACTTTTTTTTACTGGAGCTTGTATGAAGTTACGAATAGAAAATACTATCTAATATTGTTTTTCCATACAAACTTTGAACTCCCGTTTCATCCCCTTCAGGGGTGAATTTTGGAAAATCCTTTCTCAGTGAACTATCATCAGGGAAGTAACGTCGTAATAACTATCTGCATGCCCAATTTCAGCGCAATCCAAAACAATATTGATTTTCACACTTTGTTACCCCATTTTACCCCTCTTAGGGGTGGAATTTCAAAAAAACATGAAACATGTATTTACTTATTTTTTTACTGGAGCACTTGTATGTAGTTTCGAATAGAAAATACTGTCTAATCTTGTAATTCCATACAAACATTGAACCCTCGTTTCATCCACTTCAGGGGTGAATTTTGGAAAATCCTTTCTCAGAGGGTATTAACGTCGTAATAACTATCTGCATGCCAAATTTAAGCGCAATCCGAAACTATATTTATTTTCACACATTGTTACCCCATTGCAGCACCTTCATTTTTTTACTGAAGCACTTACGTGAAGTTTCGGATAGAAAAGACTATCTAATGTTGTTTTTCTTTACAAACTTTGAATCCCCGTTTCATCCCCTTCAGGGGTGAATTTTGGAAAATCCTTTCTCAGAGGCAACTAACGTCGTAATAACTATCTGCATGCCAAATTACAAATTACAAAATTACATTTATGTGAAGTTTCGGATAGAAAACACTATCTAATCTTATTTCTCCATACAAACTTTGAACCCCCATTTCATCCCCTTAAGGGTCGAATTTTGGAAAATCCTTTCTTAGTACACCCTTACGTACTAAGACAAATATACCCTCCAAATTTCATGTCTCTACGACCAGCGGTTTAGGCTGTGCGTTGTCTGTCAGTCAGTCAGTCAGTCAGTATGTCAGGACAAAGATTCTTATTTATTATTTATAGTATTAGATATGATTATAACTTGTTATATATGCTTCTGTACAGTTATGTATAACTATACATTTATATATGATTATATATATATATATATATAAATTCTCGGGCTGTTCAACTACGTTCAAGACTGATCTACTTCCATGAGAACTTCAGCAGAGTAGCGACTAAAAAACTCTTAATCATAGAACTAACCTGTGCTGTACATGATTTGCGCCAAGTACAAGTTCCAGTTTCTTCCAGGACTCTCGGAGTTTTTGACCCGTTCTCTAGTGATCGCACATGGTTCATTGGAATATGCTACCAAGATTATTATACGATCTTTATCTTGCCATCTTATCCAGGACGTTGGGATACAACAGACTATACTAAGCCTTATTTATTTATTGTTCTGGATGTGCACAAATTTTATCTTGCAGTTCGGCTTGCGTCCATCTAAAAAAACAGAAAAAATCGGTCAAAATGTAATCTCATCAATCAAGATTAAACACATGCGTAGATATATCAATAGCAATAAAAGAAATAGACCAACCTTAACAAATTTTCTATTTGTTACTCTAAAATATAAATAATTTTATTAATCAATTATAATTTCGTAACGGCGAACGTTGCTGGACGGGAGCGAGTGAATTAATGATTAAATTGCAGCCGGAGCGATACATATTTATATCATTGCGCCTATATAATAAGTTTGGTTTCAATAGGTATAACTACGCTGAATGTTTTTTATTGTTTTCCCTATAAGCAATGAGCTCTGGGCAGTTCCCAACTGGAACAAACAGCTATTCATAACAACATAACAGCGTATTAATTAGGTAAGTTACAACATTGATACCACGTCACTTACCTAACGTAATTATCAATAAGATATTTTAGTGGGGAGTTTTAGTCACAGAATTTTTGTTAGATTCGGGTTGCCGTTTGGACTTTCTTCTACAAATATAAACGCATTTTTTTGAACGCGATCTTTGAAAAAACATGGCTGATCAGCAGCCGTGCTAGATGAGTAAACTAGGTCAAGGTCACTCAACAAACTGAAAGAAATTCCTGTAAATATTTAGAAATTTAAAAGAACCTTATAAAAAATGATCTCACCTTTTTATACGACAACAGCCTGTTTTTGGCACAGATATTTATAGCGCTGTCAAGTAGTCAATTGAGAGCGTTTAAAGCCAGTCAACTCAACTTTCGACTTTCGACTAACGTTCGAACAAACTATAGTGCTTCTAAAGATTTCTAGCACCTGCGCAATATATTATTACAAATGAAATGTCGCTTTGTATGAAACTATAAGTATAACTACATTTCGATCACACATAACCCCTCAAGTTTTAATAAGCAGAACAGATTTTGTATCGTACCTGCTATCGACAATATTTTCGCTGAAGCTGGAAATAAATAATTCTCCGCACAAGGAAATTATGTTTTTTATTTTATTTTAAGAAATGTCATTATTAATATTAAAAGACGATGCAGCGGCCCATGTCAACGTCTACTTTGAATCAGCATTAATTATAAGCAATAATTGCATGACCGCTTTTTCAACTTCACTCAATGCTTTAATAGCAGCGCCAGGCGTAGATGACATAGACGTCGATAGAAAGTAAGTTTCGTCAATAACATCTGCCCAGCTCAAACTCACTAGAAACAAAACTCGTAGATCATTTTAGCTTGCAAAAACTTGGCATAAGTAGAGGCTAGAGGTGGGTCGTAATCGGTTCTACGCGTAACTAGTTATACGTAGTTTCATGATTGCGCGTAAGCCGTTTTAAAAACGCTTATTTTTGTAACCGGTTATTTCTACACAGCACACACATTGAGAACAGTTTTGCACGCGCACTAAAATTGATGCTGTTAATATCACGTTACAAAGATAACAAGTCTTCGCATTTCGGTAATACATTATTTTGATTTTATTCACTATTTCGTGAATAATGTTAATAGCTTGTACACAGTAACAGAACATCGCCGCACAAAACTGCGTACGCGTAATCTTCTAACCATTTTGCATTACATTTTTGAGAAAAGGAACGTTTCTTACCACAAAACTGCTTACGAAAAATAACTGCTTACTTTCGATCCGCGAAACTACGTATACAATTATTAGCCTCGTAAGCAGTTTCTAGAACCGCTTACGTTAAATAACGCCCACCACTAGTAGAGGCCCGTTCCTTCAGAATTTCGTAGTGAGGGTTATAGCCGGATGCTTGTGATCGGTCTCTTAATTTGTGACTAAACAGGTCGATTGATCGAAGAATGCTAACCACTAATGGTCGAATGATCTTAAATTGTTCCGTCAATGTAAGCCTCCTTATGACAGTCGATATATCGAAAAACGATTCGGAGACGATAATATTTTGGATGTTGGTGGTAACCTTTGGTGTAGAATTAGATTGGACTCCGTGACACGGAGTCGTGTACTGCGACGCGTAGAGTAGTGCGTCTCCAAGGTCATCTGCATAAGGAAAATGAAAAGGAATAGTGAATCTTAACGAATAATAAGAGACAGGTAATGATCAATAAGGTACCGACTCACCTGATTTATAATAGACGGTAGCCAGGTACGTCTGCCAATGACAGAACACTGCCAAGTTCTCGGTGATGTATTGTAGCACGGTCTGATCCTCATTTGGAGGCGGATAGCGCACGAACACAATCTTGTCCATGACTGAGTTAAATTACTCGAAACGCAGGTAATTTTTTTTTTACTCAAAGCTGCCTATGAACTCAACAACCAGGTATTGTTTAACTTTCGGCTTAGGCTTCATCTGGAAGGTGCAAAGGTTGGTTTGAGAAGCAAATTCACGTCTGTTGAGCTTATCAATGCATAATAACGTATACATGAACTCACCATATATTTCATCGTCGACTTCACTTTACTTCAAAAACGTATATTTCTGTGCTTGGATCAGGATAAAATTGTTTGACAAGAAGATTCCCCTTCATTGCCAAGTCAAACGTGTCCCATTGAAATGCATTTATTGAACCCAGTCTGGGAGATAATCAAATTGAATCTAAAATTAAATGCAGGAATTGATACGAGGCGCCGGTTTGAGGGCCCGGTGGCGTATTCGGGAGAACGGTCGGCTTTGATGCCGAGGTACAGAGTTCAAACCACGCCGTGCACCAATGGATTTTTCTATAGAAAAATTTATGTGCGCTTCTCACAGTGGCCCTCCGGTGAAGGAAAACATAGTTAAGAAACCAACAACCCCCGCATGGTGGTAGGTCGCTATTTAGTGTCCGCCTGGCCAGCTACCACCCTCAAGTTAGAAAATCTGTCGCCAAACATCTAATGTGTTCCGGCAGCTATCCTTGAGACCCAGTTCCCATTCTAGGCCTAGCGTGCTTACCGTCTTCGACCGCATCATCACTTATCAACAGGTGAGATAGTGGTCTAACGCTAGCCTTAATATCTTATAATTAAAAAAAAGGCGCAAACACCAATAGCTAATTTTGATTTTAAACTTATCGTGAATTTGTAACATTATTATTGTTATATACCGGCTGTAATTCACGTACCTTTAGTCGAATTTTCTCGACCTAGGTTTCGAGCGAGTCAATCGCTCTTTCTCGGGAGTGAGGTCACGAGGTGAGATCGCGATGTTCACTAGCGAATAGCTAACATCGTCGATACATAAATAGGTGATTTTGAAAATGAAAAATAAACGGCCGGATGTCGTATATATAAATATTTTATTACAACAAAAATACGTTTTTTTTTTTAAAGAAATTTTTATCAGAAACTGTTTCTAGCATAGTTATTATCAATAGTGTAATTAACGACTTGTTATGTCAGTAGTCAGAATAATATTGAGATAAAAACAAAGCCAAATAATTTTTTGCACCCAAAGTATACGAACACTTTTTTATATAAAAACACCTTGTTATTGCGATGGCAAATATGTATCGGAACTTTGCCAAGAGCATTGAACTCAAACGGAATTAATTTGATTTTGGTGCGTGTTCTATTCTCACCAAGGTTATTTTCGATAAACACACAATTTTATTTTGTTATAGAAATGCGTCATACTGCGCAGTGCGCACATTGACGATTATCGTCCAATGGAATGTCATAGGCAGATAACTAACGACGTAGTTAAGTTAAGTTGACTTATGGTTCGATTGAGACTCATTACAAACTAAAAAATATTTATTAGAATGAAATTAATAACACGATAACTGTTTCACTTGTTTATTCTATACCCCGAGTATTGTTATAACGTCGCTCACAATTTCTTTTCTAACTTGGACCTCCCCATCATTCTCTACTTTTTGGCGGTTCAGCTGAAGGTACTTAGACATGTTTTGATGCATAATTTTTAGGCAAATATCTCGGAGCTCGAGTAATTACGGCGTTCAAATGCCACGGGGTTGCTATGTCCTAGCTGAATCTGTTCAAAGTCAGTATGGTTTATATATAGGTATGGTAACCTCTATGATGTATTCCAGTAGTTTCAATTATCGGTTTGATCGTCAGGAAAAAACGAGACGTCATAAATTTCTTCCTTTCCGCTTTTTTTTCTCGAAGTTCATAGGGCTTTCATATCTGGAACTGGTGCAGATCTCTTCTTTTGTAGGCGCTTTAATTGCCGATTGGATGAAAAATCATTTCTGGTCATTTAGGTTTTTTTATAGTGGAAGAAACAGCGTACTTCGGAATCTCTCTGTTACGATATTTATAGCATCGTAAGATCAATTCGGGAGCAGCCATATCATCAACATTCGTCGATAACACTATTACATGATAAATAGCAACATAACATAACAGGAAAAATATAACAGGAAAATTTTGTTTTAAAGATTCAAAACAATAAGTTCTCAAAACAATAAGTAATCTAAATTGACCGCTGTTGACCGTTAGTGGATTCGGGTTTGAGCATGGAGTGTCAAGGCAACATCCGAACACGTTTCGGCTGCGTGGTACGACGTTATCGGTTCCTTACATTGCCTACGCTGCGGCGTCATAGTAGCCAGTTTACGGGTTAGTATTTTGGCACTTAGTGCAATGCCAAACATGCTTCCGCAAAAAAAAAATGTCGGTAGATTCGTTGCAAGTAAATTATTATCCGAATTAAACGTTAGCTGTTTTGTAAATTTCTACATGGAAAACTCGCCTAGTAACTTAAGTATATAGAATCGTCAAGAACTAATCTGGTCAGGCCTAGGCAAGACATGAAATACATCGTTTTTATCCCTACGGGGGAAAAATGTTTCATATTTCATGGTCTGTGCCGTATGGATTTTGACCTGTAAGAAATCTTTGGGTTCTGACGACACGGGGATAGCGTGTAGATGTGCTAGGACAAACTAGTAAGTACAATAAGTGCTTGTATCTAATTAAACACCATTCAATAATAATCTTATTCGTATTTATTTTAAATGAAACAGCTACAAAGTTATCAAGAAGTAACTAAATATAATCATATCGTAGTAAAACTAGAATTGACTAAGACAAAGAGACAGAGAGAGACTTAAGACATTGGCATCATCTTTGGATGGAGTAGTAATTATTTCTTTAAAATAATGTTTAATCACATTCTTATCACTTTTGCAGTTACCATTCTTTAATATTATGTCCATTTGGACATAATTGTCCTTTCTGGAAAAAGCGACAGCAGAACTGATGCTGCCTGGTGAAAAATGTATTTTCAATTCTGAAAAGCGGTTTTTATCCATCCCGCTATAATAGTTTTAGATGCAGCCATCACACGTCGTCTAGGAGTAATAAACAAAAAAAAAAAAGAATGGATGCGATTGCCTCCATTGTTTCCTTTACATTCTGATATAGTTAAGTATGACTTAATCCAATGAACCGGGTCAAGTTTCTTATTAGGTACTTGTATTAGTTTCCAAGCGGATTGTCTATGAGAACGAACTTATCCAAAATATTTACAATCGATCTATATCTAACTACATGTATACAACTACACTATCTATACGATCTAGACGATGATATCCGGATTTGGATAAATCGAAAGAACTAATTCACATCACTAGGAACGTTACGCACAGTCTAGTCGCTGTTTGAAAAGTATCAGATTTAATGTGAAGGTCTGATTTCGTCGTGTCAGATGTAACTGAGTTATCGCGAAATTATTGATTGTCTTTGTTTTCACTTTTTATATTTTGTACCTTCTCCTAGCCTGGAAAACACCGTCTTGTTCTTTTGACTAGTACTTGAGCCTTATTTAGTGGTCAGTATGACCAATGAGGTAACTGACCAAAAACACGTGATGTCGTAACGTGCTCTAATAAACTTAAACGTGATTTTTATTCATCCTGCTATAATTGTTTTAGATGCAGCCACCACACGTCGTCTAGGAGTAATAAACAAAGAATGGATGCGATTGCCTCCATTCTTTCTTCTACATTCTGATATAGTAAAGTATGACTTAATCCAATGAACCGGGTCGAGTTTCTTATTTGGTACTTGTATTCGTTTCCAAGCGGATTGTCTATGAGAACGAACTTATCCAAAATATTTACAATCGATCTATATCTAACTACGTGTATACAACTACACTATCTATACGATCTAGACGATGTTATCCGGATTTGGATAAATTGAAAGAACTAAGTCACATCACTAGGAATCTTACGCACAGTCTAGTCGCTGTTTGAAAAGTGGCAGATTTAATGTGAAGGTCTGATTTCGTCGTGTCAGATGTAACTGAGTTACCACGAAATTATTGATTGTCTTTGTTTTCACTTTTTATATTTTGTACCTTCTCCTAGCCTGGAAAACACCGTCTTGTTCTTTTGACTAGTACTTGAGCCTTATTTAGTGGTCAGTATGACCAATGAGGTAACTGACCAAAAACATGTGATGTCGTAACGTGCTCTAATAAACTTAAACGTGATTTTTATTCATCCTGCTATAATTGTTTTAGATGCAGCCACCACACGTCGTCTAGGAGTAATAAACAAAGAATGGATGCGATTGCCTCCATTCTTTCTTCTACATTCTGATATAGTAAAGTATGACTTAATCCAATGAACCGGGTCGAGTTTCTAATTTGGTACTTGTATTCGTTTCCAAGCGGATTGTCTATGAGAACGAACTTATCCAAAATATTTACAATCGATCTATATCTAACTACGTGTATACAACTACACTATCTATACGATCTAGACG
The DNA here is from genome assembly GCA_954871355.1 of Cabera pusaria. Classification (NCBI taxonomy): domain Eukaryota; kingdom Metazoa; phylum Arthropoda; class Insecta; order Lepidoptera; family Geometridae; genus Cabera; species Cabera pusaria. Next base: position 18,555,473 of record OX940905.1, read on the forward strand.
ATGTTATCCGGATTTGGATAAATTGAAAGAACTAAGTCACATCACTAGGAATGTTACGCACAGTCTAGTCGCTGTTTGAAAAGTGGCAGATTTAATGTGAAGGTCTGATTTCGTCGTGTCAGATGTAACTGAGTTACCACGAAATTATTGATTGTCTTTGTTTTCACTTTTTATATTTTGTACCTTCTCGTAGCCTGGAAAACACCGTCTTGTTCTTTTGACTAGTACTTGAGCCTTATTTAGTGGTCAGTATGACCAATGAGGTAACTGACCAAAAACATGTGATGTCGTAACGTGCTCTAATAAACTTAAACGTGATTTTATTTCATCCTGCTATAATTGTTTTAGATGCAGCCACCACACGTCGTCTAGGAGTAATAAACAAAGAATGGATGCGATTGCCTCCATTCTTTCTTCTACATTCTGATATAGTAAAGTATGACTTAATCCAATGAACCGGGTCGAGTTTCTTATTTGGTACTTGTATTCGTTTCCAAGCGGATTGTCTATGAGAACGAACTTATCCAAAATATTTACAATCGATCTATATCTAACTACGTGTATACAACTACACTATCTATACGATCTAGACGATGTTATCCGGATTTGGATAAATTGAAAGAACTAAGTCACATCACTAGGAATCTTACGCACAGTCTAGTCGCTGTTTGAAAAGTGGCAGATTTAATGTGAAGGTCTGATTTCGTCGTGTCAGATGTAACTGAGTTACCACGAAATTATTGATTGTCTTTGTTTTCACTTTTTATATTTTGTACCTTCTCCTATTTTGACTAGTACTTGAGCCTTATTTAGTGGTCAGTATGACCAATGAGGTAACTGACCAAAAACATGTGATGTCGTAACGTGCTCTAATAAACTTAAACGTGATTTTATTTCATCCTGCTATAATTGTTTTAGATGCAGCCACCACACGTCGTCTAGGAGTAATAAACAAAGAATGGATGCGATTGCCTCCATTCTTTCTTCTACATTCTGATATAGTAAAGCATGACTTAATCCAATGAACCGGGTCGAGTTTCTTATTTGGTACTTGTATTCGTTTCCAAGCGGATTGTCTATGAGAACGAACTTATCCAAAATATTTACAATCGATCTATATCTAACTACGTGTATACAACTACACTATCTATACGATCTAGACGATGTTATCCGGATTTGGATAAATTGAAAGAACTAAGTCACATCACTAGGAACGTTACGCACAGTCTAGTCGCTGTTTGAAAAGTGGCAGATTTAATGTGAAGGTCTGATTTCGTCGTGTCAGATGTAACGAGTTACCGCGAAATTATTGATTGTCTTTGTTTTCACTTTTTATATTTTGTACCTTCTTCTAGCCTGAAAAACACCGTCTTGTTCTTTTGACTAGTACTCGGGCCTTATTTAGTGGTCAGTATGACCAATGAGGTAACTGACCAAAAACGCGTGATGTCGTAACGTGCTCTAATTAACTTAAACGTGATTCTCATACGCGCCACGTTGCGTTATTGAAAAATTGTATTCTGTATGCCACACAAGAGGTTTTCTATGTCAAGTTTTTCTTGCTACACATAGACCCTTTTTACGATCTTAAATTATTATACATACAACATATCTTGTTGAAAAAACCAAACACTACCCTCTGTGAATTTATAAGAAAAAAAGGTAAGAAAACTCACCTAAGTGTGCTGCACAATCTTCACATTAAACATATACAATATTTTATTCTGTTTCATTGCAGACAGCTGTAACACTGTAACATTTCTTTAGGACATTATGCTCCGGTGTAATTTGAGCTTTTACCACACATATGTCTCCATCTCGTTTTACTTAAACATATCCAACTGCTGAATCACTAGAGTTCGCGCTCGATCTGAATCAAACAACAATTCAATACGAAGAAAATTGATCATATACCGAGATCGGTAAGTAGTATGATATTGGGTGTTACGGCACTGGTGTACCGTAGAACCCCCAATATCATAAGGGTGCTAATTAAACTGGCTTCTTTTAAATAGCATTTTTCGCCTCTAAAAATCTGCGTTGCCTTCTAAATTACTAAGTCAGCCAAAATTAAAGAGCATCGTTATTCAGATGCTTTTTAAGCGTCTCGTTATCTTCATGTGAACCACTGTAAATATAACTCAGCACCGTGGTTATTTTTTGCATCTACATTTGTAACATGCATTCAAACAGTAAACTTCTAAAATAAATATTTTGTATTCTGTGCCGTCGGCTTTTGAGATAAAATCCTTCAATTTACCCTGAGATACATAGGTGTCTTGGTTCCCCGTGTCGCCTCAGCCGCGCTCTTATCCAATTCTTGCTCTTATCGCGCGAGGGGGCGTGTGGTCTGGAGTAAGCACGCTACTTCCCAGTAACTTGAGATTATAGAGTCGTCAAGAGCTTATCTGGTCAGGCCTAGGCAAGACATGAAATACATCGTTTTTATCCCTTCGGGGAAAAAACGTTTCATATTTCATGGTCTGTGCCGTATGGACCTTGACCTGTGAGAAATCTTTGGGTTCTGACGACACGGGGATAGCGATATCCATCCCGCTGTAATAGTTTTAGATGCAGCCACCACACGTCGTCAGTAGGTGGTTATTGGGTGTTCTACTCCACCCACAGGGTGGTGGGTGGAGTAGAACACCCAATAACTAAAAATTGATTATCTCTCGCCATTTGTGTTTTAGAACTCTCAATGACCCCGGAGTAATAATTTTGATCAACTGTGTTCGTAACACACGGTTGGATGATCCATGGTAAGTATCATCCTGAGAGTCCAAGGCAGGATTATCTCTCGCCACATGCGATGCCTAAGTACAATCGGTTAAGTGATGGTAAGTTTCACTTTGGGAGCCCAAGGTTTGTCGATTGCGATTCCTAGCCTACCTGTGTTTTGAGTATATCGTATAGTCCGATTAACCTGTTTTACTACTTCTACTAAAGCCGTAATTACTTTTTGTCGGAATACTTACGATAAATTACCGCGCACTATCCAGTGCGACTTTTACCTTTACCGTGCACCAGTCAGTGCAATTAAGGATAAAAGTATAGTGCGACTTAACCATACCGCACACTATACTTCAAGATTATAAAGGAACAGTTTGGGTGTAGTTTATTAATAACACAAAGTCAAATTCTCAGCTTATTACCAGTATTTTGTTCTAGTCCTAAGTGAGAATATAAAAAAATATAATTTTACTTACATCATCTCACAAACAATAAAACCAAATGAAATATTCAGTTGTAACTAGTGTTTTTCACTGGTAGTAACTGAAAATTTACTTACTTAAATCTTACAAACTAATTTTGTATGACGAAATATTTATTAGATCAAACAAGATACATTTGTATAATTCCAGAGCGTAGGTGTTCATACTGGAAATCTGAAACAATATAAAAATATTACAAAATTAAAATCTGCTACCCTATTGCTTACAGAGAAGCATACATTTTTGAACAATGTGTCTATGTACCTTTATTATTAATTGATTGATATACTTACAAAAATCTTTAATAGAAAATGAAAAAGAATCATTCATTATTCTTATTACTGCTACTAAAATGTTAAAGTCATACCTCAAAAAATTTACAAAACTAAATATACATTATTTATCAAAACATGTTTCGTTAATAATATAAATACGTTAATGATTAAACTATTACTTCATCATCATCATAATCAGCCGCTATCAGTCCACTGCTGGATATAGACCTTTCCCAAGTCACTGTTCACCGCTTCTTAACTTTTACTTATCTAAACATAATTTTGCGAAACGTTCACCACAAACATGAAATATTTTGCCATCGGGACGATACGTTTTTAGTCGCCACTTCCACACCAACATATGGGCCCGAGATAGATATTCTTTTTTTAATATTAGTAAGCACTGCAGAGTTTTTGTGTGACAGATATTTCTCACACCAATATAAATATTTATGGATGACTCTATTTAATGTCATTAACCACAATGACAGAACCGTTTCGTCGATTTTGGAAGATAATTGTAATTCCACACACATCCACTTACGTCTCTCTGCTTGTTTGTTTATGTACCATATAGGTAGCTCTAAACAAAGTTGTTCTTCCATCGTGGTATTTTTTTTTTCTAACCAATTATTCATAATAGTCACATCTCCGGCCAGATCTAGTATCCGGGATGTGATGTTATTAATCTCTTCCATAACAATAATCATTGCTGCTATAGTGCGTTTTTCCATCACATCAGCTGAGATGATTCCTATGAACGAATTTATTACATTGTCACTAAGCACATATTCATCACAAACCATATTGTGTCGGATTACAAATTTCTCAATCATTTTAATAAACAATTGGTTCAAAAGCACTTTTACTTCCGCCATGATAAATTACTTTATTCAACGTCTAGAACTTTGCATGTAAAGCTGCTCAATGTTTTATTCTAATGGAATCCTAGTGGCGTAACGAACGCAGAACCATATGATAAAAAATTGACTACCGTACCATTCTTCTACATTACATGATTATGTATCTAGGTAATATTAGTAATTAGAGATGTTTCAGTTTAGCATATTTAAGCAAGGATGTAGAATTGAAATTTAAATTGTAGTAAGCGAGGAACATCCTCTTCGCTGTTCACGATGATATGGTAGAAAGAAGCACACCGTTGCCGTTTATGGGGCAAGGTTTATTATATGAGATAGAAGTATTACCTGATACTAGAATACTTAGGAGAATAAGTAGGGGAAGAAAGACTGTGAGTGAGGCGTTTTAGGCGGAGTTTGCAGCGTGCATGTTCTTAAGACCTTAGATGCCTGGGTCCCACACCAGGCCTGGTGCAGCCTTAGGGCTACTCTGCCCCCTCATTCCACCTGGTAAACACCACAACATGTTACAATGTATGGTAATCATTAGATTATTTAAAGGGTATGTTCGCGGGGGAAAAGTTTGAGCATTTTAAGAGAAGCCTTTCCTGACCCTTACTAATAATATTAGGGAAAGATTTGAGAGTAGAAAAGTGGAAGTTATAGTCGCTATCTCACTGCTTTTAAGTTTATAATATATATGGTATTATTATATGTTAATAAATATGCCACGTACATGACCGATAGGTCTAAAGGAAGGTTTTTAGGTAAGAAATATAACACTACACAACAAGATTTTGGATGAAATGTACAATTTAGCCTTTTTAAGCCTCTAACAATTTTGCCCATCTTGTTAGACGGATTCACATGGAAAGGTGGATTGATTTTAATGAAATTATACCTGTATCTCGGCGTTAGACAGAGATCTAGCTTTGCCACGAGAAAGAGCACAAGGCCGCATGGGAATATAACATCGATATAATTTGAGCACTTCGTGCATAACAAGTTAAATATGATAACTCACAGTTTCAGTGTCCCTCAAAACTTTGAACAAAAAAACAAAATGGATGTCAAGGCGTGCCATTGACTACTGCACAGTGCAGAGAGTACTGATCCAGTGTTGCCAGGTCTATTTTTCACTTTACCCTAGTTTCCATCATCTTTTACCCTAGATTTGCAGTTTCTTAGAAAAAATACCCTAAGCTCTCATATATATGTTTAAAATTATTTAAAAATGACATAAAAACCGCACTCTGTAGGTACGTTCACGGAATTGTGCCTTATGCTTAAAGCCGGATTAGATTACCCTAAAGATTACCCTAAACAATTATTTTCCCTAAAAATTACCCTGTTATCTCAATTTTACTCCAAATCTAGGGTAAATTACCCTGACTTGGCATCAGTGTACTGATCTGATACTGAATCACCCTACTACGTTATAAGAGTAGGCACTTCCCTACATTGTTGATACCCGATTTATGAACGTACTTTATAGCCAACCTAACTTAACGGAAAGTATTGCTTATAAATTTCATAGAAACTTTTTTTGCAGGGTTAGTTGGTACAAAGTACGTTCATAATTATGGGTTATTTAATAATGTATGCAATGTCGCGAGACGACCACTGTATATTTTTAATTCATTAGCGTCCTCTATGGAGAAACTACGTAACTACTACGATAAGTAGGTTATCATTGAGTATTTACCGTAAGATTTTATCAATTTTTGATTAGACCAAAACTTTGTAATGATTTCGACAGATGGCGTGAAATTTAAATAAGGAAGCCGTTCGATATTGATTATTATATACGAGGAGTTTATTGGATCCATTGATCGAGTTATTTAGATTGAATTTATTTATTGAGTTACCTATTGGAGAGCAATTATTTAGATATATTTATAGTATTTAGTTATTGGTGAGTTGATTAGTGTTCCCGTTAGATGGTAGGACTAGTATAAAAGGATGTATTTGATTATTTAAATTATGGTACTTTTATTAGTTTTATGCTAGATTTGTTGGTAAGATTTTAGGAAGTGTTAATAAATGAAATAATTCAAAACAACGATGTTACAGTATACGATTTTATAATAAATTTCTTAAATATATTCATGATTAACTGTCTGTGAGCAGATTTTAAACCATTGCAAATCCCAGTTACATGAAAACTTAGCTATTATTAATTTATAATTATATTACATATTAATTAATTAGCTAAAGATTTGCGCCCTCTTTGAGAAACGACGTAACTATTACAATAAGTATGTTATCATTGAATATCTTTTATAAAGATTTTATCTATTTATAAGACCCTAACTTGTAATAGTACCGACAGATTAAAATGATTGTATTATTATTATGCGCTTTCAAATTTATTTATTTGTAGTGGATTTTGGGGAGTAATAAAAAAGAAATTTACCAAAAAAAAACCTAATCGGTTCATAAACAGGAGTTAGATATGAGTTATTATGTACATCTGCCACCGTAATGACTTCATTCATTAAAGCCTCGGCTGGCTCCGATTCAATGATAATACTCTGAAAATATTAAAAAAGATTTAATTAACTACATTAATTAATGAATAAAATGCAACTTATATTATAACTCACATGAACTCATACTTCATTTAATTCTATATCATATATGGTACTGTTGGTACTGGTACGATTACTTCGATATGACCCTTTGAAATAAAAAAGTATGCATAATTGTCACATAATAATAATATGGGACTAAAAATAGACAGCCATCAAGTCCAAAATTAGGCTATTAATTAATTAGACCATTTGTACTATGGATACTAGATAACTGATAGTTATATACATATTATCATCAGCTCATAACAGTCCACTGCAGGAGATAGGCCTCTTCCGTAATCTCCACACTTGGCAGGGATCACAGTTCTTGATAATTAATTACAACACCCGCAGGAAGGGTTGGAATTTGCAATACATCATAAATACACATATGAATATCCAGACACGGTAAACCAATAAACATGATCATGCACACAAATTGGTCCTGGGTGGGGATCGAACCCGCAACCACTGACTCAGCAGGCAGGATGACTACCAACAGAGCCAAGAGGCCGGTCAACAAGCAACTGAGCCACGTCATGATCATAAAAAAGACCACAGCGAATACTATACTAAAAGTATGAATATAAAGAAATTTAGTAAACCAAACTTATTTTATTCATTATCATTATGCTATAGATGATGATAAATAGGTAATGTACCTAATTACAAATTTTTAAGAAACAGTTGTGAACTTATGATAAACTTACTGCATTTTGTATAGTCCCATCGCAGTCAAATTGGTTTCATAAATAAAAAGTTTTATAAAAGTATAAATGAAATCTGTTGGGCATAGATCAATTACAGTCGGATCCTCTTTGTGGGGAGATGGGGGTGGAAGTCCGCCACCAGTGCAGCGTATGGCCCTCCTGTGTTCAGACACATTTTTTTTGGCCGTCATTTTGGTTCGTCTCCAAAAACCTTTTATCTGAGGAATATCTCTTGACTTCCCAGTCAATTCTCTTAACCTGTAACAATATAAAAAAAAAACATAAAACTTAGTGGAACTTGAATTTAATTAAAACAACTTTTTAAACAAAACAACTTTAACAACAAACAAAAAAGCACAATTTTATTTTGCGTCCCATACGCATGAGCGAAGAATTAATAATGAATTAAATCTAACACATAAATCAGCACTACAGCTACAGGGATTTACCGAGGATTGTTTTGCATATCAGCACAATTCAGCACATCCCGTTGTCTAGATGCTTACACGGCAGTTTGCGTGTTTATAGTTATGACACGATCGCTAGTACTGGAATGCATGACTTCTCCCTCCCTCACTTCGAAATTATCGGGTGAACACCTGTGAACCCGAGAATTTCGATACATAATATATTTCTTAACATAATATACAATGACTAATGCAATTTATCAAGTCGTCAAACTAATTACAGTTGTGTTTTACTTTTTCTTGTTGAGTCCAATTTTCTGCACGTTCACGATTCTTTTTTTTTAACTTCATTATTAAGTTTATCCATAGCGAAGCAAATTTCTTAGAAAAACACACGAAACATAATAAAATACAAAGAACTCAACCGCACTCATACAATTTGAAAAGTGACACTGTCACTGACATACTACTGACAGCTTTTAAGGAATGAAAACAGACAATTGAACGAATGCTTTGTAGTGTTGCTATTTTAAAATAACGTTTGGTTGTTTAACGATGTTTTAGTTAGTCAAAGGTTAAACACTGTTTTGTAATAGAGATAGTTAGACATCATTTTAAACACTGTTTAAAGCATTAGACGCTGTTTAACTAAACACATGTTTAGAAATGGTTTAATGCCTTTTTTGTAATAACACTGTATAACTCTGTAGGGTGGTCTACTACTAACGTAACTCTGTAGGGTGGTCTACTACTGGGGGACCAGGGTAAGAGAAACAACGTATACTTTTTACCTAATGACAAATCTATATTCACTCAAATATTTAAAGATACTAATCTTATATTGGAGCGTAAACTCCGGTAGATGGAGCTACGTGTGAGGTAAGGGTTCTGAAACTGTAGTCCGCAAAATCTAGACTCGGAATAAAACGACTTAGTACCCAATATAACAATTTATTTCTAGTTTTTAAATTTTTTTTTCATTCAATTTTCATTTTTTCCATCACCTTGTTTTATTATTACCTAATATAGATGGCCCCCCATCCCATGACTCGAGCACAATAATAATAATCCGGGTCCACACCTGGTTGCTCCGGTATGAAAAGACTAATGCTAAGATTACATGCAAAATGCTTACACTACACACACAATGCTTCACTAGTTACAGGAATTTAAATTATACAAACTTAGAGATTTTAACGAGCGATGCTCATTCCGAGATACAATGGTAAAAGATTTAGATGTGCGATGGACTACGTTAGTGGTCAGCCCAGTCGAGTTAGGATAATATTTAGTACAGTAGCCTACGGTAACCTACGGTACCATTCTCTTACACATAACGTTAAACGCTGGAGGACGATCCAGAGAAAAGGACGAGCAGAACCTTAATCGGTAGCCACATGTAGTTGTGCCTCGACGTCCCAAATGGAATGTAGAGTGCGATTAATTATTGGCCACGGGCCAATCGGAGAGTGGCGTAATAAAATAAAAAACTATCTTATTGGGGTACCTGTGGGGTACCAGTACCCACGAGAGAGCCGGGACGCTCTGGTAGGCAGCGTGGATGGGGCGAGAGGAGCACGACCGGGTACACAATGTTTTAAGTTGGTGCTTTGGCGGGGCCCGTCCCCAACGTTCCCGTCCCTCCAGGGTCCCGGGGCTCCAGGACACCCTGCAAGGCCATTTTGATTGGCTGTAAGATCAAATGGTATTACAATTCATTCCATCTTATTGTAATCTTTTAAGTATTTAAAAAGGTTAGCGGGGAACAATTTTAAAACTTAATATTGAATAATTCTTCCCTTAAGAGGTAAAAAGGGAGGCTTTTTAGTATATCAAAAGGAAGAGTAGGCTTCCCTGATTCTTTTAGAAGTAGTTTCAATACTGGGTAGGGTGGATTTGTGATGAAAAGTGATGATATGCATAACCATCAAAAGAGCTACTTTTATTGAAAACTATGGAGAAATATCAATAAAAATTCCTTGAAACACCACCGCAGGGAGCTGTACAACGTTATTAAATTATAGATATTGCTCCTGCATGCATCCATAAGCTAAAAAGTGGTAATTTACATGGTCAACAGGTTTGATCGATTTTCATGATAATCTTTTGTAAAAAGCGGGGAGAACAGATATATATCGCTTCGGGGAATCAAGATCTAGCTTCCTGAAGCATGGCAGCCCGATTTAACCATTAGATTTAGATAATTAACACTCAATGGAGCAACTACGCGTCAAGCCACGATTGACATGACATTGGAATAAGTGAATCACGGGAAATGTTATTGAGAACAGAGATACAAGCAAGAGATCGAATAAACACTTACCGGGTTTAGGTTGTTAACCTTTCTTGAATTTAACGATTTAACTCTTCTTCTTTTAAACTATTTTTGCCTTGAGCGGAGAATGCAGAAAATGGAATCACGCTAAGGTTTTGACAAATCCCGCTCGCCACTCATTTAGTGACGGGGCCTCGTTTACAAATTAAGTACCGATAGGGTCGAATTGACCTCCCGTCCGCCGATAAAATCGAAGTTCATTTGGCCATTATTTTTATATTTTTGTAAAGGAGTGTTTAAAAGGAATGCTTTAAATGAAATAATAATTATTGAATTGGGATCGCCGTTTTAGAAGGCTTAGTAGGCAAATTTATTAAAGAAAAGATATTTTTTGAAGGTATCGATTATCAATTTGAAGACTCGATTTGAAGTATTTAATAATTCGGAACTACACTAATTTTCATCGAAGCCATCTATTGGCGAGTATCCTTAACAAACACAGAACCCGATAACTTCCTAGATGATTTGTATCAACATGCATACTCACGGGTACTGTAACGTAGCGTTACAAACGCTCGTACTTATAGGTTAGCGTAAAACAAAATAAATACTTAATAATAATTAATAAATGAACTGCAGGACAGTACGATTTTTTTATATAGTAATGGATGACGCTGTCTTAGGCTGGCCGCACACGCACGGTTTCCTGATTAGGTTTCCTGATTAGGAATTCAGATTCGGAATTCCGTGAGATTAGCGCAGACGTTCGGTTTTTTGTATAAGGAATTTTATTACATGCTACAGACATTATTAAATTTTCGGCCTCACACATTTTCTAACATACATATAAAACTAGCACGAGCACGATACACGTCCACAGACTACTTAGAGATACTATACACGTCCACTCGCAACAACGCTAGCGCGAGTCTGAATGGAAATTTCCGTTCGTGTGCGGCGGCTGAGCCAAAATGTACGAGATCGCTGCGTTCGGGATGACGTCATTAGGTTTTTTTCCGTTCTAACAACCCGAACGCACGGGGAAAATTTCGAAACGGATATTAGGTTTTTTTCCGTTCGGAAAAAATAAGTACGTGTGCGCGTGTTTGAACGTTTTGTATGAAAGAAGAGCATTCAGGTTTCCGAATCTGCATTCCTGATTAGGAAACCTAATCAGGAAACCGTGCGTGTGCGGCCGGCCTTATCGTTCGGGCGCGGTGGAGAAACCGGCCGCCGCCGCCTGCGGCCTGCATAGACGGCCCCCGCCATTCCTCAATCGCTGTGGAGGCGAGTGCACGTCACTTTGCGCCGCGATCGCAGAGTCTCATTGAATGCGATCTTAAATTTATTAAAACTCAATCTTACTTAATTAAGTTTATAAGTGTTTCTCCGTGTTCCCGTACTGGGTGAGTTGTGCAAATAAGTTATATGCCGTATTTTAAGCTTGTGAATGTATTTTAGTGGTTTTATTGAGTAAACTTGCCGTCGAGTTTGAAATAACCGTTGCAACCTCACTACCCCTTATTTTTGTATTTAGTAATTTACTTATTACTGCAATTAATTAACTCGCCGTAGCTATAATTTTAATTGGTAATCTTCATACTTTTAGTAGATATAAATGTAGTTAAATAATTAATAGTTTAAATTCATAACTGTAAATAGCCGCCTAGCCGTTGCTGAAATTTGGAACTGCCACCTTGGCCATTTCTTTCCCTTGTGCTAGCTATTTGTAGATCTGGAGTGCCCCATAACCCTTAGGTCTTTCTTAAAACCTGCTAGTTAAAGGTCGTAACCACTGTGTTCGGTACAATTCCAGGAACACCCTCTGGGCTTATAATTTGAACCTGAAGATACTGAGATACTGAGAGCCAGAGCCACCTCAACTGTTGATATCGGAAGGACGAAGCACCTGGAACACCTAGAGGACTGCAAGACCGAGGAGAGTGTGGTACCCTGGAACCTAACAGTGCGCGACCTATGACCTAGGCAATATTACCTACGACCTAATAAATACTATATACTAATTCTCAATTTGCCGTGTTATTATTTACTCTGTAAATATAATTGCGACAATGGCGCCCATATACGTGGTCTAAAGGTCATAGTTCGTTTGTGCTGTTCAGGCTTACTACAAACTTAGCTTAGTACCTTGGTGTTGGATTTGCTCGGTGTGCTGTAGTTGTAAAGACGATTGTGTTCCTCAACTGATGTGCCTTTTGATGGATGATAACTATTAATGTAAATTAATACACTCTTTTAAGTTTTTTTTTATTGTTATTAAAATATATATACATATATATATATATACATTATTGGTTTGTTATTAGAATTATTCAACGTACTAGAAATATGTTACCCTGTTTTTTTTGTTCGATTATTTTTGCGTCTTTTCAACCTTAGGCACATTAGTTGAAGCAATTTTTTTTTTGATCAACCTTGTTAGTACCCACTTATTCATCTATCTTTATGTTTTTTCTTCTGGTTTGCTTGTTTTGCATATACACTATCGTTCTGTAACAAAAGCTGATTCTTTGTAACAGAACGGATTAGGTCTGGCTATATTATTCTGCCGTAGATTTTTATTACATTTTTGCTATTATTTGCACAACACACCTATTGACGTTGATAGTAAATATAATTATTGAGTGAATTATTTAAAATGGCTCATCCCATAAAATATTTACTTTTGCAAAAGTCTGAATTAAGCTACGAGGTAGCTATACGTGGTGAATCTCCCCTGGATAGCGTCGAGGGATTGCGAAGGCAGGTTACTAAATTGACTCAGCTGTATCCTGCTGATGAGATAATCGATTCTGTCTTTGATTTCTCTGAGGATATTAATGGTTGCAACATAACTTTAGAAAAAATTAAAACTAACATTGAAGTTCTTACTGCAAATTATAGTGAGTCGCTGTTTAATAGAATAAAATCATGGTTAAATCATTTATATTTTAGAATTCAAAGAATTGAAAAACCGGAAATCTCTGAAGACCTTGTGCTACTTGCAAAGGTTCAAAAGAATCATGACAGTTATTCTGCCATTATGTTAGGATTTTCTAGATCTCATATTAGCGAACCTAAAACCTCAATTTCTACAAATGATGAGGATGCTGTTTATAAGCCACTATCTGGCTTAAATATATCGGTAAGCTGTGACCGCGGCGTAACCAGCGAGCTGTCTAAGCTAAAATTTGATGGAAAGTCCTGCGTACGTGCTTTTATCCAGAAGGTAGAAGAATTTCGTATTTCAAAAGGCGTTCCTGAGAATAAGATGCTCCTTTCAGCTGTAGATATTTTTACTGGTGACGCCTTGCACTGGTATCGTAGTCTCAAAAGCCAGCTCAACGACTGGCCGGCTTTGATCGCACATCTTAAGGATGACTTTGACATCCCAGATTACGATTATCGAATGTCATCTGAAATCCGAGACCGAACTCAAGGGAACGATGAAAGTATAACGGTCTATTTATCTATAATGGAGGGTATGTTCTCTCGGCTTAGTAAGTCTATGTCTGATGAAGATAAACTCGAGATAATACTACATAATATACGTCCTTGTTATTCTACAATCATTGCTACCAGCCCTCATATTAAATCTATTGCAGAATTACGATCAGTCTGCAAAAATTATGAATGTATAAAAGTTCGTGCTGACAATTACAGAGAGCCTCCAGCATTTAACTCTAAATTATTAGCCCCTGAATTTTGCTATCAGTCAGAGAAGCGCAGGGATTCTGGAGGTAAACATTTCTTTGATCTCACAAATCCAAAGAAAACCTTTCAAAATGATGTCACGGAAATCAAAACCTCGGTAATTTCCACACCTTACTGTTTTCGGTGTCGAGTCAAAACGCACTCTATGAATGAATGCACGGCTGAACGAACTGTTTTCTGTTTTGGCTGTGGCGAAAAAGGAGTCCGCAAACCTGACTGTTCGAAATGTTCAAAATCTAAATCTTCAGATATAGTAGTTTCAAAAAACTGAACACTGAAAATTGCAGAAAGACATCAGACGATCGTTTCGATAGCTCGGATTGGAATGATTGGCTGTTATTTCTCAAAAAAATTTTCTCAAGCTGCTCTTCTGTTTCTGCAATTTTCAACTCAAAACCGAGAGACGATCCTCGTCCTTACGTAAAAATTGGCATTCATAATGATTTACATGTTTACGGGTTACTAGATTCTGGATCTGCAGTAACTATCTTGGGCAACAACTTGCATACTCGTTTGCTTCAGTGTGATTTAACACTGTGCACTGATGATAAAATTACTGTTACTGCTGCAGGTGGCCAAAAAATAACATCTATCGGTTACATGCTTCTGCCGGTAACATTTGAAGATACATTTTCCATCATAAAAGCGCACGCTATTCCGGAGATCGAAACCACATTAATATTAGGTATCGACTTCTGGAAAATATTCAATATTTGCCCACAATATCAGACCAATATTGAAAATTTATTTTTATCTGATCCTGGATTATCTGAAATTACGAGCTCTCCTGATATACACTTGCATGCCTACGAGAATCTTGATGATTCTCAAAAACTGAGAGCCAATGTTATTGTAGAGAAATATCGACACATATCATTCGCAGAAAAAGGCCTTGGCAGAACCCATTTAATACGACATCGAATAAATACAGGTGACGCTGAACCAATTCGGCAACGATATTACCGAATGTCTCCTGATAAACAAAAGATCATCACCGAACAAGTAGATGAAATGCTGCGCTTAGATGTCATTGAGCCATGTGAAAGTCCGTGGTCTTCTCCTGTGTTAGTTGTCGGTAAGAAAGATGGTAACCCACGAGTTTGCTTAGATAGCAGGAAACTTAACTCAATAACGAAGAAAGATGCTTATAGCTTGCCCTACGTGTCTGAAATCTTAGACAACCTAAAGGATGCTAGATATCTATCGAGTATAGATCTATCTAAAGCATTTTGGCAGATATTGATTGATGAACAAGACCGTGAAAAAACAGCATTTTATGTACCTGGACGTGGAACTTTCATGTTTAAAGTAACCGCTTTTGGTCTCACAAATGCTCCAGCTACTCAGCAAAGGCTGGTAGATCTTCTATTCGGACCTGAGTTCGAGTGTAAAGTATTTGCCTACCTAGATGACATAATAATAATAAGTAAGACTTACGATGAACACGTGTCTCTTCTCGAACGCGTTTTCGAAAAACTTCGTCTGGCAAACCTCACAATAAACCTAACAAAAAGTCAATTTTTCAGAAGTAAACTGCGCTATCTTGGTTATGTTGTTGATGCTCAGGGCCTGCGAACTGACCCAGAGAAGGTGAAGGTAATTCTGAATTACCCTACTCCTACGAACAGGAAGGAAGTTAAGCGCTTTCTTGGTACAGCATCCTGGTATCGACGTTTTATACCGCAGTTTAGCACAGTCGCAGGACCCTTAAATAAGCTCACCTCCACTAAAAAAAACTCTCCACCCTTTCAGTGGACGCTGGAAGCTAAAAATGCTTTTCTAGAACTAAAGTCTCGTTTGGTACAAGCGCCGGTATTAGCTTGCCCCAACTTTGATTACCCATTTGAAGTCCATACGGATGCCAGCAGCTTCGGGGTTGGTGGAATGTTGGCTCAAACTATTGCTGGTGTCGAACATCCAATCGCTTACATGAGCCGTTCTCTTACCAATCCAGAGCAAAACTATAGCACGACGGAGCGGGAAGCACTTGCTGTGCTAACTGCACTTGAACAATGGCGTTGCTATCTCGAAAACGGCAAAACGTTTAAGGTGTTTACTGACCACTCGGCCCTCAAGTGGTTTATGTCTCTTTCAAATCCCACTGGTCGGCTTGCGAGATGGGGTGTCCGCCTTTCTTCATTTAATTTCGAGATAGAACATCGTCGAGGTAAAGATATGGTTATTCCGGACGCTTTGTCAAGATGCGTACATGTAGACGCTCTCGTTAACGTAAATAACCCTATTGTTACTGCTCCTGTTACTCAAGATACCTGGTACACTAATATATTCACGGGCTGTCAAGAAAATCCTTCTAGTTATCCTAATTATAAAATAGAAAACGGTTTAATGTACAGGTACATGAAAAACAAGAATATTCTCACTTCGGAGTTTGCGTGGAAGGAGGTAATCCCAGACGAACGACGAGACGAAATACTTACGCAATGTCACTCGGAGCCTATTGCTGGTCATTTTGGCGTGTTTAAATCTTATAAACGGTTGGCACTTCAATATTATTGGCCTGGAATGTACTCCGATGTTGTCAAATTTGTGTCTCGCTGCGAAATCTGCCTTGCGTACAAGTTACCAACTCATGGCACACTTGGCAAGATGGGAAGGCCAAAGGAAGTGACTCGTCCGTTTCAGGTTTTGTCGATTGATCTGGTCGGACCGCTGCCGAACTCTAGAAAGCAAAACCA
Source organism: Cabera pusaria (assembly GCA_954871355.1). Taxonomy (NCBI): domain Eukaryota; kingdom Metazoa; phylum Arthropoda; class Insecta; order Lepidoptera; family Geometridae; genus Cabera; species Cabera pusaria. The sequence continues at coordinate 18,572,198 of OX940905.1, forward strand.
GTATATATTCGTCATAACTTGTTGTTTCTCGAAGTACTGCTTATTATTTCCTTTACGTCGAGCCACTGCTGATCTAATTTCCAAGCATTTGGAAAATGATGTTTTCCTCGTACATGGTGTTCCTCAAACCTTGATTTTAGACAATGGCTGCCAATTCATAAGTCGAGAGCTGGATAAACTTCTCAAGAAATATAAGGTTCCTAATGTGCACTTTACTCCCAAATATACACCGCAAATAAATACGGTGGAAAGATATAATAAAACAATTGTTACAGCCATTTCCACCTTTGTTAGAGACGATCACAGAACCTGGGATGTAAACTTACCCCAAATTCAATTTGCTGTTAACAATTCTGTAAACGAAACAACTGGCTACACGCCGTCATTTTTAGTGCATGGCAGGGAGCTAGTCACATGTGGTTCGCATTACTTAGAAAATGACGACCCTAATGATCTTATTTTTCAACCACGGGATACCTATGCAGAGAATTTGGGCTACCTGGCCGACATTTTCGGCAAAGTACAAGCCGCTCTATGGCACGCGCATTTAAAAAATACTCAGCGTTACGACTTGCGACGGAAAGACTTTGAGTTTAATATAGGTGACGTCGTTTGGAAGCGTTGTTATTTCCAAAGTGACAAAGATGCTCACTTTAGTAAAAAATTGGCACCAAAATATCAAAAATGCCGAGTTAAAGGGAAGCGTTCTCCCTTAGTCTATATCTTAGAAGACATGAATGGACGTGATCTGGGTATTTGGCATATCAAAGATCTCAAGATCGTTGGCAGCCATTCAAAGGATTGATTTTTTTTTCTCTTGTTTTTTTTTTCTTAAGTTTTCGGATTTTGATAATTATATCCAAGCAAAATCCTTCTCTAAAGGAGAGGGGTACTGTAACGTAGCGTTACAAACGCTCGTACTTATAGGTTAGCGTAAAACAAAATAAATACTTAATAATAATTAATAAATGAACTGCAGGACAGTACGATTTTTTTATATAGTAATGGATGACGCTGTCTTATCGTTCGGGCGCGGTGGAGAAACCGGCCGCCGCCGCCTGCGGCCTGCATAGACGGCCCCCGCCATTCCTCAATCGCTGTGGAGGCGAGTGCACGTCACTTTGCGCCGCGATCGCAGAGTCTCATTGAATGCGATCTTAAATTTATTAAAACTCAATCTTACTTAATTAAGTTTATAAGTGTTTCTCCGTGTTCCCGTACTGGGTGAGTTGTGCAAATAAGTTATATGCCGTATTTTAAGCTTGTGAATGTATTTTAGTGGTTTTATTGAGTAAACTTGCCGTCGAGTTTGAAATAACCGTTGCAACCTCACTACCCCTTATTTTTGTATTTAGTAATTTACTTATTACTGCAATTAATTAACTCGCCGTAGCTATAATTTTAATTGGTAATCTTCATACTTTTAGTAGATATAAATGTAGTTAAATAATTAATAGTTTAAATTCATAACTGTAAATAGCCGCCTAGCCGTTGCTGAAATTTGGAACTGCCACCTTGGCCATTTCTTTCCCTTGTGCTAGCTATTTGTAGATCTGGAGTGCCCCATAACCCTTAGGTCTTTCTTAAAACCTGCTAGTTAAAGGTCGTAACCACTGTGTTCGGTACAATTCCAGGAACACCCTCTGGGCTTATAATTTGAACCTGAAGATACTGAGATACTGAGAGCCAGAGCCACCTCAACTGTTGATATCGGAAGGACGAAGCACCTGGAACACCTAGAGGACTGCAAGACCGAGGAGAGTGTGGTACCCTGGAACCTAACAGTGCGCGACCTATGACCTAGGCAATATTACCTACGACCTAATAAATACTATATACTAATTCTCAATTTGCCGTGTTATTATTTACTCTGTAAATATAATTGCGACAGTACGACAACATTCTAGAATATTCCAAAGTGTTACCCTTGTGCAGTTTTACTTTATTTTCGGGTGAAACTTCGGAACTTAGGTAGATGAGGACTTTCTTGAATGCGTGGAATTTTAGTCAACATTGGGTAAGGAGAGTTGAAATGATTTGATTCGCTTTAGATTGAACTAAAAAGGAGGAAAAGGACAGATTGTCGTGATTGACAGATAATTAACGTACGAAATAAGGTAAAATGAATAAGTTTCGTGGATCAAATGTTGTAATGTTACGATTTGAGATTAGTAATCGATAAAGATTCGATAATCTCCACTTGCAATATTTTGTTGCTAACACCCTGAGGTGCGCACTATTTCTCGTCCGGCTAGCCTATGTCAACGAGCTGTGGGTTCTTTGTCTGCGGGATGTTACATACTGGAGTGTTAGTTTCGAGGTAGTGTCCTGTTCTATCAGGGCGCCACCAGTATAAACTGGAAAATTCTAACTTAATAAATAATTAACAAACCATATTACAACAATTGGAGTTCCGGTTTCGGGGTCAAAAGTAAACAGACGTGTCGAAGTTCACTCCTACCAAAAATATTAATATTCGTGTCAAAACCTAGTGACCAGTACTTCTATTAATATATCAAGACAATCTAAGATATGGAATATTAATTTTACGCTATAATTCATGTGATAGAAGTCAATATAAAAGAAGATAGTTTAGACGAAATAACAGTGAAATTATTTCCACGAAGATAACCTTAAAATAGCGACAATACAATAGTGAAGTTCGTACAGACGTCACAGGTGCAATAACTGCAATAAGTGAAATCTGATCCAAGTGCATCCATCCACCATATATGATATTAGCAAGTTGGCCAACCGTAAACTACATTTGACATATAAAGTGTTGCCACTAATGGAATTCTAAAATATATCCACTTTTTTCTGTAGATTATACATATATGACCATAACGCACTGTGCGCGCCAAAATTACAATCCTCGTGTTAAACAAAAACCAAAATAATGAATACACAAATGCGTATGCTGCTTGAAAAAATCCAAGAACGAATGGACCGACAAACAATTACTATTACGAAATCTGTTACACAAAATGTCATGCAACAAATGGAAGAAAAGTTTAAACAAATTGATGAGGAGAACAAGAACTTAAAAGCAGAAGTTTTGGAGTTAAAAGAAAAAGTCAAGGGTCTGGAAATGTTTAACAAAAAGAAACATTTATTATTTTTTGGAATAAAATAAGGAAATAATGAGGCGACGAACTTAATCAACTTTGTGATTGAAATGCTTAACTCAAACATGGGATTAAATATCAAGGATCAAGATATAGACAATATTTACAGAATCGGGCACATGAAAAATACTGGAACTACAAGTCGGCCTATTCTAATCTCATTTTTATCAATATGGAGAAAAAATGAAATCTTGGCGAATAAATATAAACTTCCTCGAGGAATTTATGTCAAAGAAGATTATACAAAAGAAGTATTACAAACAAGAAAATTACTGCAACCAAAATTAGAAGAAGAAAGAAAAAAGGGCAATATCGCGTACCTACGTGGTGATAAATTAATTGTAAAAGGGCAGATAGATACAAGCCGCGAAAAAAGAACGAGAGAACCTTCTTCCTCCCCAAGCCCGGGGTGTACTTCAAACTATACATCTTATTCAACAGCTCCCAAAAAATTAATACGAAGAACGCATTTGAGTATATGGCTCGAGGCAGAAGCAACTCTCTCAGATAAGAAACAACAAATTGTAAGTAGACATACACCAGGAACCGGAACCATGCAAAAACAAAAACAAAGAAAATAATTAACCAAGTATTAAACCTCTCCCAAGCCGGCTGGTCCCCGTGGGGGAAAATGACCACAACCCTCCAGAAAACACACAAATAAATATACTCTATATCGAAATATCTACGTAATATATAAAAACAACAAAACAATGGAGTTCTATACATACTAATAAGCAAATGATCATTAGTATACGCTGTAGGAGGCCCTTACCCTAGTTGGGGTTTCCATTCAAGTAAACGAAATAAGAGCAAAAACATGTTTATTATTATAAAAGTTTATATGAAAATAAATTGGAGATACAAATGATGACGTACAAACGAAAAAAGTAAATAAATAATTATACTAAAGGATAATAATTATGAACAATTGACGAATTATGAATAATACACAACAGAAGGATAGTTTAATATTTGAATGAAAAACTTATGTAGAATAATTGATTGAAATAAGGCATTTAATAATTAAAAAAAAAATTGATAAGATATAATAATGTAAAAAAAAAAAAATACTTTTTGTTTGTTACGTAACTTTAGTGTAAGTAAAATAGTATAACGTATATATATAATATATTTAATATTTTACTTGTTCATGTAAGAATGGAAAATAAAGTGGCTTTATTATTATTATATGCACATATTTATTTTTTTATCTTAGGTCTAGGTTTTTTTACAATATAGATATCAAAACAACAATAAAAAAATTATTATAAAATAAACAATATGATAAAAAAACCTAAACCTAGAGTGCCGCCAGCAGCGGGGCAGGGCCCAAGCTACCGGTGGTTAGGGCTGCAGAGAGAGGAACCTCCTGACGATGCGTGCCGTGTCAAGAAGTACCGCCTTCTGTATCTGGCCCTTGATCCAGCCGTCTAACGAGAGTCTCTTGAGATGTTGGTCGAGACTCTTCGCTATTAGGCCGTTTGCTGACACGACTATCGGGACAATGCTAGTCGAGTCAACATCCCACATGGCGGTAACCTCGTAAGACAAGTCAAGGTACTTGCTAAGCTTGTCCTTTTCAGCCTTCACGAGGTTCTCGTCATGCGGGATGGTGATGTCGACTAACACTGCCCGCCGCTGGGACCGGTCGACTATCACGATATCAGGCTTATTGGCGACAATAGTCCTGTCCGTGATAATAGATCGGTCCCAATAGAGCAAAGCACGACCAGTCCGTGATAATAGATCGGTCCCAATAGAGCAAAGCACGACCATTTTCGAGAACTGGCGCAGGTGCGTACTTATAGTACGGTACCTCAGACTCGACAAGGCCGTATTGAAGAGCAAGTTATTTATTATTATTACAACAATTATATGTATTTGTCTTTAAAACATCATCATCATCATCATAATCAGCCGGTATCAGTCCACTGCTGGACATAGGCCTCTCCCAAGTCATGCCACTGAGCCCGATCTTCGGCTCTTTGTTTCCAGTCACTGCCCACCGCTTTGCGAATGTCGTCGCTCCATCTGGTAACAGGGCGTCCTACGCTTCGTTTACCGATTCGCGGTCTCCACTCTAGAACCAGTTTACCCCAACGGTTATCGGTCCTTTTTTTTTTTTTTTTTTTTTACGTGGGGAAAATCCTCATGGATACCACTCCAGCACGGGGGTGCCGGAGTGATTATGCCGGACTCTTACCGGCTAAAAACCCCACGTGGAAGCAGTCCTCCGCCAAGATGGGGCAAGATGGGGTCGCTCTGGCATTCACCATCTTGCCCCGGATGGGGGCGGGCCCATCTCCAGGACCACCCAATTTGGGAGGCTGCCCCGTGTCGGGCGACTGGAGGCTCCATCCCGAAAATCCTGCGAAGCAGGCTTGTCCTGTCCAGCATCTGCGGTCGCGGGTTGGGGGGTCCTTCTGGGTTTTAGCCTCCCCAGTGCAAAGGGTTTGTACAGGCTATCCTTACCGGTGCCAGTGCACGGCAGTGCGCCGGTAGGTGCCCTGAAGACTATACCTTGCGTGATAACCGGATTCTTCACCAACCCGGCTATGCGGGAACTGAAGGTGGCTGCCCTCATCGTAGGGGTCGTCCAGTCCTTGTTTAGCACTCTTAGACCCCATCCAAACGGGGCAGGGTTATCCCCCCCAGCACGTCGTGCAGGTAGCACGCCGGTCCAGCCGCGCCCGATAGCGAGGGTCTGGAACAGCCGTGTATCCAAGCGGTAGGCCATGTCAGCCGCTTGCTGTTTGTCGGGACAGGTGGCGTATTGCACGTCCCCGGCTCCCAGGGCGAGGAGGTCGATCCTAGCTATAGCCCGCTCAACCGACGGTGCGTCAGTCGGCAGACCCATCTGGGCGATGCGCCCGTGAAGCCATCCATGGCCGGACACCGTCACCAAAGTGAACGTGTCTTTGTCCACTATACTTGGAGCTTCACTGTTCTGCTGGGTCTCATGGTGGAGCCACATGGATACGGGCGACCTGTAACCCGTGTATGTAGCCATGGTGGCTTCAGCCTGATTAACTCTCCAGGACAAACCCGTCTCTGCGGGACGGGAGGCCAGCAGGTCGTGGGCTATCTCTTCCGCAGAGACTCCCGTCCCGTCCGCCTGGTCGGAAACGAGTGTGGTCCAAAACTGTCCGAATTGCTCATACGCCCAAGGGGCCGCAATCTCGTCGATTATTACAGCGGCAGTTTTGTACTCCTCACGGTTATCGGTCCTACGGCAGATATGACCAGCCCACTGCCACTTCAGCTTGCTAATCCGATGAGCTATGTCGATCACTTTAGTTCTCTGGCGAATTACTTCGTTCCGGATTCGATCCCGCAGAGAAACACCGAGCATAGGTCTTTCCATAGCTCGCTGAGCGACTTTAAATTGGTGGACCAGTCGAACCGTGAGTGTCCACGTCTCGGCTCCGTATGTCAAGACGGGTAGGACGCACTGATTAAAGACTTTTGTCGTTAGGCACTGTGGTATATGCGACGAGAAGACTCGACGCAGTTTTCCAAATGCTGCCCAGCCCAGCTGAATTCTTCTCTGGATTTCCTTTTCGAAGTTATGTTTGCCTAGTTGGAGCGTCTGCCCTAGGTAAACATACTTAGTGACAACTTTGAGTAGGATTCCATCTACGGCAATCGGTTCCGGAACAACGTGCTCGTTGTACATGACTTTGGTTTTATCCAAATTCATCCGGAGACCGATGCGACGAGAAGAATCAGCTAGGCCATTCAACATCCTCTGTAGGTCCTGCAGCGTCTCTGTCATAATGACGATGTCATCTGCGAATCGTAAGTGAGAGATGTACTTGCCGTTGATGTTGATGCCACAATTTTTCCAGTCCAGCGTTTTAAACATATCCTCCAAGTGAACAGTTTCGGGGATATGACGTCCCCCTGTCTCACTCCTCGACGCAGGTGGATATGATTAGTACGCTGGTTCTGTACTTGTACACTCATCGTTGCGGCATTATACAGACATCTCATCACTTCGATATATCGCCAGTCGACTTGGCAACGCTGCAAGGACTCCAGAACAAACCAGGTTTCGATTGAGTCGAAGGCCTTCTCATAGTCCACAAACGCTAAGCACAGGGGCCGATTGTACTCTTCGGTCTTCTGTACAATCTGCCGCACTGTGTGGATGTGGTCCATGGTGCTGTAACCGCTTTGAAATCCGGCCTGTTCCGGAGGTTGGAACTCGTTGAGTCTTCGCGCAAGACGGTTCGTGATGACCCTTGAAAACAGTTTGTAGACATGGCTCAGAAGCGAAATCGGGCGGTAGTTTTTCAAGAGGGTTTTGTCTCCTTTTTTGAAAAACAAAACCACCATGCTCCTGTTCCATGCCTGTGGAGTTCTCCCAGTGAAGAGAACAGAATTGAAGAGCTGTTGCAGCTGGCTTACAGCTGGGGCTCCTCCAGCTTTTAGAAGCTCCGTTGTGATTCCGTCTTCACCTGGGGCCTTTCCATTTTTGAGCTGTTTAAGGGCCATCACGATCTCATCTCGGCTGACTTCGGGCAGGTCTTCTGTGAAGTGGCGGGTCAAGGTGGCTCTACAATCCTCAGTATCGGGTACGGGCCTTGAAGCATGCGATGCGTAGAGCTTGCCGTAGAAGTCTTCAACTTCTGACAGAATCTCCGACTTGGATGCGACGACGTTCCCCGTTGACGTTGTCAGCTTTGTGAGGTGGCTTCTACCCAGAGGCTGGGCGAACACTTTCGACCCCCGATTCTGCTCAATTGATTCTTTAATCAAGAGCGTGTTAGAGGATCGGAGGTCTTGTCGTACCAGCTTCTTAATGGTTTTGTTGCGCACCTGATTAATTGACAAAGCTGACAAAGGGTCTGTTCGTCTCTCTTCCATTAGTCGAAGTGTTTCTGCCGAAAGTTTGGACTTTTTGCCCGTACGCTTGCTCTCGCAAAACTTCGTCCCTTCATCCCTGAGGATTTCCACCACTTCTTCGAGTTTCTGGTCTACGTCATCTGTGGTTTCCAAGGCAGCGAATCGATTTTCCAATTTTAATTGGAATGTTTCAGACCCAACAACGGTTTGGAGTAGGTTTGGTCGGAGTGTGGACTTCATCAATCGGAATCTCTCGGCTTTGAAATCGATATCCAGAGTGCCTCGTACAAGTCGGTGATCACTTCCAGTATTGAACCTACTGATCACTGAGATGTCTCTGAATATGCGCCGTTTGTCCGTAATGATGAAGTCAATCTCATTTTTAGTCACAGTGTCGGCGCTTTGCCACGTCCACTTCCTTTGGGGCTGTTTTTTGAAGAACGAGTTCATCAAGAAAAGCCCCTCTTTCTCGAGAAAGTTGACAAGCATTTGCCCCCTGTGATTCCTACTGCCAAATCCGTGTGGTCCTATTGTCGATTCACTGCAGGTCTGTACTCCCACTTTGGCGTTAAAGTCTCCCATGACAACGTAGTGAGCCTTAGAGGTGGTATGTAAAGCTCTAGAGATGTCTTCATACATGCTCTCCACCTCTTCGTCAAAGTGTGCCGAGGTCGGTGCGTAAACCTGCATAACCTTGAGGCTGTACCTCTTGGTTAACCTAATTGTGAGGTACGCTACCCTGGTCGACACACTGGAGATTTCTACAACGTTGTCACTGAGAACCTTGTTGACCAGAAACGCGACGCCGCCTTGGGATGGCTGGTCTCCTTCTCTGTAATACATAAGATGGCCCGATTCTAGAGTCATGGTCCTCCTCTCCCTGTCTTCGAACTTCACATAACCCCTGAATGTGCCATCGTATGTGTCCCAGCTCCTCCTCCAGCTGCGCCAGATGATCATCCAGCCGAATCGTGCGTCCATTATATGTTGCGAGGGTCAGTTTGTTTTGGCGGCCTACCGTAGCCCGGAGATTCTTGCACCCCCTGCCCTGCCGTTACCGTGACCGCCGCCGTGGTCAGGAATAGCAGGGCGGCCGGGAACTGGGGGCCGCGGCATATTGTGACTTTCCATACTACTTCTTTCATCCCTTGGGAGGGATATGCCCTAATCGCCATGCTGGGCAGGCGTGTTGGCGATCGCAGGACGTAGCTTCTCGCACCGGTGACGCTGCTGACCGTCACCGGCCTATAGTATTTAGCTACGCCATAATTTGAAATGGTTATACCGCCATTTGTCGGTCGCCAGAGCCCCGTTCGTTGGTCAGCAGGATGCACCACGGGCAGGTGAGGTTGGCTGGGAGCACTTAGACGGTATGTGTGCCCCCTACATCCTACTTTAAAACATGAACATTGTTAGTTATTGAAGATTAGTACTGATACACAGTTCTTTCTTACTTTCTATTCTAGTAGTCTATTTTAAGTAGTTGCATTTCTTATACAGTTGCTCCTAGTAAATTCTATTCTGACAATTATATATAGTCAATGAGTTTGTATTACATGTTTTTAAATGAATAATTTAGTCTACGGACATGAGACGGGCCCTTCTGCATGCCGAGCTTTCACAAAGGTTATCCTTAGATTCTAAATAATATTAAATAAGCGAAACAACATAATTATGTAGGCTCCACGTAGGAGTCACCTAAGAGTGGAACTGAAACTATTTCTACATACTAAATTCTAATGACTTGGAGTCGGGGGCTCCATTCTTAGACGGAGAGTGTTGGAGTCGAAGGCTCCAATCTTATACTAGGAATAGGATTCTTATTCTAGGCTTCGTTGGAGTCGGAGGCTCCATTCTTATTCTAGGACTAGGAGCGTTGGAGTCGGAGGCTCCAACCTTATACTAGGAATAGGATTCTTATTCTAGGCTTCGTTGGAGTCGGAGGCTCCATTCTTATTCTAGGACTAGGAGCGGCAACCTGTAAACGAATAACACTTCGTTACAAACTGCCACGTAAGTTTTTCTATTTCTACACGATTCTCGAGAGTAACCAAACAAACTGACCTGCCGCTCCATTCTATGTCCAGCATTGCTGCACTGGACAAAAATATGGCCGTGACGCCTTCGCCGCCACGCGGCGTGGCACTTCACGCCTTCGAGAGACGACCATTTCGGAGGACCTGGTCGGTAGATGTTAGATTTTCTTTACACGGCACGATCCATAGGGCAAGGGCGATCTTTTTAGCTTCTTCAAAATGCCATACCTCTACTTCCGTAGCACAACACAGGGGTCAGCGAATCTTTACGTTTGGCGTCTTGTTGAAGAAAGAAAGACATTGCCTACCTTTCGAAGCTCTATTTTTCTCTTTCGTTCTTTGGCTTCGGTCGTGCGTGCTATCTAGTCGAAGTCATAACATTAATAATTTAAGTTCAAAGAAAAACGAAAACAAATACCACGTGAAACGAGTATAATACGATGCCATTGAAAGATATCAAACAATCCCTGTAAATAACAAAGGCTACACAAAGTCTTAATCCTCAAAAACCTACTGACGACGAATCGAGAACCTCCCTCTTTTTGTAAGTCGTTTGTGAATAGACCATTTCGTTGATCTGTGGTCACTTGCAAGAATCTCTATCCCTAGGATGATGGATTATAATGGATGGCGCCATGTCAGCCATGTGACGTTGTCAGATCGACTTTCATTCTATCAACACATTGTCCTACCCTTTCTATCACAGGGGTTGCGAGATAAGAGTAAACGAGAAAGCTAATATCAAATTGACAACCTCGCGCATGGGTGATCGTGTCCATTTTTGACCAGCTAGCAGGCCATAATATAGCGACGCATCATACTTATAAATTAAAAATTAAATAGAAACATAGCTTTAAAGACTGAAACCCTGTTACATGGTTAATTTATATCGTGTTGTGCTGTGTTTTATCCATCAAGAACAACTAAAGGAGGCGTAAAAGATCCAGAATTATCATTTCACACGTAAGTGTTTGTGGGCATTTATTCTCATATATAACCACTTTTTGAATCAAAATATTTATTTTGCTTACATTATATACATCTTTTTCGTCATATAACTACCGAGGTGGTAAATGGTTATCATTTAAAGCTTTAATTTATGTAAATAACAAACATTATTTTACGCCGCCCGGCTAGTGATGTACGAGAACCCTCCAAAACTTTGTCGATAAATATAGTTGATACCCTTATAAAAAGGAATATATAAATTTCTTTAAGTGTAATATTATAATATTACACTATATAAATATATAAATCGTTTATATACATTTTACACTAATTCTATACATATAAAAAATTGAAGTGTCTGTTTGTAATTTCAAATTAACAGCTTTTCACTAAATGCATATGAAAGAATATACGGTACTTACATCAAAAACAAAATTTTAAATGTTTGTCTGTCTGTCTGTTTGTTTCGGTTTATCTCTGAAATGACTGGACCAATTTAACGGGACTTTCACTAGTAAAATGCTGATGTTAAAATATTAACTACCAAGTAACTTGGCTACTTTTATTTTAGAAAAAAATAAAGTTCCGCGAAATCAAAATTGAAGCTAATGAAAATGGGAACAATATCTGATTCAAATAGGGAATGTGCAAATTAAGCAGTGTTTTCTACCGCGCACAGCCCACGCGCATGTTGCCGCTGTCATTAAACGCGGACAAAGCCGCGGGACCCAGCTAGTTGATTTATAATATGAAGATTTTTTTTAAGGATGGAACGGTTAGCTCAGGGCCTTGATTAGAACGAAATTTGAACATTTTTAACAGACTTCACAATAAAAAGATGAGTTTCTCAGTTCGCCTTTTTTATGTTTGTTATCTCATAACTCCGCAAGTTCTTAACCGGATTGGAAATTATTTTTTTTTCGATAGATTATTCTGCCCGTTTGGTCCCATGGTACATTTTTTGAAATCTGATAAGTATCTCCAGAGATATGGACATAAACACCTCCAACTTTATACTGAAAATGGATAGCGTGGCATTTGAAGTTGGTTTTTTCGTTTTGTGAACGATCTTAAAATATTATAAAAAGTGATCAAAGTAATTATGCGCAAAATTAGTAGTAACTAGGTACCTAATTATATTATCAGCACTGATACTTACTCGTATTCAATCTATTATTACTTATGATAATGCCAATATATTATATAATTTTATGAAAAATGTGTCACAGTTTACCACATTAATATATTATATCATTTTTTTGTAGGTTTCCAAAATGTCCGAAAATCCAATCAAGTGGATAAAGGCAGTAAGGCGTGAAAATTAGGATCCAACTAAACACTTCAAACTTTGTTCTAAACATTTTGAAAAATCAATTTTGTACCTACTAGATTATCAATCAAGCTGGAACTGACACCGAGGAAACGGAAAAGAATAGAAGCTAGTGGAGTCAAGATAGAAAGTCTTCCTATAAGTCTTCCTATAATATTCCTCTGCGCGCAATGAAGGATGATGAAACGGTTTTGAAAGTGTTTTAATCGAAAGTGTTATAAGCTCTGATACATGAAAATCTGTTTAGCCGTTGTAAAAGTAGTAGTAGTAGCATTTTTCTAGTTGATGGCGCTATGAATTCAACTTTCATAGTGATTAATTCGAAATTCGGTATCCTTTTCTTCAACGACAAAGGACACTGAAGCATTGACATGATGCTGGGACATCTTCTGGAATCTGCTGAATTCTCAACTCCTCGCCAACTTACAGCTGAGATGTATTCAGACTCATTGGAATATTTTTAATTTTCATTATAGATTATACATAGATCAGTCGGGGTGATTTCAAATTTTGAGTATTGGAGAGTGGAGATCGCGAAACGGCAAACGTAGCGTAGGACGTCCTGTGAGAGGGTGGAGAGACGGCATACGCAATGCGGTGGGCAGTGATTGAAAAAGAAGATCTGAAAATCGGGCTCAGTGGCGCATCTTGGGAGAGGCCTACAGTCCAGCAGTGAACTGACACTGGCTGATGATGATGATACAATAGATCATACTATATTGACATCAAATTACTTTATATCGTTAGCATTTACAAAAGAGATGAGCTAATTTTTCTGTAGTGGTAGAACTTCTGCTAGTCCGCCTGGACCGGTACCACCACTTTGCCAATTAATTTTCATAGGAATGCAAAATTCTGGACTGCCAGAATTTTCCTGTATCGCTGTATCTGTAATAGGTAGACGTCATCGCTTACCATCAAGTGAGAGTTGTGCTTGTCCTGTTACCTTTTACAATAAAAAGCTGATTAATGTTTACAAAGTAAGTAAGGCCTAATTTGTGGTTTCACTGCATATTTTTTATTATTTGCGATGCGCGTTTTTTATATGATAATTTATCTAATACTATAAGAATCTTTGTCCTGACATACTGACTGACTGACAGAGAAATTTAAAGAGTATATTTGTCTTAGTACGCAAGGGTGTACTAAGAAAGGATTTTTCAAAATTCACCCCGTTAGGGGGTGAAATGGAGGTTCAAAGTTTGTATGGATAAACAAGATTAGATAGTCTTTTCTATTCGAAACTTCATACAAGTGCTTCAGTAAAAAAATAAGTAAATACGTGTTTCAAGCTTTTTCAAAATTCCACCCCTAAAAGAGTGAAATGAGGTAACAAAGTCTGAAAACCAATATTGTTTCGGGTTGCGCTGAAATTTGGCATGCAGATAGTTGTTTTAACATAAGTATCCGTGAAGAAAAGATTTTTCAAAATTCACTCTTTAAGGGGATGAAACGGGGGTTCAAAGTTTGGATAGTCATTTTATTCGACATTTCACACAAACCGTACTTCTGTAAATAAATAAGTAAATAAGTAAATACGAGTTTCAGGCTTTTTCAAAATGCCACCCTAAGAGGGTGCAGTGGGGTAACAAAGTCTGAAAATCAATACTGTTTTGGATTGCGCTGAAATTTAAAATGCAGATAGTTGTTATGACGTAGGTTGCCGCTGAGAAAACATTTTCTAAAAATTCCCCGCGGATATAACTTATTATTTATAATTAAATATATAAAAACTTATAGATTTACGTAAGTACTTCTATAAATAAATAAGTAAATATGTGTTGCAAGATTTTTGCAAGGGAGTGGTAAAAAAGTCTGACAGTCAATATGGTTTTTTGGGTTTTATAAATATTAATCCCTATTTCCCTTAGTCACGCAATAACTTAAAAACCGGTGAACCGATTTTGCTTTTACTTCTTTGATGTCTTTTATGATAGAAAGGTTTCAGAAAATAAAAGTTTTAAGTAAATAAAAGACCATATATATATTTATATATGAGAGAAAAAATAATAGTCCTGTAGTCCAGTAGTTTTTGAGCTAACTCAATACAAACATACATGTTACCTCTTCATAATATTAGTATAGAAGTATATATAGCTTTGTAGCTCAAATTTGTAATATTTAATTGACGTATTGAAAAGGCAAAAACATTTAAGATTTGTGTTAAAGAAAAGCTAAGAAATCTATACCGCCAGATTTAAGGTTGCCTAATTACAGTTAAGTACTGTAGCATTTTTTATCAATAACTAATTTCCATAAGTTCAATAAAGTAACTACGTATTTTATCACATAAATTGTTTTCTTTTTACATAAGTTTTAGTTTTCTACATTTTTCACCTTTTTATCGATGTGTTCTACACTAGCGATCACTTCCCTACTCAGGCACACTCTAGCAGTTCTAGACACTAACACAAACAGAAAATGGACATGCTGCCAAAGTTTTGACGCCATCCATTATAATCCATCATCCTAGCTCTATCCCGAAACGATATTTCATCTATGGCAAGTATTTCTAATGTCAACTGTCGCTGTCACTGCAGTCAATTGTCAAAGCACTGTCAGTCAGTTTTACAATCTATTAAGGCTGATTTACACAGGGTCAGTAGACAAGTCAGTCGCAGCGCCAATGTCGGCGCCGCGACTGACTTTAAATGTTTACATGAAGTAAGTAGTAGTGGTGCGTTTCTCACGGTGAGCACACGTGTGTGAAGTCAGTGGGAAAAATGAATTCGCGAAAACAACTGAAACGACGATTTAATTATTTGTTGAAAAATTTATCAATTTTGCTGTTGTTGTTGAGTTAATAGAAATGGTAGAAAATGAGATAACTAAAAATAAACGACAATGGGTAAGAAAATGGATTGACGATAGAAACGAAACTGGTGGTTTTGCTTTGTTGCTGAAGCAATTGCGATTTGAAGATCCTGCGGAGTACAAACTGGCTATGAGGATGTCACCACAGAATTTTGACGAATTGCTCTCAATAATATCGAGCTCTATTCAACGACATGATACTTTAATGAGAGATGCTTTACCAGCCAAAATTAAACTGGAAATAACGCTGACATTTTTGGCTTCAGGAATGTACTATCGGTTCCTTAGTCACTTTTATCGTGTCTCAAAACCAGCAATTTCTCAATTAATACCAGAAGTGTGCTGGGCAATATATACGGCACTAAAAACACATATTAAGGTAAGAAAATTTTTATTATTAAATTATTAGAAAATTAAGAAATACAACATCAAAATAGTATTAAGAATTTTCATAGGCACGCATAATCGTGTTAACAGCAGCACGCATAAGCAGTGTTATTTTCACTTTCAGCTTCTTCGTTGATCGTGGTGCTGTAATTCAAACCTGAGGGTGTAATAATAACCTGCCTGGGGTTTACAAATGTGGGGTTCGTTGATCGATCGGAAGGATGAAATCCTAAAGAGCTGTTGCTAGTGGCAGGCTCGGCAACCTCTGGCGGGTAAAATGTTATGGTGTTGTCGCTTGATGCAGTCATTGGGTTGGGCTCCAGGGAGTAATAAAATCCCATGCTACTTGTGCTGCTTGTTGTAGTTGCTGCCGGACTAGGGATAAAATAGTTAGGGGATGAAGAGTGTGCATTTTCTGTATACTTCTTTAGTTATATATCAGCCAATCTAGCTTTGGATAATATTTTTTGGATCTCTTGTGCAATAACAGATTGTTCTTCAGACAGTTTTTTTAGTTGAGCCGCCACATGTTTACCGAATATATCAGCGTCAGACTCTTCTTCAGATGGTGACATATTAACATCATTTGACACACTTTTTAAGTCCTTTATCATGGCGGCCATCTGAGATATTTTGGAGCGTTTTGATCTCGGAGGCCAAGATTGATTGGGAACTGTCACAGAATTTCGAACTGGCGTCTGGATGGCTTGAGTTGGCGTTTGCGAAAAAATTAGTTAGATGTATTTATAAAGCCATATAATATAATATAATTGCTTGTTAATAATAATATCTGTTTTAGTACAGGATTGTTGTTAAATCGGTCTGTCCGCTCTGCACTACTTGCTTACACCCTACCAGGGTCATATGTTGTCAGTCTTGCATTTCTTAGAACTTTAAGGAATAATAATTGTAAGTGTAACATATGATTGCAATAAACAATTGAGTATTGAGTATTGAAAAAGTATTATTCACTTCCTTACAAAAAAAATATATTATAAATATAAAAAAATAAATAATAATAATAATAAATTCCAAATTGGTTCATAAACAACAGTTAGATATGAGTTAATCGTACATACATATCGAGTACGTATCTCCGTTTATTGAAGTCGGTTAAAAAGTAATATTTGTCTCTACACCATATATCAAGCCTTAATTATATTATATATATTTTATCAACAGTGTAGGGAAATAAACTGACCTATATCTTCAGATAATATGTATCCGTAAGCGGATATATATATTTAGATCCTTCCTTCCTCTTACCAAAACCTTTATATATCCGGTATATCTTTATGAAGTTTTTTTTTAGTATTCAATTTCAACCATGATATACAATTATTTGGATCACACCATCACAAACAACAGGTAAGAAAAAAAATTATAAAAAATAAACAAATAAAAAAAAACACGTTCAAAACACAACAGATACGACCTAATAATGTTAAATAATATAGGTTCTGATCGCGACTATGCTTAATTTTGGATATGGAATATACTAACGAATATAATGTGTCCTTTTGAGTGAGTTTCAGATATATCAGAAGCAGTTATACCAAGCGGATCAATATCCTTATATGATCAATATTTATTATTATATGCAAGGATAGACGATATATCCACTCCTCTGTTAGATACAGTATACCCAAGCCTATTGCAAAGGTGAAATATTCTGTTAAAATACGAGTACTTAATACCTTTTAGATTGGAATATTATTTGCTGACAAATAGGTATTCTACAGACGGATAAAATAATAGGGTTCTCTCATGTAATTTGAGTCAACGCAATCCTTGGAGCTAGTAGCAAGCCAGGAGGACGAGCATTGAACTGATCGTTTTTATGTAGTACGCACCTATACCTCGAGACTGAACATCTCGCACTGGCATTGTCGAACACCGCAAAGGTGCCGGCCGGCAACTTCCCGCTCACACGTAGCTCGGCACTCAAACTAACAACACGCGCGTTATGAAAAAACCGAAATGCCATCGTGTGTCCTCAGATACTGTAAAAACCAATCAGGAAAAACAAACAAAAGTGAAGGAGTCACTTTTCATAAGTAAGTTCAGATATTCAAATAAAATACGCTGAAATAAAACATTATTTTGTCAAATTGTAATGACACTTCACGACGCGGTGCCATGTTCTGTCTGCACGCGCAGTTCATAGAGTGTGTAAACAGATATGACATTATAGCTAAATTAAATTGCCTATTTTTAACCTTTGAAAAACATTTGAAAATGCACAATTTAAATGCATTTTTATGGCACTTAACGATTGCAAAAACATTTTTTGTGAATGAAATAGAATCTAATTGAGATACTTTTCAAAAATGGATGTAATAGAGGTACTTTTCAAAAAAGGATGCAATATACAGGGTTACAGGAAAAGTCGTGCTAGATCCGTGAAGGGCGTGGAGTACCCGTCATTTCTGACATATTTCTCTATGAAACACCCCACCCTAAACTTAACCATTTTCGAGATATACGACTTTTTTTTTTTGCAAATTGCTGACTTTTAAGCTACTACATTGATTTGTGTTTTTTTTACGTGTCTTATTATTATTGTTGTTGCATTTTTACTTGTGTAATAAGGTGCTTTAACGCGTTAATAATCAAAATAGTGCATAAGTTAGTTGAATAGACCGTAGTAGACAAGTGAAAGTTAAGAAATTAAAAAAAATATTAGAAAGTTTATTTTTCTCTAAGAAATATCTAAAAAAAATTATATGGCACTAGTGCGGCAGATGTTTTTTAAAATATCTACGGTTCATCAGCTATCCAACGAGGTATAACAATCTAGGGTTTGTATTTAATTGTTATTAAATATATATTTAATTTGTATTAAAAAAAGTAGTTTTTAGAATACAACGAGGGTATGGGGTATTGTTTTGGTAGTCAGTCTGCTTATGTGCTTCGTACATGGTAGATGTGATATCGTTTTGCTCAATTTCTCGACTTGGTTGTGATTCTGGACTATTTCTTCTGATTTGTGACTACTGTGCTTGTTAACCGGACTCTGATTTGTACCTGTGATACGGAAGTGTTGAAGATGACGTCCTACACGCCTGAGGAATATGCTGATATGCTAAGTTGTTACGGATACTGCGATTGTGTGTCTGCGCAAGCTCGCAACGAATACATAACTCGCTACCCCGGTCGCCGAGTGCCGGATGTGGCCGTTTTTGACAGAGTCTATCGAAGACTTCGAGAAACTGGCTCTGTTTTGAAACGAAATACAGACATCACGAATTGACGACGAAGAACAGGACAATGAGATAGTGCAACGCTTTCGAGCGGATCCGACTACTTCAACTATTATTGTTGCCCGTGATCTGGGACTTTCGCAATGGAGAGTGTGGTTTACAGTGCATACTGCTGGCCTATACCCGTACCATTACACGCCGGCACACAAAAAAAGAGGAGGTTCTCAATTCCATTGTGTTTTGTGTTGTTCGTGTCCTATGTGTGTTACCGCATAACTGCGTCATTTATTAACTGGTTTGGAAAAATCTTTTTAATTTGAATGAGTAACACTATTTACATATTGGTGCCACTTTTAGGGTTCCGTACCCAAAGGGTAAAATGGGACCCTATTACTAAGACTCCGCTGTCCGTCTGTCCGTATGTCTGTCTGTCTGTCTATCTATCTGTCTGTCTGTCCGTCTGTCTCCAGGCCGTATCTCTTGAACCGTGATAGTCCCTAGATAGATACCGTGATAGGCAATTTTTTATCAGCCAAATATGATTTCAAATATATAACTGTAAATACTCTCAAACAATTCGTTGAAAAAGATGTATTCAAGAACTTACATGAACACTTGCTGAACCAACCAGCAAAATTATCACAAGCTACATTTAATCAGAGCCATAGTGAACTTGTATACCAAAATCCGGCTTTATCATGAAGCAAAATCCTATTCAGAAAAAAACTTCACGAACCGACAAAAGCTAACGAAACTAATATTATTCAAAGGGAATTCAATAACATTTCAAATCTATATATATATATCTATATATCTATGTATATATATATTGTACGGTCCGCACACCCTGGCTAATTGATAATACGTAATCTAACTGTATCAGTAAAACTCAGTAATATAAATTTTAACTGATATATTGTAGAAAACTTATGATATTGATGATATGATAATGAGCCGCGAGGTATGATTGATTACCGAACGCGAACTGATTCGCTGCTAATGATTGCTGGCGATCGACGTGATTAAAGTGCTTGTAGCACACAAATTAAGTAGGACAGTGTACGTGCTCGTACATCCTCCCGGGCCAGAAATTGAGGATGGGATGCTTTCAACATTGATAGGTGAATGACGTGAGTATTACAAGGTGATGGAACAATATGTTTTCTTAAAATTAGATGATTGTCTTTGATTGCTATGATAGGATTAGACGTATTATTTAAAAAAATTATAAAGTACGATCAACTTTCTTGATATTGAATAATACGGGTGAACTAGCTTTGTTTGAGAAACGCGCATTACACGAATTGTCTTCTACCTCGCTACCAACACAGCACTGATTCACTGCACTCTCACTGACACATCTAACCGTAGTAGGAGGCTTGAAGCTAGTTTCTCTAAGCTCTATGTCTGCTGCAC
The DNA here is from genome assembly GCA_954871355.1 of Cabera pusaria. NCBI lineage: Eukaryota > Metazoa > Arthropoda > Insecta > Lepidoptera > Geometridae > Cabera > Cabera pusaria. Next base: position 18,592,311 of record OX940905.1, read on the forward strand.
GCGCTGGCGGAGACGGCGCCGCCGCGGGCGCACCCGGCGACGCTGCTCACGCCCGCCGGCGGCGCCAAACCAGGACCCCGATCCCGATGACGGCCGTAAAAAACAACAAATAGATGACGACGTAGTGATGAACGTCATGATATGATACTTGATCTGTCATCACTCCAGCGGATGCGCTTTCTTTCAGTTGCTTTATCTGACTGTCGATTTTTTCAAAATACTGTTGATTTTCTGAGTATATCGATTGATTTTCGACTGTTGAGGCTGGCATTGAAAAGTTTAGAAGGTTATTTATTGGAGGAATTGCGATTTTGATAACGTCGGCTTCCTCTTGTAAAGTGTTTGACTGAGTTTTGTGAGCATAAATTGTAATAAAGTTTGTTCTGATAATGCATTCATCGCTTATTTTAATAATTCCATTCTTATGTAATTGTTCAGTGGTAATCTGATGCTCACATATGATACGTACAGAGCAATGATCGCAACATGAATACAAAAACGTATTTTCCGTACTCAGCGCATTCCAAGAATCTATACAGGGTGACGTCATAGTTTGACATTGATTTGGAAACTGCTAGGCTATTCTGTAAGCTATCTCGATAGCGGAATCCGCGGTGAGATTCAAATTTCGTACTACGAAATTCAATCGTATTACGTTGGTATACGGTTGAATATCGTAATACGTAATTTGAATCTCACCGCGGATTCCGCTGTCGAGATAGCTTACAGAATAGCCTAGCTGACTTGGGACACACAGCTTTTCTTCTGATTTCATTTGATGCATTGGCTGTTTTAAAGGACATAAATGAGAGCCCTGATCGAACTCGACACAATTTTGTAAGTCTCTCTCAGTGACGGGTACATGTCCTTCTGTAGATTAACTGCAACGTAATCTGATATTGGTACAAAGCTGGTTATTTTATTCTCAATTTGCTGTGGGATTGATATAAGTTTGTAAAGTTCGAAGTTATCTCTGCTCACTAAAGGTATTCTTATCTCATATATGATGAACTTATTCGAAGCTCTTGCCTTCACTGAGAGAAGGTGGTACATCTTGGATACATCTGACTGAAGGTTAGACAAGGGCAATGTCAAGTCTCTTGATAAGGATCCAGTGATAATGTTTATCTCGTCTCGTAATTGCTCTGGAGTAAGGAGATGAAAGTTGAACTTACCAGCGTAGACGTTTGTTAACGAATCGATAATAGTTTTTTGAAGGCTTATTAAGTTCGCTAGTAAGCCGTGTGCAATAACTGATGACAAAGTGAAGTCACATGAATTTGATATTAGTTGTAGGTTATCAATCTGTTGTTTCAGTGATGTTTCTATATTGTTCAAATGCTGGTTGAAAAGCTTACTTTGTTTATCTATAGAAGTTTCCACTCTTTTGATAAGATTAAATTCTCCCTCGACTACTGAAGTCTGATTCTTCCACAGTGACGCTAAATGTTTTTCATTCAGTCTGATGGTCTCAATGTCTAGTTCGTACTGTTCAGCGAAATCCTGATCGAGTACGCCGAATAGTTTGTTTGCTACGAACCCGACACCGTTGATAAGGCCGCGCGGTAGTCGCGTGCGCGCGCTCCGTGTGAACTGCTTACCGAGCAAAATACTATTGTAATGCTCGAGTTCATTAAGCCCATGATGTAATTGGAGAAGTATTATATCACATTGTGATATCTTTTTATTTTATTGATTGTTACATACACCGTCTAAATGATTTATATATTTTTCAAGTAGTTTCGTGCTTTGCCAATAAGGGGTCATGTCGTAGTAAATTACTAGCTTCCATTGATCTCGTTCCAGGTGAATATTAGTGATTCGATCGAAGTAAAATCCTTGGCTGTTATTTAGTTTTGATATTTCATATTTGCTATGTACGGGCGTTGCCAACATAAATAGAAATATGAATAGCATGTAGGCAATACTATACAGACTTGGACTGGTTTTCTTCGAACGATGTATAACCGAGGAGGATATTTTTTCTTGTTTCTGTTGAAACTGACTGTCTTGCTCGACTGTCTTGCTGTCCTTTACTGGTAACTTGGAGACTTTAGTAATTGGTCTTTTTATCTCACCACTCTTGGTTTTTAGGCTGACCACGCGTACGTAGCCATCTTTGCCTGGATGTAATGCTACAATTCTTCCTAAGGCCCATTTTCCTGAAGGAAGATTGGCGTCGTTAATGATGACGACGTCATTGATATTGAGATTTTCTTTACATTGACGCCACTTGCTGCGCGCTGACAGCTGGCATAGATACTCTGATTGCCACTTCTTCCACACATCTTCAAATATTTTTTGAGTGAGTTGCCATCTAGTTCTCTGATCTCTTTCAGTTTCACAGATTGTTAAAGTGGGACCACTAGCTAGAAAGTGAGCTGGAGTCAGATAATCTAAGTCTTCGGGGTCCTCAGTTAACTGACACAAAGGTCTTGTGTTTAAACAAGCTTCTAACTGAGCTAGCAAGGTAGAGTATTCCTCGAAAGTCAACTTCTGTTCGCCGACGACTCTCTTTAGGTGATATTTGAGGCTCTTCACTGCTGCCTCCCAGAGACCTCCTGCGCTAGGCCATCCTGGAGCGTTGAAGTGCCACTGGATTTTCATATCCGTGATTGATTTATAAAAATTGCAGTCCAATGTTGCTTGAAGATCTAGATATTCTCTGTTGAGAATCTTATTTGCGCCTACGAAGTTTGTACCATTATCACTATAAATATCATTAGGAGCTCCTCTTCGAGCAACCATTCTACGTAAAGCTGCTAAAAATGAGGCTGAGGATAGGTCAGACACCAGTTCAAGGTGCACAGCCTTGGTCACCATACACACAAATACCGCTATATAGCCCTTACTTGATTTTATACCTCGTCCTTTACTTGACTTGACGTCCACAAATCCAGTGAAGTCGACACCTGTTTTTTGGAAAGGTCTGCTACACGTGGTTCGAGCAGCAGGTAAGTCACCCATAATCTGTTCCTGTTTAACAGGGTCGTGACGTCTGCATTTGACGCACCCTCGCAGTTGTTTCTTTACAGTTTTACTCCCTCCTACGATCCAATATCTCTTTCTTAAAAATGCTAATGTAAGTCTAGCGCCACCGTGATATGAAGCTTTATGAGATTGATCGATTAAAAGCTCTGCTAAGCGACTAGACCCTGATATGATAATCGGATGTTTCATGTCGTGAGGTAAGCTTGTATTTTTGAGCCGTCCGCCTACTCGAATGATTCCATTTTCATCGATAAATGGATTCAACTGTGATAATTTGCTCTTAGGGTGTACCTGGTTGTTCCCATTGATACTTTTTATTTCTTTTGAATAGTCAAAATGCTGGGCTTGTCTGATAATTATATTTTCTGAATTGTTTAGTTCTGATATTGATAGGTAAGCCAGTTTGTTGTCACACTTTTTGATAAATCTGAACATCCATGATACAATTCGAATAACTTTGTTAATAGAACTATGATTCGAAAGCAGTTGATAAATTATACTCTTATCCAAATCTTGTTCAGTGACAATTTTTACATGACAAACTTTCTTCATTTCCTGATCGGTGATAAATTCAGGCTGTCCGCATTGTCCATCGAAGTTTGGTAGCCACGATGGTCCCTGCCACCACAAGCTATGCTTAGCTAATTGTGAGGCTGTTAATCCACGGCTGGCACAGTCCGCCGGGTTTTCCTCTGATTTAACATAACGCCAACATGTTGATGACATTACACTCGTGATATCACGCACTCTGTTTGCGACGAAGGTCTTCCACCGTGCTGCATCCCCATTGAGCCATCCTAGGACAATCATAGAATCGGACCATCCGTACGTTTTTATTTCGTGAGTACTCAAGCACTGTTGTACTTTACGCACTAACTTTGATAGAAGATGAGCAGCGCTTAACTCCAACCGAGGAAGAGTGATGTTTTTTCCACATGGCACGATCCTTGTTTTAGCGACCAATAATGTTACAATAGGCTGTTTACCTCGATTTATTTTACAATAAATAACGCAAGCGTAGGCTTTTATCGATGCGTCACAAAAACCGTGTAACTCAATGACGTCACGTTCCTTTGTTGATAGCCACCTCGGTACTTGCAGTTTATTTATGTTTTCGATGTCATTCTTGACAGAGATCCATTCTGATAAAATGTTCTCTGGTAGTGGGTCATCCCATTTGATTGCGGCTAACCATACCATTTGGAATATTATTTTAAATTTAGTCGATATCGGTGCCAACCAACCGAGCGGATCAAATAATTTTGATATTGCTGATAAAAGTGATCGTTTTGTTTCCTGCTCAGTAGTAGGTACAATCTTTGATTGGAACATAAAAATGTCCTGCTGATGATTCCAGCTAAGCCCCAGTGTTTTAGATGTTTCCAATAGTTTGAAATCAAAGCTTTCTTGCTCAGAATTATTTTTGCTGGATTCTGATAACTCCGGGACATTTGATTTCCATTTTCTTAGGTTGAAACCAGCCGATTTTAATAGACTGATAAGATCTTCACGCAATTGTTTTGCTGTTGATATCTGATGAGATCCATGAACTAGGTCATCCATGTAAAATGAATTTTCAAGAACATCGGCTGCATTCTGATAATTTGACCTCTCATCTGATGCTAATTGCCGAAGGGTCGTCATTGCTAAGAAAGGGGCAGCTTTAGTTCCATATGTCACTGTCGTCAGCTGCCATTCTTTGATAAATTGATTTTCTGAATCTCGCCAGATGATTTTTTGTAGTTTTTGATCTAGTGGATTAACAAAAATATGTCGGAACATCTTTTCAATGTCTGCAGTGTAAGCGAATTGATATTGTCGCCATTTGATGATGAGAGACTGCAGGTCTTGCTGGAGATTTGGTCCACATTTCATCACGTCATTCAAGCTGTAGCCTGACGATGTTTTAGCTGACCCGTTAAAAACGACTCTAAACTTTGTAGTTGATGATTCAGTCCGTTCTATCCCGTGGTGAGTGAGATAAAAATCGGGTTTGGCGCTATTTGTAGTGGGAATCATGTGGCCCATATATTGGTATTCTTTTATAAACGACTTATAGTTTTCCTCCATTTGATGATTTTTTGCAAACTTTCGTTCTAATGATTTAAGCTGTGCATCGGCTCTATTTTTTGATAAACCTAGATTCTTTTCATATTTAGCTTTAAGTGGCAACCGAACTTCATACCGGCCGTCTTCTCTTCGAGTAGTTGTGTTTTTATAGTATTGGATGCACTCTTGATCTTCTGTTGATAAATCTGATTCTTCCGCAATGTCCTCGACTTCCCAAAACCTTTGGATCTCGTCTAAATTATTGATTACCACGTTACATTGCAGTGTTCGTGCGCACCCACTCAAAATCCATCCTAAACGCGTGTTTTGCGCAATAGGAGAATAGCTATGATCACCTCTACAAATTCCTTCTAATAAAATCAAAGAATAGATATCGGCTCCGAAAAGAATATCGACTGGACGGCTGACGTTGAATTTTGGATCTGCTAAAGTGATATGGTCCAGGTATGACCAATTTGGCTTCATAAAAGAGTAACTTGGCAGATTCTTGATCAGATTTTTCATGATAAGAACATCAGTTGCAAACTCAAAGGTGGAATAATTTGATTTACATTTTATGTTGATAGATCCTTTGCAGTTTGATTGCTTTGTGCCTATGCCAGTTATAACTCCTTGACATCTTTGGCGTGGTAATCCCAGCAACTGTGCTGCATTTTCAGTAATAAGAGATGTTTGTGAACCCTGATCTAAAAGTGCGCGCAAGTCTATGTATGACCCAGTTGATGTTTCAACCCTGATCAGCGCTGTTGCTAAGAGTATTTCCGGTATTTCAGTTTGCAGTGATACGTGCGAACTCCGCACTGTGGGCTGCTGCCCTGATTTAGGTGTGCTGACGTTCGCGTTGCTTGAAGTCGAGGTCGCGGCCTCGTTGTCATGCTGAGTAAAGGCCTTATGCAAAAGAGTATTGTGTGCTTGATTACACTCACGGCAGCGTTTTTCAGAAATACACTGATTTCCATAGTGACAATATAAACAGTTTTCGCACAGTTTCAGTTTCTCAATTAGTCTTCGTTTTATAATCGGGGTCATCTCTTTAAACTTATTGCAATTAAAAATTCCGTGATTATTTGTTTTACAAATTGCACATTTATAATATTTTGTTGTATAAACATTTTTGTAGTTGGTTGCTTGCGCAGTATTACGTCCGTACGAAGTCTGATTCATGTTAAAATTACTGTTGGAAAATTGATGATTTTTGCGATTTGATTTTTGCTCAGGTTTTCTACGAGAAGTTTCTAGTGTCGTGAAAGTCTTCTCTAAAAATGATAAAAAATCTTCGAGCCTTGGTACCTCCTTGGGCTCATTTACTGATATGAGGTATTCGTTGAGGGTTTCCGAGTCCAGCTTCTGGCTCATGAGGTAAACGATAAGAGGGTCCCACGATGTTACGTCTACTCCTAAGTTCTTGATAGCGTTGAGACTTTCGCGAGTAACGTCGTGGAGTTTCTTAATGTGATTTAGAGATACATGCTGAATTGTTGGGATGTTGAACATTAAGTCGAAATGCGAACTTAAAATAAGGCGCTTGTTGTTATACCTATGATTAAGTAGTTCCCAACTGATAGCATAGTTGTCTGATGATATAGTCAAATGCTGAATCAATCTCTCTGCTTCGCCTCTCACTTTTGCTTTCAAAAATTGCATTTTTTGAGCGCTGGACAAAGTCGGATTCGCATGTACAGATTCAGTAAAAAGATCTTTGAAACTGGACCATTGATGATAGTTGCCAGAAAATGTTGGTATTTCCATTTTAGGCGTCAATTTCTCTCTATGTGCAACCGACCACATCTTCTTATTGATAGCTTTTACTATATCATTAAACCTTTTCTCTGTTTCGAAGAAATGCGACTCATACTCCTGGCTTTTGTGACCAGATTCACTATCCAGCTCCCAATGAAGGCTATCGATTGTAGTCCAACGAGACTGAATGTTACGTAGTAAATTATCAAATTCCCATTTTTCTGATATTAAATCTAAATCGATGTTAGAGATGGTATGTTCAAAAGCCTTGAAGTTGCTATGTTGCTTTCGAAGCATTTCATCGGTCTTGCTGTTGCTACCCCGAGCATGAGACGGAACGTCAAGCCCTGGAGTACCCGGAACCGACATGAGGGTCGCGGGTTTGATAATAGGAGTCGAAGGCTTGAAAATATCATCCTTCGGCATTGTATAGTTCTCAATGACTGCTCTAATATGGGTATATCTTTCCCCGATTTGCTCAAATTGATTAGTGATAAAATAGGAATGAGACTTAATACCAAATCCACACAGTTTGAGATGATTAGCCTGATATTCACTCCAATAACCATCTAGAGTGTCTAATCTTCGCTTGATATAATCCGAAGTTTTCCTCTCGGAACCGTCTTTTTTGAAATTCAAATACAATTGTTCAAATCTCGTTGATATTTGGTCCTGAACGGACAGTAAATCTTCCATGCTCGACATTTTACAAACAATGATAAAGTAAGCAAAATGGAAAGATCTTACTTGATAGGTATTTGATGATACTTGGTGAGTGGCTGCGCGAGATGAACCGCCCTAGTTTGGTGGTAACTGTTGCTACCCTGCTGCTGTAGTAGTCGCAAGCCGGCCTGGCTTACGTCTCCTTGTTGTTGGTAGCTGTTGCTGCCCGTTGATATGATATGGTGAGCGTGAGCTGTTGGTCACAATGCCCACGATGATAAATCCACTTGTAAATGGTTTCCCTCACTTGTGTCACAGAATCACGAAAGTAGGTTCACAATCCACTAAGTCACTCGCGAGGTTTGATATATCAGTGTTAAAATTTTAAAAAAAGGATGTACGGTCCGCACACCCTGGCTAATTGATAATACGTAATCTAACTGTATCAGTAAAACTCAGTAATATAAATTTTAACTGATATATTGTAGAAAACTTATGATATTGATGATATGATAATGAGCCGCGAGGTATGATTGATTACCGAACGCGAACTGATTCGCTGCTAATGATTGCTGGCGATCGACGTGATTAAAGTGCTTGTAGCACACAAATTAAGTAGGACAGTGTACGTGCTCGTACATATATGTAATGTGTTGTATGGTTAGGTAATGGTAATGTATATTTTTATTGAAGCAAAAAGCCGAATAGTTGCTCTGTAATAAAGAGTTTTTATTTTACAAAGTTAACCTATAAAAATAACTCCACGTAACAAACTTACTAGCTACACATTAATTATTACATACCTGTAATAAAGAGAAACAACATTTAAAGCTATTGCTTCACATATTCCTTATTAGTTTAAATTAATGTGTTTTGTTTCAGTAATTCGAAGTAACATTTCACAAAATCATCGTGCCACAGAGTAAATCCAGAATGTCTAGTCCCACAGACGGGATTATACAGTACTCAAATACAGAATACCAAAATACATAGTTTAAGAGCGGGAAATTAAATGAAGTATTAAAGATCTTCATTTACATATATCTATCTATATATATATAAATATATAGCTTCTATATATATTTTTAGATTTTTAGATTCTATATACAAAGTTCACTGATAATAATCATGGTTCTTTTAATTTGATTAGTACCTATCCTATTCTAATATTGTACCCTATCCTCCTTTTTTTTAACAAAAAGTTCTGTAGTCATCGTCGGTAACTCGGTATCGACGGTATGGCGATAGGTGTTTCATCTTCAATTTGTCACATCTGTTTGTCGGTTTTATCTATGGCGGCAACCGCTCCCCCCTGCCCCCGCGTGAATGATAAGCGTTCGACAAAATGTAATAGCGACTCTTTGGTTTAACTCTATGAGTACACACTCTTTCATCAAATAATACTTATTAGTTCAATAGAAAAAGACTATAAGAAAATATTATCGAAACATGCTATTGGGATAAAATGCAGCCTATGCACTCTCGAAGTCCTCTGACCAACTTTATACAAAATTCACATAAATCTGTCGAGCCGTTTTGACGTGAAAGGACAAATAACATATAAACATACTTAAACATTTTTAAAACATTGAAAGTTATAGAATGGTTTCTGGGAAAACCGTCTTGAAGCACCGCTGGCCGCATACAGCCAATTCACTTGCACCCGCTGAAGCACCGCTGGCCGAATTCAGCCAGTCCGCGACATAGACTGAAATCACCTTTTTTACTTATTCTGTGGTTTTGGTACATAAATACGCCTTTGATTGTCCAGTCCTTGAAGTACTACCATCTCCATGGTCAAGATTCAATGGCTCTAGTGTTAACATTTAGGTCTGCCAAATCTAATACTATAAGAATCTTTGTCCTGACATACTGACTGACTGACTGTCTGACTGACTGACAACGCACAGCCTAAACCGCTGGTCGCAGAGACTCGAAATTTGGAGGGTATATTTGTCTTAGTACGTAAGGGTGTACTAAGAAAGGATTTTCCAAAATTCACCCCTTAAGGGGATGAAACGGGTGTTCAAAGTTTGTATGGAAAAACAATATTAGATAGTCTTTTATATTCGAAACTTAACACAAGTACATAAGTATAACATAAGTAAGTAAATACGTGTATCAGGCTCTTTCGAAATTACACCCCTAAAAGGGGAAGTAGGGTAACAAAGTCTGAAATCAATATTGTTTCGGATTGCGCTAAAATTTGGCATGCAGATAGTTATTTTGACTTAGGTATCCGCTAAGAAAGAGTTTTTCAAAATACACTCTTTAAGGGGATGAAGCGGGGGTTCAAAGTTAGGATAGTCGTTTTATTCAACATTTCACACAAGTAATTCTGTAAAAAATTAAGTAAATACGAGTTTCAGACTTTTTCAAAATACCACCCTAAGAAGATAAACTGGGGCAACAAAGTCTAAAAATCAATATTGTTTCGGATTGCGCTGAAATTTAGAATGCAGATAGTTATTATGACGTAGGTATCCGCTCAGAAAGGATTTTCTAAAAAAATTCTCCCGGATACGGAACGGGGATTCAAAGTTTGTATGGCGAAACAAGATGGGATAAAGTACGTGTTGTAGGATTGGGGTAGGTAACAAAGTCTGTAAATTTAGGTTTTTCGGGTTTTATAAATATGAATCCCGAATTGCCTTAGTCACGCGATAACATGAAAACGGGTGAACCGATTTGGCTAATTCTTATTTGATGTGTTTAGTGAATCGTTTTTACAAAAGAAAAGTTTTAAGTAAATAAAAGAAGGTTTTAACGCGGGCGAAGCCGCGGGGCACTTCTAGTTTTTTATATTTTCATTTAAAGTTATAGAATGTTTTGTAGGAAAAAATAAAAAAAGCAGCTTTGAGTCGTTTAGTGGCGTCTAGCAAGAAGAGAATCGACAATAAATAAAAATTTTCGAATTTAAGTTTTTTTCAATTTTTTGCATTTTCTGAGAACATTTCCTATAGTAATGTATTTTTTTTTTTACACCATCAGAAAGTAGATATTTCAACGAACAAAAAGCCCCCAAACTTTTTGAAAAAAGCTGATATTTTGACGTCAGAATTTTCGATTGAAAATTAGGGAGCTTTTTTGATATTAAGATAAAATAAATATTTTAAATCAAATAAATTACAGTTTATTTGGGGCATAATAAGGTAAGTTTTCACCAAATTTCGTAGAAAAATTTAAAAAAAAAAAGATATAAATAAAAAACCAAAAACTTGGTTATTTGAATTTTTCACCTAAATTTTGAGGTTATGTGAAAAAATTGCAAATACAAAAGTTGTAGATCTTTTTATTACCTACAACTTTGCCATTTAACTTTTTTCTATAGGACTTGTAGTTTTGCAGGAAATCAAGGAAAACCATTTTTACCCTTAAAAATTCACCCCCTCCCACTTCCCGAACTCGGATCGACCGTAATTTATTTTTCCTTTCATTTTGATCATATTCCCATCCTTTTCTAATGGGTTTCATCCTACTGTAATTTTTTTTCATTTTTTACCATTTTTGAAGGCTTCGGCCCTGGTCTATAAGGCTAATTAATGTTGTACATACGTTTTCACTCTATGATTTAATTTTAGTTTGAAAGTTTTCGTGAGAATTATTCATATTTAATGTGAACGTATAGGCTTTTTTTTCTGTTTTTTTTTCTCTAATGAACGGCCTCTTTTTCTCTAAATGAATTAATAAAATAAAACAACAGAAAGTAGGGCAATTACTATTTTATTCCAATTTAAATATTAGATCTAACAAGAACAGAGTTAAATTCATAACTTAGCTTATATTCAATAAATTTATATTGTTATTATCATACCACTTCTTTAAGCACAAGATATTTTTAAAGCACAAATTTTCTGGCTGATATTCGCAGGAGACATCCGTTGAATATAACGGCGATGCAGCATTCTTGTAGCTACACGAACTATGCAACATGAACTTACGTTGATATATAAAAATTCAGCACGTAGTGATGGTTGTCCAGCTGTTCCATGGAATCTGAAGACATGGCATGATATGAATATGCAGGACTCGTGGATGCGCTGCTACAGGATACAACGTCGCATGCAGTCTGACTGGTCTTTAGCTCAAGTTGTCATTGGAAAGGTGATCGTGAGATTACTTCGAACATTCTGTCTCTATGTACAATTAATCTTTATTATTAATTGCCTCGTAAGGATAGGTGGGAATAAGGTATTTTCTATCTAGATTTGGGTGTAAGTAACATAGTCAGTAGGAGATATTTAATTAACTGAAGAAGAATAGTGTGGCGGCGGTAAACTTGGAAGAAACGTCATTTCATCATCCCATATAATCACAGAAGATGAATGCTGGCAATGGAAACCTTTACACATGACGTAGATTTAAAGGGCCATTTCCGCAGCAAGCGCAGAAATTTCTTGACCGTGTATGTCTCTCCATTTTTAATAAAAGAAACCCACTTTTGATCTGTGATTTGCTGATAGATATCAAATAAAATTTGGGTTTTATCAGATTCGATTCAGCAAAATAAGATGTCATATTAGGTAGGTTGTCTACTACATAGTTTTCTAAGAATGACAATGACACGGTTTGCTAGTGAATTATGATGTTCTGACATCATCTGCGATGTGGTAGTTTTTGAAACAAAGCAAACAATACATTTACTATCTATCAAACGTAAGTTTATATGCATCTCCTATTTTCTAAGGATTTTCTGAGGCATTCACAGAAGATATAGAAAATGAAAAATACGTAGTCTTCTTTAAAACACCTGTCCTGCCTCCTGTCAATCATAGCCATTCCTGCGCAGTCAGAAATTCTGGGCATATTGTCGTAAGTACGCAATTAATGAATCTACGTGAATAGCAGTACGCAGATGGTCCAATGGTTTTAGAACTAAACAGGCATTCCCTTGAGGACTACGACCTGCCAGCTGTTCCATGGAACAACCGTGTAGAAAAGTAATTCATGTGGCAGACAGCAAACTTACTGATGTGCCGTGCAGTACCGTGCAACGTGAAGCGTTGTCGAAACAGTTATGGTCCTTATAGATCAGTAGCTCTCGAATTGATTCCTTCGATCAGTTCTTGAAACGCTAAGCAGTCATATATATTAAAGTAAGAGCACTTTGGTAAAACCTTGGAAGCTGATATTTTACTGTTAAAATGAATTTTACTTCCGGTTTTCGGCAATCGTTGCAGAATATGTAGAAACTCCGAAGTGTTCTTTGGGATTCGGGAGTCCTCTTGTCCTGCTCCTTCCTTACCCAGATCTGGTTGTCATAGTAGCGCAACTGAGCAGTTATACCATCTACGTTGATTTTTGCACCTTCAACCTTCTTACTTATTAAATCACAGACATGTCCTGCTGGAGAATCACTTCCAATAGCTCTTGTGCGTAGTATTTAGACCGTGACTGACGGTTGGACTGTTTATATCATCTGTTAGGCTGCCGATGTGGGACGAAACTTCGCTTTTGAAAACCAACACTGTAAAACCCCGAAGGGTTACTTGTCCCATGGACGGGCAACCCAGGATAGATGAATTGTTAACATCTATGCTGCCTATCATATCTATGCTTATCGTGGATAGCAATTTCGGTAAAGCAGCTTTCTACTGCAACACCATATACTCTTTAAACATGTTTCAACTAGCATCTTCATATACATCCACAGGATACTTGAGATAATAATTCTCAATGACTTGATTGAGTGTAGTCAAAACGTTTGCTTATCGTAATTAGGTGCCAGGCTGAATCGGTATCGAGAAGAGAACGTTGGTACTTGAGAAAAGTAGTTCGTCAAAAGCTTCTCCTTTTTCATCTCTTTGTCCTTCACTCCAGACGGTACCGGTTGTGGACTTGCGCTTTGGTATTTCGAAGAACTCGATAGTAGTTCAGCTGCTGCGGGGTAATAGACATAGAAGAGTTAGAAATGTAGCTACTTTCAAATGACTTTGATGACGTTGAATCTGATTTAGACAGCTCAGATGCGTGGCGTTTTGTAGGGCCAGGTTAGGGGCCAGATTAAATTACTCTCAATTTCGATTTGAGCTCGGCGTGAAAATCCGACAGACAAATTGCCGCGGCGTGTGTATCGTATGTATGTGTAGTAAGCTACGTCTGATACGCACAGCACACAGGCTCACTGTCAGTGGTGACAAGAGGAAAATTTTCTTTTTTATGCGGATAAAAAAGAAATTTTTCTGTGCTCTCAAACTAGTGGTGGATCGTAATTGCTTTTTCGCGTAAAAATGTATACGTAGTTTTATGTTTTTTTTACGAACGAAAACTGATACTGTTACGTATCACGTTACAAAGATAAGAAGTCTTATTATTATCCAGGCATTGGGCCTGGCTGCGATTTAAATATGCATTTTAATTATCTGATATGGGGTTCTAAACCGGAATGCAGGTGTTTTTAAAGTTCCATTTGATAATTGTACTATAATTTACTATGTACACATCATGGACGTCAGACCGTCTTCTATTCTATATTAATGTTTAAATACGTTGTTAATTATTAAACCCGAAAATGCGGCCACATGGAACGATATGTTTAATTACCGACTCCGACTTACTCCGACTGTGTCATTGAGTAATCTGATACCACTAATACATGTATAAACATTGTTACTATGTCGCTACAAATCTATTAAATGTATGAGATCTTTCTGATTCCCACTCAGGAACGACTCTGGTGTAAGTTTTTCGACTTCCCGAGCGATACTTTCACGGTAAGTAAATATTCGATTTTTAAATGCCGTAGCAACAATATCGATATATTCAATTTCATTCATTAGTGAACAATTCGATTGATGAACATTGGTTCTTAAATGATATCTGTATTAATTTCGGGACATATCAATTCGACATTTTCACATTTTATCATTTAATTGAATTCATTAGCGGGTACCAGCCCAGGGTGTGATAAAACTGTTAAAGAAAAAAAAACGTAATGCAGTTGACACAAGTATATTTTAAAACAAATGGTTAGAAATGTTATAATATTGTAAACACATTAATTAGATATATAATATATCAAAGAAAATACTTATTCACTGTGATATCCGCTTATAATATTAGGGGGCTGTTTTGGAACTCCTGTCTCGTCGCTTTAATAAATTGGGTTAACTGTGCCCAAGCCTGTATCCTCATTCGTTTTACTCTTTATTGTAATAATGGCATGACTAGCCATCTGTTCATCGGCTGAACTGTCTTTATATCATTACAATTATACACTTTTAGTTCGATATAATGTGATCATTTCTTTTCCGTATCCCTTTGCCTGGACACGCCACCGCGCGGTAGTCCTTTTTTAAAATGTGATATGATGGCTGGCTTTTTTTACCGTGGTTCCGTGTATTTATTTCTAAATCGCTATCGCTGCCAAACTAATCACCCGCCGAGCTCTTCGTCTGGATATCAAACTTGATTGCTGTTCTTGGGCTTGGGCTCGGTTGGAGTGGCTCGGTGCGGTGATGACGATGATGAATCGGTTTCTCCACCGCCTCTTGTGCCCAACCTTGAAAATGAGACAAATGATCATCCATAAGTGTAACTCCTCGAAATATATTTAACATCGGAATTATGTATCATATGCCTCCTTTACTTTATTTAATTAAATAGTACCACGCTGCTGTATGTGAATCCGTTCTATATTTTACCATCAGGTGTATTTGTCGCCTTTTCAACGGTTCTTTTTCATCCGAGTGGTACGTTTTTAGCACAATATAATAGTTTTCATCTTTTGTGCTGTTCACTTGGCGGCTTTAAATTTTCTGATACTTTTTTATAAAGTAGGATTGCGTGTACTTAGTGTGACTCATACCAGTATCGTGGATGTCTTCTTCTTCTTCACTATCCGTGCCAAACAACTCGTACTTGGAGTACTTCCGTGACGGTGCAGCAGGGGTGATGCGGTTATGAGAACGCTTTCTTGTGGCGGTGGTGGTAAGGCTGGAGGCGGTTGGTGGCCGAGCCGTCTTCGATGTATGTGCAGCACAGAGTCGGCGAGCGCTCGATGGTTGCTCCATCACCCGTCTTCTACAGCTGAGTCAACGGCGGGCAGCTCATTAATGTTCCTGGACCTAGAAAGCATAAAACGATTTCAATATGATAGTGTGAATGAATGAATGGTTGAAAACTTGAAATGTAAACAGATAAAAGCAAAAAATACGAACGAGTACTTTAACAAAAAGTAATTAATGGATGTAAATTAATATAATAATTGAACTTACATTTTTCCTTAGATATTTTTTTATGACTTCCAAAGTTGAGCATGAGACTAGGGGTTCTTCAATTTGACGACTGTAACATATTCTACTCTTCCCGGCTTAAATCTAGTATATATGCGTAACTTGAAATACACTGTACTTCACGTGGACACATACCATATTTAGAAAACACACGTGGTCAATAATGCACTGCAAGTCAAAAGTCAAAGCATTTATTAAGTACTAGCGCGACGTTTGAAGTCGGTTCTTTTACTTTTTTAAACGATAAAGGTTTTTTTGTTATGACTGTATCTGTATCTGTAAAATAATAATATTAATCCAAATAAATTTTATATGTTTATTCGGTGAGTAAGTATCACTTTATTATCTTTTTTTATAAGAAAACATGAAATTAAATAGTACACGATAGTAGAGGGATGATACTGTTTAAAAAAAAAAAAAAAAAAACGAAATTTGCAAGTTTAAAGCCGACCAAATCATAAGGTGTTCTTTGAAAACATAATTTATAAACATGACCTATAATATAATAATAACTTACATTACATTTATGGGTGTCGTCGATTATACAAAAGCGCCGTTGCAAAAGAAACACCAAACTACACTCACATTTTTTATATATCTTATAGGCTAGCGTTTGACCATTATCTCACCTGTTGGTAAGCGATGATGCGGTCGAAGATGGCAAGCACACAACGCCTAGAATGGTAACTGGATCTCAAGGCCGGAACACATAAGATGTTTGGCGACAGATTTTCTAACTTGAGGGTGGTAGCTGGCCAGGCAGACACTAGATAGTGTCCTACCACCATGCGGGGGGGGGGGGGGGGGGTTATTGGTTTCTTAACGATGTTTTTCCTTTACCGGAAGGCCACTGTGAAAAGCGCACATAAATTTTTCGATAGAAAAATCCATAGGTGCACGGCGGTTTGAACTCGGTACCTCTGGCATCAAAGCCAACCGTTCATAAGTGAAATTGAACACCGACTGACTGACTCAACTGACACAGACACGATCATAATCCAAACGACAACAAATGCATTTATTGAGTTGTGTACTCAGTAGTTACGTAGTACACCAAGTAATTATTCATTAAAGTAACAGAAGATGCTAGGCTCCTTCAATTATTTGAAAATAAAAATAAAAACATAAAAACATTTCGACAGTCTTGTCTCGTCTCGAGTCTTAACTCAAACGTCCCGGGACTCGAGACAGCTAAAATCACGAAAATTGCCGGGACTTCGAGACACGAGACGTCCCGAGACCCAAACCCTAGTTACAATATGTAAAACAGAATCATATATATTAAATTCTAATAATTTACTTATTAGTCTTATTGAGATACAAAGTATCCTTTGTCAATAAAAGTAAAACTAATAAATTTGTTACTTTCGAAATACAAAAGTCGCTCAAGCGACACGTCAAATTGTACTTTGCCAAGTTCAATGTATGAGCATGCTCATTATCAGTGCAACTACTCGTTTTTAGACACGGAAATGAACCAATTATTATTTTACTAATGCCTTTGCTGGCAAGGTCTGATAAAAGTTTAATTACAATATTAATATTAGTTTTTTTAATGTTCACGCTATTTATTACCTAGCTGCAACACAATAGTATAATTTTTATGATACTGAAGGCTGTCTATTTTTTTACATAATAAATAAGGGCAACAATTATTATGAACATTTTGGTATAATCTTGTGTTTAATAAGCTACCCATACCTACACCCATTTTATCGCTGAATTCTAAGGTCTCTCTAGCAGGCTCTAACAGTTGTAAAAGACTGCCAGAGTCCACCTCGGAGGCCCTAGTGCATTGCAACGATGACACTACTTCCTGCCTAACCAAGTCAGTCTGTGCATGTTGTTAGCTGTGTTTGGTGATCTGCTATCCTCTTGGTAGTATTCACTCAGCACACCAGAGATAGGAGCCCCAATTAAATCTTTTGAGGCGAGCAGATCTTGTTTCAATAATTCAGCCTTTTCTTTAAATTCTATTAAATCTTTGTTACTACGATCTCACAACTCTAAGCAATTCTATAATTCTTTACTTTCTTTTAAGTCAATATTTTTCTTACAAGTGTTAAAATGTATCTGTTTAATCTGGTTATATTTCTTTAATTTATGTGTATTTTGCTTACTGATTTTCTTATACTTAATGACTGAGACTGAGCCGATGAGGTCTGAATATAGACCCAAAGTGTTGTATAGATAAGGATTATTTTGCAATACAGGAGAAGTCTTCATTTCTCCTAGTTTGTTCTTTGTATATTGAAAGCTCTTGCTCCAAGTCCTGGATATAGGTTAGTGTACGTTCAAATAGTTGCTGGTTTTGTGCGTGTACATCCACTGTTTCTAGAAGCCTGTCACGCTGGTCCTCAGGGGGCTGGTCTTCCAGAGGAATGTCATACTCGGCTAATTGGTTTTTAAGGTCTGCGTTCTTCTCCAACATCTTTGCGATGTCAGATTCATGATCCTGAAGTTCTTGTAGCAAATCTTTGTTGGAGTCCTAGTTTTCAATTCCGGGAGAGCCACCTTCAATTTGGCCTCAAAATCCATTCTATGGGTAGTCATTGTGACTGGTGTTGTCTCTGGAAACCGAGAAGTTTACCTTACTTTCAAGTTCGCCGACACAGTTTATATCTGACTGATAATTGATATTCGTTTGATAATAATTAATTACAAGTTTTACTGTATCTGTTTGTTATTATAATTTTTTTTTTATTGATTGTAGATGTTATATTATTAGATCAGTGATATAGTTATTATTTATTAGTATTTAAACAAAATTATAAGGCATATCATGAAAAGTATACAGTGTGCTTATACCTTTTTCTATATCTTTATAATAAAAGAAAACGGTGTGTAGAGACACTTAACCCCAAGTGCCGAAAGTGGCAAATTTCACCTCTTCGTGAAATTTTAAACTATAATTTTCACTGAAGTCAACATGAATCAGAACTTCTGTGTATTACAAATAATACTAGTTGTGATTGCAGAGTGCTGCATGACAATATTACGCACATGTTTGAAAAAGAGTTTCAAGTGTTATTGTCCAACATGTTCCCTGTGTAATTGTTTTTTAACGACCCATGCAAAGTGATTCATATCTTCGGCATTGTAGCAGTCATGCGTGCTGCAAGTTCCAGACGAGCACAAGATGTTCCTCGTACCGGAGTTCTGGCCTTACCGTAAATACAGGGATACTATACCGGCAAAAATCCCTGAAACTCGTAGTGCTCCTATAGTAAAATAGTTATATTTATATGTATGTGAGTCTGTAATATATTTATAATATAGGTCTTAGAAAAACATGTACTGTTTTCAAAAGTTCACTAAACTCACCTATAATCCCGGTATGACATTGGTAGCAAAATGTTTGGCAATTATTATTGCGTATCTTCATGCTCGAACACCAAGGTAATAGCAAGCGAGTATCTGATCTGTGGTTAAGATCGGTAGAATCCAATAAGTCCCGTGTAGATATATGCGACACAGGCGGTAGTTACTTTCTGAGTAGTATCACGTACCACTACATTAAGAAAGTATAAAATTATTTCCTGGATGATATCTCGTAGCATCACTTTAGGGAATTATTTTTGTTTATTGTCGGGATAATATCACGTATTACCACGTTAAGACAATAAGTAATTAGCTTCAACACATTTTTTCTTCTTAAAATGTGGGTAGATGTTGTTCGGAGCGGAATATTTTTCTGCGCATCCTAAAAATCCGGTGAAATTCTCGTCTGATAAGATCGTAATTAGTACTTTGCGGCTTTCGTTTACCCATATTTAGGTATGGGTGTACAAACACTGCACAAAACTTATGAAAATACTTTTAAAATTTAATATCATAAAATTACTATCAGACTGACATCTGGACGATGCTACACACGAAACACGAATGAAGGTCTCACTACACAGTCGAGATGTTGGTTGATGTGTGAGTATTGAACGAGTAAATAATGTTTTTATTTTTATTTTATGTGCTTTAAACAGTGTGACGATGCGAAACAACGAAAGACGGACTACATGGTTAATTTAAATCTCGAGGATGTAACATAGAAGTATAATTATTGTTTAAGCGAGTGTGTCGAGTGTGAGTGCTAAGACAAACCTATTGGTTTTTTAGCACAATATCAAAATGAACTTTTAGTAATTGTATGTGATTGAATAAATTAAAAAAAATATGTATATATGTATAATTATATGTTCATTCCCTTATAACACTGTTCTCCACCTTATCCATCAAAGTCACTCCAATCATACTTCTCAAATTTATTTCTATAGCAATAATTTTACTTTCATGCTTCTTCTGCCATACACAGCAGTCACTACCATACATGAGTGTGGGAACAGCCAGCCATGCTTTTTTAGACACGTTCTGACTGCGCATAAAGTTATGGAAGGACTACTGAAGGAAACTAAGTGATTGGGGCACTCGGTTTCCTTCAAAACTATTCGTTCAATATCACTTTGTCTTGGCAGGTATTATTTTACTACTCTTTTGTCAATTAGCTTTTTTTTATTACAAATCTCACCTGGTGTTTAGTGACAATGCGATCGACGATGTAGCACGCTTTGTAGAAGATCTGAAGGCTTTAGCTATGTTACAAACGTTTCTTAGCTAATCTCTTTCTATAATCGGTAACGTGTTAGCGATATCAGTCTCTTGCCGGCAGCCGTGTGCGCCGCACGATACAATGGCTACTGTACGGTCGTCCCCGCGTCCGCCTACAAATAACGGTACAAATCGCGATAATGTGTTATCCACGATTTGCACGGAGGTGCAGTGTTCTAGTTGCAAGATTGTGAAAAACGAGTTACTTGCTTTCCTAAGTAACAAAGTTGACGTGTTACCTGAGACGGTAATCTCAGAAATATGTCTAACAGCGTACACAGGAGCTGAAATAGAAGCAGCTCGAAGTATTGCATGGAATTTGCTTGCACCGAATAAGAATTATATGCGGAGGAAAGAAGGAAGTGAACAGAAAAGCATTTGTGAAATGGTGAAATTAATAAAAGAATTCGACCCTGATTGTTTGCCCACGTTTGTCGCTAAGGACCTTAACAAAATACCCCCTGTTTCATTTAATTATATCGATTCGACATCTTTCCTTAAGGAGATAAGAAATGACATGGCTAGTCTGAAGGCCAACCATGTGACTAAAACTTATAGCAACAATTCAGTGAAGATTGAAGGGTTGGCAGCGGAGGTGGAGGAAGTAATGTTAATTTTAAAAGAACTACAACATCATGTTCATAATCCTTGCAAAAGTACGCAGCAAATAGAAAGTGCTGGCATTGTATCTGTGCAACAGGAGAGCGTTAAAGATAATAATGTAACGCAATCATTTGCATCAATAACACAGACGCGCGGTAATGTTAGCAAAAACTTGTCAAACGAGTTATCTATCGGGCCCGACGCAACAAGTAAACAAAGCGCGCTGCACACATTGACACTTACGAGAAATAGGAAATCTAGATAAAAAAGAAAATTACGATGGCAAAAAGAGCAGATTCAGCATGTGGTGAGTGCAAAAGTTCTAGCACTCACTAGTGCTCAGTCTGAGATTTTCGCCAACATGTTCATAATAAAGCAGATTTACCATCACCTAAATATAACTTAAATGTAATACTTCTATTGTAACCTATTTAATAAACAATTTAACATAGCAGAGGCCTTGGATTAGCTCATTTTGGCTACCCACAGCGGTGGAGGTGGAAGCCTGCATGGTTATATCACCATCACCCTCATGTGCAACTGCAAGTGGTTGTGGTGGTGGTAAACCAGCTTTCAATGCAATGTTGTGTAGCACACAGCATGCCATAGTTATTTTGCTAGCTACATTAGGATGATAGTGAAGTACCCAGTAAACAAAACAAACGAATATACCTAGAATTTACACCTTTGATGTTATGTTTGTAAACGCTTACGGAATAACCATACTTGTTCATTATTTTGATGAAGTTCCCGCATGTATGATTCAGCTCTACTAGATGACCATATATGTGAGTCATGTGTAGCTCCACAAAATTTTGCATTTACATTTGTAATTCGAAGATCCACTGTCACAAATCTATAAAATAAAATTTATATTGAGAAATGTTTTTATATTATTTTACTTGACTTATAATTAAAATACCTAAAATTAAATACAATTACCATTTGGACATTTAAGGAATGATAGCCTTTTCTGTTATAGAACAGGTGTTCTTCATTATCAGGCTGAACTAAAGCCACATGGGTGCAATCTATGCACCCAATTACACCAGGCAGACCAAATCTTCTCTGGAACCTAAAACATTAAACTATATGTGTAATATATCTATGTAGTTAGTTACTAAATTATCATTCTCAAAGTCATACACACTCTTGTTTTATGCCTCCTCTGGCTTGCCTTGTTTTCGGAAAGACTATCCATTTTCCCACTATTGCAGGATAGTTCAATGCACCAACCGCTTGTCTGATTCAGCGACTAGTTGTGCGTTGAGGAAGATGGTGAACACCAACAATTCGTTGATAGGATGGTTCCTGTGGTCAGGAAACTAATAGCGCATAACACCTATAAAAGACAACCAAGAAATGAAGTGATAGGTATTTTTAGGGCTGTGTTGGCTTCGATAAATAATGAACTGTTTGCTGATATAGGTTGGGTTTATATGTATTCTTATAAGTACACTTAATTAAAATATTACATTTTCTTATACATTCAACAAAATACTCAGGCAAGTTACACTGTGCATGCGAGATTATGTAAATAAACAGAAATCGCAACTTTCTAAATAAAGGTCGATATCAGAGTTGACCATTGAGGTACAATCCTCAATGTGTTGAGGGTAAAAATACACTCTAACGTATGATCTCATAATTAGGCGCATCTTACCTGAAGGCTTAGCCATGTTACAAACGTTTCTTAGCTAATCTCTTTCTATAATCGGTAACGTGTTAGCTATAGCGATTTTAGAAATGGATTTAGCTAGCTAGCCAACTCGACAAAACTGTGTCAATCGCTCATTCTACAATGAGGATAGAAAAAAATGCTTATTAGTCTATGGCAAGCGCTTATAAACGTCAGTCACGGTTGAGTAATTCGTGCGCGGGTAAACTTTATTTTTAAATTGTTTTGAGAAGTTTAGTGAGTGGAATAAAATTTAAATGAGGTAATAACATTTATATATTGTTGATTTATTATAATATCACAGTGCGAATTCAAGTTTTGACGATTATTGTAACGTAAATATAATCTATCTGGCAAATCAGTGAGAGAAATTATTTAAAAGTGATAATTTTTGAGGATGGAGCTAGATCTAGCCCTGAACAATTAGCGGCTTTGATTGAATTCATGGAAAGGTACGTAAACTATAAGTTATCAAGTACACAAAAACCTTCCATTGTGGTTTGAGTCTTTGTTGTACTCAGGAACATGAAATGTAAACAATGACGTGATCCGCCACTTGGACGTACTTATATTTTGACCTGCATACGATACAAACAATAAAATTGTATTCGCCGCTTTGTTTAATTAATAGAGATTTTGTTTCTATAATTAAGTTTTAACATATGTTCTAGCCATGGCGATATAGCAAGGCCTCAGCAAGGGGCTCAAGGAAGGATAAGGGCAGACCGTCTATGGCAGGAGTTGGGAGAATTACTCAACTCCATTGGTGGAGGAGTAAATAAATCAATGGAAAAAAGTAAGATCCATTAAAATTATAAGTAATTTTTATCAAAGGTTCGGGTTCTTTATAACTATCTATTGTGCTTCATGCAAATACTAATGTTAAGCATATATATTTATCTTAGAAAAGCTGTAAACAAATAAAACTAACGAATATAGGGAATCTATAATCAATTTTTACTATTGTAAAAAGAAACAAAAATAATGACAGGAATACTTGTTCCCATACAACTTTAAAGAAAGAAAAAAAGTAAACACTGTTATTCAGGAATTAACTCTCTTAATTTAAAACTAAAAATACTGACAAAACTACTAAACATACTATTAAATACATGTTCATCCATCAACAAACAGAATATCTAGTATAGTAGATATCAGTGCATACAACAATCTGCTCACTTGATTGACTTATGTATACTGAGACAACTCATATGGCTTAAAATTAACTGACTAATATCTACAGGCGTGGGCGGATTGGAAAGCCAAAACAAAAAAAAAAGCTTTGGCAATGCGTCGTGAGACTAGTGGTACTGGTGGTGGTCCAAGCAGCAGACAAATATATTATTATATTGTATTGTGGTGACTTACCTAGAATAACAACACTGTTATTATTATGGTCAATAAATAATCTGAATCTGAATCAAACTCTCACAGCTTTGGAACAAAGGGTGTTGGGCATAATGGGATTGACTGCTGTTGTTGGTCAAGTTGGCATTGAGGAGAGAGGATTTGATGTTAGTTATTTACTTTGCTTGTGATCTTTGCATATTAGTTGGTTTTTTAATAAGAGTTCTTTGAGATATACTTCTTATATTTTTCAGGAACCACCACTTCAAAAAATCTCTCTGCCATCACCAACCAGAGTGAACCAGACCGTCCATAATGAATTTCCCTCCCAAACTGCCACAGATGAGATTGTGTTGTATTCTATAGATATAGGTAAGTACTTTCTACTTTTATTTATTAGGTTTAAATAATACAGCTGGTAGGTTTATAGTATATAATTAACATCACATGTTGTATTTCGAAAGGGTCTGTTTTAATACCACCCAATTTCCAACTCCATGCTGGTTACATACACATGAGCATGTGGCAGTCATATCTAGTTACATTTTGACTTATTGGGCATATCAATATAAATAAAAACTAAATGCTGTTAGTTGGTAAGGACATCTCCTAAAAACCAATGGACCGATATGCCTACTTATATATTTTGTAAATGTTTATAATAGTTCAAATCAACTAAGTTATGTTATAAGGGTTCTTTTTAGGGAAAAAATAGGCAGATTTAGTCCTGTATCAACATAAAATAAGTAATATATATATAAAATTGAAAAAATGCCAAATATATTATATATTAATACTTTCCGTTTGGCATTTTTCCATTTTATATATATATTTATATATTTTATGTTGATACAGGACTAAATCTGTTGCGTCAGCTAGTTAAACAGATTTAATATCAGTTTGTAACTATAAGTTTTATTCCATCAGGAAACTCAGCATCTACTGCCCCATCAGCTGCACTGCCACCCCCCTCTGAACTTTTAAGTCTTCCTCCAACTCAAGCATCAACGCCACCGCCCACCTCTGTGTCCGCGCCGATGCCGCCAGCGACTTCTCCTACTAATTTACGAGGAGAGCAACGATGACGACGTCAGCGCCTGGCAACCCCTTCGCCCGTGGCGTCGCCTACCACTTCTACGCCGCGGCGGCAGAGGCTACTTCGGGCACGCACACGGCGAGTACAGACGCCCTTCGAACGAGCCACGAGCGAATTCGTGGCAGTCGAGAATCGCCGGCTACAATTGGAGGAAGACCGCGAAAGAAATAACCATCAGAGGGAGATGGAACGCATTCGATTGGAATCCCGTAGGATTGAAGTGGAAGAAAACCGAAATCAAATTTTCAATCGTTTGACAGGAGTTACACTGTCTTAATGTATCTACATTCGACTAGCTTCGACTGATATCAGTCGAAGCTAGTGATAATGGTCTCCACTGAGGTAAAATTTCTATTAACCGGTCTAGAACCCCAGTAAAACGACAGAAAATTTGATTTATCCCTAGATAATAAGTAGATTTAAGATTATCACTAGATAGTGTTGGTGCCTTTAGCTATGAATGCCAAATTGTCTATTATAAGAATTTATAAGTGTTTCGCAAGTTGGCTAGCGAGTGCATTAGTAAAAATTTGAATGTAGTAAAATATTTCCAACTAGCCTTAAACCTATCAAATCTTATTATTTAGATGGATTCATATAAATAAATTCTAGTTTGTATTAGGCGTGTAGGTACTTACCTATATTTAAAAGCTTGAGGCACAGAGGTATAGTAAATACCTTGTAAGGGATAGTGCCTCAAGTTATTTGTAATTTTTTAGTTCATTGATAAATAGATAATTCATATTAGTAGATTAGATCATCGCTAAAAGCTTGTTTAAAAAAAATATATATTTTAAACTTTTTAAACATATTTAAAACTTTTTGGCAAGCATTTTGGAGTACCTAGTTGTGTTGTTTTAAAATATTCTACTGATACATACTATGATTTGATTTTATATATATATATATATATATATTATAGGGAAGTCCAACAGAAGTGAAAAAGCTCGATATATTACAAGTAGTGAGTATATAATATAAACCCTACTAAGACTATTAGAAAATATAAATTATAAATTAAAAATTTTGTGTTTATGACTTTGACGGGCTATATCTCGGTAACAGTATGCTTGACAAAAATATGATGTACCAAACCCTACCTACAGACACAATGAGGTGGGGCGAAAAATTTTTTTTTCTCTACTTCGTGCCCCCTAAAGTGCGCCACATTCAATTTAACGTGACGTTATATTGCCTATAGCCAGCTTACAAATGAGACGCTTTCACGTCATTTGTCAGATTATGATAAGTAGTTTAGAAGTTATGAGGGAACAGATAAACATACACACATACCGGTAAAAAACATAACCCTCCCTTTTGCCTCGCCGTAGTCGGGTAAAAACATTGTCCGTTATGCAACTTACACGCAAAAACGGCTAAACAGATTTGAATTAAATTTAGCATACAGATAACCTGTATAGTGCTATTGCTTACTAAGTGAGCAATAAGACTTTTATTAAACTTTGTACCTACATTTCATTTTAGCCTTAAAATAATGAATTACTTAACTAATTAAATTATAAAATACATAAAGATAAAGATAAATTTATTGCATGAACTGTGTATATACAAGGTCTTACACTTAAATTAGAGTCGCAACAGTTTTCCCATTTCGGGCGTGGAATATAAAGTTATAGAAGCTAAGTAATTGACAATATATGCAAATATAGAATTATTAAATTTTCTACTTATACATTTTATAAAACGAATAATTACTTACTTATTCACCTACTTATTTATAATTATGTTATTTATCTACTTTCCATAATATTCAAAATAATTAAAAAAAGAAAAACATATTAAAGTGAAAGTTTAAATTATAAAATTAAAAAAATAATAGTTAAGTATGAAAATTAAGATGGCAAATGGAGCAGATACAGCATGTGGTGAGTGCAAAAGTTCTAGCACTCACTAGTGTAGTGCTCAGTCTGAGGTTTTCGCCAAGATTTCATAATAAAGCAGATTTACCATCACCTAAATATAACTTAAATGTAATACTTCTATTGTAACCTATTCAATAAACAATTTAACATAGCATTCTGCCTTGGATTAGCTCATTTAGGCTACCCACAGCGGTGGAGGTGGAAGCCTGCATGGTTATATCACCATCACCCTCATGTGCAACTGCAAGTGGTTGTGGTGGTGGTAAACCAGCTTTCAATGCAATGTTGTGTAGCACACAGCATGCCATAGTTATTTTGCTAGCTACATTAGGATGATAGTGAAGTACCCTGTCTCTAAGCAAACATCTCCACCGTGCTTTGAGTAATCCAAAACAGCGTTCAATGCTGTTACGCGCTTGCTTTTGGGTATATAGTTCTTCTCTTGACCCTGGAACTGCATTGAGGATAGGAGTCATAAGCCAAGGGCGTTGTGGATTCCCAGAGTCACCTGAAAAAATTGTTTTTGTAAACAAAACAAACAAATATACCTAGAAATTACAGCACAATGATTAATAACCATACTTGTTCATTATTTTGATGAAGTTCCCGCATGTATGATTCAGCTCTACTAGATGACCATATATGTGAATCATGTGTAGCTCCACCAAATTTTGCATTTACATTTGTAATGCGAAGATCACTGTCACAAATCTGTAAAATAAAATTTATATTGAGAAATGTTTTTATATTATTTTACTTGACCTATAATTACAATACCTATAATTAAATATAATTACCATTTGGACATTTAAAGAATGATACCCTTTTCTGTTATAGAACAGGTGTTCTTCATTATCAGGCTTAACTAAAGCCACATGGGTGCAATCTATGCACCCAATTACACCAGGCAGACCAAATCTTCTCTGGAACCTATAACAATAAATTATATGTGTAATATATCTATGTAGTTAGTTACTAAATTATCATTCTCAAAGTCATACACACTCTTGTTTTATGCCTCCTCTGGCTTGCCTTGTATTCGGAAAGACTATCCATTTTCCCACTATTGCAGGATGGTTCAATGCATCCACCACATGTTTGATGCAGCGACTAGTTGTGCGTTGAGGAAGATGATGAGTGATACCAACAATTCGTTGATAAGATCCTGTGGCCAGGAAACTAATAGCGCATAACACCTATAAAAGACAACCAAGAAATTAAGTTATAGGTATTGTTAGGGCTGTGTTGGCTTCGATAAATATTGGTGTTTGCTGATGTAGGTTGGGTTTAGATGTATTGTTATAAGTGCACTAAATTAAAATATTACAATTTCTTGTACATTCAACAAAAGACTGAGGAGGCAAGTTACACTGTGCATGCGAGATTATGTAAATAAACAGAAATCGCGACTTCCTAAATAAAGGTCGATGTCAGAGTTGACCATTGAGGTACAATCCTCAATGGTGTTGTGTTGAGGGTAAAAATACACTCTAACGTATGAGCTCATAATTTGGCGCTTCTTACCTTAACTTCCAGTGGAATCTCGTTGGACCCTTTTATATGAGTTTTCCGTCGTAGATCTTGAACGAGAGCTTCGAAAGTCACTTTGTCTAACCGAAATCGTTGAATAAATAAAGTGTCCGACATTTCTTGTATTGTTTCCATACATTGACGATACAAATCTCTATCCCGGCGTTTTAACCACACTTCTTCTTTATGAGCGCACCACAACATATTTAAAGTATGCATTTTAAATGCTAAAGGAAAAATAGGAATAATATACTAATGCAAAATTAACGCAAATGTACGTACGTTAGTCTTAGATCAGCTGATTACAAATACGCCATTTGGTAGCGCTTTCTTTAGGGTTTCGGTGATCGTTTAGGTCACGTTCCAAAACTAAGAATAAGATTCTAAAGCGAATGTCAAAAGTGCAACTTGGCTACCATTTTGTATGAGATGTCGTGAAAAACATTGTAGAATAGCTAAGTTTCGTTCTATTTTTTAGAACGAACCGTGAACTTGTAAACATGGCTACGATTTTTCTATTCGATCGTTTTGACCACGTGACATAACGATGGAGTTTGTAATTCCCATACATTTCCTCAGTTTTCTATAGCGTTAACGATTATAGATATTAAACATGGCTAAGCCTTCTGATTAAAATCAATGGTCGACCAACGAAAGGAGTGTTAGGCATTGGAATGATCCATTTTCACCTAAAAGGGTTTGAAATTATAAACTAATCCTGATCATTTATTGTATGGAAATAAAATAGTTATCTTAAAAACCGAATAAGCTCTAATAACAATGAAATTATAATGGGACCACTCTTGAGGTATCACCTTTTAAATAAAAAACAGACGGACAAGAAGTGACAATACAACAACATGACAAGAAGTGATCTTATAAGGGTTCTTTTTTTTACCTTTTGAGGTACGGAACCCTAAAAACTGGCCAAGTCGAATTGGACTCGCCCACCGAGACTTCCGTACCAACTTCTCAGACTAGGTTAAAAGACAAAATTAAATTTATAGGTCGATCCATAGAAAATGTATTGCACCAACTACAGGTAATAAGCTTGCAATAGTAAATTTACCTTTTTTTTGTTATTAAACTACATATTTACGGTT
Source organism: Cabera pusaria (assembly GCA_954871355.1). Taxonomy (NCBI): domain Eukaryota; kingdom Metazoa; phylum Arthropoda; class Insecta; order Lepidoptera; family Geometridae; genus Cabera; species Cabera pusaria. The sequence continues at coordinate 18,621,851 of OX940905.1, forward strand.
TCAAGAATTATTCCTCTATTAGTGCTTCAAGACCTTGCTTCTTGCCAAACTTCATGATTCTAGGTCAACGGGAAGTATCCTATAGGTTTTCGTCCCAAAACCTATAGAGTACTTCCGGTTGACCTAGAATTGTCAATTTTGGTTAAGAGCAAGGTAGTAAAGCAAGTAAAGCACAAGTAATTTTTTTTTCATATCAGCCAAAACAAATGTTATATCTTCATATGAACTATTCAATCTCAATTTAGCATTTCTCGAAAGCCTTGTTTTCAAAATAAATTCTATCAAGATTGGTTTACTTTGATAAATAAAAAATTGAAAATTAAGGTAAATTTTGGGTACTTACAAGTTTTCGCGAAAATCTAAATTTGCCCATATCATTTTATCATGTTGACTCAGGACCTTGATTTTTATACACCTAATAGAGACTATAGACCTCAGTATCTGGTATAAATTTCAACTCGATTACTACCCGTTCCTGAGAAAATGGGTGGTGACACACGGACAGACAGACGAACAAGGAAGTGCTCTTATAAGGGTTCCTTTTTTACCTTTTGAAGTACGGGACTCCAAAAATACCAAAATACCAATTTTAAATTTCATGAGGCAAAATAAAGTCTTCATATTTGGCTTGAGATCGATTTTAGGGAAAATAGGAACTGCTGACTTATTGAAAGTTCCGAATTTGACCTCCAATGCCATCGAAAAAACTCGGTATTTTTACTTTCATATCAGTGTTTTGTTAGTCACTTGCTTAAATTTCTATTTTTTTGGACAAGTAATATATTTTGCACTGTTTCATTATTTAAGTTATATCGTAAGTCACTGAGGACAGAATTCAGAGAAGAAAATAACCCATCAACACTTACTTGCGTTGCAGGTACAGCTAAAATAAATGTTGGCCAAATTATAAAATTCTGGATAGTCAAACTGTTTTAACTCCCGATAAGTTAGGATGTTTTCAGACTACTTCAATCTTCGTTTTTCAATAAATCTGTTGAGTAGAACTTCCAAAATTCCCGGAGCAACACTCTGAATTGCCCTATGTCTTGTCTCTTGCAGTATTAGTCAATATTATTTCTAATTCATCGTCTATATCAAGGCGGTCTTCAATTTCAGATACTTCTACAGTTTTAGCCGGTATTGGCCGTTTAATTTTTTTTGATACTGATTTGAAAGTTCTGAAATGTGCTGTTTTGCTACAATTACCTCTTCAGAGCTGAGAATAACATTTATTCTTGCACCCAAATAATCGGCGACCAGAAAAGTGTTATGTTCCAGCAACTGTTTCTGTCGACATTTCATTGCAAGTACAATGTGATCAGCAAGTGGTGTGGGCACGTTCTTCATGTTTTTTTCTCTTCCTCTTTGAGTGCTGCCATGCAAACCTCCGACTTCAGCAACGCTTCCTCGTAGAGGTCAAACTCTCCTTTTTCTTTATACGTTCCATCGGTCTCATCATCCGGCTGAAAGCCGATGCACACTTTGATCTATATTCCATACGCGCTTTCTTTGCACCTCCACTTGTACCCCACTTCATGTTTTAGAATAGGATTTTATTGAACCGTTTTTCTGAACTAATAAATCGTCTTTTAGCTAAATTATAAGTATGGCCTAGGCAATTGGTGCTTTCTTTTAGAGGTAGTTTTCCACAAAACCTACCAGAGTTTACTCTGACAGTGTTGCGGAGAATAGTAGATTGTATAACAAGGGTGCAATATAGTACGTTTCTGCGAAGGATTGTAAAGTACGTCGGCCGGGAGAAAATAATATTGCAGCCGACTTTTACACTCGGCTTTTCATCCCCTCTATGAGAAAAGGGAATAGATTAAAGGCTCTATAAAATAACAATTCAAGAGCGTAATATTGTTAAAGACGCTGACTAACATTAACAAACGTAATAAACCAATAAATACATACAGTTTCCGATAAAAACTTTTTGCAGTTTTCACCCGATAAACATTTTACCTGTAACTCATTGACATATTATACATATAAGAACATGAAATACCTACAAAAACAAGGTGCATATCTAAACCTATATACATCCATTGCTAGGATTGTATCAATCTAGGTCAGCAATCGAACAATCAATAGCAGTCATTTTAGGTTCCTCCATTTATATATGATCCATTTATGTTCCATTTATGACTTCTAGGCACTTTTTTGACGTTATATCCATACAAGCAAATGTATCGCGGCACCTCCCTCCATGTGTCTATATGTATTTCCTACTCCATGATTAAATGTGTTATTATGATAGTCTGTAACGCTATATTTTAGATAGGGTTATCATCATCATCAGCCTATACTCGTCCACTGCTGGACATAGGCCTCTCCAATTTCCCCATTGGAGGTTTTGCTCATAATTGCCTCGCTGAGCAGGCGTGTTGGCAATCGCAGTGCGTAGCTACTCGCACCGGCGTCGCTGCTGCCCGACACCGGCCCGTTGCATTTGGTTAGCTACGAGTTTGTGATGGATATCCCGCCATCGGTCGGTCGCCGTCGCCTCGTCCGTTATTCAGCAGGATGACCACTTGCAGGTGCGGTCGGCTTGGAACACTAGATGTGGTTGCGCTCCCAATCATCAGTTAGGATCTAATTTTAAAATTAAACAACACATGTGGGTGGCCGTTATTTTTTATTTACTGTTTTATATTTTTACAAAGGGCCTGAAGGGCAAGTGGGAAGTTACAGTTACTTACTAATTATAGAGATGATAAAGATGATGTTATATAAGGAGTTTAAGTTTATGGAAGTGGGCGCCTTAGGTCTAGTTCGCTGTAGATTTAGAGCCGGCTAGGTCAGCGGCGGCTAGGCTTACAGGGGTGGTATCGTACCTACATCACTAGCTTTGCAACTCTAGCAGGCCTGTCGCACTCCGCGCAGTAGCTATGAAACTACAAGTACCTCAGCGCACCCGCTCGGGTACAAGTTCAGTTAGTAAAGTGTCACGCGCGCTCTCGATCGGCCGCCTGTCTTACTTGTACCTACCTCAATATAATATTCCTTGCTTACGATATTAACATATAGTAAATGTAAAGAGTAACTATGTAAAAAGCAAAGAATGTCACACATAAAATGGTTGGTAGGTATAAATCAGCTGAGTTTCATGTTTCAAGGGAATTCACGTTATGATCTTTAGGGAATTTCTATCGACATTACATCTTGCAAAATATTAAGTGTAACCTACTTGTAATTGGTAGGTTATTTTATTATTTACTGTCGGTATGTTACGTAGGTCCTATAGGTACCTAAAAAAGATAAATCTGACAGACTGATTGATTGATATATCAGTGCACAGCTGAAACCAACAAAGTTATACCTACCTACCTACCTACTTATTTGAATTGACTTAGCCTTTTCTTTGACTAACGAACCTTACAATACGATTTTGTCGAGACAAACGAGTTGTATAGTCCGAGAGTTGTATAGCTGATGCAAGATTTGTACTCAGATAAATAAGTACAATTACCAATGTTTACTTGGGGTTTTATTTATTATTTTTTAAAAGTATATAGATTAGTTCTAAGATAAATAAATAGGGTAAGTACAATTACCAATGTTTACTTGGGGTTTTATTTTATTATTTTTTAACAGTATATAGATTAGTTCTAAGATAAATAAATAGAGTAGGTACCTACTAAGGTTAGCTTCAATTTTCCTGTTTTTCTTTCTTAATGATTTTGTCGTGTCATAGGATAGTCAGATTTTTATAATCCGAGAGTTAATGTAATTAAAGTACTTATAGATCTCAGATCACTGAGATTCACTGAGATCTGATAAGTATCTACAGAGATATGACGATAAACGTCTCAAACTTGCTACTGAAATTAACTCGCGGGGCATGGAAGTCGGTGTTTTAGTTTATAATCTACTTCACAAAAACGGAGGAGGTTCTCAATTCGACGGTTTTTTTAAATGTTTGTGACCTCAGAACTCTGTCAGATCTTAACCGATTTGAAATTAAAAATTCTTTTTTAGGGTTCCGTAGAGAATTTCATAACTATTAACTTCGTCAGGAAAAAATTAACTTTGTTTTTCATTGTAATTGTATGAAAAACAAAGTTATATTTGCTAGTAGTGGCGGAGTCGATGAAGTTAGAATGAGAGGTACCTACTTAGGGTCAGTTCTGACCGCGACGCAATGAGACGCGGCGCGCACTTTTTAAGAGAGTTATACAATCATGAACTTTATTTACTACACAAAAATATACAAATTTCATTGAGTTATTTTGGCGGCTTTGTAGTAGATCAGCGTGACCACTACTTGTTTTATATGTAACGTAACCGCCTAAGTACTTATTTCTATAGTTTAGGAAGATTTTTGGTGATTTAAATAAAAAACGATGCGTCTGCGATTACTGACAAAGCTTCTAATCATATTCTTCATTACAAAAATCAAGGAAAAAAAGTGAAAGTACAAAGTTTTACAGCCAATAGCGGCTCGCGGATCGATACCACGTGGTACGTACGGCACACCGATGTGTACACCACTGATTGGTTAAGAAAATAAATTTGTGTAGCGTAATCGCGAACATGCCGCCGGCCTTGAAAGCAGTGGCTTTCAATGTTCCTGGATTTACGTAAGGTTCTTCATGCGTAGGTTTCATCAGGTACAAGTATCTTGAATTAGAGGGCAAATCTTCGCGTAGGTACGTCGAATAACACCTGACGCCGTTTGTATGTCCGCCACTCTTGAAATGCCGTCTTTGCCCGGGATCGTAACAAGAACTCGACCCATGTGCCATTTTAGAGGTGGCAGATTGTTGTCTTTGATCAACACAAGTGAGTTAACTTTTAACTTCTCCGTCTTAGCGGTCCATTTAGTCCGCACCTGCAACTCAGACACATATTCTTTGGCCCAGCTGGTCCAGAAATGTTGGCGTATTTGTTCCACTTTCTGATAGCGGTTTAGCCGATGCGCAGGAATGTCGCTGATGTCTTGGCTTGCTGGTGCAGTGAGCGGTCGACCAACCAAAAAATGAGCAGGAGTCAAAGGAGTCAGGGATCTGGAGAAAGAGGAGAAAGCGGCCGGGAATTCAGTACAGCTTCTATTTGCGATAACACTGTGTCAAATTCTTCGAAAGTGAGATGTGCGTTTCCTACTACTCGGCGTAAGTGATGTTTACATGTCTTTACTCCTGCCTCCCACAGACCACCAAAATGCGGAGAATATGGGGGAATAAACTTAAATTTAATATTTTGGCTGGTTGCGTAATCAATAATATCAGGGCTACATTGGCGCAAAAATATTGAAAAATTGTTCATTAATCCTACAAAGTTACTCCCATTATCTGAAAATATGTCAGTTGGTTTGCCACGGCGAGATACAAATCACTTTAAAGCTAACAGATATGCATCAGTAGTGAGATCACTGACAAGCTCTAAATGTATAGCTCGCGTTACAAAGCATACAAACAGGCAAATGTATGCCTTAGAAGTTGTAGCTCCTCTGCCTTTGCGGCTTAGTATAAGCACCGGCCCGCAATAATCTACCCCGCAACGATTGAAGGGGAAGCTTGGGGTTATCCTTTCCTCGGGCAAGTTACCCATATAAGGCGTGAGTATTTTACCCTTTAACCGTGTACACACAACGCAAGTGTTAACTGTACGCTTAGCTAGGTTCCTACCACCTAAGGGCCACCACATGTCGCGTAGGTGACAAAGCAAAGCCTGGCCTCCAGCGTGGAGAAGCTGCAGGTGCTCGTGACGAAACAACAATACTGTAAAATAATGTTTAGCGGACACTAAAATAGGATGCATTTTATAATACTAAACTCATCTGAGTTTCCTAAACGCCCACCTACGCGCATAATTTTATCTGCATCTAAAAACAGATTTAATTTTGTTAAGTTACCTTTACCTTTAATGCTTGCACAATTACTCAATAATTTATACTCATTAGGATAACTTTCCATTTGAGACCACCTGACCAAAGTTTTTTCAGACTCATCTAGCTCATCTACAGTAAGAGCGCCCGTGCGCCTATCTGTTTTACTGCGTATATTGTGTATGAATCGTAGCATAAAAGCTACTGCGCGCTTCATTCGTTTATACTGCGAAAATCTATCGAATTGAAACAGTGACAAGTCGGATGAGTTATAGGTCACAAAAGAAGATATAGCTGGCCTAAGCTCAGGTAGATCTTCGCAAGCGTCAGTGACCCCGTAGTCATCTATTGTGTAACTCGGATTTCGTAAGAACTCCGGACCCTCCCACCATAAAGTTGAAGAAGATAGTTCTTCCAAGTTGCAACCACGTAATGCGAGATCAGCAGGATTCTCTTTGCTACTCACATGTCGCCAAAGAACCTCTTTCGTTAAGTCGTGAATTTCCGAAATTCTATTTTGAACAAATGTTTTTAGTTTGTTTGGTGCCATGTGTAACCACCCTAAAACTATGGTCGAGTCGGTCCAAAAAACGACACCATTAAACTTGCAAGTTAACAATCCGCGTACTTTATCAAGTAACTTGGCACCAAGCAAGGCACCGCACAGCTCAAGTCGCGGGATACTCATAAGCTTTAGCGGTGCGACCTTGGCCTTTGAAGTAAGCAATCTTACCGATAACGCTCGATCCTGGTTTACTGTGCGAACGTTAACACAGGCGCCGTACGCAGTCTGCGATGCATCGCTAAAAACATGTAGTTCTATATAATTAGGTTCGGTATCTATAACGTGGCGAGGAATCCGAATAGTATTGAGCCTCTGTAACGAAATAACAAATCGGTTCCACGTTCGTGCGACACTGCATGGAACCTTGTCGTCTCAATCTATTTTTAGAAGCCATAGTTGCTGCAATAATACCTTTGCGATAATTATTGTAGGGCTCAGTAAGCCAATCGGGTCAAAGATTTGAGAAATGTTTGACAAGATAGACCTTTTAGTGACGGGTTTATCATCGCTTTTAAATTGCGTGTTGAAATAAAATTTATCGCTAGAATTATTCCAACCTATCCTAGCGTCTTAGAGCTCGCATTATCATTGAATTTAATTTCTTTTAACCGGTTCGACAAAACATCATCATCATCACCTTCGCATGGGAAATTGTACATCCATTTTTGGAGAGGAAAGCAACCTGAATTTAGCGCGTCTTTGATGTCTACACAAAGCTTCAGTAGGCTCGACTTATCATTACTTCCGGTTAGCAAATCGTCAACGTAAAAATCATCCCTTACAACCCTCTGGACGTCAGGGGATGATGATTCAACCCCTAACTGTTTTTAACATCTCACGCTAAGGAACGGTGCGGATGCAGTACCGTACGTGACCGTATTTAGTTGGTACATACCTAAGGGTTTTGATGGATCATCGCGCCATAAAATCATTTGCAGCATACGTTGACTATTATCTACCCAGCAATTTCTAAACATCTTAGTAACGTCTGCGCAAACAACGAATTTGTGTTGTCTAAACCGTAGAAGAATAGAAATTAGATCACCCTGAATCGGTGGGCCGACTAGTTGCAAATCGTTAAGCGATTTTCCTGATGAAGAAGGCGCGCTTGCATCGAAAACGACGCGCAACTTAGTCGTAGTACTATGTTCCCGGTAAACGCCATGATGCGGCATGAAATAGCACGGACTCTCATATGAACTCACCGGACTCATATGACCCATACTTTCATATTCTTTCATAAAATTTGCGTATAATAATTTATAATCGGGCGAACGTTAAAGACGTTTTTCTGTTGCGATAAAACGGCGTTCAGCTTGACAGTATGAATCGCCCAATGCACTAGGTGACTCTTTTAAAGGAATACACAGAACCTGCCCTCACTGTCGCGTGTAGTAGTGCGAACAAAATGTTCTTCACAGGTACGTTCTTCCTCAGTCTGCGTATCCCTAGCACTGCAAAGCTCTTCAACTTCCCAAAACATGCGTAGTTGCGTATCTATCGTATTACTAAAGTTATAACTGATGCGTGTAATTTTATTATGCGCTTGGTTAACAATAGGGCCAGAAATAATCCACCCTAGCTTCGTATTTTGTAGGTAAGGGCCTGTAGGGAGTCTTAGCTTACCTTCCCCTAACAGCCCCCGTATCACGAAAACCATTGAATGAACGAAATGAACGAAATGACAGGGACGCAGCTATGTAGGCTGTATAGCTCCGTCCCCGTCATTTAGTTCATTTCGTTCATTCAATGGTTTTCGTGATACGGGGGCTGTTAGGGGTCCCAAAACCTATGAGCACCTATTAATATGTCTACTTTTCTAGAATCTAGAAATTGCGGATCGGCCAACCTTATGTTGTCTGGAATACAGAACTGTGCGCTTAATTGACATAAGGTCGGCATAGTAGACGTTATTTCTGATAATACAAAACAGTCAATGCGTGTACTGAATGTATGATCGACTTGCGACTTAATTTCAATGCTACAAGTTTCCGAACATTGTATCACCGAATCACCTACACCTCTAACTTCATGAATGGACTGTAATAATGGCGCGTTTATTAAATTACAAAATGATTTTGAGATAAAGCATCGCTGGCTTCCACTGTCAAGCAGCGCGCGCGCCTGGTGATAAGTACCGTTAAAGCGGCTACACACGACCCTAAAGTCACTGGCGATATCGGGACAGCGGTAGTGGTGATGAAATCGGCTACTCTCTACACACGTCCCTGCCAGTGAGTACGAAACCGACCGTGCAGCAGACTGCTCGTTGTTCCGAGATGCCGCCGACACTCACAAAAGAGCAGAAAATAGGCATTGTTGTGGCACTTACTACGGTGCCCCCTAAGCAGAGACGAAAAAGGAAGACCTGGGTTAAAAATTGGTTGATGAAACGTCATGAACTTAGCCACATGAACGTGATGAGACATTTAGAAGCAGATGATTACAGAAACTTTTTAAGAATGGATTTTGAGTGTTTTGAAGAGCTCCTTAATATGGTGACACCATTAATACAGAAACAGGATACCGTAATGCGAGAATCCATAAGTCCCAGAGAACGACTTACAGTTACTTTACGTTTCCTAGCAACTGGACAAAGCTATGATGATTTAAAATTCAGTGGCATAATATCGCCGCAACTTATGTCCATAATGATTCCAGAGACATGTTCTGCTATCTATAAATGTTTGAAACACTTCATTAAGGTAAGTAGACTGAATTCTTATAGAATAATTAAAACATCCATTTAAAAGCATTATTTTTTTTATTTATATTAAGCAAAAAAAGTACAAAGTAAGTAATATTATATATTTGGTTTATTATTAAAGATCAAAAAGTCCTTGATGTCTGTGCCAGTTCTTCTTTGAACTGTTGTGTCACTAAATGTACAGTTTGGAAATTCAGTGGTAAGATCTATGTTGGTCGACGATAAATGTGTCGAGTTAGGAATGGTAGGATTTATGTATTCTGTGGAAGGTTGTTCAAATGTATAATGTGGGATAGACTGTGGAAATGGTTGTACAGTGGAGATATGCTGTGGAGATGCTTGAGGGGATTGATATTGTGTAGATGTTTGAGGGGATGGTTGTACCGCATACTGTAGAGATGGTTGAGGGGATGGTTGTACCGCATACTGTGGAGATGGTTGAGGGGACGGTTGTACCAGATATTGTTGAAATGGTTGCGGCGATGTATTTGTCATCGAAGAGTTAGAGGAATAATGAAAGTAACGATGTGGAATGCGAGGATGTAATACTGTGTGTTGTGGAGACAAAGTGATAATAGATTCGTCTGTCAATTTGCCAAGTTTTCCGTAAAATAGGGCTTCATTGATAATTTTTTGGGCAATTACTTGTTGATGGGTACTCAGATTTTTTAATTGAACGCCTATTGACTTTCCTATTATCTCCCAGTCATCTTCTTGTTGAGTCATTAGTTTCTGAGCAGCATCAAGCAGGTTTTCTTGTTTACTTTGTATGGACATTTTCTGCTTCTTGGGCTGTGAACTTTTTTTGGAGTCCGCGGGCACTTCTTTGTCACATATTTCTGTATTTATAATTTGTGTCGATGATGTCGATGCTGATGTCTCTGGTGAGCTTCGATTCTGATATAAAACGTTCACTTTACTTTCTGTTTCAGATGCCTGCTACGCAAAGTGAATGGAAAGATAATGCTAAAATGTTTGAAGACAAGTGGAACTTCGATCACTGTATTGGTGCGATAGATGGCAAACATATATCCATAGAAAAACCACCGGGGAGTGGCACGTTATTCTATAACTACAAAGGCTTTTTTAGTATAGTTCTGTTCGCCATAGTAAATGCAAATTATGAGTTTATGTACGTACACACTGGCATTAACGGAAGCGTCTCTGATGGCGGCGTCATACAACATACATCACTGTATAGTAAATTAATAACAGATAAGTTACATCTACCACCATCGTGTACGTTACGGGGAACAAATATTTCAGTCCCATATACGTTTTTGGGAGACTCAGCATTCGGAATTAATAGACACATTATGAAGCCATACCCATTTAAGAACATAACTCACGATTTTCAACTACAGATTATCACGAGCGAGTAGTTGAAAACGCATTTGGAATCTTAGCAGCACGTTTTAGAATATTTCGTCAAAGAATAAGTGTGCACATTGATAATGTCGACAAAATTGTTCTCGCTTGTTGTGCCTTACATAATTATTTAAGAACAAAGTCAAAAAATTATATCACAAACACATGTGTCGATACTGAGAATATCAACAATGCTACTTTTAATTTTGGTGAATGGCGAGAAGAAACCACAGGACTAGTATCTCTGGCGCAAATAAGTGAAAAAGAGCGCAATGATGAAGGCAACAACGTGCGTAATAAATTTACAACTTATTTCAATGGACACGGCAGAGTTTCTTTTCAGGAGGATATGTTGAGAGTAGTTCCTACATAAATATTGTGTGTTTAAGTGTATCTCACAAATAAAACATCAGTTTATGAATTAAATACAATTTTTTCTTACTTCATCAAAAGTATCCGTACCAGGTCGGCATGGCTCCGTCGTCCCCTCTAGGAATTGGAAGAGGGGGTAATACCACAACGCTGGTACATAGATTTCATTAGACCCCGATCCTGTTTGCTTGGAAGCATTCACCTGAAACACATGAATTGAGATGTAGGTACCTACCAAAAAACCCGACTGCTAGCTCTTTTTAATATAATTATATAATCTTAGATCGCACAGATTCTACATGATCTTACCTTTCTCAGCTCTCTTCCATACGTAGTACGCATATTCTCAAGTTTTTTCTCGAAGTCAGCCAGCGATGTGTCTTTGCCGATCTCTTCATTATAAACTTGCAATAGCATTTTGAATGCCTCCTGTCTCATGTCGCGGTTGAAATAATCTTTATGTTTTTTATCCCACAAATATGGTAAATCCTTGAATAGATCGATGCTTTGGTCCACGCTTCTCGATCTTTCTCCTTCGCCATGTTTTCGCGCGAAACAATTATAGCCGCAAGTACGTCGTATCGTCGCGACACTCAAGCGCAGACTGCGTAGAAATCAGTCCTGATTTCGCTACACACGTACTGACAACGCTCCCTACACGATAATTGTCCCTAAATCGTGAGCTCGCCCGGAGCGATTTAGGGACGATAAAAATCGGGTAGGATTTGCCTACACACGAGGCGATTTGCCAGTGATTTTAGGGTCGTGTGTAGGCCCTTTTAGTGTCGGCTACCTCGACCACAGCTGTTGACAGTAGAACTGTATGCATATCTATAGATTTAGCGCCTTGAGTTTGCATGTGTGCTTTGTTTACGTGGATCGGGAGCGTGTCTGCGGCGGACGAGGACGGACGGTCGAAAGAAGCCTGTGCCTCTGCTGCTCCCGCAGTCACGGCAGGTTTCTCGGACTGAACACTCGAATGAAATGCGACTGAGCTACTTGTGCTATCTCTGTGGATCAATGAATTATGTTTCTTATTGCATTTCCTACACGCTCCAAACTTGCATGTATCCGACGCGTGGCCCGAACGTAAACAATTCTCGCAAAGCTTTTTATCGCGTAGTAATTTTAATTTAGATTCTAAATCACTATCTAAAAACCTTTGACAAGAATATAGCGGATGTGTTTCATTGCATTTCAAGCAGCATCTACTAAAGCGAGACTGGCGGTCATGCGGTTTATTAGTGGAAACATTACAGTGCGAGTATGAACTTTGTTTTTTATTGTCGGGTTGTGAAGTTTGTGCTTTGTGTGACAGCTGCGATGTTTCTAGCATATCCGCCCTGTCATTCAAGAAACCAATTAAATCACTTAATTTAATTACGCGTTTAGAGCTATTATCGCTTGCCAATAAAGTGCATTTAAACGTTTCCCACTCGCGCTCAGTTGTCTTGTCTAGCTTAGACACTATAATATAATTTATTAGCGTATCCCAGCTATCCGTAGCTTCACCTAGAATTTTTAGTGCGCGTAGATTCTTTAGTATTGTATCAATAAGCTTTCTAATGCAAGCGGGCGATTCTTTAGACAGTGCGTTGATAGTAAACAAAGCCTTTAAGTGGTTGTGCACCAAAAGTCGGTTATTATTGTACCTATTGAGCAATAATTCCCATGCAATAATATAGTTATCAGCTGAGAATTCTAGTGAGTCTATAACTAAAGTAGCACTACCTTTTAATGATGACTTTAGGTAGTGAAACTTCTGAATGCTACTTATCTGTTTAGAGTTGTGAACCAATGATAAAAAGGTATCCCTGAACTCAAGCCAGTGCTCATACGATCCATAAGAGCCCTCGCACATTACGGCCACCAGTCGCCGCCACTAAACGCGACCACCAGTAGTTCGGCTAGACCACTACACGCCGCCACCAGTGGCAGCCACTAGTGGCCGCATCAAGCCACCAGTGGCTGCCACTTGCGTCAGACACTAGCTGCAAGTATCTCGACAGAGGTAGACGTGTGTTGCCCAAGAATGGACGCACTCTTGATTTCGCTATTGTTGCTTATTATTCTAAAACGTAGAAAACGGCGCCGAATTCAGAACCATCGACGACCAATTCATCGGCGTCACTGGGTACATCCAATTCTGACATCACGCAATAAAAATGGACAGCACAAATTGCTGTTCGAAGAGTTAAAATGTTATCCAGATAAGTTCTTCAAGTATTTTAGAATGAGCGTGAACTCATTCAATGAATTACTTAGCGTTTTGCACGATGACCTCAAACATCAAGATACACGGCTGAGAAAAAGCATCTCTCCAACAGAAAGGCTGGCTATAACTTTAAGGTAAGTATCATTCATTCGTATCATTTTGCTTCTATTAGTTTGCGACTCACGTGGATTCTAGAACGTAAAACAAACAATTAAAAAAGCCAAATTGAAATAGAAATTATTTATTAATGAGAATTGAAAAATCGCAAACTAAATCAAGTTACATATCGCAGATATACAGTTTTTATAACAAATACACATTTACTTTTACATAGTCAGTTGTCAAAAAGATGTTCATTTATATCATCTGACAAAACAGAATTCATAGTATTATCAGATGCAGATGGCGAGCTAACGGAAAAGTCATGCTCAAAATTTGATTGATATCCCACAGAAGGTGGACGCGAAGCCGATTGATATCCCAAAGCAGATGGACGCGGAGTCGGTTGATAACCCGAAGTAGATGGTTGCATAGTATGGTATGAGCGTGGTTCCTGAAATGATGATGTGAAATATCCATGTTGTTGATTCTGTGATGTTCGCATATACTGTTTATATTTTTTTAGTACCATCAATACATCGGTTTGAGCATCCAATTTAAATTCATTGGGTATTTGTTTAAAGTGCGGGACCAAGGACAAAGCAAAGTTATGGTCAGCGTCTTCTTCATGCTTGTTAGAATGACGAGATTGTAATTGTTCTGAAATACTAACAAGTATATCAGTTTCTGCTTGAATGTCTTCATTATTTGTCTTGTTCTTTTTTGGCCTTTTTCTCTCAGTCGCATCGTGTACCTCGTTCGGTAATGGGCTGGGATCACGTCGTGTGTGAGCCAAGTTTTTTAAAAAAGATAGTTGTTGATAATATATATACGGCTTGCGACTCGATGATGCAGATCCACTTTTAACGCTCATTTGTTTAGAGTGTTCTCTTTTGAAACAGTCACGAAGGCTTTTCCATTTTCGCTGCAACTGGGATGCTGAAACATAAAAATAACATAATCAAAGGTTTCTAATCTGTTCTTTTTGTTGCAGGTACCTTGCTACTGGTTGTTCATTTGGTGATTTTGAATTAGTATATCGATGTGGTGCGTCAACTGCGAGATTGATTGTAAAAGAAACATGTAAATTGATCTATGCATCACTTCAAGATATCTGCGTACCACAACCAACTGAAGAGATGTGGAGTAAAATAGCTAAGGGGTTTGAAGAATATGCTAACTTTCCAAATTGCTGTGGTGCAATTGATGGAAAACATATAAGGATTATTAAGCCTCAAGATAGCGGATCCTTATATTATAATTATAAACACTATTTTTCCATCGTACTTCTAGCTATCTGTGACGTGAATTATAAGTTCACATTTATTGATGTCGGCTCTTATGGGAAAGCTTCAGATTCGACTATCTATAAAGAATCGAAATTATTCAAAAAATTGGAAGACCAATCCCTGAATTTACCTGCACCAAAAGCAATTTCTAGTAGTTCTGGTCCTGTAAACTACTGTTTTGTTGGTGATGAAGCTTTTGGTCTTGCAGAACACATGTTGAGACCTTATTCAGGAAAACACTTGAATATTGAAAAAAGAATTTTCAACTATAGGCTTTCTCGAGCCAGGCGTCATATCGAGTGTGCCTTTGGGATATTAGTGAATAAGTGGAGAATACTACATCGACCATTGAATGTGTCAATAGATTTCGCCGAAGACATCGTGAAGGCCTGTTGTATACTACACAACTTTGTTCGTCAGAGAGATGGATTTAATTTCCATCATACATTGACTGTACCAGGACTTCACGATATCGATAACGCCCACGTGCAATCTCGTCGTTCATTAAACACCAGAGATATATTGAAAGATTATTTTATTAGCAACGAGGGAGCTGTACCTTGGCAAAATAATAAAATATAATAAATATATAAGTAATAATAATGTAAAATAAAATTGTCCAAAAACTTACCTGCTTTGTTTTTTTCCGCTACATTTTTTTCACTAAAATTTGGAATAAATTTTAGGCACAATTGCTCCCAAGCTTCAGTTTTCTTACCCCTGTCGCTATACAAATCTGACTTTAAATCCCAAATAGCGGGTCGCTCTTCGACATCGGAAATAAAAGCGTCTACATCAAAATGAGGAATCGGATCCGTGGACATCATGCACGTGCATTCAGTACGCAGCTTACAACAAGACTAGACCCGGGAGACGGGATTGGGGAGCGGCGCGCAGGGGTGGGAAGAAGCCGGCAACTGTGGCCGTGTATGCGCACGAGTCGAACGACAAAACGCAGCCACAAGTAGCGAGCGCGCTCGACTCTCGCAGCTTGTGGCTCGGACGCGGCCACTCAAGCGCTCAGTGTGCGCCGATTCTATATAAAATGTATGAAGAAACGCGTCCGCAGGTTGTGGCGGCCACTAGTGGCTGAAGCGTGGCCGCCACTAAGTGGCCAGTGTGCGGGGGCTCTAAAAGGGCATGGCAATAGTGGGCAACTTCACCGATTGTGACTTGCCATCAGAGCATGGCATATCAGAACAGCTGTTAGTGACCTCATCACTGGATAGCATAGACTCCGCGAGAGATAAGGTACAATAGTATGAATTTTCAAACAATTCTCGGTTAGATAACTGATTAGGTATCTCACTATCGTAAACAATTTCCTCTATTTTAGTTTGTACATCATGGAATTCTTCAAACAAACTAGCTGCTCCTTTGATTCGTAATTTTAGATCTATACGATCTCTAGAGGAAAAGACTGCAAGGTTCTCGTTATTTTTTAAAGATTGAACATAGCTTGTAAATTTAGATAGTCTGCCCTTGATGATTCCTCGTTTTCTTATAAACTCACGAGTCAATTCAGGGTTGTTACTGAGGGCGATGGGAGATCTATCGCGAGATTTGACTGTATCCACGGGCAACGTAGCGAGTGTTGCCGGAATGGGGGATTTATCGCGAGATACCGGAGTATCAGTAGACATTTTGGTGGTCAGTAAACGCAGGAGTACTTACGATTTAGAAACTCGATTTGTAGGAAAGATACGGCAGCCGTGATAGCAACGTCACCAGCTTTTGTTTTAGCGTCTTTCACTTCCACGTAGTACACACAGGTTCGCGAGAAACTGAAATCAATTTCGACACCGGTATCACAAAGAGAACAGGGAGGAGATTAAGAAAAAAAGGATGGTTGACCCCACCAGATTGCGTAGGTATGTAGTTCGATGGAATGCCAATCAAATTTCACTTCCAATGAGAGCTTTGCCTCCAGGTTGTCTTGAGTCCGTATTTATTGCGTGATACGTATTTTTTCAATAATGGCGGCCACATCCACGTTGCACTCCATAGGATGCTCGTTCTTATATTTGGCGAAGAGGGACCACATGTAGTAGATCAGCGTGACCACTACTTGTTTTATATGTAACGTAACCGCCTAAGTACTTATTTCTATAGTTTAGGAAGATTTTTGGTGATTTAAATAAAAAACGATGCGTCTGCGATTACTGACAAAGCTTCTAATCATATTCTTCATTACAAAAATCAAGGAAAAAAAGTGAAAGTACAAAGTTTTACAGCCAATAGCGGCTCGCGGATCGATACCACGTAGTACGTACGGCACACCGATGTGTACACCACTGATTGGTTAAGAAAATAAATTTGTGTAGCGTAATCGCGAACAGCTTCAGGCTGCGCTGCGCGGCGTCGCGAGAAGCCGCGTGATACAAAATATTATCTCATACAACATACATATATTATACTAGGAGTGCCCCGCGGCTTCGCCCGCGTTAGACTTCTTTTAATAACTTAAAACTTTTATTTTGTAAAAACCTTTCTATCTTAAAAGACAATTAAAGAAGTAAAAGCCAAATCTGTTTTCAAGTTATTGCGTGATCATATTGATTTTCAGACTTTTTTACCAACCCCTTGCAAAAATCTTGCAACACGTATTTACTTATTTATTTGCAGAAGTACTTAAGGAAATCTATAAATGTATATATATAATTAAAAATAATAAGTTCTATCCGGGGGAGATTTTAAAAAAATCCTTTCTAAGGGGATACCTACGTCATGACAACTATCTGCATTCTAATTTTCATATCAGCGCAATCCGAAAAAATATTGATTTTCAGACTTTGTTACCCCACTTCACCCTCTTACGGTGGCATTTTCAAAAAGCCTGAAAATCGTATTTACTTATTTATTTACAGAAGTACTCGTGTGAAATGTTGAATAAAATTACTATCCAAACTTCGAACGTCCGCTTCATCCCCTTAAAGAGTGAATTTTGAAAAAATCCTTTGTTACCGGATACCTACGTCAAAATAACTACCTGTATGCCAAATTTCAGCGCAATCGATACAATATTTATTTTCAGACTTTGGTACCCCATTTCTCCCTCTAAGGGGTGGAATTTCAAAAAAGCCTAAAATACGTATTTACTTATTTTTTTATTGAACCACTTCTGTGAAGTTTTGAATAGAGAATACTATCTAATCTTGTTTCTTCATATAAACTTTGAACCCCCATTTCATTCCCTAAAGGGGTGAATTTTGGAAAATCCTTTCTTAGTACACACCTTTACGTACTAAGAACAACATACCCTCCAAATTTCAAGTCTCCACGACCAGCGGTTTAGGCTGTGCGTTGTCTGTCAGTCAGTCAGTCAGTCAGTATATCAGGACAAAGATTCTTATAGTATTAGATATACCTATACCTGAGAGTAGGTATAATACAAAATACATATAGATAATTTGAACTTTACCCTATGATTACCTATGCATTTAATTCAAAATATGTACTTATATCTTTACTTCTCTCATAATGATCGCCTTGTTTTTTAAATATCTGGCAAAAAAAAATTTTTGATATTTTTTTTCTGTTAGCCTTATTTCCCATTCTAAAAAAACTTCAAAATATAGTGACTTGGTAGATCGTGTGCGCTTATAGAACGTCTGGTTCTGTCGGCGTACGGCGCGTTACTGAGGAAATGCCACGACATGAAATAGAAATGATGATACGAATAAACGCTAGCCTATATGATATAAAAGCGGCAATAGCCCAATGGATATTTCACTATTGACCACAGAATAATGAATAGCGTGAACCCACTCCAGACACAAGCATATTTAGCTTAGTTGGAGAGGTTACTAAGAATACTAGTAATGTGCAATCCACATTGCTAGTAAGCTTTAAAAGAAAACAACTAAGATAGTTTAAAAACTAAAACAATCGAGATGTTTATCGTCATATCTCTGGAGATGCTTATCAGATCTCGATGAAATTACAATGGGACCACCTTGAAAATGTACCCTACCGATTAAAAAAAAAATCATTCTTATCGGTTCACAATTGACGGAGTGATTACTCCGATTACGCGATTGAGTAACATACATACAAAAAAAAACCTACAGACGAATTTAGAACCGCATTCGTTTTGGAAGTCGGTTGAAAAAGTTTTTATAATTTGTGCACAAGATGGCATACCACCATTACATTAAGTTTAGTACAAACCATTTTGATATTTCTCAGGATAAAACTCAGTAGTTCAATACCTCATTCATTGAAATCGGTCCAGCCGTTTGGTTCCTACAACCAAAACAATACCCACATATAATCGCGCGAAACACAATTCCCCTTTTTTAGCGGTCGGGTAACTGTCAAATAATAGTAATAGCATAATAGCAATATCAATCAGCTGTTGCACGCACGTACACCGATCGGTCAAGTAATTATGTTCTAATCTGTGACCTCACAGAGGTCAATGCCTTACAATACCTTACTTCATAGTTACTATGGGTAAACATATTTAGGTAAATGACAGGTGCTTGTTTGGCTCCAAAAAAAATTTGTAGGTAGATTTTCGAATCTTGAAGGTCTGTCTTGAATCTTATCCTTGTAAGGCCTTATTTACTATTATTAAAAAATCTCCAAAGATCGCAGATAATTGCCCAGGAGGCGCGCGCGTCCTCACCTCGGAGAGGCTCGCGGCCGACTGGCTCCAGATTCAATACGTTTCGAGTGCTGCCCACTTGCAAGTATATTTTTATACGTAACGCTCCGGGAATATGGTATAATATCGCAAAGAACCTATTGACTGTATTTTTGCACAGAAGTAAAGGACGTAAGTCGCAAAACTAATTTAATTAATTATGAGAATATGAATTGGTTTTGAAGAAAATTGTTATTATATATTCTTAGAGACCAGAAGTGAAAAAGGCTAAAAAAATAAACACTATCACAATACCCACAGTTATATAATACCACAGAACCTCAACAGAATAACAATAAACACTATCACAATACCCACAGCTATATAATGCCACAGAACCTGAACATAATAACAATTACATAATGTGTCTAAGCTAACGACATAACCATTACGTCCGAACCGTACGACGGCCACACGAAGACTGAAGCCTGATACCCGCTCGCTGTCCGCTTTTATTCTATCGAGCCCAGTCGTAGCGTGAGGGTAGTTGGAAATATTCTAACACGGCCTCTCCTGACTGCAGGACGTCCTCGACCGCTTCGTCAGCCACCTGGTTTCCTCCTGGCACCAGCACCTGCATCGATTTGCTCAACCTAGCGTGGCATCACGCGCGTACCCGCACAGTGGCGTGATCAGCAACTGAAGGTCAAGCTCCGTGCAGAGTTCAGCACCATGCGCGTCCTCGGGCAGTGGCGCAACCGACGACAGCATCGCGCTGCCCAGCGTGGAGCTCAGCATGAAGTTCGGCATGCGAGTACCAGCGTGCAACGAGCACGCACAGCATGGCGCGTACTCGCGCAGTGGCGCGTACTCGCGCAGTGGCGAGTCTCTCACGTTGAGGAGAGCGCGCACCAGCACGTCCCGGACGGCACGCAGTCGCGCTGCAGGGAGCGCGCACCAGTACACCTCGCACGGCGCGCAGTCGCGCTGCGGAGAGTGCACACCAGCACGCTTCGGAGGCGCGCAGTCGCGCTACGGGAAGCGCGCACCAGCACGCCTCGGACGGCGCGCAGTCGCGCTGCGGGAAGCGCGCACCAGCACGCCTCGGGCGGCGCGCAGTCGCGCTGCGGGGAGCGCGCACCAGCACGCCTCGGACGGCGCGCAGTTGCGCTGCGGGGAGCGCGCACCAGCACGCCTCGGAGGGCGCGCACCAGCACGCCTCGGAGGGCGCGCAGTCGCGCTGCGGGGAGCGCGCACCAGCACGCCTCGGACGGCGCTGTTGCGCTGCGGGGAGCGCGCAACCAGCACGCCTCGGACAGCGCGCAGTCGCGCTGCGGGGAGCGCGCATCAGCACGCCTCGGACTCGCGCAGTAGCACAACTGCCGACAGCATCGCGCTTCAGCGCGCCGCTCTACGTGGAGCTCAGCATGAAGCACGGCATGCAAGCACCAGCACGCACAGCATAGCGCGCAATCGCCAACAGATGCCGCGATGCTCGGAGGTCTGCAAACACCAGAAAGTCGGAGTACGAGTACCACAATGTCGTGGTACCAGTACCAAAATGTCGAGGCACGAGTACCAAAATGTCGAGGCACGAGTACCAAAATGTCGAGGCACGAGTACCAAAATGTCGAGGCACGAGTACCAAAATGTCGAGGCACGAGTACCAAAATGTCGAGGCACGAGTACCAAAATGTCGAGGCACGAGTACCAAAATGTCGGGGTACAAAATAACTACTCAAAATAAACACTCAATAGTCACCATACAAAATACTAACTTGTAAAAAAAAAGTAACAAGTTGCCACAATGTCGGTGCACATAGTAGCCGCAATGTTGGGGCTATTAAAATGGTTCACCAGTGTTGAACAACGCTTCGTAAGTAATAGAAATAAAATCAAACTAAAATAACAGTTTGCATCATAAGTAGTAAGTAACTTGCTTACTGTTTCTATCACCTCATCTTAAGCTTGCCGCTGTAAGTCTTATATTTCCCCAGATTCAAGTTTCCTACGTTCGGCCCAACCTGACCATCGAAACAACGCCATCAGTTTACTGCCAGAACTAAACTGCTCGTGTCACGAAGTACTCACAACAATACCGCAAAAACTAACTAAGATTTCGAAGTAACTAACTTCTACACCAAACCCTGTAGGGTCAATGTGGGTAAATGTAAACGGGTATGAAAAAAATATTCCCGCTTTTTTCAATTTTAACAATAACTTGTAAATTAATTGTAGTAAAGGTTTTTTTTTTGGTCTATACAGTTAATAGATAACCAAGTCAGAGATGCAGATTAAATATAAACAAGTAAGTGCTTTATTTCATGTTTTATTACAAGTTTACATTTGCCCCTGTAAATTTTTTTAAAATATGCCATTTTGAGGAAATTGTAAACACAATATTCTGACCAACTTGCTAAATATTGATGAAATACCACCTTGTATAATAACAATGAGGATTCTCTGACATGTATTATATTTCACAATCTTTACATCTTATATAAGGGGTAAAAGGAATCAAACTAAAATGTCCTTAGTTCCTCCTTGTGGTAACATCTGGGGTAAATTTAAAATTATACTTATAATAGGGTAATTGTAAACTAAAGGCTAGTATCTGTATAACATCAATAATAAAACACAGAGGTAATATGAAACAAATTGTATTTTAATCCCAAATAATCTAATTCACATTTTTTCAGAATTTTTTTATGGTACGGGTGATTCATTCTCGCTCTTGTTTTTCGGCAATTAACCAGATGTTGTTCCACACGATCCGGTAATGCTTTGGAGACTCCTCCACCCATTCTGTCTAGAGACACTTTTCGGCCTTTAATACGGTGATAAATAACAGCAGTGGGTATTCCATAGTATTCGCTAGCTTGTCTAAATGTCTTCCGTTTTTTTGTGACATCTTCCACTGCTCTAATATCTTCTACAGTATACCGGGGCAGTTCCTCTTTTTTAAAAAGCCTGATACCCGCTCGCTGTCCGCTTTTATACTATCGAGCCCAGTCGCAGCGTGAGGGTAGTTGGAAATATTCTAACAATATATTATAATAGGGGATTCTTATAAACCATGTTTTACATTTGTAAACATTTATTTTGTATATGTAACTAAATCTCTTTGAGAGACAAACAACAAAAATGAAAAAAAGGCATAACTTTCAAAAAAATAAACTATTTAAAAAATTAAAAGAAATATTTTCAATTATGTTTCTGTCTTGTGAAACGAAAGAAAAAACATTGAAAAATCTAATATTTGAGTTTGACTTCATTCATATTATTGGTTGATTTACTGTCATTAGGCAAAGTATAGCATTCTGCAGGGAGCTTCCTCTTAACTACGTCGCGTCTAATAATGTATGTATAGCTAAATTTCAATGTAAATCGATGATAGAATTAACTAAGTTGCGTTTAATAACTTATAATTAGTTGTAACTCTATGTAAATTAAGTTAGAATAACGCTAGAAAAAGATAAAATTGTATATAATAAATCATCAGAAAAATAGCTTTAAATAATGTAGGATACAAGAAAAATTGTAATTAATAGGTAGGGAAAACTCTCATTTAACACCCTCACCTATTAGCATCGATATCAGGTAGGAAAATCTAAAGCGAAAATGTATGACCACCCAGGTCTGAACATGTCCAGACTTGTTCACGACTTGACCTTGAAACTTAACTCAGATTGTACAAAATTTAAGCACAAAGTACTGTGAACTCTATCGGTATACGCAAGTTAAACGAGTTACTTTTGAATATAGGTAGGTACATTTGTTTGTAAAATCGTTCAGTTCAGTACAGTCAGTTCACTTCAAGAAGCCTTAGGAAAAGGAACTAGAAATAAAAGAAGTCTCAAGAAAGAAAAAGTGTTTTAGTAGTGAATCCCTGCCAGGGCATACTTCAGGCAGAACCCGAACGCCCGCCGGGAGCTAGTTCTTTTAGTTGCCCGCCAGCTAGCCCCTAGCCCCCCCTTTTAGTTGGTTCTTGCGTCGCCGGATTGGAAAATCGAAAGGCGCGATTAAACGACGCGGGCTAGCCCGATCCTACGCGAGCCGAGCCGTCCGTGGAGATGCGGCTCGGCTAAATACGGACGCAAGCCTGCTCGTTTAAACGACGCGGGGTAGCACGATCCTACGCCAGCCGAGCCGTCCGTGGCGGTTACACATCGCGCTGTTGAACCGAGCTGTCCGCTTGTTCGTTCTTCAATATGGATAAAAGAAAACGCCTTGCTGCAGCAGCAGCTACTGTTATTTTGCTCGGTGGTGAATATTTAAAAACCAAAGAAAGACGAAAAAGACGGTGGTGGACGGTGTCATTGTATAAGAGTCGCAAAACGTAAGTTTATATTTTTATATAAAGTCAGTATATATTTATTATATCTGATGTCCGAATCTATAATATTTACATATATGACCAGGATCCTGATAGCGGTAGAAAGTCTCACTTCTATACCTCATACCTAGTTACCTACATATAAACGTATTGTAAACAAACCTAGCCTTTTAGTCTTGAAATGAATAAAGAACATAACAATTATTTTTCAATCATTTATTCAAGAATTAGACAGATAGGAACATAAAAACATAAAACATAAAAATCTTAACAATTACTGCTTTAAATCTTAACAATTACTCTAATAATCTTAGGTACAATATAATATTATTTTCAATATTTTAGGTACAATGCTACAGATCTGCTATATGACCTAACTCGAGAACCCTCTGGATATTTCGAAAATTTTTGTCGGATGTCCGCAGCTGATTTCGAATATCTGCTCAACAAAATCGGACCATTCATCGCAAAACAAGACACTAACATGAGAAAATGTATTCCGATTCAAGAAAGACTGGCTGTAACTCTCAGGTTTCTTGCGACGGGTGATAAATTTAGCAGCTTGGCCTACCTATTCAAGTTTTCAAAATCTACAATAGCTACATGCATAATGGAAGTTTGCCAGGCTTTGATTCAAGAGTTGCGAGAAGAAGTCAAGGTGAGCGTTTATAATTTATTCAGATTTTTCAAATATTTTAGAAACTGCATCTGCATACAATTGATCAATTGATTGCTCTTTAGAAAGAGACTCTAACCCAGGAAACGGTTGAGAATGAGAATACTCTTCCATATCAGAAGATTGTTGCGAATTTGAGTGTGGAGATGGCTGGAAGTCTGCAGATTCTTGAGAATGTGATTGCGGTGACGGCTGGAAGTCTGCAGATTCTTGAGAATGTGACTGTGGTGACGGCTGGAAGTCTGCAGATTGTTGAGAATGTGACTGTGGAGACGGCTGGAAGTATGCAGATACTTGAGAATGTGACTGTGGAGACGGCTGGAAGTACGCAGATTGTTGAGAATGTGACTGTGGAGACGGCTGGAAGTACGCAGATTGTTGAGAATGAGACTGTGGAGATGGCTGAAAGATTGGTCGCCGTTGAGAACGAGACTGTGGAGATGGTTGAAAGTTTGTTTTGTGTTGAGAATGGGACTGTGGCGATGGCTGATAAGATGACGTTTGATAACCCACTGACGATTGCATGTTTTGATAATAACTAGGAGCTAATGGATTTTGAGGCAAGTGAAGTCCTGCATATGGTTGATTAGGTGGACTCTGAAATCGTGAAAACGCTTGCTGTTGTTTTAGGCGAAACATTACATTATCAATCTCGTGCATGGCGATGTCACGAGTCAATACGTCCACGGATTTTAACTTTGCACATTATAATTTTGTGTATAAAGTGCATTCGTCTTCAACCGGTTCTGGCTCTGTACTTATTTTTTTAAGGACATCGTACGCTTGTTCCATTTGATGTTCAATTTTCCGCTTTCTGTTTACTTCCTTTTTATTGCTTGCATTAGTCGGCTTTTTGAAAATAACTGGATTCACTGTGTCTGTATTAGTAGAAGATTCGTTTTTTCGATCAACTACATTATCTTCGTTACCTTCACGAATAACTACTTCCTGTTCGTTTAATTCAACGTCAGGATCAACGGTGTCCTGAAAAAGTGAATTTGACATAAATAAAATATTTCATAATTTGTTACAGTTGCCTCGAGCTGCAGATGAATGGTTAAAAATAGAAGCGCAATTTGACAAAAGGTGGAATTTTCTACATTGCATTGGTGCGCTTGATGGAAAACATATATTAATTCAGTGCCCCACGCACAGCGGCACAGAATATTTCAATTTCCACGGAACATTTAGTGTGGTGCTATTAGCATTAGTAGATGCAAACTATAACTTTACATATGTAGACATAGGGTGCCAAGGTAGAATAAGTGATGGTGGAGTCTACCGAAACTCCAGCATGTACCAAAAAATTTAAGAACGTGCACTAAATTTCCCGCCGGATAAACCTCTCCCACTTAAAAATGATCCTCTGCCCTACGTGATAGTAGCAGATAGTGCATTTGCATTGACGGAAAACAAGATGAAACCGTACCCCGGGATTCATGATAAAGGGACAAAGGAGAGAGAATTCAACTACCGTCTATCACGCGCCCGCAGAATCGTCGAAAATGTGTTTGGAATAATGTCTGCTGTATTTCGAATACTTAGGTCTCCAATTTTACTGGCACCAGAAAAAGTGTCAATTATAGTTATGACATGTGTTTTGCTACATAACTTTTTGAGGAGGAGTAACAATTCAAAACAGAATTATACGCCGCATGAAACTTTCGATACCGAAATTAACGGTGAGGTTCAACCTGGTTTGTGGCGAAGTGATCAAAACGGAATCACATCACTAGTACCGATTAGGAGAATACCTAGAAGAGCAACATTAGCGGCTAAAACTGTACGAGATAAATTTGCTGAATATTTCACAACAAATGGCGCAGTAAGCTGGCAAAATGAATATTAAATTGGTCTTGATATTTACTCATGTTTTAATAGTAAAAAGTAGAGATTTACCGAATATTCGGTTAGACCCCAATCACACCTACATTTATTTACTGTCTCCACTCTACTCGGTACGATTGATCAAGGCATTACTATCCGGTATCCAGCCTATCCGGCCCTTAACCGGACATAAAAAAATTAAATAACGATTAAAAAGAGATTTCCTCACCTCTGAACTCTTCGTTTTTGTTGGTTTGTATACACCATGCAGGAACTTGGCCATTTGTTCGTAAAATGGCCAATTAGGTTTAAACATGTCATCCGTACCACTCCCGCTTGTTGAACTTGACTTCACTTTCGCATTTAATTTTCTGTAAGTGGCCATTAAATTTTCCTTCTTTTTCTTTAATTCTTCCACTGATATACTTTCCCCGGTCCCCTCACAGAACTTAGTTTTTATTTTTGTCCAAGCATCGTGCACATTGTTGCGGCTTTTGTGACCTGGGTCTTTTGGGTTCCATATGGCCGGTTCCTCTTCGTACAATTCAATGAAGAGTTGAATCTTCTCGTTGCTCCACTCCATCTCGTACAAAACCAATCCCCAATTAAAAACTTCGCTAAAAAAACAAAATAGGTCTTCCTTCGTCGCGCGCTCTGTGTCTGTGACATCTGTTTAGACGGCGCGTATTAACACAAGCCGAGCCGCAGATGGCGCGCGCGCCTTTGATCTGTGTCGAAAAAACCGACAAGTGATGGATCGTGCGAACTTTGCCGAGCCGCGCCGAGCGCAGTTGTTTACACAGCGCGTGGCGCGGCGAACCACGAGCGGAGCCAGGCTCGGCTCACGTGTTTGCGCGCCGTTTAAACGCCGCTGAAGAAAGACACCGAGCCACGAGAGCGTCGGGAAGCACTGCCGCCAACAGTAGCGCTCCGGGGACCGCCGCATCGACGACGGTAAGGAGCACCCGCACCACGCGCGCCGCCGCTGCCGCTGCCGCCACGCAGCAACCTGCACGCACCGAGAGCGCACCCGCCCCGCGCCCCGCATACACCGAGAGCGCACCCGCGCCGCGCCTCGCACGTGCCGAGAGCGCACCCGGCAGGCGCCGACCGCACGCTTGCGCCGCACACCGAGCACGATATGCTTGCACCGTCGACTGCGTCCATTGAAACCCTACGCCCACAACAGACCGCGTACGCTGCATTCATCGAGAACGACGCTTCGTTACGCCCGCCGAGAGCAACCTGCAAGCCGAAAAACATTGGAGGTAGACCTGCTGTACCACCGTTCGCGTCTTCGGATATGCCTGCACCACGACCAAAGCAATCGGCGAGATCAACGAAGTCGAATAGAAAAATGGAAAGCAACTATAAAAAGATAAAAATATTATAAAAACCTAAATCTAGCCGGGGTGGTAAATAGATATGTATATAGATAGACGTGTATTAATATTTAAGCTATAGTTAATGATATTCTGTATATGTGATTATGTAAAGGTTGTGTATGTATGTATATACAAATATATATATATGTGTGTATATGTTATCAATTTTATTGGTCGGTTCGAAAACGAACCGCTCTTTAAAAATTACTAAATCGCATAAGCAATATTGTGACGCTGAAAAACGTCTCCAACTTGTGTTGGAGGACAAGAAGCGGAACAAACAAAAAAAAAAAAAAAAATCTAGGGTGCCGCCGGCAGCGGGGCAGGGTCTAAGCTACCGGTGGTTAGGGCTGCAGAGAGAGGAACAAGAGTAACGCCTTCTGTATCTGGCCCTTGATCCAGCCGTCTAACGAGAGTCTCTTAAGATGTTGATCGAGACTCCTCGCTATCAGGCCATTTGCAGACACGACTATCGAGACAATGATGGTCGAGTCAACATCCTATATGGCGGTAACCTCGTAAGACAAGTCAAGGTACTTGTCTTTCTCAGCCTTTACGAGGTTCTCGTCATGCGGGATAGTGGTGTCGACCAACACTGCCTGCCGCTGGGACCGGTCGACTAACACGATATCAGGCTTATTGGCGACAATAGTCCTGTCCGTGATAATAGATCGGTCCCAATAGAGTAAAGCACGACCATTTTCGAGAACTGGGGCATGCAGGTACTTATAGTACGGCACCTCAGACTCGACAAGGCCGTGTTGAAAAGCAAGTTGCTGGTGGATAATCCTGGCTACGAGATTGTGTTTGCTTGCGATTATGGGCAAGAATAAAAAGAAGGTTTAACTTGACGAGTGTAATCAGTAAAGAGTAACAAATAATTATGATTAATATTCTAATTTTAAGTAATGCGACGAGCGCTCTGCTCGCCACCTCCAGAGTAAGTAAAAGTAAGAAGGCAGCTCGCCCCGCGCGCCCCTGCACCCGCTAATACCGGCGCCTGCGCCAGCGCACCGCCCGCGAGCTCACTTCGAGTTGTCGTAGACATACTGGGGGCCCGTTAGAGTAGGCTGAAGGGTCAGGGACTGCTGGTGACAGCTTGGATGTTACATGAGTAAGACAACTGTATACGATCGAAGGTGGTTTATTACAGTCATCATATCGCTAATAGATCTTAGAGCTAAATGTTATACTACCTATTATCTAAACTATGGCCTACACCACACCTCAGGGGTGAGAGAAAAAAAATATATAAATACAAATTTGTATTTTTTTTACATTACACATGGCTTAGTTCTATTTTTATGCACTAAATATTCTTTATTATTTTTTATAATTTTTACATTAACACCCAAGTCCACAATAACAAGAAAAGGTCCATTCCACAAAGTATCTAATTTACTAGGTATACGATCGAAGGTGGTTTATTACAGTCATCATATCGCTAATAGATCTTAGAGCTAAATGTTATACTACCTATTATCTAAACTATGGCCTACACCACACCTCAGGGGTGAGAGAAAAAAAAAATATAAATACAAATTTGTATTTTTTTTTACATTACACATGGCTTAGTTCTATTTTTATGCACTAAATATTCTTTATTATTTTTTATAATTTTTACATTAACACCCAAGTCCACAATAACAAGAAAAGGTCCATTCCACAAAGTATCTAATTTACTAGCGGTTTCATTTTTAACAAATAAAAATTGTCCATTATTATACTTTACATTGTTTACATGTTTATCATAATTGCTTTTACGTTTTTCTTTACTTAAAATTAAATTATTACGAGCATCTTGATATGCTACTTGTAACTTATACTTAAGATCTAAAGGATGACTATCCGGATTATACAAAGGTTCTATATATTGACTTACTCTACATGGTATAATACTAGGTCGACACCAAAATGGTAACCAGTGGCTCCACATTTGTTTTTGTCCATCACAATGTATTCTCAAAAACGCACCTAAGCTTTTGTGTGAATTTTCAAGCGCACCGATACATTGGTGGTGATAAGCTGTGGATGTCAACTTGTTTATTTCTAACAATTTACATTGCTGTTCCATTACTGAAGATACACATTCTGTTCCACGATCAGTCGCAATTGTTTTTGGTACTCCAAATCTTAAAATAAAATGATTAATTAATGTTTTAGCTACACTTACCGTTTCCTTATTTTGCAATGGATATGCTTCAACAAACTTAGTAAGTTCGCATTGCAAGGTAAGTATGTAACAATTACCTTCAACGTCTCTCTCTATAGGTCCTACAATGTCAAGATAATTTTTTCAAATGCATGTGAATCAGTTGTAGTTATGTCCATGGGCGCCTTGACATATCTGCAATGTTTCATTTTTTGACATTTGATACATTTGTTGACAAATTCTTTTACGTCTCTATCTATGTTTGGCCAGTAAAATTTCCTTTTAATATTACTAGTCATTCTCCGTACGCCTGCATGACCTGCGGTTGGTAGTAAATGAAAATCATTTAAAATATAATTCTTTTCCTCTTCATTATCAATTGATTTCACTCCACGTAATACGCAAATTCGCGGCCCAGTCCATTCGTTTTTATCTTTTATAATTTTTAAAACATCTTTTATAAAACTTCCATTTTCGTCACATTGTATTATGCATCATTCATTTATATATAAATTCTTGCAAAATTTACCTAACTTTGTCACAAATTCGTCTCGCGTAAATTGTGCCCTATAGTTAAGGTTATATACAATATATTTCTCTTTTTCCTTTAAATAAAACATTCATGTTCTATATATTCTTCATTTTTATCTCTTAAGTTTTCTAACTCTTCATCTCTTCCAAAAGTCATTGTCACTGAACTATTTGGTATTTTAAGCACTTCGACAACATGTGGTTGATCAGGCCACAAATCATCTGATTTGTTAAAATTAAGTCTATTCCCTTGTTGTTCATCTAAACATCTCTTTTGTGCTCTCGTCATAA
Organism: Cabera pusaria; assembly: GCA_954871355.1. Taxonomy (NCBI): domain Eukaryota; kingdom Metazoa; phylum Arthropoda; class Insecta; order Lepidoptera; family Geometridae; genus Cabera; species Cabera pusaria. The sequence continues at coordinate 18,652,082 of OX940905.1, forward strand.
CCGTGATTATTTCTTCATTCGTTTGTTTTAAGGTATCTGATGTTATACTAATTCTAGATCATGCGTCTGCGACATTATTTTCTTTTCCTTTTACATACACGATTTTGAAACTATACTCCTCTAAAGCTAGTCTAAATTTAAGAAGTCTACTTGATGGATCTTTCATTGAAAATAAATATATCAAAGGCTTGTGGTCAGTCATGATTGTAAATGTTTTACCGTAAACGTAAGGTCTAAAACATTTTACAGCCCAAACTATTGCTACTAGTTCTTTGTGAATAATTGGATAATTTATTTCGGCTTTATTAAGAGGTCTGCTAGCATATGCTACAGGTTTCATATTTTTGTTGCATAAAACTGCTCCTACAGCTTTACCTAATGCATCTGTTTGTATAACATATTCGTTGTTATCTGAAACATCTGGAAATTCTAATACTGGTGGTGTTGTCAATGTATGTTTTAATGTCTCAAATGCATATTGACACTCATTAGTCCAAATAAATGGCTCATTTTTTCTAGTTAATTTATTTAATGGATAAGTTATATTTGCAAAATGTTTAATGAACTTTCTATAATAATTACAAAATGCTACAAATCTTTTTATCTCACCTGTATTAGTTGGTATAGGATATTTTTGCAATACTTAAATTTTTGCTGGATCTGGTAGGACTCCGTTTTCTGAAACTAAATGTCCTAAATACAGAATTTCTTTCTTTAAGAAGGTACATTTGTCAGGATTTAATTTTAAATTAATTTTTCTTAGTCTTTCTAAAACATCTGTCAAGTTTTTGTTGTGTAGGTCCAAATTGCGTCGTAAAATAACTAAATCATCTAAATATATAAAACATTTATCGTACGTTAATCCAGACATTGCTACCGACATAACTCTACTAAAAGCACTTGGACTTGTCTTCAATCCCATTGGCAATCTTTTCATTTGATATTGCCCAGTACTTGTTGTGAATGCAGTATACTCTCTACAATGCTTATCTAGCTCTACCTGATAGTATCCTTGATTTAGATCTAAATGTGAGAAGTAAACAGCACCAGAAAGTGAGTCTAAAATATCTGTTATATTAGGTAAAGGAAACTTACCATCTGTAATGCAGTCATTAAGTTTACGATAATCGACTATAAGTCTCCATTTTTTTATCTTTTCCTACGCTTTTCTTTGGTACTAATAATATTGGACTTGACCATTCACTTCTCGCTTCTTCTATAATATCGTTGTTCCCTTGGCTAATGCAGCTATTAAAAACACCGTAAAAATAATGTATTGCTCGATTTGGGTCATCTATTTCGTAGAGTTTTTCTCAGTTGATCGACCCTATCGATTCATATAAAGTTTGAAAGTTAGCTTTTTTTAAAATTCCACACAATACGCCGATCTACTTGCAAGTTATGTTGTTTTTGAGTTGAAGAATAACTTAATCCCATAGAGATTCCGATATCTAAAGGTGGGTGATAATTGTCCGGAGGAACCAACCACTCGTCCTCCCGCCTCACTGTGGCCCGCATTAATACCTCACTCACTAACACCAAATCCAACATTTGGTCATTACAGTTTTTTACGCTGTTGATTTGATTAAGTTCACAAAATGAAAGGAGATATTTGAATCTAGCCCTGACATTAACATTGAAATTAATTTTCCTTTCGAATGTATTTTTGAGTCGTGTTAACATTTCTTTTGCCGCTGAACACTTGTTCACTATTTCTAAATGCTTATCTGTCAAGCAATGATGGACTTTTGGCTATTGCATTAAGGTTTTCAAAATCAGGTGATGGCTGATCTACTTTTTCTATCACAGACCACACTTGTTTCACTTTTAGTGTCAGCTTTAACCAAAACTTCTAATTGCTGAAATTATTTTCACCAAGTCGAGGCAAAGTTTCTTTGTCCGACATTTTGCAGTGCATGCTTTGTTTTCCTTTAAATGCAATTATTTACGATTTAACTTACTTAAAACTTCTTTCTTCGTATTACTTTATCTTCTTCACAATTTTCTACAGCTATTTGGTAACTGTTTTAGACCATTGCGCAGTGGAAACGTTTGTTAGGGCAGAATAAATATAAAGACGCAGTTTATCGTTTCGCCATTTTTATTGAAGAGAGTGACACAGACTAATTACATCATAGTCGCGCCATAGCTTAACCAAAGACTCACTAAGTATAATAGATACAACATTGACATTCAATATACTTCTGTCGGTAAATTCTCTTGAAGCAAGCTTTCAAAATCACCGTAAATAACTACAGGAATCCTTTGAGTTCTTTCAAAATGTTTAAAGAAAAGCTTCTTATTAACCGACTTCACAAAAGAGGAGGAGGTTCTCAATTTGTCTGTATGTTGTTTTTTGTGTGTATGTTACGCGATTACTCCGTCATTTGTGAACGGATTCAAATGATTCTTTTTTTAATAGGTAGGGTACGTTTCCGAGGTGGTCCCATTTTAATTTTATCGAGATCTGATTAGTATCTTCAGAGATATGGAGATAAATATCTCAAACATAGGAGAATGTACTGGTTTTAGAAGAAGAGTCCCAAGAAGATTATACACAATGGAGGTTGCTATTGCATATACTTTTAAAGACTACAAAATATGACCTTGAATAATGTTTTTACATCTTTCTTCACGTTGATTTTGGTTTTTAACCCTCGACGCAAAACGAAGGAGTGTTATAAGTTTGACGTGTGTACCTGTGTGTCTGTCATCGTGGCATCGTAGCGCCCAAACGGATGAACCGATTTTGATTTAGTTTGTTTTGTTTGATAGATATCTTCGTCGAGAGTGTTCTTAGCTTTATTTCATGAAAATCTGTTCAGCCGTTTAAATATTATCAGCTCCTTTTTGGTTAAAAAAAACTACGATAGCAACTTTCGTAAGCTCGTAGTCCTTTGATGCGGACGTCAAAAAATCAAAATGGCGCTGTCGCAGTATCTTGTTACTTCAATGATATTGCAAAAATATGGTAAGCTTGATCTAATTCTGAGACATCTCCTTGCAATGGTCTCAATGTACAAAGTTATTCATATGCTTTGATTATAAACTCGGATTACATATACAAATCAGTCGGGGGTGGTTTTAATTTTTGAATGTAAGTATTATTGACTTCTGATATTCTTACGGTAACTGTTAGAGAGATAGAAACAAAGGTGGGGAGAATTAATTTGTCTTCACAGGAATGTTCTACCAGGCAGAGTCTTGTTAATGTGCAAAGTTTTTGAGCATACCTAATATTTTTTGACATGACATGACGTTTGGCGAAGGTGGCCGCCATATCAGTCCCGCCCGCGACACTGCATACATAAGTAACTCAGAATTATGAACGTACTTTGTACTTTGAACCAACACTGCAAAAAAAAATTATGACCATAATACCACAGATTATATAATAGTTACTTCGTAAATAATACTTTTCGTTGTCAGGTTAGCTACACAGTGCTTTCATAATTCGTGTATTAACAATGTAAGGAAGTGCCAACTCTTATAACGTAGTAGAGTGATTCAGACTGTGTGGGCCATATGGCGGCAATTAATGTTAATAATCGCAAATAATACTTTTTAATATTCATTTTGGAATACAACTAGTCCGTGTTATAAAAGTATTTGGAGTTATTGTAATAAAATAGACAATTAATTATCGTATATGTCAGATGCTTTTATTGCACAGGGCCATTTTGGACATTGTCCTTTGATACCTTGATGACATCATTATGACTAGTGAATATTTTCACTATCGCGGCATTTTAGGGTTCTGAACCCAAAGGGTACCAAAGGAACACTTTCTGAGACTTTGTTGTCCGTTCGTCCGTTTGTCCGTCCGTCCGTGTGTCTATATGTGCGCACTTTACAGATGTACCTTCTTAACCGTAATAGGTACATACTTGACATTTTTACAAAGTATATATCCGTCTCTGTATAAAGGCCCAGACACGAAATTTTATAGATGCATGTAATTTAATTAAAACTTGTTTTGCACTAAAAAGGGTAAAATAAAATCTTTTTCAAAAAAATAAAACTGACTTCATAACCACAAACAGGCACTCAAAAGCGAAAAATAAATTACTTAATATAATTATTATAAGCGCTACCGACTTATCTATTTGAAATCGGTGCCAGCCAAGTCTAATAGGTAGTAGATAGATACTACCTACATGTATCTACCTACTTACTACTACTATATACATAGTATCTATCTACTATCCAATAGACTTGGCTGGCACCCACTTCAAATAGATAAATGGGTAGCGCTTATAATAATTATATTAATTAATTTATTTTTCGCTTTTGAGTGCCTGTTTGTGGTTATGAAGTCGGTTTTATTTTTTTTGAAAAAGATTTTATTTTGTTCTGGTAATACAGTTTGAACTCTTGTGTACTAGTTAATCAAAATCTCTTATCAAGCAGAAATGATTCCTATTTTCTCAATTTATCCAAAGTTAGTTGATAAATGATACAGGCGGCAGTCATGGTAACGGTAGGGCAGGGGGTGCTAAGAATCCCCGGGCCACGGTGGGCCGCCAAAACAAATTGACCCTCGCAACATATAATAGACGCACGATTCGGCTGAGTGATCATCTGGTGCAGCTGGAGGAGGAGCTGTGACACATAAGATGGCACATTCTGGGGTTATGTGAAGTCTGAAGACAGGAAGAGGACCCCATAACTCTAGAATCGGGCCATCCTATGCGTTACAGAGAAGGAGACCAGCCATCCCAAGGCGACGTCGGGTTTCTGGTCAACAAGCCTCTCAGTGACAATGCCTCTCAGTGACAATGTTGTAGAAATCTCAAGTGTGTCGACTAGGGTTACGTACTTTATAATCAAGTTAACCGAGAGGTACAGCCTCAAGGTTATCTAGGTTTACGCAACGACTTCGGCACACTTGGATGATGAGGTAGAGACTAGTATGAAGACATCTCTAGAGCCTTACTTACATACCAACTCTAAGGCTCACTACAACGTTGTCATGGGAGACTTTAACGCCAAAGTAGGAGTACAGACCTGTAGTGAATCAACTATAGGACCACACGGATTTGGCGGCAGGAATCACAGGGGGCAAATGCTCGTCAACATTCTCGAGAAAAGAGCTTTTCTTGATTAACTCGTACTACAAAAAACAGCCCCTAAAGAAGTGGACGTGGCAAAGCCCCGACACGACTAAAAACGAGGTTCGACTTCATCATAACGGACAAACGGCGCATATTCAGAGACGTCTCAGAGATTACTAGGTTCAATACTGGAAGTGATCACCAACTTGTACGAGGCACTCTGGATGTTGACTTCAAAGCCGAGAGAGTCCGATTGATGAAGTCTACGCTCCGACCCAATCACTTCAAACCGTTGTTAGGTCCGAAAAACATTCCAATTAAAATTGGAAAATCGATTCGCTGCTTTGGAAACCACAGATGACATAGACCAGAAACTCGAAGAAGTGGTGGAAATCCTCAGGGAAGAAAGGAAGAAGTTTTGCGAGAGCAAGCGTACGGGCAAAAAGTCTAAGCTTTCGGCAGAAAAACTGACTAATGGAAGCGAGACAAACAGACCAATTGTCAGCTTTGTCATTAAACCAGGTGCGCAAAAAAACCATTAAAAAGCTACGACGCGATCTCCGATCCTTTAACACACTCTTGATTAAATAATCAATTGAGCAGAATCAGGGGTCGAAAGTGCTTGTCTAGCCTCTGGGTAGAAACCAAAGCTGACAACGTCTACGGGGAACGTCGCCGCATCCAAGTCGGAGATTTGTTGAAGACTTCTACGGCAAGCTCTACGCATTGCATGCTTCAAGGCCCGTACTCGATACTGAGGTTTGTAGAGCCACCTTAACCCACAACTTCACAGAAGACCTGCCTGAAGTCAGTCGAGATGAGATCGTGATTTACCCTTAAACAGCTCAAAAATGGAAAGGCTCCAGGTGAGGACGGACGGAATCACAACGGAGCTTCTAAAAGCTGGAGGAGCCCCAGGTATAAGCAATGGCAACAGCTCTTCAATTCTGTTCTCTTCACTGGGAGAACTCCACAGGCATGGGACAGAAGCATGGTGGTTTTGTTTTTCAAAAAAGGAGACAAAACCCTCTTAAAAAACTACTGCCCGATTTCGCTTCTGAGCCATGTTTACAAGCTGTTTTTAAGGGTCATCACGAACCGTCTTGCGCGAAGACTCGACGAGTTCCAACCTCCAGAATAGGCCGGGATTCGTAGCGGTCACGGCACCATAGACCACATCCACACGGTGCGGCAGATTGTACAGAAGACTGAAGAGTACAATCGTCCCCTGTGCTTAGCATTCGTGGACTATGAGAAGGCTTTCGACTCAATCGAAAACGGGTCCCTTCTGGAGTCCCTGTAGGGTTGCCATGTCGACTGGCGATATATCGAAGTGATAAGATGTCTGTATAATGCCGCAACGATAACCATACACGTACAGAACCAGCGAACTAAGCATATCCACCTGCGTCAAGGAGTGAGACAGGGGGTCGTCATACCCCCAAAACTGTTCACTAACACCTTGAAGAATTTGTTTAAAACGATGGACTGGAAATATTGCGGCATCAACATTAACGTAACGCAAGCACATCTCTCACATACGATTCGTAGATGACATCTTCATTATGGCAGAGACGCTCCAGGACATACAAAGAATGTTGAATGGCCTAGCCAATTCTTCTCGTCGCATCGGTCTTCGGATGAATTTGGATAAGACCAAAGTCATGTACAACGTTCACGTTGTTTCGGAACCGATTGCTGTAGATCGCATCCCACACGAAGTTGTTGCGCAATATGTTTGTCTGAACTTTGAAATACAGCCTCATATTTAGTATTAAAAGATTTAAGACTTATTTAATCATTTTTAGGTAGGGAATACGATACAAATAATTCTTAGTTGACTTTAACTGAAGTGTGATTATTAAGTAGGTATTTTATAAGAGAACAAGATGTATTTGTAATACTTGATAAAAATAATTCCAGAGTATAATAAAACTTGCAGGATCTATTCTGTAACTAATTAATTTGATTTTAAACGCCCAGTTTACGCACGTTAAAAATTCTGTTTGTAATAAGCAGTTAGACTTATGTAAGTTAGATTTTTTATGAGCAGAATAATTTTAAACTATTTGTTTTCAACTGTTACAAAATAAAGTTTTCCTAGAATGAATAAAATACATAATATTTTTGGTCGAAAAAGTGAGTCGGCTCCTACACTATTATAATGTTACAAGTCAAACAACCTACGATTCTAGGCAGGTGATACTATTGTCGCGTTATTTAACTAACGCAATCTAAAACTTTACTCAATTTTAATTGAACGTCATGTATTTTAGTTTAACTGTAGTACTTTTATCCTACCTCGACATTAAACATTAACGTAGTACTTATTATCAGTAATGTACTCATTACATTGTTCTACGAGTATTCTTCTACCAATTAAAGGCTTACAAGTCTTATCATAACATTCAACCCTATAGTAAAGGCCGCGAGTTGACCGAGTTATTCAGACTCTCGCTGTGCGGACTTACGGTGCATTTTACTGTGCGCAACACGCGGTTGATAGTTACTATTAGTTGATACTGTGGCGCAAATTCAAGGTCGCACCCGAGGCGTGAAGCGCATTTTGAACGTTACTAGCGTTGTAACTAGGTTTAATCTCGCATTTTTGCTCTCAGGGAGTGCAATTTCTGTACTTGTACTATTCATTATTCTGTGACCGTGCTTGACTCCACGAAACAAGTATCACATTTTTTACCTTTATACAAATACTAGTCTGTCACTCCGCGAGTTCGCCCGCGTGTAATTAGAATTGCCAAACAGGATAAAATATTAGCTTATGTGTTAACCCAGATCATAATCTATCTGAGTGCAAAATTTAATTCTAATCTTTTCAGCCGTGTCCCGGTGATTGAGTAAGCAGACTCACAAACTCACATAAAAACATTCGCATTTATGATATTAGCACAGTTTCACAATCCCTCAGTGTGATGTTGATCTGGAGCGGAACCAATGGCTAAGCGTGTGTTAGGTTACTGATGATGACAAGGGTGGGTGGGTGGTAGGTGGTAGTAGTCTAGTGGTCTACCATAAACTTAATATGTCTGGAGCTAAATATTCACTTAGAACCACGTCCTAAACTACCTGCCTGTACTTCAGCTAATAGGTAGGACTTAATAATAAAATATAAATGTCAGGAAATCACCGAGAAAGCATTTTATTTGTACCTTCATCATTATAACAACAGTTTATGTACCATCAGGAGACTCAGGACCATTATAATAGATAATACAACAAGGAGAACAGCAATATAGAAATAAGTATTTAATGTTAAGTCACAAGGCTTTATAACAAGTTTCAACAAGACATAACACATGAAAATCACTACCAATTTAGACAATTTATACAAAATATTATAGGGTTTCCCCCAAAAGGCCTCCACCACCCCTCATAGCCTTTCCTTACCACCCTCAACGAAGCTAAAACACTTTATCATCACCATTCCTAGGTGAAACCATCATTATTATAAACATATCCTAGAAAACCATATTCTAGCCCTAATTTTTCAATACATTATGTTTATACAAATACTTAGCTTCATTGAGTTGGACAGCACTTTGTCGCCTGAATGATATTCCCGACAGAGTAAAAGTGACGATGTAATCAGTGTTGCCAACAAATTTTGAACAAACCCACAAATTCTAGCGTGTTAACCTACCAGAAAACCACTGAGTTTTGCTATCCTTCAAACCACCAGAAAACCACTAACATTATCAAGATACTTTTTGGCAAAAAAAAAAAACATTATTTATCCTAAATTGTATCATAAAATCAGTTTATTTCTGTTAGGTACTAAATTACAAGAAGATTACAGGAAGAATCGGCTTCTTCTCTTCTGATTTTGAAGAATACACTTCTTTAGTTCCAATTTTTTGCACTAAGCTATTCGGTAACATGTAGTTATTGCATCATTTTCCTTCGCGTTTTAAACCCGCACGAATTGTGAGAATTGAAGATAGCAGATCTAGCTTCATTCGGTTTCTGTGTTTGGTCTTGACGACATTCATCATGCTAAATAATCGCTCTACTTCAGCATTAGAGTGCGGTAAAACTAATAAAGACATAGCAAATGTGGCTAAATCTTTAAATCTGTTTTCTCCGTATGTCTTTGAAATCCAGTACCTCGTACCAAAATTTGTTTGTTTTTTTTTTGTATTTTTCCAACTGAGTAAATGGATTTGACGCTACTGCTCGTCAACTTTAGCAATATCTTCTTGATTTTTATTAAAATGTAACATCAGGTCAGCGATCGACTCTTTGTTGTGAGACAGTGCGCAATCTACACTGATTCTTTTAATATTTTTCATTAGTCTTAAGTTTTCGGGCAATCTGTTTTTCAGTTCATGAACTAAATGTACAATGAACTGGATGCACCTGTTACGTATTATTTGTTCTTCATTCGGTGGAAGTCCTTTTTCTTTCATCGTTAACACATGAGATTCAAATCTGTACCCCAAATAACATTTCTTATCTATAAAATCTTGAATATTTTGCGTAAAAATATCTACTTTCTGAGTAGGCAATATTATTTTGGCAACAAGTGAATCAATAAAATTTGTCAATTCGTCATACAGTTTTGTATGATCTGCATCTTTCGATTCAAATAATTTATTAACTCTGTTAACGTCAGTGAGAATTGGAAACAAATGCAATGTACGCATAATTTACGTCATCTGAATACATTCTATGCAGCAATTCTGCTGTGTAACAATCTTTCTTTCAATTTGGCCATATTAAAGTGTGTTTTTAGTTCCAACCATTGTGTGTAAATGCGTGCCACTGCGGACTCTACAGAAAGCCACCTAGTTTGACAAGATTGTACAATTTTTAATGGGTCATGACCGTCGTTTATAAGTTTGTATAGTTCTTTGTAAGCAGCTTGCCTCGACGCAGAACGACTGAACCAATCATATGTTTCTTTCATAATGAATTCGAGATTTCTGGGTAATAATTTCTTTGTTACTGCCGTTACTGCTAATTGCAGAGAATGGCATATGCAGCGCACCAAAACTAGATTCGGCAAATCTCTTTTCAGTTTGGCATATACACCGTTATTTACTCCGGTCATTACGGAAGCATTATCTGTTCCGATGCCCATTAAGTTTTGTAAAGGTATATTGAATTTAGCGAGTGTCGCTTTCAAGGTACCAACAATCCCGTCTGCGTCACACTCGTTCAGCATTGGAAGATCTAAAAATGTAGATATAATTTTTTCGTGAGTACAGCTGTAATAAATCATTATTATTCCCAAATATTTATGAACGGAATTATCGGTTGATTCGTCAATCAATAAACTATAGGGTTGATCTTGTAAATCTTCTCTTAAGTTTTCTGAGAAATGGGGTGACAGAACATTTTTTTATGATTTGGGTACATTTTGTCCTATGTAAGTGAATTTTTTCATCCTCCTTGTGCATGTGATTAACCACTTTTTTCACTTTTATATAACAAGCTGCCTGCATCAATCAGAGACATACCGAATATTCATAATGTAATATTTTAAAATTTATTTTGTATTCAACCTAGGTTGCTTATATAGAGAAAAATTATTTGTATATTCTTATCACATTAATATTTTTATGATTGTTATAGAAGCCGACGTCAAAAACAAGTGGAAAAATTTGAGAGACGTCTTCATGAAGGAAGCCAAGAAAGTACGTCGTCCTCGATCGGGTGACCCAGGCAGTCCTAATAGCGATGAGACTTATATAGGCAAATGGTGTTTTTTTTAAGGAACTATCTTTTTTAAAAGATATAGTGAAACCTAGGCACACCCAAAGCAACTTTCAGGATTTAGTTCAGTAAATGATTACTAACTTTGCAGTTTGTTTGTTTTTTTTTACTTTGAACTTAAATAAACCTTCATTTTAATTTATACCTACGTAATTTGTTTTCCTTTCCTTCAATAAATTAAATTAGTCAGCGAAATTCAAATCCAAAAGACTTGAAATCTCAAATATAATTTACACAAAGTGCGTAGTTCCCAAATGTTCTGCAGAAATTGGCTGACTAATTTAATTAAAAAAAAAAAACAATAAAATCGAAAAGGTACATAGTCAACAGCACATCAAGCGTAACACATTGTGTGACTTTTATACGCATGATGTAGTGTTAACTGTTCAAGTTTTATCAACTTCATCAAATAAAGAGGATTGATTCACATACAATCACTCGATTTTTTTTTGTTTTGATTAAATTTTTTTTTCTTGGATTTCTTTTTACTTGATTCCTTTATCGATACTGAGTCTACCCCTAAGCTATTGCACGCAATTACTTTAACACCCTGTATATTTGAACAAGTACCTAGTAAATTATTATAGAAATTACACTCACCTAGTCGTCAGCACCAATCTTTCCTCCACACTTATAGGTTTTCTGTAGTTGGTAACAACATGATTGCAATCGTCTGATCATATTGCATAGGTAGTCAAATGCTTCTGGTGACATAGACATATAATCATAAAATGCAGACTCATCTTCTCGTAAGTCAAAATATTGATTGTGAAATTCACCACGAATTGGTCTCATTTTTAACAAAGCACTTTGCGTCCCACGTTGTTTTTTTCATTTCCATCTAAATCCGCACAAAACGTCATCCAAATATTTCCCGACAGCAAAAATTTTGCGTGTCTGACGTCCATGGTTGTTGGTCACGCTCGCTCCCGTCGTCAAATCGCGCGAGCAAGATTCGCGTAATCGCTTATTCGCGTTCTATTAGGACACCCAGTTTTTGACGTCGCGCGAACACGCGATGGTCGCACCGCTCGCATCGCGCATTCGCGTTCTATTAGGACAATGCCTAAGGCTCTGATTGGTTTAGGGGTACGGAAGACCCACTATTGATCTTGTTTTTTAAAAAAAGGCAGAGTCGCAGACCTGATAGTTTGGCTGCAATTGCAAAGTTCAGGCTGAAATCTGATAATGACTAAAATTTTACCAAAATCCAAATAACTTTTGAACCACTTAATATCGTAGAACATACAAGGGGGTTAAATCGATAGGTACTAAGGTCCCCCACCCCCAAGCCATCGATGATCCACCCCTCTTGTTACACCGTGTAGATACATTTGAATAAAATAAAATAAAACCGCCCCGAAAATGTACGCATGCGCGTACATTTTCGGGGCGGTGAAAGCGATCCCGTTTTCAATACCCTTTTTCTGCCTTTGGTTTATAATTTTCTTAAGGCTTCAACACCAACACTTTCAACACCAGTTGAAGCCTCCCGTCCGTCTTATTCTTGGGCTGCCGGTGCGAGTTAACAGATCTTATTTACTGCTCGCGTGATAAGTCCACGACTCGTTTTAATTTCTACCAACCGGCAGACTCCATCTTGTCATGGGAAACATTTTGTTACTCTCCCCATTTTCCACTGAAGCGGCGTTAAGTTTTCTTTTTGGATGACTATCAAGCTACTCTAATCAAGTCTTCTATTTTGACATTTGGGCAAGGTTTTCTCCATTTCTGCCTATTCTGCAGTTCGGCTAGGTATTCCATTTGCCACCTCGACCAAAATTCTTGCCGTATTTTCTCTATAGCCGCATAACGGTTGGGATGTGGAGTGGTAACTAGCGGGACTAAATTTAAACGTTTTGCCTTCATTTGCCGCATAATCGGAAATTGAACGCTTGATAACCAAACCGAATTACCCTGGTTCGCGCCCATGAAAGTTCTACCTGTCTGCCTACCTGTTCTGTCTCAATAGATTGTATGTGGTTTTCCTCGGCGTGATACGAACCTACGTAGGCATAAAATTAAGCTTTGAGTTGAGAGGTACATCTAAATATATGGCTTTAACCGCAAGACAAACGACTACGCATGGGTAGGCCTTAGTGATGCGACTTCCTCTGCCTTTTTTTGACAGGATTCTGTAAGGCCTTGAAAATCCTTAAGGCCTTCCATCCCACAAATTTCAAAGGAAAAGGAAACCTTAACTCTTACACTAGGCAAGTAACCCATTATAGGCTGTAGGGTCTTGCCTCGAAACCGCGTGCAAATTACACATTTTCTTGTTGTAGATCGAGCTAAATTTCTGCCACGCAAGCTAGCTAATATTTGCTGTGCACCTGCGTGAAATAGACGATGATGCTCATGTCTCATCAATAGTTTTGTAAAGTGATGTGACCTAAACCCACACAAGTGGGATAATTTAAGTGATGCTGATATAGAAACTAACAATATAATATTGATGTGTAAAATTTTTTGAATTGAAGAATTGTCTATTTGTTTTTGTTCCTTGCCGACATGCTGTAAGCTGCGCAAGGTGTGCTTTATCATTAAATAATAAGTGTCCCATGTGTAGATAGTTATTTCTTAATGTAATAAAATTATACTTTTAAAAAGTAAAACTTTTTTATTAAACCTTTAAATTAGAATATAGGGAAGCGGTGGAATGAAGGTGCGCCGCAAACTAAATGCAATCACGTTGCAGCCGCTGCAATGCAATCACGTTGCGGCCGCGGTTGCGTCCACGCCAGCTATTACTTACTATATTATACAGTTGTATTTTGGTAAGTGCAAACATCCAGCAACGTGAATGACGCGTGCATGCAAGTATGTCGCAACCGCGGCCGCAAGGTTTGAGCGTACTTTACTTAAAAGTGCAATTGTAGCATAAAATCAACATGCATATAAAAATTGTTAATGCGGTTTGCTTCATTCACCAGTGAGCTTCGACTCGACACACCCGCATAAATTGAAGTTACGTGGCAAGCGATTTATATAAGACCATAGATTGGATTAGATTTCATTCAATATTTTCACTACGCTATGCAGATGTAGTTTGAAACGATATCCGACGATCGATATGGATTTTTTTAGTCATTCATTTTACTGAAACTTGAACGTACAGACAGCAGTAATCAGCTTCGGTTAGTTACTATTTTGAATGTTAGAAACGTGTTTACAGATTGATCATACCGGAACAAATATGTAACAAGTCAACTTTAGATAAACTCAAGCAACGCTCTCATATAGTTGGGGCTCCTAGATCAGCTCGAACACAGCGCGAGTGTCGACCAACTGACGCCCATCCTGAATATCCTCCAGTCGCCCCTGTAGAAGAGAAGTGGAGGCCTATGCCACGAAAGAAAAATAAGAACAATATTCTGAAAATATGATTACAATCAGATAATCAGACTAGGGATTAAGCTAGGGAGCGTGATAATAGGGTTTATGAGGAGATGGAAAAGGAAAAGTAGAGGTTAAAAAATGAAGAGTTGAAGGTAAGAGTATGGCAAGGTGCATGACTGGAGTTTATGAAACAGGCTATGGAAGTTTTTTTAGGTATATGGAGAGACAGACATACCTAAAATTAGCTAATTAATAGTTCATTCGTGTTTAATTTTAATTGTATTACACCATTATCTAATTATTATTCAAGCATATTGGAGTGTATCGTTCTTATTCTTCTTCGTTTATGTCATTAATTGCGAAAATTAAGCATGAAGTCTATTCATTGTATCTACAAACATACGTCTTATAGCCTAAGTAAGTCATCTCCTGTATTATTTTCTTGAAAAATATGTCCAGAGGAAAATGATGGGCGGTGTTGTGACATGTTAAGGTTTTGAGGTTCTTATGGATTCGGAACATTAAAATCGATGGTTAAGTTGTGCAGCACACAGTAAGCTATTATTATTTTTGCATATTTATCTGATGCATAATGGAGTGTGGGATGTTTGCACAAACAACGCCATCGATTTTTATATCGCCCAGAAGTATTTTCTTTGTTTACTTTACCTTTCCATAAACATTTGTATACTTCAGTGCTGAAGCATCATTCAGAATTGGTGTCATTAACCAGGGACGTTCTGGATAGCCAGAATCACCTGCAAATAATAAAATAATAACTATAGTCTTGAATAATAATATTGTCATAAATAATGCTTTTTTATTATATTTAGAATAATTATTGACATGCTCTATTTATTATTATTGGATGTGTGTAAGTGCAGATTTTTTAAACTGCCCATATACTGAATAAATGATTTGAGTTTTGAGTTTTTTTTTAGACTATGGTAATCATATAAGTATGTGCTGTAGTTTAATAATTAACTGGTATTATTTTATTGCTACTAACCTAATAATCACACTTGCTCGTTATTTCAATGTAACTCCTTCATGTAACTGTGGGTTTAATTATTTTCCGATATGAAAGCATCGAGGGTGGCTCTTCCGTAATTTACGTTTACATAATTGAAATTCGGCAGTCACTGTCACATATCTGATATTAAATGATAACTATCACTATTCTATATGTTTTTATTTTATTACCTATACTTACATAAATAAACGAACTTACCTGAAGTGAAGTTCTATTGTAATTATACGAGATGCTTAGTCCGAGATATTCTTATTTACTTTGTAGTTCCACAATCCTTCCATTGTGCATGCCGCGAATATTTTTCGATCATGAGTTTGCATTTACTCTCGTGCGTCTCCTATATTATAGAATTGTATTCTAAGTTACTTCTTACAAAATAATAAAACAAAGATATAATAGTACACCTATCCTGAAATCGAGCTGTCTGTCTCATTACAAAACCTAGAGATTTGTATACTCGGCAGCAGAGTTCTGTGATTTGCGTGTTGAGTGTGAGTCTGGCGAACTCCAAGCCCAAGTCTCGGATTCTTGACACTCGCTCGAGAGGGATACCACTGATATTCTACATATATGAAATGGGTGAGAGAGAACGAGTTAAGGAGATCGTTTTGCATTTAGATGTGTTAAACTCTAGTTGATTCCCCTCACTCCATTTGACTACACTATCCACGTCCCTTTGAAGCGCCTCACAGCGAGCCAAGTTATCTATACCTAAGAATAGTTTTAGATCGTCGTCGAAGATGAGGCATTCAGCAGTCCTGACAACATTCGGCAAGACATTAATCATGATTAAAAATTGCGTAGGTCCAAGTGTGCTGTCCTGGCTTGCACCGGAACAGGTAGCACACGGGTCAGAGCGGTAACCTTGAAGTTGAACGTATTGAAGTCGATTTAAAAAGTAACTGGCGTTGTGGACGCGATCAAAAGCTTTTTTTAAATCTAAGTATGCCGCGTCCGCCTCTTTCATATGATCCATTGCGGTGATTGCGTAGTCTATAAAGTTGATATGATTGGTGGCTGTCGACCTAGCCGCTCTAAACCCGTGCTGCGCGTCGCATAACTGCGTATTGACCTGCCTGGTAATATGGCGATTCAGAATATTTTTAAATACCTTGCCGAATGCTGACAATACCGCTTATGTCCCTGAAATTGTCGACATTCGATCTAGAACCGTTCTTAGGTATCGGGGTTACCCTAGAAATTTTCCAACGAGACGGGGAAGTCGCTGTAATTTCGACAATAAAATAAATGTTCTATTTTCTTATTGGGTGTAAAAATATGGAAATGACTCCCATCAATGCACCTTATCACTCCAGGGAAACCTTCGCAAAGAATCTGTAAAATAAAAATAAATTTTAATATGATATGTATACCTACATTTATAGCTTACATAATCATGTATCTATGAAATAAAATTAACAATAAAAACTAAACTAAATATTACTATATTGTAAATAATATCTCTGTGTATGGTAAATACATTGTATATAAACAAATACTAACTTATTTTCTACTATATATCTCTCAGCTCTAGTGTTTGGAAATTTTATAAAATGACCTAATATTGCAGGTGTAATTAAAGCATCAGTGACTTCCTTGACACATTTGCTTACTGTGGTTTGGCCTAAATATTTCGCCATTCCCATTTTTAAAAATAAATATAGAGAAGCAAACAAGCATGCGGCCCACCTGATGGTAAGTGGTGCAATATCAGGGGCAATACTAGTGCGTTGTTTGCTCTTTTGAAAGAGGAATCTGTTAACTCTCCTTTTGAAGCGACTCAGATAAACCTTCTGCGGGAAAACATCGGGAGGAAGGTTATTTCACATCTCGCAAGTACACGGAAAAAACAAACGCTTAAAACGCGTTGTGTGGAAGGACCACGTGTCTTTAATATGAGGGTGAGCCCTCTCACGAATACGCGAGTTCCTGTGGTAGAAAGAATCGAGAGGGTGGGATCACACACATCAAAGAGCTGAGCTCATCAGAGCATTCCCAATAATTTCCTACTATTCGCTGGTATGATCCAGTGGCGTAAAAAGTTAGTGCACAAAGAACCTGTAATATATAAATCATTGTAAAACACATAACAATCTCAGTGTGTGATAGCTAGGTTCCTTCTTATATTCTTTTTCATTTAAAATTATAGTTAGGCACATGGAACCGTGGCAAAGCCCCGACGCTATGACCAAAAACGAGATCGACTTCATTATGACGGACAAAAAGCGCATATTTAGGGATGTCTCAGTGATCACTAGGTTTAAAACCGGCAGTGATCACCGACTAGTCCGAGGCTCTCTAGATATCGACTGCAAGCTTGAACGTGTTCGTCTAATGAAGCCCACGCTCCAACCCAACATGCTACAATCCGTGGTCAGGTCCGAAACGTTCCAGCTGAAACTGGAGAACCGATTCACTGTACTGGAAACCACAATTGACGTTGACGATGACCAAGATCTCGACCATGTGGTGGGTATCCTCAGGGAGGAGGGGACAAAATTCTGTGAGACGCGAGGTGCTGGCAAGAAGTCTAAGCTTTCAGAGGAATCTCTACAGCTAATGCAGAAGCGACGTGAAAACCCCGCAGTCACTTCGTCAGATCCACGGAATCTCAACAAAAAGATTTTTAAATTGGTACGATGTGACTTCCGGAACTCCAACACACGCACAATTTAAGAAGCGATAGAGCAAAACCGGGGATCAAAAGTCTTTGTCCAACAGCTGGGCCGAAGCCATCTGACGAAGTTGACCACTTCTAGCGGGAGTGTCGTCGCTTCTAAGCCGGAGATTCTTAAGGAAGTAAATGACTTCTACAGCCAATTATACACCTCACAAGCGTCCCTTCCCCAGCCCGGTATTGAGGATCCTAGAGCCACTCTAACCCGCCACTATACCGAAGATCTGCCAGAAATCAGCCTAGATGAAATTATGATGGCTCTCAAACAGCTTAAAAACGGTAAAGCCCCCGGAGGATTATGGATTTGAATTCCATGGAATCAGTAAAAAATATGAGCCGTTATAGCCATTTAATGATCCATTGCTTTCGAGAACCAACTGTCTGCGGTCAAACAAACACTGACGGCATTATTCTTTACGAAATACTTGAAGAACTGCAGTCTTTTTTCGTAAAACATTGGCATTTAAAACATTCGAAATAGTTTTTTCTATCAGGCAGTTCGTAGTTTGGATTAAATGCGTGTCGTGCGTGCGTTGTGCGTGTACTTTTTGAAACCTTCATCTTAGACTATGCTAAAAGGTTGAAAATCATAGGCTATCACTTTTACCAAACATTTATCAATGTACTGCTTGTCACCCAGCCGTATTCCTTTAGGCAAGTATGATGCTATACTACCTTGTCTTTGCTGCGGCGGCGCCGGCGCCGGCGCGAGCGGTGCGCTTTGATTTTTGGACGTTGAAGACGAAGTTGAGGACGATGGTTCTGCGAGCCGACGCCCATCACTATCAGTACGGACACTATTTGAAGCCGATCCCAAACCAACACCAATAGACCCAGCACCGCCATTATTCGCATTGTCATGGAACGCCCCTGACTCCTGATTTCGGTACTTACCGACGAAGAAGAAAAGCTAATCTCTGTGTATGCAGAAATATGCTTAAACTTTAAATGAGTCTTTAAGTTGGTCGTTCTAAAAGAAAAAGTCTTTTTACAAAAATACAAGTAGCAAATTTGCTATTATTAGAAGGTTTTTCTGTGGTATGTATAGGTATATATATGTATATAGTATATATTTTTTCTGTTTTATTGTATTGTAAAATATATATTATATAACATTTTTATAGTCTTGTTAAAATGAATACTCTTATGCTACTAGATAATAAAAAATAAATTAGACGCCATCGCCAAACAGCCTGTGTATTTTTACCAGTCCTCAAATAGGTTGTCTGGAAGAGATCGCTTTATGCGATAAGACCGCCGATTGTATCACCGAGCTATGTTGTTGTTATTTTAAATAAGTTCTTTATGGTGTTCAATAAAGAGTTATATTATTCTATTCTAGATGTGGTAAACATATGAGAAATATTTTGCTTCCGAGCTTATAGGTACTATAACTTAGTATCTATTATTTATACTTAACTAGCTGTGCCCCGCGGTTTCGCCTGCGTTAAAAACAACTTTTATTTATTTTAATATTTTTTTTCATAAGAACCATCTCCTGACGATAAAAAACACAACAAAAAAAGAATTAGCTAAATCGGTCTAGCCGTTCACGCGTGATGCCGTGACCAAGGGCAATTGGGGTTCATTTTTATATATAAGATATATCTAGATTTTATTTATTGTAATTGTATTTGTAGATATAAGTTTGTAAGAAAAAGCATAAAAGTAATCCATTGACATACCGTGCATTACTTTGATGTAAAATTTTAGTACTTTTTTAAGTTTTTCTCAGTTTTTGTAATTGATAAAAGTAAATAATTTCTAAATTGAAACAAAAAGTGGTTTGTAAATTTATTATAATATTAAACATTTTAAAATGTAAGTTTGTTTTAAAAAAAAATCGAATCATAGTGTTAATCATTTTACAATTTAGTTATGTTGTTTTTAAATTCTATATATTAATAGTTAAGATTTGTTTAAGTTTTATAATTAAAACTTTGCTTCATTTAAACTTGCATATAAATTGGGTACCTAAATAAGTACATTATTTGGTGGAAGTTGGAGAGTAGAGTTTGACAGTAAATGACCGGTCATTTAAGGTGTATGACAATTGTGACTGGTCAGATTCAGTCATTTTACATCTCTACCGGGGTGTGATAAAACTGTGAAAGAAAAAGCGTAAAGCCGCATTTTCACTAGGCGACATGTCGCAGATACTTGTCGCTCGACATTCACGTAGTTGTCTCTGCAAAAGTTGTGGGACAATGTCCCGCGACATATGACTCGTTTACATTATGGCTGGTTTACACGGGCTTAGTAGCTAAGCGCTTAGTACTTGTCACTATACTAAGCCTCAATATGACAAGTGAAAAGTAACCGTTTACACGTTGGAGCCAGTAGAAGTCATTAGTGACCAGACATTCAAAATGGAACGACGCCGCCTGATTTTGCGCAGTGTGTTTAAACAATATTCAAACATTATTATTTCAAGCATGATCGAAGAGCTTGAAAGACAAACATTAAAAAGAAAACGTTTGTGGACAAGACAGTGGTTACTGCGCAGAGATGAACGGGGCCATTCTGCTCTTTTATTAAAAGAGCTAGCAACCGAAGATCCAGGAGAATATAGAGTAACTATGAGAATGTCAACGGCACAATTTGATATTTTATTAGAAAAAGTTGCACCAGCAATTCAAAGACAAGACACAAATATGAGGAGTGCCATACCAGCTAAAATAAAATTGGAGGTTACTTTGTCATTTTTGGCAACAGGAAGCAGCTACCGCATGTTATCACACGTGTTCAGAGTTTCTAAACCAGCGATTTCAAAATTCATACCCGAAGTCTTGGATGAAATTTATAATCAACTTTCGGATTACATGAAGGTAAAAAAAAACCAATATGTTTGTTTATTGTTATCATTAGTGTAATCATTTGAAATAACATAAGTACACGAAATATTATTGTGTGAAGTCTTCACCGTCAAGTGTCATTGTTATGGCCTGTGATAGGATATTTTCATCAGAAATTAAAGCAGGTGTGGATGCATTACGTAACGATCCCGCAGATGAGATGGTTTCCAATGTTTCAATGGAAGCAGATGTATTATTGTACATGTAGTTCTCGATCGCTAGTTCACTCAACATATTTTGTATTCTTGTTTGTGCAATCATACTTCTCTCGAATGATAATTCTCTTAACTGCACTGCTACGTTCTTTGCAAACACATCGAATCTGTCTTCTTTTTCAGGTACATCCCTATTGACAGCTTCTTGTAAGTTTTTTAGTTCTCCAATCGCACGAAATATTCCTTTCCGCTGTGACATATTTTTACTGGAGGTACTTTGACGTTGTTCCCCCCTTGGTTCCGAAATAGATTCAACCTCTGAAGTGGAAGCCATAGAGATATCTTGCTCGCTACTTATAGGATTAAGTTGCTCGCTGCTTGTAGATCCGCTATCCTGAAAAATAAAATTGCATTTCAGGTTCCTGCTACAGAGGATGAATGGAAGAAAATAGAAAGAGGTTTCAATACACGTTGGAACTTTCCAGGGGCTCACGGTGCTATAGATGGCAAGCATATATGTATTCAAGCACCTCCTGACTGTGGCAGTGATTATTTTAATTATAAAGGAAGCAACAGCATCGTGCTAATGGCCGTCGTAGATGATGATTACTGTTTTATATATGCTAATATTGGCGCAAACGGCCGGTGCTCAGATGGTGGTGTTTTTCAGAAGAATTTTTCGTGATCTCGAAAACAATATGTTGCCAAACAATGGATTTTTTGTTGGAGATGACGCATTTCCCCTGAAATCATATTTATTGAAACCTTACAAGCATAGTCCTTTGACCTACGAACAGAAAATTTTTAATTATAGATTGTCAAGGGCCCGAAGAATCGTCGAGAATGCTTTTGGCATCTTAGCCAGTCGCTTTAGAATTTTTAGAACATCTATATCTACGAATCTCACAGTTACTGATCGCATTGTTCGTACAACATGCACTATACATAACTGGCTCAGAAAAACTTCAAGGACATACCTAACCACGAGATGTGTTGACTATGAAAATTTGGAAACTGGGGAAATTATTCCAGGATTATGGAGGGACGCCAACTTTGATTTGCAAAATGTTCAGCCAGTGGGTAGTAATCACTCGTCAAGAAAGGCCCGACAATTGAGAGAAAGATATACGAATTACTTCGTAAACGAAGGTGCCGTATCATGGCAATCTAGAATGATCTATTAGTTTAAAATGTACAACTTTATTAATTAAATTAAATCTATTGTTAAATAAGTACATACCTACTAATACCTGTGTTATATTATAACACAGGTTTATAACCTAGCTTAGGCTTCAGTCTCCCATAAAACATATACCTGCAAGTATATGATAAATAATCATGGTTCGAGACTTATTATTATTGAATATAATACCTACTACAAAATAAATCTAATACCTACCCTATGAAAAATGTTGTTTTATTACATACATTTTCTATAGTTGTGCGCCTTTCGTCTATATCTTTCAACAAACTATGCATTTCTTTGTACCAACGCAGATTTGGCACATAGACAGTATCAGTCCCACTTCCTGATCGCATTGAATTTTGAATTTTTTTCTTTTCCTGGTAATAGGTTGACCGAAGTGTTCTCATTTTCTTTTTTGCCTCAGGCACTCCGAAACCAGCAATATTCATCTCTTTAACGATTTTCTGATAAGCAGCATCTTTTGCGAGTTTATTTTTATATAAAGCCGATTTGTGGTTCCATAAACATTCATAGGATTTAAATTCCTGAATGAACTTGATTGTTTTTTCCGAATTCCACCTTTCCGCAGCCATGATCACAAAAAAATACGTAAGTAAATAAACACTTTTCACTTCCCGGTACAACTTGTCACTAACTAACTTGTCGAGCTGTTTACATGCGGTCAGCACGCGACAAGTGCTTAGTAAATCGTGGTGGGGGTATCGACTTGTCGCTTAGTAAATAGGATCGATCTCTATTCACTTGCACTATTCACAAACACTAATACTAAGCACTAATCAGCGTGTTTACACACGAGGACTTAGTATTAGTGACAAGTACTAAGCGCTTAGCTACTAAGCCCGTGTAAACCAGCCATTAGCCAGTCGTGATCAGTATGTCGTCCGAGGAAGTTGTGTTGTTCAGTGCAGCTTACATAATTATTCGGAAGACATTAGCAAAACGTAAAAAAAAGAGGTGGTGGGTCCGGGAATATTTGCTACAAAGGGAAAGTTCAAGTTTAATAACCAGTCTTCGAATGCGCGATTGGTCTTTTGAAAATTTTACTAGAATGTCTAGAACCGATTTTGGTTGCGCCGGCCGTAGTCAAGCAAGATACAAAGTTTCGGAAATCTATCGACCCTCACATCAGACTCGCTATAACATTGAGATACTTGGCAACTGGAGATAGTTATGGTTCATTGTCCTATACTTTTAGAGTGTCAAAATCAGTAATTTGTCATACTATACCAGAAGTTTGCAAAGAATTGATAAAGGCATTAAATTCTTTTGTTAAAGTAAGTATTTAATATTATTTATATCTCATGTACCCTTACTTACGGTAAAAATACCATAAACGTTTACCGTAAGTAAGGGTTACGGTAAACTTTATTGGTATTATAAATTTTATATTGATACTTAATAATGTATGTTAATTTATTAATATTATCTTGAATTTCAGACGCCAACCAATGTAAATGAATGGAAAGAGAAATCTCGTAATTTTGAAATATTCTGGAATTTTCCTCACTGCATTGGAGCGATAGATGGAAAGCATGTGTTACTAGAAGCGCCACCCAATTCTGGCAGTGATTATTATAATTATAAAGAGAATATTAGTTTAGTTCTCTTAGCAATTGTGGATGCCGAGTATAACTTTGTATATGTTAACTGTGGTGCAAAAGGGAAGTCGTCTGACAGTGGAGTGTTCCAGGAGACAGATTTTTAACTACAGGCTCTCAAGAGCAAGAAGAATTGTTGAAAATGTTTTTGGCATTATGTCTGTAGTGTTTCGCGTATTTCGTAAAGCTATCCCATTACGTCCAGTAAACGCTGAATTAGTTGTAATGGCTTGCGTGTACCTACATATTTCCTGAGACGTAATACATCTTCAACCGCGAGTTATACACCAAATACCACATTCGATTTTGAAGACGCTGCTCATAATGTTGTGGAAGGTTCGTGGCGAAGGGAGTTGACAAATAATAATATGAGAAACTTAAGTAGGCAATGCAGACCTCCTCCTCAATCCGCTCAGACAATAAGAAACCACTTTGCTGAATATTTCTGCAGTGCTCAAGGAAGTGTCCCATGGCAAACAATTCAATCATAGGCTGCAAGAAATTTGAATGACGTTTTTTTATAGCTGAATAAATTGATAATAAACTTAGTGGCCACTAAGGCCCGGCGCAGATTATCGGCATCGGCACGGCTGAGGATTTTAGGTGGCGAATAGCAATATACATTAATATCATGGCAATAAAGTAGAAATTTTCATGATATATGGTCGTTGTAACTAAACGACCATATGTCATGTAAATTTCTAAAATCTTCAGCCATGCTAATGCCGATAATCTGCGCCGGGCCTAAGTCTATTAATTTTCATTCCTCGATAGGGCCTTAACCGCGAGTAGCACGAAACCATGATTAGTTTAAAGTTTCCTTTAAATTGATACTGTCCCTTTCTTTGCCAAACGCAATGTAAGGGATGTCACTAATTTTAAATGAACTTTTTAAACTAAGTGTGGTTTCGTGCAACTTACGGTTAGTGACATATAAAAAAACTAATAACTAATAAGTTTTCATTATTTTTAAGCATTAATTTATTATTCTTTTTTATGGATGTATGAAGTGACATTAAGTTAACGTTATTATTATTATATATAATAATTATTCTTTGGTCTGCGTTTCTGATTCAAAGTGGGAAACTAGTTCTTGAATATTCTCAAAGTCTCCTAATTCTGTGAAAGTTGGTGAAGTTGGTTCTTCGTTATTAACATGAGAGGCATTAGCAGTTACGATATCATCATTAACAGAATTTGTCGAATAGGATGACTGTTGAGAAGCAGAACGGTATCCATAACTTTGAGTATGGCTTGAATTACTTCCCGTTTCTGCATAGTTGTATTTTCCCATCCTAGCCTCTAATAAGATATTATTAATAAAGTACTTCGCCTGTAGCACAGCATGTTCATTCTTTATATTTCTTAACTCAGATGCTACATATCTAAAGTAAAAACGCGTCGGTGATTCAGTGCAGACTTACTTTATTTTTTTTATTAACCTAGCGTACAAGTTATTACC
The DNA here is from genome assembly GCA_954871355.1 of Cabera pusaria. Taxonomy (NCBI): domain Eukaryota; kingdom Metazoa; phylum Arthropoda; class Insecta; order Lepidoptera; family Geometridae; genus Cabera; species Cabera pusaria. Next base: position 18,677,195 of record OX940905.1, read on the forward strand.
ACAGACCCTTAATTACTCTTATAGTATCTATAGCTTATAGTTTAACATGCCCATACGCAAGGCTAGATGGCGCTAGTAGGTACATTTTGATACTATTATAACACCCCCACTTATCAAAATTAACTAGTGCCATACAAAAATTTAAAACAAAATATGCTTGATGATACATTACATTTAATTTGTTCTCTATAGGAGTATCAGCTGTTTTACAATCAGTCATTTTAAACTTATGCAATAATACTTCTATGTACTGTTGTTGATCAACGGTTATCTCATAGTTATTACAGTCTCTATGTACATTGATATTCATTCCTAGATATTGCTTAACTTGGCCTAAATCTTTTATTTCAAATTCAGAATTTAGGATACATCTTAATTTCTCAGTTTCATTTTTGTTGTCAGAAAAAATGAGGAAATCATCTACATACAGAGCTACTATAATTTTTACATTTTTACTCATTTTTGTAAATAGACAAGGCTCTTATGTGCAGTTTTTAAAATTATTTTTACATAGTTCATCTCTAACTCTCTCATACCAAGCTAAAGCGGATTGTTTTAATCCGTACACTGCCTTTTTGAGTTTAAGAACTTTGCCTCCCATTTTGAGTTCAAAACCTTCAGGCACACACATGTAAATGTCCTCTTTCAGATAACCATTAAGATAAGCAGTTTTAACATCTAATTGAGTAATGTCCAGTCCAAGTTTTACACTTAGTGCAAACAACAGTCTTAAAGTAGAGTGCCGCACAACAGGTGAAAATGTTTCATCATAGTCTAGTCCGTGTTTTTGTGTAAAGCCTTTAGCAACTAATCGCGCGCGGTATTGCACTTCACTACCTTTACATTTGTTCTTAAACACCCATCGACACTGCACAATTGTAGCTCCTTTCGGCGCATCAACGAGTTCGAACGCTTCATTCTTTCTGAATGTGGAACCTCATCCATTTCTTTCCTCCATTGCTTGCTCTCAGGACTGTTCAAAGCCTCCGTCACGTTCAGTTCGGTATCTGCAGTAGCAAACAAGCCTGTTACTTGGAACTTGTCAGGCTTCCGCCGCTGTCTCTTTGGTCTGTCCGAGATTGCTGGCTCTGGTGTCTTGATTGGGCTGCTGCCGGGTGATAGACTCTCAGGAACATAGGGGTCGCATCTGCCTTAGCTTCGTAGAATGTTTGCTGTGATTCATTGTCCGAGCTGTACTGAGTGTCTGACTCTGATCGTTCTTCACTATTACATTCCCCCACTGAACGATCATCTCCTTCAGGATCAGGACACACTTCTTCTACACACCATGTCGCTTCACTGACTGTAGATGTTCCTCCTGACACAGCTCCTTCCATCACCACTACGTCGCGGCTGACAGAGACCTGGTTTTTGACTGGATCAAAAAGTAGCCTTTTACATGCTCCGAGTAACCAACAAGAATATGCTGATGAGCTTTCTTGTCCCACTTGTTCCGCTTCTCTTTAGGAACATGCACCATGACTGGACTTCCAAATATTCGTGTATGGCTCATTTTGGGTTTCTTGCCATATCACATTTTATACAGCGTTTTGTCAATCAAACCTGACGCTATGGAACGGTTTTTTAAGTATACCGCTGTGGACGCCGCCTCTGCCCAAAATCTTTTACTTAACTTAGCGTCAAACAACAAGCATCTCGCTTTCTCAACTATTGTTCGGTTGTTTCGTTCAGCCATACCATTTTGTTCCGGTGTGTAGGCGTTAGTTTTTTGGTGTATGATACCGGATGTCTCAAACTAACAAAACTCGCCACCGTTATCTGTTCGTAATATCTTCATTTTTACATTCTGCTGTCTTTCCACCATTGATTTGTATTCTTGGAAGTATTTGAACACCTCACTCTTTTCATTCATAAAAATATATTGTTACATCGCGTCGTCGAGTCGCGATGTTTCGCCAAGCTTCTCGCATCTTATATCTATTTTTCATCTCGAATAAAACGGTATTTACTCGTGCCATTAATTCTGAGCAGACTCGGAGACGAGCCTTCAGGAAAGTCGAATCCTTCTATTCGCTGCCGGGCTTCCATGTGTAGAATGTCCGGTGGACCATGGCCGAGAAGATTTTCGGTCGGTACTGCTCCAACTGGTGCCATCGCCGGTGGGAGTGGCGGAATTTCAGCTTCTCCGTGCGCTCGACGGGAATTGAGTACGCGATTCATCGTTACTAGCGGAGAAATATAGCATTCATATACGTTGTGGTTCTCCGGGGTTAGGACTCCAAAGGAGCCAGCAGGTATGCCTTCTGCTTGTCCTTGAGGTACTGCAATGTCTGGGATGTTTATTTTTATTTCTTCACCATTAACAGTGGTAGTGTTTCAATGTTTGCTAGAAAATGGTATAGATTGTCTGGGACGCATAGGTCCTCAGGAAGCAAGTCCTGGCATTTCCCACTGCCCAGTTTCCTCTCTCCATTTAGTAGTGTGAGATCCATTAGATAACAGTTCAAGATAGTGCACATTGAGTGCTGGAACATTGAATACGGTAAACAGCGGTCAAGCCGGGGGTCTATGCCCCTCATCGATTCATACGAACGTTCGATCTGGTCTATGTAGCCAGAGAACTCAAAATTTTGAGAATAGGTTTCCTGCACAGGAATGGAACTGCTGTGCGGTCCAATGTCATAAAGGGGTTCGTCTATAGGTGCCGTCTCCTGGGTAGCCTTGAAGTCGTAGGCGGCAGAGGCATCGTCTTTCTTCATTACGTTTGATGTAATTATCGACTGCTGTAGTTCTTGAGCCGCCGGGAGCGTGAGAGATAAACTTTAACAATCGGATTGCCGGATTGTTAACTCCTATCGTCGGCGTAAATGGCGCAACCATGTTGAAATTTGAATTTACGGTTGCTAACCAACCATTGGGAATTGCACCTCCAACGGTGTAACAGGAACCACGGGCATGGTTCGTCCGTTCTCTGTGTAAGCAGTGCAAATTAACCTGACCGGCTGTGGCTGAGCCAAAGGCTGCGGGTCCACGAATCTGGTTTTGTCTCCTACTGAGCCGGATGTTGTCAGGTGTGTTCTCCGGAACACGCACATGCTGGATGTAACCCGGAATATTCTTCGGGACGATATAGTTCCTAAGACTAGGGGATGAGCGTCCTATGTCTCGCATCTTTTGGATCCCGAGGAGGGTGCACATTTCCTGAAATAGGGCAGACTCGAAGTTCCTTCCTTGGTCGGAATGCAGTTCCATCGGTACACCAAATCGACAGATCACTTCTTGCACCAACTTCTTTGCAACTGTCTTTGCTTCCTGGTTTGGTGTCGCGAAAACTTCGGGCCATTTGCTGAAGTAATCTTGCACTACGATGATGTACTTGTTGCCTTCTTCAGTCTCGGGAAATGGCCCGGCAATATTGATTACGATAATGACCCGGAGTTTTGCATTTGTAGCAGGTTATATTTTTATTACCTCCCGTCATTTTAGAATTTGACACTGACGTCCCGACCGGTTTGGTGTTGCCAGTTCTGGATTTTTGTTTCGCCCATTTTGAAGCAAACGCCGATTCAGAATTCTGCATATCATTCGTTGTCACAGCTGTCATCTGTGGCGGTTCCGAATCAATCAACTTAGTCTTGATGACGTCAGCCGTGATAGGTATGTCCGAATGTTCTATGGCCAAAATCATGGGCGTAAATCTATCTGGTAATCCTGCCAGCATCAATGAACCGATCCACTGATCTGTTATCTCAAAACCAGTTCCACTCAATCTCTGCGATATTTCGACAATTTGAGTCACGTAGGTAGTCATATTTTCGCAATTTTCTCGTCTTATTGAAATCAGGTGACGCAGCAACGATATCTTTCTTGAAAATCCTGAGTCGTCAAACAGGGATTTGAGTTTATCCCACAACTCCTTCGAAGTAGTCGTCTTCTTGATGTGCACGTATAAAGCTGGATCAATAGTTAGGGATAATTTAGCCCGCGTCTTCGCGTCATCTTCGGGTTTGATTTCCTTCCCCTCCATTGGCTTTATGCAATGAAGCGTGTCCCTTCCAATATGAGTAAATTTTCGACTGCAAATGTCCACTCATCAAAGTTTTCTCTGCCTTTTAGTTTAGGCACACTGGCTAAATACGAAGTAGTCATCTTGCACAACACGACCGTAATGTACTTAATTCCGAAAAAACTTTTTAAATTTGGAAAATACGGGATAGCCCATAACCTCTAAAGTAAAAACGCGTCGGTTATTCAGTGCAGACTAAGGCACACTGTCCACGGAGGCGTAGCTTCATAGACGCTTCAAAATACGCCGTGCAGCTTAAGCAGCCCAGCGTACTGATCTCTATCCATGAGGCGTATTGCAAGCGTACATTGTCAATCATTTGTGAGAATGCAGTCGGACGACGAAGACGTTATTTTGGCTTATCACTACATTCGAAGACGACGAAAACGACGATTATATTGGACCCATCCATATATAGAAAGAAATATCAACTGTAGATTGTTCATAGCGGCAAGAGAATTATTAGAAGATGACAGTGTATTTCACTCATTCTATAGGATGAGTAAAACAACTTATCAAAATTTACTTCAGATAGTAGGACCATTATTACAAAAACAGAATACCAATATGCGAGAATGTGTTAGTCCAGATGAAAGGATATTAATCACGTTGCGGTAAGTAAAACAATATTTTAATCAAAATGGTTTATATTTTCCATCCAAAATATCAGTTTAAAAAAATAACATGTATGTCGCATCCGTGAACTTTTATTGTATTGTAAAACCTTCCAAATCATTAATATTTTGTGAATAATTAATAGGGTTTAATGTGGTAATTTGTGTTTGTGAATAGTCAGAGAAAACTTGTTTGTCGTTAGAATAATTTAATGGAGAAGGTGTGGATGCTAGTGTTTGTGAACTGTGGGAGTTACCGGAAGAAATCGGCGAATAGACTCAGAATTGGTTTATCTGTGGCTGGATAACTGAACACGTTGGTTTTTTAATTTCTTCCAAAAGCATCAACATTTTAATTCTAAATACACTCATTTGTTCATCTGTAAGACTTTGTATGTCGGGTAGCAAGCTCAGCAGAAACTTTTTTCGTGGGTCATCTATTTTATTTTCTTTTGTTTTTAACCAGTCTACAAAAGCTTTATCAGCTTCGTTGTTAACAGGTTTAATCCTTTTTTTGGTTTTTGAAATGACGACCTCTCAACATGGGAATAATTTTCCGATTCAGTGTCTTCTGTAATATTCCTGTTAGGACCAACATATGCCTGTTCTTCGGGGCACGCAGGGGTCTCCTGATTTAGAGTTGATTGTTCAGGATTTGGTAAATTTCCTCTTTATTTCATGTAAATTACTGGTTTGACGTATGGTAATATAAACTGCATCTCATCATGTAAATAGTTTTTTTTTTTGTAGTTGCCGATCCACTAGCCTTCGGTTTTAAACTTCTAACAAAACCATTTCTAATATTTTTCCATTTTTCCTTACAATCATTAACTGCAACAAACACATTTTTATTATTTAATATAAATGAACTAATAACATATTTTTTTCAGGTATTTAGATACAGGCTGTTCGTTTCGAGCATTGGGACTTTACTTTGCCCGAGGAAAATGTACCGTGTCGCGTGTGATATCAGAAACAACTAAAATAATATGGAATGCATTGAAGGATACATACATGCCTGTACCAACTACTGATGAATGGAAAGAAATTGCGAAAAGGTATTATGAACTTTGGAATCTACCCAATTGCTTGGGTTCGATCGACGGTAAGCATATCAGGATACAGAAATTTCCAAACACAGGTTCAGCCAACTACAATTATAAAGGCTATCACTCTATTATTTTGCTTGGATGCTGTGATGCAGATGGATATTTTACCAGCATAGAATGTGGATTTCCAGCGAAGATTTCCATGTCGCAATTCCAAATATTTTGTCAACTTTTTTCGGTCAAATCCAAAAAAAATTATTTCTAACCGAAAATAGAAACATTTAGCAGACAAAATTATGCATGAAAAATGTTTAAATCGGTTTCCGTTCGATGTGTTTTTAAATTAGCCTCATGCCGACAGGTATGCGGATTTTATAACGGGCTTTTTTTGCCTAGTCTAGTGACTCATTCAGCACCCGAAAATGAAGCAAAATAAATAGATTATAATCGATCTAAATGATTGTAGTTATCGGTAACTTAAAATATTCTCAGCGGTCAAGGTTGTATAACGTACGAGCGACACTGGAATTTCAATGAGCGCCTAGTATTTGGTGAAAAGCAAACCTTATTGCGAATCGTTGAAGAACATATTTGAACGAAAATTCAGTTCGTCTGTTAATTATACCAACCAATTAAATTATGCATCGATCTTTTCTGATAGTAATTTGAAGTTGCATGTCAAGTAATTGTATGTAAGCATTTCAACGGTGTTGTATTTAGTGAAAAAAAAAAGAACAGACGCATTTGTGTCACCGCGGAAGCTCAACAAGTGAACGTATTTTTGTGCAGTAAGTACTAAATACTAAGTGCTATGTTGGTAATTTATTAAATTAGAATAACCAATTATTTACCCCTTTGTTATATGTGTAACTTCCTAACTAATTCCAACTATTTATAACAGAATTAAGAAAAGACTACACATGGTGTCTCATAGTGATGAGCGATCTTACTGGGTCAAAGCAGATGATCCTTTCTTTGCTATGTTTCCCAAGAAATGCATAAGCAGATCGGTCTGGCTCTTAAGAACCCTGCCAACTGAAGCACCTGCTACGAAGGAAGGAAAACCTATTTCAGTTTTAGAGGTACATCTTCTTTAGAGATAACTTAGCTCTTGTTAAATATGACCGATGTATTTCTATGTTATCTAAGTTGACTAGTTTCTTTGCAGTTCTTTCTGTCAATGGATGAGGAAAACTTCTGGTCGGTGATGGACCGCTGTCCCGTCTGTACGAGCTATGTTCTTTTTCATGCATATCACAGACGTCTGCAGAGGAAATTTAGACGGTCAGCCAACATGGCTTACCATAAATATGAATTAGATATAGACATGTTATTCGAATCTGCTAGGCTATTCTGTAAGCTATCTCGACAGCGGAATCCGCGGTGAGATTCAAATTTCGTACTACGAAATTCAATCGTATCACGTTGATATACGGTTGAATTTCGTAATACGAAATTCAAATCTCACCGCGGATTCCGCTTCCGAGATAGCTTACAGAATAGCCCTACTGGACTCTTTGGTAACAGAAAACTGCTACGTGGAAAGTGAGTAGACACTACTCCCCCGAAGTTAACAAGGTGTTAAAGAATTAAATTGATCAGCCTGATATAAAAGTCACATTTGGTTTATTTTTTTCACAACAATATCAAAAGTATTTGAGTTATCATCTATAAAAATTCTAATTAATTTAGTAAGTCATAGAGCTGCTTTTGAGTACAAAAAAAGTGCTTAGAACTACTAACACCTACTTTTAGTTATTCAAAAATACAATTAGTAAAATAATAGTAAAACTTAAAAACTATTCAAATATTAAAGCTAATTCAGATGCATTACAACCGTGGACTTAGCTGGTTAGATTAACTTACGATTTCTAAACATTAAAATATTATAACACTTAGCTCTATTACAGAGCTTTCAAAATCATTCATAAAATGATGGCTAACTACTTTCATAACCGCTGTCATAATCGTCTCCATGTGGTCGTTGGTGCATGGCTCCGGTCGTATTCGCTATCTCCATTATTTGGTTGTCGTCACGTTCAAAGGTAAGTTGATAGACAGTCTGTCCTTTGAAGTTTGTGGCTTCTAGATCAATGCCTGGTGTATTGCAGAGCCGTTCTGCGAGCTTGTAATTCCTTTTCTGAACACACGAGTCCAAAGGAGTACAATCACCGAGCGCTTCTTGCCCGTTGATATCAGCCCTAAGATGCGAGATGTTGTCCATAATCTCTTGTGCATAAATGTCCTTATTCATCATGATGATATGAGTGCATTGATATTCATTGTAGTAGTTGAATTCCATCTTTGTTAATTTATTCAAGAGTATCTTGTATTGACTCCGTAGAAGGTTTATGTTAATTTGACACCGTTAGCGGGATGGAGAAATATTTATACGTGTTCATTATCGGGATACAATTGATGAACCCAATGGATCGGTCGACTCAATTGTGATAAAAGATGTTATCCAGATCGGTTTACCCATATTCTTGGGATTGTTCTTAGCGGGAATTTCTTGGGTAAACCGATCCGGTTTACCCATATTCTTGGAGTTGTTGTTATCGGGAATTTCTTGAGCATCCGAATTAGTTTTAATATTTGAATAGTTTTTACGTTTTACTATTAATTTTTTTTTTGTACAGAATTTGTAAGAAATATAATCTGAAACTCTCATTTTCTCTAGTTTTTTTTTTCGAAGCGTCACGTTTACCGTACAAAATATAATTTTTGTATGTGTTTATTATAAATCTCTTATCAATAGTGGTCAGCGGTAGGTTATTGTTACCGCCACCGTTTGATTACTTGCGGAAACTACGTTTAGGATTTTCCTAAGAGATATCTGTTATCTTGTTTACATTGGGAATTTTTTAGGCAAATAGTTGACTTATTAAATATATATATATATATATATATATAAATATATATCCCCCTATATCTTCTACTAATGTAATTAAACAATTTTATAAAATTATAAAATATTATTTGTTAATGATTACTTCATTAACTAATCATTGATCATTGATGTTATTTTTTAATATCATGATAAAAACTTACTAACCAGTTGACCAGCTCTTGACTAAATCCCTAATTATACAGTTCGAGTTTGCTATTCGAATTGATAGCGAATCTTATTGATTTGTATGTCGGCGCTACAAACTAATATCTGCAAGTCAAAACTAAGAATCTTTTCTAAACTTTCTTTTTTCCAATTCAAAAACATGGTTTTTTAACTGACAATACAAAAATGCAGCGGATAAAATTATCCGTGTAAAATTTTTAATCGTTTCCCGTTCGATGCGCTTTTAAATTGGCCTCGTGTTGTCAGTTAAGCAGTATTTATCACGGGCTTTATGTCTTAGATTAATGATTCATTAAGCACACGAGAATAGACTCAAATAGATAAGTTAAGTTACTATATAATTATATTCAGTAGCTAAGGTTATATGCAAGTATCAGCGATAGTAGGTTCATAATGAACGTCAAGTCTTTAGCGAAAAACATACCTTACTGCGAGTTTATACAGTATATATTTGGATGAAAATTGAATTCAATTGTTCATCGCACCAATCAGTGAAATTATCCATTGATTGGGTTTAATGGTACTCCGAAATCAAAAGAATTGCTTGTGAACATGCCAACGATCCTATATTTATTGGAAAAAAAAAACAGAATCGTTCATTCCTACGTGAAATCTCGACGAGTAAAAAGATTTTTTACAGTAAGTACTAGATACTAAGTTTTATGCTAATAATTTATCAAAACAGAATGAACAATTGTTAACGTCTTAGTTTAGTTTTAACTAAATTATAACTATTTATTTCAGAATTAAGAAAAAACTAAACATGGTATCTTATAGTGATGACCGACCAAACTGGGTCAAAGCAAACGATCCCTTCTTTGCTATGTTTCCCACGGAATGCCTAACCAGATCGGTTTGGCTCTTAAGGACCCTGCCAACTAAAGCACCTACTACGAAGGAAGGAAAACCTATTTCAGTTTTAGAGGTACATCTTCTTTAGAGATAACCTAGCTCTCGTTAAATGTGACCTATGTACTTCTATGTTATCTAAGTTGACTATTTTCTTTGTAGTTCTTCCTGTCTATGGATGAGGAAAACTTATGGTCGGTGATGGACCGCTGTCCCGTCTGTACGAACTATGCTGTTTTTGATGCTTATCGCCGACATGAGCAGAGGGAAGCTAGTCAGTTAGCTAACATGGCTAACCAAGAAGATGATTTAGGCATAGAGATGTTATTCGAGTGTACCTTGAAGAACCAGTTAAGACTCTCTAATTCTAGAAAACTATTACGTGGAGGGCGTGTAGAAGGCCCTCCTTCTGAGCTAAGAAGGTCTAAAAGAACCAAATTTATGAGTAAGAAAAACAAAATTTGTATTACACGATATGTGCTTAATTAAATAATCATAACAAAAGAACATTTCTTTTCTTTTTTACAACTATATGCGCATTAAAAGTATTCGAGCTATTATTTATGAAAGATCTATAATTAATTTCGTTAGTCATGGAGCTGCTTTTGAGAACAAAAAAGTGCTTAAAACTACTTAAATCCCCTTTTTGGTTATTAAATACCCTCATTACTAACAAGTTTGAATTTAAAAAAAGGAAAACAACAATAATAGTAAAATCTAAAAACTATTGAAAAATTAAGATTAGTTCGCATGCAGCACAGCCGTGTAACTAGTTACATTAACTTACGATTTCTAAACTTAACCGTTATAGCCTCAAAATTTCAACACTTAGCGCTTTTACAAAACTTTTTAAATGACTCAGAAATTATAACTTATCACTGTCTTTCACTTCCGGAGGTTGACTTTTGGCTCCAGCCTTTTTCACCATCTCCATTATTTGTTGGTCGTTACGTTCACAAGCAAGTTGATAGACAGTCTCTCTTGCGTAGTTTGTGGCTTTGAGATCAATGCCTGGTGCCTCGCTTAGCCATTCGACGAGATCGTAATTTTTTTCCAAAACACACAAGTGCAGAGGAGTGAAACCACCGAGCGCTTCCTGTCCATTGATATCAGCCCCAAGATGCAAAACGGTTTCCATCATCTCTTGTGCATAAACATCTTTATACTTCACAATGATATGAGTGCATTGCTCACCATTGTAGTTTCTTGTTATCAAGATCGATGGGATTGGTTCATCCATTAATTAAAGCGCTAATGAGCGAGCTTTACATACTTCGTGGAAGAAGTTATCCCCACAGGAACTCCTAACGCTCAACATTTCAAGAAACTTGTTGGATTCCATCTTCGTTATTTTCTTCAAGCGAGTACCCAGTGTCGATCCCGTAAAAGTTTGATGTCAAATAAACAGGGATAGCTAGATGGAGCGATATTTATGCGTGTTCCTTATCGCTTTAATGGAACAATCTGTTGAATGATACAATAGGTCATTTAAATTGCGATATAAGGTTATGTAAAAACACAGTCTGGTTTTTCCATTCTATTTGTATCGGGAATATCTGGATTAAAGCGGCATACATACACAACACATTTTAACGATTAGAATTCCCACTAACCTTTCTAGGTTAAATAGTCAAGGGATTTTTTTTTAAGCCACTTAACATTTCGATTAAGTCAGTGTCAATACACGATGTTTGAGTTTCTTTTACCCGGAGAGATTTAGGTTTCGCTCCAACTGTCTTTAAAATGTCCATCATCTTGCAGTCGTGGTTTTCATAGGCCATATGATACGCTGTGTGTCCCTTGTGGTTTCTAGCATCTAAATTGATGTATGGCACTTGGTAAAGCCATTTGGCTAGTTCATAATTTTTCCTCGTGACACACAGATGAAGCGGAGTAAAACCACTGAGTTCTTCTTTGCCGTTTACATCGGCCCCTAAGTCCACAACAATTTTCATCATTTCCACGGCACAACATTTTTGATTCTTCACTATAACATGAGTACACTGTTCTCCACTTGAATTTTTTTTTGTCGAGATCGATGGGATTGGTTAATCCATAAATTTCCTCACCCGCTTGAAGTAATCCATAGAGCTAGCTCGGCAGGCCTCGTGAAAGTAGTTATCACCGTTCTTATTACTTACTTAGAAATTGAATTAGTGTATCGGGTTGCATTTTTCACAGCAAACTGGAACTGCTTTATAACGAAATGTACCACGAGGAAAACCATTTGCTATTGAAAAAGTTATTTATGTATGAACCTATTATATATAGTTGTTATCAATATTGGTCAGCATTAGGTTATTTTTATTGTTACCGCTTGACTCTTGACTAAACTTTTTCGGTTTTTCCCAACTCATATTTGTTATCTTGTTTTTGTTGAGAATTTTTGACGCAAATATCTGGATAATTATTATAGGTTTGTTTTGTCTTGTTCTCCCGATAAGACATGTTCAATGACTTTGTAGATGAAAATGTACTGCTTTAGCGTCATAACACTAGAGTATCTCATCTTCCGGACTGCCAGCACGCTATTTTGAATAGATACTGTTTTTGTCTTTTTAAGTTGATTCAATGCATGATCGATGGCACAATACGTTCCGGTACGGCCAACCCCCGCCGAGCAATGCACAACTATTGGTCCTGGTTTAGGCAGATTCTTACACGTCACTCTCTCTACTAACTGCTGTCGTTCCTGATTTACTGTAGACATAAGAGTAACAAATTCTTCTAAGTCATCAGGAGCACCGTGGTCTGGCCAGTCGGTATACCAGTAGTGGGTTATCAGTCGCGATTCTCCTGATGTGACGTTAATCATACGAAACTGTGTTGTTAAGAAACCAGACCTCTCCTCCATTTCAAGTGTCTCTACACTATATCGGCCAAAAATTATTTGATAGCCTTTTTCGGCGATCCAATACTCGTAGCAAGCTTCATCCTCACTATCAATTTCAGTCAGCGAAACGATAATACGGACATTTTTCTCCCAGATAAGCTGCCACATATCACCAGCTGTGTTCTTCTTTGGGCCCTGACAGCATATATATTTCATATTATCTTCAAATCCATCCACATAATTCGCATGGATGTACGTTGAGTCGCTGTCTTTGTCTGTTATACGAGTTTCTTTTTGAATGATCGTGTACTTGAGACTTTTGTGGTCTCAAAATTACCCGAGAGTGGTCCCAACACCGGATGTCGTAGAAACGGTTCTTGTCTGCATTTTCTTTTTTTGAAAAATTATCGAAGGTACCTTCTAGCACGACATATTTCAGTTCCTCAAACTCCTGGTTCATGAGTGCTTCGACATTCGGCTGTTTGATTTTCTTCACAAAGTCACTGGTGGCAAGTGTCTCAAAGCTCTTGCTAGTCATAGTGATTGCACTTGGTTGCACTTAATAATTTAATAGAACCCGAGAAAAGTGACAAGCGGTTATCACGATAGTCTGATTGAAACTAAAATCAAATTGTTCCGTAAGCTTCTTATAGCACTCCGTAAAAGAATCGTTTTTATTAACTTCTAAGAACGTAAATTCATTGATAAATTTAATTATCAGTCTGCACACGGCTAAGCAATAAATTATCACTAACGACTGTATTATCAAAGGAGCCTTGTTTAATAAAACGAACCAATAGAATCCCAGTCAGCAATCTGACCCCTTATGACTTCTTTAAGATCAGTTTAACATGGCAACCAAATCTTAAAGACGTCATATTGCTGGCTGGGATACTAAACAGCCAAACCAACGTATCCCGCTCTTACTTAAAGTACATGTTCTCAGGTTAAAAAAATCTCAAAAACAGTTGACTCTACAGGTCATCCTTAAAACTTTCTGCTATTTTCGAATTAAATTCAAGTGTTTATAAACCTTTTCGAGCGCCGTATTGCGCGTCTCAATCGGTTAATTTGTTCTGAAGATATCTTACGACAAAAAAAATTATCCACACTGATATAATATATATAAAGGAAGGGCGAGCAAAACGGGGTAGGCGGCAATATCGGGTAGGTCGGCAAAATCAGGTAGCACCAAAAATTCCTTAAGTATCCCGTTTTGAACCCTCTTCCCCTATACACATAGGGATAACTTCCTAAAAATAGTCAAAATGATTTCCTGGAGCAACAAGTAACTCCTAATTTTTTTTTTAAGTTTTAGACTTCCCCTTATCGGAAACCATTATATAATAGCGACTCGTGTTGACGTAATGAAGTATAGAACTTTTTGCTATCGTTGAATTCTTGGAAATCGAATAAAAATAAAATAGTATATACTTAAGAGACTGGTTTCTGAAAAGATGCCTCTTCCTTAGTAAAGGTACCGAAATAGTCGTAAAACGTTGGTAACACATTTTATTACCTATTTTTAATTGCTATGTGATTTGATGTTCATGTATTATATCACGTACGCACATTGGGAATTGCCCATTACAAATGGGGCCATTTTTTGTTCACTACTCATCATTATAGAATAATTTAATGTTATTAATTCACTTAGCAACAATAATAATTATTACACATTTAATATTTATTAAATATAAATTAAAGTACTTGTGAACAATCGATATACTCAAATATGGTCATTGCCGAATGGATGACGTATTAAAATCCTGCGGTTTACCTCCTTGCATTACGTTATTGATAACAGGATAATTTATCCATACCTGCGAAATATCCCTATTTAAACCCATCCAAGGAAATTATTGATCATTAATTACTTGACATTTTGTAACGGAAGGACATGACAAAACTAGTTATTGCTCCTTTAAATTAAAATATTATTTTAACCATAACAATGGAACAAACCTTTGAAGACATGAAACATGCAGATTTTATGGCACTGATGGACCGCAGTGACCATGAAGAAATCATATTTGCAGAGCATCAAAAGATTGTGAGTATTAAAATAAATGGGACATTTGAAGCGAACACAGCTAATATAACCTTGAATAGATTCAAGCATAGAGTGTGTTTTGATCACTCTCGAGTGAAATTACCGACAGAGCGAGACCGGGGGACTTATAACAACGCCAATTATATTGGCGGGTTTGAACATGAAAATAAGTTCATATGTGGAGAAGCCCCTACCTTTCAGTCATGTTACGATTTTTATCGTATGCTCTGGATGGAGCATGTTCAATTAATTGTCATGCTTTGCCAAAAAAAAGAAAATGGCAAGGAGAAATGTTACCCATATTGGAGCGAAATGGAACAATCGGAGATGAGTTGCGGGAAGTTCAAAATGACTACTACTTCTGTGGAGCGGTTCCCTAATTATGTTAGATCCACGCTTGTTCTGACAGATGGATCTAATGCCACCCAGAAAATAAAACATTATAATTTCACTGCTTGGTCCGATCATGACGTACCAAAAAACACCTCAGAATTTTTAAACTTCGTTCTGGAGGTGAGACAGTGTCAAAAAGAGCTGCATGAAAAGGCGCTCCAAGTTGGTTACCAGCATACCCACCCGCCGCCAATCGTTGTCCATTGCAACGCCTGACTTGGAAGGACTCCGTGTTTTTGTGTTGTGGACATTAGTATAGGTAAATTTAACCAAACTCAAACAGTGTCTATAGCCTCAATAGTGCACAATATTCGTAAAGCAAGGAATTACAGTTTATTTAATCCCTTTCAATATTTATTCTGTTATAAGGCTGTTAAAATGTACATCGAGTCAGTCCCGGAGAAAGCTCCTGCAAAGAAAACCCCAATCCAAAAGGGGGTATCATTTTTTAAGAATTTAGTTAAGTAAATTATTCTTTAAGTTGCTTATGTACCTATTGTAAACCGATCTCTGTACTCAAAGTATTGTTATGTTATAAATTATAAGTATTATTAAAACATGTTCCAAATCAATTTGTATTGTACCTAAGTCATTGTTTTATTTAAATGAGGAAAAGTTATAATTACACTTTTGTTTTGTAAAGAAAACCCCATAATACATATTATAAAACTCGGTTAGCAGTAAAATAAAAAAAAAATAAAAAATTTAACTATAGAACCAACCAAAAATTATTTTTTTTTGCCGTAATCTCTGGTTGTTAGTATTCAATTTCACAGAATTTTCAATTATTATTGATAAAAAATGTCATGACTCTCGATAGCTTATCACTTCTTACTTTGCAAAACATGTCTTTTATCTCTAGTCATCCAATCCTATCATCTTTTGTCAAATTAAATATATTAACGGAACTATTGGCGTCCACTTTCTGATTACTTTATTTCATATAGGCATCGTGAGTCGCATTCAGTTGATAATGGGGCCATGATACATTTTGTTTAGTGTTGAAAAAGTTACTCCTTGCAAGCCTCAACTCAATTAACAGCTTATCATAGATGAACTTTTATATAAGAATTAACTGAATTTTTATGAGGAGAATAACGTTACCAGAAACTTATTATTATTTTTTGAAAAATTTCCAATGCTAAAAAAGCATGTTTACATTCATAAATTGCACCATGTTGCGTATGATGACTAGGACACTAATGTATTCTTGGACGTCAAAGTCTTCAATCACGTATCTAGATAAGTCTTATGGTGTCGATTGGAAAAATTGAATAGCATTGTCGTCATTAATTAAAACATGTACGTCGGAACTATGACAAATACTTGTATTTATCATCATACCAATAAATATAAAAGGTGGACTACACATGGCTATATGATTAATACATGACTAATGCAATGTGCGTGTCTCCTTATCCTTATGAAGCCTAGGAATAACTAATAATCCCATTACTCGTTATTGATCCGGTTCCAAGTAAACATGTATTCGTATGTTTTAAATATCTCTCGGGAGTTTAAGTGTGACGATTTATTAAAATTTGTTGAACAAAGTGACTTTGAAGAATTAGTTACGGAAGAACACAAGATAATCCTTCGAAAACCAGTAGGTGGAATGTTCAAAGAATCTCAGAAG
The DNA here is from genome assembly GCA_954871355.1 of Cabera pusaria. Lineage (NCBI taxonomy): Eukaryota > Metazoa > Arthropoda > Insecta > Lepidoptera > Geometridae > Cabera > Cabera pusaria. The sequence continues at coordinate 18,693,725 of OX940905.1, forward strand.
CGTGAAAACATGTATCTAAACAGACTTAGATACCCAAACTGCTATGACCATTCTAGAGTGATCCTCCCCATTGAGAAGAAATTCCGAGATTACATAAATGCAAATTATGTAGATGGATACAACCAAGCCAGAAAATTCATATGCATGCAAGCTCCCATGCATCTCACTGTTCATGACCTGTGGCGCACCGTCTGGATGCACCACTCACGGATAATTGTTATGGTCTGTGAGAAGTCAGTCTTCAATCGGGAAATCTATGACGCTTACTGGTACCACACAGAGGGAACTCTGAAGGGTGGAAAATTTACAATTAAAACCAAAGATGTTAAGGTTCTGCCACATTACGTTGTAACAACGTTAGAAGTTACTGATGGAACCGCTGCAAGTCAAGAAGTGTTGCATTTTGCATTTACTACATGGCCTGATATGGATTTGCCGGCTAGAGTTGAGGACTTTTTGGACTTTGTATTAGTTGTAAGGCGTAGTCATGAGGAAATCAAGACAAGATTAATCCAGGAAAAGTGCCAGTTTCCCGCACCTCCTATAATTGTACACTCTACAATGGGTGTGGACAGGGCGGGTGCTTTCTGTGCTATTGAGACTGAAATATCGCGATATCATGAAACTGAGGTTATTTCTTTAGCATCCACAGTCATACGAATCCGGGAACAAAGACATAATGCTGTCTCTAATTTAACTTCTTATCTTTTCTGTTATAGAGTTTTAGCAAAATATGTTAGTTTTGTTGGGCCAATAAAAAATAATTTATTAAAATTAACTGATAAATATTTTCTGTCTTTATTTAAAAATTTGACTCTTACAAATTTCACTACTTCACACAATAGTCAATCATAAATCTATTATTTATATAAAATCTTAAATTTAAGCAACTTAAGTAATTAAAGAGATCTATCTATAACTATGTACACCTTAATTTTACGATTATTTTATAATTAGTTGTAAAGCGACATGATGGCCGAGCGGTCTTAAACGTTATTCCTTTCGTATATCATGTCGTGAGGCGAGGGTTCGAGCCCCGTCGGTTGTTCGAAAGTACCAACACCAACCGACGGGGGTCGCTCCAGTAGCCGAACTGTACTGATATGGGTTTTGTATGTGGTTTCCCTATGTCACTATTCCAACAATCGTTAGAAAGGGCTGAGGAATAGGGTAAATTAGAAGTACAGTAATTAAAAAGTACAGTAAAGCACAAGTTGGTCCACAGCTGTATGATAATATAATAAGTGGAAAGGATATGTCGAATGTAAACAGTGGAATAATAAAAAAATGTGGAGAATACTGGTTACAGTCTTGTAAAAACCAAAATATGTATACAAGTAAAAACGAATAATAATAATATAAGTAGTTTTTTTTTTCCAAATTGCTGGTGTAGTTCAGCTGGCCTCTATGATATCATGTACAGCCAATGTTTGTTCAGCCATGAGCCGAGTCCCCACAGTCGAAGACAATCGAAAATTTACCTGGCACATGGCGAAAATTATTCGACCATGGCGGGACTCGAACCCATGCCTGGCCAGTACTCATAGTTCGAAGTTAACCGCTCGGCTACAAGTACTGGTTTATATAAGTAGTTGTTTTTGAAATTAAATTTAATTTAACTCGTACATGTTTTTCCTTTTATTAACGAGGATAACCATGTTGTATTTCCTGTTGAATATCTATTTTATTTATCCCGCTTTTGTTGAAACAACGAGTTCAAACAATACTTTATAACAGTTTTAAAACTAACTCACTGAACACTTGATTATTCTCTTAGGAATAAGGTACATAAACTTGAAGCCTATTATTTTCTAGTACTAACTCAGTAGTTTGTCTTTGGCTTCTTGTTCTAAAACATGTCTCAACACTATGTAGCAGAACATATATTGTTCTGGTAGGAAAACAGCGGAATATCTTTGGCTCCTGATTTTTAGAACAATTTCAGATAACAAAACCCTTTTTTCTCTATCAAGTTGTTCTAATGCGTTGTCTATTGCACAAAAAGTACCTGCCCAACCAGTTCCCGTAGAACAATGCACCACTATAGGCCCTGGGGTTTGGGAATCATTTTTAGCTTCCTCTATCAATCTGCACTGTTCTTGGTTAACTTTATTTCGAAGCTCCAAGAATTCCTCCACGCCGGTGGGGATGCTGTAGTCCGGCCAGTCAGTAAACCAAAAATTGGTGATCTCCCGTGATTCTCCTGTTATCTTGTTAGTGATCTCTATTTGGGTTTTAGTGAAACTAATTCCTTCCCTACTTTCGAGAATTCTAATAACATACTTTCCGTAAGTCATCTCAGAGCCTGCGGGCTTTGACCAAAGTTGGTAGCTTTTTTCATGATCTCTATTTAAGTCGGTTAGCGACACCATAACCCTCGATTCTTGTTCCCAAATCATTTCAAAGTAGGTTTCCCAGGTATCTTCCATCGGTGTTTGAGCACAAATGTACTTATGGAGGACCCTGTATCCGTCAACGTAGTTGGCATGAATATAAGATGATGTGTTATCATTTGGCGTAATCTTCATTTTCGAAAAGTCCAAATCTTCCTTGTCAACACTTAAACTATCACGGGTGTTCACAATCACTAGAGAATGATCCCAGCACGGAAGATTGCTGAACCTATTCTTCTTGGTATTTTCAGCTTTTAAAGACGCAGAAGTTGTGCCTCTTAGTGGAACGTCCATCACTTCAGCGTGTTCTTTAAAGGCGCGCGAACAAAATTTCGGATGATTTGTCATCTCCAGCAGCTCTGATACGCTGAGACTCTTGAAGCTCTCCATCTCAAAATAAATCAAAGATGATATAAAGTTAACGACTTGCCGTTGCGACTTTTTGATTTCGAATGAAGTAATATTTGTTCTTCCTCTTGTATATATATGTTTATGAAGTTTAAGGAAACTCCTTGACTCAATTTTATGACATAATTACCACTAATTCTCAAAATCAGTAAACAACGGTAAAATTAAAGGAAAACTACGATAGAAGCATCATTGTGCGTCATGATTCTAGCAAACTTAATTGGTAATCCTTGTAGGACATAATGGCTGTTTTTTCCTGCACCCAAACAATAACAAACGACGTCAATTTATTAGCAATTCAAAACCTCATTCATAAAGGTCCTTACGAATCATTTTCATACATTGACATCCGTTAGTGATGTAGAATGACTTCGAAACTTAATAAAAAAACACTTATTCTTTTTCTAATAGTTCTGGTTGTTATCTATTGACTCTATCAGTTCAAAATGATAATTCATTATTTTGAAAGCTATACAATGTGAATTTTATTCATCTTTAATATCTTATAGGTATCGTTATTGTGAACGATAAGAATGCTATACAAATTCATCGCTATTTATCTTAGATAATAATTTTTACTTCCTACTTCCGGTGAAGAATTTGGCTAAGTCCCTTAAATTTCTAGTTTGTGACTGTTACTGGTTTGCCGGACGGAATAGTGATGGTGGCGTGTTTCAAGTATCAGCGCTTGGGCATTGGTTGGAAAGGGAAGGTTTGAACATTCCAACTGAATCAACAGCATTGCCAAATGATGCCACAGGCAATCGTTTTCCTTATTTCTTTGTGGGAGATAATGCATTCCCTTTAAGGAGAAATTTATTGAGACCCTATTCAGTAAGAAATCTGGATAATGTGAAAATAATTTACAATTATAGGTTAAGTCGCGGACGAAAAAGTATTGAATGCACTTTTGGTATGTTAATACTCAACAATCATTTCAATAATACAGTGCGTATGTATTTTGCATAATTACATACGAAGATATGATGGTGTGCAATACACAACGACTACAGACAGTTTTAATGTGTCCAATATTCGACAGGCACCAATTTTGATACCAAACATGACATTTGTAAACACGCCTAACGGTTTACGTAATTATTTAGCAAATTACTTTTTGCAGCCTAATGTTGCTCTGCCATGGCAGTGGAATAATTGCATTTTTGAATAAATGTTATGTATTTTACTATAAAATAAATAAAAACAAATGCTCACCCGTCCATTGTATTTCTTTCGCCACCTCACTCCAAGCCTTTTCAGTTAAATCTTTTCTAGCATATTCAGCAAGATTATTGTTATACAAACACGGATATTTTTCTATTATCTGAACAAATTTGGCAGCCGTTCCCGCCATTTTTTACAATAAAAAACACGTGCGTTCACTCCATGTACGCCCCGGCGTATGACAGCAAGTACGGCAGGCGTCACGAAGCTTGCGTGCAGCGACGCGAGCGCGACGTTGCCGCTCCGTCGACAGAGTTACATTGTTTTGTATGTAAGCTGCAAGCAAGCGTACACCAAGCGTATAATGACGAATACGCGTCTATGAAGCTACGCCTCCGTGGACAGTGTGCCTAACTTTATTTTTTTTATTAACCTAGCGTACAAGTTATTACCACAGACCCTTAATTACTCTTATAGTATCTATAGCTTATAGTTTAACATGCCCATACGCAAGGCTAGATGGCGCTAGTAGGTACATTTTGATACTATTATAACAACATAGTCGGCATAAACTTGAAATTCGTCTTTTGGTTGATCCATCCTGGCTTTTGCGCTCTTCATTATTTCATATACCTCACTCAGATCATCTTTTTTCCTTTTGTTTTGATTATTTGGAAGCGGCACCGGTATTGGTTGCGTTGGTAATGGCGGCGACGTTGGTGCCTCTGGTGGCTGCGTTAATACTTCCGATGCCACTGGTATTTCTTCGAGTGCCACCGAACTTTCGGATGACTATAAAAGGAAAAAATCAGTCTAAAACAAACATTAAATCACAGTTTCAAAAGACAAGAAATAAAAATAAATTGTATAAAAAACTTAATTCGTCCGTTTGTATGAAGTTGGAATACTGTATATATAATATTACCGTGACCGTGGCTCTAGATACAGATTTATAACAGTCCTAGTAAAACAAGCGTTGTTTGTTGACAAACAAAAAAAAATATACTATACGCCTGTTACATATTCATTTCACACGGAAACCGCTGACTTGCACATGACACCATTAATGCGTTTCGCGGTACCTGCGGACACGAGGCGCCGACGCAGCACAACGTGACCCACGTGTCGCCAGGTCGCCGCCGATCGAGCACCGGAATATTCCGACACTTTTGGATCTAACATCGACCAATTGACATGTCTTGTAATTTTAATTAATATTGTAATTTTTATAATTAAAATTTTATTCAATAAATTTTGCATTTTTTTGGAGCTCCTGGACTCGCTCATCATAATTGGCGCAGTCGGTAGGATAATTTTTAAGTAAATTCAGTAGAATTTCGAGAATTAACAGAACCTACGCGAGTGATAGTTCGGGAGTGATCAAGAAATCGATCTGGCAACCACCAAGATGCAAATGTAAGTGCTTTAGTTTCTATCTAGAGTTGCTTCCTAGTTTATCCTATTGTGTGTTCCTTTTGTTTCCAAGATTTTCCATCCACGGCAATCTCTGTTTTCTAGATTAGATAGATTTAGTCGCTCTAGTTTGCAAGACGCAAATAGAGATTTAGAAGAAAGTAATTTTAGCAGTAGTGATATTATTCGTAATTCAAATAGAGAAAATGATATGGATAATTTAATTGACCACATTTTCAAGGCGCTGCGCTTAGTGCCTGAATTTGACGGCAATCCAAATGTGTTAACACGATCATTCGGCTATGTGATCAACTGGTACAGCAATACGTTAGAGAAGGGCCTGAATACGATTTACCTAATTGTGCTTTTTTAAATGGCATCTTGAATAAAGTTGTAGGGCCTGCCGCCCGCCTGATTAATACGAACGGGATACCCGAGAACTGGGAGGGCATTCGAGCTGCCCTCGTTAATAACTTCTCGGACCAGCGAGATGAAACTTCTTTGTATAATGATCTCGCATTGCTGAACCAAGGCTCATTAAGCCCTCAGGAATTTTATGAAAAATGTCAAAACCTTTTCAGTACTATCATGACGTATATCACGTTACATGAATCAGTGCCAAGTACAGTAGAATCTAAGCGCGCATTATACAAAAAATTAACACTACAGTCATACTTGCGCGGATTACGTGACCTACTTGGGTCCCGTATCAGATGCATGCGACCTGATACTATTGAAAAGGCCTTAGAGTTTGTGCACGAAGAAATGAATACGCTTTACTTACAACAGCGTAATGACTTCCTGCCCGAACGAAAAATGCAGTCTTTACTAAATGTGCCTAAACCATCTCTGCCCTTCCAGCCACCTAATGTTTTACAACCATCACGACCATTTACCTTACCGCCCGCGTTTAATGTGCCAGGGCCCTCTAAGCCCTTCAATTTTCAACCACAGAGGCCAATGCCAATTTGGAGACCCCAAATGCCTCTGATGCGTGGTCCGACGCGCACTCAACAAAATGTTTAGTGCTCCGCCGCCGAATTATAGACCTCAAAGTAATGTTTTTAGAATGCCACAGCAAAGGTCAGGTTTTCAACCCTCACATCAAGGCCCTCAGCCTATGAGTGGCGTTAGCCACTACGTGACTAAGACTATGCCACCCAGACAATTTACAGGAGGAAACTCAAAATGAGACCTCAGGCGAAAATCAGGATTTTCAGCCGGCCCTGAAATCCGAAAAGTCAAAATAGAGCTTAATATTCAAACGCAAAGACAGTTGCCGTACATACATATATTAGATCCCCCTCTTAAACTTTTAATCGATACGGGTGCCAACCAATCGTTTATAAGTCCTGAAGCAGTCGAGCGATTTTATCCGCACATACAATGTAAATATGATCCTTTTGAGGTTACAAATATTCATGCTACCACCCGCAATGATTACTCTATTACAGTACCTTGTTTCACAGAGTTAAATGAACAAAACGATATAACGTTGTTCATATACAGATTTCACGAGTATTTCGATGGTTTAATTGGACTCGATTTATTAGAAAAGTGGGAATCTAATATTGACCTAAAAAATAAGACGTTAGTAACTCGACAAGCGACTAACCCGCTACGTATGTACGACTCGCGTAACTGTAATCTGTACGAGGAGATGATACCAGCAAACACCTCTAAATTAGTCTCTAAATTAATAGAGTTCCGATCAACTTTCATGATGGCGAAGTTTTCATCCCCGAACAAACTATGTCAAATTGTGTCATAGGGGACTGTGTTACCACCGTTAAAAATAACCGTGGTATCATAGAGGTTATAAATGCATCTCGCCATGACGTTGTATTTTCGATGGATCACCCAGTCGATGCAGAACTATTTAACGTTCAGTGCACACGCACCAAAGAATCATCGGATCGCGTTAATGAAGTACTCTCGCGGCTGAGAACGGATCATTTAAACCCCGAGGAACGAGCTAATCTAGAGGCACTTTGTTCTCGATACGCTGACGTATTTTACATTGACGGAGAACCCTTGACTTTTACTAATCAGATTAAACACAATATACGGACAACTGACGAAGTACCAGTCTATACCAAAAGCTATAGGTACCCATTCGTACATAGACAAGAGGTTCAAGATCAAATCTCTAAAATGTTGGAGCAAGGTATAATCCGTCCTTCTCAATCCGCATGGAATTCTCCCATCTGGGTTGTTCCAAAGAAAGCTGACGCTTCTGGGAAAACTAAGTGGCGTTTGGTAGTCGATTTTAGGAAGTTAAATGACAAAACTATCGATGACAAGTACCCCATCCCTAACATCTCTGACGTACTTGACAAATTAGGTAACTGTCATTATTTTACGACGCTTGACCTTGCCAGTGGGTTCTATCAAGTAGAGATGAACCCCCAGCGCGTTATGGATAACGTGCTGAGAGACCTTCAGAACGTAATATGTCTTGTCTATCTTGATGATATCATCGTTTTTAGCGTTTCGTTACAAGAGCATATGGTCAACCTAGAAAAGGTATTTCAACGACTCAGACAATCCAATTTTAAAATACAAATGGATAAGTCGGAATTCCTGAAATTAGAAACAGCTTACCTCGGTCACATAATAAGTAAAGACGGTATTAAACCGAATCCTGACAAGATCAAAGCCATCGAAAAATTCCCAATACCTAAAACAACTACAGAGATTAAACGATTCCTGGGGTTGCTAGGGTATTACCGAAAATTTGTACCAGATTTTGCCCGTGTAACGAAACCTATGACGCAATGTCTAAAGAAGGGATCCAAAATAACTTATGACGACCCCAGCTACATTGCCTGTTTTGAAAAATGTAAGACTCTATTGACCAATGACCCAATCTTACAATACCCAGACTTTGACAAAGAATTTATACTGACAACTGACGCCTCCAATTTTGCCATTGGTGCAGTGTTATCACAAGGGCCTATAGGAAGTGACAGACCCATAGCTTACGCTTCACGTACCTTAAACTCAAGCGAAATCAACTACAGCACTATAGAAAAAGAACTATTGGCTATAGTGTGGGGAACAAAATATTTCCGCCCCTATCTGTTTGGTAGAAAGTTTAAAGTCCTTACGGATCATAAGCCTCTCCAATGGGTCATGAACCTTAAAGAGCCCAATTCGCGATTGACACGATGGCGACTAAAGCTGAGCGAGTATAATTTTACTACTATATACAAGCAAGGCAAACTTAACACCAACGCCGATGCTTTATCTAGAGTTGAAATTAACAATGAAGATGTTAACTCAATCACTGTCAACCCTCCTGTGTCTGAGAGACCACCCTCAGCTATAGACTCTGCCACCTTAACAGCTCACACCAGTGCCGAAAACCCAATATTAGAAATCCCGATATCAGACGACCCGCTAAATAAGTTAAGCAGACAGATATGCTTTGTAGTAGTAGTTGACTAGTAGTAGGTGACATAAAAAAAAGACCGACTGTGACGAAACCTTTTGAGACACATACAAAAACGACTATACAATTGTCAGAATCTAACTTAGAGGACGACGTCATAAAAGCAGTCAAAGAATTTGTGAATCCTAAAGTTAAAACAGGTATTATAATCAATCCACCCTTGGCTATGTATAAAATTATTCCCATTATTCAAGAATCATTCAGAAGTTCAGCCATGAGCTTAGTGCTTACTAAAATAGAAGTAGAAAATGTAAAGGAGTACTTACGACAGCAGGATATAATTAAAAATTACCACGAAGGAAAAACCAATCATCGTGATATTAATGAATGCTTTCTAGCTTTGTCTCACCGTTATTACTGGCCTAAAATGAAAGAATCTATAACTAAATATATAAATGAATGCAGCATCTGTGGACAGGCGAAATATGACCGACATCCGATCAAACAGAAATTTTCTATAGTACCACCACCAACTAAGCCCTTTGAGATTCTTCATCTTGACCTATTTACTGCCCAAAACGAAAAGTTTTTGACTTTAGTTGACGCTTTCTCTAAATACGCTCAAGCGTATCATTTAAGAGATGGCACGGCCTTAAGTGTAATCCAAGGTCTCCTTACATTTTGTACTCACCATGGCGTACCCCTGACAATTGTGACTGACCAAGGACCTGAATTTACAAACGCACTATTCTTAGAGTTCACTAGACTTCATAAAATCCAACACCACAAAACTCTAGCTCATGCTCCTAACGATAATGGTATAGTAGAACGTTTCCATTCAACTATCCTGGAACATCTCAGGATATTGAAGTTAGAGAGAAAATCTGAGCCTGCCATAAACCTAATGCCTTATGCCGTTTTAGCTTACAATAGCTCTATACACAGCTTCACTAAATGCCGACCCATAGACCTTATAACAGGACATTTTGACCCACGTGACCCTATTGATATCGACCTAACTCAACATTTATTACAACAGTACTTACTAGACCACAAGCAACGCATGACTCAAATCTATGACCTGATTAATGAGACCTCTTTGCATAATAGAACTGAATTAACTGAAAACCGTAACAAAGACCGTGAACCTGAAAAGGAATATACCCCTGACCAACAAGTCTTTGTACGGAACCCTATGGCAAACCGACAGAAACTTGCACCCCGTTACACGCAGGACACGGTTCTAGCAGATCTCCCCATACACATTTTTACCAAGAAGAAACGTGGTCCCGTAGCAAAGTCACGCCTTAAGCGAAGTACTAAGAGTCCTGTATTGTTACAGGATACTACTCTCGCTACTACTTCATCTGACTCGAGGACAGGACGTGACAATTGACTCTCTGCAAGATGGCCCAGGACTACTACCATTTAGACTAGGACCCACAAAAATTGTGTCCCACTATCATTCCTTCCTTAGCAAAATTAACCTTGCCAAAATTCATTTACAAGTCACTTTAGTAAAATCTCAACTATCGGACCTGAGACCAAACTTAAACAATAAAACCCTATCATTGTATGATCCTCACATAGAATACTTATCAGCCAAATTAAATCGAATTTCCGAAGAACTGCAGTCATTCGAACCCGACCGTAAGAATTGACGGACTTGGTTCAGTAGACATAAGACAATATTATCAGTTTTGGTAATAATAGTAGCAGAAAGAGGATCAATCAACATAAAAAAGAAAAACGTTTCGATGCTAATTCTAAAAAAACACGTCAATTTTAAGTAAATACTTTGAAAGACTCAATATTTTCACATTAAACTGCCAACCCCTTGTAATATACTTCGCTCCCCTAGGGGACGAATTTCCAAAATACCTCTTCTTAGGGCTTGCTCATAAAAAACTGTATTGAAAAATGTTATCCACCCAGCGGTTTTGGCTATGCGTTAATATATCAGTTAGTTGTCAGTTACGTAGATTAGAAAATAAAACTATTTTCAAACACTTAAAATTAAATTGCGGCAATCAGCAGCATTATCTTTACACTTTTCGGCAATCAGCAGCATTATCTTTACACTTTTCTAGCCAACCTGAGAATGACTGGAGACATCTTTATTCACTCTTATTATTCAAAGAAATCACTTTATATCAAACACAGTGTCATTTTTTGCTGGTGTATTTTTATATAATATACATAGGTAGATCAGAAAATAAAACTATTTTCAAACACTTAACATTAAATTGTTGTGTCAGCGGCCTTATCTTCACACCTTTCTAGGCAACCGGAGAACGACTGGGGACATCTTTATATACGTTCTTATTGTTCAAATAAATCACCTTATAACAAAAATAATGTCTGATAAATAACATATTACGTTATGTACGTTTATGTATTTTTTAACGTACGTATACGTTTATGTATTGTTTTACAAATCAATCTTAATATTTTGGCCACACTAAGATCCCTAGGCCGGATATGATTTAATCAGTTTATATACAGTGTGGAAATTAAACTCAGGCCCTGGAGGGAAACTACTTTAAATCCTTAAGCTAGCTCATTTTACTTAAAGGAGACATTCCTTTATATTTGATATATTATATTATATTATTATTATATTATATTTTTTTAAAGAAACAAATCTGCATTAAAAGATTTTTTAAAACTCGCTTGCTTCGCCCGGGACTCGAACCAACTAAAATTAAAAAAAATAAACACTCTTTATTTTATTATACTAATCGGTAGTATTAATATTCAGGATAAAGTTTCTCTAAAAAATGTTTGGTTACTGTTCACTTTTAACAAGTAAAAGACACGTAACAGTTCTGTTATCTCTCCAACACTCAAAGACTTCGTATGAAGTACACGCTTGCTAATTTATCGTTAAGTACCTTGTTGAAATATTCGATAAGAAAATTGTTCAATGGTGGTAATACCTCTATGCACATTTCCTTCTTACATGATCCGAGGCGTTCAGTGGAGAAGTTTAAAAATGGAACGTTTGACTTTGTTTGCAATGCGGGACAATAATTTTAAAATTAGAACGATTTTTATCAACAGATTTTATTTAAGTAGTGTTGCTTTCCTTACGTAATTAAATTATCTCATAATGGCGTATCAAGAACAATTCGAGTTATTAGAAGCTTACTTTGTTTGCAACAAGAGCTACGATTTAGCTCTGCAGTGGTATCGCGAGAAGTATCCAGACAGAGAACTACAATCTAGAAAAGTTTTGTCTCGAATTGTGAATAATTTACTGAAAGTTTTAAAAAGAAGACTGGACGCCCACAGCAACAAAATTTGGACTATAGCGATGTTGAGTTAAACATTTTGACATACTTCGAGTGTTACCCGAAGGCTTCAAGCAGGGAAGCTGCTCAAGAGATAGGCATCAACCATACTAGTATACTTAACAAATACAAATGTTATCGTGATGGGCGATTGGTGCAGAAACTACATCCCGGAGATAGTGACAGGAGATTACAGTTTTGTGAAAATATTCAAACAGAAATAGCCCGCAACCCAAATTTCTTGGACTGTATTGTATGGTCTGACGAAACAAATTTTAGTAATAATGGAATGTATAACAGACATAACAATCATTATTGGTCTCGTCAAAATCCATTCCGTGTCCTTGAAACGAACAATCAGGTCAGATTTTCGTTTAATGTTTGGTGTGGAATCAAAAGTAACATGGTTGTTTTGATGCACATTTACGAAGGACATCTGAATGCAGCAAAATACATTGAAATATTGGAGCTTTTACAAAATCAATTAAACCTTCTGCCAGAAGAGGAACGAAATAATATCATTTTTCAACAAGATGGTGCACCTGCCCACAACAGCAGAATTGCCAGGGCATACCTTAATGAAAATTTCAATGCCTGGATAGGTACAAACGGGACGATTAGATGGCCTGCAAGAAGTCCAGACCTGACGCCCATGGACTTCTTTTTATGGGGTCATGTAAAAAATGTTGTTTATGAAACTTGCTATGAAACCGTTCAAGAGCTAAGGATTGCGATAGAAAATGTTATTAGGGGCATACACCACAACACTTTGCTGAAGGCTATAAGAAATGAATTTCAACGGCGACTAATGTATTGTAGCCGGAATGACGGGGCTCATTTCGAACAATTTATCGGTTAAATAATTTAAGTGTTACAAAATTGATAGTAAAATAAAGTTGATGTTAGATTTAACGATTATTTTTATTTTTAAGACCTAATGTTTGTTAGAGAAACTTTATCCTGAATATTAATACTACCGATTAGTATATTAAAATAAAGAGTGTTTATTTTTTTTAATTTTAGTTGTTTCGAGTCCCGGGCGAAGCAAGCGAGTTTAAAAAAATCTTTTAATGCAGATTTGTTTCTTTTCAAAAATAAAGGAATGTCTCCTTTAAGTAAAATGAGCTAGCTTAAGGATTTAAAGTAGTTTCCCTCCAGGGCCTGAGTTTAATTTCCACACTGTATATCATAATAATTACATTTTAATCTTACCATTTATTGTACAAATAAGTATGTTATAAAAATCACTTAGACTAATATTAACATGATATGATTATTGTGTTTATTTTAATATTATTATTATTATACTCGTATTAGTACGGCTCCTTGTCCTAACAAAAATCTTTTTTACGGTCCCATCCGGAAGAAATCATGAAACTTTGCATGCACGGAAATTATATTATATTTATTACACCCCAACTACAGCAAATAAACAAAGTTCTTTAAAACAAACAATCTTTCATTTAAATTAACCCCTAAGACTAAATTTCACTAACCCCCAAACCTCTAATACATTTACTATGCTTTGTAGGGTTTAACGCTTTAGTAAGGACAGCAGCTGGCATATCAGTTGTTGGCAAATATTCTAAATTAATAATTTTATTGCTTGCTACATCTTTAATAAAATGATATCTAATATGTGTGTTTATTTTTTCTATGACATACATTATTCGCCACCAACTTCTGTGCACTTTGACTATTAATTGTATAATTTCACAACACATACATCATTTGTCAGTTCAAATAACAAAAATCTTAAATATATAGCCTCTTTGGTAGCTTCTGCAATAGCCATATATTTTGCTTCCATACTAGAAAGTGCTACAGTTCTTTTCTTTTTACTTTCCAAGGAAATAGCTGAGCCTGACATCTTGTAACAATCTACGATCTATGGTGTTACTTGCCCAATCGGCATCAACATAGCCCACAAGATCAGCCTTTCCCTTTACATATTTCAGACAATAAGTCTTTGTCTTCTATAGATATCTAAGTATTCGCTTTACATAACTCCAATTTACATTTGTATGACATTTATTAAATTGCCTCAGAAAACTGATGGAGAATGAAATGTCTGGTCTTGTGAGAACTGATAAATACATTAGACTTCCTACCAATTGTTGGTATGGAATTTCAAGGTCACATGTTTCTGACGGTTTAATATCTAATTTACATTCCATTGGTGTACTAGCAACTTTACAGTTTGACAGATTGAATCTTTAATAACTGATCAACATACTGTTCTTGATCTAAGGTTATTAACATTTATCTTTTTATCTATTTTAACTCTCATACCTAAGCATTGCTGAACCTGTCCTAATTTTTTTATCTTAAATTTAGAACTCAACACTGAGACTAAATTATTAGTTTCTTGTTGATTGTTCGAATACACAAAAAAGTCATCGACATATAAGGCAATTCCAATTTTTACCTCATTATTTATTTTTGTAAATATACATACATGGCTCTAATTTACTCTTTTTGAATCCTAATTCACATAAACATTGCTCAACCCTCTCATACCAGGTTCTAGAGGATTGTTTCAAACCATAAATCGCTTTATTTAATTTAACAATAACCTTCTCCTTATTTAAATCACAATTAATATCTGGCTGATACATATAAATGTCCTCTTTAAGAAAACCATTCAAAAAGGCAGTATTAACATCTAAATGTGTGACATTTAAATTTAATTGAACAGACAATGCAAACAATAATTTTAATGTAGAATGTCTGACGACCGGTGAAAAAGTCTCTTCATAGTCTATACCAGGCCTCTGCGTGAAGCCTTTAGCCACAAGACGCGCCCTATATCGCACACTATTTTTTAATAATTCTTCCTACCACCTCTATGCCGACGATCTCCAAATCTACTCACAAGCTCCAATCAGTTTTTTGTCTGAAGCAGTAGGTCAGATTAATAATGATCTATACAACGTCTCTCAGTGGAGTCAATCATACGGACTTAAAGTAAATCCCGCAAAAACACAAGTCCTTATTATAGGTAGTTCCAGAACTGTTGCTAAAATCGACTGGGTCACGCTTCCACAGGTTGTTTTTGAGGGGGTAACTATTCCTTATAGCCAAACTGCAAAGAATTTGGGGGTTATTTTTGATCAGCATTTATCGTGGGGACCTCAGCTGACAACAATCAGCAATAAAATGTTTGCTTCTGCTGCTGCACTAAAGAGGCTTCGAAATTTCTTGCCCACTGCTACTAAAGTTACGCTTGCACAATCTATTCTTCTTCCCATTCTTGACTATGTTGACGCTTGCTATCTTGACATCACAGAAGATCAGCTAAATAAACTTGAGCGATTACAAAACCTTGCGATTCGGTTCATATTTGGCCTACGCAAATATGACCATGTCTCTGAATTTCGCTCTAAGCTCAAGTGGCTTCCAATTCGCCTTCGCCGGAATGCACATATCCTGTCCCTTCTCTACAATATTCTATTTCATCCTACTTCTTCACCTTATCTCAAACATATGTTCCAATTCCTTCACACCTCCAATGCCTTATCTTTACGGTCATCAGAGAATCATACACTGTCCATGCCTAGCCACCATAGCTCTTTCTATGACAACTCATTTGCAGTGCAAGCTGTCAGGCTTCGGAATGCGCTTCCATTGGAAATTAAACGCTCACAGACTCTTACTACGTTTAAAGATCGCGTCAAGGCCCACTATCTCTCCCGAACTGCTATTGCTTTTGATCACAATTATCTTTTATGAAATATGTGTATATTGTATTATATGTATATATGAATATATATAATATGTATTGTATGACATTATACATGTATTATATTGCTATGTATGTGTTATATGTATATATTGCTATGTATGTATTAAATGACATAAATTATATGTACCTTTTAATTATGTACATACCTATTATTTTATTTTATTGTTATTTATTTATTTTTTATTATTATTTATTTATTTTTTATTATTATTTTTTTTCGACACCTATACCGCCATGTATGCTAATATATTCCTTTCCACCTTAAGGTTGTCTGGAAGAGATCGGTTTAAGCGATAAGACCGCCTGTTGCCACATTGTTTTATTTACCTTTTTTTTTTACTTTTAATTTGTATGGTGTAATAAAGTGTTTATCTATCTATCTATCTATCTATCTATCTATTTTTATTGTTCACTTTCTTTTTGAAAACCCATTTACACTGCACTACATATTTGCCCGGAGGTAATTCACTCACTGGAACCCACGCGTCATTTTCCTCAAATGCTTGGAGCTCATCCTTCATTGCCTCAATCCATTTTTCTCGGTCTGAACTATTCAGGGCTTCTTTGACACTAATAGGATCGCTGGTGATATCTGGACTTGACGTGGTACATAAATTTGAGCAACCATAACGCTCTGGAGGCTTCCTTGAACGTTTTGATATTACTGGCGCTGCTTCTGGTATCTCTTCTTCTTCAGATTGCTGTAATATAGAATCCAAGTCAGTCAAAGCATTAAGATAATCAGATTCTGAAGAAATGTTTGCACTGATGGGACTAGAAACAGGTTCATCCTTCATTTCCTCCACATCATCACTGCCTGACTGCTGCAATGTATCCCCAACTGAAACTGATACAACGGCATCACTCGTACAGTTTCTTTTTGTATTTTCATGTATTATCACATCTCTACTTGTTACTACACATCGCTTGATAGGGTCATATACTCTGTAACCTTTGACATTTTCAGGAAAACCAACTAAAATGTGTTTCTTCGACTTAGTGTCCCACTTAAGTCGTTTCTCTTTTGGCAATATCCTTCAAACTCATTGCTACAAAATTCTAAGCCATTATCTGTCCGAAATATTTTTATTTTTCTCCATGTTTATTTTCTACCATACTTTTAAAATCTTTGAAATATTCAAAAGTTTCACTTTTGGCTTTAAGAAAGTAAACGAATGCCATACGGGTATAGTCGTCAACAAATATAAGGAAATACCTTGATCCTCCAAGTGAACTGCATTCCATTGGCCCACAGACATTAGCATGGACTGTACCCAGTGGCTCGCTGCTCCTTGTACCCACCCATGTGACCAAATGGAAATCGCGATTGTTTTCCTTCACAACATATTGTACATGTGTTTTTGTTGATCTCTGACTTGTCTGTGTATGATATTCCTGTGACTGCTCCGTCTTTCATCTTATTCTGGTCGTTTATATTCAAATGGCCCAACTTCCTATGCCATATTTCACTGCTAGCTGCTGCAGAAGGAGATGTAAACAAGCATTGTTTACGTTCTATATCCAACTTATAAACGCCATCAACTTGATTAGCCACAGCCACTAAATTGTTTTCTTTGTTGTAAACATAGCAGCGTTTCTCCATGAACTTCACACTGTTGCCATTTTTGAGTTAAGTTGACTAACTGATATCAAATTTGTTGTGAGGTTAGGTACGCACAACACTTCTTTCAAAGTAACCTCGTACTTGCAACTTGAAGTGACTGTTGTTATATCCACATCACCCGAACACAATACTGGCAGGGCATTTTGATTAGCTGCCATAATCTCCTTGATATTCGGTGAATAACATGCATTTTTTGTCATGTGAACACTCGCGCCGCTATCCAATTAAAAATCTTGTTTACTGTAATTTCCACTCAAGAAAACAGCCGAAAACGCGTTCGTCTTTTTTACTTGCTGCTGCTCACTTTGTTTGCATTGTGATATAAATAGTGTGTATAAGTGTATAAGTGAATATAAATAGTGAGTATATAGTGTGTTATAAATAGTGACCAAGTCTTTTACATTTATAACACTTGATGTTCGTTTTGTCAATTTTTTTATGTTCGATTCAGACATAGACAATCCACCATGATGGTTTGATCTGTCATTTTTGGCACTGCTGCCATCTTTAGCATTTTGACGATTGTGCTGCCCTCTGCTAAAAATACATTTCCTGTCTCCGATGAATCATCGTTGCCAGCTAAATCAATTAGCTTTGTCTTCACTACATCAGCAGTAATGGCGATTCCCGAATGCTGCCATCAACATAGGGAAGTATTTTTCAGGTAATCCTGCCAGCATCAAACATCCGATCCACTCGTCGTTCACGGAAAAAACCGTTCCTGATAACTTCTGAGATGTTTCTATGATTTTGCGTAACATAATTTGTCATCGAATCGCAGTTGTCAAGACGAATCGAGATTAAATGCCGCAACAATGTTATTCTTCGAGAAAATCCAGAATCATCGAACATAGTCTTCAGTTTTTGCCACAAATTCCTTGTGCTTGAAGCATCTTTGATGTGAACGTAGAGTGACGGATCAATGGTTAGAATCAACTTGGCCTTCGCTTTTGCATCATCTGCAGCTGCCTCATCCGTACTTTCAAGTTTAATTAGACTTGCTGCACCTTCCAGGATAAGGAGATTCTCCGCTGCAAACGCCCATTCGTTATAATTTTCGCGTCATCTTAGCTTAGGAACGTTCGCCAAGAACGAATTGGTCGCCATTACGGTAAACTAACACAACCGGTCTGAACCGGGCACCGGCAAAAAATACGCCTAACTATATACTTTATTACTCCCTAAAGGGCAAAATCTGGGCCCATAACCTAATAAAACGACGTATATCGTAAGACAAACCGATCATTTATTACTTTTATATTTATGACTACGAGATATTGCAGTTTGCACACACAATGAATCAACACAAGCAGAACTGGGCGGAAGCAGTGAGGACAACCAAAAAATCTTAGCTTATATTATTTGATGTTACCAGTAGGAAATTATATTATATTTCTAACAAAAATACATATATACATAAACACATAGTAAAAAAACATAAACGTACATAACGTAATATATTATCTATCAGACATTATTTTTGTTCTTGAACAATAAGAATGTATATAAAGATGTCCCCAGTCGTTCTCCGGTTGCCTAGAAAGGTGTAAAGATAAGGCCGATGACACAATAATTTAATTTTAAGTGTTTGAAAATAGTTTTATTTTCTGATCTACCTATGTATATTATTTAAAAATACACCAGCAAAAAATTACACTGTGTTTGATATAAAGTGATTTCTTTGAATAATAAGAGTGTGAATAAAGATGTCTCCAGTCATTCTCAGGTTGGCTAGAAAAGTGTAAAGATAATGCTGCTGATTGCCGCAATTTAATTTTAAGTGTTTGAAAATAGTTTTATTTTCTGATCTACGTATGTATCTATGTATATTATATATAAATACACCAGCAAAAACTGACAACTAACTGATATATTAACGCATAGCCAAAACCGCTGAGCGGTTAACATTTTTCAATACAGTTTTTGATGAGCAAGCACTAAGAAGTGGTATTTTGGAAATTCGTCCCCTAGGGGAGCGAAGTATATTACAAGGGGTTGGCAGTTTAATGTGGCAATATTGAGTCTTTCAAAGTATTTACGTAAAATTGACGTGTTTTTTTAGAATTAGCATCGAAACGTTTCCTTTTTTATGTTGATTGATCCTCTTTCTGCTACTATTATTACCAAAACTGATCAAAATTACACTGATAATATTGTCTTTTCTAAAACTCTTCATGTTTATTTTATCAAAAGTATGTAAAAGAAAGTTTCATTATAAGGTTCTAGGCTATGCATTGATTTGATTTACAAGAGAACATGCATATTTGTGTTTTAATATGTAAGTACCAACTTTACTTAAAAAATAAATAAAGCCAAAGATATTAAATTCTTATGAGTAACAGTGACCAATTCCGGTAGTCTCTACATACGAGTCTGTGCGAAAATAGAACCGTCGTAGAAATTGAGGTCGCATCGGTCGTGGGTCGTTTTCATTTACTGTTTTTGTTGCATTGACAACACTGCTGCCATTACTAGCACAACTGAAAATTTTTAATACTTGGTAGGTACCTACTCTTATCGTGTGCTACTAGGTAGGTATGTACCTTCCTGCCTTACCTTGGAATGTTAGTTCATCGTTACGCCACGACGGTTCTCTTCTTGCACAGAGTCTAGCGTATTATTATATTTTCTATGCTAGCGATGTCTTCACGGCTGATATAAAACGATATGATATACAGGTGACTAGCTGTATCTATGCGTAGTTTTATATCGCTACTTGTCTATGCGGTATCTTGTGAAAGCCTCTTTTCATTCGTCCTAGTTACTCTGTTGAGAGTAGACGCGTAAGTAGGTGGTTATTGGGTGTTCTACTCCAACCACATCTGTTGATTAAACGATATACCCAACTGCGTTCGCTCCGCTTGCTGCGCTCACTTGTTGCAGTTGGGTATATCGTTTAATCAACAGATGTGGCTGGAGTAGAACACCCAATAACTAAAAATTGATTATCTCTCGCCACTTGTGTTTTAGAACTCTCAAAGCTTCCGGTGTAATAATTTTGATCAACATGTTTTAGAACTCTCAAAGCCTCCGGTGAAAATTATAATGTTTATTAATGTGGTTACTAAACATTACTTATCATTCTGCGAAAAGCGCTCTTGCAATGAAGTTCGTTAAGCAGCCAATATCATTAAAATTCGAAAATATAAATATTAATTCTGAAAAACGCAGTTTTCGTCATGGAAAGCTTTTACCAAATACAATACGATGTATAATATGTGGCCCGTCGAACTGTGGAAAAACTAATTTGGCTATCGGACTCATCTTACATGAAAATGGTTTGCAATTTAAAAATGTTTATGTTTATTCAAAAACTCTTTATCAACCGAGATACATGTATTTGGAACAGGTATTACGAATGGTTCCTGGTGTTACTTTTTCTAAGTATCATGAAAATGAAGAAGTTCTTACTCCAGAGGCAGCAAAATGTAACTCAATAATTATATTCGATGACGTAGCGTGTGAGAATCAAAATAATATGCGCGACTATTTTGCAATGGGAAGACATAAATATATAGACTGTTTTTATCTAAATCAGACTTATAGCAAAATACCAAAACAGTTAGTGAGAGATAATGCAAATTTAATTGTTCTCTTTAAGCAAGATGATATAAATATGAGACATATTTATGATGAACACGTCAATACAGATATGACGTGGCAGGAATTTAGAGAAATGTGTGCAAATATATGGAAAGAACCCTACAGTTATGTAGTGATTAACAAGGATTGTGAAAAAAACAAAGGATGTTACCGAAAGAAATTCGATACGTTTGTTGTGTTTCATTAGTATGTATGTCGTAAATATGTCAATGCTTGTCGAGGTGTTGAAAAGTAAACAGCTAATAGCAGTAAACTTAATAATTAAATATAGAAATCATGTTTAATAATCCTGTGAACCGTATATACTCCACTGTATACAAACGTTTAAGAAGTTTCGATACCTGGCCTCGAGGATTAACACAAAAACCACAAGAAATGGCTGAAGCAGGATTTTTTTATGCAGGCTGTGACGATAGAGTTATTTGTTTTTACTGCGATGGAAGGCTTAAAGACTGGAACTCCGAAGATCAACCATGGGTAGAGCACGCGCGCTGGTTCCAGTCATGTCCGTATGTTTTAGTAATGAAAGGAAAAGACTACGTTAAGAGCATGAAAAATTATGTATACGAAGAAATTAAAAAAAATTGCCAACAGACTCCACTGGATGATCTACCTTTGATAGTAAATACATCATCTTCAATAATCTGTAAAATTTGTTTAGAAGAAGAGCTTAACACTTGTTTTTTACCTTGTGGTCATGCTGCGGCTTGTGCAAAGTGTGCTTTTTCCATTGGTAATAAGTGTCCAATTTGTAGGCGAGTATTCGCCAATATAACACGATTGTATTTCTGATTATACTCTATTGCTAGCCTACTATAAATAGCTGAAGTAAAAACATATGTTATCACTTTCGTGAGAACACTGACAATAGTTCAATCAATTGAAATTCAATTTAAAGATATGGAAAAAAATCTAAAGAGACAAATTGTAAAGGCTGCGGCAGCTGTTAAAAATAAGGTTAAAAAGATGCGAGATATTGAAATGGAAAACAATAGTATTTTGGAATCTGTTTTTAAACCAATTACAAGTCCTCTTAATGAAATGGTGGAAAAATCTAAAACGTGTTCCCAAACTAAAGGAGTACAATTTGAAACTTCAAGTCCATTAGACAAGGACAAAACTCTTAAGAGAGATTCTAACATCGAGTTCGACGTATTTAGTCCAAGAGACTCTAATGATTCAGATGAAAGCTATGAGAATTCAGAAAAATCTGATAATGAAGAAAATGAGGAATCATTTAAATCAGTGCAATCAGGTTCAAGTGATCAAGAAATTTCTTCGTGGTCCATGTCTTCCAAAACTTTACAAGATGTTCCGTTTGGCGTGAGAAATGAACGAGGTAAACACATGATGGGATCTTCGCGTGTAACTCTTTTTGATGATTATATTCAAGTTGGTGCAAACAAGTACAAATATACTCCTGGTATAAAGGAACTTCTGTTTAAAAAAGTACCTAATATATCTGCAATAACTGATGAAGATTTGAGACATTATAAAATAATGTTACTAGAAACAAATGTGCACCGAAGAGAATTCGATCCAAATAAACCAATCAGAAGTAACAGAGGTCGAAAATACTTGAATATAATAAAACCGCTATTTAAGTTGCGTAAAGTTTCAGCGAGCACTGACAGTAGTCAACCTGATTTACTTCATCAAGGAAAAGGACTACCTCTGTTGAAACAGTGGAAGAAAAATGTTGACTACGTTTACTGGGACAATCCTAATGAACTGGTTGAAAGATTAAAACTATTGATTGCTTCAAAAGATGCTGGTAACACTGGGTTAGATAATGAAATAATATCTATTATAGAAGAACTGCGCGAAAGCAACATTATACCTTAATAAATAGCATACATTTCTAAAAATAGTATCATTTGATCTTTGTCAACAACACCCATCAGTTCACAATAATGGATAAGTTTGGACATCATATTCATAAACGATTGCGTTTACCAGACTTTTTAGAAAATTTTGATAAAGTCTTGATGCGAACTGAAACCGGAGAGTTCGATTTACAAAATACAAGGTTGACTGGGATTACAATTCCATTGAAAAATACCGATGCTGTGAACAAGGAATACGTAGACAGCCAATCTCAATTGTTTGTAAAAAAACAAGAAGTCGATATAATATTCAACGATTTAAAAGCAGATGTTAAAAAAGGCATTGAGAATTTAAAAGCAGATTATTATACAAAGGCTGAATTAGACCAAATCATTAAATCAAAGAAATGAGTAAGCTACAAATAGTAAATGAAATTCATAAAACAGCTCGTAAAAACTTTGTTCGACGATCTGTAATATTAAGAGGAATTGATGATTTATGGCAAGCTGATCTTATGGATTTTCAAAATATAAAAAGTTGTAATAATGGATATAGGTATATTTTTGTTGTAATAGATTGTTTTTCTAAATTTTCCTGGGCTATCCCTGTTAAAACGAAGACTAAATCCGAAATAGCAAATGCATTTAGTTCGCTATTATTTAAAAATTATCGAAAGCCAGTTAACTTACAAACTGACATGGGCACAGAATTTTATAACGATGAATTTAAAAAAGTTATGCTAAAAAATAAAATTAATCATTACTCTACATATTCCATAAAAAAGGCTTCTATAGTAGAAAGACTAATCAAAACTCTCAAGAACAAGTTGTATAAAAATTTTAGTTTGAATGGTAGTTATAAATGGATTGGAAAGCTTTTAGAAAGTGTTATGGCAACATACAATAACACAATACATCGAACAATAAAATATAAACCAAACGATGTTAACCAATCAAACCAAAGTGAAGTATTGAGAAATATAATCAAATCACAGGAAATTAATTGTCTGTCAAAGACCAGAAAATTAGAAGTTGGTGACCATGTTCGTATAAGTAAATATAAAGGTAACTTTGAAAAAGGATACACCCCAAACTGGTCTACGGAATTGTTTTTGATTAAAAAAGTTCATGGTTCTAAACCTATCACTTATTCCATAGAAGATCTACACTATCAACCAATTTTAGGAAGTTTTTATGAACAAGAACTTCAAAAAACTAAGTGTCCTAATGTGTATCTAATTGAAAAGGTTATAAGAAAAAAAGGTAATAAATTATTCGTAAAGTGGTTAGGTCTACCTAGTACTGAAAACAGTTGGATTGAAAAACGAGCAATTGTATGATTATCTTTTCTATAGAGTTACATACCTAAGTATATAAAATTAAGTCTATTTAGATATTTTATCTCATTTATAACTCAGCTATGCATGGTGGTGGACTCGTTAACAGCATCATAAATAACTTACCATTTGAATTGCATTTACCTGGGTACAATTACTGTGGACCTGGTACCAGATTAAGAAAACGATTATTGAGAGGTGATCAAGGAGTTAATGAGCTTGATAATGCTTGCATGAGACACGATATAGCATACGATAATTCAAATAAATTGGAAGATCGACACAGAGCTGATTTAGAATTATTAAATATGGCAAAGCAACGGATGAAATCGAAAAATGCAGGAAGAGGAGAAAAACTGTCTTCGTGGCTTGTGAGCAAAGTGATGAAAACCAAAATGAAGCATGGTGCTGGCGTGAGAACATTTAATTCGATCGTCTCTACAATACATAAACGACTGAAAAAATTAAAACCAAAAAGCAATTCTAGAGCTATTAAAGCTGCATATTCAGTTGCGAAAAAACTGATAAAAAATAAAAAAGGAGTGTGTCTGCCTCGTGTAATACCGTTACCAAAAACAGGTGGTATTTTACCACTTATACCAATATTCGCAGGACTGTCTGCTCTAGGTGCATTGGTTGGAGGTGCAGCAGGTATTACTAAAGCTGTAAATGATCATAAAGCAGCTAAAAAGAATTTGGAAGAAGCCCAACGTCATAATAAAACGATGGAAAGTATCGCCTTAGGAAAAGGCTTATATATAAAACCATATAAAAAAGGCAATGGTCTTTTTGTAAATAGTTCAAAAAACTAATAGAAAGGTTACCCAAGCGTGCTCTCACTGATATAGACATATTAGAGTATGCTACTAAACACATACCTTACTTTAGAGGTGTTTTCATGAGAAATGAATTGCCGCCAAAGCCTAAGGACATTGAGTGTGCGATTGTTAATTTAGATAGCTCAGAGAATGAAGGAACCCATTGGGTAGCCTATGTAAAACATTTTAACTATTGTGAGTATTTTGATAGCTTTGGTGATTTAAAGCCACCAATTGAGTTAATAAGATATTTAAAATTTAATATAACATACAATTATTGTAGATATCAACGTTTTAATACATCTAATTGTGGTCATTTATGTTTAAAGTTCCTAAGTGAATTTTGGAAAAAATGTTATGCTAATACTATTTGTATAAAATGTTCTAATAAAGTATTGTGACTATATATTTATAAACGTGTTTTTATTACCATCATTTCTAAAATGTCTTTCACGCTGTCAATAACAGGCAACACCTCTATTTTATCCACTACCTATTATCCAGCTTTACAATTTGATGATGAATACGAGTGTGCTCTGTTATATTTCTCAACATTCAATTCAATACCTAACATTGATAACAGAAACAATAAATATTATTATGACAATAACGAAGTCGTAGACATACCAGAAGGCACTTACGAACTGCAAGATATTTCTGATTATCTAAAGTCAAACGTAAAAAAAGGAGTCGCTTTTAATTTATTTTGCAATAATAACACGTTGAAATCGTTTATCTTCTGCTCTAAAGATATCCATTTTGAAAAAGCTAATTCTCCAGGAACTTTACTAGGATTTGGTAATAAAACTCTTAAAGCCAATATAATACACGAGTCGCAACTCCCAGTTAACATTTTATCGACAACAGTGGTAAGAGTCGAATGTGATATAGTGAGCGGATCATATATTAATGGAAAACCAAGCCATATTCTTTATGAATTTGCTCCTAACGTGCCTCCAGGATACCGAATAATAGAAATGCCAAAGAATATAATTTATTTTCCTGTCAATCAAATTGACGTCAGCACTATTAATATTAGATTATTAGATATTAATAATAATTTAATAAATCTACGCGGTGAAGAAGTTCAATTATATTTGCATATCAGGAAAAGATGATCGACTTCAATAAAAGTAGTAATTCAATAATGAAACACATCAGTACTCATCGAACAATCCAAAAAGGAACAACTAAGAAAAAAATTAAATTGACCAGGGAAAATAAAAAGTTCCTGAAATTAATTGGTCTATTAAAATGAACATTTTGGATATAACAAGTTCACCAGCATACGATAACACCATAGACGGTATCGAATATCATTCATATAAACCTTACGTAACAAGTTTTAACAGGAATGATGAAATCCGCATACCTATCAATCAGCAGGATTTATACATACTACCATCAGCAAGTACCCTTTATTTAGAAGGAACAGTAAACATCATAAAGAAGGATACAAAACTAAAAGTTACTGCTGTGGAATTCACAAACAATCCATTACTGTTTCTTTTTCAAGATATTCGTTATGAACTAAATGGAGTTGAAATAGATAGAATCAAAAATGCTGGAATGACTACAACAATGAAGAGTTTAGTATCATTTAATGAAAATGAAGCTAAGATAGCAAAAGCTTGGGGTTGGGATATAAATGGAACAAAAACAACCCATGGAAATAGTTTTTCTGCCTCAATACCTCTTAGTAATATTTTGGGCTTTGCTGAAGATTATAAGAAAATAATTATGAATTGTAAACACGAACTGATATTATTACGCAGTAATACAAATTTGAATTCTTTGAAAGTTCCATCTGGTGAGGTTCTTGAAGATATAATAATAAATAAGTTAGTTTGGCGCGTTCCACACGTCAAGGTATCAGATAAAGAAAAAGTTAATTTACTAAAGTTATTGGAAAAGGATCGTTCTCTATATTTGGCTTTTAGAAATTGGGATTTATATGAGTATCCCTTATTACCTAAAACAACTAAGCATACTTGGTCAATTAAAACGTCCTCACAGATTGAAAAGCCAAGATATGTAATCATAGGCTTACAAACAAATAGAAAAAATTTAGCTGATCGCGATATATCAAAATTCGACCCTTGTTATTTAAGAGATGTCAAAGTATATCTTAACTCTAACTATTTTCCATATGAAAACTTGAATATTAGTCTTGATGATCATAAATATTCATTATTGTATGAGCAATATGTCAGGTTTCAGACATCTTATTATGGACGCAGAAGTGAACCACTGCTAAGTACTTCTGAATTCAAAGAAAAAGCACCGCTGTTTGTAATCGATTGCTCTAGACAAAGCGAAAACCTTAAGTCAGGTCCTGTAGTTAGCGTACGTGTGGAACTTGAATGTCATTCAGAAATACCTGATCAGACAGCTGCATATTGTCTTATTTTAAACGATTCCATCATCGAGTACAGACCGTTGAGTAATATAGTAAAAAAAATATCTTAAAATATGAATCCTTACAGAATAAAATATATATTCGTGGATGTACAAGGATTCAAAGATACACAAAATAATTTTATTATAAAAGAATTGTCTATTTTAAACGAAGAAAATACCCAAACCTTTCTTGTCAAGCCCCCCTATCCATTTAAAAACTTATCGATCGAAGAAAAGAAACAAGTGCGGTGGATAGAAGCAAATCGAGGATATTTCTGGAGTGAAGGCCACATTGACTACAGGGAATTCAAAAGAATTATAATACCATATTTGAATAAGAAAAAAGTGTTAACAAAAGGAACTGAGAAAGTTATGTGGATCAAAGGCCTTTGTGAGAACTGTGAAATAATAGATGTGGGAGAAAAAGGATGTCCTAATTTTTTAAAATTATATCACGACTATGAAAAACCTAATATAAATTTAAATTGTGTACAACACACGAAAATGTGTGCATTAAAAAATGTATTGTGCTTAAAAAAGTGGTATGATAATAATAATATACATTTATTCAATGCAAGCTAAGAATTTAATTTAATGTTTTAAATAAAATAAAATAATTATTGCCTAAACTGGTTGTTGTTTTATTCTACCAAATTATATTTTAACGAATTAAAGTGGTGAGTATTTAGGAATTAAAATACAGCAGATATTTGAATAGGTTTTTAATATAATATCGAAAATTAAAACATATCTTAAATTTAATGAATTAAATAGTACAATGCATTCAGGGAGATACTACTTACTGATTTGATTAAACATCTTAAGAATCACTTCTAATTTAATTTAACTGATCTATTTAAAAATAATTTTATTCAATTATGCGTCTCATCAGTCAGAATCACTTATTATATTTTCAGATATATTTTTAATCACTCTTTCGGTTTGATCTAATATTCTGTCCGTAAAATCTTTTACTATATATTGAGCCGATATTACAACATCACTTTCAGTGTCACTGTTATCACCACTAATGTCTATTATTTTGATCTGAATCAAACGTCTCCCTTTGCATGCTTCACGGTTTAAAACAAATGATGATCGCCGCATACTATTGCGAAGATTCTTAGTTTCACCAGGTGTCTTCTTTGTTTTCCGTTTTGGACGTTTTGGAGACGATTTCTTCTGATTAGTGATTGGAAAAATTTCGTCAAAGCCTTCTAATGGATTCTGCGCACAGTGGAAAAGAAGGTCTTGGGTATTAATTCCAAAAAGTCCATCTTGAGTCTCACTGTTATTATTTATTACAATGTCTGTCATAATCTGAAACAAAATAGAAAACTATTAGGGTCATTTTTATGGATAATATCGAGTAAATAGAAATAAACGAATAAAAGTTCAAAACTTACGTCTTAAGTCGACTTGAAAGTATGTGAATATGTGTGTTAACTGCGACGCTCGAACAGGGTATAATGAGCAGGGCATGATGAATTTTATTCAATGTTTGTCGAATGTGCAAAATCATGTAGTGACATGTCAGTGCACCTGCGTCGGTGTTAAAAGTTTATGCTGCGTTAGTGAATTTGAAGTATCTACGTAGATTACAGGAATAGCTTACACAAAATTTTTCACAAACATTAAATTGATTTTGCATTATTAACTTAAGCTAGATGTTAAGGCTCGTAAAATAAAATAAAAACAACAAGTATTCTAAATGAAATTCGTTTATTCACTATATTCTTACTTAAGGTTCACTTTACATTATTATTATAACATTATTATTATTATTATTATATTACATATTTATTTCATCTTACAGATAATCTTAAGCTACTTACATTAGATTAGACCCCAAGAATTGAAATATGACCCCAAGCTCTGCTTGATTTTTTATCTTGCGAAATAAATCGTTTATCGTCGCTACTAGAAAGCGCAATTTTGTTTACAGAACGTGTAAATATTTCATGTTTTATACTTTTAAACAATATGTTTTTCTTGCGTAGTGTATTTGATGTAAGCAATGTGTTTGTATAATCTAAGATACTAAGATCTCGAACAACACATGATTTTACTCCCTTAGCCTTTTTAATTTCAGTGTCAGTATTTTTTATACAATATAATT
Source organism: Cabera pusaria (assembly GCA_954871355.1). Lineage (NCBI taxonomy): Eukaryota > Metazoa > Arthropoda > Insecta > Lepidoptera > Geometridae > Cabera > Cabera pusaria. The sequence continues at coordinate 18,723,262 of OX940905.1, forward strand.
TAGAGCGTAATCCTACATATTCAGTGATTATTTTTCCACCCATTTCATCTTTGAAAAGTCCTGGTACTTTTTTGTTAATTATTGGTAATTTGTGATAATTATCAACAGAAAAGTTACTGGTATCAAAATACTCCAAAAACGTATTTTTCACATCTTGATAAAAATTTTTGGTTTGGATGTGATAAATAAAGCTGTCTGTATCAGTATAACACATCGTCAAGCGGTCCCTGTAAAATGGTTTAAATATAGAATAGTGAAAATCATACATATGTGATTTTGATAATTCCAAAACTGTAAATCCGATATACAGTGGTGTATGCGCTGTTCTAAATTCAAATTTACTTTTATTTTTGTACTTAATCCAATAGCTAGGCAACACAACTCTCGTCACTTTGACAATCCGCGCGAAACGTCTTCTTGTGAGCTGTCAGACAAGGACGGAAGATAGGAGTCAGGCGTAGGCGGGAAAAGGATGGGAATGCATTGTGCATCATGTTACCTTTATCTTACCGCGCTTGATAATGAATTTGAATATATAGTAAAATGGCCTAAACAAGTGGCTTATCCAATACTATACGATTAGGCTTTAATTGAATCGCAACCAAACTTTCCGTAAAAACTGAAGCACTGTGAAAGTTTGGACTCGCGATTAATTTTTCTGCGTTATTTCTTTTTTTAGTTCTATTGTTTTGATCATTCCATTGATTTATCAACTCAACATGGACCTTCTTGCGGTTGTTTTCTAACGTTTTACCAAAAACACTGTTATTGAGCAATTTGAAAAAGTCTTGCTCAAAAGTTGACGTTGCTTTTTGACGCAAATTTGTATTAAGATCGATGTATTGTTTTAAATATGCACTCTGTCGAAACGTTATAGCACGATGTACTTGTCTCAAGATCAAACCATGTCTTAAACAGGTTTTTAAATGTACATTATGTATAACATAATTAAATTTGTCATAAAGATTTGGAATTAACTTTTCATTTTTTCCACCCGGTGGAATATCTTTTTCGGGGCAAAACGGTAAATCATTATGTTCCCAATGTAATTTTTTTGGATAAATGAGATCGACTTCTAGAATGAAGCCGAACTCTGCATCATCAGATACATTATTCACATCCAGTTTATTAACTTCTGATTGATCAAGAAACCTAAAGTTTGACAAGGGCAATGTTTGACACATGCTGTATCCATAAAGATTATTGCAGTCTATATAGACTATGAATGATTCTGGCATCAACGGATCATGGTCGAAAATAAATTCGTTGTTTGCTTTGGCATGCCTATGTGCTGCCATTACCACACCTCCTCGTATGCCTGTCTGTAACATATCTACTATAGCAAAGTCATCTATTAGTTCTAACTCAATGCCTGTTTTATAAAGCATAGCATCGAATGATAAACTCGGTGCTGTAACATAGAATGCAGGGTCCAAGTTGTAGTAATGTTTGCAAGTTTTTCTAAAGTTTTCAAATATATCTGTTAACAACAACACATCACTTTTTAAATACAAATCGGTATATTCGCCTAGGTTCCGAATTTCAAATTGGGTCCAAACTGACTGTGCGTGCTCATAATCTTTATTTGATATGTGCTCATTGTTGAGAGAGCTATAAAAACTTTCTTTGCTTGGCAGAAATGGCTCGTTGTAACGTTCCCATGCGTTCATGTACTCGTAAGGGTAAACGCCTTTACGAGTTAGAAGGGAAAACTCATTTTCATTTGGGTAAATATTCCTTAAATGAGTAAACTCATGAGTTTTCATGGTTTTAACCAATTTTTCTAGACTGGTTCCTAAAAATTTAAACGAATCTACAAATCTTAACTGAACAAACTCGTCTCTTGATATTGGAATGAATTTTGTGAAAGAGATATAATTTTCTTTCGTTTTAGGAATTATTTTTATTGGTCCAGGCGCTTCACCAAGTGTTTTTATAAACAAGTGACAATCATACCCTGCTAAATTGTGGAAAAAAATTGGCACAAACTTTGGAACTTTGTACTGTAAATTACATAAGCTATGAGCTGCACCCCGATACTGTCCAGTAAGGTGACAATGGTCTCTGACCTTATCTCCGAATAGAAAACTCTCACAAATATGACATCGAACTGCATTCCTAAAATCAACTGCATCGTTTGCATTAAAAATTATGGGAACGTTTTGTGATAACACTGCATGGATATCCCGAACATCTTTGTAAAGAGAGCTAACAAATTTTTCTACACAATGAGGACCTCTAAAGATTACGAATTTATTGTAAGAAGGGTCAACAGAATTAATCACATTGTAAGCAAATGCGATAGGTGTATGCTTTTGTGTAGTGCGCGTATAAGAACTTTGAGGATCTGATTCACTTTTGCTTACATCTTCTAGCATAGTTTCAAAGTCAGCATAAATTACAAAAGGAATGTCTTGTTTGCGTTCGAAATTCTTGAATTTAATTACTGACCCCTTTTCCGGTAGGACAGTGACAATTCCGTTACAGGTATGACTTTCTACATCCTCAACCGTTTTAAAAAACAACAAACAAGTGTCACAAAAATAGATCTGTCCTTTATGCTTCGTTATTTGACTTCTCACCAGTCTCGATAAATTCTTTATGAGACAATAGTGAGATGTTGTGTTGTTTTCTATCCAAAGAAGGTGAATCGTTTTTTTATTTTCATGGCTTTCTGATTTATAAAGCGGGCCTACAACAGTCTTGTTATTTTTTAAGCCAAAAATGATAAAACTTAGGTTTGGATTGTTTTCTTCGAATATTTTAACATCAGATAATGTCATGGGAAACGAAATGTTTTCAGTGTTTAGGACATTGCGAAAATGTACATATGACGAAACCCTTTCAGGATGGTTTTTAGCTGGATAGAGGGCTGCAAGTACGCTCCACAGAAAACAGTGTTTATCGTTGTTTTGAATATTTAAACATGCTTTCTTTTTCTTGATGAATATTGGTAGTTCAATATACGTGGAGCCGCGAAGTGGTTGATATTTATTAACATTAACCTCAATATGCATACAATTAAGAAAAGTCCAACCCGAATCTTGCTCTTCGAATTGGTCAATTTTTGTGCGTATTGTATTGATTACATTTAAATATAAATGCTCAAAATTATAATTTCCATAAACAGGGATATTTTTTGTCATAAACGATTTAGTTTCTTGTTCATTATTTTTGAAAAGTAAAAACTTTGAGAATATTTCGAAGTTGACTTTGACACAAATATGTTTTTTTATGCATTCATCTAAAATGAGTTTGACTTTGTTTCGTATTGAATCTAAAAATACATCAATAGAATGTTCATTTGCGTATTGCGCAGCAATCCTGTAAGATATTATTCGGTTCTGAAATGCTGTCGCTACAATATCTACGCCTTCCACATCGATATGCGGTACAGTTAAAACGTTTTGTTTATGTGTATTACTTCGCAAATGACCTGTCCAGCGCCTACCGCTTATAGATGTGTTACAAACTGAACAGAATGGCATTGTAGAAGCTACTTGCTTGTTTACCTACTAGATATAATTATTAATTTAAGTACCTACCTACATAGAAAGTTACCTATTTTTTAAAGTCAGTATTATAATATTATACGCTTTTAATTTTCTTTTTTATTTCAAATTAATTAAAAAAATTACTTTGAGAGTTTAATATAGTCTACCTACACTACATATATCAAAACATACTATAATAATTCTATCTACCTTTATGAACCTAACTTAATTTAATAAAATAAAAACCATAATAAACCTATGCACACGTTTTGTTTATTTAAAATTAATCTTATCACTAAATGTTGATGGTTTAGAATCTTTAAATAATTTAAACACCGTAATGAGAAACTCTTGTAAAATTTCCCACTCCTTAGTTTGTTCGTTGAGACGCAGCTTTACACTCGTCAACGCTTTTTTATAGCGTTCTTGAGGAGGCGTATTTTGAACGTCGACGACGTTGTAAAGCTTCACCTCAACGTAAAAGTCGCCTTCGGAGACTGTTGCGGTGCGTCGGCTCTGCCCTCCGGAAACCCTCGTCGTGAAGGAAGAAGTCGATACGTTGCCTCCGGCGCTTTGTGATGCGTTAGATGCAGCAACGCTTTCTTCCCCTTTCAGAATCGAAAAGATGTCTGACTTGCGTTTTTTAGACCTGTAAAACAAAGAAAATAAGATATGATGAAATACTGTTATGATAATATTTAGGAACTTTTATCATCATAATTAGATTCAGAGTTAAATAATCATTTAACGTTGCTCACTCCATACAATATACATTATTGTTAAATAATTATTATCATCATCGGTACAGGGATCCCAACCTGAAGCGAGGAAAGTACCAGGGCCGTGAAATTATCGTATTTTGACGTTTTTGGAGCAAAATTATCGTACACTCAGTATAATGGCTTAAAATACATTAAAAAATCATATAAAACGATAATTTTTATTACACTTTGTTTGTGTATACAGAACAGAATCAATGTATATTTAACTCCATACAGGCAGACGGGCTGAGAAGACAGACCACAGTACACAGATTTTATAAGCGTACCAACGTTTTGAAATTAAGAAATAAGCTGGCGCTGTTACCAATAAACAATAGTATCTCAATTTTTTATTGAATATGAGCGTAATTCTCAAACTTTGTGGTGTATGGAATTTATCGTGTATTTGCGTACATAATACGGAGGCCTAAATTATCGTATATACGTTAATTATAGTACGGTACGTTAATTATAGTACGGTTGGGGCCCTGCATCGGTACCTAGTAGTAGTTACCACCAAGCGATAAAAACGATAACCTATCAGATATAATATATATATATATACGTACCACGAAAATTCCGGCTCTTGCAAATCGGGTGGTGTGAAGGATGGTGAATATGATGCATGACCGCGCTTAGCAAGGGCAGCAGCGTTAACGACGGGGGTGATCTTGCGCTTTGAGGCTTTTGGCTTCTTGGTAGGCTGCGACAACACCGACGGTGCTGTGGCCACGATTGCTTCAGATTCGTATTCAGAGTCCGACCTGAGAAAAAAAATAAAAAATGAGTATGGATGGAACAAAGATTTTAAAAAACACGTAATAAGACAATACTCACTCACATATTTCTGTAGATGTTTTCTCGAAGTGTCGTGGCTGCGCAATGTCAGGCGGCAGGCGGGCTGGCGGTGGCTGGCGGAGTCTGGCAGGCGGCGGCTGAGCAGGGTGGCAGGCGGCGGCTGAGCAGGGTGGCAGGCGGTGGCTGAGCAGGGTGGCGGGCGGTTGGCAGGGTCTGGCAGGCAGCAAGATTCTCGAGGATGATGAACCAGCGAAGAATATGTCAGTTTTCTAATTTTACGCGATTTTATAGCAAATACTTTTTATGTGTCAGCAAATAATATTCCAATTCAAAAGATATTAAGTACCCGTACTTTAACAAAACAAGCAAATTTGAAGCTAATGGTCGCACCACCTTTGTCGCACCACCTTTGAAATCGGATCAAAGAAAGATTCCGCCTACTCGGATGACAATATAAAAACTCACACCATTACCCGACTACGATAGATTAAAAGATAGAAAAATTAAAAGTCAGTGCATAAAATATTACAATCATATTTTATGTGTTTAGATAATAAGACGGTATCTAATTATTTGAACTGTACAATACACCACACGGGAAGTATTACTATTTACTTTCTTACATAATTTAAGTTCGTTCGCAAAACAAAAAAACCGACTTCACATGCAGCGCAAGTCATTTTCAGTACTAAGTTTGAGGTATCTATCTCCATATCTCTGGAGATTCTTATCGGATCTCGTTAAAATTAAAATGGAACTACACTGTAAACATATTCTATTAATAATAATATCGTTTAAAAACTAAAAACGAACCGACTTCAATGCCGCGCTATTCATTTTCAGTACCAATTTTGAGATGTTTATCTCAATATCTCTGGAGGTACTCATCAGACCTCGATAAAATTATCATGGTACTACTACACTTGGAATATCTCCTTTCGAACAAAAAAAGAATAATCAAAATCGGTTCATAAACGACGAAGTTATCCGCGAACAAACATAAAAAATATCGGTAGAAATGAGAAACCTCCTCCTTTTTTTGAAGTCGGTAAAAAAATAAAAAAAAAACATTCTCCAAATCCACACACAGTTAATAAATGATGAGGTTCTGAAGTGACAAAAAAATTAAATTATACAGACGAATTGAGTACATCCTCCTTTTTGTGAAGTCAGTAAAAAAAAAAAAAAAAAAAAACAAATCAGTTCATAAATGATTGAGCTATGATATAATAAACAAAAAAGTAATTCGTACAAACGCTATCTGTTAAGTCCTCGTTTTGTTAAGTCGGTTAAAAAGTAATTTGTCCTAAGGCCGCTACACACCTTGAGTTTAAACTGCTCGTTTTCACTAAATAGTGTGACTATACATATGAATGATAGTTTAACTGAATGGTAATAATTATAATTTAAAATCGTTAATAAACCAAAAGAACCAACTTCAAATGTCGCGCTAGTCATGTGCCAAGTTTGATGTGTTTGTCTCCATATCTCTTGAGATAGTCATGAGATCTCGATGAAATTTAAATGAAATTACTTGGAAAGTATGTCCTTTCAAACAAATATAAAAAATATTCTAAATCGGTACAGCCATCTTTGAGTAATCGAGAAGCATACATAAAAAAAGATTCCGACGAATTCAGAACCTACTCCTCGGTTAGGTGTCGGTTAAAATAGCATTTAATTAACTGTACAGTGCAAACTTAATGGTATAAAAATTTATCTGTACCTACAGAACAGTTCAATCGCAGAGTTAAAAACGAACGTGTATGCGAACCCTTAAAAGAAATGCTTACGATGTACATAATTGTTATTCAATCCATTTTACCTTGATACGTTTGTACCTACTATCTAGCGTGTGAACAAAATCATTCATTATATAAGTGTACGGTGTCGGCTGTGGTGTCGGTGAGTGTATCTGTGAGTGTAGTTCTGTAACTATTTGGAAATAACAAGTAAGTACCTAGCTTTTATTGTATAATATTTTGCAACGTACTCTTTTTTGGTTGATTCGAAAATAAAATTAAAAACCAAGTTTCTGTCGTATTATATAATAAAGATTTTCTCAATAACTAGAAATCGAAAAAATAAAATAGGTCTTCATACGACAAAAAGCCCTATTAACCGACTTTAAAAAAAGGAGGATGTTCTATGTTTCACTGTAAATTTTTTTTATTTATTTTTCTCTGTCAATTGTGGTCCGATTTTTTTAATTATATATTTATTTCAAAGATTATACTTTTGTAGTGGTCTCATTGTAAATTTATCAAGTATCTCCAGAGATATGGCGATAATAACTGCAAACTTGCTACTCAAATTGAATACAGTAGCATTTGAAGTCGGTTTTTTAAACGATCCTAATTATTTTTAACATGTTATGTAAATGTTATGTAAAGAAAATAATATTAAAAAATTACATAAAAATGATTATTTTTCGATTGCTGTTTATATTAACTACACACTGATTTAATGTTTAGTTATTTCCAAGTTTAATTTGATTTATTCTGAGTAAAGATTTTTTAAATTAAATTGTGTATTCTTAGTTTTAAACTAATGTGTACCAATTTATATTTTACAGGAACGACAAGCAGCAGGGACAATGAGATCTTCATGAATTTAATAAATTAAAATCCTTTAGATGAAAATGGTGAGTGACTACGCTTGAATTTTTATTAACGTATATACACACATTTCTTTAAAGTACAGAAAATATAAAAGAGCAGATTTTAATTTTGTAATATTTTTTGGTTTATCTGACTATACGATATGCTCAAAACACAGGTAGGTTAGGGTGCGATAATTTATCGTAAGTATTCCAACAAAAAGTCATTACGGCTTTAGTAGAAGTAGTAGAACAGGTTTATCTGACTATACGATATGCTCAAAACACAGGTAGGTTAGGAATCGCAATCGGTGGAGATAATCCGACCTTGGGCTCCCAGAGTGAAACTTACCATGGATCACTTAACCGATTGTGTTTAGACATCGCAAACGGCGAGAGATAATCCTGCCTTGGACTCTCAGGATGATACTTACCATGGATCATCCAACCGTATGTGTTACGAACACAGTTGATCAAAACTATTACTCCGGGGTCATTGAGAGTTCTAAAACACGTCGATCAAAATTATTACACCGGAGGCTTTGAGTTCTAAAACACAAGTGGTGAGAGATAATCAATTTTTAGTTATTGGGTGTTCTACTCCAGCTACATCTGTTGATTAAACGATATACCCAACTGCAACAAGTGAGCGCAGCAAGCGGAGCGAACGCAGTTGGGTATATCGTTTAATCAACAGATGTGGCTGGAGTAGAACACCCAATAACCACCTACTCGCGTATCATTAACTCGTGATCTTGACAAGAAATTTTAACCCTTAAGTTACGTCTAGCACGTAAACAGAAAAGAAATGAAATATTATATTACAGGCAGAATAATTTTACTATATACAATAAGAAGAACTTTTGGAAAAAAAAATAAACAAGAGAATATCGCAAGGCGCGGATCTATTCGTTCTATCGGTTACGCTAGTACCGCACCACTCCCCTGTCGTCTTCATGTAATGTCTCGGCAGACTTCCAGAAAGCTCCTCTGCAGCGACCAGTTTCCAGAGACAATGGTGGTAGTTGAGAGGTGAAGTAGAGCCCTGAAATCTACGAGGGTGGGCAATTAGTTCCACATCGGAATTGTGGCCTTGGATGCAGTAGAGACCGAGTGATGACATGATAGGTAATGAGTGCAAATGTAATAACTAGTTATCAAGGATGATGCTGCCAAGGTTGACATGATAGGTAATGAGTGCAAATGTAATAACTAGTTATCAAGGATGATGCTGCCAAGGTTTAATAATAAACATAAATGATAAAAGCAATAGAAAAGGAATACATGAAATAATCCGTCACACAAAGCTACATTACAACAATCTTAATTTTAAAATATTACAACAAGGTATCGCGGCGTGTAGAGGCTCACCATACACGTCATGAAAAATATTGATCATATGATTATAATTTATAACTGCTAATAAAAATATTATTCATTTACTAGATGCTTAAGTAGTAGTAGAAATATATTTAAGATATATTTTATTATTAAAATTACATTTCAACTATGTTCGTGTGACGGCTTTATGCTCCAAGACATACATGAACTACCAATGACTTTATATGATAAAATATCGGTAATCATTCACAACTCACCCAAGTCCGGGGGCTTGCACTATTTGAATTATTAATATTAGTTAATTTCAAGTATTTAATCTATTATTTACGTATAAATAATTAAATGAAAAGAGATGATCTTCAATCTCTCGTATCGCAGTCTTTTTCCGACACCGTTATTATAGATGGTTTATGGTTTTTAGGTTTTCTTTTATGAGGTTTTATAGCTAGTTTATAGTATTTAATGTTTTAGATAAATAATTACATGAAATGTAATGTAACACCAATAAGGTTATTTATTGAGTGAAGTGTGTAGTAAAGACAGTAATCTTGCAAAGCTAAATAGCATATTGCCTTCTCATTTTCACGCCGCTTTGCATGGACATGACTGAAGAGGGCCGCCACCTCACCCACGCTAGAATGCAGGACGACTGCTTAACATCCGAAGCATCGTTTATATTTGCCACGAATAAAATGCAGCGCACGCCGCCATCTAGATACTAATCTAATCCAGATATCTCCGCTGTTAAGCGCAAGCGCCACGAGTTGGATGACTACACTAATTCCTTTCTAGAGCGAAAAATTAACTCAATCGTCACCAACTCCATGCAGACGGCGATTTCTGCGGAGATGTCCATATTAGTCGACAGCTTAAAAAATATATCTACAGCAGTTATGGACAATAAGGGCGACAACGACGGTATAAAAAATCTCCTAAAAGAAGTTAACAACAAACTCGATGACATGGATAGGTCGCTGCTGCGCGGCGAAGAACGTCAAAATAAGTTTGATGTTCGACTCAGTTGTTTGGAGGAGAAAGCTGTGGCAGAGGACAGAACGACGGACAAGGTCCTTTGGCTTGAGGGCAAAATCGCCGCCATGGAGCAGCAGGCTCGAGCGTGTAACGTTGAGCTGGTGAATGTCCCGGACAAGCGCGGTGAGAACCTCCCTGCCATTATCACCCAGATTGGATCCTTTATTAGCTGTGAACTGAGTCCCAGGGATATGCTAGCAGCACACCGTGTCCCACATGCTGACCCCAAAGACACGCGTCCCAAGAACATAATTATCAAATTCTCATCTATTATTCTTCGAGATAATTTCCTAGCTGGATTTAGAATGTAGAGGGGAGTGGACTCCGCACAGATCTCCATTGCCGGTACACCACGTAAATTATACGCTAATGAGCATCTTACTCTAAACAATAAAATCCTATTTCGCGAGTGCCGTAATAAAGCTAAGGAACTGCAGTACAAATATGTGTGGGTGAAGCACGGCGTCATCCTACTGCGTCGCGCAGACACCAGCCCCGTTAGGGCTGTCCGTAACGCAAGCGACCTCTCAAAAATAAAATGAATAATAGGTATTTCTCGACGGCTAAGTGACATAATAATCGTAACTATATGTATATATATTATTAAGCCGATTTGTATTTTGTTAATTCATATTTTCTCAATTACACAAAATCTGCTAATACTTTCAACGTTTTTTTACGTTTATAATGTCAATTATTTGTTATATATGTTAACATACGTGCTTTGATTATGAGCAGATATCATAACTTAACGCGTACGTCGGTCGCGCGTACGAATATACGTTGTGTTATATATAGCACCACACTGTGACGTTGACATCAGCGGCACGCGAGTTGCTACGCGCCGCGTATGGCGCGCGTCGGTCACGCGCGTCAGCGCCGCGTACGTCGGTCGACTGACGCGCTATAGAACGCTATGAGGCCTGAATTCCTCTGTCGCTGACGTCGGTCGCGTACGTCGGTCGCGCGTACGAATAAACGTTGTGTTCTATATAGCACCACACTGTGACGCTGACATCAGCGGCGCGCGAGTTGCTACGCGCCGCGTATGTACGCGACCGACGTCAGCGACAGAGGAATTCAGGCCTAAATAGCTTAATAATAAGAAATGTCATTATCGTTTTGCTCCATAATTATCTTAAATTCTTACAATACAAACAGTCTAAAATTAACAATTCGATACTACTATTACTATTGCTTAATGTACAAATGTTACGTAAAAAATTTGTTTTGGTTTCCACGTAGCCACTTACTCGTATATTATGCATATATGCCATATAATGCGTGCATACAACAATATAAATCGTACTCGTTAGCCGACCGCGACAGTCCTGATCTCCATGTTCTGACACTTATTGACATAACATAACTATGGATGTAGAACCTATTTCTGTGTATTATCAGAACTGTCGCGGTTTGAGAACGAAATTACATGCTCTCTATATGAATACCTTAATGCACGCATATGACATAATAATTTTAACTGAGACTTGGCTGACCGGTGACATATATGACAACGAATTGCTCGATTCCCGCTATGTGATATTCCGATGTGACAGAGATCGCGAGCGGAGTGGGAGGCGAGACGGCGGCGGGGCGTTGGTGGCCGTGCAGCGCTGGCTTGCCGCTGCGGCGCGCGCGCGCCTCGTCACGCCACCCTCGCCGCCGCCGCCCCTCCAGGCACCGCTGCCTGACACCATCATTGACTACCTTACAATAGAATTAGAGTTTGGTTCTAATATTTAATTGCTATGTTTAGCATACATACCGCCCGGTCTAAAGGCACATATTTATATGTCTTATTTTGACTACTTAAATGACATTCTTAACCGTACAATGAATAGCCCGTATTTTCTCTTTGGTGATTTCAACTTGCCTACGATTGGATGGCACCCGAGGGACGGCCGCATGCAACCTATGCTCAATCAATCCAATACTCGTACTCTAAATTCATTAATTAACTTTATAACTAATACTGGTGGTTATCAATACAATTACATCAAAAATAAAAATAATAAAATACTCGATTTGTTTATAACCAATCAAACTAAATGTGAGTTAAAAGAGTGTTCAGTACCATTATTGCCAATAGATACACATCATCCGGCTTTTTATAGTATTATACATATGGAACGTAATTGTAAATATTTACGTAAATCCTCTCAAACGAGGTGTTGTTTTGCAAAAGCTGATTACCAAATTATAAATAGTGAAATTATGAACATAGACTGGCTTGAGCGATTTGAAAACGAATCACCGAAGACAGCTGTGAATATTTTCTATGAAATAATTAATGATATAATAGATAAAAATATTCCAAAAAAATAATATATGAATCCAACTTTGCTGTTTGGTTTAATTCATCTCTGCGGCATATATTTAAAAACAAAAATAAATCTTGGATTAAATGGAAAAAATATAATAATATATCTGATTACGAAACTTTTTCTATATATAGGGAACGTCTGCGTGTAATTTCGTCGGTTTGTTATAATAACTACATATCTAAAGTAGAGGATTGCATCAAAACTAATGTCAAGTTTTTCTGGTCTTATATCTAATAAGAAAAAATGTAACGACATCCCCAGCTGTGTTCATTACAAACAAAACACAGCAAGCGACCCCTTAGAAATATGCAACCTCTATTCAATTTTTTTCAATTCTGTTTTTGAGCCTTCATTAGTTACTACAGATTTCTCACTAAGCTACATTCAAAATTTGGAATCTCATACGTCAGATACTGAAATTAGTAATATTTATCTACCAAGGGATAAAATTACACTTGAACTACAAAAATTAGATTCCAGTAAAGGAGCTGGCGAAGACGATATCCCACCATTATTTTTAAAATGTACGGCTAGCTCAATATCCTTACCCTTATTCTATATTTTCAATCTGTGTCTACGTGAAGGTGTATGTCCTCATATATGGAAGGTAGCTCGAATCGTACGAGTAGGTAGTTACGTAGTTCATAAGAGTGGTCCTAAAAAGGATATTGAAAATTATTGCCCAATATCCATATTACCGACCCTATCAAAGCTACTCGAAAGACTTGTCCACAATTTAATTTACCCAAGTCTTCATAATAACATTATATCCAACCAACATGGTTTTGTGCGACGTCGTTGGACTGTTACAAATTTACTTGTATATACAACTGATTTGTTCGATAATATAGATAACAATGAACAAACCGACAGTGTATATACTGATTTCAAAAAAGCTTTTGATAGGGTAGATCACAAGATACTATTAGAAAAAATTGCATTTAATGGTATCCGCGGTAATTTGTGGCGCTGGTTCAAATCATACATTAGTAACCGTAGTCAGAAGGTAGTAATTAATGGTTATGAATCTAACATGGTCAATATTAGCTCAGGGGTCCCGCAGGGGTCGATATTAGGACCACTTCTTTTCATTTTATACTTAAATGATATTGACAAATGTTTTAATACATGTAACTTTTTGCTATATGCAGATGACCTAAAAGTATATCACACAATTAATACTTACCAAGATCATATAGATTTCCAACATGATTTAGACAGATTATCACTATACTGTGAAGAGAATAAATTAGCTTTGAGTCTTAATAAATGTAAATCAATTACTTTCACGCGTAAAAGAAAGATTAGTAATTATACATACACCTTATGTAACTCAAACCTGGATAAGACACAAGTCATTAAAGACCTAGGAATAACCCTCGATACTAAATTGACCTTAGATATACATATCCAAAACATAACCGCACGCGGTTTCAAAATGTACAATCTTGTTATAAGATCGTCTAATAAATTTAAGCGTGAGTCGACGTATTTGTTGTTGTATAAGTCACTGGTTCGATCAGTTGGAGTACGCTGTCTCTGTGTGGAGCCCATATTATAAGTGTTATATTCATGATATTGAAAGAGTACAAAATAAATTCTTGCGTTGTATGTATTATAAATGTCACAATCATATAGTATCTTACGACATATTGTTATACAAGTACAAGTTATTGGATTTAAGTTTAAGAAGACAAAAATTGGATGCTATGTTATTGTATGATCTCTGCCATAACAGATACGACTGTCCGGAACTCGTCGTTCGACTTAGCTATAAAGTACCCGCCAGAACCAACTCACGTATACCTACAAAAACATTCGCACTCGCTTCGTGCCGCACCCAGGCCGGAGATCGATCTCCATTACAACGTATGATGAAGTCTTACAATGACAACTTTATTATTATTATTTATTTATTATCAGATAAGTTACATCCATTGGTTAGTAGGTAGTTGTCTATTTTCTATGTTAGTAAACGTGTAATTAAATATATTAACATCTTCTCATCAAACATTTTAAAACATAAACAAAGTTTCTTTAGCAGAGTCTATTAAAGGTACACTGGTTTATTTCTGACGCTCAGTACTCTTACAAATTGCGCCATAATACGCGAGTTGTATCAATCTGCTACTGTTCTCAGAATGCTGTTAGGACTGCCTCGAATCCTCCCGAGCACGGAAGCCGTCTTTTTGCGAATAACTGCAAAAAAGTCATCAGTGTGAGCCTGCGCAAACATTGTCGAAGCACTGCAGAACCGAGGCAGGCCCAACAACATTCTAAAGGCATTATTATATTGGATGCGTAGAGCACTGAGCGATCTTTGAGTACAGTTGACCCATAGATTGCCGGTGTAGAAGCTTTGACAGTACGTCTTGAAAAGGGTGATTTTGACTTCCTTACTACACCGAGCAAATCTACGAGTCAACATGTTACTTCTGACCGCCAGTGCCCTACGTTCCCGTTCGACATCACCCTTAAGGTTGTCGGCAAGAATATGACCTAAATATTTAAAATTATGTGTCCGTTTGATCTCTAGACCATTTAAAATAAGTTTTGGACAGGTATCAGGACATTTGCCGGCGGACTTAAAGACCATGTATTCACATTGTAGATGAGACCATGCGATGCAGCATACCTCTCGCAGATTTCAAGCATCTGTCCTATAGACCCCGCAGTTGGACCCAGCAGCATCATGTCGTTCGCATAACTGATGTTGTTGACGGCAACTCCACCAACACGACAGCCGACACGCATGCTGCTGAGTTCAACTAAAAGGTCGTTTATGTACAGGTTGAAGAGCTTGGGAGACGTCAACCCTCCCTGTCTCACCCCGAACTCCAACCTGTATGGTTCTGAGAGGACGTTAGACCACCTCACCATATTGGTCTGGTTACTATACCAATACTGGAGGAGCCTGAGCATGCTTGGCGGCACACCACTGTCCTCCAACTTTCTCCAAAGCACTTTATATGAGACGAGGTCAAATGCCTTGGAGAGATCGAGGAAACAGGCGTATACCGGTGTCCTGCGATTGGTATAGTACTGAACGGTGTGTTTGAGACTTACTATTGCGCTTTCAGTAGATAGCCCGGGTCGGAACCCGAACTGTGCGTCATGTAGACTCATATAGTTATCGATTTGAGAATCAAGCACACCGTCCAATATTTTTGCTGCAGTGGTAGCCAGGGAGATGGGCCGATAGTTATTTTTGTCTGAAATATCTCCTGTTTTATTTTTAATTATAGGTACCACGATAGTCTTCATCAGGTCCTCAGGCCATCATGAGTGATTCACACAAAGATTAAAAAGTAAAAATAGGACTCGCGGTAGATGAGCACCTGCGTGCTTATAATGCTCGATACTGAGCCCATCGTGTCCGGGGGATTTTCCTCTACTCATGTTGGTGATAATTAACTGGATTTGCCTTGCAGAAAAAAGTAGTCTCTCATCACCCACACGACAAGGTCCAGGCAACGGTATTGAGTGTGATGTCCCGAGTGGAGATTGAACTCTAAAATGACCTTTGAATAGGTTTGCGATATCTGCTGGCTCACTCACACCTCCCACATTCACCGGAAGCCCAGGCTTGATGTCGAGTTTACTCGTGGTGTTCCAAAACTCGCCAAAGTTTTTATTGGAGCGATGACAAGCTATCTGATCCATTTTTATCTGGTCTTGGTTTGCTTGACACCACTTAAGGCGAGATTTGAAAATCCTACGAGTTTCAATCATACGTTTATAAACCTTACCCGATTTAGGTCTACTGGATAAAGTCCATGTTTGAAAAGCAATCCTGGCCTCCCGGTGGGCGTCCCGCACGTGTAAGTCCCATCCGCTTAAAGGCCTACCCTTCCTACTGCCATATTAATTAAGTATTTCCGTGTAAAAGTTGAATCAATGTTTTAATAAAGCCCTGAATTGCCTGCGGTAAATGAGATAGGTACTAAAACTAAGACTAAACGGTGTTCCAGTGTTCCTAGCTAAACTTGAGAGCTAGTGTGTACCTACTCTCTTGTCCTGTAGTCTATTGCTGTAATTATTTCAGTAACTTATTGAAAAAAACGTTTAGGTAATATATGGTGGTTTAGGTAATATCATAAATGATGATACAATATATCATTATCATCAAGTTTTTTTGACAATATACTAGCGTAATTTCACTTTTAAAATGTGTTATTTTGAATGTCTAAAATTAGGACTACAACCTTTTTATTTTTATGTGAAAATTATAGTAGTAGTATAATTTAAGTGGTCATGCCAGAAAGTGAATTTTTCATGAATTTGTACCATAAGAACATATCATATATCGAAAGTGGTTGTGCCAGGAAGAACCACACTACCACTAATTAATGAATTTAAATTAATATTAAAATAAATTCATTTTTTATTTCTAGTTTTTATTTTAATTAATAGTTATAGTTAATATTTTAGTTTTATTAGTTTACTAAATTGTAGGTACTTGAAATTTATGTATAATTAATTTTTTTTATTTTATAATTAAACTAATCACTTTTTGTTAAATCACTTATTTATCTTTCATGCTTTTATTGGTTTACATTTCAAGTTTTCATCTATTAATTAAAATCGTTTTATATTTATAGGCCCAAGAACATGACTGAACTGCTTGCTCTTGACTCCGCTGAGGAAGATTTGGTGATTGAACAACTTTCAAACGCATACCGGCGCCGCATCGCACATGTTCCATCAACTCCGAGAAAAGCTCGGTCATCGGCACCTTCCAGCCAAGTTGCCAACCCACCGCCCCCACCTAGCGTCCTCTTCGAGAATGCGCTGTCGTACCTGCATCGCCGGCGAGAAAATACTCGAGTACAACTTTTCGACACGCATAGCGAAAACGACGAAATCGACAATCGCGGTATGAGTCCCGGACACACCTGTGTAATATGTTTTCTTATTTTATAAATAAACATCCAAAAGCGAGTTAGAGAGTGAAACAGATCGAAGAATGGAAAATATTATTTTGGGCTCTAAACATACCACTCGGAAAGAATACTATTTCTGAACAATAGCCAACCTCAAATAGATAGATAGATAGAAACACTTTATTGGACACCTTATTAAACATACAGAGTAATTACTTAACAACTAATTATAATAGTGTAACAATAGGTCTTATCGCTAAAAGCTATCTCTACCAGACAACCTTTAGATGGAGAAATATGTTAATAGATACGGCGGTGTATGGTGCAATTAAAATAAGACATAACTTTTAACGGATATCGTAGAATGTGGCAACATTACCATATTTTTAGAAAGAAATCTATGTACTTCTTTATCTATTAGACGCAAGAAAATGAAACTTTTGTTATACACTTATTATACGTTTGTCTTACGATTTTTGCTGTTTATATTACACAAAACTCATTAATTTAAGCTGTAGCCGTAAATTAAGAACGTGGGTAAAATTGACACATTTTTGGTAACTTTACCTATGCATTGTATTCCGTTATTATTGCATACAAAATAATTCACTAGGCAAAGATGACAAAAAATACTTCCGTTAGTTTTTAAACTGAAACAGAAAAGAAGAAAAGTAAGGATAAAAATTGGCAACACCATCAACAGGTAAAGTTGCCAAAGGATTCATTGCAATTTACATACAAATATGATTTGACTCATAGGGTTGTCAAAAAACGGGAACAACAAACTTTTTTTTTTGCAATATACCTAATTATGCATAATATATTTTTATATTTTGAAAAAGGGGAAAGCAATATTTAAATGCAAAACAAAAAAATACTTTTGTTTCTTTATTGTAATGTTAAAAGTGAATATAAAAATGGCACATTTTTGTACTTCTTAGGTCAGGCTTATTTTTTAAACTAAATAGTATTAGGAACTAGTAAAAACAGTCTTAATTACTTTTACTTAAAAATTAATAATCACTTTTTCAAATCTTTTTATCATGAAAAGTATCGCTCCTATTATTTTTCTTTAAATATTCATGGACCAGAATTCGGAGATCAAGTTGCGTCAGTGGAGCTCCGTAGTCTGAGGCCACAATAAGAACTTTCACAAGGTTCAGTTCTTCTTCTGGCGCCAATTTAAAGGGTGGCCCTGGTTAGTCAGAATGAATTTTTTTAACTTTTTTTTCAATAGTTCTTCTTGGTATGCTAAAAGTTTTTTCGGCCTCGTAAGAACTCATTCTTTTTCTTTCCACCATCTCAATAGCTAAGGCCATCATCTCATCGGTGTAATTTTTATAGGCCCTTGCCCCAAGTTTTCTTCGGTCTCGTTTTTTTGGGGGCATTCTGAAACAAAGAGATACTTATCAGATAAGCACACATAAGCGTAAAGCATTCACAGAGTCCCGAGAAGCCCGTGAGGTTAAACAGAAAAAAAAAACAGATCATGGGAGCATTTTGTCATTTAAAATTACTTTGTACTAAAAGATTTTCATCATGAAAATAATCGAAGTTATTAATGCACTTTTATGCGTTAGTAGCGCGGGATGTTCATATTATACACATAGGTACCAATATAAAAACAAAACATTCACACGTATCAAACAAAGCACACAATTTCACCACAATTGTTGGACGCCGGTTTCACAGAAGCACACAATGAACAGCCATATTGAAATAATCGTCAGTGTTTCCAGTAAGAAAATTATAAAAAATGTTACTTTACGCTATTGAAAAAATACTACTATTTAAATTCCGTTTATTTAATTGCAGTTTTCTAAGTTAGGCATCTTTAAGTAAATTACCTATAGTCCCCGTCACGAGAAGCTATAAATTATGTAAACAAGTGTTCAGGAGTTCACACCATTTGGACCAACAAAAAAAATGAATTTGTGAAAATAAACTCGAAACTCGAATGACGCGTTTACTTCAAAATGGCGTCCCGATAGTTTACAATCCCTGCGTCCGGTACCAAGAAACACAAACGATAGCGCTTTGCGTCGTTAAAATATGATCCGACTAAATTAAATAGGTTGTTACTTTCATATAACCCGTCTATATTTCATGTCGATTGAATATGGTCAATTTATTATTATCTCGCAGTATAAAATGTTTACTTAGTAAAAGATGTTTGTTTACATAATTTATAGCTTCTCGTGACGGGGACTTTACAATATGGAAATCTTGCCACGGGTTTGGTAATGTTGCCACATTCTACGGTACTAAATCAATACAAATACATACCGTGATAAAAATAAAACGGGTGGATGCTTTACCTGCATCGCCGGCGAGAAAATACTCTCTACATGTAGCTTTCATATATGTGATTCAATTACGATATGGAAACTTGGAAACTATATACTATGGGGGAGCAGTCATTTCTCGACTTGTTTCCATATTGTAATTGAATCATATTTATGAAAGCTACGTGCATGCAAAGTTTCATGCTTTCTTCCGGATGTGACCGTATTTCAAGTTAAGGACCCGTACTATATGTTTGTACAGATAATTAATAGATCCGGGATCAAACGAAGTGGAGTGGTATGGGGACATCTCTGCGCAACTATTAAGTATACTCGTGTAAGTATGTTGCCCGATTTTCTGTATCTATTTACTGAAAATTATCATATGGAAAACATAAGATTACTTAAAATAAACGGTATACTGCAAAAAATTAAACATGGGCAGTCAATAAATAACAAATATTTTAAGATTAATGAAAGAATATTCTAAAAAAAAAAAAAAAGTTGAAAAGAAAGATAAATCGTGAAACATACCTGGGTTTAATAGTATAAATGCGTGATGTAATTAAAGTTCTCATACCAACCACCCCCTTACGTCAGATCAAGGATCGATGAACATATATATCTATACCTATATACATTTTTAACAGCTAAGTACTGTTTTAACAGTAAGTAAGGCTTATTCACTTAAAATGTATACTTTGTATTTTGTTTTATATAGCTGCGTATATTATTAATACAGCGTTAACATTTTTATGAGGATCAGATTTTAGAACTTTTTTTCGAGATCATCATATATGATCCGTCTGTTTGCAGTGAACTCTGAAATGACCTGGAAAGTGTTCAATTACAGCGAATACTGCATATTTTTTATGGCATAAACTGATTTGATTAGGAACATCTTTCAGAGCAATTGTCATATCAACATCAAAAAATATGACGTCATTTAATTTGTGTGCTTTGTTAAAATTTTGTTACAGCATGGTGATTTTGTTATGATGTTTTCTTCATCGTGTATAACAGACAAAGCTAAAATCCTGTAATGCTAAAATTTCTGTGTCCGAAAGAATTAATTCGTTCAAAGGTACATACTAACACTGCCTTTCTTCCACGCGATTGCAACTTGAATATGTTTCATAAATATTTGAGCTAAATAATTGACCACATAAAACAGCATGGAGTACAAATGCAATCGTACTAGTGCAATCAATAATTTTGATGTTATTTTGTATTGTCGTGTTACAATGTTTCATTAGAATTTCAGTTCTTAAGGCATAAACTTCTTTGAAATATTCTTTGTTCGCTACAATTTTTATTAAATTTAAGGGAATCAAAAGCGCATGTGTTATTTAAAATCACGTTTTGAACTCCAGAACTCCTGTTTACTTCAGGATATGCAAAACGGAGGTGTACAACCACGTCCTCCGTAAGAGTGGAAGCGTGCTGTCGTGGATGACGACGTGGTAACCTCGATTCCTGGGTCAACTGGTACCGCGGTTCGCGGCGTTTCTAAGGTGGTTGAATTTGAGGTTATAACCTACCTGATGGTTTAGTTCGAGTCTCATGCAAGTGGGGTTTTCCCTTTCTAACAATGGATGTGATCACATTCTATTATTAAGATTTTGTGCTACTTCCCTGACTCGTCGTCGATGAAGTCCACGTGGCTTGAAGATCACAAGGTTCACCACAATACGCGAGGTTGAGTCCAAAGGTTTATATATAAATTACGACTGCGCCCGGTTGCGCTCGAGTCGTGTTCAATCACAAATTCACAAGGATTTGATTGATGAATGATTACATTAAAAAACAACAAAATGCATACGCGATACCAAAGCAAAAAACGATTCGTCACCCGAATGATTCACACAGCTGGGAGCCGGCGAAAATCACAGACCACGCTAAGTGATCACAGACTAACTCACTCGCGTTTCATTGCGCCGCGTATGGCGCGAAATCAAATTTGATACGGGACGAAACAGACATAGATTACCATTTGGAATAATATCTATCACATTTTATTTGTTTTTGGTTTGGTGGATTCCAGCAATGTTTTTTTTTCAAACCAGTATTACTTTTGTTACCCCAGTTTTCTTTCAAGGTGGGTTTTGGAGAAAATGCAGAAACATGTGGAAATTCAGTAGTTGAACCGACTGTTTCTGAATCATTTTCTACTGGTAACTTTTTTGAACTCTGTATTAAGTCTTTATTTGCCTCATTTTCAAAAAAATGTGTAGTTGCAGATTTTAATTCACCGGACAAATATTCAGAATGTCTTATATAAAGTCGTCAACCCTAATCAGTTTATGTATGTTGCCCAGAAGGAGATGTTTTACATTTTTAAAATAACGTTCTACATTGCTACTACTGGGTACGTTACAATCAGTTGGAAAATATTTACACATCAAATTTGACCACAATGGTATTTTCGTCAGTATTTGTCTAAAAGGATCTATTAAATCTGGCAAATAGTAAATGTTTTCGAAGTCAGTATTATCACTTAAGTCAGCATAAACTTTTTCTTTAATAACACTATTATCAAACGATGAGAGAAACTCGTTCTCCATGCGATTCTCATTACTATCAAATATAGAACTAGCGTATTCATTATTTGTACTGTCCTCATCATTCTCTGAAACAGAAGTAGCAGTTTCATTTCTTTCACGTGTTTCGTCTAACTCTTCATTAACTATTGCCTTAACTGTATGGATTCGGATTTTATATTGTACACTTGGAAGTGTAAAAGCCACACAATAAAAAAAATAAAATAAATAATACTTATAGCTTTGTTTAAAAAGTTTTTCTCCATTTTAATTCACTAGAACTAAAACTGAATAGGTATAGGAGAATATACTTATCGTGCGGAGCCAAAGACAAAACAAAAAATAATATTATTTGAATATAAAAATAATAATATAATTTGAGGTGGCGTAGTGCAAGAATGGTCGGCTTTGACGCCAGAGGTACCGAGTTCAATCCCCACCGTGCACAACATCGTTAAGAAACCCCCAAGCCCCGCATGGTGGTAGGACACTATCTAGTGTCCGCCTGACCAGCCACCACCCTCAAGTTAGAAAATCTGTCGCCATATATCAAATGTGTTCCGGCAGCTATCCTTGAGAGCCAGTTTTCATTCTAAGCCTAGCGTGCTACTACCCTCGACCGCATCATCGCTTACCAACGGGTGAGTTTGTGGTCAAACGCTAGCCTATAAGAAATTTAAAAAAAAATAAAAAAATGTAATTTGCGGTGACGTTTAACTTTACGTAAATAGACCAATGTTGTCAGTGACTTAATTTTGTAGAATATGCCCGCAAATGCGTTTTTGTTATTTAAAAAGCACGATGTATGTGCTATATGTGTATGAAACAGTACACGGAAGTTGCTAGCAATGTAAGGCTACAATAAAGATTGAAACAGAAGAAAAAAATGATTTAGTCTATTTGAAATACCACACACATACTGAAAAAATAATAAAGATTGGTTGCTTCTAAAACCAATATTACCATGCGATCCCATTGATTCGCATAATTTTATTGCTTATTTACTTAGACATAACGGGTTACGCATAATTTTAAATGGCATAATAGTACTGATAAATGTTTTCAAAAATAATGAACAGTCTTCTTAGAACGTTTTACTGTATGAATACTGTCCATAGGAGCCTATGGAAGAGGTAGGTACCTGCCCTTAAGGAATTAAAGAGCTGCTGAAGCTGTTGAACTGCTGAAGCTCCTCCGGCTTTTTAAAGCTTCGTTGTGATTCCGTCTTCTCCTGGGGCTTTTCCATTTTTGAGTTGTTTAAGGGCCATCACGATTTCGTCTCGGCTAATTTCGGGCAGATCTTCTGTGAAGTGGCGGGTTAAGGTGGCTCTAGAATCCTCAGTATCGGGTTCGGGCCTTGAAGCTTGCGATGCGTAGAGCTTGCCGTAGAAATCTTCAACTTATAGTCTTCAACGTATAAGTCTTCAACGTATGAGTTGAACTGAACGCAAATAAATATTTTACACAATGTTTCACTCAATTGATGCTATAAAATCCTCAGTACTAACATAGTTAAGTATAAGTAAGTAGTTTATTCTCTTACAATTGTATTTGGTTTCTCTTTCATGTTCACATGCTTACTAACAAGATTGTAGAGCAGTGGCAGTGGACCTTGTATGAACCTAGTAGTTTTCCCAAATGTAGTTCTGGTAGTTGCCGTAAATATCCTGTCCTTCCTGCGTCTTTGTGAGCATGAGCATTCTGCCTGGATTTCTTTGGTTACTAGCATGTGCTGTTTGCTGATTATACTCTCGGTAAAGATCTGCCTGGTCGATGGTGTTCCATATTCCTTGTATAGGTCAGATGTCGTGTACCATCTTGGTTTGAATGTCATTACCTTCAGTAAGGCTTTATGTGCTCTTTCTAGTTTCATCAAGTGAGTTTTCGCCGCTGATCACCAAACTGGTATGCAGAATGTCATCATTTAATTTGCTAAAGCGTAATAAATTAATATTAGTGATTCAAATTATTTATAATTATATTTATGATATGTCTGTTGGATGTAAACGTAGATAAGATGCATTAATTATTATATTTTTAATGCCTATGTCATGATCGTACTTGATCAAACTCCCTAAATTAATTAAGTACTAAATATTTTTTAAAAATAAAACCCAGAAACATATAGTGTAGACGAAAGGTCAAAAGATAAATCCGTAATAAAAGAAGATAGGATACATATTAACAACACCAAAAATTAAATAATTTAATTTTTAAACGAACGCACCATATCAAGAAGTATTTTTCATTGTTATCCATCATGAATTCTCATCAAGAATTTTACCCATTGTTTGGCGAAGTCTACAGAGACGTGTTGAACAAACGCGGACCAGAAGTCAATAAAAACTACTAGTACTATGTGGTGGAAACGTGTTTGGATGTTTGCCGTGATACTCCATGCTCCAACACAAATATCACTACAGGTTAATTTAATAGCGGATAATTTAGGTGACTAAATATTTTGATTTATGCTTTCATTGTAATATTGTCGATGATAATTATACATGATCCCAAATTGGTTTTATAGTATAAATATCCCGATGGAGAGCTTATTAAGCACTTTGGCTCTCTATCCGAGCAAGAAAGAACTTGTTGATCTGATCAACAAGTTCTAGAGAGAACGTCACACGGCTGCTGACCAACCATGTTTTTCAAAGCTCCCGTTGAAAAAATGCATTTATATTTGTGAAAAAATGTCCAAACCCAATCGACGTTAAGACGAAAATGCGACCTTGACTATTGTGAAATTTGTCGAGGAGCATGTACGTAGTAAGAATTGGCCCCCGTCCAGCGAAACATCAATTAGAAATGCAATAGTTAATTAATAATAATACCAGCTGCAAATGTCGAAGAAAAAGACCAAGTAATCTTAAATTCCTTATTAAGTTTAATCTGCATAGCGTTCGGTAAAGTAAAACCACATTGTCAATGACGTAAGCTACATGTGACGTCGACATTGCTATTTTGATCTATCACTAGTATTAAATGGTGCGGTATTAACATTGTTATTATTGTTTTATAATTATAGTGAAAGTGTATCTGTCGCTGTTTCTAGGAAGTGAAGTCACGCGATGTAATCAGTGATCATCAGGATCTCATCGCGTGACCTCACTCCAGAGGAAGAGCGACGGATTCGCTCGAAACCTAGGCCGAGAAAATTCGACTAAAGGTACGTGAATTACAGCCGGTACTCGTATATAACATTAATAACATTCTTATTGTTTGTTTCAGTTGGGTATTACGTACACACCACTCGTTCATAATAAATAAAACATCAAAAAATACCCAGCTCTGCCAATAGGTCAAGTTAACACGTTATCAATTTGTGGAGCGGTTGAGCCAGTGAACCAAAATAAAACAATATATCGCTCTGACCTCAATTTGTCCATTATTTTGGTCGCCTGTGTCAGAATTCCGATATTTTTAACAACTATGTAACTTAATAATAAGGACAGTTTACCATCAGACGCTGTCCTTTTTAGGGTTACGAACCCAAAGGGTACCAACGGAACCCTATTACTGAGACTCCGCTGTCCGTCTGTCTGTCTGTCTGTCTGTCTGTCTGTCCGTCTGTCACCAGGCTGTATCTCATGAACCGTGATAGTTAGACGGTTGAAATTTTCACAGATGATGTATTTCCGTTGCCGCTATAACGACAAATACTAAGAACAGAACAAAGTTAAAAATTAAAGAAAAGTTTAAAAAAAGTTTTTTACGATAGCGCAGCGCCACCTATCTAGTTGCTAAGATGGCGCTATCGTCTTTACCTTAATCTGAATCTCGGAAGCGGCTCCAACGATTAAATAAAATTTAGTATACCTACAGGGGATTTCGGGGGCGATAAATCGATCTAGCTAGGAGTCATTTTCAGAAAATGTTGTTTTATTCGTGTTTTCAATAATCAACTTTATTGATAATCAACTTAAAATATACTCTTCCCGACATCTATTGGCGAGTAGAAGTACTGTATCAGTAAAGCAGTTAGTTGCTCTCAATTAAAAAAAATAGTATTATTATTCGTCAATAGATGTCGGGAAGAGTCATATTTGTCTGTTTAAGTGGCAAAAAATACCGAGCAAAGCTCGGTCAACCAGATATTTAATAATATTAATTACTACAATTACTATTACCACTATTACTATTACTACTATATAATACTATTCTACCTTTGTGTTAACGTTTACTTAGTTGGTGTTAGAAGTTCGTTAGAAATTCGACAGATGGCGTTCGGAACCCTCCGTGTTCGGGACAAAGTCTGACTCGCACTTGGCCAGTTTTATTATTTATTTGTCCTAACATTAATTCAATCGTAACTGCAAGTTTTACTTATCATCTAATATTGTGGATAACCATAGCTCTGACACTGCGGTAGGCAGTTTTAATGCCACACAATTTATTATTAAAGAGATAGGTCGATAAATTTGGAAATGCATCTACCGCCCGTTCGGAAACCTAAACACTTGAGAAGAAGGGCAAGAAACTAAAGTGCTGTCATTCTTTTTCTTTATCAATATCTGTAGATATAACATTATAAACCTTAACTATCTTGTCTCACAACAACAGTCTAAAGACTCAAGTAATAATACATAATAATATCACATCACATCACGTGTATTATAAATACAATTAAATACACACTAAATATCAAAAGGTACTTAGCTTTGCAGATTGTTCCGCTCGGTACGGCGGTCCCGACAAGTCTCCTCTCGAGCCGAACAATGGGCTTTTTATACTACTACACCGACTGCACCGGAAGTCCATTTTCATACTTATTCCATAAACGTTCTATTACAGTAATTGTAAAATGTACTTCATACTTCGTTTTGTATATTACTACGAATATTTCACAGTTTATAAACACTTTACCGCAGTAGCGGATGTGTCTAAAAATAAGCTATTGCCTTTTAAATAGTATCTGATTTAAATGACACAATTCTATGCTAAAATTGTTATAGTTTTTAGGATAATTAAAACCCTAAAATTACCTTTATCTGACACGGCCAGACTGACTGTGCTTCGTCCTCGAAGTACAAAAGAAACTAACAGAGAAAAAAACGTAATAAAATTTTACATTTTAAGTCGGTTCTTAAATAAAAATGTTAGTTTCCTATATCTAACATCTAAGACTACTAATCTCCAATACAATAATGCCTGGCGGATACTCTACCCGACATGCAATCACCCGCTGCTCTTGAGACAATGCCGGGGCTACCACCAGACCGACCAGCGGTTTGCATGGGAGACGTTCATCGACCACTACCTCTCCAGCAACAGTCATAGCTTCCAACCCGCCGCCGGGGAACAACTGTGCCAAGTAGGGCCCGCTGGCGCTTTCTAACTTAATATCAAGCAGCTAAGACTACTAATCCCCAATGCAATTATGCCTGGTGGATACTCCACCCGACATGCAATCACCCGCTGCTATTGAGACAATGCCGGTGCTACCACCAGACCGACCAGCAGTTTGCATGGGAGACGTTCATCGACCACTACCTCTCCAGCAACAGTCATAGCTTCCAACCCGCCGCCGGGGAACAACTGTGCCGAGTAGGGCCCGCCGGTGCTTTCTAACTTAATATCGAGCAGCTAAGACTACTAATCCCCAATGCAATTATGCCTGATGGATACTCTACCCGACATGCAATCACCCGCTGCTATTGAGACAATGCCGGGGCTACCACCAAACGACCAGCGGTTTGCATGGGAGACGTTAATCGACCACTAACTCTCCAGCATCAGCCATAGCTTTCAACCCGCCGCCGGGGAACAACTGTGCCAGGAAGGGCCCGCCAGCGCTTTCTAACAGTCATACATACCTCAGTCATCAATTATGTCTTAGTTTTGTCTTATCATTACTATAGTCATTTGTAGTTAAAGTATACATATAAAAGTAGTTGTGTGTAATAAAAATAATTATTCATTTAATATACAATAATAAAATAAACAGTAGGTATACCCAGTAGGTTTTGAGTGTATCCAAAACATCTGACCTACCAGAAACACTATTGCCAATAGCAGTAATCCTTAATGCATATCTCATTTTAGTCCGATAATTTGTAACGAAATGGATACAAGTAATACTACAAGTTTATTCAACACTAGCAGCCCGCCCCGGCTTCGCACGGGTAGAACATATATGCCTACAAAATTTGCATCAGTTTGTTGCATCGAATATAAAATATGAACATATTTAACAATAATCGTCATATTTCATAAGCCACTTAAAATCATGACATGGAATTCAAATGGGTTACAGAAACACCAGAGAGAACTTCAAGTAATCCTAGACATAGAAAATATTGACGTGTGTTTAATATCTGAAACACACTTCACAAAGCAATCTCACATTACATTTAAAGGCTACAAAATATACCACGCCCTCCACCCAGATAACACTGCAAGAGGGGGTAGTGCTGTTATTGTTAAAGAAAACCTCAATCACTATGAAAAGAGCAAATACGAATCGAGAGAAATACAATCGGTAGCGATATGTCTCAAAACTAGAACGTATATAATAATAATATCATCAATATACTGCCCCCCGCGGCATAATATAAAAAGAGATGTCTATAGCAGATTCCTGAAGAGCCTGGGAAACAGGTTTGTACTAGGAGGAGATTTTAACGCTAAAAATACTTATTGGGGTTCTAGACTTACCCACTACTAAAGGCAAAGAACTGCTATGCGTTGTAAAGGATACAAAATGTCAAGTAGAATCATCTGGCTTACCTACATACTGGCCAACAGACCCTAATAAAATTCCAGATCTTATAGATTTCTTTATTATAAAGAACATCTCATCAGCTTACACCAGAACGTATCAAAGCTACGATATGAACTCAGATCACTCTCCTATATACTTAGAAATTAGTGAGAGCGTTGTCACCAAAGAAACAGCACCAACTATAATCAACAAATACACTGATTGGAAAAGCTTTAAAATCATTTTAGACCGTCGAATAAATCTTAAGGTGCCCCTTAAGACCACAGAACAACTTGATGCTGAACTAGAACAATTTATTCATGACATACAACAAACAGCGTGGCAAAATACACCAGACATTAGTAAGAAATCTAAAGGTAACACATATCCAACATCTATATTGAACCTTATAACGGAAAAACGGAAGCAAAGGAAAATCTGGCACCACTCAAGATGTCCAGAAGATAAGAGAAAACTTAATTATCTCACGAAAAGAATAACAATGATGATTCAAGAACACAATGATGACTACACAAATAACTATTTACAAAATTTAACTAGTGAGCGTACCACGGATTATTCTCTATGGAAAGCTACAAAGAATCTAAGCCGGCCAGTTGCACAAGTTCCACCTCTAAAGGATATAAATAGCAGATGGGCAGTTAGTAACGAGCAAAAAGCAGCAAGATTTGCTACCCACCTTGAAACTATTTTTCAACCAAATGAAGGAGAACATAGCTCACTTCTACAGGATGATGAAAGTCTCCAAGAAGAAGAAACTAGCTTTAAACTAGCGACACCTAAAGAAATTATTAGACAAATAAAATATACTATAAGTCCTCGTAAAGCTCCTGGTTATGACCTTATATCAGGACAAATACTACACAACCTTCCAAAAAAAGCGGTAGTTAAATTAACCACCTTAATCAATGCTTCCCTTAGATTGAAATATGTGCCTAATTTATGGAAAGTAGCTGAAGTTATAATGATAGTAAAACCAGGAAAACCACCCAATGAAACTACGTCATACAGACCAATATCTCTGCTCCCCGTAATGTCGAAGCTTTTTGAAAAGTTACTCTTAAAAAGATTGAAGCCGATATTAGAAGAAGCTAAACTTATTTCAGAACACCAATTTGGTTTCCGAGAAAAACATTCCACAATTGACCAAGTACACAGAATCACAGATATTATTGAAAAGACACTGGAAGACAAAAAGGTCTGCTCAACTATATTCTTAGATGTGGCACAAGCTTTCGATAAAGTTTGGCACGAGGGCCTTATATATAAGCTACGAAAGAGTCTACCAAGATTCTTTGCAGATATTCTTGAATCCTACATCTCTAATAGAGTATTCAGAATAAGGCATGAAGATTCATACTCTGAGGTCAAGGAAATAAAAGCTGGAGTACCGCAAGGAAGTGTTCTTGGTCCGGTCCTGTACCTTCTCTACACTTGCGATATTCCAGAGCTAGAAAATAACACCATACAAACATAGTAAGAAGACTTAAGCGGACAAAACCGTTCGAACTAGTGTATAAAAATAAAGTTTAATGATAAAGTGCTAATAGTGATAGTGATACGTATGAACACTTGAACAATGTGTATACATCTTTATTAGAGACAATAAGAAAAGTGTCAATGGACACATTCTTAGTGTAGTTTATGTATACAGTTTAGGCTAAAGTAAAATTGCTTATTAGCCGAAAAGGCTAGATTGTAGTTACGATAGGGACGTATTACTAACAAGTAATATGCTCTATAATAAATAAAAAAAAAAAAAAAAAATATTTCATCCAATTTACACAAAACCTTAACGAATTATGCACCTAAACCTTCCTCATAAACACTCTGGCTATTGGTGAAAACCGCATGATAATCCGTTCAGTAGCTATTGAGATTATTGCGAACAGACAGACAGACAGACGCAGTGATGGACTTTGTTTTATAATACTTACGTAGTGATATTGGACGGCCCTTTAGCGTAAAGGATAGTTACCCTGATTCTGACCCGACGATCGTTGGTACTAATCCTAGCTATATACCTACCAATGAAAGTTTTATGTGCATTCATGAATCATGAGTTTTCGTACAGTGGTAGTGGGATCATTAAATCTACCAAAAAGTAGCTTACCACCAAGGAGCCCGGGCCCGGTGGCGTAATCGGGAGAACGGTCGGCTTTGATGCCGTGGTACCGAGTTCAAACCTTACCGTGCACCAATGGATTTGTCCATCGAAAAATTTATGTGCGCTTCTCACAGTGGCCCTCCGGTGAAGGAAAACATCGTTAAGAAACCAACAACCCCCGCATGGTGGTAGGACACTATCTAGTGTTCGCCTGGCCAGCTACCACCCTCAAGTTAGAAAATCTGTCGCCAAAAACATCTAATGTGTTCCGGCAGCTATCCTTGAGAGCCAGTTCCCCAGTCTAGGCCTAGCGTGCTTACCAATTACAATACAATATTATGCAGCTGACAGACGGACTATCAGTTCCATTTGGATCATGATATGTACTGTGATCGGTATGCGTTTCTCTATGTTGTGTATCACTATTTCACTTTTTTATTTTTTTTATATAAAAATTGTCTGAAGTACTGAAACACACACTTACATGTATGGTTGGTTTTAACCTACTTTAATTTTTTTTAAATATTCTGACGTAAACGATTGGA
Organism: Cabera pusaria; assembly: GCA_954871355.1. Classification (NCBI taxonomy): domain Eukaryota; kingdom Metazoa; phylum Arthropoda; class Insecta; order Lepidoptera; family Geometridae; genus Cabera; species Cabera pusaria. The sequence goes on from OX940905.1 coordinate 18,754,698, forward strand.
TGACAGCTGAATGGTTCATTACTTTTTTTTTCTAATTCAAAGCGTTAAATTCTGCTTTTGCTATGTTTACTTGATAATTGGTTATGATTTATTTTATGATTTATGATTTTGACGTGTATATGTGCGTATATTTATACTGCCTACATACTGAATAAATGCTTTGATTCTTCTTCTTGATTCTACCATCTTCGACCGCATCATCACTTACCAACAGGTGAGATAGTGGTCAAACGCTAGCCTATATGATATAAAAAAAAAGAAAAAAAAAGGTGAACATCTGCCGTCGTAACCTTACGCGTTCCCCGACGTAAAATGTAGGGGTAATATACGTTTAACGTGTACATCTGTGTGTCTGTCTGTAGCATCTTAGCACCTAACCGGATGAACCGATTTTGTTTTTATTATTGATAGTTTTTTTTTTGTTTGATAGATGTCTTCATCGAGAGTTTTCTTAGCTTTGATTCATGAAAATTCGTTCAATCGTTATAAAACTATGAGCTTTTTTCTAGTTAATTGCGCTATGAAATTTACTTTCATTGGTCTGATCAATTTGAAAATCTTCTTCTTCAACGATATTGTATGAACATGGAAGCATTAAACTGATGCTGGGACATCTCCTAGACTCTACAATATTTTATTAATTTTGCGATGCGTGTATGTGAAATTCGTGATATCTTCTAGAGTTTTCATTTGAATTATATACTGTAAAGGACAATTTTAATCTATAATATGTGGCCAAGCTAATTAACGTAATTATTTGGATAAGGATTAATACTATATACTTGAAAATAGCCTTGGAAGTTATGTATATTTTTTAACAAAAATTTTATGATTAAAATGGTTACTGTGAGTCAACCTTAAGAGATAGACATATGCTGTCGCAGATTTTTTTGTAGGTCTTATTAAGTTGTACAACTCTTGCATAGAATATATTCTTCTATCTATTTTCAATTAAGCAGCGTTCGTAAGAAACGTGTTTTTCGACGGTTTTTTTGCCGACTTATGTTGCAAATTAGGTCTCCACGAATGTACCTTTGGTTTAAACGGGATAATATATAGCCTATTTTCATTCCGAAAGTCCATTCTATGTATTAGTGAAAGAATTTTTTAAATCGGTTCAGTAGTTTTTAAGCCAAATCATTAAAAACATACAAAAATACAAATGTTCTCTCTTTATAATATTAGTATAGAAGTATAGACTATTAAGTTAGTTGATTGATACCAGGAACAACAGGCAAGGCCCATGGGCTGTGTCTTGCTACCACAGCACAGCGTGGTAAGAATTTTGTGAATGTGTGAACGCTGCAGGAGAATAAATAGTAAAAATAATAAATAATACCAAATGTAGAATATTATTAAAAAAAAATTGATAGAATCTCATTGAGAAAACTAAAAAAATACTTAATGTATAATAATCTTTAAAAAAGGAAGCAACAAAAAGCAGACTTGTCACTGAAAGTTATCCTCTCCATTATAACCTTTGGATGCAAGTATTTGCATAAACAACACGGTGTCATTATGGCTTTGAATGTCCAACTAACAATAAACAAGTATAATGGTAAAAATATATAAGTGTATTTTTGTCATTTGTCTTAAGGGGCAAAAGTAAAACGTCAAGTAAAGTATGAATGGCGTTCGTCACATTTTGAGTATCAAAAGATACTTTAGCCTCGCAAAATAAATGTACGTATGTACATTCTTCCATTTGATAACCACCAATTTACAATTCAATGCTAGTATATTACATAGAGCTCAGTTTAGCTCTCTTATTCAACTACTCCTTGCAATGGCATACCGCAGTCAGTAAAAAAACAAACATCACGACGTTATTGTACTAGTTATAGCAACTACCCTCCATAAACCGAAATAATTTTCTGTCATAGATTTATTTCAAGATTTTCAATTGATATCACTATACCGAAACGTAAAATTACCTGTTATCAATCATGATTGAACCCAATGAAAATACAATCTACACAAACCGATAATGTACTAAATTTGGTATACGAAACATCTCATTTTTTAACTACTATAATAGTGGGCAAACAAGCAGACGGTTGTACCATAGGTTACGCCATTAAAGCAGAAATGTAAGTAACAATCGTCACTCCTAATTATATTACTTGCTATGGTTTTTTTTTTAAATGTCAGTATAATCTTTCAGTCTGTATGTAAAATTCTATATTGGTATTGCAGTATTTTATTTGTTAAGTATTTGTAATGAATGGGCCACCAATGCATAATTGGGTTAACAAATGCAATCCACTAATTTCGTCGTAACGATACATCGCACCGTGGCTTAATTGGCAAAGCACCGGAACATGTTATTCCGGAGGTTGCGGGTTCAAGTCCCGTCGGTACGATGAAATTTTGGATTGTGTTGAACAATTTACAATGGGTCATGTTACCTGATTGGATAAATAATAATAATAAAATGAATAATGAAAATTAAAGCCATAGAAAATATCAAAAATTTAAATCAGGAAATAATTGTGAACAAACAAATGTACATACATAAATGTACATAATAATCAAAACATTAGTATTACCGAGGGCCCACTACATATCATCAAGAAAGATCAAAATGGAAAAGGATTTTAGGATAATTAAAACCTGATCGCGCCAAAATAATTAAATGTAACTTCGATAACTAATGAACTGTAAATATATGGTACGTACAAACAAAAGCGGTGAGGAGGGAAAGAAGGGAAACATGTAGCAAGTACCTTGAGCAGCGGAGCCGGCACACACGTGGGCGTCCAGAACACCAAGCACTACTAGGGCTTCTCCCAGAGTCCCTGAGTCCTCACTAAAACACTGAGGATGCACTCGCGAACAACGCCATCACAAGAATATTGTACAAGGCCGCAATGGCACGGGGAAACACAGAAGGAAAGACTTCCGGGCGGCGCGGTTGTCATAAATCGACGAGTCCGTGTCGTAGTTGAACCGGAACTAAAGCTAGCGAAAACTGATTGACAGCTCGCCTCTTCTTTCTTCTTACGACAGGTGGCGTGCGGCGCGGGCGCATTTTAGTAATGCATACATGTTTATACAGGTATAATATAGGAAAGGGTGAAAGGATTGTACCATTGAATATTAAATTAATTTATCTTAATACTTTGGCGTCAACATCCACCCGCCCTTAATGGGTCACCTTTAATAGACTATCATAAGGTGAGAGATAAGAATATACTATGACTCTTGGATGAAGCGCTCAATGCGCGCGGTTAGATATATGAATAAACCATAGAGTCACGGCGAAGCGGGGATATATATATATATATACGAGTAGGTTTATAGTAATGCGAAACGATATAAATAATTACGAGCTAAATTATGCGGTATTTTAATTAATTAATTGCTATTTAATTTACTGCTTTGGGAGAGGACATAGACGAATGACCGGGCGAAGATACGTTCCCTTGGCGGTTCTCACGGTAGCAACGCGCACGATGCCGTCTTTAGAGGGATGGACCTCGTCAACAATCGCTAGCGGCCAGGCTAAGGTTGGAGTATTGTCGTTCATTATAACAACGACAGTCCCGGGAGTAATAGGAGTGGAAGGCGTGTTCCACTTCTGCCTAACCTGCAAACGGTGCAGATATTCCATCCTCCAGCGATCCCAAAACGACTGAACTAATTTGTCCAGTAGCGAGTGCCTGTGAAGTAAATTAAAATCATCAGCAGTCACTGCAGTAGTGCTGCGGCGGGGCAATAACTTCACAAACTTACACACGTACGCAGTTATACGAAGAAGTTTACTCCACGAGGAGATGCGGAGCGCGAGTGCGTATAAAGCGCAATGCTTTATAGGCTTGCACACAGTGTGCGTTAAAACCTTTTGTTCAGGTATGTCTGTAATAGACTGCCCGTCCAGGCTCTTCAGAACGGTCGAGACAGATGGGTCGAGTGAAGCCCATGGAATGGTGCGAAATTAATTTTTGGGGCAAAATCCCACGACTTAAAATGTCAGCAGGATTTTCAATACCCGCTACGTGGTAAAAGTTGTCAGCCGGAATATTATCCGTGATCTGAACAACGCGGTTTGCAACAAATGTTTGCCACCTGTGTAGCAAACTCTTTATCCAATATAGAGCGACTTTAGAGTCGATAAATGCGTAAGTCTTGATTGGGATGTGACGCGAATAATTATCAAGAACTGTGCGAAGCAGCTTTGATAACAGTACCGCTCCACAGAGTTCCAAGCGAGCGATCGACAGCGGCTTAGTAGGAGCTACCTTAGTCTTCGCGCAGACCAGCTGGATTGTGTTACCAGTAGCTCTTCTGACATGCAAATATACGCACGCTCCGTAAGCGAGTTCGCTCGCATCGGAGAAGGCCAAGAGTGTGACGTCACAGTCTTTGGTCACGCCCACGTGACGCGGGATGCGTAAATTATTTAAGGCCAGTAGTTCGACGCAAAACTGCTTCCACATCTTAGTGATGTGGAGCGGCGGTGTATCGTCCCAATCAAGGTTAAGCTGCCAAAGTTGTTTTATTAACAACTTGGCATACACGACTGTGGGAGCAGCGAAGCCCATTATGTCCCACAGACGGGCGACGGTTGATAATATGGAGCGCTTGGTGCACGTCACATCCTCGGAAACAGAAATTTTGAAATAAAAGGCGTCATCATCTGTGGACCAATGCAGGCCCAATATTTTGTGCTGCACGGTCTTGTCAAACTCCACCTCAGTGGGGAGTTTGTGCGAGTCGGGAAGGTTATTCAAGACTTGTCGACAGTTGCTATTCCACTTAACAAGATCCCACTGTGCACCTTTGAATAAATCAATCAGCTGTTGCGCCGCGGAGGTGGCTTCTTGTTCTCCGGGAAGCGAGAAGGCAACGTCATCTATATACAACGAAGTAGATGCAATACTACTCGCAAGCGGATATTTCGCGCCGTCATCATCAATGAGCTGTCGAACCGTGCGCAGTGCATGATACGGACTCGATGATAAACCGAAGCAGACGCGATTGAATTGATACAAAGTGAGAGGGTCTTGTGGTCGGAAGCGGTATAAGAAGCACTGATAACGACGATCGGCTTCGCGTACGATAATTTGTAAGAACTGCTGGCGGCAGTCCGCAGTCATAGCGACTGCGTACAGGCGGAAATTTAAAATGATTTGAAACAAATCGCCTTGCAAGTTCGGCCCTGTGTGAAGTATTTCATTCAGGGAACGCCCGGCGCCACCACTAGTGTGGCAACTGGCGTCTAACACCAGGCGGACTCTCGTCGAGGCGTTTTGATCCTCCTTCACGACGGGGTGATGAGGTAAAACAAAGATCGGAGCGAGGTCTTGAGTATCGTACGGAGGTGCGGGGGAGATATAATCTTTCGCGAGATAATCTTTGATGACGTCCTCATATGCCGTCCGTAATGAAGACGAGGCTTCAAGCTTTCGTTCAAGACATATAAAGCGTTTGCGTGCGATTTCCATAGAATTTCCGAGAGTATATACATCCTCATTAAATGGCAGGCCAACAATGTATCTACCACTAACGGGATCGCGGGTTGTCGTATTTTTATAAAAGTTATCACATTCAACATGAGTGGGATGTTGAATGGGCGGTGAGAGGGGAAGTTCCTCGAGCTCCCAAAATCGCCTGACTAATGAGTCAATAGCGGTAGGTTCCTGAACATGGCAGCATGTCAAGACCTGGTGAGTAAGTGCGGGTATGGTGGGTGCGGAACCCATTATGACGTACCCTAATACCGTGCGTAAAGCAGCGGGCGCCGACGAGTCTCGGGAAGCGTGTACTACGTCGGGGAGAAGCAGATGTGGGAAGAGAGAAGCGCCGATTAATGCATCAATTTTATTCGGTACTCCGAAGCTCTCATCTGCAAGCGGTATTTCGCTTAAGTGTGATAGGACAGACGTATCTACCACAGCGGTCGGCAATAAATCGGTAATTTGATCAACAACAAGCGGTTTGATATTAAATTTAATGTTGTTGTTATAACGCGAATAAAACTTTAAATTAATCATGATAGTTTCGACTGTTTTTTCAACTCCACCGAACCCCTTAACAGTAGTACGTTCGGTGTCTTGAATCTGAATACCTAATCGATCACAGCACTCTTTCGTAATGAAGTGGCTTTGTGAAGCGGAATCTAACAACGCGCGGATAATATGTCGGTCGCCGTTAATATCGTAAGCGACGACTTGAGCGGTTGATAACAAAATAGTTGATGGTTTATTATTTAAAGACGCATTGAGCGGCGATAAGCGAGATGAGCTATCCGTAGATATACTCGTATTATATGTAGCACACAACGCAATGTCCGAGCGCGCGCTCGAACCCGGTTGTGGCTGCGCGGCGACAGGCGCAGGCGCTGAGCCGGCCTGGAGAGGTGAAGCGGCCGGCAGCGGAGCGCTAGCGGTGCGCGCGGCGGCGGTTGCGGCCGAGGGGACCGCGGGGCTTAACATCTCGACACGCTTAAAGTGTAGCAACGTGTGGTGTTTGAGTTTACATACGCGGCAATTCGAATCAGACGAGCAATTAGAAACTCGGTGCTGTAAACTTAGGCAGTTCACACATGCATTTTTATCTTTCACACATTTAAAGCGTTCGTGGGGAATCATTTTATTAAAGTCAGCACATTTAAATAAATGCTGATGCGTTATATTTGTGCAAAGACATTTGCTCGCGGGGTCAACCGTTGTACTAACGTAAGTTTGATACTTCGGCGGCGAAGGGTTGTTTACCTTATTATTAGTGCGTCGAGTATTATTAGGTCGAGTGCACAATGCCTGACTTGCTGCGCCTGAGCTGGTGTTAGTGCGTTCCAAAACCTTCGCGCGAGTTGTAATAAAATCGACAAAGTCGTCGAAAGTAGGTATTTTAGAACTACAACTCAACTCGAAAGCACGAACAGTGTCAAAATCTATCTTCTTGAGCGCAATATGAAGTATTATTAAGTCAGTTAGATTGTCTAACTTAAGATTCTTTAAAGCGAGCACTGCACTTATAAAGCTATCTGTAAATGAATCAAAGTCCGTAGCAGTAGCAGTTTGCATGGGTTTGAACTCAAACATTTGGTTTAAATACGCGGAAGCGAGCATTCGCTTATCTTCATACTTATCAATTAACGCTTGTAATAACAAATTATAATTATCAGCGCATGGAGCTATACCTGCACATACATTACTCGCCTTGCCCGAAAGTTTGCCTAACAAATAGTATAACTTTTCGGCATCACTGAGGGATGGATTATCATGTACAGTGGACTTAAAACTGGCATAAAATAATGGCCACGAGCGAATGTCACCCGAAAAGTCCATCAACTGAATGGGCGGCAGTGTAGGCCTAGCCTTACGCGGTGCGGTGATATCACGCGAATCCTGCGACGCACGCGGTTGCGAATATTGTGATCGTAATTGATTGATTCGACTATATAACGACTCAAATGCAACGAGGCTTTTATAGTCGGGTTTAACGGCAGGATTTGCTGATAACAAGCGGGAATTATATTCATCGAGAATCTGTTCAAACTTATCACGCAATGAATCTATATGTGATGACTCGGCAAGGAAACGTTCTCTTGACACGGGGTTAGAATGAACTCCCGAAGATATGTCGTAAACATTTTGCACTATCTCAAAAATAGCTTCGCGTTTAGCTTGCAATATAGTTAATCGCGAATCCTGAGCGCAATCATCAAAGCCATCGCTATCAGCAGCGTCAGCTGCTGATGCACTAGGTTTTTTGAGAGGCATGATTTACCGTTAGCTAAGTCAAGTCAAATACACACGGCAAAATACGGAAAGTTATTTTCACGCGATCGATGTAGGGCGATGCGCGTGCGCGTGACCTTCGCTACGCGGTCGGCTTATACCGAACGATAAAATGGACAAGCGTGCCGGCCGGCGTAGGTATGAATAAGCGGTGTATTTAAAATGAGTGAGGGTAGGTATATGTGAATCGTAATATCGATTTTAACGTTTAATTATAGGTTTAAATGATTAAACTACGTAGATAATTATATATGTATGATGTATCTAGGCGGGGAAACACGTAACTTAAGGTTACGGGCGAGGATTGGGAATATTTTCGTGAAGAAAAGTAGATGACGCAATTTCTTCGATTTTAACCTATCTACGCGAAAATAATTACAATGATATTCGCAATGAATATGCTGTAACGATTCACTTATTAGGGCCTATTTAAGTATCCTGATAAGGGCGGGGAACGTATCCAGGCTTTGAAGGACCACCTATGATCGCGCCAAAATAATTCAATGTAACTTCGATAACTAATGAACTGTAAAATATATGGTACGTACAAACAAAAGCGGTGAGGAGGGAAAGAAGGGAAACATGTAGCAAGTACCTTGAGCAGCGGAGCCGGCACACACGTGGGCGTCCAGAACACCAAGCACTACTAGGGCTTCTCCCAGAGTCCCTGAGTCCTCACTAAAACACTGAAGATGCACTCGCGAACAACGCGATCACAAGAATATTGTACAAGGCCGCAATGGCACGGGGAAACACAGAAGGAAAGACTTCCGGGCGGCGCGGTTGTCATAAATCGACGAGTCCGTGTCGTAGTTGAACCGGAACTAAAGCTAGCGAAAACTGATTGACAGCTCGCCTCTTCTTTCTTCTTACGACAGGTGGCGTGCGGCGCGGGCGCATTTTAGTAATGCATACATGTTTATACAGGTATAATATAGGAAAGGGTGAAAGGATTGTACCATTGAATATTAAATTAATTTATCTTAATACTTTGGCGTCAACAAAACCCTAAAATTACCTTTATCTAACACTTGCGTCAAGCCGGACGTTCTGAGTTTCGACGATTGTGATTGAATAATTTATTTCATTTATGTATGCAAATTTATTTTGTTCGGAAAAATGAATATTTATATTTGGACATATATTTTACAACTAACAACACGTTTCTTAAGGTAGTTTTTAGGGTTCCGTACCCAAAGGGTATAACGGGACCCTATTACTAAGACTCCGCTGTCCGTCTGTCTGTCTGTCTGTCTGTCTGTCTGTCTGTCTGTCTGTCTGTCCGTCCGTCTGTCACCAGGCTGTATCTCATGAACCGTGATAGTTAGACAGTTGACATTTTCACAGATGTATTTCTGTTACCGCTATAACAACAAACACTAAAAACAGAATAAAGTTTATAAAACTTGCCAAGTGCGAGTCAGACTTTTGTCCCGCACACGGAGGGTTCCGAACGCCATGTTCAATTAATAGTATTGAATATCTGGTTGACCGAGCTTTGCTCGGTATTTTTTGCCACTTAAACAGAAAAATATGACTCTTCCCGACATCTATTGACGCATAAAAATACTTTTTTTTTTAATTGAGAGCAACTAACTGCTTGAACGACACAATAAAACACTTAAGCTACTTCTACTCGCCAATAGATGTCGGGAAGAGTCATATTTTAAGTTGATTATCGATGAAGTTGATTTGAAAACACGAATAAAACAACATTTTCTGTAAATGAATCCTAGCTAGATTATTTTGATTTTTGCCCCCAAAATACTAAATTATATTTAATCGTTGGAGCCGTTTCCGAGATTCAGATTCAAATTCCGAGATTAAGGTAATCACGATAGCGCTATTGCCATGCTAGCAAGATTATCGTAGGAAACAAGTTTGTTGTTTTAAACCCTTTAATTTTTAACTTTGTTCTGTTCTTAGTATTTTTTGTTATAGCGGCAACAGAAATACATCATCTGTGAAAATTTCAACCGTCTATAACAGTTCATGAGATACAGCCTCGTGACAGACGGACAGACAGACAGACAGACAGACAGACAGACAGACAGACAGACAGACAGACAGACGGACAGACGGACAGCGGAGTCTCAGTAATAGGGTTCCGTTGGTACCCTTTGGGTTCGGAACCCTAAAAATAATAGAGGGTCCCCATACAAGAAACGTGATTTTTTCGACATTTCACGCCATCTATGAACGCTTAGTTAGGTAAACGTCCCATATATGGCGTTATATTGAAATGTCGATCCCTAACACCTTTGTTAGACGTTAGTTGGCGTTAAAAGAAATAAAATGTTTATTAATTATTATTTGTTGCTGGCGAAAAATGATAGTGGTATTTTTTGCTCTTATAAAATACTGTAGTGTGGTACGGAACCCTACGAGTGCGAGTCCGACTTGCACTTGGCTAGTTTATTTTTGTTTGTTGTTTGCTACGGATATACCTGCGCAACAGGTGCTTAAACATATGCGTCACACGCGAATCTAATGTATCCTTTCAAAATGTTCAAGTTCATACAAGTGTCGTACAAATCGGGTTGTACCGTTTTGAGTACGAGAATCGATATACGGTTATAGCTTTCAAAGTCGTTAATCTGTTTGACTGTTTTAAAAAGTGAGACTTCTTAATTTTGGGTAATATAAAAAGAATATAATATATAATATATTTACTTAAAACTTTTCTTTTGTAAAAAGGATTCTATCATTAAAGACATCAATTATGATTTAGCCATATCGGTTCACCCGTTTTCATGTTATCGCGTGAATAAGGCAAATCGGGATTCATATTTACAAAACCCGGAAAACCCAAATGTTCATACTTTGTAACCTACCCCATTTCGAAAAATCCTACAACACGTACTTATTTATTTATTTACAGAAGTGCTTATGTGTAAAGTTTTTGAATTCCCGTTCGGTATCCGGGAGGATTTTTTTGAAAATCCTTTCTGAGCGGATACCTACGTCATAATAACTATCTGCATTCTAAATTTCAGCGCAATCCGAAACAATATTGATTTTCAGACTTTGTTACCCCGTTTTATTACCCTTTTAGGGTTGGAATTTTGAAAAAGCCTGAAACACGTATTTACTTATTTTTTACTGAAGCGCTTGTGTGAGGTTTCCAATAGAAAAGACTATCTAATCTTGTTTCTCCATACAAACTGAACCCCCATTTCATTCCCTTAAGGGGTGAATTTTGGAAAATCCTTTCTTAGTTACACCCTTACGTACTAAGAACAATAATCCCGCCATATTTCAAGTCTCTACGACCAGCGGTTTAGGCTGTGCGTTGTCTGTCAGTCAGTCAGTCAGTCAGTCAGTCAGTCAGTCAGTCAGTCAGTCAGTTAGTCATTATGTCAGGACAATAAGGATATATTTTAAGGGATAAGCTTTTAATTAAATTTTTATAATTATTAAGTTTAAAAGTTAAGTTAAGTTAAGTTTAAATTTTTGAAAAATATATAATTTATGTTGTTAATAAATTTTATTTTATTATAAATAATTTCAATAAATATAAAATTTATAATTTAATTAATTTTATACAAAAATAATTATTTTTAATTTATCAAAGTAAGTAATAATGATAAAAATAGTATATTTATCATTTAAGTTAGTTTTAAATTTAATTTAATAATCAATTAATTAAAAGGAATTCGGCAAATATTTATATTAACTTGTTTAACAAAAACATGTCTTTTTGTATTTAATTTAAAGTCTAATCTGCCCACTGATTTAATTATTAGGGCTGCAGTATTTTGACGGTACAAAGGTAGCATAATCATTGGTTTCTTTATTGGTGACTTGTATGAAAGATTGGATGAGATATAATCTCTCTTAATTAATTTATAGAATTTATTTTTTTATTTAAAAAGTTTAAATGAATTAAAAAGACGAAAAGACCCTATAGAGTTTTATAATTATTTTTTTATAAAATAATTTATATTCTAAATATTTTTATAAGATTATTAATTTGGTGGGGTGATAAAAAAATTGATAAAAGTTTTTTATAATTTTTTCATAAATAAATGAGTAATTGATCCAATTTTATTAATTAAAAGATTTAAATTAAATTAAATAAGAAACATAAAAGTAAAATGAATGCTGTAGAAATGAGAAGTTTGAGAAGTATGATCGGAGTGACTCTGATGAATAAGTTGGAGAACAGCATGATAAGGGAATGTTGTGGTGTGGTAGAAGATGTAGTGACAAATATAGAGAAAGGAATGCTTAGGTGGTTTGGACATCTAGAGGACATCATCCATCCTGGATGAACAAAGATTGACGAATTATAAGACGAGTGTGAATGGGCCAGTTGGTAGAGGCCGACCTAGGCGAACGTATCACGACCAGATCGGAGACGTTTTAAAGAAAGGCTAAGTCAAAAGTACCTATAACCGGCGAGCATGTATGAAGGCGCTCATGAAAGTGAAATAAGCGAAGGTGGTATGTCAGGATCGTAGCATGTGGAAAGAAGAAGTATCTGCCTATCCCAACGGGAAAAAGGCGTGATTGAATGTATGTATGTATGTATAAAATAAAACTCCGAATTGGTGGACACGTTGTATTTCTGTTCGGTGTCGTTGCGTAAAGGGGTGAATGAACCCAATACAAGATATATCATAGATTATCTAAAGCTATTACTAAGTCACAGATAATTGAATTTAATGTTTCTAATATATTACCTTACAAGAAAAAAAAATTAATTATACAAAAAATCCTTGATTATAATCAAAGATAAAATAGACTTATATTTTTCTACTATAAGTGAATTTTAAATAAAGATTTACATTATACTGTTTTTTAAATTCGTTTTACTTTATTTATAACATTTATTTTTGTATAGAATTTAAAATAAGCCTTACTGGATGAATCAATCTCATACAAACTACCTTTCCTAAACACAGTATTTGCTTCGAGTGGACTGTAATAATTTTTTAGATATGCAACTAAAAGGTAGATTATACTGACTTATATCTTACTGTAACTGTTAATATAGATAATCTTAATATTTATACATGACTGTATGTTGTGGCGCTGCTGGGACTTCAGGTGGTGTGTGAATGAAGGCGAAGACACGTTGGATTTAGAAATTATATTTAAAATTAGGTTAACAAATGCGATAAAAATGAAATAATTTAGATTTAATAAGTTTAGTGAAGGTGGAGTACTCACGGTTTATAAGCGGCAGCTGATGCTGGCTGCGGCACGCTGCTAGACACTTGGTAAACGTAACGGTGGTAACGCTCCTTGCGACTCGACACTGGAATGTAATGTTCCAACGGAATTAACACAAGCACAGAATAGGTAGGTTTGGATAGGATAGATGATGGCCGTACCGTCTCGCGTGCTGACGGTGATGATGGCTTCAACCTCTGTCGATCTTCGTCTTAAGCAACACCTTGCGTCTCTGGTGTCCCTCGGTTTCCACTCGCAGGTTCGTCTTGTATCCGGCGTCAGAAGGTCCAACTTATGTTGTGGCGCTGCTGGGACTTCAGGTGGTGTTGAATGAAGGCGTAGACACGTTGGATTTAGAAATTACATTGAAAATTAGGTTAACAAATGCGATGAAAATGAAATAATTTAGAATGTGATACGTACGTAATAACGGATAGATAGCGAATCGTGTTAAAATTAACGGTCACTTTTTTTGACGTGTATGTGACGTTTTGGTGCTTGACGTTGACGTTGTCATTTTTGACATTGACATTTGAAGATGATCGTCTGAAGCGTAAATGTGAATAGGCCTGCCGCAACACTGTATTCTTATGCAATTAAATTAAATAAGGTTTTTTAACATTGTACATTTTACCATAATTGAGTGCATAACTCAAAATGCCATGACTCTCTTAACTTATAGCAACTTATGACAATTGATTACTTTATGCATAGTAAGTGCATTTCGTAAAATGCCTTTATAATGTTGTATGATTATTGTTTGGTGCGATTTGATGGTAGCCATTTTTATAGTTAAATTCATCATTTAGGTAGATATCATTCTGCCTTTCTATTACTGTTAGTATTTAATCGAGCATCTTAGATTGTCAACTAGAATGGATATTAAATCGGATTCTAACGTCAAGCTTGATATGGCAAGCTTGACGTCAACCTTATTGTCTATGACCATAGATAAACATCTATGGTTATAGTCAATACCGATCCTCACCAACTTCATGGTGCTCTGTCATTGGGTTGTCAGTGACAATGTCAGGGAAAACGCAGTTAACTTCATTAGAGAGAAAACATGGCACATTTATGCCTCCTCTACACTACTCGCGAAGTTCCTCGGCGAAGTACTCGGCCGAAGTTGACTGAAGTCCGCGTGCTACTCTACACACTCGTTCAACTTCGCGAGGAGCGCATTCGTGTAGCGTTACCGGTACCCTGCGGACGTTTCTTATAATGGACGCTCAAGTAGCAGCTGCCGTAGCAATGTGCTCTCTAGCGTATTATAACTACGTGCATACTTATCTCACGAAGAAGACTAAAAAGAAAGAAGAAAAAGAAGATGGTGGATGATCGCAATGCATCGGAACAGAACTAGGTAATATTTATTTAAATAATTAGGATTTCCAATAAGTTGCAGTACATTACATGGCAAGTTAATTAACTGTATATTTTTTTTGCAGACGTACTATGGAACATCAATTTCTTGAACTCATACAAGAACCATCAAGAGAATTTGAAAATTTCCACCGAATGTCATTGGACGATTTTAATTTATTGCTTTCTAAAGTCGAACCCTTAATCGCTAAACGAGACACTCATTTAAGAGAAGCTATACCTGCTAAGATTCGATTATCAATCACCTTGAGGTTTTTGGCAAGTGGTGACAGCTATAGATCTATGCACTATTTATTTAAAATTTCAAGCCAGTTGATTTCAAAAACTGTAGTCGAAGTCTGTGAAGCTTTGAACGAGATACTCAAGGATGAAATAAAGGTTAAATTTTAATATTTATGACATATATTTATTAAAAGTTTAGGTATGTACAATTACAAAAATATCAGTGAGAATAAGAATAATTTTATACATTACGAGTCATTATATGCCTGATATATTAAATCACTCTGATGTGTTTTATCTTCTGGACAATCAGATTGAGTGATGATTGACTTAGGTGTCTGGTGCAATAATTTCATCACTTATAACACGTATCTTTGAAGAGCGTTGATGAGCAGTGATTTCGCTTGGTTGTTGGAAGTCGGTTGACATTCACTGGACTCATTAGATAATGTTATGTATGTATCTGGTGGCTCTGAAAACAATGAGTGTGGTCTAGGAGATAATGTTGTAGCATTATAATGAACTGCATTATTCGCAGATAAAGGACGCTTTCTAGAAGATAGTGATGTAGTTAACGGATTATAATATGGCGTAGACTTGGGTGTAGAAGTACGAAACGATTCACCTGATGGAGATCTTTCATAACGTGATTTCCGAAATAGAGCATGTATATCGAACATTATATCGTCCCTTTCATGTTCAGGTAACCTCTTCAGTTTTTTGGCAATTAGTTTGCCGAATACGTCGCACTCGTCCTCAACTGAGCTGCTATCCTTTGAAGGATTATTTATCACTTTATTTAAGTTATTGAACGCTTCTGTCATCTACCTACTGGCAACTTGCAATTCCGGTGGGTTGTCACGCCGTCGGATGGTGTGTCTATTTTTTGGGGGCTCTGGTTCTTTTGGAGTTGGAGAAGCAATTGGTACATCCTCTGAAGCGTTGGTTGGTTCTTTCTGAATCGAATCAGTTCCATGATCCTGAAATAAAAATAGCAAAGATTTATAGGTATATATCACGACCTATTTAATAATAAATCTTTATTTAATCCAATCCAACTTTTGTGATTGTATATGGGATCTGTATACTATATGCATATGAGTGAGCGTATATGCAGGAGTACTGTATGTGTATATATGTATGTAGGAGTGTGAGTGTATGTCTCTGTATTTTATGAAAAATACATGAGTGCTATAATTAATCGGCTTTTTAATTATTTATATACAATTTGAGTGTCAACTTTTGATGAAATTGACCGTGCCTTTTTACATATTATTAGATGATAATATGTTTTATATAATATACTTTTTATTTACAGATGCCGTGCAATGAGCAGCAGTGGTTGGAAGTTGAAAACAGATTCAAGGAGAATTTTCCACATGCCCTTGGCACAATGGATGGAAAGCATATTGTTATACAATGTCCGGTTAACTCTGGTTCTGAGTACTTTAATTATATAAGAAGACGTTTAGTTTAGTACTTTTAGCTTTAGTCGACAGTAACTATAACATTATGTATGCTGACATTGGTAGTCAAGGTAGGATCAGTGATGGAGGTGTACTTAAAAATTCTTCGTTATGGCAAAAAATTGCATCTAACGGGCTTAATCTTCCTAAGCCAAGTCCATTATCCGGAACGGATCATGTCGAAATTCCCTACGTTTTTTTGACTGATGGAGCATTTGCTTTACATAATAATATAATGAAACCATATCCTGGCAACCATGATATCAATTCACCGAAAAGGATTTTCAATATGCGCTTGTCAAAATCTCGAGTAGTAGTTGAGAATGTGTTTGGTATTTTAGCATCCAGGTTTAGAAAGCCAATTGATTTGGATATTCATAATATCCCAATTATTACAATGACATGTCTCTTATTGCATAACTTTCTCAGAAAAAGTAATAAATCATCTCTTATATATATGCCTCCTGGTACTGTAGATATGTATGATGATAATGGAGTTTTTATTCAACCCGGGTCTTGGCGGGCAGACTTTGATAATAACTGTGCTTTGAGAGATATTACACAAGTACCACGCAGATCACCATTATCTGCCGTTCAGATAAGGGATTATTACTTTACAAATTATTTTCAATGTTTATAAATAAATACAACGAATGTAGGGTTATTTCGCCTGTTTGTTACCACATTAACTACATATATATTTTTTAATGTTTTATTTTATTGAATATCTTAATAATCTCAATGTTTTATACAAAACTAAACTAGTGTTTTAAATTGTTTTAATATGTATTTTCCCCTAAAATCATCAAATCTTCGATATTTTGATTCTGTCGTCATGCCTTTTGTTTTATTTTTTTATTTATTTATTTCACACACACACAGGTAAACAGTTTACATAAAGATGCACGTAGAACCAATTATAAAGAGGAAATTGTAATAGCTACACAAAAAGCAACATCGACATTTATCGGCGGGTCCCAAACTAGTCATAGCCTGTATCTTGGGAACCCTTTCAGTAGCACTTTTCTGTATACTTTTTGTCTAGGCGCTTACTGTACATGCATAATTATATTGTTATTATTCAATTACATATTCCTATATATAACAGCGTTATCTAAATAATTATATATAATAAATTGTACTATTTGCCTATACTTTTATCTCGATAAGTACAAGATCAGTTAAATTTCTGTAGATATATTATACTACATCGAATTATAACCTATTATACTATATGACTCCGTTTATGCAATCACATAATCAGGATAGATCATTCATAGACCAGAGTTATGGTATAAATAGTAGCGCAACGTAGTATTATTATCTTTTCTATGGCTCAAGAACAATATTGTAGGCCTTGTTTAGGCATAAAAGGGTATTATTAGGGTTATTAGTGGGAGATGCATCTACCTAACATGAATGAAACTGTAATAATTATAAATTAAATTAGGAGGTTTAAAAAAAATATACTTAAATCTATATTAATATGATGAACTGAGACTGGCATAATGAAGGAAAGTAAAGTAGTATGTGGGTGCGTGTACCTATGTGTATGTGTGAGTGTGTGTGTGTGTGTGTGTGTGTGTGTGTGTGTGTGTGTGTGTATGTGTTTGAGTGTGTGAGAGGAACTTAATATCTATAAATTAAGGATTTATGTTTGTTGTAAATGGTAATTTACTTTTTATATTGAAACGAATGCAGAGACATTATTATGTTCTCCCTAAAGCTAGCAACTGCACTAAATGGACGCAAACTGGCGAATCGACAAAAGCTGTTCATGAAATCAAAGGCGAACCAAACTGGACGATAAACATCATCTGCGCCGGCACCACTTTTTAAGGAAGCTTCAATTTTTCTGTAGTAGCCCCTGTATGTCGCAAAAAGTGAATCCTTTTTTTTCTTCAATTCTTCTACTAGTATTTCCAAAACGTCCCGAATACGCACCCAAGCATCATTTACTTTTTTCTTGTCCTTATGACCTTTCCCACTGGGGTCCCAAATAAAAGGCTCTGCTTGAAGTGTTTCAAGGAACAACATAGTTTGCTCCTGTGACCACTGTATGCCGCTCATAATAGAGTCTCGCACATCAACGAATTTTAAAAACTTATATTTGCTTATATTACATATTTTAGTAATTATTTCGTACAATAAATACTCTTTGGTCTAGACAATTATAAAAAGTATGTCACGTCAACGCATTATGTCATAGAGTTTTTGTGGGAATTTACGAAAAATTATGATATCACTAATTATATTTTTCTGAAAGAAAATAAATGTGAATTATAGTTATTTCTTTCCTAAAAATAAGAAATCACGCCATTTTACTGCCTATTGTGCTGTAATAAAACAAGTAAGTACACATACCTTTTCAATTACTACTAGACCCTTACATTAGTATCATACAAGTTATAATAAAATGATTTAGCCCATATCGACTCGACTTAGAATGTGGCGACTTTGTGACTTCAGCTTATATAGAGAAACGTTTGTTGGTTCAGCTAAATAATAATAGATATTATTTGGTATTAGTCATACCTATGATGAACTCCTATATTTATTCCAGATGTGTTGCATAGATAACGTTTCCGATCATGGGTTAAATGTGTACCGGGTGGAAAGTTAGATTCACCGGCTGATTATGAATATTATAAAAAAAAAGGATTTGCGACGAACATTTTGAAACCAATTTTAAAAATCGTTGCAATCGGTTAAATGTTTTAGCAGTACCGACTCTTCTTTTGCCAGGTAAGTCAAATATACTATTCATAAATTTCATGTGTAACGCTCAGTTATTTTAATAAAACAGTTACTAACAACTACCTAACCACCGTTAAATATATCACGCCAGAACTTGGTGACTGACTGGCGACAAATGTTTGTCCGGTGGGTGATTTAGGACAATCATTTTGCACCACGCAGGGATCATGTGTAGGGCAGATAAAGGTCTAAGCCTACGAACAGGGTGGCCTTACCCATTGAGTAGCAATGAACAAGAAAACAAGAAGTCAATCAAATGAGTCAAGTTACCCATTTATATATTAAAATTGAATTGAATGAATTGACCCATGTATAAACTTTAAGGGCACATTCTCAACACGAGGTACTCAGCTGATGATGCACCTGGCTCGAGCTCTGGACTCTTAGGCTCCGCTATATCAGGTAATTATTTTACTTATTAACCAACTTCCAAAAAGGAACAGTTTCTCAATTAATCTGGTTTTAGGGTTCCGTACCCAAAGGCTACTAACGGAACTTACTATTACTTAGACTTCACTGTCGCTTTTTTCGGTATTTTTTCAAACTTATTAAATACTAGCGACTTGCTCCGGCTTCACACGGGTAGAGCATACTATGCCTGCATTTTTTAATCAGTTTGTTGCGTTGAGTATGAATTAATGCCTTCAACAACCATCGTAATTTTTTAACAAATTTACAGAAAACCCTAAAGAAACACACATACAAACCTTTCCCATAAATCACTCTGCCTGTCTTTCAAAATAGCATGAAAATCCGTTCAGTAGTTTTTGAGTAATTTGAGAACAGACAGACAGACATGGGGGGGGGGGTGTTGCTTTTTACCGACATCACGAAAGGAGGATGAGGTTCTCAATTCAACTGTTTTTCTTTAAACCGACTTCACAAAAAAGGAGGATGTTCTCGAGTCGACTGTTTTTTTTTGTTTGTTACCTCAAAACTCCGTCAAATCAGGAACGATTTGAAAAAAAAAATTCGGGAGATTATACCTCCCGTTTGGTTCCATTTAAATGTTATCGAGATATGACAATTATCTCCGGGGATATGGAGATAAACAATATAAACAAATTTGATACCTTGACGACATGATTATGACTAGTGGATATTTTCACTATAGCGGGATGTGAAGTCTGTTTTTTTCGTTTTGTAAAAAATCTTAAATTATATAATACCTATGTAGTGATTGTATTTCGGTACGGAACTCTACGAGTGCAAGTCCAACTTGCACTTGGCCAATATATATATATATATATATATATATATATATATATATCGCTCAGGTGAAGGTCTAAGCCTACGAATAGGTAAAAATTACCCAATGGGTGGCAATGCACAAGAAAAACAAGAAGTCAATCAAATGATTTAAGTTACCCATTTATATGTTAAAATTGAATTGAAGGAATTGACCCATTTATAATCTTTATGGGCACATTTCCAACACGAGTTACTCAGCTGACGATGCACCTGGCTCGAGCTCTGGACCTTTGGGATCCGCTATATCTGGTAATTATTTCACTTTTTAACCAACTTCCAAAATGAAGAGTTTCTCAATTCATCTGTATTTAGGGTTCCGTACTCAAAGGCTACCAACGGAACCCTATTAATTAGAGTTCACTTTCGCTTTTTCGGTAATTTCTTTTAAACTTATTAAATTATAAATAACATACATTATATAGTTACTAGCGAGCCGCTCCGGCTTCGCACGGGTAGAGCATAACTATGTCTGCATTTTTGAATCAGTTTGTTACGATGAATATGAATTAATGTCTTCAACAATCATCGTCATTTTTTAACCGATTTACACAAAACCTTAACAAATTACATAATTTACCACCGCAGTACAACTTCCGATAGTCGGACCATTCCAGGCCTAGCGTGTTCACCATCCTTGACCACATCATTATTACCAAGTTTGAGGTGTTTATCTCCATATCTCTGGATATAATTATCAGATCTTGATGAAATTACTATGGTACTACTCTTGGGATATCTTCTTTCCTAAAAGAATCGTCAAAATCGGTTCATAATCGATGATGTTATTCGCGAACAAACATATACATAACTATACTAGCGGATCCGGCAGACATTGTCCTGCCCGATCGCAGCGCCACCTATCGGGTCCAATTCTGAATCTAAATCATCTACGGACTAATTCAAACACACATACCAAAATTCATCTAAATCGGTCCAGCCCATTAGGAGGAGTTCAGTGACATACACTCGTACAGTAGAATTATATATATAAAGAAAGAATTATACACATTATACATAAAGATACACGGTTGAATTTAGAAACGTCCTTTTTGAAGTCGGTTAAAAATACAAGAGTCCAAAGATACAAAATTACAAATGTTCTCTCTGTATAATATTATTATAGATATATAGTTTTTAAACAATCGTAATCATCAAATCAATGAGTGCGTACATAATGGGTACATATGCTAAGTAATATAAAATATACAAATTTAAACGTATAGGTACATATACTAAGGACGCACGCAAGTAAAGCGCAGACTGGGAAGTCGACTTGATTTTTCCGACATTATTGTTTAGTGTGTTCCATGATACTCATCATTCACTTATTATTTATTTTCAGGTGAAAGGAGCCACATAAGTGCCGAGTCAGCACTTTTGGATCATAACTACTGTACTACAGCAAGAAATAACAAGAAGCCTTCCAACAATACCTATAATACATCTTCAAAAATGTTCGATTCATCAAAACAAATACAAATCATTATTCATTAACACGTCATTAAATGTCCTAATATTTAGTTGGTGCAAATCAATTAATAGAATTTTAACGGGAAAAATTTGTTACAGTGGTGATGATGACACAACTAAAATTGCTGCTCGCCAATATTACACAAAACATAAAAACTACAAAAACAGAAAATAAGTAAAAGCTCCTTCCTCATTGCATCGCTCAACCATCTATAAACAACAAATTCATTATGTAGTCAAGCAGACTAAGTGCTAAAATATAATTTTGAATTTTTTTTTGTAAATACATGAAAAAAAATTATGAAACTTACCAAATAATGTGTAAAAACGTGTACAAAATTGTAAATAACTTATGAAATAATGTGTAAACACTTGTAGAAAATTGTATAGAACTTATGAAATAATGTGTAAAAACTTGTTATTTTTTTTTTATATTCCCAGATAGGTAAGCGTTTGACCACTATCTCACCTGATGTTAAGTGACGATGCGATTGATGTTAACAGTTTATGGGATTGTTATTTTAGGTATATACATTATTATACATACTATTTTATATTACTATATTACCAGCTAATATTGATAATATTACCTGGTAAGTATAAAATAGTATGCATAATACTAAAGTTGTGTGCTCGGAAAATTGTTGTAGTTACTGAAATGGTGATAAGATATTTTTTTTTTAATAGTTTTATAGGTTTTTACAAAATGTACATATTTTCTAAGTGTTTAAAGTAAAAAGATAATGAAAAGTAACTTTGTTTCATTGTTACAGAAATATCTGATATTTCAATGTTTATTTAATTAAATATTATTTTAGCCAGGTGTCTGTATTTATCTCACAAATAAATTAACTATATATACATTTATAGTTAATAGTTTTGAGATGATTTCATATATGTAGGTAGGAGGTAGGTATTTTTTGTAACCATTATTTAAAATATATCATACTATAAAATATTACGTATTTGATAATACATGTCACATAGAAAATCTAAATAACACCAACAAAAAAAAATCCATAAAAATAAAGTATTATAAATATAGCTGCAATTGTGCGTGTGTATGTGTGGAGGGAGCGTATATGAGAGAGTGTATATGTGTGTGTGTGTGTGTGTGTGTGTGTGTGTGTGTGTGTGTGTGTGTGTGTGTGTGTGTGTGTGTGTGTGTGTGTGTGTGTATGTCTAATCCACGCACACATGCATAGTAAGCTTCCTGCATCAAGCACCAGAGGCGCTTAATGCGTGATATTAAAAACCTCCTTGAAAGGCAACTCTTAGTCAGTATATATTATGTTACTCTTTGGTCTTGACGCGTACTGAAGTCGGCCGAGTAGTGTAGAGAGGTACTTCGAGAACGCACTTCGGGTAACTTCGTGCCCTTTGACTCGGGCGCAAAAACCGACAACAAACGGAAGTCGGCCGAGGCGAGGTAAAGTTGGACGAAGTAAGCCGAACTGCCTCTCTATATTATTATATTCATCTAACCTCGTTCAACTTCGCGAGTAGTGTAGAGGAGGCATTATAATTAAGCGGAGGCACTTTTTCTCGAGGTCTGGAATAGGATGGTCGAAGAGCTAAAACCTTAAGCCGAACACAAAAGAAGAAGCTGGTTTCATTTACCCTCGATGAAGTAGGCATCTTACAATCAGAAGTGGTACGTTCCTATACCTTATTTACCTTTCAAGTTGTGGTAGTACCTACATATTTCTATCATTCCAAATTATATTTTTTTACCACACAATGAAGGTAGTTAACTACTAGTACTAACTACCTACTAGTTAGCTCAATAATTGGCTAAGCGCTTAAATACCGTATTTCAGATCTTTTCTTACGATATCTATTTAAGATGCCTATAAACTAATAATTTAAAGTGTATAATTGTTATCCTACATATCTTTCTTCTTCTTATTAGTATATATATTTTTTTTTTTGACCATCCTTTTTGTTCGAAACTGAGTATATATATATTTAACATTTCTTTTTTGTCTCGTGTACACCGAGTACGATACATTGGGGACGGAAGACTGACGAAGCTAAGCTGACGAAGCTGAGCTGACTGAGCATCCCTGAGGTTTCGAGGCTGTCAGGAGAAAGAAGACTCCATCCGTAGTCAAGGTGACATCGGCAGGCTGAGCTACAGAAGTCGAAACCGCCATCGTAGACGCAGCTCCGAGCATCACTATGACCGTCGACTCGGCTTACAACGAAGTTCTTCAAATCAAAATTAATTTATTTGCAGAATGTACGTATTGATGATTTTATAATATAGTAGCACCTTAAATATTCTACCATAATTCATGGTGTACAAAATCTTGCCATATCTAAAATTTCTCGCCATTCTTTAAAAAAAAATGACAAAGAAATCTAAATGAATAGGCGATTTGTTTGTTGACACTGTTTCCATTCTAGGCCTAGTGTGCTACCACCCTCGACCGCATCATCACTTACCTATAGTGATAGTGATCAAACGCTAGCTTAAAAATAAAAATAAAACAAAATGTATGGCCATTCTAAATGAATTTCTTTTCTTTTAGCAATGTCAACTTATATTTTTAATTTTGTAGTTCTCCCAATTAGTGTCACTACGTCTGAATTTTTCTCAAAGTATTGTGCATGTACATCACAAACAGGCGCAATTATTCAATGTACATATACTGTGTTGATTGATTTTGTTTTTACTCCACATGAACGCGAGTGCTGTCGTGGCTGCAGCACAGCACACGATCTCTACTATGTGCTTAAGCACAAAAGAAGACTTAAAGACAATGTTATCGAACTTCGACGTCGCGGTGCAGTCAAAAATTTTTTACGACTTTTTATGACCCTGACAGTTTTTATGACCTATTAAGTCAACACTGATGACACTCAGGTTAAAGTCGATAATCACTTATTTTAAAGTTAATAAACATTATGATTATTGAAGATTGTACAGTTTTAATTTATGACTCGTTTCGATGTATGTGGGTATTAATATACAAAAGTTGCTGAAATATTACCGTCAAAGTTGATAAAATAAATGCTTGTGCGAGCGTAGCGAGCGCGGAAATTTTTTACGACTTTTTATGACCCTGACAGTTTTTATGACCTACTAATTCAACACTTATGACATAAGGGTTAAATTTTATATCCACTTAATTTAAGGTTACATTATGATTATTGAAGGTTGTTCTGTTTCAATTTATGACTCGTTTTAATGCATGTGGCTATTTAAATTCAAAAGTTTAAGTTTTTTTAAAACGAAATATTTCCTACAAAGTAGAATAAACAAATGCTTTCGCGAGCGCAGGGAGTGCTATAACTACGCGAGCGAAGCGAGCGCGAAAAAATGTTACGTGTTTTAATGACCCTGACAGGTTTTATGACCTACTAAGTCAACACCAATTATCCTAAGGCTGTTAAAACACGAAAGTTTTTGAAATACTTCCCACAAAGCAGATAAACACGTTGAGCAAGCAAAGCCAGCGCGTAAATTTTGATGACTTCTAATGATCCTGACAGTTTTATAGCCAAATCAAGACACTAAATAAGTCATTATAGACGAACCTAAGGTCAAACTCTTATGATTATGTTAACTCTATGTAAAAATAACAAAAAATATATGCACCCTCACTTAACTGCCGAAAAAAAAGTATTCTTTGCCCTTTTATGCCCTATTAAATGTTTTTGTAAAAAATGTCATGTGAATCGGTCAAGCCTTTTGGCCGAAAAGAGGCCAGACATATACAAAATTCAACAATAAAAAACTGACTACCGGACTCGATTGTAAAAAAAGTAACCAATGTGCTCGGATCTCGGACTCTACTCCTGGTCTATGTCTTATTGACTGTCTCTGTACAATTTAAGCTCAATCGGTCAACTCGTTTAACCGAGAAGAGGTCACACGTTTAAAAAATGCAATAGAAAAAATTAGTTACCCGAACTAAACTGTTAAAAAAAATATCCTTTGTCGTTCTATGCCCTATTAACTGTATTTGTACAAAATTTGAGCTGAATCGGTCAAAACGATTGCCGCTAAGAGGCAACACATTATTCTATAATAAAATTATGGACACCTGAAATTGCCAGCCAAAAAAATAGTATCCTATGTCTTATTGACCGTCTGTGCACAAAATTTCAGCTGAAATAGTTGACCCGTTTGACTGAGAGGAGGCCACACATTTACAAAGTTCAATAAAAAAAATCTGGACACCTGGACTCGACTGCCAGAAAAAAAGTATCCTATGTGCTTCTATGCCATATGAGCTATATATGTAGAAAATTTCAGCCATATCGGTCAAGCCGTTTAGCTGATAAGTGGCCACACATAACTCTAAATTCAATAAAAAAAATCTGGACACCCAGACTCGATAGCCAAAAAAAAGTATCCTATATCCTATTCTGCCCAATGAACTGTCTTTATACAACATGCAAGGCAAATTGGTCAAGCCGTTTATTCGAGAAGAAGTCTTATATTTACAAAATTCAATTAAACATATTTGGACCCCCTGACTTGATAGCCAGAGAAAAAGTTTTCTATATCCTATTCTGCCCTATGAACTGTCTTCATACAACATGTCAGGCAAATTGGTCAAGCTGTTTATTCGAGAAGAGGTCTTATATTTACAAAATTCAATTAAAAATATCCGGACCCTCTGACTCGACAGCCAGAAAAAAAGTATCCTATATTCTATTTTGCCCTATTACATGTATTCACACAAAATTTCAGGCAAATCGGTCAAGCCGTTTATTCGAGAAGAAGTCTTATATTTACAAAATTCAATTAAAAATATCTGGACCCCCTGACTCGACAGCCAGAAAAAAAGTATCTTATATTCTATTCTGCCCTATGGCATGAATTCACACAAAATTTCAGGCAAATCGGTCAAGCCGTTTATTCGAGAAGAAGTCTTATATTTACAAAATTCAATTAAAAATATTTGGACCCCCTGACTCGATAGCCAAATAAAAAGTATTCTATATCCTATTCTGCCCTATGTACTAACTTTGTACAAAGTTTCAGCCAAATCGGTCAAGCCGTTTGACCGTGAAGAAGTCCCAAACAAACAAACAAACAAACTGACTTTCGCATTTATAATATTGGTGTTGATTGGTGTTGATTGATATTGGTGTTGATATATAGATATTATATTAATGAAGGAGCGAAAGAGGTACGTCAGGGTCGTACCATGTGGAAAGAAGAGAATCTGCCTACCTCAACGAAAAAAAGGCGTGATTTTATGTACCTGTGTACCTACTATATTTATAATACATGTTGATATTTGATCAAAAAAAAAAGATATTTGCTATAGAATGAATGAATATAAAATAGGACATTTGCACAAAATATATAACAGTACAAGTACTTACCATAGCTTAAAAATATAGCCGGGTTGTGCGGACGTTACTATGCTGACAATATTAGTGTTACAAATGTAGATTGTTAGGCTTCCGTATTTCTTCGGTATCGTTTTCATTTCTTATAAGCATATGCGATCATAAGGTCTTAGAAGTATTAGACACGTTAACAGTTACAAAGTCTTCGCTGTGCCTGGTTTAATCGAATTATTATAAATATTTGTAAATTTTAAATAGCGATACTGGAAATGGAAAGCATCAGATGAGACATTTTAACCAAACACATCGTACATACCACTCACATACATTATCATTTGGAAGGCACACTTCTATCGCAACACCAAATTATAAGGTTAGAGATTATTTATTTCAATTATAAGTGCATTTCAAACTGAGTATGTATGAAAATAGTTAAGGTTAATTGGTACAAAATATTTCTAATGATGAACTTTGAACTAAATTACATTGGGTTGTAAACAACAAAACTACTTACTGCCTAATGAAACTTTGAAATTTAATAATACACTTCGAAGGTGTTTACTTGATTTGTATTTCTAGAAATTAATGAAATGATTGTAAGTAAATAGCGATGTATGTCGCAATAATGAACGAAATTGCGATATGAAGCTATAAGTTATTAGTAAAATGATTGAAAGTAGATAGCGATGTATGTCACAATAATGAACGAAATTGCGATGTGAAGCTATAAATTATTAGTAAAATGATTGAAAGTAGATAGCGATGTATGTCGCAATAATGAACGAAATTGCGATGTGAAGCTATAACTTATTAGTAAAATGATTGAAAGTAGATAGCGATGTACGTCGCAATAATGAACGAAATTGCGATGTGAAGATATAAGTTATTAGAAAAATGATTGAAAGTAGATAGCGATGTATGTCGCAATAATGAACGAAATTGCGATATGAAGCTATAAGTTATTAGTAAAATGATTGAAAGTAGATAGCGTTGTACGTCGTAATAATGAACGAAATTACCGCGTGAAGCTATAAATTAATTGTGAAATCTCTTATTTTGGTGTGTAATATGAGATTTTGTTAATTAATGGTTTTTATATTGTATAATTAAGCTTAGTATCGTAACAGTTGCGTATTTAAAATCAAAATGTTCAGAAATTATTTTTGTGGATTATCAAAATACGTGAGAGGTTATAATGGTTCATAATTCGTGCTTTTATAATGTAATCTTAAATAAGCTGTGATTGCATTGTATTCGTAAAATAGTTATGTAAGTCCACTTAGTTTTAGGTGCTTACTTTTATTTTATTTTTATCATAAGTTCAGTAGTGTAATGGATCGATCCCGTTTACTTATTTACCATACTTGAATGTAGTTGTTTTTACTCTTATTATAAAAAGATGTTTCCGTACTGCCAATAATACACAACAATAATAATGTAAGCTTTTCACTTGAATATGATTGTCATGTAACCGTAATAATATAAATAATTGTTAAATGAAGTGTTATAATTTATAAGTTACAAATTATTTGACTGTAAGTTAGACCTATACGTTTATTTGTAAGTAACGAATGTTTGTAATTCAAAATTGAAATATATAAATGTTCATCTGCTTGTTTTACCTCTATCGATAGTTCCTCTTCCTTCCTACGAGATTCAGTGACCTCATATATAGGCCATGTGTTAGGTGGGTAGTAAGTAGTTCATATTAGCGTGCCTGAGGACAGGCACAGGGTCAGGACGGACGAGTGTTAGGTGCGATTTGATGGTAGCCATTTTTATAGATAAATTTATCATTTAGGTAGATATCATTCTGCCTTTCTATTACTGTTAGTATTTAATCGAGCATCTTAGATTGTCAACTAGAATGGATATTAAATCGGATTCTAACGTCAAGCTTGATATGGCAAGCGTGACTTATTGTCTATGAGCATAGATAAACATCTATGGTTATAGTCAATACCGATCCTCACCAACTTCATGGTGCTCTGTCATTGGGTTGTCAGTGACAATGTCAGGGAAAACGCAGTTAACTTCATTAGAGAGAAAACATGGCACATTTATAATTAAGCGGAGGCACTTTTTCTCGAGGTCTGGAATAGGATGGTCGAAGAGCTATAAAACCTTAAGCCGAACACACTGGACAAAAGAAGAAGCTGGTTTCATTTACCCTCGATGAAGTAGGCATCTTACACTATATTATATATAACAAAATAGCAAACATCCCGTATAGTAGGTAGGTATACCTAGAAGCATTTTGGTTGACATCTTACCAGCATATAATAAAACAACGTTGCGTTCAGTTATTTAATGTCGACTAACTTTTCCACACAGATGGCAGAACTTATTAAATTGTAGATATAATTTTAACACCCCCACTATATCTAACAATACAAATAAACTTAAATATTAACATTTTGGACACCTAATTTGTTCAAAAATGTATAATGCTTTACAGAACATAAACTCTTTGTAAACAAATCAGCAGGCATCTCAGTTATTGGTAGATATCTCACATTTACAATTTTATTTGTTACACATTCTCTACAAAAATGGTATCGAATATCAATATGTTTGGTCCTTTTGTGAAAAACTGGATTTGTAGTTAATTTTTGTGCGCTTTGATAATCATTAAAAAGATCAATAGTGTATAATGTTTGAGTAATCTCACACTGTAAGTTCCGCAAATAAACCGCTTCTTTACAGGCTTCGGTTATTGCCATGTACTCTGGCTTCACTGCTTGATAAAGCTACAGTTTGCTGTTTTTTGGTTTCCCAAGAAACTACACAGCCAGATAAAGTAAAACAGAGTCCAGTATATGACCTTTTATCGATAACATTTCCACCCCAATCGGCATCAACAAATCCTTCTAATATTGAACTTCCATCTGCAGTATACTTTAAACCATAATGTTTAGTCAGTTGCAAATATCTCAATAAGCGTTTTACATATGAACAATGTTTTTTAGAATAACAATTATTAAATTGGCTTAAATATCCTACTGTATATGCTATGTCAGGTCTGGTCAGCACTGCTAAATACATAAGAGAACCAATTACTTGCTGATATGGAAATTTGCCTTCATAATTCTCATTGTTAGACACATTCAACGTAGTATCCATTGAAGTTTGAACATGTTTACACTGACTCATATTAAATGTATGCAACAATAGATCAAAATAATCAGTCTAACTTAAAGCTATTGTTTTCTCAGATTTATCAATATTTACATTAACTCCAAGACACTTCTTAATTTCACCTAAATCTTTCAATTTGAAATGACTAGCTAATACACGCTTTAAATATTCGGTTTCTGCAGTGTTATTTGAAAAAATAAATAAATCATCTACAAAAAGTGTGACAATAGTTTTCAACTTATCTTGTATTTTAGTATACATACATGGTTCTATTTTAGATCTGATATAACCTATGCTTAATAAACATTCATCTACTTTCTTGTACCAAGCCCTTGAGGATTGCTTAAGCCCATAAATTGCCTTTTTCAATTTAAGTACTTGACCATTTTGTGTCCCTTCACTAAACCCTATACATACATGGTTCTATTTTAGATCTAATATAACCTATGCTTAATAAACATTCATCTACTTTCTTGTACCAAGCCCTTGAGGATTGCTTAAGCCCATAAATTGCCTTTTTCAATTTAAGTACTTGACCATTTTGTGTCCCTTCAGTAAAACCTTCTGGTATCTGCATATAAATAGTCTCCTCAAGGGTAGGTATTCAAGAAAGCAGTCGTTACATCGAGGTGCGTTATATCAAGGCCTAGTTGAACTGACAGTGCAAAAAGTAACCTTAAACTAGTATGTCTCACCACGGGAGAAAAAGTTTCCGTAAAGTCCACACCTTCAACTTGGCTACTAAGCGCGCACGAAAACGATCATTATTTTCTCTGTCATATTTCTTACGTAGCACCCACTTGCACTGCACAACTCTACCGTCCTATGGAGCACCACTTAACTCTTACGCATCATTTTCTTTAAAACTCTGTAACTGTTCTCTCATTGCCGACATCCACTGATCCTTTTCAGGTCCATTTAAAGCCTCGTTGAGAGACAAACCAGTTGCATCATCATAGGTTTCACTGCCTACACACAGATTTGACAAACCAATATCTCTCTGGTACTTTTTTAGTCCGTTTAGTTACCTGTGTTTCTTTTTCATTGATTAGTGTACTGTATATCTGCTTCAAAATCACTGGGAAAATATGTCTCATCCTCATCTTGAAGGGTATCATAAAAACTTTGAGAGTCATCTTGACAAGATGTTGATTCATTGACTGTTTGATCTGATTCTTTAGATGTTGTATTAACCCCCACTGAATCAACATTCTGATATTTGTACTTCAATTATACATTACACATTCAGATTTTGATTCCTTTTCAATAATGATTACATCTCTATATACTAGTAAACATATTCCTCGTTTCTGGATTGTAGACCCTGTATCCCTTAACATTTTCTGGATATCCTGTGAGAATACATTTTATAGACTTCTTGTCCCACTTCTTTCGTTTTTCTTTAGGAAGGTGGAACATCACGATGCTACCGAATATTCTGATGTGACTAATATCCGGTTAGGTACCAGTCCATAACTCTAGAGTTTTATTATTTAGCGCCGCTGCCACAATTCTATTCTGCAAGTACACTGCCGTATTAGTGGCCTCACCCCAAAATTATTTGCCAAGGTTGGCATCAAAGAGTAGGCTCTACTTTCGAAGTGAACAAATATTTACATGAATTATTTGTAATGAGCTGCTGTGCTGGTTGATAGTATCACTCCATTCAGATATATCAGTGTAAGTTTTACATGGAATTTCGTCTGGAATATCCGTATCAGAGTCCATTGTTTATTAATTATGTATTTAGGATATGGGTGGTATTCTTAATAGAATTACTCCCTGTCGAAATTAGTATAATTTTCAATATCACTCTGAGTGTGAATTTGATACGTCTTCTTACTTTCGTCGTTCTTTTTAATTAATATCTTAGCATTTTGAATCCATATATATTTATATACATCTCTCAGTTTAGTTTTTGTTTCCAAAAATATTTGTCGTATATGTTTTGTTATATTCTCATTTATATATATCGGTGTGTTATTTTCGTTATTAAATATTTTTTGGTTCGTAAGGCGCTGTTTACAGCATTTAATCCAGGCCATTCTCGCTTCTCGGCTGCGCGTAACAACAACGATCGGGCGTTTCTTCGATTCACTTGTTTTCATGCCTACCTTCCATGCTTTTTCTATATCTCCCGGATTCAAACCAAGTTTTTTTGAAATGTTAGTGACAAGATCCATGACTTTTTCGTTATCATCGTCCTGTACGTTGACAAGTTCGACATTTTTGTCAAGTTCTTTTTGTTCCTAAACATAGAATCGCTCCTCCAATGCTTTAGAATATTTTTCAAGATATAAGTTCTTGTGGTTCAAGTCTATTATTTTATTATCTTGTTGCTTTGATTTATCTATATATTCTGTTTTAAATTGCTCAAGTTCTTGATACTTCTCTGCGAAGAAATAGACTGTTTCAGTCAATTCATCCATTTTTTCTTTCATTGAATAAACAATATCTAGTTTTTCATTAAAACCTTTTCTATATTTGAACTTTCCTCACATGGCATAGCGATTCTGTGTCCGGTCGCATTCTTCGAGCCATCAGTACAATTTTCACAAATCTCAGTTTTTATGAATTCCTTCATATCTTGAATACATGATATGTGGTAGTACCTCTGACATCGTCCTTTGCATTGAATCACGTCACTTTTATTTTTAGATAAAAACTGTTTACATTTTTGCACTGCACCATGTTAGTAACTTATTTAATTGTCACAACACGCGGATATAAACTTAAAACGTCCGCTCGCTGAGAGTGCGCGGGCGACTAAAAATCCTTGATCAACATTCCAAACTTTTTTTAGTTTATGTAAAACCTGTAAAAAGGATGATCTATGCTTTTGTATCATTTATATTATGAACCACATTAGTTCGTCTAACAGCTAAAATTTGTTACATCGCAATAGTTATAACCGCTTTTTTTTTTTAAATCGTTGAATGAAAAAGTGACCAAGGTACAACAGGTTCCCTAATTCATATAATTAATTAGCAAACATTTTTACTTTTAATAAAACCATATTAATCCCATTGCCATTTGCTAAACAGTCGTTAGGTTCATGACCATAAGGGAGAGCCACGTAACATTGATAATTCGTCTCAGATTTTGAAGCTACAAAAACTCATTACAAACTTGTATAAACTCAGAACCAACAAACCGAAGTGAGTGCTTAAAGGCTATTTAAGTGTACGTCTCATGCTTCCTAAAACCTGCATGGTGGTAGGACACTATCTAGTGTCCGCCTGGCCAGCTACCACCCTCAAGTTAGAAAATCTGTCTCCAAAACATCTAATGTGTTCCGGCAGCCATCCTTGAGAGCCAGTTCCCATTATAGGCCTAGCGTACTTACCATCTTCGACCGCATCAACACTTACCAACAGGTGAGATAGTGGTCAAAACGCTAGCCTATAAAGTATTAAAAAAAAACCTATTATCAATTATATATTATCAATTACAGCAAGGCCCTCAGAAGACCTACCGAATCTAGAGCGGAACAGACCTCAGTTTACGCTAACGATGTCAGACAGCGACAGCCTTATCATGAACAACAGGTCTCACAAACGAACAAACGATCATCGCCTCAGGATCTTGATACAGGCGTTCCTATCGAATTGATCTGAACTGAAAATATCATGGAATTAGCTGCTGAAGGTATAATGATCGTGGTAGCATATCTCAATGAACCATGTGCAATCACGAACGGGTCAAAAACTCCAAGAGTCCTGGAATTATTATGACGTTAGTATCTGTTAAGAAAGGATTTTCCAAAATTCACCCCTGAAGGGGGATGGAACGGGGGTTCAAAGTTTGTATGGAGAAATAAGATTAGATAGTCTTTTCTATCCTAAACTTCACACAAGTAATTCAGTTAATAAATGAGTAAATACGTGTTTCAGGCTTTTATAAAATTCCACTCCTAAAAGGTAACAAAGTCTGAAATCAATTTTGTTTCGGATTGCGCTGAAATTTTGCATGCAGATAGTTATTTTGACGTAGGTATCCGGTAAGAAAGGATTTTTCAAAATTCAATCTTAAAGGGGATGAAGTGGGGTTCAAAGTTTGGATAGTCATTTTATTCGAAATTTCACACCAGTACTTCTGTAAATAAATAAGTAATACGAAATTTAGGCTTTTTCAAAATTCCACCCTAAGAGGGTGAAGTGGGGTAACAAAGTCTGAACATCAATATTGTTTCATATTCCGCTAAAATTTAGAATGCAGATAGTTATTATGACGAAGGTATCCCTTAAGAAAGGATTTTCTTTAAATTTCCCCCCGGATACGGAACGGGGATTCAAAGTTTGTATGGCTTTACAATGAGGTACGAGTTCTTCTGTTAATAAATAAGTAAGTACATGTTGCAGGATTTTTCCAAATGGGGTAGGTAAAGATTTAAAAATTTGGGTTTTTTGGGTTTTATAATATGAATTCCGATTTTCCTTAGTCTAACATGAAAACGGGTGAACCGATTTGGCTAATTCTTATTTGATGTCTTTTATGATAGATAGGTTTTTACAAAAGAAAAGTTTTAAGTAAATAAAAGGAGTTTTTAACGCGGGCGAAGCCGCGGGGCACTTCTAGTAATCATATATAAATATAGTAAAAAAGTAGTTCCGGTTAAGGATATTACGGCTAAAACCATCGCAAAAGTATTTTATGAGGATTGGATAGTGAGGTATGGTTCTTGTACTTATTTGAGTAGCGACCAAGGAACTTAATTTGAGTCTAGTCTTTGTAGACAATTAATGGCCATTATGGGTATCCACAGGATTCACAGTAGCCCGTAGGTATGTACGATATGAGACCTAAAGATGTGATTGATAGTTCAGATGGTTACGTTCATAGTTTACAAGAAATCATCAGAAATTATAGACTCGTCACTTGCCCTAATGTAGATTCACGTAAAGTTTTTGTTCACAAGGACCTGAAGGTTTGTGACTATGTGTTTGTTAGGAATGACACCGTACGAAGGTCCTTACAACCTCCGTACGACGGTCCATATAAAGTTCTAAAAAGGCGTCACCAGGTATATTGCATCTCGATAAACAATAAACAGGTTAACATATCAATAGACCGTCTAAAACAACGTACATATTTGAAAATACAAGTGAACTCACTTGCCAGGCTTTGTTCCATCAAACACCGACCACCGGGTTAAATCACTGCGGTAATCACACGAGCAAAGATGATGACGTAACTCGTACAAGTTCTGGTCGGTTGATAAAAAAACCAGTTAGATTTAGACTATAAGTATATTTCATGTAACTGTTAATTAAGTAAGATGCTTACGCTGCTAATGCCTAAGTGTTGCATTGTTAATTTATGAATTTATTAATGTTGTTTACTTCACACATTGTTATAAGTAATGGTAATTTTGATTCATTTATACTTTGAGATTTGTTGCGGTAGTACATGATTATAACTATGGGCAAGAACCAAAGTAAAGAGCCGGTTTTGATAGCCCAGTGAAGTGCCAACGTATCTGGTATAGAAACTCAGCTGGCACAGTTTAGCATTTTGATGGGAGCAGTGTTGATCGTATTGATGGCGATTTCAGTATTTTGTTGCTACAAACAGTGTCAGAATAGAGCAAAGAAATGGTTATTCCGGCAGATCATAGCTGCAGCCCCGGCTGCAAGGGCAGTTCCGCCGGTTACACCACTATCACATCCGAAAATCGTGGTATCGTGAGTGGTATTAGAGCTAATGTTACGTAACTTACTTTACTATTATGTTATTTTTCATTCAGAATTGGGTGACATGCACATATATTTTAGAACAGTACATAAAGTTTACATTTTTTTCTGACATATATATATATTATGGTCTTGATTTTTTGAAGTTACTATGTAATTATTTTCTTATTTTTCATTGTGCATTATTTTTAATGTAAAACTTCAGATATTTTTACGTAAGATTATATACATCCAGACCAGACATAACTTTTGTATAACTTTGTAATGTCGTAAAAAACTGTTTCATATTTCGTACTTGTGTTAGAAAACTCTTGAACAACTAGTAAGTTAAGTGCACTAAAAAACCGTGTTATGTTCAAAGCATATAATACGAATATGTACGAATTTACAATTCGATTTTACACTCGACTGGTGTTCCCTAAAGCCGCGTATAAATTAAGCGCGGCAAACCATCGAACATTGGTGCGCGCGGCGGCCGCGCTCTATGTAGACGGGACCGCCGCGCGCGGCGACGCGAACATTGCCGCGCTCGAACGTGCCGCGGGGCGATCCGCTCGCTGTCGGTTTTTTAGACCGCATCAAAGGAGCTTCAGTCGTTCGCTCGCGCGCAGTGGGGACGGTTGTAGTTTTGGTGATTTGGCTCGCGCGGCGAATACGTAAAAATGGACAACGAAAAGTGCCGTTTACTAATACAATTGTATAGCGCAAAAGAATTTTTGTGGAACAGCAAATCCTCCCAATACCACAATAAATCGTTGAGGTATGATGCGTGGGTAGAAATCAGTAAGAAAATGGATATACCTATTCCTGACTTGAAAAAAAAAATGACTACGCTTTTGGCGTCCTACAGAAGAGAAAAATCTAGAATAGCTAAAAGTTGTCGTACTGGTTCTGGTAAGTACCTATTTATTTTGCATTTACAACAAAAAATAAAACGCATTATTGTAATTACGTAAATAATTTTTATTTTTATTACAGCGACAAATGAAGTATACGTTTCGAAGTGGTTTGCGTTTGATGATTTTAATTTCATGAGGGATAAAGATCTACCCAATGAAACATTGGACACAATGTCTGAAAATGTGAGTACAAGTTTTAATATCTATTTTGCCAAGATATTGCACCATTGGTAACAAAGTGATGGGCTAGGTGTGAACGTATTTGTTGTGCAAAATTTCCCGCTCTTCTTGGGATATAGTTAAGAGGCAGTAGTGATGTAGGGGCAGTTTCATTTCTCCAAGTTCCAGGTATAATTTGCCCCTCGTTTCCTTCACTATCTATACATCCTTGCGGCGTGTACTGTGATCTTGTCAGAGTTCTTTTTCTCAAATAATTATGCAAATGTATTGTTGCTAAAACAATTTTAGTAGCAATCTTTGGTTGCAGTAACATAGGTTTGCGTAGAACTCTAAAAACTGAGCTCAGAATCCCGAATGCATTTTCCACACATCTACGTGCTCGAGATAACCTGTAATTAAAGATTCTTTCCTCAGAACCCCTTTCTAGATCTCCTGGAAATGGTTTCATAGTATATTCATTTAAAGCAAAAGCTTTGTCAGCTAGAATCACATACGGTACTTTGAAGGAATAGGGCACTTGAAGAATGGATGGAGGAGGAAGTCTCATAGATTTTTCTTCTAGTTTTTTGTATAAGTTTGTATTTTTGAAAATACCTCCATCAGATAGTCTACCTTGACAACCCACATTTACATACGTAAAACAATAGTCTGCATCGACTAAAGCTAGTAATACTAAACTAAAAAACTTTTTGTAGTTGAAAAATTCTGTGCCACTGTTTATAGGTGCTTGCAACACTACATGTTTGCCATCCAATGCACCTACTGCATGAGGAAAGTCCCATTTGTTTTCGAAATCGTGTGCTATCTGCAACCATTCTTCTTCTGAGTCCGGTACCTGCAACAATTAATTAAACATTCGTATTTTTTTTATAGTTGGCAACAGCACAAATAGCACAAAATAATGATACAGGACCAATTACACCTTCTGCTATGGAACAAGAAATAGAACCACCAAGTGACATTATGAACGCTCCAGATAATCTGAGAGTAAAGAAAAAGAAAAAGGTAAACGCTGAAGAAGATTCCCCTATGCTGAAAAAAGCATTTCAGGTTCTAACTGAATCCGCTGCATCATCTGCTGACCCATATTTTTCTTACGGCCAGCACATTGCTAATGAACTCCGTAAATATGATTCACGCACTTTAATTTACGTCAAGCAAGCGATTAACAATGTGATATTTGATGCTGACGTAGGAAAATATTCGAATTATGGGTATTGTACCCAAAATTATTCACAGTCACACTACACCTCAACGCCGTCTCCTCAGACTTCGACTCCGTCTTCTCAGATTCCAGACACTACTCCTACTGATGAACGTGAACCAACGCCATTGCCTATGGATGATTTTTTCCCCTAAATAATAATAAGAATTATATCAATAAATAAATATAATAATAAAAGAAAACTAGATATTTTATTTACTCACCTTTACCCAGTCTTTTAGTGCATCGCAAAGTGCATCACAAACTTCAGGAACAATTCTTGAAATTGACTGTTTTGATACTCGAAAAAGGTATTGCAGGCTAGTATACGAGTCTCCAGTTGCCAGAAATCTTAAAGTTATTGCTAATCTTTCAGTAACTGATATTGCCTCTCGAAATTGTGTGTTCATTTTCATAACACTTGGTTCTATTAATGATTTTATTAATTCGAACTCTGTAGTTGACACTCGCGTAAAATTTTTTATAGTGTTTGCAACGGCTTCATATCTTATGTCTTCCAGAAGTTTCGGGCCATATAGCGATCTATTTAGATATAATTTTTTCATCCACCAACGCCTTTTTCTTTTCTTTTTTTTACAAATAAGATGGTGAATCACAATGAAAGCGGCAGCCGCCCGACCACGCGCGTCCATACTCGCAGGTTTACAAGAGTGAACTGGTCTGTCTATCCGCCGCGGTTTGTTCGTGATGGATCGCCTGCCGCGCGCGCCTGCCACGTCCAACTAAATTTATATCTACATATTGGCTCGCGCGGCAAATGAACGTCAACTCTGGTCGAACATTGGCTCGCGCGGCTGCCGCGCTTAATTTATACGCACCTTTAGGTACAAATCAGAATAATCCATCGACATACCGTGTTCCAGTGAAAAAATTTAGATGTGTAATGCATGAAATCTTAAACTTTTATGGGATATACATATCATAGTTATCATATCTCCTGCTTGTAAACGTTGAAGTTGGTATATTGTGGTATAATAAGTGTGTGTTTAAAAACCTATTGCATTGTAAAGCTAGTTGGAATGCTTTATGGTAAACGTAACAACAGCGGACGCAAGTGATCGGATTACAGTTACTGTTGGAGATCTTTCGAGCGAGCTGACTATTGGGTAGGAATGTAGTACGTATGTAGTAAGTACCTTTAAAAAAATTACATTGTACAATGTAATTTTTTGAAAGGTACTTTGTTATTTATGTACGATTGCGGCTTATGTTTTTCAGGCGACTTCACTCAAAACAAATTTTTTTTAGGAAAAGGGGAGTATTAATGTGGTGACACAGTTTAGGTCGT
Organism: Cabera pusaria; assembly: GCA_954871355.1. Lineage (NCBI taxonomy): Eukaryota > Metazoa > Arthropoda > Insecta > Lepidoptera > Geometridae > Cabera > Cabera pusaria. The sequence goes on from OX940905.1 coordinate 18,793,909, forward strand.
GGTAACACCTACCGCGAGTACCGCGAGGCGAGCTCTTTAGTCGTCCCTTATCCCTCGCCGCGGTTCCGCACGTCGTATACGCAACATTTATATAGACGCGATACGCTAAATATTATCAGTGTAACCTACGTTCTATATGTAATCGTGAATTAACTAAATTTAATTGCTCAGTGACTTTAATTGATCGATTTGCGTATCGCTCACTCAGTATAGAGATAGGACCTCTCCAGATAGCCGCCAATATACCGACACACTCTAACCAATAGGGCCGGTAAATAATTATATACAATTCTATATGATTATATATGAAAAAAAATCTCAGGCGTAGTTGAACACAAGTTTAGTCGAGAGCTGTTCCAATACCTACAAAGTAAAAAAAATTGTGTAAAATTAATCCAATTTTTCTGTCGAATACAGACTATGAATTTAGGCATTAGTTCTACTTGAATGACAATAACATTTGTGTTTCAGACTTTTACGATCGTGTGATTCGTTGCTTTAATGAAAGCGCACACGGTATAGAAGAATCTTGCGACTGTAATGTAATCATCACAGAAGGAAGTCCTCATTGTTCTTATCTATCTGAATTCCAAAGATGGCTTTCAAAGTCTGCTGACAGTGCTGACCCAAATTTTCTAATGGCGAATGAAATTGAAGTTTCAGAATTACAATCTGAGTCAACAGACATGTGTAATCAACCTAGATAGTGACGACGACGTTCCTCATGATTATTCCATGACATCCCTTGAGAGTCGTTGCATCAACGCACAGTAATATTGTACAGAGAAACTTTATTATCCTGAAGTAATTCTGACAGAAGTTGAAAATTCGGATGTTCCCCACTCGTCCAATGCATCGCAAATCTCCAAAATTAACGATGTCAACACCGTTCTCGGCCCAAGGTCCTCGATGATACATAGAATGGATGACAATCCAAGTTACAAGCTATACTATCAGAAACTGCTCGTAATCGACAAAGCGAAAACGGTGACGACGATGGCACTCCTCGTGACTTGTCTATCCGTTCATCAGGGATGGACAAACAATTAGAATCCTAATAATATACTTGATAAATTTTTAAATAATTAAATAAGCATACGATAAGTATCGTTTCTTTTTTCGTAGCGTATCATTCCTTCTTTTGTTATTTTTATTAATAATCGTACTGTAATTTTTCGTGTTATTTTTTATCGTACAATAAAATGATATGCAAGAACTAAAACATTTTTTATTTACAACACTATTCTTGCGAGCTTATAGGTATACTTATATATCTATATATATTCAGATTCATGACCATAAGGGAGACACGTAACATTGATACACATATATTATCATGAACAACAGGTCTCACAAACAATCATCGCCTCAGGATCTTGATACAGGCGTTCCTATCGAATTGATCGGAACTGAAAATATCATGGAATTAGCTGCTGAAGGAGCTAATGATCGTATAATGATCTTGGTAGCATATCCCAATGAACCATGTGCAATCACTAGAGAACGGGTCAAAAACTCCGAGAGTCCTGGAAGAAACTGGAACTTGTACTTGACGCAAATAATGTAAGGCACAGGTTAGTTCTATGATTAAGAGTTTTTAGTCGCTACTCTGCTGAAGTTATATCACTGCATCGTTATTTCAGTTCTCATGGAAGTAAAGCAGTCTTGAACGTAGTTGAACAGCCCGAAAAATCAAATTTTGCTCTAGAAGAATTTTCCAGGGAGGAAACGGGGGAATACATTTGTATGAAAAAGTGCACCCCGCGTTTGCTCTTAAGTAAACGCCACAAAAGTTAGGTACTGTGTATAATAGGAATACACAAAAAGTAATGAACCCAAAAACAATTGTTGCCTATAAAAATTTGCGAACTTTGACATTTTATTTACCTCCTTATTTTAACATATTACGAAATTAACTTGCGAGTCATTTACATATAAAAACTATATCATACTTATGCATGCATTATGCTTCTACAACTGTAAACAATTTATAGCTACGCTAAGATTTACATTATGTGAGACAAAACCTTACCGGACGTTTGATAGCACGTCCACTGCGCGTTTTTTGCGCCATGAGCGTAGTGGTTGACTGATCAAAAGTCATAGGTTCATTTTCCGTATTAACATACTACCGTATCTACTTATAAATTATTACTTTCTAACTTATCATCTAACACATATGCTGGTTTTTACCTATCTATGGATACGTAACCTACTCTATTCGGAAAGTGTATCTCATACACTTTGTTTTTTATACTCAGCATTCGAAATAGATAGGAGGACTAAGTGACTTTTTCATCATGCCCTACGAACAAAAATATGTGTTTTTTTTATGGTAAAAAGGTAACAGGGCAAGCACGACACTCGCCTGATGGTAAGCGATGACGTCTACCTATTACAGATACAGCGGCATGCAACTTCTGGCAGTACAGAATTTTGCATGTGCACTGCACTGCGCCTGTTACCTTGAGACATAAAGATGTTGAGTCTCACGTGCCCTGTAATTTCACTGGACACCTTGCCATTTCAACCGAAAAACATTCCTATTTCACGGCTGAAAATTAATTGGCAAAGTGGTGGTACCGCCCCAGGCGGACTAGCAGAAGTCATACTATTACAAAAATGTGTGCAGTCCTTAAGATCTTACGCGATATTACCGCGACATGAGCTTCAAACTATTCAAAACATTACGCAATTTACTGACGTAAGTATACATATCACTAGATTTACTACTTACTTGGCCGTAAAAATCTCCTGGCAGCCTTAACGTATGACCAAGCGCTACATCTGCTGCGCTGAGTCCACTGTCGCTCCTGGTCGCTGCTCTCAGTCCTAAATGACTGACGGCAATTCATCTACCCACGACGAATTGTCAGTTAAACTACAGTGATAGCTGTTAAGTATAGGGGTTTCTTGAGTTGATCAGGTATAATTTAAAGTCTTCATGGTTTCTAATAATCTATTTATTTGCTTTACACTTCGTAACATTGCATTGCAAAAACGTTTTAAAGATAACGTATGTTTGTATAATTGTAAAATCACAGAATGAATATAATATTAATATGGCGTCGACTCTAGTGTTGCCAGATGCCTTGACGAAGATGAGCTTGAGGAAGATGAACTTAAAGATGACAAGTCACAACACCAATGTAACTTGTGCGTCTCTTGTGGTAACGCAACAGGGAACAAACAACAAAATATCAATTACACATGAATGAAAAAGAGTTAAGTAGGCGAGAGAAATTGGTTGATCCAATCAATATTGACGAAAATAATAGTCGTATATACGACCTTGAAGCCGTATTACAGTGCCCAAGAAGTGATACCTCTTTTTATTATAAATCTAAGTTAAATAGCTATAACTTGACTCTGACTGAATTGAAAATCCATCTAGAAAAACTTGCATACAACGTTTATTGCTATTTCTGGACCGAATCCGATGCAAAACGAGGAGCAAATAAAATTGGTTCCTGTATTTGGAAATATTTGCAAGACATAAGTTGCGATGGAGAAGCTGCATACAATATAATATTCTACTCTGAAAACTGCTGTGGACAGAACAAGAACAAGTTCATTTCAACTTTGTATATGTACGCAGTTTATCTGTTGAATATTGATACCATAACACATACATTTTTAATAAGAGGCCAAACTCTAAACGAGGCAGATAGCGTTGATAGCATTTAAAATGAAAATAACAGGCCAAGTGCGTGTCGGGCCACGCGCAGTGTAGGGTTCCGTAGTAGCCTGTTATTCAATGCAAGTCTTTACCCGTTATGAACAAGCAACTACATACTCCGTCTTTGTCACTTTAAAGGATTTATTCTAAGGATTTTGTATTTGGTACAAAATTATCCTACACCCAAGTTCAACCTCTATTACTGCTAAACTAATAAAGTTATCTTAACCGCTATCATTTTCCTTTAAAGTTCATGAAATGTTCTATTATCACGAATTTTTCCAGATTTTTCAAGCCAGTAGTTTAGCTTTTAGAGGGGGGGGGGGACCGCCCTACTGGAACAAAAAATTGCACTTTAAAGTTTAATATTTCGTAAATGGAGCATTCAATCGAAAAATTGTATTAGCAACCCCTAAGTCATTTTGAAAGACCTATTCAACGATACCCCCCCCCCCCCCCAATGGGGTAGACGATGAAAAAAAAATTCATCACCACTTCTCATATAGGGGAGCTACCCTAAAAATTTTATTTCAGCACTTTGTCGGCGTCATTTATTTACATACCCCCATAAAATTACAGCTTTCTAGTATTAACGGTCTCTGAGCAAAACCTCGGACAGACAGACAGACGGACATGACGAAACTATAAGGGTTCCTTGTCAGGACTACGGAACCCTAAAAAATAGAGAAATGACAAGATGTAAATTTTCGTCATAATCGCAAAAAGTCAAAATCCACATAAAGTCAAAGACGCAAAATGTCAAACACGTATATTGTCAAACACGCATAATGTCAAACTCGCAAAAAGCCAATATATGCAAAAGGGGTGTACTTTTATCAGGACAGGTGATGCGATTTACGATTACATGTTCCATTTTTGATCTCCAACATCTGTTTAGATATGTTAGAGGGGCACGCATTGTATTTGCATAGAATAGAGTTTAGTAGCCCCCCCATGCATCGCTGAATAATTATTGTGTTTAATTGACAACATTTATTCTGTAAAAAAGTGTCAATAGTAGAGTGGAAAAAGATCAGAATCGTATTAGACGTTTGAAGATCTTACCGTCATCGAACTAATGCACACTTAAAAATCAGGATAATTTTTTAGACAAAATGTTTCGAGATATCAACCAATAAGAATTATGGAATGTATTACTGATGGCAAACATAGAAAGCAGAGGTTCCCGAGCAATCATGATGCATCCTGGAGATTATGGAACATCACGGAACTCCCAAGTTCACAGTACCCAGTGCACAGTGCAAGTTGAGAGCTACATTTGTCAAACAGAAAAAAATAGAGATTGAATACAATTTCGATCCCGCAAGAATAAAAGAAGAACGCATTCTTGTAAAAGAATGCGTCCTTCTTTTATATGATGACGCCCTATTAATTAAAATAAAATTTTATCAACTTTCTATGCAGTAGCTACTACTATAGCTTTCAAAGTGCCTATAGCGATACAAATATTTTGATAACTCGTAAATCTTCAAGATTATTTGGGAATTACATCACGCGGCGTTGACGCACGCCTACTATAAATACTCCTTATAATGGTTCATATAAAAGCAAAACGGGAGTATAAACGCTTCATTTCTATATTATTCTATTCTATATTATATATATATTAATATAAACTGCTGCTATAAAACTGCGTTAGCTCATGTGACGACAATTTCTTAACCTAGATTTCTAAACCCTTAAATTAGTGAGAGTCCTTTGCATTAACATAGCACACTTCGGTCGCGTTATTAACGTTCGTCTGAAACTGCGTCAAGACACCAGACTAAAATATTACGAAATGGATTTTTGACTCTTGATTGAAGGGAAGATATTTGAGTGACACAATTCAGTTGCGATATTAACGTTTAACTGAAACTGCGTCAAAAACCAGCAACATATTTCGAAGTGCATTTTTGATTATTTGAGTGACACAATTCAGTTGCGTTATTTACGTTCAACTGAAACTGCATCAGCTCATAATACGACAGTTTCCTAACCCAGATTTTTAAATTCTTATCTAAGAGAGAGAGAGAGTTCTTTGCGTTATCATAGCATACTTCGGTCGCGTTATTAAAACGTTAGTCTGAAACAGCGCCAAGACACCACACTAAAATATTTCGAAGTAGATTTTTGACTCTTGATTGAAGGGAAGATATTTGAGTGACACAATTCAGTAGCGTTATTTACGTTCAACTGACCCAGAATGATCAAACTGGATTTTTAAACCCTTATATTAGAGAGATCTCTTTGCATTATTATAGCACAATTCGGTCGCGATGTTAACCTTGGTCCGAAACAGCGTCATGACACCAGACTAAAATATTTCGAAGTAGATTTTTGACTCTTCATTAAAGGGAAGATATTTGACTGACACAATGCAGTTGCGTAATTTACGTTGAACTGAAATTGCGTTAGCTCATAAGACGACAATTTCTTAACCCAGATTTTAAAACCCTTATAGAGTTCTTCGCATTATCATAGCACACTTCAGTCGTGTTATTAACGATAGTACGAAACATCGTCAACACACCAGACAAAAATATTTCGAAATAGGTTTTTGACTCTTGATTGAAGGGAAAATATTTGAGTGACACAATTCAGTTGCGTAATTTACGTTTAACTGAAACTGCATCAGCTCATAAGACGACGATTTTTTTACCCAGATTTTTAATTATATTAGAGAGTTCTTTGCATTATCATAGCACAAGTTTGCATCATAGAAGAATTTAACAGAATAGTTCAAAAATAGAAAGAAGACATACACTATAGACCAAAGAAGAAGCTGGACATCAACGGTTGCTTCAGACATCTGCAATTTCTTTAGTTACATTATGTTTTGTCATCGGGTATGAAACTCAACGGAAATTTATTTGCACCAAAAATCTCCGACAGGGAGACTGAAATTTTCTGGCTAACTGTTCGGGATAACAAAGTGGAAATTATTGTATATTTATAATCCACTGGAGGCAGACTGCCAAAAGTTCTGGATAATCAAGAGGAAGTTATTGTGATGACGTGCCAGCAACTGATAAGAGCTATATTGGTCCCTTAAAGAAAAACATTTTTTTAGTGCTTGGGAAGTTTAAGAGTTAGGCTGAGTTGCAGCATCTTACTTTAACCGTGACTAATATATAACCGGTGTTTTTGTATGGAGTTCGACTGATTTTTGTCGTTTCTTATAGTTAAAGTAAGATGGTGCAACTCAGCTTAAGACTCGAAAGATTACGATCCATTCACACTTCACTTTAAGGGCCGATTTCACCAGTGAATATAAACGCGATTAGGTCGACTTGAACTTGATTTACGTGTTTAACTGAGATTAAACCGGCATTTTGCATTTCACCACACTACAATCTGAACGCAGTTACAGTTAAAACGAGTTCTAATTCTGAAATACCGATTTTGGCCGTTTAGCGCTCTTGATCCCGTTTACACTGTTAACAGCCACTGTCACTCGTATTTTCCGCGTTCGTTTCCGTGTCCGTGCATGGCGCAACAAGACGAGACGTCTTGTTATTTAGTTATTAAAATTATAAATATTTTAATTCCTTGGCCTACAATTTAAAATTCGAAATTCACGATTCAAGACACATAAATATATACCATGCACGGACACGGAAACGAATTTGATAATATTAATTCGTCTGTTTGACAATGCCAAAACAATCTAATACCACAGCTCTATGACGACATTTACGTTCCATTGTGCGTAATAGCATAAAATCTTGGTTATGGTAAACGCGATCAAATTAAGCCACATCGAAAAGGACAAAATGTTCTAAAGTTGTAATGTCAAGCGCCTGAATCTACTAGTGCTCTTTATGAGAACTACATACTTAAAGCGATATTAAAAATGGATACATTTAAAAATCTCTGCCCAGTATTTAACGAGAATACACAACTAAAGGATGCTTTTGAATTTATTCGCCAAGAAAACGAAGAAATATTGAATATGAAAGTATAAGGAACGTTTGGCGCCTCCATATCTGCTGGAAACCTAAGGAACACTCGAAATTAAGTAGAAAGACTATGCTTCGACCACAGCTGCGTCATTCTTTCAAAAGAATTTGGTTCCAACAATTTCATAAACGCGAGCTACTTCGACGGCTTTAAGCATCCAAATGCATACATTGCTACGGTGACTCCTGATTCAGAGAAGAAAAACAAACACTTCTGGAAGATGATCTGGGAAAATCAAACTGAGCTCATTGTAATGCTTAATAACCCTCATGGAAAGGAGAAGGGCGAAATCTATTGGAATTCAGAATAACCAAGGACGCTCTATTGTGGAAATCTAAGTATTGAAACACTTAAAGTTCAACAGATTCATGCAAGTTTCAAAATGACGAAACTAATCATGTCACACGTAGATGGAGGATTTTTACTCGTCAACCACTCACACTAATACACGAACTGGTAGAGGGTTAATATTTTTTCCCCAATAAATGACTTCCTTGAGTATCGCCCGAACGGTAAAGTCTTCTAAAGGCTATAAGAGTTCAATGGTAGTTCATTGTAGTGATGGACTAGAGCGATCAATTGTATTTTGTGCAATTGATATAGGGATGTCACAAATTTTAAAATCTTTTACAGTAAGTTTTTTTAATTAAAATATTATTATAATTTAAAAACTCAGAAAAGAAAGGCTGCGCAATGTAAATCACTGTGAATTTTGTGGCTCAGATTTGTATAGCTATTTTATGTGTTTTATGGACGAACATCTTAGCTCTTTATCTTATAATGAATCTCATCTCTCAGCTTCAGATTAGACAACAGAGAAATTGTAGTATTCCAGCTCTAAGCGGACATACATTTATATATACAATATCTTGCTCTACTTTCTGGCAACTCTACGACCAAACCATGAAGCATTTTTAGAGTTACGTTCTAACTGCACAGCTAGAAAAATATATATAAAATATTCATGAAATGCATTACTGACTGCAAAAATAATAGACAACACAAACTGACCACTCCAATTCTGTAAACGATTTAAGGCTCTGCAGGTCTTCGTTCCTTTATAACGTTATACAGTGCATAATTACGAGAAAAGACAAGGGGCGAGTTCTCGAACAATCATAATAAATCCTGGAGATTATGGAACACCGCGAACACTGTCACGGGTGTGCACTCTCAAGTTGAGAGCTACATTTGTCAACAAGAAACGATTAGAGATTGAGTACAATTTCGATCCCACGAGAATAAAAGAAGAACGCATTTTCAAAAACGTCGACTGTCTTTTACATAAAATAAAATTATATAGACTTTCCATGCAGTAGTTATTATTATAGCTATAGTTACAGCTTTCAAAGTGCCTAAAGCGATAAAAATATGTTGATATCTCGTAATTCTTGCAGATTATTTGGGAATAACAGCAGGCGGCTTTGACGAACGCCTACTATATGTACTCATTATAATGGTTCATATAAAAGGCAAACGGGAGTATAAACGCTTTAATTCTACAGTACACTTTATCCAGACCGTACTGATTATTTTAAACTATGGAGGTGACTCTGTTTGGTAAACTGTTCGGCAAGAATGTTAAAACCAAGTACACAATTTTTCAAAAGGATCAGTGCCGCTGCTGGAGTGAAATCGAGACAATGTCACCGAATCGTACCGTTCTAAATTGCGAGAGATAAACTATTTTGAGTTTTGCGTTCATATGGCGGGAAAGCATAGAGGGCTACGTTCAATATCACTTTGGAAATACTGATGAAGCCGGGGTGCAGTGGCGACGAGAAAATGATGAGTTAGCAGAAAGTGCAGATTTTTCAAAAATATGGCTGTTTCAAGTTTAGAAAAAAAGTCCTTTTGTAACTGTGATATGCACTATGTTGCAAACACAGTGAAGCACCTTGTCGTTGTTGGTAAGTCATCGAGTTTTGTCTCGTTTTATGTCACTGTCACGGAAAATGATCGCCAGCAGTTTTTAAGCTGTTAAGCTGTTAAATAAGAGTTGTTAAGCTTGAAAACCAACTACCGGCATGTAAGATAGGGCAGCTAATATTAAACCAACCTCTCAAGCAACTCCACAGCGCTCCAAAGGTCACCCAATAAGGCACCTGTGCTTAAAGAACGATGCGTAAAAGTTGTAAAATTACCGTACGGAGTTTGTTCAGCGAGATATAATGCAGTCAGCCTTATTTTTTTTCGTGTCGCGCCCACTGGTACATACGAGGAGTAGCCAAAACATGAGTCACCAAGATGTAAGCCACCGAGCGACGTCGTCTACTGTATCTGTTTTATGTCAAGGTCCCACCACGATGTAAACCACCGAGCGACGTCGTCTACTGCAACTTTTATGTCAAGGTCAAGGGGACTAGTGAAAATAAGAGCCATGCCGGCCTCTTTAAGAAAATAACAACAGTCAGCCCGGCTATTTATGATGTCACCGAATTGCTGTTTATGCCAGGCATTAAAATAAATCGAAGCATGGCGCGCAAAGGAGCCCACGCTGTGCCATAGATGTCAACAATTTCGCCACAGATAGCACAACTGCCACAGGGAGCAAGCATGCGTGCGCTGTGGGTGGCGAAAAGCACGTGGCGAAGGAATGTCGCTCCAAGGAAGAATTCACTAAGAAAAAATCATTTATTCAGCATGAAAATAGATGGGACATTCCAAGCCAAAACAGCTAACAAAAACTTTAATAGATTCACCCATGCAGTATGTTATGTATGTTTTTATCACTCCACAGTGCTAATAACTAATCAAACTACTTCTGTTACTATTCCGTAAGTATATTAAACAGTAGCCTAATTGTCTCACGAACCGTTCTGCATATTTGGTCCTTAGTGAATTCGGGGAATTAAACAAAAATTTGAATTGAATAATGAGAACAATTAATATGCAAAAATTTATATTTTAGATGAAGAGACTCAACTTCATTAGCAACGTTGTTGACGCTCAATAATATTGACGTAGTAATGACGTAGGTGCCCTACCTATCTAATGCATCTACGTAGCATTCAAGGTTGTTATAAAAGCCCGTTCATTAAAAAAATTGTTTAGTATGAAAACAACTGCTATTAAAAATAGGCAACATTCCAAGGATGAATCGTGAAAAATTTATGCTTTTCATGGAAAAGCTCGCGTCGTAAAAGAATATGAATCAATAATCATAAAGCAAGGAGAAGTACTACACTGTACACCAGAAAAGAACATATTAAGTGGTTGCCCGTCATACCTGCAATTTCTTTACTACGGTCCGCGTACGGTACGCTTAAAAAATAATCAAGAGATTCCAAAAGTAACCTGCGTCGACGGATATTATCATATTCCGTTTGGTATCCCAAACGAAAGTTTCTTTGCACCAAAAATCCACTGGACGAAGACTGCGGAACGTTCTGGCAGACTGTGTGGGATAATAAAGTGGAAGTTATTGTGACGATGGGGCAACTAACTGAAAAGAGCTACACCAATATTGGTCCCCTAAAGAAAACCATTTTTGTGTTTGAGAAGTTTAAGATTAAGACTCGAAAGATAACGATTTATACATTCTTCACTTTTACTTTGTTAATCCTGAGTCAAGGCAGCAGTATTCAAACAGAGGCGCTTGATTTTCCACTTCCAATATACCGCTTGGCCGAAACATAACTTACCTCAATCAGAAGAAATATGTGAATCTTTATTTTTTGGTTCACCAAGAGTATCTTCAATTATTAAGAAACGAAACACCCAAATTAAGAAATTTACCCCCATACTGATTCATTGTTTTGATGATTTGTTTTTGAAATAGTGAAAAGTCTTAATATGATTTAGTCAATAATGCCATGTGTGTAAGTTTTTTTATTAATTATTTATATTGATCATATTTTATGTTTTCGAAATAAGAATTATCATTATAATTTGCTTGAAATAAAACTGCATAGTTTTATTTCATATGATTTATTTTCTAATTAATTAGATATGTAATTAAGTAGTATCGTGAAATTTTCTATGCATGAATGTTTTTGTTAATATTAAGATAATTGTATTAAGATGTAAGTGTAACGTAAGTGTATAAGTGTAACGTTAGTTTTATTGTACAATGGTGTTTCAGATGCGCTCTAAAGTTTTTATAGATTTTTTTATAATAATGTTATGGCTTTCACTATATAAGACTTTTAATTATTTTTCATAAAAGTGTAACGTTAGTTCTATTCTACAATTGTGTTTCAGATGTGATCTAAAGTTTTTATGAGTTTTTTTTAATAGTAAAGTTATTGCTTTCACTATATAAGACTTTCAATTATTATTTTTAAAAGCTCATCTACTAAAACTTTGATAAATATTAAGACCTAAGCATGTTAACAGTTAATTATTTTTTACAAAATTCCAACGTTTTGTTTCTATTTTTATCAATTTATATTATTCCCCGTAATATCTCTCTAAAATAACAACATGACGTGTGTAACTGATTTTTTTAAAGATAAGATAAAGATAAAGAACATTTATTTGTCCAAACATGAGTATGCACACAAAATTAAGATTATGCATGCAATCTGGTAGACAAAAAATATTTGAGAAACATACATGCTATAGATAAACAACTTTATTAGAATAATAATACAACCATACGCATATATTAAATTTAATCATGTAATAATAAGATCTAAAAACATATTACATGAAACAAAAAATCTAAACCAGCAAGTTAATTTACATTGATTAAAATCAATGTATTATTATGTCACAAATAAATATTCAAATGTAAATCATACCTACAACTAAAAAAACAATCATAATTTGTCCGTCAGGAAGTCATTTACTTTATAATAGCTTTTGTCAGATAATATAATTCTCAGTTTTATTTTAAATAAATGCAGATTTAGTGATTTTATGTCATTCGGTATTTTATTTAAAAAGTCCCGAAAAGCGATACTTCCGTTAGCTGTATCACCTCCTCGAATCAACCCACACTTTTCACAACTCTACACTTAGTGCTATAAATTACAGTGGTTTGTAACAATACGAAAACCCTAACCCGTAATAGCTTAATAAAACACATCAGATTTATTACATATATTTTATATTATTTCATATAGTTATAAGTATTAATAAGTCCATTAATTTGTTATTCTTTTTGCATTGTCACATTTTTATAAGCCACCGCCTTCCATATAATTGTTATCCTTTCCGTACATGGTTGTCTGGAAGAGATCGCTTTAAGCGATAAGACCGCCCATTGAGCCTATTAGTTTTATTTATCTAGTTCCTAAGTATTTTTCTGTTTCGTAAGTGGTGTTTCAATAAAGTGTATATCTATCTATCTATCTATCTATCAAGAAAAGAAATGCTGTTGGAATTATCTGTGAAGAACTTAAAGATAAATTCCATTTTTCTAAAACAGGCCAAGTGCGAGTCAGAGTCGCGTCTCGCATCGCACACTTAGGGAGGGTTTCATACTACAGTACAATACGAAACATAACAGAGTTACAACGATTTGATTGATTGATATTACCTACAATATTTTGTTGGGTATACGAGTTCACGGAGAATCTCGACAGCGCGATCTAGAAAGACGGCGCCATCGTTTACTAGCGCCATCTATGTCATTTTGCCGAAACGAATTAGAAAGGTTGTTAGCTTAACAGACATAGATGGCGTTATACTAAAAATCACGTTTTTTGTATGGGGACCCCTTTAATATTTTGTTTTTAGTATTTGTTGTTCTAGCGGCAACAGAAATACACCATCTGTGAAAATTTCAACTGTCTAACTATCACGGTTAATGAGATACAGCCTGGAGACAGACGGACGGACATACAGACGGACAGAGGAGTCTTAGTAATAGGGTCCTGTTTTTTACCCTTTGGGTAGGGAGTTACATTTAGCAACACATGACTTAATAAAAATAAAAAATCTCAAATACTTGTATAAAAATCTTGAATGGTACCTACTGATTATAAAACAACATAGAATCAGAGCATTCCGGGGCAGCTTCTACTATCAAGCAACTAAGTGCTGGAACAACATAATAATTTAAGAATTCTGGCTTCAAAGTCCACTTTTAGACTCAAATTAATTTACTGTTAATAGTTACTTCGTTACCTTGATAGCGGATGTTCACTTTAAGGACCTGTGCTTCTGCTGGAAATCTCGAAAAAGGTAACCTGAAGAAGTTCAAAGCTTTGACCATAGCCGCGTAGTTATTTCAGACGAAACGGGATCCAGCTATTATAACTCCATCTACATCGACGGTTTCAGGCTTCCTAAAGCATATATTGCAACAAGGACTCTTTGATTCTGAGTCAACTTGTAGCTTCTGGAAGTTGGTATGGGAGCATCAAACCGAAATCATCGTCATGCTCAATAAACTTCAAGAAAATGGGGGTGGAATTTCGTATTGGAACCCTGAAGAAGGATCGCGTCGCTCCGATGTGGAAAGTTGATGATCAAGACGTCAAAAATTCATGACTCTCGCCGAAGTTTTCAAATCACGAATCTTCTCGTGACACACGCTAATGGAGACCAGTTGTTTGTTAAACATTTCTTATGTAAAAACTGGGGTCGATATCTCTGATATGGAATAAGTCAAAAGTCTCGCCCCTAGAATGTGAATTCCTCGACTCGCGATGTTCATGGTAAAACTCTACAATCGATTGGCAGTGACATCAAGGACTCCGAAAGACTGTAAGAGCCCTATAGGTAGTCCACTGTGGTGATGGATTACAGCGGTCAATGGTGTTCTGTGCAATTGATATTTCGATTTGTAAAATTTCAATGACAAATTGTGTCGACATTTAGAAAGGTTAGGTACAATTGCCTGTACGATTCTAACGACTATGGCTTTTGTTACTTAGCTTTGTATTATTATGTTGTTTTATATTATGTAAGCTAAAAATCGGTATTCTCTACTTATAGTGGATCTCATGTGAAATATTTTCAGTATTATTTTAACTTTATCCAGTGTAACCCTTCGTTAGCTGCGTCTTTTTAACTTTCGCATTTCCACTTGAGGGGTTCTCTATAGGATGAGTAGTCGTTAGTCAGCGCTTCGCACATAGCGCGACCAACCGAAAAAGTTCAGTTAAAGATAAGTTAGCCTAAGACTTGGTTGCACTAATGAAATTACTAGTTTCTAGTTTTTAATCTATAAGTAGACATAAGATTCTATGATTTTCTAAAGAACATGTAAAAATGTTGTCCAATTCTTAATAAAATTAATGACATATCCCATAAGTTTATTTGTTATTTTTATAATTATTATTTTTCCGAAGGCGTATTACTTTCCAATTATTTATCTTAACTTAACTGTACATTCTTCTTACTAGGGACTTTAAGAGCCTCGTTAATGTAAATAGGAAAGCTTTAGATTATTATGAGTTGGCTTGTTTGTAAGAGTTTCATATGATGAATTACATGCAAATCATATACCAAGTTTGTACCAACAATAGACACTATTAGTTCTAAGCAATTTTAAAAAGTTAATGTGAAGAGTATATTCTTCTTAACAGAAAACACTTTTAAGAAACGGAGTGCTGCTTCCAAAGCGTGAATATTCACGACTTTATGCGTGTCATGGACGAACCGAATTCAATAGTTTTCATCATAGAAGAATTTAACATAATAGTCCCGAAACAGAAAGAAGACATACACTATAGAAGAAACAGAAACAAGAAGAATGGATGTTCAAGAGTTGCTTCTCACATATGCAATTTATTTATTTTCCATTCGCAGTCTAACAGCCTGATGGTGCCAGAAGTATGTTTCGTCGACGGGTATAAAAACTTTAAATTTGTACTACAAATCCACGACAAGGAGACTGTGGGTGGGGTGAAATTTTCTGCTAAACTGTTTGGGATAACAAATTGGAAATTATCGTTTATTTATATACTGGAGGAAGACTGTCGAACGTTCTGACAGACTGTGTGGGATAATCAAGTAGAAGTTATTGTGATGACGTGCCAGCTAACTGATAAGAGCTATCAATATAGGTCCCTTAAAGAAAACATATTTTTTAGTGCTCGGGAAGTTTAAGATTAAGACTCGAAAGATTACGATCCATTCACACTTCACTTTAACTTTGTTAATCCTGACTGAGACTGAACTCAAGCCAGCGGTATTCAAACAGAGGCGCTTGATTTTCCACTTCCAATATACCGCTTGGCCAAAACATAATTTACCTCAATCAGAAGAAATATGTGAATTTTTATTTTTTGGTTCACCACGAGTATCTTCAATTAAGAAACGAAACACCACCGATTGATAGTTTAGGGAGGTCTCAAATATTTTGTGCATTTGATATTTGTATTATTATTATATTATTACATTATAATTATAATAGTATAATGTAATATATTAATATTACATTATACTATTATTATATGCAATTTAGAACGACGAAAAACCAGTTATTTCCACACTTCCTTGAACAGATGCGAGAGTAAAAGCATGGTTCTATAAACTCCTCAGATCTTAACGTCATATATTATCAAATAGAGAAGACCAATTTTGATAAGATTCAGTCGATAATGCCCTGTGTATTTATTGTATGTATATATATATATATATATATATATGTGTGTATTTTACTCATTACATCGATATAACATACTAAAAAAATAAAATACTGCTAGAATTGGTCTAATTATTTTTTAAATAAATATTTAAATATACAAACAAATTTGAGCAGTTGAAACGCCATCATTTCCCGGGCTCTTTGGTAATGAATTGTGACGTCACGCACTAACGTCAGATACAACGACCCCAATCAACTTGAAGCAAACTAGTTTTTCTTCCTTTAAATATGTCCCCGCGCGATTATTGTATTTCGCCAATGGTATTTTTAAATAAAATTATACAGTTTCTCTAATCTCGTACTCATTTTCACCTATATTAAATGGTTAGAAATATACATTGATTGCACAATAATATGCGTCAAATACAATATTTGAAAATAAATACAATAAGATGACCCCAACATTTATTTTTATGTTCCCACTAAGTTCCGCTCAATGATTCTATCACGTGAAAGTTATGACGTAAACTTTCGATTCGACCAATGGTGATCCGTTTTACAAACTTAAATTTCCCTCGCTTAAATTGCATTTTTCATTTATTATTTTAGGCAAATAAAATGGGATTAAAATAAAAAATAGCTTTTAAATATAATTCCAGGACAACAAAGATCCGAAAAAAAAATATTTCCAATAAATCTGAGCTACATGCATATTCCTATTGTGATGAATCTTGGAGATTATGGAACACCGCGGACACTGTCACGGGTGTGTACTCTCATATTGAAAGCTACGTTTGTCAACAGAAAACGATTAGAGATTGAGTACAATTTCGATCCCATAAGAATAAAAGAAGTGCGCATTCTATTATATATTACCCACAATAAACGTATATCGACATCCTTTCAGTAGTTGCTATTGTGGCTATGGTTATAGCTTTCAAAGTACCTGAAGCGATAAAAATATCTTCATATCACCATCAAAATCAGCCAGTGTCTATATCACATATCTTGATAATCCGCAATTCTCGAAGATAATTTGGGAATTATAGACGCTTCATTTCTACAGTTCACCTTATCCAGGCTGTACTGATTATTTTCAAGCAGTAGAGGTATCTGTTTTTGGAAAACTGTTCGGTAATCATGTTCGCGTACGGTGTTTCACAACTGACATACCATTTAATAAAAATTATTAAAAAGTAAAGTGTTTATATTTTTTTTAAATAAAGTTATTGCATTTAATATATAAGACTTTCAATTATTTATTTTAAAAGCGCACCGACTAAAACTTTGGTACATTTTTAAAGTTTTAATCGAAAAGTACAGTAAAGTTCTCAAATAGTTATGTCAAGCGTCTGAATCCGCTAGTGCCTTTTTAAGAACTTTATACTTAAAGCGATATTAAAAATGGATTGAAAAATGATTTGTAAAAACCCTGAATCGCGAGGATTAAATCAAAATACCTAACGGAAAGGATAACTTGAATTTATTCGCCAAGAGTACAAAGAAATATTATATATGAAAGTAGAAGGAACGTTTGGCGCCTCCATGTCAACTGGAAACCTTGGAAACACTAAACATGAAGTAGACGGACTATGCTTCGACCACAGACGCGTCATTCTTTCAAAATAAACTGGGACCAACCATTTCATAAACGCGAGCTACATTGACGGCTTTAAGCATATAATGCTACGGAGAGTCCTGATTAGGAAAAGACAATCAATATCTTCTGGAAGATAATCTGGGAAAATCAAACTGAGCCCATTGTTATCCGCAATAAGCCTCATGGAAAGGAGAAGAGCGAAATCTATTAGAATTCAGAAAAACGAACAACGCTCTATCGTGGAAATCTGAGCATTGAAATAGTTAAAGTTCAACGGATTCATGCAAGTTTCAATCGTGTCACATGTAGATGGAGGATCGTTACTCGTCGATCACTTCTTATACACGATCTGGCAGAGGGTAAATATTTTTCTTCAATAAATGACTTGACTGAATGAATGACTTCCTAAAGCTGTCACCATGACGCGATGGAACGCTAATCTCTTCTTAAGGCTATAAGAGTCCAATGGTAGTCCATTGTAGTGATTAAATAGAAATAATATCAATTGTATTTTGTGCAATTGATACAGCGATATTACAAATTTTAAAATCTATTAGAGTACATTTTTTTCTATTATTCCAAGACTCAGAAAAGAAAGATTCAATTGCCTGCGCGTACATCACTATAATTTTTGTAATTTAGTTTTGTATCACTATTTTATGTTTTTTTTAAGAACAAACAATAATTGTTGCTCTTTATCTTATAGTGAATCTCATTGGCATTATTCTCGTGTATGTTATTGTTAATTATTATACCAAGCTTTAGTTTTTTTTCTAATAAAGGGCCAGTCGTAGATAACGTAAAATGTCCTAATAACAAGAACTTGCAAGGAGTTCAAGAAACCTAAAATCAAAAACTAAAATCGGTTTGAAAACGAGCCATGCTGGGATGACTCCCGGGTGAATTTATTTGAGACCAGTGATGGAACGGACTAAATCAACGCGTCGTATGTTAGTGGATTTGACTTCAAGAGAAAATGTATAGTGACTGAGCAGCCGATAGCAAGTACCTTTAACAATTTCTGACTATGGTGTGGCAAGACAGTTCCCGTGTGATAGTGATGCTTAGTGGTATCGAGGAGGAGTCACAACCACACAGTATTTCTTATTTTTCCTCTTCAAAATAAAACAATCAATCAGGAGACTTTATAGTCAAGCAGAAAGAGATAAATTTGAAATATTATTACACGGAAACATTCCTCACTGTTACTCATACACGGACTGAAGAGTCGAAGACAGTGAGTCACTTCAAATATTTCAATTGGCCCGTACACAAATTTCGTAAAGAAGGAGAGTATCTTGAATTATTGCTGGCCGTGAACAAAAAGAATCAAGTGTTTTTCATCGAATCAGTGATGAATAATTTACTTTTCCCCGGCCCGATTGTTGTTCATAGAAACGCAAGCATCGGAAGAACTGCTACGTTTTGTGCTGTGGATGCCTGTTTATATCATTTATTTGTACGCCGACCATATCAGTGCTGTCAGTAAGTGCTTCAGATCAGACAGCAGAGAAATTGTAGTATTCCAGCATATTGAAGTCTCACATACATAGCACACATACATTTATATGTACAATATCTTGCTCTTCTTTCTGGCAACTCTACCAAGCTATGCAGTATTTTTAGAGTTACGTTCTAATTGCACAGCTAAATAATTGTAATATTTATATGACCCAAAGGGAAACATGTTAAGTATAGAAAGTTAGTTAAGAAAGAAATCTGTCGAAAGAAGACTTAAAGTGTGTTTTATAGTACCTATGTGTAATCACTAGAGAAAAAATCCTATACAAGACATAATATTTCTAGGTTTAATGATACTCAAACAGTTTCGGTAGCGTCAATAGTATCTAATATGTTTCTGCTTAGACCAATCACTTAATATTAATTGGGGCCATGGTTTAAGGTTGAAGTCGTACTTTAAAACGCCAACACTACCTCTAACAAAATCTGATGGCCTAACAGATTTTTTTAGAAGTAAACGAGTCCTACTCTCGGTGTTGCTACAGATGACGAAAGGTCATTATTAGTAGGACCAATAAAATAGTTCCCCCTCTCCTCACAGCCATTACACAAGAATAAAAGAAATTCCAAGATTATTATTATCCTGAGACTATAAAAAACGCAATTTTTCGCTTTGAGTCCTTCAAATTTATTTATACGTATTTAATATTAATAATAATACGTCACTCAGCCAGACAAATATTGTATTCATTATAAGTTTTAAGTTTGGTCTTCCCGAAAATAACTTTTCGAAACCGAAAATTTCCTGCTTAATGATTAAAAATTGTGAACTTATGATATAATTCAGGGAATGGGAAGAACTGGGTGGTAAATTTTATAAGAAATAACTATAAATCAAAACAGGACTGGGAGCGATTTATTCATTCTCCGACAGTGAAACCATGATGGTGGCTAATTATAAAGCAGTGATTTTCTTGCGGAACGTCATTTTTGGCGTATATTGTAAGTATCGAATGAATCAGTGTTTCATATGACCTTCGTTGAAACAGCGAGTTTAAATGCCTTTTGAGCCAACCGAAACGAGTCAATTTAAACCTAATGTGATTGTAGCCGGACAGCAACCGACAAAAATGACCACGGAGAAACTTGTCTGCATTTGGCGGTAAAATATTGAAGTGGCATGGACGCATGCATAGTAGCACAGATGTTTGACATGGGAGCAGATTTGGACGCACATGAAGATGGGACAGGGAATACCGTACTACACAAATTGGTTAAATAAAGAATAAAAGAAGGACTACGAGTTGGTAGAGTATTTACTTACAGTTTCTACCAAGACCAACATAAAAAATGAAGGTAGATTGACACCATATCAATTAGCGGAAGAAGACAATGACCGCAAGATTATGGAGCTTTTCTTTGGAAGTGATAGACAATTGAGTGTAAAGTCTTATGTTCCAAAGAAGCTAGAAGTATTGGCTAATTGTGATTTAGAAGTTGGTTTCTAGCATAAGTTCCCATTCTAGGCCTAGCGTGCTTACGGATGGCTTCTGACGGATGGCACTTATGCCACCCAGACACTGAAACATTATAATTTGATTGCTTGGCGCGACCACAAGGTGCCCAAAAACACCTCAGAATATTTTAACTATGTTCTGAAGGTGAGGCAGTGTCAAAAACAGCTGCATGAAGAGTCGCTTCAAGTTGGTTACCAGCGTTCCCAGCCGCTGCCAATCGTTTTTTATTTCAACGCAGGACTTAGAAGGACTCCGTATATTTTGTGTCGTGGACATTAGTGTATCTAAATTTAACGAAACACAATCAGTGTCTATTGCCTCAATAGTGCATAATATTCGTAAAGCAAGGTACCACAGTTTATTTAATGCCCTCCAATATGTATCTACGTTATAAGGCTGTCAAAATGTACATCGAGTCAGTCCCGGAGATAGCTACTACAAAGAAAACCACAACCCAACAAGCGGTATCATTTTTAAGAATTTAGTTAAGTAAATTATCGTTTAACCGAATTCTTCACTTTAAGAATGTTTCTGGTATAAGTTAAGAGTATTTTAAAAAAGTGTTCCAAATCAACGTGTCAAAAATTAGACTACGTAACTTAGGACTAATCGCTAGGTAATATAGGACTCATATCACTTAATTTCACAGAATTTCTAATAATTATTAATAAGAAATGTGGTGACTATAGCTATTAATATTATATATATAATATAATATATTAATATTACATTATACTATTATTATATGCAATTTGGAACGACGAAAAACCAGTTATTTCCACACTTCCTTGAACAGATGCGAGAGTAAAAGCATGGTTCTATAAACTCCTCAGATCTTAACGTCATATATTATCAAATAGAGAAGACCAATTTTGATAAGATTCAGTCGATAATGCCCTGTGTATATTTATTTTACTCATTACATCGATATAACATAATAAAAAAATAAAATACTGCTAGAATTGGTCTAATTATTTTTTAAATAAATATTTAAATATACAAACAAATTTGAGCAGTTGAAACGCCATCATTTCCCGGGCTCTTTGGTAGTGAATTGTGACGTCACGCACTAACGTCAGATACAACGACCCCAATCAACTTTAAGCAAACTAGTTTTTTTTTTCCTTTAAATATGTCTCCGCGCGATTATTGTATTTCGCCAATGGTATTTTTAAATAAAATTATACAGTTTCTCTAATATCGTACTCATTTTTACCTATATTAAATGGTTAGATATATACATTGATTGCACAATAATATGCGTCAAATACAATATTTGAAAATAAATACAATAAGATGACCCCAACATTTATTTTTATGTTCCCGCTAAGTTCCGCTCAATGATTCTATCACGTGAAAGTTATGACGTAAACTTTCGATTCGACCAATGGTGATCCGTTTTACAAACTTAAATTTCCCTCGCTTAAATTGCATTTTTCATTTATTATTTTAGGCAAATAAAATGGGATTAAAATAAAAAATAGCTTTTAAATATAATTCCAGGACAACAAAGATCCGAAAAAAAAATATTTCCAATAAATCTGAGCTACATGCATATTCCTATTGTGATGAATCTTGGAGATTATGGAACACCGCGGACACTGTCACGGGTGTGTACTCTCATATTGAAAGCTACGTTTGTCAACAGAAAACGATTAGAGATTGAGTACAATTTCGATCCCATAAGAATAAAAGAAGTGCGCATTCTATTATATATTACCCACAATAAACGTATATCGACATCCTTTCAGTAGTTGCTATTGTGGCTATGGTTATAGCTTTCAAAGTACCTGAAGCGATAAAAATATCTTCATATCACCATCAAAATCAGCCAGTGTCTATATCACATATCTTGATAATCCGCAATTCTCGAAGATAATTTGGGAATTATAGACGCTTCATTTCTACAGTTCACCTTATCCAGGCTGTACTGATTATTTTCAAGCAGTAGAGGTATCTGTTTTTGGAAAACTGTTCGGTAATCATGTTCGCGTACGGTGTTTCACAACTGACATACCATTTAATAAAAATTATTAAAAAGTAAAGTGTTTATATTTTTTTTAAATAAAGTTATTGCATTTAATATATAAGACTTTCAATTATTTATTTTAAAAGCGCACCGACTAAAACTTTGGTACATTTTTAAAGTTTTAATCGAAAAGTACAGTAAAGTTCTCAAATAGTTATGTCAAGCGTCTGAATCCGCTAGTGCCTTTTTAAGAACTTTATACTTAAAGCGATATTAAAAATGGATTGAAAAATGATTTGTAAAAACCCTGAATCGCGAGGATTAAATCAAAATACCTAACGGAAAGGATAACTTGAATTTATTCGCCAAGAGTACAAAGAAATATTATATATGAAAGTAGAAGGAACGTTTGGCGCCTCCATGTCAACTGGAAACCTTGGAAACACTAAACATGAAGTAGACGGACTATGCTTCGACCACAGACGCGTCATTCTTTCAAAATAAACTGGGACCAACCATTTCATAAACGCGAGCTACATTGACGGCTTTAAGCATATAATGCTACGGAGAGTCCTGATTAGGAAAAGACAATCAATATCTTCTGGAAGATAATCTGGGAAAATCAAACTGAGCCCATTGTTATCCGCAATAAGCCTCATGGAAAGGAGAAGAGCGAAATCTATTAGAATTCAGAAAAACGAACAACGCTCTATCGTGGAAATCTGAGCATTGAAATAGTTAAAGTTCAACGGATTCATGCAAGTTTCAATCGTGTCACATGTAGATGGAGGATCGTTACTCGTCGATCACTTCTTATACACGATCTGGCAGAGGGTAAATATTTTTCTTCAATAAATGACTTGACTGAATGAATGACTTCCTAAAGCTGTCACCATGACGCGATGGAACGCTAATCTCTTCTTAAGGCTATAAGAGTCCAATGGTAGTCCATTGTAGTGATTAAATAGAAATAATATCAATTGTATTTTGTGCAATTGATACAGCGATATTACAAATTTTAAAATCTATTAGAGTACATTTTTTTCTATTATTCCAAGACTCAGAAAAGAAAGATTCAATTGCCTGCGCGTACATCACTATAATTTTTGTAATTTAGTTTTGTATCACTATTTTATGTTTTTTTTAAGAACAAACAATAATTGTTGCTCTTTATCTTATAGTGAATCTCATTGGCATTATTCTCGTGTATGTTATTGTTAATTATTATACCAAGCTTTAGTTTTTTTTCTAATAAAGGGCCAGTCGTAGATAACGTAAAATGTCCTAATAACAAGAACTTGCAAGGAGTTCAAGAAACCTAAAATCAAAAACTAAAATCGGTTTGAAAACGAGCCATGCTGGGATGACTCCCGGGTGAATTTATTTGAGACCAGTGATGGAACGGACTAAATCAACGCGTCGTATGTTAGTGGATTTGACTTCAAGAGAAAATGTATAGTGACTGAGCAGCCGATAGCAAGTACCTTTAACAATTTCTGACTATGGTGTGGCAAGACAGTTCCCGTGTGATAGTGATGCTTAGTGGTATCGAGGAGGAGTCACAACCACACAGTATTTCTTATTTTTCCTCTTCAAAATAAAACAATCAATCAGGAGACTTTATAGTCAAGCAGAAAGAGATAAATTTGAAATATTATTACACGGAAACATTCCTCACTGTTACTCATACACGGACTGAAGAGTCGAAGACAGTGAGTCACTTCAAATATTTCAATTGGCCCGTACACAAATTTCGTAAAGAAGGAGAGTATCTTGAATTATTGCTGGCCGTGAACAAAAAGAATCAAGTGTTTTTCATCGAATCAGTGATGAATAATTTACTTTTCCCCGGCCCGATTGTTGTTCATAGAAACGCAAGCATCGGAAGAACTGCTACGTTTTGTGCTGTGGATGCCTGTTTATATCATTTATTTGTACGCCGACCATATCAGTGCTGTCAGTAAGTGCTTCAGATCAGACAGCAGAGAAATTGTAGTATTCCAGCATATTGAAGTCTCACATACATAGCACACATACATTTATATGTACAATATCTTGCTCTTCTTTCTGGCAACTCTACCAAGCTATGCAGTATTTTTAGAGTTACGTTCTAATTGCACAGCTAAATAATTGTAATATTTATATGACCCAAAGGGAAACATGTTAAGTATAGAAAGTTAGTTAAGAAAGAAATCTGTCGAAAGAAGACTTAAAGTGTGTTTTATAGTACCTATGTGTAATCACTAGAGAAAAAATCCTATACAAGACATAATATTTCTAGGTTTAATGATACTCAAACAGTTTCGGTAGCGTCAATAGTATCTAATATGTTTCTGCTTAGACCAATCACTTAATATTAATTGGGGCCATGGTTTAAGGTTGAAGTCGTACTTTAAAACGCCAACACTACCTCTAACAAAATCTGATGGCCTAACAGATTTTTTTAGAAGTAAACGAGTCCTACTCTCGGTGTTGCTACAGATGACGAAAGGTCATTATTAGTAGGACCAATAAAATAGTTCCCCCTCTCCTCACAGCCATTACACAAGAATAAAAGAAATTCCAAGATTATTATTATCCTGAGACTATAAAAAACGCAATTTTTCGCTTTGAGTCCTTCAAATTTATTTATACGTATTTAATATTAATAATAATACGTCACTCAGCCAGACAAATATTGTATTCATTATAAGTTTTAAGTTTGGTCTTCCCGAAAATAACTTTTCGAAACCGAAAATTTCCTGCTTAATGATTAAAAATTGTGAACTTATGATATAATTCAGGGAATGGGAAGAACTGGGTGGTAAATTTTATAAGAAATAACTATAAATCAAAACAGGACTGGGAGCGATTTATTCATTCTCCGACAGTGAAACCATGATGGTGGCTAATTATAAAGCAGTGATTTTCTTGCGGAACGTCATTTTTGGCGTATATTGTAAGTATCGAATGAATCAGTGTTTCATATGACCTTCGTTGAAACAGCGAGTTTAAATGCCTTTTGAGCCAACCGAAACGAGTCAATTTAAACCTAATGTGATTGTAGCCGGACAGCAACCGACAAAAATGACCACGGAGAAACTTGTCTGCATTTGGCGGTAAAATATTGAAGTGGCATGGACGCATGCATAGTAGCACAGATGTTTGACATGGGAGCAGATTTGGACGCACATGAAGATGGGACAGGGAATACCGTACTACACAAATTGGTTAAATAAAGAATAAAAGAAGGACTACGAGTTGGTAGAGTATTTACTTACAGTTTCTACCAAGACCAACATAAAAAATGAAGGTAGATTGACACCATATCAATTAGCGGAAGAAGACAATGACCGCAAGATTATGGAGCTTTTCTTTGGAAGTGATAGACAATTGAGTGTAAAGTCTTATGTTCCAAAGAAGCTAGAAGTATTGGCTAATTGTGATTTAGAAGTTGGTTTCTAGCATAAGTTCCCATTCTAGGCCTAGCGTGCTTACGGATGGCTTCTGACGGATGGCACTTATGCCACCCAGACACTGAAACATTATAATTTGATTGCTTGGCGCGACCACAAGGTGCCCAAAAACACCTCAGAATATTTTAACTATGTTCTGAAGGTGAGGCAGTGTCAAAAACAGCTGCATGAAGAGTCGCTTCAAGTTGGTTACCAGCGTTCCCAGCCGCTGCCAATCGTTTTTTATTTCAACGCAGGACTTAGAAGGACTCCGTATATTTTGTGTCGTGGACATTAGTGTATCTAAATTTAACGAAACACAATCAGTGTCTATTGCCTCAATAGTGCATAATATTCGTAAAGCAAGGTACCACAGTTTATTTAATGCCCTCCAATATGTATCTACGTTATAAGGCTGTCAAAATGTACATCGAGTCAGTCCCGGAGATAGCTACTACAAAGAAAACCACAACCCAACAAGCGGTATCATTTTTAAGAATTTAGTTAAGTAAATTATCGTTTAACCGAATTCTTCACTTTAAGAATGTTTCTGGTATAAGTTAAGAGTATTTTAAAAAAGTGTTCCAAATCAACGTGTCAAAAATTAGACTACGTAACTTAGGACTAATCGCTAGGTAATATAGGACTCATATCACTTAATTTCACAGAATTTCTAATAATTATTAATAAGAAATGTGGTGACTATAGCTATTAATATTATATATATAATATAATATATTAATATTACATTATACTATTATTATATGCAATTTGGAACGACGAAAAACCAGTTATTTCCACACTTCCTTGAACAGATGCGAGAGTAAAAGCATGGTTCTATAAACTCCTCAGATCTTAACGTCATATATTATCAAATAGAGAAGACCAATTTTGATAAGATTCAGTCGATAATGCCCTGTGTATATTTATTTTACTCATTACATCGATATAACATAATAAAAAAATAAAATACTGCTAGAATTGGTCTAATTATTTTTTAAATAAATATTTAAATATACAAACAAATTTGAGCAGTTGAAACGCCATCATTTCCCGGGCTCTTTGGTAGTGAATTGTGACGTCACGCACTAACGTCAGATACAACGACCCCAATCAACTTTAAGCAAACTAGTTTTTTTTTTCCTTTAAATATGTCTCCGCGCGATTATTGTATTTCGCCAATGGTATTTTTAAATAAAATTATACAGTTTCTCTAATATCGTACTCATTTTTACCTATATTAAATGGTTAGATATATACATTGATTGCACAATAATATGCGTCAAATACAATATTTGAAAATAAATACAATAAGATGACCCCAACATTTATTTTTATGTTCCCGCTAAGTTCCGCTCAATGATTCTATCACGTGAAAGTTATGACGTAAACTTTCGATTCGACCAATGGTGATCCGTTTTACAAACTTAAATTTCCCTCGCTTAAATTGCATTTTTCATTTATTATTTTAAGCAAATAAAATGGGATCAAAATAAAACATAGCTTTTAAATATAATTCCAGAACAACAAAGATCCGAAAAAAAATTATTTCCAATAAAACTGAGCTACATGCATATTCCCTATTGTGATGAATCTTGGAGATCATGGAAAACCGCGGACACTGTCACGGGTGTGTACTCTCAAATTGAAAGCTACGTTTGTCAACAGAAAACGATTAGAGATTGAGTACAATTTCGATCCCATAAGAATAAAAGAAGTGCGCATTCTATTATATATTACCCACAATAAACGTATATCGACATCCTTTCAGTAGTTGCTATTGTGGCTATGGTTATAGCTCTCAAAGTACCTGAAGCGATAAAAATATCTTCATATCACCATCATAATCAGCCAGTGTCTATATAACATATCTTGATAATCCGCAATTCTCGAAGATAATTTGGGAATTATAGACGCTTCATTTCTACAGTTCACCTTATCCAGACTGTACTGATTATTTTCAAGCAGTAGAGGTATCTGTTTTTGGAAAACTGTTCGGTAATCATGTTCGCGTATGGTGTTTCACAACTGAAATACCATTTAAAAAAAATTATTAAAAAGTAAAGTGTTTATAATTTTTTTAAATAAAGTTATTGCATTTACTATATAAGACTTTCAATTATTTATTTTAAAAGCGCACCGACTAAAACTTTGGTACATTTTTAAAGTTTTAATCGAAAAGTACATTAAAGTTCTCAAATAGTTATGTCAAGCGTCTGAATCCGCTAGTGCCTTTATAAGAACTTTATACTTAAAGCGATATTAATAATGGATTTTAACATTGTAAAAACCCTGCATCGCGAGGATTAAATCAAAATACCTAACGGAAAGGATAACTTGAATTTATTCGCCAAAAGTACGAAGAAATATTATATATGAAAGTAGAAGGAACGTTTGGCGCCTCCATGTCAACTGGAAACCTTGGAAACACTAAACACGAAGTAGACGGACTATGCTTCGACCACAGACGCGTCATTCTTTCAAAATAAACTGGGACCAACCATTTCATAAACGCGAGCTCCATTGACGGCTTTAAGCATCCAAAGGCATATAATGCTACGGAGAGTCCTGATTAGGAAAAGACAATCAATATCTTCTGGAAGATAATCAGGGAAAATCAAACTGAGCCCATTGTTATCCTCAATAAGCCTCATGGAAAGGAGAAGAGCGAAATCTATTAGAATTCAGAAAAACGAACAACGCTCTATCGTGGAAATCTGAGCATTGAAATAGTTTAAGTTCAACGGATTCATGCAAGTTTCGAAATGACAAAACTAATCGTGTCACATGTAGATGGAGGATCGTTACTCGTCGATCACTTCTTATACACGATCTGGCAGAGGGTAAATATTTTTCTTCAATAAATGACTTGACTGAATGAATGACTTTCTAAGGCTGTCACCATGACTGTATTGTACAATCAATACGTCGGAACGCTAAGCTCTTCTAAAGGCTATAAGAGTCCAATGGTAGTCCATTGTAGTGATTAAATAGAAATAATATAAATTGTATTTTGTGCAATTGATACAGCGATATTACAAATTTGAAAATCTATTAGAGTACATTTTTTTTCTATTATTCCAAGATTCAGAAAAGAAAGATTCAATTGCCTGCGCGTAAATCACTATAATTTTTGTAATTTAGTTTTGTATCACTATTTTATGTTTTTTTCATGAAAAAACAATAATTGTTGCTCTTTATCTTATAATGAATCTCATTGGCATTATTCTCGTGTATGTTATTGTTAATTATTATACCAAGCTTTAGTTTTTTTTTCTAATAAAGGGCCAGTCGTAGATAACGTAAAATGTCCTAATAACAAGAACCTGCAAGGAGTTCAAGAAACCTAAAATCAAAAACTAAAATCGGTTTGAAAACGAGCCATGCTGGGATGACTCCCGGGTGAATTTATTTGAGACCAGTGATGGAACGGACTATATCAACGCGTCGTATGTTAGTGGATTTGACTTCAAGAGAAAATGTATAGTGACAGAGCAGCCGATAGCAAGCACCTTTAACAATTTCTGACTATGGTGTGGCAAGACAGTTCCCGTGTGATAGTGATGCTTAGTGGTATCGAGGAGGAGTCACAACCACACAGTATTTCTTATTTTTCCTCTTCAAAATAAAACAATCATAGGAGACTTTATAGTCAAGCAGAAAGAGATAAATTTGAAATATTATTACACGGAAACATTCCACACTGTTACTCATACACGGACTGAAGAGTCGAAGACAGTGAGTCACTTCAAATATTTCAATTGGCCCGTACACAAATTTCGTAAAGAAGGAGAGTATCTTGAATTATTGCTGGCCGTGAACAAAAAGAATCAAGAGTTTTTCATCGAATCAGTGATGAATAATCAACTTTTGCCCGGTCCGATTGTTGTTCAGAGAAACGCAAGCATCGGAAGAACTGCTACGTTTTGTGCTGTGGATGCCTGTTTATATCATTTATTTGTACGCCGACCATATCAGTGCTGTCAGTAAGTGCTTCAGATCAGACAGCAGAGAAATTGTAGTATTCCAGCATATTGTAGTCTTAAATACATAGCACACATACATTTATATGTACAATATCTTGCTCTTATTTCTGGCAACTCTACCAAGCTATGCAGCATTTTTAGAGTTACGTTCTAACTGGACAGCTAAATAATTGTAATGTTTATATGACCCAGAGGGAAACATGTTAAGTATAGAAAGTTAGTTAAGAAAGAAATCTGTCGAAAGAAGACTTAAAGTGTGTTTTATAGTACCTATGTGTAATCACTAGAGAAAAAATCCTATACAAGACATAATATTTCTAGGTTTAATGATACTCAAACAGTTTCGGTAGCGTCAATAGTATCTAATATGTTTCTGCTTAGACCAATCACTTAATATTAATTGGGGCCATGGTTTAAGGTTGACGTCGTACTTTAAAACGCCAACACTACCTCAAACAAAATCTGATGGCCCAACAGATTTTTTTAGAAGTAAACGAGTCCTACTCTCGGTGTTGCTACAGATGACGAAAGGTCATTATTAGTAGGACCAATAAAATAGTTCCCCCTCTCCTCACAGCCATTACACAAGAATAAAAGAAATTCCAAGATTATTATTATCCTGAGACTATAAAAAACGCAATTTTTCGCTTTGAGTCCTTCAAATTTATTTATACGTATTTAATATTAATAATAATACGTCACTCAGCCAGACAAATATTGTATGCATTATAAGTTTTAAGTTTGGTCTTCCCGAAAATAACTTTTCGAAACCGAAAATTTCCTGCTTAATGATTAAAAATTGTGAACTCATGATATAATTCAGGGAATGGGAAGAACTGGGTGGTAAATTTTATAAGAAATAACTATAAATCAAAACAGGACTGGGAGCGATTTATTCATTCTCCGACAGTGAAACCATGATGGTGGCTAATTATAAAGCAGTGATTTTCTTGCGGAACGTCATTTTTGGCGTATATTGTAAGTATCGAATGACTCAGTGTTTCATATGACCTTCGTTGAAACAGCGAGTTTAAATGCCTTTTGAGCCAACCGAAACGAGTCAATTTAAGCCTAATGTGATTGTAGCCGAACAGCAACCGACAAAAATGAGCACGGAGAAACTTGTCTGCATTTGGCGGTAAAATATTGAAGTGGCATGGACGCATGCATAGTAGCACAGATGTTTGACATGGGAGCAGATTTGGACGCACATGAAGATGGGACAGGGAATACCATACTACACAAATTGGTTAAATAAAAAATAAAAGAAGGACTACGAGTTGGTAGAGTATTTACTTACAGTTTCTACCAAAACCAACATAAAAAATGAAGGTAGATTGACACCATATCAATTAGCGGAAGACGACAATGACCGCAAGATGATAGAGCTTTTCTTTGGAAGTGATAGACAATTGAGTGTAAAGTCTTATGTTCCAAAGAAGCTAGAAGTATTGGCTAATTGTGATTTAGAAGTTGGTTTCTAGCATAAGTTCCCATTCTAGGCCTAGCGTGCTTACGGATGGCTTCTGACGGATGGCACTTATGCCACCCAGACACTGAAACATTATAATTTTATTGCTTGGCGCGACCACAACGTGCCCAAAAACACCTCAGAATTTTTTTACTATGTTCTGAAGGTGAGGCAGTGTCAAAAAGAGCTGCATGAAGAGTCGCTTCAAGTTGGTTACCAGCGTTCCCAGCCGCTGCCAATCGTTTTTTATTTCAACGCAGGACTTAGAAGGACTCCGTATTTTTGTGTCGTGGACATAAGTGTATCTAAATTTAACGAAACACAATCAGTGTCTATAGCCTCAATAGTGCATAATATTCGTAAAGCAAGGTACCACAGTTTATTTAATGCCCTCCAATATGTATCTACGTTATAAGGCTGTCAAAATGTACATCGAGTCAGTCCCGGAGAAAGCTACTACAAAGAAAACCACAACCCAACAAGCGGTATCATTTTTAAGAATTTAGTTAAGTAAATTATCGTTAAACCGAATTCTTCACTTTAAGAATGTTTCTGGTATAAGTTAAGAGTATTTTAAAAAAGTGTTCCAAATCAACGTGTCAAAAATTAGACTACGTAACTTAGGACTAATCGCTAGGTAATATAGGACTCATATCACTTAATTTCACAGAATTTCTAATAATTATTAATAAGAAATGTGGTGACTCTCAATAGCTTAACACTACCAACTGTCACGACATTTCTTATTGTCGCGTGAAGTTATTCTGGACCTTCTGGTATTTGTTGTTCTAGCGGCAACACCATCTGTGAAAATTTCAACTGTCTAACTATCACGGTTAATGAGATACAGCCTGGAGACAGACGGACAGTGGAGTCTTAGTAATAGGGTCCCGTTTTTTACCCTTTGGGTAAGGAACCCTGAAAAGCCCGCTTATTAAATATGTCGGCACGTAGGGAGTTACATTTAGCAACACATGACTTAATAAAAATAAAAACTCTCAAATACTTGTATAAAAATCTTGAATGGTACCTACTGATTATAAAACAACATAGAATCAGAGCATTCCGGGGCAGCTTCTACTATCAAGCAACTAAGTGCTGGAACAACATAATAATTTAAGAATTCTGGCTTCAAAGTCCACTTTTAGACTCAAATTAATTTACTGTTAATAGTTACTTCGTTACCTTGATAGCGGATGTTCACTTTAAGGACCTGTGCTTCTGCTGGAAATCTCGAAAAAGGTAACCTGAAGAAGTTCAAAGCTTTGACCATAGCCGCGTAGTTATTTCAGACGAAACGGGATCCAGCTATTATAACTCCATCTACATCGACGGTTTCAGGCTTCCTAAAGCATATATTGCAACAAGGACTCTTTGATTCTGAGTCAACTTGTAGCTTCTGACAGTTGGTTTGGGAGCATCAAACCGAAATCATCGTCATGCTCAATAAACTTCAAGAAAATGGGGATGGAATTTCGTATTGGAACCCAGAAGAAGGATCGCGTCGCTCCGATGTGGAAAGTTGATGATCAAGACGTCAAAAATTCATGACTCTCGCCGAAGTTTTCAAATCACGAGTCTTCTCGTGACACATGCTAATGGAGACCAGTTGTTTGTTAAACATTTCTTATGTAAAAACTGGGGTCGATATCTCTGATATCGAATATGTCAAAAGTCTCGCCCCTAGAATGTGAATTCCTCGACTCGCGATGTTCATGGTAAAACTCTACAATCGATTGGCAGTGACATCATGGACTCCAAAAGACTGTAAGAGCCCTATAGGTAGTCCACTGCGGTGATGGATTACAGCGGTCAATGGTGTTCTGTGCAATTGATATTTCGATATACATATCGAAAGTCAGCGCTTCGCACATAGCGCGACCAACCGGTAAAGTTCAGTTAAAGATAAGTTAGCCTAAGACTTGGTTGCACTAATGTAATTACTAGTTTCTAGTTTTTAATCTATAAGTAGACATAAGATTCTATGATTTTCTAAAGAACATGTAAAAATGTTGTCCAATGCTTAATAAAATTAATGACATATCCCATAAGTTTATTTGTTATTATTATAATTATTATTTTTCCGAAGGCGTATTACTTTCCAATTATTTATGTTAACTTAACTGTACATTCTTCTTACTAGGGACTTTAAGAGCCTCGTTAATGTTAATAGGAAGGCTTTAGATTATTATGAGTTGGCTTGTTTGTAAGAGTTTCATATGATGAATTACATGCAAATCATATACCAAGTTTGTACCAACAATAGACACTATTAGTTCTAAGCAATTTTAAAAAGTTAATGTGAAGAGTATATTCTTCTTAACAGAAAACACTTTTAAGAAACGGGAGTGCTGCTTCCAAAGCGTGAATATTCACGACTTTATGCGTGTCATGGACGAACCGAATTCAATAGTTTTCATCATAGAAGAATTTAACATAATAGTCCCGAAACAGAAAGAAGACATACACTATAGAAGAAACAGAAACAAGAAGAATGGATGTTCAAGAGTTGCTTCTCACATATGCAATTTATTTATTTTCCATTCGCAGTCCAACAGCCTGATGGTGCCAGAAGTATGTTTCGTCGACGGGTATAAAAACTTTAAATTTGTACTAAAAATCCACGACATGGAGACTGTGGGTGGTGTGAAATTTTCTGCCAAACTGTTTGGGATAACAAATTGGAAATTATCGATTATTTATATACTGGAGGAAGACTGTCGAACGTTCTGACAGACTGTGTGGGATAATCAAGTAGAAGTTATTGTGATGACGTGCCAGCTAACTGATAAGAGCTATCAATATAGGTCCCTTAAAGAAAACATAATTTTTTGTGCTCAGGAAGTTTAAGATTAAGACTCGAAAGATTAAGATCCATTCACACTTCACTTTAACTTTGTTAATCCTGCCTGAGACTGAACTCAAGCCAGCGGTATTCAAACAGAGGCGCTTGATTTTCCACTTCCAATATACCGCTTGGCCGAAACATAATTTACCTCAATCAGAAGAAATATGTGAATTTTTATTTTTTGGTTCACCACGAGTATCTTCAATTAAGAAACGAAACACCACCGATTGATAGTTTAGGGAGGTCTCAAATATTTTGTGCATTTGATATTTGTATTATTATTATATTATTACATTATAATTATAATAGTATAATGTAATATATTAATATTACATTATACTATTATTATATGCAATTTGGAACGACGAAAAACCAGTTATTTCCACACTTCCTTGAACAGATGCGAGAGTAAAAGCATGGTTCTATAAACTCCTCAGATCTTAACGTCATATATTATCAAATAGAGAAGACCAATTTTGATAAGATTCAGTCGATAATGCCCTGTGTATATTTATTGTACTCATTA
Source organism: Cabera pusaria (assembly GCA_954871355.1). Lineage (NCBI taxonomy): Eukaryota > Metazoa > Arthropoda > Insecta > Lepidoptera > Geometridae > Cabera > Cabera pusaria. Next base: position 18,828,848 of record OX940905.1, read on the forward strand.
CATCGAAATAACATAATAAAAAAATAAAATACTGCTAGAATTGGTCTAATTATTTTTTAAATAAATATTTAAATATACAAACAAATTTGAGCAGTTGAAACGCCATAATTGCCCGGGCTCTTTGGTAGTGAATTGTGACGTCACGCACTAACGTCAGATACAACGACCCCAATCAACTAGAAGCAACTAGTTTTTTTTTCCTTTAAATATGTCTCCGCGCGATTATTGTATTTCGCCAATGATATTTTTAAATAAAATTATACAGTTTCTCTAATCTCGTACTCATTTTTACCTATATTAAATGGTTAGAAATATACATTGATTGCACAATAATATGCGTCAAATACAATATTTGGAAATAAATACAATAAGATGACCCCAACATTTATTTTTATGTTCCCGCTAAGTTCCGATCAATGTTTCTATCACGTGAAAGTTATGACGTAAACTTTCGATTCGACCAATGGTGATCCGTTTTACAAACTTAAATTTCCCTCGCTTAAATTGCATTTTTCATTTATTATTTTAAGCAAATAAAATGGGATCAAAATAAAACATAGCTTTTAAATATAATTCCAGAACAACAAAGATCCGAAAAAAAATTATTTCCAATAAAACTGAGCTACATGCATATTCCCTATTGTGATGAATCTTGGAGATCATGGAAAACCGCGGACACTGTCACGGGTGTGTACTCTCAAATTGAAAGCTACGTTTGTCAACAGAAAACGATTAGAGATTGAGTACAATTTCGATCCCATAAGAATAAAAGAAGTGCGCATTCTATTATATATTACCCACAATAAACGTATATCGACATCCTTTCAGTAGTTGCTATTGTGGCTATGGTTATAGCTTTCAAAGTACCTGAAGCGATACAAATATCTTCATATCACCATCAAAATCAGCCAGTGTCTATATAACATATCTTGATAATCCGCAATTCTCGAAGATAATTTGGGAATTATAGACGCTTCATTTCTACAGTTCACCTTATCCAGGCTGTACTGATTATTTTCAAGCAGTAGAGGTATCTGTTTTTGGAAAACTGTTCGGTAATCATGTTCGCGTATGATGTTTCAGAACTGAAATACTATTAAAAAAAAATTATTAAAAAGTAAAGTGTTTATAATTTTTTTAAATAAAGTTATTGCATTTACTATATAAGACTTTCAATTATTTATTTTAAAAGCGCACCGACTAAAACTTTGGTACATTTTTAAAGTTTCAATCGAAAAGGACAGTAAAGTTCTCAAATAGTTATGTCAAGCGTCTGAATCCGCTAGTGCCTTTTTAAGAACTTTATACTTAAAGCGATATTAAAAATGGATTTTAACATTGTAAAAACCCTGCATCGCGAGGATGAAATCAAACTACCTAACGGAAAGGATAACTTGAATTTATTCGCCAAGAGTACAAAGAAATATTATATATGAAAGTAGAAGGAACGTTTGGCGCCTCCATGTCAACTGGAAACCTTGGAAACACTAAACATGAAGTAGACGGACTATGCTTCGACCACAGCCGCGTCATTCTTTCAAAATAAACTGGGACCAACCATTTCATAAACGCGAGCTACATTGACGGCTTTAAGCATCCAAAGGCATATAATGCTACGGAGAGTCCTGATTATCATCATATCCTGATTGTCAACAAAAAACGATTAGAGATTGAGTACAATTTCGATCCCATAAGAATAAAAGAAGAACGCATTCTTTTATATATTACCCAAAATAAACGTATATCGACATCCTTTTAGTATTTGCTATTGTGGCTATGGTTATAGCTTTCAAAGTACCTGAAGCGATAAAAATATCTTCATATCACCATCAAAATCAGCCAGTGTCTATATCACATATCTTGATAATCCGCAATTCTCGAAGATAATTTGGGAATTATAGACGCTTCATTTTTACAGTTCACCTTATCCAGACTGTACTGATTATTTTCAAGCAGTAGAGGTATCTGTGTTTGGAAAACTGTTCGGTAATCATGTTCACGTATGGTGTTTCACAACTGAAACACCATTGTGAAAAAAAATATTATAAAGTAAAGTTTTTGTAATTTTTTTAAATAAAGTTATTGCATTTACTATATAAGACTGTCAATTATTTATTTTAAAAGCTCACCTACTAAAACTTTGGTAAATTATTAGAGTTTAAATCGAAAAGGACAGTAAAGTTCTCAAGTAGTTATTAATGTCAAGCGCCTGTATCCACTAGTGCGTTTTTAAGAACTTTATACTTAAAGTGATATTAAAAATGGTTTCTAACATTGTGGAAACCCTGCATTGCGAAGATTTAACCAAAAATACCTAACGAAAAGGATACTTTTGAATTTATTCGCCAAGAGTACGAAGATATATATATGAAATATGAAAGTGGAAGTGACGTTTGGCGCCTCCATATTAACTGGAATCCTTGGAAACACTAAAATTTAAGTAGACGGACTGTGCTTCGACCACAGCCGCGTCTTTCTTTCACAAGAAACTGGGTCCAACAATTTCATAAATGCGTGCTACATCGACGGCTTTAAGCATCCAAAGGCATATATTGCTACGGAGAGTCCTGATTAGGAAAAGACAATCAATATCTTCTGGAAGATGATCTGGGATAATCAAACCGAGCTTATTGTTATGCTCAATAAGACTAATGGAATGGAGAAGGGACAATTGGAATACAGAAGAACGAACGACGCTCTATTGTGGAAATCTGAGCATTGAAACACTTAAAGTACAACGGATTCATGCAAGTTTCAAATGACAAAACTAATCGTATCACATGTAGATGGAGGATCGTTACTCGTCGACCACTTCTTATACACGAACTGGCAGAGGGTAAATATTTTTTCCCCAATAAATGACTTCCTTAAGCTGACACCATGACTCTATTGTACAATAAGTACGTCGAAACAGAATAAATCGACGCGTCGAATCTTAGTGGATTTGACCTTAAGAGAAAATTTATAGCGACTGAAAAACCGATAGCAAGCACCTTGAACAATTTTTGGACCATGGTGTGGCAACAGAATTCCCGTGTGATAGTGATTCTTAGTGGTGTCGAGGAGGAGTCAGAACTACACAGTATTTCTTATTTTTTCCTCTTCAAAATAACACAATCATAGGAGACTTTATAGTCAAGCCGAAAGAGATAAATTTGAAATATTATTATTACACGGAAACATTCCTCACTGTTACTCACACACGGACTCGTGTCGAGGAAGAGTCACAACCACACAGTATTGCATACTTTTTATCTCTTCAATTAAAACAATCGTAGGAGACTTTATAGTCAAGTAGAAAGAGATAAATTTAAAATATTATTACACGGCAACATTTTTTACTGTTACTCACACACGGACTGAAGAGTCGAAGACAGTGATTCACTCAAAATATTTCAATTGGCTGTTTCAATCAATTTTTGCCCGGCCCGATTGTTGTTCATGGAAACGCAGGCATCGGAAGAACTGCTACGTTTTGTGCTGTAGATGCCTATTTATATAATTGATTATGTACGACGACCATATCAGTGCTGGCAGTAGTGCTTCAGATCAGACAGCAGAGAAATTGTAGTACTCCAGCATATTGTAGTCTTACATACATAGCACACATACATTTATATGTACAATATCTTGCTCTACTTTCTAGCAAATCTACCACCAAGCTATGCAAAATTTTAAGAGTTACGTTCTAACTGCACAGCTATATAATAATAGAAGAATTATTTCAAAATTTAGAAATGAAAGATTCAATTGCCTGCGCGTAAATCACTATGATTTTTGTAATTTAGTTTTGTATCACTATTTTATGTTTTTTATAGACAAACAATAATTGTTGCTCTTTATCTTATAATAAATCTCATAGGCATTATTCTCGTGTATGTTAACAATACCTAGCTATAATTTTTTTCTAATAAAGGGCCAGTCGTAGAAAACGTAAAATGACCTAATAACCGGAACTTGCAAGGAGTTCAAGAAGCCTAAAAACAAAACCAAAAATCGGTTTGAAAACGTACCATGCTGGGATGACTGCCGGGTGACTTTATTTGAGACCAGTGATGGAACGGAATATCAACGCGTCGTATATTAGTGGATTTGACATCAACAGAAAATTTATAGCGACTGAGCAACCGATAGCAAGCATCCTGAACAATTTCTGACTATGGTGTAGCAAGACAATCCCCGTGTGATAGTGATGCTTAGTGGTGTCGAGGAGAAGTCACTACCACAAAGTATTGCATATTTTTTGCTTTTCAAATTCAAAATAAAATAATCGTATGAGACTTTATAGTCAAGCAGAAAGAGATACATTTAAAGTATCATTACACGGAAACATTCCTCACTGTTACTCACACACGGACTGAAGAGTCGAGGACAGTGAGTCACTTCAAATATTTAAATTGGCCTGTACACAAATTTCCTAAAAAAGCAGAGTTTCTTCAGTAATTGCTGGCCGTGAACAAAAATAATCAAGAGTTTTTCATGGAATCAGTGATGAATAATCAACTTTTGGCCCGGCCCGATTGTTGTTCATGGAAACGCAAGCATCGGAAGAACTGCTACGTTTTGTGCTGGCATTCACAGCACCATGTCATCAGAGCGTCGTCAAACGTACTGGAACATATTATGCCATCGCTATTCCACTAGGTCAGCTGAAAAAAGAAAAACTGTCTGCGTCCAGGATAGCGTGATGACAGTTCGGAAGATGAGACACTGGAGTGTTATAACGCTGGTGCAGTAATAGTTCCTCTACAAGGTCATTGAAAACGTCTTACTGGGAGAACAAGACAAGAAAAATCCACCATTATTGCCCTGGCATTTGCTCAAAAATGTGTGTGTATGATTTGTGTACAAGATCACGCAATTTTTATACTGCGTGTAAACAAAATAACAGACATAAAAATTGAGTAAATTCCAGTCTGTTTACCTAGATAATGAAGTGTTGGCGGTAATAATAAAAATTATTTTGAGCTGGTTGAAGAATTTATAAATTTTCCGAATACAGCGATACTTCTTCTTGCCTTGCTCCCATTTTATTTGGGTTACTAACTTTAAAGGTTTCTCTAATAACATTATTGGGCACTTTGTCTAGTAAGGTCACTCCGGCTGACCATCTAAGCATTCTCATTTCGGCTGCGTGTAGTCTATCGGCTTGTTGCTTTTTGAGTGGCCAGCATTCTGCTCCGTAAGTCATTGCGGGTCTTACTGCAGTTTTATAAATTTTGCCCTTAGTGCGTATCGGCATTCTAGCATCGCAGAGAACCCCTGTGAGTTCTCTCCACCTTTGCCATGCTGCGTTTTTACGGTGCGCAATGTCTGCATCAATGGTTCCGTCCCGTCCGTAGCTATGATGCTGCCCAGGTACTTGAAACTCGAAACAGAATTGAGTGCGGTAGTTAGGAGGTACATGGTGTATTGGGTGTTGTATCCTGTGAAATTGCAGTGCATGTACTCTGTTTTTGCTCTACTAATTCTTAATCCTGCTGTTTCTAGAGATTCCCTCCAGTTCTCTAGAGTTATTTGAGATACTGATAACAAGAAATCAGTTCAGAAAAATGTACTCACATAATTGTGTAGAAATTATGAATATTGTAGTGGACCTTGGGGCCGACATAAACGGCAGAAAATAACGTAATGGTTTCACTCTCTTCATCTGAGTGTTAAAAATAGCTATAAATTGGTATAAACTGGCTTTGCCAAGTGCCATACATTAACTAATTGCCAGAAACCACAAAGGACGCACGGCATATCACATGGCTTACGACAGTGGCGACCATCAAATGACGAACATTTTAAAGATGGCCAGAGCAAAGCCTAAATTTATTCTCGACATTTAAAAGCAAGTCGAATATGGTAAAATAACACTTAAGCCTTAATACGGAATATTAATATTCTGTATTCGATTCAACGGTCAGCTGGTCCCTGTTCCTTTTCAACGTTGCAGTGCAAAATTACAAAAAGTAAACAACGGGTTTTCGAGTTATCATGATTTGTCGTGGAGATTATGGAACATCGCGCGGGCTCACTCACGGGAGTCGTCTCGATATTTCATTCATTTAGCTCTATGCAGTATTTAGCTCTATGCAAAAGTCTCAAAATTATTCTCTTAAATTCTTTATAGAAGTGTGATGCGATTTACGATTACATGTTCCATTTTTGATCTCCAACATCTGTTTAGATATGTTAGAGGGGCGCGCGTTGTATTTGCATAGAATAGAGTTTAGTAGTGAGCGCCCCCCCATGCATCGCTGAATAATTATTGTGCTGAATTGACAACATTTGTTCTGTAACAAAGTGCCAATAGCGCAGTGGAAAAAGATCAGAATCGCATTAGACGTTTGAAGATCTTACCGTCATCGAACTAATGCACACTCAAAAATCAGGATATTTTTTTACACATAATGTTTCCAGATATCAACCAATAAGAATTATGGAATGTATTACTGATGGCAAACATTATAGAAAGCAGAGGTTCCCGAGCAATCATGATGCATCCTGGAGATTATGGAAGATCACGGGCACTGTGAACTTGGGAGTTCTTAACTCCCAAGTTCACAGTTCCCAGTGCACAGTGCAAGTTGAGAGCTACATTTGTCAAACAGAAAAGAATAGAGATTGAATACAATTTCGATCCCGCAAGAAGAAAAGAAGAACGCATTCTTGTAAATAATGACGCCCTATGAACTAAAATAAAATGATATCAACTTTCTATGCAGTAGATACTAGTATAGCTATAGCTTTCAAAGTGCCTAAAGCGATACAAACATTTTGATAACTCGTAAATCTTTAAGATTATTTGGGAATTACAGCACGCGGCGTTGACGCACGCCTACTATAAAAACTCCTTATAATGGTTCATATAAAAGTCAAACGGGAGTATAAATGCTTCTTTTCTAAGTACACTTTATCCAGACCGTACTTGATTATTTTAAATCAATAAAAGTGACTCTGTTTGGGAAGTGTTCGGTAAGAACGTTAAAACCGGGAATACGATTTATACGAAATTGTAGAATTAGGGAGCAGTGATACTGCTGGAGCGAATTCGAGACAAAGTCACCGAATCGTACCGTTCCAACCTGCAAGAGAGAAACTATTTTGAGTCTTGCGTTCATATGATGGGAAAGCATAGAGGGCTGCGTGCAATATCATTTTGGAAATACTGGTGAAGCTGGGGTGAAGCGGCGACCGTAAATGATTTGTCAGCAGAAAGTCAGCTTGTTATCAAATTTTTTTAAATTTTGCTACAAAATTTGGCTGTTTCAATTTTAGGACAAAATATATTTGGCGGTGATTTGCACTAATTTGCATAAACAGTAAAGCACTGTGTCATAGTTGGAAAGGTATCGAGTTTTGTGTCGTTCTGTCGTTCGTCTGTGTCGCTGTCACGGAAAGCCAACGCCAGAAATTTTTATTATAACAATATAAGATTATTTGTACGTAATAAATATGAGCGTATTATTAATGAACGATTGGCAGTATCATTCAACAAAATAATAACTGAGTTGGTTGCTACACCAATAACATTCATAACGGAATCGCTGACCTTACAAACAGAATTGTTAGACTTAAAACCAACTAACGGCATGTAAGGGCAGCCAACATTAAACCAACCTCTAAGCAACTCCACAGCACAATAAGGCACCTATACTTGAAGAACGATGCGTAAAAGTAAAATTACCGTACGGAGTTTGCTCAGCGAGATACATAACGCAGTCAGCCAAATTTTTTTCGTGTGGCGCCCACTGGTACATACGAGGAGTAGCCGCTCCGGGTGCCACCGAGATTTAAGCCACCGAGCGATGTCGTCTACTGCATCTGTTTTATGTCAAGGTGGGGACCACTGAAAATCAGAGCCATGATCACTTGACTCTTTTTGTGACGATGATACATTCGTAGTAGAATCTCTCAGAGCCAGAGAAAATTACACTGTGCTCAATGTAGATGTCCTTTGTCCTATTATATTTATGTCCTTTCATAAGAGTTTTGCATAGCCTACTTCAGTTGTGAAATAAACATACACCGAAATTGAATTGGCACAGCAGACAAAAATCCATACACAATTGGAGTCACAAAATTCAACCGCATGATTTACGTTCGACCAAAACTGCTTTATCTCATAAAACGACAATTTTTAAACACGCATTTTATAATCAGTAACACACAAAACAAGAGTTTCCATAGCACACTTCGGTGGCGTGATTAACGTTCGACCGAAACTGCATTGACACACACACGAGACAAAAACATTTTTATGACTCTTGATTGAAGGGAAAATTTGATTTGATTTTTGTTATATCCTATAGGCTAGCGTTTGACCACTTTCTCACCTGTTGGTAAATGACGATGCGGTCGCAGATGCTAAGCACAATTATATATATTAATATTAACTGCTGCTATGAAACTGCGTTAGCTCATGTGACGACAATTTCTTAACCTAGATTTTTAAACCCTTAAATTAGAGAGAGTCCTTTGCATTAACATAGCACACTTCGGTCGCGATATTAACGTTCGTCTGAAACTGCGTCAAGACACCAGACTAAAATATTACGAAATGGATTTTTGACTCTTGATTGAAGGGAAGATATTTGAGTGACACAATTCAGTTGCGATATTAACGTTCAACTGAAACTGCGTCAAAAACCAGCAACATATTTCGAAGTGCATTTTTGATTATTTGAGTGACACAATTCAGTTGCGTTATTTACGTTCAACTGAAACTGCATCAGCTCATAAGACGACAGTTTCCTAACCCAGATTTTTAAATTCTTATCTAAGAGAGAGAGAGAGAGTTCTTTGCATTATCATAGCATACTTCGGTCGCGTTATTAAAACGTTAGTCTGAAACAGCGCCAAGACACCAGACTAAAATATTTCAAAGTAGATTTTTGACGCTTGAATGAAGGGAAGATATTTGATGACACAATTCAGTTGCGTAATTTGCGTTCAACTAAAACTGCGTTAGCTCATAAGACGACAATATCTTAACCCACATTTTTAAATTCTTATCTAAGAGAGAGAGAGAGTTGCGTTATCATAGCACACTTCGGTCGCGTTATTAACGTTAGTCTGAAACAGCGCCAAGACACCAGACTAAAATATTTCGAAGTAGATGGTTGACTCTTGATTGAAGGGAAGATATTTGAGTGACACAATTCAGTTGCGTTATTTACGTTCAACTGACCCAGAATGATCAAACTAGATTTTTAAACCCTTAAATTAGAGAGAGTTCTTTGCATTATTATAGCACAATTCGGTCACGTTATTAACCTTGGTCCGAAACAGCGTCGAGACACCAAACTAAAAAATATTTCGAAGTAGATTTTTGACTGTTGATTGAAGGGAAGATATTTGAGTGACACGATTCAGTTGCGTAATTTACGTTCAACGGAAACTGCGTTAGCTCATTGACGACAATTGCTTAATCCAGATCTTTAAACCCTTTAAATCGGTTCGTGTGCGATTCGTTTTCCAACGAGACATTTTTTGAATAAGTTTCGAACAAACGTGTTGATAATGGTATACGAATCAAATGCGAATAAGTGCCCGGACGCTAGGACGGACTGTCTTTTTGACACGAAGGTATCGAACACGAATCGAATACAAACCAAATAAGTGAATAAACGCCCTAAGACTGTAATTTTGTAAGCCTAGCCGCAAGGCCACGCGGTTACGACACAAACAACTTCTTTATAGCGTAAGCGCGACACCCACTTGTGTGTATATTTATAAACTCTTATAAATTATGCATACATTTTAATTAATGTAATTGGTAGTAAGCCGATTTTATATTTATAAATATAAAACGTTCTACAATTCAGTCCGCTGCGAAGTGGTTGGTGGGTGACGTTTAAATAAAAAAAAGGTAATTTGTGATAGATACACCGAGGCGAAATAAAAAACAACAATAACGCTGTAGGTAATTAAGTCGTAATATGTAAGCTTATGAAATGTGAATCCTCTTTTGGCTGTAAAAAACCTATGTATACTAATTAAGTAAATAAATATATAAATAACAACTTTTGTGAAACGTTATATGCCAGATAACAATATCAAAGTTTATCAGGAACTGGTGAAACTGGCGCCTAGTCTGTCCATAATTCCATATAACAGCTGGGTAATGAGACTAGGTTAATAAGCTATCCATTCTCTCTCTGCGGATGACGAAAGTCGATGTCACAGAGCAAACGATGCAATCACCCATGCGACCTGCAACACAAAACTTATTATGAAAAATCTGAGCAACAAAAATGTTTTATTTTTATAGCATATGGGCCAGCGATTGAATACTAGTACTCACTCATAGATTTAAGATCGGGAATTTAACGTGACTTACGCGATGTCGATATAGCGATCGACATATGTTTTGGCCTGATCGGGAGGTCATCATCAGGATCTCAAGTGCGTGGAGCTTGCCGACGCGTCCAGCCACGGACTGACATCGCGTCAGTCACGTTAAATTCCTGATCTTAAATTATATAAGTTTAAAATGAACGTGAGTTTTTTGAACATCAATATCACCTGTTGGTAAGGGACGATGCGGTCGAGGATGGTAGTAATATTATTATTAAGAAAACGTGGACAATAACCTAATAAGGTGTTTAAATACCTGCGCAAGGCGTTATAGTTATAATTTTGAAAGTAATGTCTGTAAATACGTTGTCGATATAATTCAGACATGCTGAATTATAATTAAGAATAAAGGTATTGTTGTTAATTTATGTAAGAAGTAGTATTAAGTATTTTTGTTATTTTATTATCGGACATCCAGAGACACTAAAAGGCGCCACCGATTTATGGTGGATATACCATCTACCCCAACGAAGCGATTGGCATCTTCGTTCATCATGCGAACCGCCAGGGAATGGAATGCTCTGCCTGAGTCTGTGTTTCCGGCTATATACAATATGGGGGTCATCAAATCGCGAGTAAATAGGTATATTTTAGGTAAGCGCGCTCCATCATCGACCGCATCATCACATAACATCAGGTCAGGTGAGATAGTGGTAGGTGGATAGGCCAAGTGCTATGTAAAAAAAATGTTTATGATGTTATGAACATAAACATAGCCGGTTTGCACTATCCACCGAAGAATGACATATTATCAGTCAGTCGGTTCGCCAATTTCTGGCATGATGTTCGGTGCCAGACCGCTGATATGCGCATTGTACTAGCCAGTTGCGCAGCGATTTATCACAGTACCGTCCGCTACTTGAGTTAAGCTCGATTCTATCTTATACAGCATCACCACTTTTCATCAATTAAGATGAAGGCGTAGTGCTTGTGTGTCGCAATAGGAAAAAAGTATCTCTCTCACCTCGGCTAGTGTATCCTCGTGAATGGCATGACCGCAACGCTCCAATTCTTGCATCTGGAATTTACCTACAAATAAACAAAGTCATAGTAAACACTAGTAGATTCACATTTTTGACAAAATTATGTACAATTTGGAAACACTATGCGACCGCAGTATGTGAGTATAGTTCATTTTACGGATGGAGCTGATCGAGCGTCTATCTGCTACTTATCATTAAGGTATGTATGGTATGTACGGTATGTCAGAATAGTAATAAAAAAAACTAATTGAAAACTTTATATTTCAAAACTTTCGGTATTTACCTATAGCTTCGATTGTATGTGTCAGTTCCGCCATGATGCCAGCCATTATCATCCTGGGAGCGGTCACCGAGAGGAAAACTGCCGACAGACCCTTGAACCAGCCCGACCAGTGACGCTCAGTCTTTGACAGATCTATGCGCCATTTATACCTGAAACATTCGTAAACTTTATTACAGTAGAGTAACTGAACAGCTAGGCTATTCTGTAAGCTATCTCGACAGCGGAATCCGCGGTGAGTTATGAATTTCGTATTACGAAATTCAACCGTATTACAAACGTAATAAGATTGAATTTCGAAAATCAAATCTCACCGCGGATTCCGCTGTCGAGATAGCTTACAGAATAGCCTAGCAGGTGACATCGTCGGTTACTTCGTTGCTTAACGTCAGGTGATGAGATAGTGGTCAAGTGAGGACAGGCATAGGACACTACCGTGCCCCCAGATATTGAGACCAACGGGCAGTAGCTAAAATCTGCCGCCATAAACCTTAGGTGTTTGGTGGATATTAGATATATAAAAAAAAAACTAAAAAGAATTTTCTAAATCGACAGAATTCTCAGGTAACAGAAATTAAAAAATTAAAATAAAAAACAATCAAACTGAGAATCTCTTCCTTTTTTGAAGTCGATTAAAAATGAATGATTTTGTTTTGATTGTTTTCAAACGCTTTTAGTGCTTTTTCCCCACAAATCACATTTCTATCGGCCGATAATTTAGTCGGTTTCCTAATATATATACTTAAGTCGATATCTAATCGTCATAATTATGCGCAGTTCCATACATCGTCTTCATATTTATTTAAAATCCCACCAAACTATCAGAAATGTAACCTTGAACTATTTATGAATACATTAAAAATAATAGCGATGTAATATCTCAACTTTTAAGAGCGTGCCTCTAGATAAGGGCCGGCTTAATATTATATTAATCTAATGTGTTCACCAAACGCCTACCGAGTGACTTTTTAAATAAAAATGTAGCAATACCGTGAGGCTATCAAAACCATTGACATTGACCTCAACGATTGTGGTTTTGATAATAAATTTAGAACGATAGGGTCTCAAGCTTCAACGCAGCCTCTGGTTTAGACAAGTAAAGTAAATACAAAATCAGAGAACCGATGACGAGATTTATTTGTTTGGTGAGTGGCTCCAGCCCACGCCTATTACCAGTGGTCACCCATTTAGCACCAACTAGGGTCACGTTACCAAAGTTATCGACATAGCTCAAAGCTGAATTGGCAGTGGGCTGGTCATATTTGTCTAAATATCGGTAACCGTTGGGGTAGATACGTTTTAGAGTGGAGACCACGGCTCGGCAAACGTAGTGTAGGGCGCCCTTAGCTAGATAAAGCGATGATATACGCAAGCTGGCTGGCACTTCGCAGCGATTTGATACAAAGAGCTGAAGATCGAGCGGAATATGTCCAGCTGAGGACAGAGATATGCTGATGAGTGATCACGCAAAGCATTGAGGTCGAAGAACGCATCCGAAGCCTAACATTCGTATGTCAGTAATACAGGATATACTCGTGTAAAGTTATATATACACATTTATGGCATATTTCTACTTTTCAAGACATTGTTCTACAGACAAACTCCTTTGAGCAGCTTCTTGGTTCAGACACAGAATAATGAATAGTACAACTTCAGATGAACATACATATAGATATATACTGGACCCAGCATTACAGTAACTTATATATAAGTGGATAGCCAAAATGTTTCATGTCACTGCACAGTGCCCGTTACCTCGACATATAAAGATGTTAAGTCTCGCACGCCCTGTAATTATTGTATTTTATTATTTATGATTTTGACGTGTATATGTGCGTATATTAATACTGCCTACATACTGAATAAATGCTTTGATTCTTCTTCAATATACAAGACACATTTCCATTCAAACCGAAAAACATACTAGCTATTTGGTTAAAATATCTTATTTCCTTATTTTGCATATTTAAAGCGATTATATTTATATTGTTTGTTATTTATACATATTATTCTTGTATATCGTTATGGTTTAATATAAACATGACAAATCATTAGGTATTCAACATACTTTAAGGGCGTTTACAACACATGTTTACGTGAGCTACGTGTTATATAACTACGTTTTTTAAATTAAAGACAAACAGAAATCAAGGTTGTTTTAATAATGAGATATTAAATATTTTTAAACGATATGGTTATGCAAATGATTAGAAAAAATGTTGTTTACGCAGTTATCCACCATATTCTTCGAGATTGTTTAGTAGGTTTTGTTATTATTATTTCAGGTGGACCGCTTGCCTGTTTGCCGCTCCATATTATCATAGAAAAGATAATAATACCACATATTATATAAAAAAGGTAAGGCCTAGCGCTCAATGCGTTTCGTTTTTACAACACATATTCTGTGAAGTACGGAATGCAATAGAAGCGCATTGCGATGCAATAAACGCATGCGGTAAACTCATCGCTGCAAATATACGGTGAGTCTACGGCACACATTTTTGTATTGCATACAGATTTTATAGATCTAAGAAACACCGCGGACTGAGGTAAAAAAAACGACTGATCGCACAGACACGATTTCATATTTATTAGACAGCATTTTCGATTAAAATCAGGGTGAGATAATGTCCAAATGCTTGTCTGTCTCTTTGTTGAAAGTAAAGAGCTAAAGATCGAGCTCAGTGGTGTGCCATAGGTGAGGCCTATGTCCAGCAGTGAACAGAGATAGGCTGATGATGATGATGATGCGTGTCCGTCCTGAATAGAACAAGGAGCCACTTACATATTTCTAATCTATTCTACGAGTACTTATCTATTGTAGCAACAAACTACCTATTGCTACCATAAATGGTCACCTTAATAGACCCGAGCGGTTCATAAAATTGATTTTAATTGAGATTCATTGAATATATTAATCATTTATTATTCAAGAGTTGCCACATCCTAATAACTACTGCATAAATTAATGTGTGTGATACGTGACTGATTTTTTAGATGAGACTTTATAGTCAGAAAGGTTTTTTATGTACCCATTTGTGGGTCTTATATGTGGATCCTTATGTACCCATATAAAAACACCTTTCTGACTGCCCACAATATTCTGGAAAAAGCTTTAATACTACTTTTCTAACATATTGACGTAAATAACTAGTGTACTCTGTTATTCTATCGCCTCAGTTAATCTTATGAGTTGTTTAGATTATTATTTTGTTTTCAAATCATTGAATGCAGCTCAAAGTATGTTTAACAATTAAAGACAGTAGCCTAAAAATGTTCTATATAACGCCAATATTAGTTTCAGAGGGGTGGTTGATTGGTCTTACCATTTTAATCCTAGCGTGCTTCCATCCTCAACCACATCGACACTTAACAACAGTTGAGATAGTAGTCAAACTATTCAACATATACGAGTACCTATTATACCATGATAGAGAAAATACTTACCACCATTCGATGGCATATTCGATATTCTTGTAGTGTGTCGGCCTGCCTGCCTCTTACAAAACTGCATACTTTCCATAGCATCCATTGCTGTCACTAAAATATAAACATACAATATTGTCATACACACGATCAAAAGACACGGAAAATGGTGATAAAATAATAAGGAAATAGCTATTTCAATAGGGACACAAGATCAAAAGACACGGAAAATGGTGATGAAATAATAAGGAAATAGCTATTTGAATAGGGATACAATTAATGGAAAATATACTTTTGATATTATGAAGGTTAATCCTGGACAAAGGTTTGGTATTTTATAATAAGTCATCTAATAACTGTGGCCGCGACTTCGCCCGCGTTAAAAAGTTCTTTTACTTATTTAAAACTTGTCTTTCATACCAACTTTGTCCTGAAAATTACAAACACAATGAAAAAGTATTATCCGAATCGGTCCAGACGTTGTGACGTGATGCGCTGTTCGGCAATATATACTAGCGACCCGCCCCGGCTTCGGACGGGTAGAGTATATATGCCTAGATTTTTTGCATCCGCTTGTTCTGTCGAGTATGCATTTAAATCTTCAACAATCATAGTCACATTTCAACGAATTTTCACAAAACCTTAACAAATAATACATATGAACCATCCTTATGAATTACTCCGTCAATTGGTGAAAACTGCATGAAAATCCGTTAAGTAAATATTAAGTTCATCGCAAATAGACAGCTATTTACGATTTAAAAATGCGTGGTTTAAATAACCGACTACCGACTAAAAAAATCTACCGACTGTAGCCCGAAGAACCTGTTTACTAGTAATACCTATACATAATAAGCCCTTCAATCGCTGAGAAAATAGATTAAGTTTAAATCAACACCAAAACACCGTCATCACCAATATTATAAACGCGAAAGTTAGTTTTCATATTTGTTCGTTTGGGACTACTTCAAGGTCAAACGATTTGACTGGCTTGGCTAAACCTTGCACAGATAGTAATCCAAAAGGGTAAAGCTAAAGAGTGACACAGGATACTTTTTAGTTTGGGCGAAGCCGCGGGGTGCAGCTAGTATTTATATTCAAAGTATTTCATTTAATTATAAGTAAATACTTAGCATAAGGCTTTGCGTTAAAAAGAACTTGTAAAAAGTATTTTCTGTGTTAATCCAGAAATAAGCTGTCAAATTTAATCCAAATCCGTTCAGCCGTTTTTGCGTGATTTAACTACAAACTGATTTAACTTTCACATTTATAATATTAGTAGCATTTACCTTCGACGACATCAATGATAGCGATGCCTTGCAGACAATGCTCCAGCGAGGGTAGGTGAGCCGCGCGTACTGCGACGGCGCCGCCCATTGAATATCCCACGAGGATGATGGGCGGGAGCTCATTGTGGAACAACTTGTGCAGGACTTGTTCCACATCTCTGGAACAAAAAATAATCAAAATTGCATCAAGCTGGTTTCCCTGCGTTAAGGAGTTACGATTTTCATACAAAAGTATAATGCAGAAATATGAATAAATAGAGCAGAAAATTGCACTGAAGTCACATCTATTGTTCTTTTATAAGTATTTAAATGACGGGACATTTATTTATCTACATAATTTGATTAATAAGGATGAAATTATTTTGAATAATAGCAGAATTCAAGTTCAAACAAATAAATATTAATTGAATGTTTATATGTATTGTTCGTTTCAATCATGTAGGTAATTAAATTATAATTCCCGACATGTAAAGACTTATACAAGACCAAAAGATGGTATTTAAGTGCAAGTCATTGCACCATTTACTCATATTTGTGCAATATACTTTTTTATTAATATATTTTTTTTTTTTATTTTTTTTTTTTTGGGCGGGTAGGTGTGAAAACACATATCAACAAGTGCTCTACATTTATTTATTCAAAATAAATATATAAAGTGATATAATTCATGCATTTTAACACATAAGTAGGAGCATACTTCACCTGCCATTCACAATATATCCTCTAGAAGTACTCCAGAGATCAGAGTGATAACACTTCACTTCATCACAATTTCACTATGGAGTCTGCACTATCTTTTGGTAATGTTATGGCGGCGTTTAACAAGCGCATGGAAGTGTTTGAGGCTGATCTGCAGAAAGCCCAACCAGCCAGCAGCACTGCAACAACTTTGGCAGCGGACTTCGCAGAATTAAAAAAAATCACTGCAGAAGTTCTTCGTGGCTTTCAGCAACAACTGGAGATGTTGTCGCACGAAATGGACCACCTCCAGATGCAGAGTCGGCGGAAGATTTTACTGTTCCATGGAGTCAAGGAAGAGAAGCAGGAAGATACGGCTACACTGGTAGTTGGTGTGTGTAAAAGTAACTTGAAAATTACTGATTTTACAGCTGGCGAGATAAATCGTTGTCAAAGGCTGGGCCGTAGTACCTCCGATAGACCCAGGCCTATATTGGTCAAGCTCAGAGACTTCGAAGTGCGGAATAAGATGTGGTCCGCCAAATCATCCCTGAAAGGCACCAGCATCACTATTTCGGAGTTCTTGACCAGATCTAGGCACCAGGCGTTTATTGAAGCAAGGCAGCGCTTCGGAGTGTCCAAATGTTGGACCCGGGATGGCAACATCCATATCGTCGGTCCTGACGGTTTACATCATCGCATCTCCAGCATTTGTGAGTTGGACAATATCAAAGAGGCGGAGGCTCAAAATGTGCCCTTGTCATCAAAAGCTCCGGCTGCAACGACAAGTCGCACTGCATCGAGAACCCGGCGTACAGCAGCCAAAAAGTAATGTTTTTTTTTGTAACTCTGCTCAGGTGTGACTTCATTTTTCTTGCTTAGTTAACATGTAGGTAGTACGAAAGCTTTCGTAAGTTTTATTAGTGTGATGGTAAACCCTCATTTAGGGTTTTTTTTTTTTTTCTTTCTAAAAGTACCGTAAACAGCAAATATTTCAATCCACATTATTTTTTATTGCAGTTGTTGAATGTTGATCACAGATTACTATTGTTGATAGCTAGATATTTGACTTTGATGGTTAAATATTTGACATTAATGTCAGTTTCTTGTCTTTTATTTTTGTACGTTTCGCTCATTTACTGTATTTAGCTAGTACCCGTTTTATTATTTTTTTTTTTTCTCAATGTAATTGTGAAGTGTGAGTAACACCGAGGATAGACCGGTGGAGCCGTAGTGAATAAGTAGGTAACTTTGACACATTTAAAAGGAAAAAGTATTGCCTATAATTAATGTGGTTGGAATATTTTTAGTAAAACGAATTTAATTAATATTATCATGTAGATAGTTGCGAAAGCTTTAATAACTTACTCTTATTTACTTTTAAAATGTATTTTGTTTAATTTATTGTACCTTAATGTTCCAACCCACCCACACAACCCAATTATTGTTATTGCAGACGTAGGTAGGTAAGCATCTCATATCAGTATTTTACTTCTCAATAAAATGATATTATGTTGTTAACTTAGTAAGGCGAGCTAAGAGGAGCATTTTATTTTATACTTTTCGCTTACAGGATACCTAATATGGT
This sequence comes from Cabera pusaria, assembly GCA_954871355.1. Lineage (NCBI taxonomy): Eukaryota > Metazoa > Arthropoda > Insecta > Lepidoptera > Geometridae > Cabera > Cabera pusaria. Next base: position 18,847,439 of record OX940905.1, read on the forward strand.
TGGAATAATTAAATATATAGTAACTAATAGATGTAATTGCTACCTCTTTCCAACAGTTGGCAGATGGAGTATGCTCTTAGTAATTATTTGGTTAGTTTATAGCTATCTAATATTCTTTTTTAAGGTAAATATATCGTATTAGTATTTAATTTATATTTATATCTGTATAATTTATATTATATTTTAATGTTGCAACGACTTGATAATTCTGACATTGAATCGTTTCTTTCTTGTTCATCTGATGATGAGCTGAGCGATGATAGCTTTGCTAGCATCCCTACCTTGAGTGAAACGTTGTCAAATCAGTTTTTGGATGTACCTAAGAATTTTAATGTTGTCCATTTTAACGCCCAGAGTATTCCGGCACACTATCCTGATATGCTGGCGTCATTCTCTAACAGTAACATTCATGCTATTCTTGTGTCTGAATCTTGGCTTAAACCCTCTCTCCCTTCTACTGCTTACTCTCTTCCTGGCTTTTCCTTATTACGCAATGATAGAACCGGCAGTGCTGGTGGTGGCGTGGCAATTTATCTGCGCTCTCATCTGCCTTACTCGATCCTGAGTATGTCGCCACAGCCCCCTCCAGTTAATGCCGGAGAACATCTACTCATTGAAGTTGTTTTGTCCCATACTAAGGTACTTCTTGGAGTTTACTATAGTCCTTCTCTTCGAGTGAATTATTTCCAATCATTTGATAAGCTGTTAGAAGATTTTACTCCATCCTATCCTCATACCATAATTATGGGAGACTACGTGTATTTTTAAAAAAGATAGCCGCTCCACATCTCTAGAAAACACGGTTAGCTCCTACAACATGCACATTTTACCACTCAATCCTACTCATTACTTTCCTCACTGTTCTCCTTCTCTTCTTGATCTTATCCTTGTTTCTTCTCCTCAACACGTCGCTAAGCATGGACAATGTACGGCTGACTCCTTCTCCTATCATGACCTTATTTTCTTGTCGTATAAGATCAGACCTCCTAAACTTAAGCCCAAAGTCATACTTCAGCGCAGTTTTGGTTCGATGGACATTGAAAAACTCCGTAAAGACGCTTTCAACATTGACTGGACCCCTGTGTTCAACGCTGATAATATTGATATCAAAGTATCTTTATTTAATTCCTTGCTTATTAGACTATATGATGATCATGCTCCGCTACGGCCTGTCAAAATTAAACAGCTTCCATCACCGTGGTTAACTGATGTCATTAGAGAGCTCATGCACAAAAAGGCAGTTGCCAAGTCGAAATACAAGACCAACACTAATAACCACAACAAAAATAAATACATGCTAGTTAGGAATCGCTGTAATAGAGAGTGTCGAGACGCACAACGCCGCCATATCCATAGTTCTGTTGAGAATGAGGACCCTGCCAAAGTTTGGAGATTTCTTCGGTCTTTGGGAGTTGGTAAACAACAACAAAATACTTCGCCTAATAATTTAGATATAAATGCCTTAAACCTACACTTTTCTTCGTCTTCAAAAATTGATGCGATTGACAAAATGTCTACGATTAATTATCTGTCATCACTTCCTACTCCTGATTACTCATCTTTCGTTCTAAATGAATTTACCACATGTGATGTTAAAAAGAGCATCCTTTCCATATCCTCTAACGCCATAGGAGGGGACGGCATCAGCCGAAACATGATTGTTCCAATATTGGATGAAATATTACCTATTTTATGCCATATGTTGAACAGTTCTATTTCGGAGGGTGTCGTGCCTTCCTGCTGGAAGGAAGCCCATGTTATCCCTCTTCCCAAGAAATCCAACCCCAAATCTTTTTCGGAATATCGTCCCATTTCCATTCTTCCTCTGTTGTCCAAAGTCCTGGAACGGTTAGTTTACAACCAACTCAACATATTTCTCAACCGTAACAATCTCCTCAATCCTTTCCAGTCTGGTTTCCGTCCCGGCCATAGCACAGTATCTGCACTTGTGAAAGTCACAGATGACATAAGGCTGGGTATGGAAAACAGTAAACTCACCATCCTATCCTTGTTAGATTTCAGCAATGCTTTCAACACGGTTGACTTCGACATCCTCCTATCATTACTGTGCTCTCTTAACATATCTCCATCGGTAATTCAATGGTTTCGTAGCTACCTGTATGGGCGCCGGCAGCGTGTCCGCATTGAAGATTTATTTTCTTCTTGGTGTGACACGAGTGCTGGAGTCCCTCAGGGCGGCGTGCTTTCTCCTCTTCTGTTCGCTATCTTCATTAATTCTATATCTTCTTCTCTCTCTTCCTCGTATCACCTCTATGCAGACGACCTCCAAATGTACACTCAAGCATCCGTAGAATACTTAGATGAAGCGGTTAAAATTACCAACGATGACCTTTGCCTAATAGCAAATTGGAGCAAGTCATATGGGTTAACTGTGAATCCCACCAAAACGCAAGCGATCATTCTTGGTAGTTCTAGACTTATCTCAAAAGTGGACTTTACAAATCTTCCCCATGTAGTTTTTAACAGTGTTGATATTCCTTTTAGTAAGCAAGTCAGAAATCTTGGAGTCATATTTGATAGAAATTTTACCTGGGACCCACAGATACAGTCGGTAAGTCAAAAGTTATTCGCATCTGCAGCTTCACTCAGAAGATTGCGAAACTTTTTGCCAACTGCGACTAAAGCTGCGCTCGCTCAATCTCTTCTTCTTCCTATACTTGACTACGCTGACGCTAGCTATCTAGACCTTAGGCAAGACCAATTAAATAAGCTTGAGCGGCTGCAAAATTTTTGCATCCGTTTCATTTTCGGTCTCCGAAAATTTGACTATGTTTCTGAGTTCCGCTCAAAGCTCAAATGGCTGCCTATCCGCCTTCGCCGGAATGCTCATATCCTTTCTCTTCTTTATTCCATCTTGTTTAATCCCTCCACTCCGTTATATTTAAAAGAACGCTTCGAGTTTCTCTCTTCCACGAATACCCTTTCTCTTAGGTCGTCCGAAAACTTGGTTCTGAGCACTCCAGCACACAGTACCAACTTTTATGATGCATCTTTCACTGTGCAAGCTGTACGCCTCTGGAACAATTTACCAGTGGATATAAGACGTGCTCAATCACTGTTCTGTTTCAAGGCTCAAGTGGAAAAGCAATACCTGTCAATTGATTAATATGAATTATGACATTTGTCTACATTCGCAACGTTTTATTTAGTTTAATTCTTGTATAATATGTATGGTTTATGCATGTATATGTATGTATATATATATAGTTTATATTGTGTATATATATGTAGATATATAAAATGTATGTATTGAATATCTGTAGATCTAAGTAAGTTTATGTACCTGATATATATATATCATGCCACCGTCCATGCTTATCATAGGTTTCATATCCATCCAAAGGTTGTCTGGAAGAGATCGCTCTTAGCGATAAGACCGCCCATTGTACATCTAATTTAAGTTATGCCAATTTTGTTTTTTTATTTTGTTTATATATTGGTGTCAATAAAGAGTTTTTGTATTGTATTGTATTGTATACTTTTGTGTGTCAATCGTACCCCCTTTAAAAGTATAAGTACCCGTGTGTTAATCCAGGTTATATACTATATGTATATCAAATTGCATTCATCCGTTAAGCCCTTTCTGCTTGAAAAAGTAGATAACATAGGGAATAAAAAAAAATTGTTTTTATTTTATGGTAGAAAACCACCTCCCGACCATCCTTTATATACCAACATAAGTAAGTATGGAGGGATGGTCGGCGGGAGGTTGTTTTCTTACTTTTCTTGTTGTCGTTGTTTTCACCATCTAGACGGCGCTGAAGTATGTCGCGATATTTTACGTTGTTGATACCAGATGGACTAGCTTAGTCATTAAAGGCCAGTTTCACCGGTTCATGATAAAGTGACCGATAGGTAACTGACAGATGACGCCATAAAAAAGTTGTCAAAAATCTGTCAGATAAGTTCCTAATAGGTCTATCTGGATCCGGAAACTGGCCCTAAAACTCTTAAAATGTAAACACTATAGAAGGATTTCGCATTTATATTATTAGTAGGCTTTTTAGGTAGACAAATTTATTGATTCACTTGGACCTTTCCTTTACAACAAAACTAACAAAACAACACATTTCTACTCTTTAAATTCATACGAAATGAAACAAAGAATCTTCAGACTCCTAATAGACAAAGACTACACCGCTACTGAATCCATCCTACAACGGATCAAATAAAAGCACATATACGCACACACTCACACACACACAAAAACCTACACAACCACAAACACACCTACACACACACACACACACACACAAACACATACACACACACACACACACACACACACACACACACACACACACACAAACACATACACACACGCACCCACACACACACACCACAAACAATTTACCTACTAATTTATAAGTTATAATTTAGTTAATTAACTCAGATTACAAATTCAGATCACAATTAAAGAAAATTATTATATACAAATGTAAATATATTACTTATATTAATCGTAATACAATAATATAATATATATAAAAATGCATGTAACAATACACTATATTGTAATTTCTGGCAAAACAGAACAAACAGACGGAAGAGGCCTTGTGCTTATCATACGGGTTTAGATCCTAATTTAATTAGTAACAGGTGATTATTGATTTATTGTTTTAATGCCATTTTTTCCAATAAACATTTTTATTATTATTATTTATTATTAGGCTTAGTAGGAAGTATATATAATATAAAATAAATATAAGAGTATATTTATAAGCATATGCCTTGCTGTGGGCAGAAATGGGCCGCAAATGATGATGTTAAATTGATATATCGTCATCATTTGCAGCCCATTTCCTATTCATAAATATAGGTGATACAGACGCGTTAATGATTTGTGCGTCTACGTTTGGACTACGATAATATCGTCTAAGCATAAAATCATAATTATTTAGGGCTATATCGTCGATCGCATCATCACTTAACATCAGGTGAGGTATCTTACCACTATCTACCTATATAGTATAAAAAAATATTATTTAAAAAATTTAATAAAGAAGACGAGCAAGAAGCTCGATTGATGGTAAGCGATGACGCCTTCCTTCACGACAATTATAGAATAACGACGCGCAATAGGTACTACTAACACAGTATAATTAATAGTACTACTACTACTACTCTGTATTGACAAAATTTTGTGTGTTACTGAACTGCGCTCTTGACACAATTAGATGTCGAGTCTCACAAGCTCTACATTTGTGTTCATAGGACAAACATATATAAACTATCACCAGAAATTAATGTTGAAAAAATTATGGCAACTATGCTAATAATTCTGAAAAAAAAAAACTAAAAAAATGAAAAGTGAAACAAAATCGGGCAAAATGCATGCATTAAGTATATTTGAAAGCCCCTTGGCCCAAAAGAGTCTAAGTTATTTTCAGACTACTCCATTCACTATCCTGTATTTTAAAGTAAATTTAATTTTTTTAGTAGCGCAGTAAAATATCATCACTTATCTATTCAAGTAGGAAGAAACTTACCTTGATTTTTCTTGGTTTTCTTCTTGAATTCTGTTTTACCATAATATCATAAAATTAATAGATTGATATTATTTCTCTATCACTGAAAACTGCGCAATAGAAACCACTAGCTCTGCTCAAATTAGTAACTGAGTCGTGGCCGGTTTCTGAGGTATATTTATTCAGTGTTTATCTACTCAATGATAGCGTTATTGCGTAGATAAACTCTCAATAAATATACTCAGAATCCAGCAATCAGACTGGTTTACTCAGTACGTTTGCTAAATTTAGATCAATCAAGGAGCCAGAAAACTATGTAAAATCTGTCAAAAGCGTTTACGATGAAAACTCGTACTACGTACTGAATCGACTGGTTCAGTCAGTACATTGTGTTGCCAAGTCTCCAATGATCGATACCACCCAGTGTTGTCACTAAATAAATATAAATATTACTAAATTATATAAAGTGTAATTTTTTTGTCTGACAGATAAGCACTTGACCACTATCTTACCTGATGTAAAGTGAAGATGCCGTCTAGTATTGCTATTAGTATTCCACTGACGATTATAGTCCTCTTTTACTGCACACCACTGAGCAAGAACCATCCATATGAGATTTTTTCTGTCTCATAAATATCACACTATCACATGTAAATTGTTAAACAAAATCCAAAATTTCATCGTACCGACGGGACTTGAAGCCGCAACCAAATATATAAGTGTGTAACACTTCAAAGAAACATAATATCACAACTTATTTTGCAGAGTTGCCTTAATGGCGAAATAGTGGCTATCATGGCAACATTGGTAACTAATATGGAAGTGTGGGGCCTTTATAGGAGCAAGGACAGGAAAATCCAACATAAATATTACCGACTAAATATAGCATGGGCCATAGAAATATGACTTGCTTATCAATTTACAGTTTATATATTATTCCGCGGCTTAGCGGAGTTTAAGTATGATAGTTACTATTGTACCGTACTAATTATTCCTGTGCAAAATTACAGATAAATTTATCTAGCCATTTTTACCAAATAGGATTAGAATATTATTAATTTATTTCAAAATATATACATTAAAAACAAACACGTGTCCGTGAAAAAATTTTACATCTACAAAGTTTAGTTCAGGACATTAGTTTTTAACTGACTTCAAAAAAGGTAGGAGCTTATGTTACGCAATGACTCCGCAAATTATGAATTGATTTTGACCATTATTATTGGTTTGGTCGACGACTCCGCAAATTATGATTTGATTTTGACGATATTTTTTTTGTTTGGTAGGTCAGTGGTGGTCCCATCGAAATGTTATCAGAATCGGTTACGATATACCCCGGGGTATGAGTTAGTAGGTACAATCAACTTAAGATATCAAGAACATAAATCAACTTTTCCTGATATACTTGTAGGTACAATCAAGTAAGTATAACATACTACAATAATATAATAATCACGTATACCTACAATCAATTAATAATATATATATACCTACATAAGAGTGTGCAACATGCAATTTTGTTGTTAGAAATCATTATTTATCCCAGAATCTGTGAAAGATACCATTTTGATATAGTAAATAATACTTCAAATTTTTATCTTGGATTTGGTGTTTTTGAAAACACAATGGGTAACGGTAATGAACATTTTCTCGATAGCAATGACCTGATAATAATACTACGCATCGAAAGTATATTTTTGAAAAATAAGTACATGTTTTGCATACATTTTGATTTTTATCTCAGGAACATACTATTTTTGGTGGGTTAATGTTTTGTCAAAAAACCTAGAAGTAGTTCTTTTAGTTAAGTCTTTTAATTTTTCGATTGGTTGTTTAATAAATTTGTAATTAGGTAAAAATAGTTTTAGCGCTTACGTCGATAGAAAATTGCGTTGCGCGCGTCTATTGCTATGTACTTCTCACTTACGTGAAAAACTTTATTGTCATCCCGCTCAACGCTCTATTTGAAAGCCGTCTCGTGGCGGCGTTATTGCACACTCTTTAATTTATTATACTTATCTTAAGAGCGTTGTTTTACAGATCCTACGTTTCATCTCTCTCGTATTAGAGCGGATACGCTATTCATTCGGTCAGATCATACATGTAAAACCCAAACATTTTATTGTGACCAATTATTATCAACTAAACCCCAACGTATTATTCCTAAATACATATTCATTAACTTCTACCAATTTGTGATTTGCCAATGATGTCACGTTGAAATAATACCATAACTTGTGTAACTAATTAAAAATAAAACTAATTAGAACAATAAAACCAATCGTAGGTCACTTCTTATCAGCCATGTTTCACACCATTAGGAAAAATCCTAATCCTAACTAATATTATAAATGCGAAAGTAACTCTGTCTGTCTGTCTCACTTTCACGCCAAAATCACTGAACTGATTTAAGTGAAATTTGGTACACAGATAGTCTAGAGCCTGAGAAAGGACATAGGCTACTTTTTTAACCGACTTCAAAAAAAGGAGGAGGTTTCTTAATTCGACCGTATATATGTTTTTTTTATGCTTTTTCGTGGATAACTTCGTCGGTTATGAACCGATTTTGATTATTCTTTTTTTGTTAGAAAGGATATATCCCAAGTGTGGTACCATGAAATTTTATCGAGGTCTGATAAGTATTTCTAGAGATATGGAGATAAACACCTCAAAATTGGTACTGGAAATGAATAGCGCGGCATTGAAGTCGGTTCTTTATTAGTTTTTTAAACGATCTTATTAATGCGAAAAAAGGGTAGTAAGGGGTTGAAAGGGGGGATAAAAAGTTGTATGGAAGTATCGTCATTTTAGGAGCTAGAAGCTTGAAACTTATTTTTAGGCTGTTGATTCGATATAAATAAATATGACATTCAAAGTTTACGAGGGGGGAGGGGGAAGGGGAAGGGGGAGGGAGGGGGATGTGAGGGGGAGGGAGGGGAGGAGAGGTGGATGTGAGGGGAAGGGACGGGGAAGAGAGAGGGGAAGAGGAGGGGAGGTAGTGGAGGGAAAGGGGAGGGGAGAGGGAAGTGAGGGGAAGGGGAGGGAAGTGAGGGGAAGGGGAGGGGAGGGAGGGGAGTAGGGGGAAGAGAGAGGGGCGGGAGAAGTGAGCGGAAAGGGGAGGGGTGAGGGAAGACAGAGGGGGAGGGGGAGGGAGAGGGGGAGGGAGAGGGGGAGGGAGGATTAGCGTTGCGTGGTACGGTGCGGTGTAGGTGGGATACGCATTTGTCTTATTTGTAAAATAATTAGCCTAAATAATTAAAATTGCTACCCAAAGCACAGATTATATAATAGTTACTACGTAACCCAAAGACACTATTCCACGCGGACGAAGTCGCGGGTTCAGCTAGTAATTCTATAAATATCGAGCCCCAATACGCGATCCTTCAATCTACGTTCAGTATTATGTTCTTGAATTTACCCACACTATTCACAACTCTACACTTAGTTTATATAAGAATGGGTTGCTATAATTAAAAAATGTAATTCCGTAATCATCAAATTAGTTGAAAAAAAAATGCTGTTCAATTTATTTGCAAAGAACATAAAAAAATAGGTTATAATAGATCGATCGCTTCAAGGATCCCACAGCATATATTACAACCAGGGTTCCAGATTCAGAGACGACAATCTGTACCTAACTTTTGGAACATGATGTAGGGGCATCAAAATTATCGTCATGGTCAATATGCCTGAAGAGGAATAAACCGAAGAAAACTGGGATGGCATTTCGTATTAGAACACGGAAGAAGAAGGGTCGTTTCGGAAAGGTCGTCGTGGAAAGCTGAGTATCAAGATGGCTAAAATTTATATATATATTAAGGGGCATTATATATATATATATACATGGAAATGAAGAAGAATAAAAAAAAATCATCAAACTATACTTCCGGAGTGTCTATAGATAGTTCTTTAAAATTGACATTGAGGTTCCTAATACCATTGTTTCTCAATCGATAATTTGAAAGATAGACACTTCTAAAGTGGTAAAATGTAATAAATGTGTATATAACATAATATATAAAATGTAAACCCCCCTCTAACTTTTAAAGTAAGGGAGTGAAAATCTAATAATATCGTTTAAAAACTAAAAAAGAACCGACTTCAATGTTCATTTTCAGTACCAATTTTGAGATGTTTATCTCAATATCTCTGGAGATACTTATCAGACCTCAATAAAATTACCATGGTACCACACTTGGGATATCTCCTTTCGAACAAAAAAAGAATAATCAAAATCGGTGCATAAATTACGAAGTTATCCCCGAACAAACATAAAAAAAAAAAAAAATATATATATATATATACGGTCGAATTGAGAAACCTCCTCCTTTTTTTGAAGTCGGTTAAAAAAAAGTATGCTGTAGATCTCAATAAACAATTTCTACAAAAAATGGTTTGAAGATATAGTCTGCAGTTTTTAAGATATAGCAACTGCAAATGTAACTTTATTTTTCATACAAACTGGTCGGCTTTAATGCCAGAGGTACTGAGTTCAATCCCCGCCTTGCACCAATGTTTTTCTATCGAAAAATTTATGTGCGCTTGTCACAGTGGCCCTCCGAAAGAAAAACATCGTTAAGAAACCATCAACCCCTAACCCCCCTCCCCCCACATGGTGGTAGAACACTACACTATCTAGTGTCTGTCTGGCCAGCTACCACGCTAAAGTATAAAAATCTGTCGCCATACATCTAATGTGTTTCGGTAGCTATCCTTGAGAGCCAGTTCCCATTCTAGGCCTAGAATGCTACCATCTTCGACCGCATCATCACTTATCAACAGGTGAGATAGTGGTCAAACGCTAGCCTATATGATATAAAAAAAAATCTAAATTAATGAATGATTTTATTTGGAACAAAACTTACGAATAATATATAAATAAATATAAGTATCTCAAATGTTTAATAAAATTAAGGATTCAGTGTGTAACTTTATTTATTTTTATTTCATAAAACTTAACACTTATTAAATATTTAGTACTATTTATTAGATATATTAGATTAGAATAGTACAAATATATTCAAAACAATTAAATAAACTAATTAAACTAAAATATTAACTATGACTAATAATTAAAATAAAAACTACATATAATAAATGGAATTTAGGTCGCTGTCTGCTGGTAGAGTACCCAAAAAACTGGCGACATTACCTCTTTGGATCGCGAAACTAATGCGTTGCCCGAGGTAAGCGCCAGCTCTTTGGTCGTGGGAGACATCGATTAGGCGTCTAGACAGCTCCTTAACAAAACCGCGTGCTTGTTTTGTACTTAAATATAGTTTTTGATTTAAATTTAATAGTTAAAAAAATAAATCGGTTTGTTGTTAAGAGTTTCATAACATGACTCGCATGCCACACACGTATTGGCGTAAGTTGGCAAAGAAGTTGACTCGAAACAAATAACATACTGTAAGACTAAGTTAATTTATTGAAAATTATTATTTCGTAGAAGTTTCCCCTCGGATCGGACAAACAAATCCTTATCTATGCAGTGAAAGGTAATTCCAAAAATTCTGCATAGTTTAATCAAATGATTGTCAGAAAATAGAGCAATATATTATTTATAAAAATATAGTGGCTTAGATCTGGAGTACTAAAATTTCTCTGCTTTCTGATTTTTCTTTCTTTTCTAAGCATTGCTGATATTACCGATATGGTCGCTGTACATAATAGTCGATATACTAGAGCACGTAACGTCGCAGTTGTTCCAATGCCTACGTTTCCATGAACAATAATAGCGCCAGGAAAAAGTTGGTTATTCACTGCTTTGGGAAAACCTCTCGCTTTTTTCGGGAACATTGCGTTTGGGCCAATTTAAATATTTGATGTAATATACTGTCTGCGACTCTGCAGTCCGTATGTGGGTAATACTTGGCATTGTTTCGGTGTAAGTAGTATGGTTGTTCTCTTGCCACTGATTCGATGAAAAACTCTTGATTCTTTTTGCTCACGGCCAGCAATAAGATATATAGATCAAGAAACTCCCTGAATATTTGAAATATTTGAAGTGACTCATTGTCGGTGGCTCAGTCGCTATACATTTTCTCTTGAGGTCAAAATCAAATCCACTCACATACAACGCGTTAATGTAGTCCGTTTCATCACTGGTCTCAAATAAAGTCATCCGGGAGTCATCCCAGCATGAAACGTTCCCAAACCGATTTTTGTTCTTTTTTTTAGGTGTCTCAAAGTTTTCGCATATTTCGGTTATTGGTACAATGATTCTGTAATTCTCGTTGGTAACCATATCGATGCACTTCGTGTGTGACGCACGTTGCAAAAATTCAGCAGCTTCATAAGTTGCTAAGATATTGGTAGCATCACTGCTGAAAACAAAAACACGGGTATTTATGATGAGTAGGCGTGTGACTACAATGATTAGTTATGCTACACTGAGTACAAAATTGAGTTAATGATCTTATTTATATAACTCTAGGCTAGAATGTTTACGATTAAAACACGTGAACTTTGAATATTTATTATTTGGTTCCAATAACTAACAGCAAAAAAAAACATGGTTCTACTTTGATAGTGTCAGAATACTAATACAACAAATTCAACAGTTCAGTAGGACAAGGTTTCCTTATTAGTTTAACCCAAATAACCAATTACGTAACACAAATGACGTCAACAATGAATATTTAAATATTTCAACTATATAATATAACCATTGGAATTTCAAACAAGGCCTTTCCTGTTGTATGAAGCTTATAAGCTACAAGTAGTGCCCCGAGGCTTCGCCTGCGTTAACATTTCATTCATTAAAACTTTTCTATCGTAAAAACCTCTCTTTTTTAAAACTTATCAAAAAAGAATTAGCCAAATCGCACCAGCTGAGGGGTTTAAAGTTATGACGTGACCACGGGAAATAGTGTTTTTTTTTATAAAATCCTTAAAACCATATTGTTTTTAAGATGTTTTTACCCCATTTCACCTCCACCACCACTCTTACGGGTGGAATTTCGAAAAAACCTGCAACACGTATTTTATTGTAAATTGTTAAACAAAATCCATTTAATTTCCATTCATTTCATCGTACCGATCCCTAGGCAGTTGAACGACTAGAATCGCCAGGTGTGAACTCGGTATAAGGGGCCGTCCATTAATCACGTGAGGCTTGAAAGGGGGGAAGGAGGGGTTTGACAAAAATCACGAAATGTGAAATCAAGTGTATTTATTTTTTTATTATATTTTCAAAACGCGCGATTTTTAAATCGAAAAGCGGCGTGTAGTATGACCTTGACAAAATTGGCGGGTGCCGTACCTCATCCCATAGACTAGAAAACAGACATCAAGCAGCACATATTCATAACCATAATAAATTAATGTACCATCTTTTTATAGTTTTTCATCTCTCCATCCACAAATCATATTTGTATTTAATTTAATATCGTAAAGGGCCTCTTGATGTTGGCTTCGGCTCCGTCAATGCCCTCTAAAAGACCGGGCGTGTACGACCCGTGATGTTAAATGAATAAATGAATAATAATAATAATAAAGCCTTTTTATTCCATAACCCTTGATTCTACATTTCAAATGTTGTTAGTGATTTTTCATATATTTGATTATTATCTAGTGTTAGTTAAAAGTAATTAAATTAAAATTATTTATTATAGGAATAGGTTAGGGCATAGGCAGCTAATAGGTAAGACTTATTAATAAAATAGAAAAGTCAGGACATCACCGATAAAGCATTTTATTTGTACCTTCATCATTATAATAATATATTATGTACCATCAGGAGACTCAGGGCCATTATAATAGAAAATATCGTTAAGGATACTTTTCGAACAAACAGAACAGCAATATACCAATAAGTATTTAATGTTGAATCACAAAGTTTTACAGCAAGTTTCAACAAGACATCATATTTGAAAATCTTTACCGGTTTACACAATTTATACAATATATTATGGGGTTTACCCCAAAAGGCCTCCACCACCCCTCATAGCCTTTCCTTACCACCATCAACGAAGCTAAAACACTTTATCATCACCATTCCTAGGTGAAACCATCATTATAATAAACATATCCTAGATAACTACATTCTAGCCATAATTATTCGATACATTATGTAATAAAAATACTTAGCTTCATTGAGTTGGACAGCACTTTGTCATCTGAACGATATTCCCGACAGAGAAAAGGTGACGATGTTAGCCCGAAGGCTGCTCGAGCAAAAAAGTGTCTCAACTAGGGAATGCAATTACCGGCCAAATTTGATAACCGGTAAATTACCGACCTCATCAGACCAAAACCGGTTAACCGGTAAATTACCGGTAAAAAATAAAAGTCGTTAAATTGTTGCGATTTGTTTTTTTAATCATCAATTTAAAAGGGATATCCAGTATCTGAATAATAATAACAAATATAAAAGTCTTTCAAAACCCAGAAAATTATGTTACTTACTTTGCTACAGATAACTAACAGTCTTACGCTTAAGGAATCACATTACTTAGATGATTATTATAATAATTATGTATCACATATACGTAATTGCACGCGTCTTAATTGTTTCAAATAATCAACGAAAGAAACAAAACACTCTAATTTGATTTAACTAAAATGGTAACGTTAGCTAACTATATATAAATAAACTAAACAGAAATCAACTACGAATATAAAAAAATAATTTACTTTAACATAAAACAATCATCTCAAAAAAACATAAAATAAAATTTTGTTTTATTTTCCAATTCGTATGTTCCATTTTAACCACATCAGTCAATGCTGTTTGGATAAAAGATAATATTTAAGAACAATTAATTGTCCCGTCATTCATACGAGAACGAAATTTGGAACACATGTAACCAGCTGCGGAAAAGGTCCGCTCACACTCCACACTGGTTGGCTTTATAGAAAGAAGCAGCTTATATGCCATTTCCAGATATCGACCTCTGTTTCCTCCGTTATCATGAAGTGCCATTTCAAAGCGAATAACATTCGCACACAATGCCCTTTGAAATAGTGCTGGATCTGAATCTACACTATCTTTACGGCTCATAATCTTTTTTCTCATTTCTTCTCTAAGTGTCTCCTTAACAGATAATTTTGATGTAGATGGAACAGGCTCAATGTCTATACCTGTGGATAATGTTGAAGTCTCTTCATTGGCTGCCGATGTTGATAGGTCTGTTGTCGTGGTAGCATTCTCAGCATCATCAACATTGCCCATCTGAGTTAATAACGCCATGAGGATTGACACCATGTCATCTGTCGATGGCCGGATAAAAATTCTTTCATTTTGCGTTTCACTGTAAAATTCATTTGGATTATCAAGATATTTAAGAACAGCTTGAATAACTTGGTATCACTCTTTTATTCTTTTCTTCAAAGCTGTTTGAAATGCGGCACTTAACGGTCCTGGAATTTCGTTCAATTTCGATAATATGAATTTGAGCACATAATCAGCTGTGAGCAGAGTGGCATCACTTTCGCATAGTAACTCCAGCGACCCTTTGAAAATTTCAAGGTCTGAGTGCACGTTTTTAATTAAATCTAGTTCCGTTGAGTCAAATCGTATTTCTGACTTGATATCTATTAAAGCTTTTTGCACACAGGAGAATAACTTAATGAATCGCTCCAACATTAACGCTAAGGAGCTCCAACGAGTTCTGCAATCTAACACAAGGTTAAGTTCTTAACCAAAAGCCTGTTTAACATATTTCTGCAGAGCTTGATCATTTTTCGTCGGGGACTTACGAAAGATCTTACATACTTTTCGCACTTTATCTATAAGGAGCTTGACGCTGTTATTCGAAATTGGTACTCTTCTGCGACGAATTTCAACAGTCAAACTTTCATTTTCGGTTTCACTATCTTCATCAGACTCCGAAAAATCAAAGTCTGCTTCTGGGTGCTCTTCGTACACTGTCGGTTGATTTTTATATAAGACGTCCAGTATGGCTAGCTGCAGGCCGTGTGCATAACACAGTTGATGGTAAATTGGTAAATTACGTCCCATTTTGACCATAACACTTGCTGCGTCCGTGGAAAGTCCTACAATGTCATCCATTTTCAAATGATATTCCTTTAGTCGGTCGTTCAATAGCTGTGCACATGCCGTAGCTGTAGCAGAACCCTTTA
This sequence comes from Cabera pusaria, assembly GCA_954871355.1. Lineage (NCBI taxonomy): Eukaryota > Metazoa > Arthropoda > Insecta > Lepidoptera > Geometridae > Cabera > Cabera pusaria. The sequence goes on from OX940905.1 coordinate 18,863,014, forward strand.
TTCTTATGAGACCAATATTGTGAAAGCCTTTTGTATTTTTTATACCTGTAGAATGAATATTCACATTGATATAACGCTTGTTCGCCGTAGAAGTCCATTCATCCATGGTTATGGAAAATCTTTGCCCACTTTTTTTTAGTTTATCAAAGTCTTGCGTGATTTCTTGCTTTACATCTTCACTTTTTTGAAACACCAACTTTCTTATAGTGTTTGCTGACGATGGCAATTGGTGACCAGATTGATTAAATAAACGACGAAGATCGACGGAATTAGCAAAAACTCGAAATGGAATCCCGTCAAGACAAACCATTCTCGCTATTTTCCACTCCATTGATCGCTCAGTTTTGAAGTAATCAGAAATTTTTGTTTTTTTCGCTGGCGGCTGACCCTGATTTTCAACTGGGTGGCTTGTTCCTGCACTTCCTGCTGCTCTCCCTTCTGTAGATTCATTTGTAATACCATGTGCAGACTTCAAGTGGCTTCGTAACCCAGATGTACTGCCTCCTTCTGCTTTTAATATTTTCTTACATAATTTACACTTCGCGCTTTTATGGTCTTCGGATCTCAAAAAATGTAGCCACACTCCAGACTGCTCTTCTCCTCGCTTTCGAAACTCCTTATATTCCATTGTGATTTATCCTAAAACAATTTATAAGTTTATACTCAGTGAAAAATATTGTTAAAAGTCATTGAATAATATAGTCACTACACTACTTATTCTTAAAACAGTGGCAAACAGTACTTAAATTTTTAACACAATTATCATTTAAATCAACATGAAATATAAAATAAAATAAAATTTAATATAATAACAATTTTAAAGTCTTCTTTACATCACATGGTGATTTAAGATAAAACAATTTAAACATATTTAAAAACAACCTTGACTTCATTACGAAAAATATTTTTGAAACTGAAACAATAAATAAATCAATTAAAAAGATAGGTACTTACTTGATGTAGAAAAACACTGCGATAAGTTGCACGCTCACGTGTTATTTTTAAAGATCAACGTAACGGGACGACATCGGCAGTCCGACTGATAAGAAGATTCCTCAGGATTATTTAGCTCGCACTGCTAGCAGGTAGCAATTTAGCAAACCGTTTAGTTCATAAATTGGAAGGGGTAAGAAGAAGGGATACCTGGGTTCATCCCTCGTAGTGCCAGCGGCACGTTATCGGCGCGCAGATTACTTATGCCGGTTCCCAATATCCAATCTGAAGATAGATTTGCTTACTAAGTTACTACACTACTTGTCAAAATTTGACATTTGACGCATACAAAATGTGTCAAATTTTAACCTCTAGTAACCTAATCTATCCGCGGATTACATATTGGGAACGGCCATTATAGCAAGATACTTGTATGTAGTATAAGTAGTATACATTAACATTTTTTTATATATGAAGTATTTAGAAATCAACTCAAATTAAACTTCACTTAGTTTTGAGGGTGTTCCTAGTATAAAATACACTTAGAAATCTTATAATCATTGTATTTCGATATTTTTGATACGTTCTTAATTTATTCGTAATTCGGTAAAATTCCCGGTTTTGGTAATAATTTACCGGTATTTTACCGGCTCCAAATATGGCCGGTTAACCGGATTGCACTCCCTAGTCTCAACTAACGTTTCAACCGCCCTTTTAAAGCATCAGCCAAACAGAAAACCAAGATGGAGTGTCTGACACATCTTGTAGCCTACCCTCAAATGTATCGATCACGGTATAAACACCCTTATTTGAGGCAAAATTAATAATTTATAAATTAAATCATCATCAAACATTGGAAATATCTCGCAAATCGTTATGTACTACGAAAAGATCTAACACATGCGTAAACCGTTATAATACCTAGTAAGTTTTGGAGCCACGTCCCTGAAAACGCGTGATTAAGGGTTTACGGTTTTCCAAATATTATAAAACTTGCTACACTGAGAGACACAATAAAAAAAACTCAGCTACTTATTGAAAGTGTCAACAATTTCACCGCGTGATATTAATTATAGAAATTCTAATTTTCAAGAAAAAAAATCATCAACATAATCAAAAACATCGAAATCGACCTTTTCTATTTGGCATATTTAAGCTATTCCGAAGTTTCATTGAAAAATGTAATTTGTCTCAATCTTGAGACTACAGTATAGATATTGTATTCACTGTGTTTTTTTTTCTTATAATTATAACAAAACCTATAATTTAGGACTAAAAGTTCAATATTTTTTCATCGCAAAACGCTTCCCGCTCTCCCTACATTTTAGTATGAAGCAGTCGCTTATATATTTCTTGACATATTAGAGCGCACGCAGCCGGCAGCCAGAAAATATTCATTCAGTGCCATCCCAATATTCAGGTGAGATTTGTCATGCCGAACGTCTTGTGTTTCTCTAGCGTAATCGTGGGTCGCGAGTGTCATACACAGTTTTTATTATTATTTTTTTTTTTTTTTATACTGGATAAATAAGCGTTTGACCACTACCTAACCTGATGTTAAGTGACGATGCTATCGACGATGTAGCACGCTTACCTAGAAGATACCTGTTCACTTGCGATTTGAAGACCCCCGGGTTATAGTTACTGGGAAACACAGACACCGGCAAGGAATTCCATTCCTTGGCAGCACGTATGATAAATGATGAATCGAAACGTTTTGTGCGTGTAGATGGAATGTCCACCATAAATCGATGGAGCACATCGGTACGTCTGGTTGTCCGATAGAAAAAGGGGGATGGTGGGACTAATTCGTGCAATTGGATGGCACACTCTCCGAAATGTATCCGATAAAAAACCGATAAACTTGCGACTTTGCGGCGATGCTCTAGGCTCTGGAGCCTTTTACTAACAAGTTTGTCGTCATTGATGAGTTTCTTGGCTTTCCTCTCAATTATTTCCAGCGCCTCCAGTTGGTATTTGGCTGAGCCATCCCAGAGGTGAAAACAGTACTCCATGCACGATCGGACTTGTGCTTGATACAAATTGAGCAGCTGTCCCGGTGTGACATACTGTCTCACCTTGGCCAGAATACCGAGCTTTTTCGAAGCCAACTGGGCCTTGGACTCAATATAGGACCCAAAGTTGAGTGTGGGTGTTAAAGAAATGCCAAGAAGCTCAAGGTGGTTAGTTATCGGCACGGATAATTCTCGAAAAGTAGGAGTCAGATGGAATGGACTCCGTTTGGCGGAGAACAGACACGCCTGGGTCTTAGCAGCATTAAAGTTGGCATCACCCCATTCGGAGACACCCTGTAAGGACAAGTTCATGCGCTCGACCATCGCCTCTCTGAAACACTGTATTTCAGCCGCACTGGTCCGTGCACTTGATGTGTAGCACTCTACAACGGTGCTGTCGTCTGCATACCCAAAGATACCGGGCTTAAGCAGATCGTTGATATGCAGCAGGAAAAGGGTTGCAGAGAGCACCGATCCCTGAGGGACCCCGGCATTAATTGCCAATTGGTCAGAAGAGCAGCCATCAATGACTACCCTTATTGACCGGTCCCTCAGAAAATCCGAAATCCAGACACACAAACCAGTGGGCAGTCCGTAGGATGGAAGCTTGCTTATAAGGCTATCGTGCCAAACCCTGTCAAAGGCTTTTGAGATATCGAGGGAAACCGCAAGCGCTTCCCCATGATCATCTATAGCCTTACTCCAAATGTGCGTGGCATACGCTAGAAGATCCCCAGTGGACTTCGGCGAAACCCGTATTGTCGATCACTGAGGAGATCGTTCGCTTCTAGGTATGCTAGGAGCTGGTTATTCAGTACACGTTCCATAGTCTTACAGAGTATGGAAGTGACTGAAATTGGCCTATAGGTGGCAGGGTCAGCACGACTGCCTTTTTTGGGCACAGGTTGCACGTTAGCAAGCTTCCATGATTTCGGCACTTGACCAGATGTCATGGAGAGACGAAAGAGGCGTGTCAAAACAGGAGCAAGTTCAGGCGCACAGGTCCTCAGGACTATAGCTGGAATACCATCTGGTCCACTGGCTTTATTCACGTCTAGATTTTGCAGTGTTTTACGAACCTCAGTCTGACGGATGCGTATATCCGACATTTGTGTCACGCGGTAGACTCGGAGGTGTCTCACCGGCAGTGTCTAGACGTGAGGATTCCGCAAACAGAGAAGCAAACAAATTTGCTTTCTCTTTAGCGGTGTGAGCCAGCGCGCCATCGGGTTTCAGCAACGGAGGAAGTAAGGGGCGACAGAAGTTTGATTCAACCGACTTAGCCAGGGACCAGAACGCTTTACTACCTGCAGGGTACGAAGCTAATTTGTTCCCTATCCGGCCTATATGGTCAAACCGAGCCTTCCGTAAAGCCTTCTAAGACTTGGCAGCTTTGTTGAAGGCTTTCTTCTTAGCTGACATATCCTTGGTTTTGCGGTTACGAGCATCAACCCAGGCCAGGTATGCTTCATGTTTCAGTGCTTCAGCACGTCTACATTCAGCCCCGAACCAAGGTTGAGCTTTGCCTGACATCGCTACATCAGAGAAAGGAATATAGTATTCCATTCCTTGACGTAGCACATCCGTCACAGCATCCGCACATACCGAAGGATTTTCAGAAGAAAAGCAAACAGGTCGCCAAGGATATGATGCAAAGAAAGACCGCATCTCATCCCAATCTGCCGACTTGTATCGCCATACCCGCCGGGTGCCTCTAGGGCTGGGATCGGGCGGTGAGTACACAGATACAGATTTCACCAGACAGTGGTCGGAGCTACCTAACGGTGATGATACCGACACTGAGTAACAGTCTGGATCAGTTGTCAGCAGAAGGTCCAAGCAATTGGCTGTATGGCCGTCAACATCAGGAACCCGCGTTGCCTCTTGGACCAGCTGGGTGAGATTTAACGCTAAGGCAAGCTTTCGCGTCTCTCTCCCAGCGTGGTCGGTGCACTGGTGTGGGTAAAGCCACTCCTGGTGGTGGGCATTAAAGTCCCCCAGTACCGCTAATTGGGCAGAAGGGTATTTGTGTTGAGCGGCGTCCGCCACCTCACTCAAGTACTCTGTGAGCCTGGTTGTCTCCTGGTCTCCGCTTTGCGACCGGTATACACAGGCATAGAGAAGTTTCTCTAATCCTGTGTCCACCAGTATCCAAAGCACGGAAAAACGAGGGTCTTCAAAGTTACGGAGACGCCGACAGCAAATGTCGTCCCGGGCGTACACGCACACACCTGACCGAGCCTTAAAATTTTGCTCCAGGGTGTAGCCGGGGTAAGTAAGGTACGCCACATCAGACGGACATCGTATCTGCGTCTCCGTAAGGAACAAGAGAGCCGGTTTCTCAGTCTCAAGGTGGTAGTGGACTGCATGGATATTGCAGTGCAAACCTCGGATGTTAGTGAGGTGCTCTTTGAGTGAGAGGGAGTGCAGCCGCTGTGTAACATATATTATTCGAAGAAGTAAACGTAACGCTTGGTATGTAACTTTTATTACGTAATTTTTTTTAATATTATTAAATACTGATTATTTATATGATACATTACATAGTACTATCAAATACTTATTGTTTTCATAAAACCTATATAATATTATCAAATACTGATAAATAAATATTATACACTAATTATGTTGGACGCCGCCGAAGGATTTAAAAAAAACCGAAATACTTTGAAAGATTTATTTCAAAAAAGTACAATCTTAAAATATTAATATTATAATAAAACTAAAACGACTGTCTTCGAACGAAGTGTGTTACGAAGTGCGGGCCGATGCGCGGGGCCGAGGGCGCCACGAGGCAAAAGTGCAGCGCTTGCATTTCCGCCGGTCACGTAGGCCACCGATTGACGTCAATGGCGTAAACTGCAGCGTTGACGGAAAGTTCCTGAGAACTGTAATATGCAGCGCTTGCGGAATAGGTGTAGGTAGGTGCCGTAACACCTCCCCCCTTAGATCAGCAACTATTTGAGCACTCTGAGCGAAAATGTTGCTGACTTCGAATGGTGTCCTTTGGCTTTTTCAGGATCTTCATAAGGATGATTTTCAGGTGCTGTGCTGGCCTCTTTGGGTTGATTTTGTCTCGTACAAATATTATATCGCCGTAAGATGATTGCGAAGATAGCTATTGCTGCTAGAAGAAGTGCTCCGTAGAGAGGTAGTGTAGTGTGGTACAAGGAGATGTCTGTATGATTTATCTCGACTGGATGCTGCATCAGGATCTTATCTTCGATGGCGTGAAGTCCGTTGAGGTTGATTGAGTTTAGTTTTAAATGAGGTATATCTATGGTTTCTTTTATGTAGTCCTGTGGTATTTCCGTTAGAAGCAGTGGCTGTCCTTTAATGTGGTCATTGGTATTAATAATTGTAAATTCTTCAGTGCGTATGTAGCATTTCAGGGGCAAAGTTGCAAGGTAGCTTCCATGTAGGGTCAGGAACTCCTGTCGTCCACATTGTAGTTCTGTTTTCGTGGGTTTTGGGAAGACAAGTGTATAGTGCTGGTTGTCTAACTGCTCCATCGCTTCCTTGTCCAGGGTAACCTTGGTAGGCCGGCATGTCCTGTCCAGGGCTTGATGATTTATAATGTTCTGGATACAGTCTGGATGCGCTCGCAGAGGGTGGTAGCCGTCTTCTTCACATAGATACTGATGATTGAATTTCAGGCATTCTGCCGCAATGTACATGAAATTCTTGCCATTGGTTGCTAGGAATGGGTAAGGAGGGATAATAGTCTGTAACTTTCTATTAGGAACTAAGGATAGTTTATAAAATTCGAAAGTGCTTGATGATATGATAGGGATTTTGAAAATTATAACTATTCTACTACCTGCATAATAATATCCTGATTTTATAATGTTATAGTACTCTCTCAAGTCCGCGTCTATTACTTGCTCTGGTCCATATACTATTTTTAACCTATTTATTATACTACGTAAGTTATCTATGCTTAGCATGCTATGGTGAGTGCTCGATGCACGAATAAACGCTAAAATATTTTCTATTCTATCTAATTCTAAAATCAAATCCTCAGCGTTCTCGCTAATTATACCTAGTAGCTGAGCGAGCTTAGCGTATCTAACTAACTTAGCCTCATCGTGGGTGTTCCTATCTAACATTAATGCTAAACTATTATTAATCTTCTCCTGGTTCTCTGCTATTTTAGTTAGTAAGATGGTATGCTGAGATATCCAAATTTTATTGAGGCTTATGTGCTCATTAAATTCAGACATCAACTTATCATCATTACTCTCTAGTATATTAAGTGCTCTGTCATATTTTTCGGCATCCGTATGGTCTAAGTTACCAGTAATGCTTTTAACAACTGATCCAAGGCCATCTATAAGACCTCTTTTAGTACGCGATTTATTGGGCTCTAATGTGTCTAGCTGATTTCTAATTTTAGTTAATTTAGTAGTGAGGTAATTAGTCTGTAGTTCATAAAGTTTTAGGGTGTCGTTGTCTAATTTATTAGCAAAAAGTCGAAGTTGAGAATCTACCGAGTCAAGTCTGTCCTCAATATTAGTAAGGTCAATGTATTGTAAAAAGGAATGATAGTGAGTGACAAGTTTAGCTTGTCCGAGTTTAAAAGGGAGTATACCAGGTCCATTGTCAAGATTCTCAAGTCTTATCTCGTGCGCCAGCGTCAGGTGGAGGAATGCGAGGAGTATCATCCTGTAACAATTTCGCGGTTTTAGGCACACGTTTCAGTCGTGATTTTGCAATGGGGCCCTTCTTCTTAGAAGTATATATATGGATTGGCAGATCGGCTAATACAGTATCCTGAGTATAACGAGTCGCGAGTTTATTTCGACTAGCTTGTGGATTAGTTATGAACACTTGTTGGTCGGGTTGGTATTCGACCTCAGGTTCTCTATCCTTATTCCTGCTTTCTATGATATGCGTACGATTTGTAAGAGCTGATTCGTTCAACTGGTCATAAACTAATTTCATCTGGTCTCTATGGGTTATAATGTATTGTTGCATTAGGTGTTCTGTCATGTCAATGTCAAAAGGATCTCTAGGATCGAAATGTCCTCGAATAACGTCATGTGGTCTACACTTAGTGAAGCTATGCACGGAGCTATTATAAGCTAATATGGCATAGGGCATTAAGTTAACTGTCGGTTCAGCGTTTTGTCTAAGTCGCATTATTCGTAAGTGTTCTAAAAGAGTTGAATGGAATCTTTCTATCATCCCGTTATCGTTAGGGGCATGAGCAAGGGTCCTATGGTGGTTAATTTTATGAAGTCGCGTAAATTCAGCAAACATCTGATTGGTAAATTCGGTTCCATTGTCAGTTATTAAAGTCAGTGGAAGTCCATGATGAGTACTGTAAGTCAAGAGTCCTTGTAGGATACTGACGGCAGTCCCGTCACGTAGGTGATAAGCTTGCCCGTATTTTGAAAATACATCTACAAAGGTCAGATATTTCTCATTGTGCGCTGTAAAAAGGTCCATATGCACTATCTCAAATGGCTTGGAGGCTGGTGGTACCACGTTGAATTGTGGTCTGACTGGGTGTCTGTCATATTTAGTTTGACCACACACAGTGCACTCATTTATGTACTTAGTTATCTCCTCTTTCATTTTTGGCCAAAAGTATTTGCGTGAAAGAGCCAGATAGCTTTCGTTTATTCCCCTGTGATTAGTTTTACCCTCATGATAATGCTTTATGATTTCCTGTTGCCTCAAGTATTCCTTTACATCCTCTAACTCAGTCTTTGCTAAGACTAAATTCATAGAGGAGCTTTTGAAGTTATTTTGAATAATAGGAATGATAGAGTACATTCCTAAGGGCGGTGTAATCTTAAGGGCGGTCTTAACTTTCGGATTGACGTATTCTTTTTGACCGGCGTTTGCGATGGCGTCGGTCGTTATCTAATTTATTACCAATAAGCAGGTTAAAGGATGATGAATATCGATTTATTTTTAGAAGTCGGAACAGAAAAAACACCGGCTAGTAGCCATTACTTTTCACAATTAACTTTTATTCACAGACTCAGTAAGTACAGCAAAAAACCACAGACTACATAACCTATTACAGATTACCCAAAATAAAGGTTGATCCACAACATTCAACACCCTCCGGAGCCCGAAAAGTACGAGTATTACAGGACTACTTAGTATTAATAGCAAAGGGAATGTTTAACAAATTGCCCACACAAATTTCAAACCGGTTTACAAAAATGTTATTCTAAAACTTACCTCATTAATAATTAATGAGTGCTATCGGTTCAACATAGTTTAACTAAGTGAATAAATGTTAAATAACCTAACTAACATTCATAATAACTTATAGAAGTTAAATCACCCTTTAACAAACGGTAACATCTGATTAACCAATATTCCTTAAAGAGTAATCAGTTAGACTATACTATTTATATCGAAATTAGTGAATTACATAGCGTACATGTATAATAAGTAGGTACAAATCTGAGCCTAAGATAAAACTAAAGTTGCAAATCATTAATACTTAATATAACCCTTTAATAGGTATTACATAACTTGATATATAGTGAAATGTATGATTTATCTACATCACATTTGTCTATTCTATTTATCCTAAGTTATACATAGCAAAGTTACAGTACTACCTAATATAATATATTATGTCTTATGTGAATATAACAAAACTTATCTATATATATTATATTATATGTGGTAGGACAATCAGAGTTAACCAGAGGAATTTAAATAATATTTTTTTTACCACTCAGACTTACACATTTGAAACAACAAACAACCTTATTAACCTTTATCTAAAACATAGAAAGTAACGGTTCTAGACATACTGTAATATATTAAGAATTAAGATACTAGATGTGATAGGACAATCATCATACTCAATCACGTAATTTAAATGAGGATGGTTCCGCTCAGACAAACATCAAACTGAACAAATGATCATTATCTAGTAAATCATTACTTTATGCATTGTTTACATATGCATCTTTACTTATGCATGCTTAGTTTACAATAGGTATTACCTATGTATGTAATAGGACTATCATTATTTATCTTCATAATAATTAGATAACTTAAATGCTTATTAGCTATGAATAGTAATCAGACCAACCTGTATGCATTTAAATGAAAATAAATTAGCTGTATTGGAAAAAATAATTACACAGTAAAATCATTAAAAAATGGAGTTTTTTGGAGTTGCTCAATATCAGAAATCCTGTGAACAGATAGATAACATATAATTAAATTACAATTATATAGTATACTTACTTGGCATCTTTATAATTCTTCCGCTGCGCGTTCTCCTAGGTAATAATTCGACATCAGTGACATTATTAGTAGGATTTACCTTTTGATCATCAACTACCTGTGCAGTTTGGTTCTTTGGTATTGGTGTAGAGCTGTCTGCCGACTGCTGCTTGTTGGGTTGAAATGAGCAACTTACCTCCAAAGGAAATAGCCTTTGAACTGGTCGTAATTTATATCCACCTGCAGTCTTGATCTTCGCTGTTCGTTTTATGCCATCATTACCGGTATACATTTCTTCTATGACTCCCAAAGGCCACTTAACCCTTTTATCTTCAGTTTCCATTAAGACAACATCTACAATACTTAAATTAGTCATTTTGTCTTTACCTCTTTGCACTAATGCAGTCAGATACTCTATTTTGAAACGGTGTTTAAAGTCTTCTTTTAATTTTAAGATGTATTTCAGTCTAACATTTAAAGTTTTAGCATCTGCAGCATCTAGGTCAGTTACATCATTGTGTGGAATACATTGTATAAAACATGCTGGTGTCAACGGTTCCAAAGAGTTGTTACTATCATCTTGAACATATGTGAGCGGGCGCATATTCATCACAGCTTCACATTCACATAGGACCGTTTCCATTTCTTCATAACTTACTCGTGATTGTCCAAGAATCCTTCTTAATAACTCCTTCATTATACGGATGAGCCGTTCAAAAAATCCACCCCACCATGGTGCTGTTGGTACATTCATTTTCCACTTGATCCGTTCAATTGTTGAACGCTTCTGTATTTCTTTCCAATCTATTTCTGATAGTCTATTTTTTGTTCCCTGAAAGTTAGTTCCGTTATCACTGATTATCTGCTGAACTCTTCCCCTTCGAGCTATAAATCGTCGCAGGGTCAGCATGAATGCCTCGGTTGACAGTGATTTAGTTAGCTCCAGATGTACACAGCGATAGACTGCGCAGGTAAACAATACCACCCAACATTTCTCTCCGGTCCGTAGAAATAGTGGTCCCGTCAGGTCAACGCCACTAACTTGAAATGGGGCTGTGCATTCTACTCTCTCACTCGGTAATGGTGCGGTAGGTGCTTGCGCTTTCTTCACTCTGAATCTGGTACATATTGTGCATGCAGCTATTATCTTTTTAGCAAGACGTCTAATGCCAATTATCCAAAATCTTGTTCGAATATCTGCTGTCAATTGATTTGCACCTGCATGTTTTAGTTCTTTATGTCTTTGTTCAACAAGTCTCCGTACTACAACATTTTTTGCTGGAAGCAATAATGGAAACTTGGTGCATGCCTCGAAATCTGACAATAATAATTTTGTTTTAATTCTAATCAACCCATCATCATCATGGTAAACATTCAAACTTTTCTTCTGTTCAGTTATATATTCTTCTTCACTTAATTGAATAAGTTTTATAATTTTATTTTCTGCTTCTTCATATTCTTCAACGGATATATCTCCCTTCTTCTTTAATTCTTTATGAAGAGTGTTCTTTTTAAATCTAAGTATCCATGCCATCATTCTGATTATTTTTGTATATTTAGAGAAATAACATAATCTCTCCATACCCTCTTTCATACATATTGTAGCGGCATTGCATGTTGTCTTAGTTTTCCTCAGCTCTTTGCAGGCTTCTGTGTCTTCTACATAAACAAGAGACTTTGGCCACTCGGCTTGATTGAGTCGCAGCCATGCTGGCCCTTCCCACCAACGAAGAGAGAAAAGTTGTTTTGCATTACAGCCTCTCGATGCAACATCAGCCCAGTTCAGCTTGCCTGAAATGTGATACCAGTTGGAGGGATCACAATTTTCTCTTATTTCTCTGACTCTGTTATAAACATAGACATTCCAAGGTAGATACTTTGTTATCCAGTAAAATGCAACACACGAGTCTGTCCAGCAATATTCCTTAATCCCTTCTATGCCTAGACTTTTCTTAGCTTCAGCTAATAACCTAGAACCCATGAGAGCCGCCGTCAATTCTAGTCTAGGTATTGATACTTTTCCAGGTGGAGCAACTCTGGCTTTGGCAGAAAACATCTGAACACTGACCCTCCCTTCTTTTTCAGAGCGTAACAATACACATGCTCCGTAGGCAAGTTTGCTAGCGTCACAAAACATATGAAGAGTCACAGCACATTCTACCATCAGGTCCTCTGACAGACGTCTAGGGATCCTACATTGCTCCAGGCAGCATATGTGCTTATACCATTTGCAGAACTCGGCCATTAGATCATCTGGAAGTGCCTCGTCCCACGCAAGACCACGTCTCCATGTCTCTTGCATTAATAATCTAGGTGTAAGTGTTGCTGGACAAGTGAAACCTACAGGATCAAATATCCTTTGTATGAGAGACATTAATTCTTTCTTACTTATAGTTATACTAGTTCCGATAGCTGCAGGTATATTATTGAGGTTGCACCAAAGCTCATCACTCTCGGTATCCCACAGTAATCCCAGAACAGAAATTACTCTTTTAGCTGTCTCAGTAATACCTCGTGAAGTCACCCACTGTCTGAGGTCGAACTTAGCGCCACTCATCACTTCTTTGGCTTCTGAGATAAATTTACTTGTTTCCTCCCTTGTATCCAGGCCTATAAGGCAATTATCTACATAGAATGACTTAGCTAAGATCTGAGCTGTATCTTGTAAGTTACCTGTGACTTGATTCAAGTGGTGAGATATAGTTGCAGAAAGAAGAAACGGGCTTGATGTTAGACCAAATACTATCCTACAATGCCTATACTCTACTATGCTTGTTTGTGATTCTTTAGCCCACCACAAGAACCTTAGGTAATCTCTATCTGCTGATTTAACAGATACTTGCAGAAAAGCCTTAGCAATGTCGGCAGATATACCAATTTCTCCCTTACAAAAGCCTGTCAATATGTGTGGTATTTTATCTAAATAATTCACACCTTTGTTTAGGTAGGAGTTTAAGGACTGACCATTTTTATCGCATGCGGAAGCATCAAACACTGGACGCAGCTTGGTGGTCAAACTAGAATCTTTCACTACCCCCCTGTGTGGTAAATAGTGTGAAGTCTGCTTTATCTCATCTGTAGGCACCTTTTCAACGATGCCCTCACTTTCCCACCTGTGTATAATATTATTATATTCATTAAACTTACCTGAGGATATTAGACGCTTCGTGGTCGTTACCAATCTCCTCTCAGCAAGTCCTCGGTTACTCAGCAGATCTTCATGTCCGACCTTGAGTGGCAACGCCACCTCATATCTGCCTTCGGTGTTGGTGGTGATGCTTTCTTCAAAGGACATCATCGTCTCAGCCTCAGCTTGTATCCTGGATTTGCTCTCCACTGGATCTCTGATGCCGAGCAACTCCAGTGACCAAAAACCTGTTACATCAGATGAACAGAATAAAGTATTTGTTAATGTGCTCTTTGCCATGACTTTACCCTGAATCACCCACCCTAATTTGGTCTTTATGGCAACTAGTCCATCACTAAGTACAACTAAAGTATTGGTCATTATATAACCGGAATAGTCTGCACCAATTAACAATGAAATATCAGTATTTTCACTGTCCTTTAATAAAATATTGTGTTTAGCCAATAAACACCTAAGTTTTACATCTGAATCTGGATATTTTGGTAAATTATTGCAGATAACTGACTGCTCTAATGCAGTTACATTTAACTTGAATGAGTCATCACAACTTTGGACACATACATTATAAACATTATGATTTTTAGATTTTACCTGAACTCCGCTGAACAAACAATGCGACAATGTTTCTGTACCTGACTGCTGGATACCTAGTTTCTGGGCGACGTCTCTCCTCAGGTATGTTCTTTGAGAACCATTGTCAATCAGGGCACGAACAGTAATCTCCTTATCTCCATTCAGTATTTTCACCATCAGCGTCTGAAGAAGTGTGACACAATTTCCTTGTGCAGTGAAGTTGTTTAATGTGCTACTGCTAGCAGCGACCTCCTGTTTTGGTTTCACTCCGCTGTGAACTCCAGGGCACAGGGCTGGTGAATGTTTCTTTTTGCAAATAAAACACTGCATAAAACTTCTGCATACTTTCGCCTGGTGTCCAACTTTCAGACAGACTAAACATGCCTTATTCTTCATTACATGTTCTCTTCGTTGCTCGAGTGTCATCTTGGCTAATTTATAGCAATCTATACTCGGGTGGTTTTTGTTACACCATAAGCATGTGAGTTGAGTAAATTCTTTCTTCTGGACGCCAGCTATCAGGGTAGATGCGGTGATATCATGAGGTACATCAGTCTGTTTCTGTGTAAATGTAGTTGCCATATGTATTCGTTGATCACTCTCTACTTCTCGCTTTAAGAATTCCAGAAGTAATTTTAGTTCATCTTTCGTTTCAACTGGTTTGACTCGCTCCCAGGCCCTCAGTACTTCAACGGGTAATGCGGACTCAACCATCGGTAGAATGAATGATGAATATCCATCTCTGGTGACTCCTAGCGTCTCTAGAGCACGTAGTTGCGCACTCATTTGGTCATAGAGACTTGCCAGACTCTGGTTATCTTCTTTGTTTAAAATTAATGACAAGAGCTCCCTCACATAAACTTGAATAAGTAGCTGTTCTCTTGCATATCGACTCTTCAAGTCTTCGAGCGCCTGTTCATAACTGTTCTTGGTAACAGGGAAACTTTCCATGAATCTTCTAACCTCCGTCCCTTGTGTCATACCTTGAATGAGATACTGTAATTTGTCACGTTCATCCATTGATTTATCTTTATGTATCTTCTCAAACTGGCCCCAAAAGGGCAGCCAGTTTCTGACGTCTCCGTCAAATTTCTTGATTTCAAGAACAGGTAATTTATATCGTTTATCTTCTAGATTTACCTTTTCATTTGTCGCCGAAGTGTGGTTGAACCTTCTGCGCAATTCAAACCACCTCTTTCTATAGGTACTTACTTCTACAAACTCGTTGGCGATTTCTATTTCGTCACAACTCTCCGCCATTAGGCCCTCAATATCTTGATTGAGGCTCTCAAGCTTCGTGGAGAGCTCGCCTAGTAGCATGAAATTCACCTCTCCTTCTTGGGAAAGGACTTTTTCTTCAGTGCCTTCTAATTTGTTGGCCATTTTGGTGAATTGTGTGCGAGCCACGCCTCGTAATTTTTTCTTGCCTTCCATCTTCTTAGATTCCATAATTGTAATGAAATATGAATGCCACGGTCGCCAGATGACCGGCGTTTGCGATGGCGTCGGTCGTTATCTAATTTATTACCAATAAGCAGGTTAAAGGATGATGAATATCGATTTATTTTTAGAAGTCGGAACAGAAAAAACACCGGCTAGTAGCCATTACTTTTCACAATTAACTTTTATTCACAGACTCAGTAAGTACAGCAAAAAACCACAGACTACATAACCTATTACAGATTACCCAAAATAAAGGTTGATCCACAACATTCAACACTTTTATTGCATTAATCACGTCCTGCTCGAGACTGGATTCGGATACTTGAATGTGAGTACGAGTATGTGTGTCAAAAGGTTTTGTCGCTGTCGTTCGTCTTTTAATGTCACCTACTATGGTAAAACATATCTGTCTATGAAATTTATTTAAGGGTTCGTCAGTGATTGGAACTTCGAGAATGGGATTCTCGTTACTGGTATGGGCTGTAGCCGTTGTTGAACCAACATTAGAGGGTGGCATTTCAGAAGGATTTGCTACCATTGAATCTGTTTCCTCATTGTTAATTTCAATGCGAGAGAGGGCATCTGCATTTGTATTATATTTGCCCTTTTTGTAAACTATCGTGTAGTTGTATTCACTCAGTTTAAGTCGCCATCTGGTCAGTCTGGAGTTAGGCTCCTTGAGATTCATTATCCATTGGAGTGGTCTATGGTCAGTCAGAATTTTGAATTTGCGTCCAAAAAGATAGGGCCTGAAATACTTTGTAGCCCACACAATAGCTAAAAGTTCTTTCTCGATCGTGCTATAGTTTATCTCACTGTCATTGAGAGTACGAGATGCGTAACAGATAGGTTTATCTGAACCAACAGGTCCTTGGCTGAGTACGGCACCAATAGCTAGATTAGAAGCATCTGTTGTTAGAATGAACTCTTTGCTGAAGTCTGGATATTGAAGTATCGGGTCGTTAGTCAGTAACGTCTTGCATTTTTCAAAGCAGTCTGTATAGTCAGAGTCGAAAGTTATCTTGCTGGACTTTTTCAAACACTTAGTCATAGGTTTAGTAATTCGTGCAAAGTCAGGGATAAATTTCCTATAATACCCCAGAAGTCCCAGAAACTGTTTTATCTCTTTAGGTGTTTTTGGCAAAGGATAACTCTCGATAGCCTTTATTTTATCAGGATTCGGTTTTATACCGTCTCGACTGATAATGTGCCCTAAGTAGGCTGTTTCCAATTTTAAAAACTCAGACTTATCCATCTGGATTTTAAAATTGGATTCTCGTAATCTAATGAACACTTTCTCCAAATTTGACATGTGTTCCTGTAAGGATGTACTAAAAACGATGATATCATCTAAATATACTAGACATATCTCATTCTGCAAGCCTCTAAGCACGTTGTCCATCACCCTTTGAAAAGTTGATGGACTGTTCTTTAACCCCATGGGCATTCTCAAAAATTCAAAGTGCCCATGTTCAACGTTAAAGGCCGTCTTAGGTATATCATCTGGGGTCATTTCAACCTGGTAAAATCCAGATGCAAGGTCAAGGGTGGTGAAATATTGACATCTACCTAGCTTGTCAAGGACGTCTGAAATATTCGGTATAGGATATTTATCGTCGATAGTCTTGTCATTGAGTTTACGAAAATCTACAACTAATCTCCATTTTTGCTTCCCAGATGCGTCAGCCTTTTTCGGGACAACCCATATGGGAGAGCTCCAGGCAGAGTCAGAGGGTCTAATAATACCCTGGTCTAACATCTTAGCAATTTGATCTCTAACTTCCTGGCGATGTACAAAAGGGTAGCGGTAGCTTTTCGTATAAACTGGTTGTTCGTCTGTCGTCTTAATCTGATGTTTTATCTTGTTGGTAAAAGTCAGAGCCTCTCCGTCAATGTAAAATACATCGGCGTAGCGTCCACATAATCTCTCCAAGTTAATTCTCTCTTCCGTATTTAGGTGTTCCGTACGTAGTCGCGATAAAACGTCGCTAACGCGCCTAGAGTCCGAGTTATTAGTCATAGATTCCATATTAAAAAGGTTAACTCGAATAGTCCTGTCGAATTGTATAGTCATGTCCATATTAGAAGGATTTTCTACTTCTACAATACCGGTCTGGTCAGTTACAGTCGTCACGCATTCATGAATTATGCAATTGCACATAACCTGTTCACAAATGTATACGTCACCGTCGGGGTGGTGTATTGGTACATTTATTAATCGAGACGAATTTGCCGGGATTATTTCCTGGAAATTCGCTTTTCTGCATGTATAGTGAGAAAGCGGAATTTCAGTTCGGTCTGTGACTAAAATGTTACGTTTAAGGTCAATTTGAGCTCCATCTAATAAATCTAAGCCCAACAATCCATCAAAGTGACTATGAAATTTATAGACGAACAATTTAATATCTTTTTGTTCGACAAACTCTGGAAAATTTGGTAGCGTGATGGAATGTTCGTGTTTGCTAGTTACGCAAGAATTTGTGACCTCAAAAGGATCAAAATTCAGAGGTACATGTGCGAAAAACTTTTCCACAGCCTCGGGGCTTATGAACGATTGATTCGCCCCGGTGTCTATAAGAAATTTAAGAGGAGGATCATAAATTTGAATATACCTCAACTCCTTTTTGGATTGAAGGTTGACCTCTATTTTGGTGGAGGGTCGGTACGGCCCTTGTGAAAATCCGACTGATTTTGGTCGTGGCTAGTAGAAGGTTGGGGAGCTTCTATAGCATTTGTCGCGCTATGGTACTGTCCGTCGTCCTGGTCATACATGTAATAGCCAAAGTCAGTCTGGTCATCGGGATAGGCGTCAGTGTAGTCATAGTAGTTAGATGAGTCATCGTAGTAATAATAGTCAGTATTATCGGCAACCTCGTTATAATTCATCTCGCGTGTTTTAAAGTAATTCGAGGGTGGCGGATACCCAGATTTTCGCCAATCGTGTCCCGACATTGTAGGCGGAAGCGCCTTTGGTATAAAATGGCTAACGCCACTCATAGGCGTTGGCTTTGGCATAGTCTGTGAAGAATTGCGCGAAGGGAAAAATCTAAACGCGTTTTGGGGGTTGTAATTAGGTGGCGGTGCACTGAACATTTGTTGAGTGCGAGTAGGCATACGCGGCTGATTAAATCTTGGTGATTGAAAACCGGGCTGATAAAACGGAGGTGGGCGATAACTACTCTGTGGGTGCTGCTGTGGCATAAATAACGGTTTCGGCCAGCTAGTTTGGGGTTGCACATAATTTAAAGGTTTAGGCATAGCAAAAGAATTATTAATAGGGTTTAAATTAAATTTAGAAGACGTAGCAAAAGTCTGAGGCTGCGGCAAAGGCGGAGCCTTCTTTTCCACGTACTCATTCCGTTGCTGCAGATATAACACATTTAATTCTTCCTGAACAAATTCCAGTGCCTTTTCAATTGTTGCGGGTCTCATACAACGAATACGAGACCCTAGAGGTTCTTTAAGACCTCGTACAAAAGATTGTAACGTTAATTTTTTATATAAGTCGCGCTTTGCATCGACTGTGGTTTTTACACACTCGTGTAAAGTGACATAAGTCATTATGGTGCTGAAAAGGTTCTGGCATTTGTCGTAAAATTCAATAGGGGTGTTACTTCCTTGCGAAAGTAGTGACAGATCGTTATAAAGTGCTGTCTCGTCTCTTTGGTCGGAAAAGTTATTTATTAAGGATGTTCGAATATCCTGCCATGATTCTGGTATACCGTTTGAATTTATTGTTCTAGCTGCATTACCGGTAATTTTATTTAGTATACCATTTATCACACATAAATTAGTCAAAATGGCGTTCTCGTCATTGAGAATATATTTCGTCACGATTTCATCACAAATTCGAATAAACCGTGTGAGCACATTCGGATTACCATCGAACTCCGGTACTAGACGCAACGCTTTATAAATCGTGTCAGGATCCATAGTACCTGAGCTATTACCTAAACTATTCTCACGTTCCGGAGATCCTAATTCTCTACCTAAGTCTAATTCTTTATTTCTACTGATCTGTCTGGAGGAGACAGACCTATCTACGTTTTTACCTTTATAAAAAATTTTGGAAACGGTAAAAGGAACAAGTAACAAGGAAGCAACACAATAGACAAAATAATTTCAAAGTACTTACATTCGGTCCACTGAAGTTTGAGTGTATCCTCGGCCGCTAACCTACCAAGTTCGGACGTTAGACAATGGCACTTGAAAGTGCGAGCAGAGTCGAAGTTCGCAGATTCGATTTTAGAAAGCTACAGATTCGCGCACTGCTTCTAACTATCCTACCGACTGCGCCAATTATGTTGGACGCCGCCGAAGGATTTAAAAAAAACCGAAATACTTTGAAAGATTTATTTCAAAAAAGTACAATCTTAAAATATTAATATTATAATAAAACTAAAACGACTGTCTTCGAACGAAGTGTGTTACGAAGTGCGGGCCGATGCGCGGGGCCGAGGGCGCTACGAGGCAAAAGCGCTTGCATTTCCGCCGGTCACGTAGGCCACCGATTGACGTCAATGGCGTAAACTGCAGCGTTGACGGAAAGTTCCTGAGAACTGTAATATGCAGCGCTTGCGGAATAGGTGTAGGTAGGTGCCGTAACACACTTCATATTTCAGGTAAACATGGGAAAGCGAAACTTATATTTAACAAACAAAAAATAAAGGAAGATTTTAAAAAAAGCAGTAAGTAAATTCCTGAAAATCTCCTGAAGTTTCTTTTGAATCCGACTCTGGTAAAGTCCAAAATCTAGAGTATCTCTTATATGCCGTAACTATTGTTACAGGAATCAAAAATTATTATTTCTGGAAAATAAAAACTTGGAAGATGAAGTGTGCAATGCAGTTGTAAGTATCATCTTAAAGTTTAATTACTTATTAATATTCTAAAGATTAATACTTGGTAATATATACATGTGTGGTGATTCAGTACCGTAAATGACAAGACGGCGTAAAATTCACTTTCTTGACTTCAAATTCTTAGCATAAAAAAAATGAAAAATGTTGTCCTTGTTTTTGTCAAACCCGCAAAATGACTATGAAAAATTTAAATCGTTTCTAATAAAGAATACGAATGCGAAGTTATCCCGTCATTTAAATAAAAAAATACGTTGTGCGCGCGTGAGCAGTGACAACCGACTGGCATATAGTACCGCCGGCGTTGCTCCAAAGTTTGGGTATAAAGCGCTATGGGCGAGTGAGGGAGGCCTGCCTATAGATAGAATAATAAATAATAGATAAATGGTATTATTATTATTTTACTCGAAAAGTAAATACTTTCATAATAATAGACAAAGTTACAAAAATGTTATTGACCAATGCTACTGCATTAAGTTTGCAAGGCCAATACAAAAAAATCACATATTTCTTTTTTTCATACCTATTTTAAAAACTTCAGTATTTATCTAGCTACAACCTCTGCAAATTTTATTTACCTAAGTTATGCGGTTCATATAAAAAAGGTGCAATGAAATCAAAATTAGTTCACATTAGTTTTTCAAATTTCTTTCATAGATGTTTAGATACAATATGTAGATATATAAGTTGCATCGCTATATGCAGCAGGAATAAAAATAGATTTGATATAAAATGAGACTGAATAGCGCAACTATTAATTAACTTTTGACGTCTCATTTACATGTATTCGTTTTTGAAATATGTAGATTTTAATTAAATAAAATTTGCAGATGTTGTAGCTAGATAAATACTAAAGTTTTTTTTTAAATAGGTAAGAAAAAAAATGTGTTTTTTTTGTATTGGCCTTGCAAACTTAATGCAGTAGCATTGGTCAGTAACATTTTTGTAACTTTTTCTATTATTATGAAAGTATTTACTTTTCGAGTAAAATAATAATAATACCATTTATCTATTATTTATTTTTTTATCTATAGGCAGGCCTTCCATTACATAAAAAAATATCGCCCTAGCGTAAAGGATTGAGCAGAAAAAAAATGTTGTGAACCAAAGCGGCAAAAGGCAAAATCATTAAAAAAAATGTCATATCTCATAAACTATTATTGCTTACATACTATCTAGAAAAACTTCCTATAATTTACCTTGGGTTTGATTCGCCGTGAGGGCCCAGACGTTCTGTCAACATCAGGTTGAGGCTCCGGTCGCTCTTTAATATTCTTATGAGCTCCTGTGCTCGTACATTGACCACTTGAACCGTTATCGTCTCTAGAAGACATGGGATCCTCACGCACAGACTCAGCACCAGGTTGGATATCTAAAGCCTCCTGGGCTTCCTGCCACTCCTCATCGTCCCCTTCCCGGCTCGGTACCGGCGCCCTCGCCCGCGGTCGTTACTACTACTGCATCTGACTCACAAATAACAATAGGCACCTGAGGCTGTAGAGAAGTTGGCGAACTTGACTGAGACGGTAGCGGCCATGGGCCATCTAAGAAATTAGTTTCTTCAGAATTCGTTCTATCGTTACAGCTTTTGTTTTCATCAGCAGTAGATTTAAGAAATTTCCTTATCTGGTCTACATGTCTAGTACCGGATACATCAAAATGATTGAAATAAATATTAAACTATTACCCATCTTACTCATAATTTTACCTACCACCCATTTAGATTTACGAGCCGAGAACCACTTAGCCCACACAGTTTCACCGATCTCAAATCGCCTGGCGTTTCCTAAGTCACCATTGATTCCGCTCGCTGATTGTGTACCCGACTGAGGAAAAATGAGGTCTAGTCTAGATCTTAATTTTCGCCCGAACATTAAGTTCAGCGGGCGTAGCACCGGTAGAACAATATACCGAGTTACGATATTCAAAGAAAAATCCGATTCATTTTTGCTGAATTTCACGTTGAGAAACAGTACCTTCACATACAATACATTTAATCATTTTTTTACAGGTTTTCACTGAATTCTCAGCCTGACCGTTACCGCTAGGGTGATAGATAGGTGAATTTAAATATTTAATTCCATTATTTTCACAAAACGACTGGAATTCTGCCGATGAAATTTTGACGTAGTTGTCCGAGACTAACAATTTAGACTTTTTTATTTAAATTTAATTTAATTTATTTTGAATACCAAAGGTAGAAAATACATGTTTTAGTTTATTATCAACGCACCGGTAGAAATGCATTCCAGCCATTTGCTGAAGCCGTCTATAATGATAAGATATACCGCTTGCCCGATCGACATATCGCTCATTTGGTGCAACAATGTCGTAATTACATATTTTTTTAAATATACGTTTAATTATGTCATTACGTGCGAAAATTCTATTTACACCCGGAGAAACATCGACCGAATTGCTATTTTGGGGATTTGCCGCGAGATGGCGCGAGTGTCATTGTTGAATTGAACGAAATGGCGCCATTTCTGATGCTACATCGTCCGGACGGCCAGTTGCGCGGGCCCCCCCGCTGAGTGTGGTTGTGTTTGGGAGCTACAAGCTACAACGTCGTAAAGGTAATTATGACATTTAAATTATTATAAAGGTAAATAGATAGGTCTGTTTGAAAATATATTTTATAAGCAACGATTCTACGACTACGAATAGAGGGTAGGGCGTCTGTCCGCCATCTTGCGGTGGACACGAGTTTATAAATAGCACTGACGCCAGTCGCAAGGCTTCACTTTGTTACCAACCGTCGAGGCAAGCGGACGACTAGAAGAACAGCATCAACTGTCAGCGTGTTACCAACGGAGCATCTAGGGCCGAGCGGACGGTGCCGCCTGAGGCCTAGCGAAGGCGCTGGTGTGGGACAGCGAGGCTTCCCTGCGGAGCTACGTGATCAAGTGCAATAGTGAAAATACCTAGCTAGGTAAATGTGTTTTATAAATAGTGCTTCTATAACTGTTATAGTGAACGATACTTCTGTGAGTAAAATTCTGTTTACTACTTATCATAGCACGATGTCCAGTACCCTTCTGATGTTTAAAAAAACAGTGGATCATTTACCAGTGGTTAATTTGTTGATTAGGTGTCGTATGCACTTATTAAGTATGTAGGGTATTTTCAGAGTTTCAGAAGAAATTCTGATAAGTTACTGAACGAAAGTATCACCGTTACTGTATGTGTGTTACCTATTAATTGTAGACAGCCTGTCGATTTAGATGATCTTAGTCAACTGGGCTTATTAAGTAGGGTACTTAGAGAGTTTCAAAAGAAACCCGAAGTAGCTATCGTTTGGAAGCATGACCGTTACGGTCTGTATCGTACATCTTAGTTACTCCGGTAGTTAACTGTATTCTAATACATTTATTATTTAGGGTATTTTGGAGTTTCAGAAGAACCTCTGATTATGTACTGATGGAAGGTACGACCACCATAATAGTGGTGGTACATGATGGTTATATGTGTTCTAGACGTTTTTAGTTTTGCGGTAGGTATTTTGGATTATAGCTAGCGCAAGCCGATACTACCGAAGCAGTATGATCAGGGTTTCACTTAATGACTAATCATTATTTTATAACTATATTTATAACTATTCATTACTATTAGTTGTTTGTTCTAGGCTGGTGAAATAGATCTTATATAAGTTTTTCTTTAGTATCTATTAAGGTAAAGAACGAGCAACTATGGTGCATGTCTGCAGATCCTATTGCAACTATACTTAGTTGTAATAGGCATTGCTACGTCTCGAGTCTGTCGCGACCGAGGTTTTTATTGTACTAATTAGCAAGGGTTTTGATAACTCCATTTTTACATCATATACAAATATTTCTCATATAACCTTGATGTTGTGGTTATAATATATTGCCTTTCGTCCTAAGGACGATGTGGGATAGAAGCCAACCATGGTGGTAGTTTAAACTTTAGTTAGTTAAACAATACGAATAGGTGTTAGCTGTTTCATTTTTTTAAGGCCAAATATTTAGACATTTTATTATCATACGGATGTTAACGTGAGGATGGCCTCGCATAATAGTCGCGTACAAAATACATCTGAACTTATTTCGCTGTTTACTACATACGTAAAATCATCCAGGAAACGTTCCTTTGAGCCCACTAATAACCGTGTTGAAAATTATGACAGTTCTCAACCAAAGCGTCCGCGAATAGACATTATGGAGAAAAAATTTGTTTTTTTGTGTGGTAAACTGGGACACATTAAGTCCCAGTGCGCGAAAAACAAAAAAAATAGGGATAATTTCTACGATCCCGACTAGTCAAATTCCGACACTTGTCTCAGAGACTCAAAGACCCTTGCTTGTTTTTATTGCAAAAAGATGGGACTTCTTGAGACTACTTGTTTTTTAAAAAAAACAAAGGACAGGTGTAGCTAGTGGTGCGTCGGATAGCAAACAGGTTAATTGTTTTACCAAAGGGGATTTAAAACTTACTCAAGTAACAATTAAAGACAAAACAGTTAACGCCCTTATAGAAACGGGTGCTAGCTGCAGCGTTATAAAAGAATCAATGGCCAGACAACTGGACAGTAACCTTGAACCATGCTCGGTAATGTTAGAGGGAATAGGTAGTAGAAAAATCCAGATTTATTCTAAAATGATGGCTCCCGTGAGCTTTGATGATATTTGCCTCGATATAGATTTTAACGTTGCTCGCGATGAGGATTTCACCTACGATTGCTTGATCGGTCGAAATGCAGTTTCGGCAATTCGGGGTGCAGGTTGAGGCGTACTAATACATCGGAACCATCGGTAGATTTGACACAAGAATCTTTAAATGACAAATTAATCCAATTAAATGAATTGATAAGTCACTTAGACTCGTGCCTTCAGCAAAAAATTACGAACATTTTTCAAAAAAATGCATCTGTACTGGCAAGCGACGATAACGTCGGCACCGTGAAAACCGGTGAAATGTCACTAAGAATAAAAAGGGTTATATATCTCTTCACAACCGTTAAGATTGCCTTGCAAGTTTCTGGAATAATGGTTCCCAGGCACTGTGCAGAAATTGCAGTTTCAAATTTCAGATTTTCATATGTCGTTCCTGAGGCTAAAAAACGAAGTGTAGCACATAGCCTTTCGTGAGCAGTTATGGCTTGCCTCATATTAGTATCTTGTTTTTTTATTATTGGCGTCACAAGTCCAAGTAATTTGAAATACGTCTGTTCGTCCATTCTTAAGAAGTTTCTCCAATCAGTGGGCTCTAGAGACAATTCAGACAATAAGTTGGTAGGTGTAAAAGTATTTCTTTGTTTCAACCACCCTTCATCCACTTTCTCTTAGGTTTTTTTTGTCTTTTTAATGAAATACACACAGTTGCTGCCACCAGTAAAGTATTGTTATCCATAGTATTATTTATTTCCGTTCCGTATGATTGCAAAGTTCGAAGTGACGCCATGCATCCAAATTGAAGTATTGTGAATGGTACCGTATCTGGATAAATTTTCATTTGGAGTGCATCCAAAAGGAAGTATACTAAATGGACGTATCGTCAGTGGTAACCTTAATGTTTGTTGATTATTAGGTAATCATATTGTGTCAAAAAACTATGTGTCATTTCTGTCTAATAGATTTATTCTATAACAACAATGTTTATTATTCCGTTTTCATAGTAATGTTATGTTGTTTCAATTACTTCAAACTGTGCCCAGACATTATAATTCGATTATTTGATCTCATTATTTGAAAGACTAAATTATTCTAATTTAAAAACTGAATTACTTTAAAACACTTGTTTTATTTTCATTTTCCCAAAATAATACACTGTGTAACCCCCATAGCCACTGTGTATTTAGCTCCAAACCACTGTGGCGACGCTATAGTCCACAGTGGCTCATTTGTGACATAATTTTTTTTTTCTCTTTTCATTTCGCATTTATCAAATAAGTAATGGCACATAATCAAACTACTTGAACTACATGTGTAACCCAAGTTTCAATGTTCTAATGCTGTCTGGGGCTGTACCATAGGCATGGCATTTTAAATGTATACAAAACAAGTTGCTTTTAAACTATTTTATATTATACTATGTATCATGACATACCATAAATAGCAAATATGTTATTGCAGTGGTAAATAAAAAAAATCTGAAATCACAGGAAAAAAAATACCCACTGTGGACCAACTGGCCCTACATTAAAAAAATTGTTTATTTCAGAATGGTGTTTGTGCGGCTTCAACTGATCATCTTCGCTAAAACCATGCTCCTCGCTCAGATAGCTCCATCGGACCAGTTCAAGCCAACTCACTGGGTCTTTAAGGGCTTCCCCATGACCTTTGTTGACGGTCGCTACTGACACCCGGAAACTCACACAGTCGACACTTTTTTCGATAGAGTCGAGCTACCGGAACACGTTAAGATGTTTGGCGACAGATTTTCTAACTTGAGGGTGGTAGCTGGCCAGGCGGACACTAGATAGTGTCCTACCACCATGCGGGGATTGTTGTATTCAATTTGTGGGATGTCCACGAAAACCTCCGTCAATTGAAGAATGGACATGGACAATGAATGGGATTCAATTGATGTGGTCAAAAATGAAAAAATATCCTGACGTAAAAAGTATTGCAACGCGACGTCTCCAGCAAGACCCACAAAACCTGTTTGGTTGCATCCGTGCAAACTGTGGCTCAAACGATAACCCCACAACTGGTGCTTTCATTGGAGGACTTAAAACAGCTATCATATCAAATTTGGCCCACATATCTTCTGGAAATTGCGAGATTGATAACAATCTCGCAATTATAGAAAATTACAAAACGATTTTGAGCCCATCTGTACCTACATCTTCTGAAGAAGATATTTCTCAGGGCACCAGGCCTTTACAGTCATCAACTGACTCGATTTTGAGACTGAATTTTGAAGATGTCATGTTAGGAGATAGTGGAGAAATACAAGCTTGTGCCTATGTGTGTGGTTTTTTGATAAAAAACCACAAACTACTCAATAAGTGCATGCAGTGCAAACAAATATTTCAAACAGACAAAGCAAATAATTTGCACAACTTTGTTGAAAACAAAGAATATTGTGATATAAAAAAAAGCCTAAACTATGCAAAAAATGCTTTAGTTGAGTGTGTAGAGAAGTGTGCACTTATAACAAACAAAATCCTAGCAGAAGATGCCTTTAAAGGCAATATAAAATAATTGATTGAAAATGAGATTCATGTTGATAATTTATTTGATTTATTAAAAACCTGCTCAAATCATTATGAAGAAAATAAAAAATATATAAAAAATAGTGTCTTCTACATTTGTGTAAACAGATTCTGCACACTTAAAAACAGGAGCTACACTGAGCAGGCATCTCGGTCAGCATTGAAAAAAAAATTGATATTTTGCAGCATCGATGATCAAGTTATTGTTGTTCAATGTTTTAATGGTTTTAATGTTCGTTACTGATTCTTAGTGTATGGCTATGGCTTCTGTAGCTTAATGTCATAATTCTGCACATGACCGTGCATGTTGGTTTCATAAACCTTATGGAAATTAACCCAATAAGAAATACATAGGTTACTAGTTGTAAGCCGTGACTTTATCGTCGTTTTAGAGTAAAGGCTTCTGTAAAGTTGCCTGGAGGTGGAGGAGAACATGATTTTCTAAGTAAAAAAAATTAAAGGTTTTAAAATCTCCTATAGTGTGTTTATTCAGTTTATTATATCTATTGAGATAGGTAACAAATGTTTATAATAAATATGATGTGTCAAATTCTATCGTTTTCTTGTTTCAATAAGCAAAATCTTTGGTATTCCTTCTTGGCAATGACTTCGATACTTCCATTCCGCTAAATAATAGCTCACTGCCAAGAAGCTACCAGAGATTTTTCTTAATTTATCCCTTTAACATTTACTTTATGAATATTACAACAAACACCTATTCAAAGTTTCCCGCTTTGAATATAATTGCGTTGCGATCCAACTAGATGGCGTATTAAGCCTACAGTAACTACTACGTAATCTGCGTCAAATCTGTCGCATAGAAAAATATATGGAGTTATTATTCTTCTCGGCAGTAGTGTTCTGTGGAGTCGTGCCTATAGCTATAGAACTAAATGATAAGTTGGTCCTCGGATATTTGAAAATGTTGTCACCGCTGTGTTTAATTACAGAAGAATTGGTGTTGACTCTATTTAACGCGTTCAGGAAAGTGTCTCGAGAAGATGATTCTTTTCACGGGCTGCATCGTGAGATATTAGCTGGACGGTAAATGCAGCCATTCGGCATTTTAGAACATTAAAACATATATACAGGCATACACATAAGATTTTTGATGCTGAACGTGTTCAATATAATGTTTCCATCACACGCGAATCAAGGAATGCAACGCCCACTACACGATCTCATGATGCGATTGAGCTCACCAATAACATTTTTGAAAGCTGTACCTGAACCCCGATTCGATTTAACTACAGTCTTACTGAAAGTTTATGGTGGGACCGGTGGGACCCATTCCAAGCAAAGTAGCCGAGAAGAATGATGTTTTCGAATCGACATTTCAATTCGCTTCTCTCTTACATGTCAATGATGAACATATAGAAGAGTCCAGGTATTTGAAGTCGGATAGGTATACTATTTACGATAAAGTCATCGTGGACTGCGATGAGTGGTTACCTAGAGAGTGGGGGCATTTCATAATTATGTATTTTAAATACGAGGGACTTTCAAGGAATAGCCTCTGGTGCAGTATTATACTCCGGTGTCAAGCTGTTCGGTATCGGTTGTTTCGCTTTGCGGAAAGGTGAAGCGGGCATCCTGGCTTTTACAGACATCAGACCTTATACTTCACTTATGATTAATACGTGCACGAAAGAAGATCAGTATCCTTAAAAATCCTTAAAAGTTTGAATAATCTAATACTATAAGAATCTTTGTTCTGACATACTGACTGACTGACAGACAACGCACAGCCTAAACCGCTGGTCGAGAAGAGACGAGAAGAGAGTTGAAATTTGGAGGGTATATTTGTCTTAGTACGTAAACGGGAAAAACTTAGAACGTAACGTACGCAACCCCTTTAGGGGATGAAATGGGGGTTCATAGTTTGTATGGAGAAACAAGATTAGATAGGATTTTCTATTCGAAACTTTACACAAGTGCTTCAGGAAAAAAATAAGTAAATACATGTTTCAGGCTTTTTTGAAATTCCACCCCTAAGATGGTGAAATGGGGTAACAAAGTCTGAAATCAATATTGTTTGGGATTGAGCTGAAATTTGGCGTGCAGATAGTTATTTTGACGTAGGAATCCGCTAAGAAAAGATTTTTCAAAATTCACTCTTTAAACGGATGAAACGGGGGTTCAAAGTTTGAACCGATTTGACTTTAACTTCTTTGATGTCTTTTATGATAGAAAGGTTTTTACAAAATAAATATTGTAAGTAAATAAAAGAAGTCTTTAACGCGGGCGAAGCTGCGAGGCACTTCTAGTGTAGTATAAACTTTAATTTAGTTTTTGTTCTAATTTAACGTAATTTAATATTTACAATAGTACATATGTATAATACAACTTCAAAATAATTCCTTATCATAATACTAAATAAACCTAATCATAATATCAAAAATATATAACCCATTATACATAATATTATCTACCTAAGCTATAAATAAATAAAAAACAGAACCAAGGTTTAAAAGAAAATATATATGCCGGTAATATTCCCAAAAAGCTAGCGGCGTTACCTCGTTTTATAGCTAGCAATACATTGGCCGAGGCCAGCTTTTATCTGGTTTATGCTAGTCTGATGTGTACATAATATTATTCAGTCACTAATATTGTAATGCTCTCTCTAATATGAATACAGAATTTTGCATAATATTAAATAAATAACTTGCACTTTAAATAAACTCCCACTGTAAATATATAAAGAAGTAAATGCGAGTTAAAAACAATGAATAATTATTACTAAAAATACTGTGCCATTGAAGCATACATTAATGTAGCGATAAAAGATGTTAATAATACTTAAAGGCTAAAGGTTAATCAAGGTTATGTCAGATTCTTAATTGTTCCAAAAATATAAACAACTAGCTGTGCCCGCGACTTCGTCCGCGTGGAATAGGGTCTTTGGGTAGCATTTTTAAATATTTAGGCTAATTATTTCACAAATAAGACACATGCGTATCCCACCTACACCGCACCGTACCACGCCGTGCAAATCCTCCTCCCCTCTCCCTCTCTCTTCCCTCCACCCCCTCTCTCCTCACTTCCCTCTCCCCCTCCCCTTTCCCCCTACTTCCCTTCCCCTCCCCGTCTCTCTTCCCCCCACTCCCCTTCCCTCACTTCCCGCTCCCCTCCCCTTCCTCCCCTTTCAAGCTTCTAGCTTTAAAAATGACGATTCTTCCATACAACTTTTCATCTCTCCTTTTAACCCCTTACAACCGTCTTTTCGCATTAAAAATTATGTTCTTTCTCAGGCTCTAGACTATCTGTGTACCAAATTCCATTTAAACATTAACATAAACCTTACATATTTTCATACAAACTTTCATCCCCTATTGTTATTTTCAGGGCCGTCTCTACCCGGGGGCGCCTGCCGAGTGCTGAATATTTAAATATTTCATTGAACTTAACGGCATTACACAGTTTCATATGCAGGTTACGATAAATATTTATGCGCAAAATTAAATATAACAAAATAGTCATCACCAATAATCATTGTTTGTTTTACTTTTATTACGCTTTCGGCACTTGTCATACCGCTCATGATGTGCAAGTTAAAATGACTCTTATTACTACACAAATTACAATTTTATTTAATACAACACGCGCGCGGCAAAATCTCTAATCCAAAGAGAGTGTATAACCCTTAGATTATAGACTCTAAATCCTATGAATGTTTATGGAACCACAAATCGGCTTTATATAAAAATAAACTCGCAAAAGATGCTGCTTATCAGAAAATCGTTGAAGAGATGAATATTGCTGGTTTCGGAGTGCCTGAGGCAAAAAAGAAAATGAGAACACTTCGGTCAACCTAATACCAGGAAAAGAAAAAAATTCAAAATTCAATGCGATCAGGAAGTGGGACTGATACTGTCTATGTGCCAAATCTGCATTGGTACAAAGAAATGCATAGTTTGTTGAAAGATATAGACGAAAGGCGCACAACTATAGAAAATGTAAGTAATAAAACAACATTTTTCATAGGGTAGGTATTAGATTTATTTTGAAGTAGCTATTATATTCAATAATAATAAGTCTCGAACCATGATTATTTATCATATACTTGCAGGTATATGTTTTGTGGGAGACTGAAGCCTAAGCTAGGTTATAAACCTGTGTTATAATATAACACAGGTATTAGGAGGTATGTACTTATTTAACAATAGATTTAATTTAATTAATAAAGTTGTACATTTTAAACTAATAGATCATTCTAGATTGCCATGATACGGCACCTTCGTTTACGAAGTAATTCGTATATCTTTCTCTCAATTGTCGGGCCATTCTTGACGAGTGATTACTACCCACTGGCTGAACATTTTGCAAATCAAAGTTGGCGTCCCTCCATAATCCTGGAATAATTTCCCCAGTTTCCAAATTTTCATAGTCAACACATCTCGTGGTTAGGTATGTCCTTGAAGTTTTTCTGAGCCAGTTATGTATAGTGCATGTTGTACGAACAATGCGATCAGTAACTGTGAGATTCGTAGATATAGATGTTCTAAAAATTCTAAAGCGACTGGCTAAGATGCCAAAAGCATTCTCGACGATTCTTCGGGCCCTTGACAATCTATAATTAAAAATTTTCTGTTCGTAGGTCAAAGGACTATGCTTGTAAGGTTTCAATAAATATGATTTCAGGGGAAATGCGTCATCTCCAACAAAAAATCCATTGTTTGGCAACATATTGTTTTCGAGATCACGAAAAATCGAACAGTTCTGAAAAACACCACCATCTGAGCACCGGCCGTTTGCGCCAATATTAGCATATATAAAACAGTAATCATCATCTACGACGGCCATTAGCACGATGCTGTTGCTTCCTTTATAATTAAAATAATCACTGCCACAGTCAGGAGGTGCTTGAATACATATATGCTTGCCATCTATAGCACCGTGAGCCCCTGGAAAGTTCCAACGTGTATTGAAACCTCTTTCTATTTTCTTCCATTCATCCTCTGTAGCAGGAACCTGAAATGCAATTTTATTTTTCAGGATAGCGGATCTACAAGCAGCGAGCAACATAATCCTATAAGTAGCGAGCAAGATATCTCTATGGCTTCCACTTCAGAGTTTGAATCTATTTCGGAACCAAGGGGGGAACAACGTCAAAGTACCTCCAGTAAAAATATGTCACAGCGGAAAGGAATATTTCGTGCGATTGGAGAACTAAAAAAATTACAAGAAGCTGTCAATAGGGATGTACCTGAAAAAGAAGACAGATTCGATGTGTTTGCAAAGAACGTAGCAGTGCAGTTAAGAGAATTATCATTCGAGAGAAGTATGATTGCACAAACAAGAATACAAAATATGTTGAGTGAACTAGCGATCGAGAACTACATCTACAATAATACATCTGCTTCCATTGAAACATTGGAAACCATCTCATCTGCGGGATCGTTAAGTAATGCATCCACACCTGCTTTAATTTCTGATGAAAATATCCTATCACAGGCCATAACAATGACACTTGACGGTGAAGACTTCACACAATAATATTTCGTGTACTTATGTTATTTCAAATGATTACACTAATGATAACAATAAACAAACATATTGTTTTTTTTTACCTTCATGTAATCCGAAAGTTGATTATAAATTTCATCCAAGACTTCGGGTATGAATTTTGAAATCGCTGGTTTAGAAACTCTGAACACGTGTGATAACATGCGGTAGCTGCTTCCTGTTGCCAAAAATGACAAAGTAACCTCCAATTTTATTTTAGCTGGTATGGCACTCCTCATATTTGTGTCTTGTCTTTGAATTGCTGGTGCAACTTTTTCTAATAAAATATCAAATTGTGCCGTTGACATTCTCATAGTTACTCTATATTCTCCTGGATCTTCGGTTGCTAGCTCTTTTAATAGAAGAGCAGAATGGCCCCATACCCTAGTTATTTAAAAAAAATCATATAAATTGCACCGTAACACTCAAATTTTAATCCAAAAATTTTACACAAATTAACATCTGGCCAAATGTCAAGCATGATCCTCTATCTTTAGTAGTTAGTTCTGAGTTTTCATAAATTTGAATGGATGAATCCATTCCTACGCCTATGGAAACCGATGATAAAGTTCCTGCAACATCGTCAAAGATGGTATTATTCATAATCTATTCTGCATTTTCTACAATTATTCTTTCAAAATAATATAATAGAATAGGGAAGAAAGCAGACTAATATCTAATGCTAATTAAAAATACTGCTTTTGTTGTACCTGCTAATGTAATAATATTATACTAATTTTTAGTTTGAGGCTGACACATCAAAAGACACACCTGCTATTCACAGCCCAAAACCACTGCTAGAACAAAGCAATAAAAATAATGATGTTCTCTCCACATTGACAAGCGTAAGTAAATAAACTTAATTACAAAATTGCCAATAATACCTATACTATACTCCGTCCAACAATTTATTTAACTTTTAACCGCTCGAGTACTCATTAGTGATGCTGGTGGTAGGAGCATTATATCGATGTTCCCTCTGACTTGTCACCAAAAAGAGAAAATCTGTCACCATAACCTTATGATGTTCAGGCAGCACAGTTCCTGAGAGTCTGACCATTCTAGGCTATGATTCTAGGCCTATTGTGTTCACCGTTCATCGCTTACTATCAGGCGAGATAGTGGTCAAACGCTCGCCTATAAGATTTATAATAATATTACATGTTTATAAAACTGCTGCATAATGAGGAGTATCAAAAAAACCAGTGAGGTTTTTAATAGTATCACACAAATGAGTTAATACCTAGTTGTGTGCAGTTTTATAAGCTAGTAGCTGTGCTCGCGACTTTGTCCGCGTGGAATCTAGACTATCTGTGTAAATTTCATTTAAATAGGTTCAGTAGATTTGGCGTGAAAGCGCGACAAATAGACAGACAGACAGAGTTACTTTCGCATTTATAATATTAGTTAAGACTTTATCTACTCTCATATATTGGGATTGTACTAATTCACATTCACTGATATCAGACATTATTAAAATAGTACATTATGGTACAAGTGTGTTATGTTGGTGGTTACCGCTGAGGCGCCATTGGGTCGGGTGCGTACAGACTATGTAACATAACATGTTATAACATTGTTATTTGACATGTTTCAGATAATGTGGACACGGAATGTTATGAAACATGTTATAATATCATGTTTTATAACATTCCGTGTGTGAACACGGAATGTTATAATATAGTCCACAGAGTAATAGCAATGAAAAAGGTCACAGTTTGACAGGTGTCATTATGTGCCTAATTGCAGTGAAATTAGAGCCACTGTGTGAGCAAATGTGTTGAAAAATATTTTTAGTGTTGCACGTGTTTAATAAACAAAACTTTCACTCAAATATAACATTTGTTTTCTCTGTAAAAACTATAAATTCCTCATTTTGTACGTGGCTAAACCGCTATCCGCGACAAAAAAAAAAACCTCATTCTTCTAGTCTATGGCCGATCGCCATTGATAGATGCGCGCGGATAGGAAAACTAATTATTTTTTCCCGCCATTGCGCAAAAGTTTTCACAACTCGTTTTCACTGATGAAGTTATAGTTATTTATTAATTAAATTAGTAAATTTTCTTCACAAGTGTGTTAAAAAACATCGTATGATACACGTGTGTATTGATGATTACCGTACTCGGCTCTCTTAAGACCCTCGCCTGACG
Organism: Cabera pusaria; assembly: GCA_954871355.1. Lineage (NCBI taxonomy): Eukaryota > Metazoa > Arthropoda > Insecta > Lepidoptera > Geometridae > Cabera > Cabera pusaria. The sequence continues at coordinate 18,898,029 of OX940905.1, forward strand.
GCTCGGGCCTCGCCTAACGGCTCAATGACGCCTCAGCGGTAATCACCAACATTACACACTTGTACTATAATGTACTATTATTTAAAAATGTAGGTACTTGATGATGATGATGGATGAGGTACTTAATTGTAAATTTATAAATTTTTTTTTAGGTCAAGGCTAACCCAGCGGTCCCTATCGACATTGACTGTGTGGCTCCTGAAACTAGTGTAAGAAATCGTCTACTTCTACAGAGGCGCATTAATAAGTTGGAGCTGGCCCTACACAAAACAAAAAAAATATCAAAAGCACGGCTTCTAAGGATTAATAGTCTCAGACAAAAAGCACGAAGATTAAAAAAGCAAAAAAAAGGATTTAATCTGAGACTCCTAGAAATTTTAAAAGAGGAGAAAGTGGGAAAAGATAATATTTTGATATTAGATTGCGTAAAAAAAAATAGTGTAGTTCAAAAGTACCTTGCTAAACAACAGGGAAATAAAACTCGTGAGTTTAGCCCGGAGTTAAAGAAATTTGCGGTCACACTCCATTTTTTTTCACCGCGAGCATACAATTTCGTTCGTGACGAGTTAGAAAGCGTTTTGCCTCACCCCAAAACTATATCGAGGTGGTACAGGGGACTTAATTGTAACCCAGGATTCACAACAGTCTTTTGAGTCCTTAAAACACAGAGTGGAACTAAGTGACAAACCATTATATTGTGCATTGGCCATTGATGAAATGGCCATTAGAAAATTGGTTGAGTGGAACGGCCGCGAATACTTTGGGTATGTAAATATAGCTTGCGATTTAGACTCGGATGATGTGCCATTGGCTAGGGAAGCCTTGACATTTATGCTTACAAGCGTAAATGACAACTGGAAAATACCCGTTGGATACTTTCTTATAAAATCGATAACAGCACAACAAAAAGCGTCGCTAGTTAAGCAATGCCTTATACTTTTAGAAAATTGTGGGGTTAAGGTTGTTTCACTGACATTTGACGGAGCTTCCACTAACAAAGCGATGTGTACATACTTGGGTTGTGACTTATCTGTTGCGCCCTATTTTGAACAAAATGGCAAAACGATATGTATTTGGCCAGACCCATGCCACAACATAAAATTAATAAGAAATTGTTTTGCCGACAAGCTTATGATGATTGACATCAATGGGGAAAAAATATCTTGGCATAATATAGAAGCCCTAAATAAAATTCAAAATGAAGAAGGCATCCACTTAGGGACAAAACTAAAAAACGAACACGTCAACTTTATAAAACAAAAAATGAAAGTTCGTTTAGCAACACAGCTATTAAGCGCATCTGTTGCAGATGCACTTGAATTTTGCAAAGATTTGGGTATACCGGGTTTCGACGATTGCGCTGGAACAATAACATTTATAAGATTGTTCAACAATCTGTTTGACGTCATGAACAGTCGGAATATGCGAGCCAAAGGTTGGAAGAAGGCTGTTACGACATTTAATGTCGATGAAACAAAAATATTTTTTAATACAGCAGAACTGTATATTCAAGGCCTGAAATTTGAAGATGGTACCTCAGTTATCCACTCAAACAGAAGTACAGGATTTCGCGGCTTTTTAATTTGCATGAAATCCCTTGTACATTTATATGAATCATTGGTAGCCCCGGACAACTCAACATTAAAATACATCTGCACTTATAAACTGAGTCAAGATCACATCGAATTGTTTTTTGGAGCGATTCGTTCTCAGTGTGGATTCAACAACAATCCATCGGCTCGCATGTTCCGTGCTGCCTATAAAAAGTTATTAGTCCATGCACAATTCAAAGATAGTGCTACAGGAAACTGTATACCCTTGGAACGCATAACAGTACTAAATTATTCCCCAGAAAAGTACAAACAAATCATTAACGATAGTGCCAGTGGCAGTCGCCGTGTCGAAGTGCCTGAATTGCCTGACGATGAAAATTTAGATCATGACTATATTCTATATCTTTCATCTCTCTCGGAATATGCACACCATGTTGTTCATTATATAGCCGGATTTGTCGTAAGAAAGTTAAAAAAGTCCCTGCAGTGTGAAAAATGTGTCCAGAGCCTAGAAACCACTGTTAACAGCAAACTTTCTTTGATATCGATTAAAGACAGGGGTGGCCTTATCAAACCGTCTGTTGATGCAACAAAAGTATGCAAAGCGGCTGAATAAATTTTGCGGGAATACGAAATTCGAGTGGGGCCAAAACACGTTGGAAAACTAACATATGTTATTGCCATGATTAACAAAATATCGCTAACCTTATTATGCACAAATATTTTTTGTGATTTGTTCGACCATTCTCTGGAAAATGAACTAACAGAAGATCATCGAAATTTGCTTATAAAAGCAATATCCCAAGCATATCTAAATGTTAGAATACACCACATTACAAAAAAAATAACTGCTCCCGAAGAGAAAGTAAGAACGTTTTTGACAAAAACTGTTATATTTAAAGGGCAATAAGGTTAGGTATGTAAATTTAAAAATAGAACGTTTAAAAATACCCACGTCTCACATCGACTTCTGTACATATTTTTGTATAATATATTTTATGTATATTACTGTTGGAAGCCTTATCAAGTAAAGCAAATTCCTTGCTCTTAATATTACAAATGACTCAGATTAACATTCGTTTTAAATTATCTGTTAAGTTTAGGTTAGATCTGCACATATGTTTATATAATTTTATGTATTTCTGTTGAAAGCCTTGTCACGTGACGCAAAATACTTGCTCTTAATATTTCAAATTACTCAATTTAACATACGTTTTAAATACTCTGTTAAATGTAGGTTAGATCTACACATGTTTTTTTACGGTTTTGTATTATGTATATAAGCTGATTTATATATTATAAATAGTTAATTTGATGTTTCATTCTTTTATTTCTCATATACCTCAAAACCCACCCGACTTTATCTAAAAGGCAACTTTGATATTAAGTAAGCGAAATATTAAAACTTAATATTTAAGCCTGCCTTTGTTTTCTATGAAGTATCAGCAACACGGAGCGGTCTTATCAAGTGATCTACTCCTGGGTGTAGCAGCCATGATGTTATGAAGTAATTAAATGCATATATATAAAATTTAGAACAGGCTTTATTATAGTTATATCCATTTACAAAATTTCGTGTATTTGCTGTTCGCCGTTGAGGAGTTCCACTACCCACCTCCTGACTCCATCATCAGTTCAGCCCAATAGTACCAGATTATTGCATTGTTACTAAATTTACATGAGTATCCAAAATTTCAGCTCAATCAGGAACCGAAAAGTGGGCCAAAATTGACTTCTAAGATATTATACCATTGTTAGTTTTTCCTCGAATTTCTTTAGATTTTATCATCAGCTAGGCTATTCTGTAAGCTATCTCGACAGCGGAATCCGCGGTTTCTATCGAATTTCGTACGTACGAAATTCGAATCTCATCGCGCATTCCGCTGTCGTATTATCTATGTGCTCAAATCGGCGGCTATCGCGATATGCGATTTACGCGGATTTGCATACATTATGCGGTGTATACCCCGCTAACGCGCCAGTAGTTATGTAAACGGTCTTGGGCGCTTTCCCATGTGCCAATAGATAGATAAACATTTTATTGATTACCATTTACAGAAGAATATTAACATAGGTAAGCTGAACAATGTATTTCAAATGAAAGTGTCAATGGCGGTTTTATCGCTCATAACGATTTCTTCCAGATAACCATGCACGGAATGGAATGAACATAGTGGAAGCAAAAGCGTGTCATCACCACTGTACATCTAATGACAACATTTTTATCAATCTCCAACAAAGCAAAAATCGACATGTCGATGGTTTTAACATTTTTCCCACATCACTATTGGTTTCGGCTATATAAATATAGATTGAAGTACCTATAGACAACAGTGTACGTTTCGATAGTTTACAATGCTCCATCTTTGCTTTAGTCTATAATCTAAGGTATAACCACATAACCTTTGACACATTGCCGCCCGGTCGCCCGCACTTGAAGCGAAATGATCTCTAAGTCTAAGTCAATAAAGTGGAAGGTCATTTAAAATGGGCGCGCGGCGCGGCACCTGTGCGTCTGTCATAGTGCGAGTAATTGCGCCCTTTGACATAGCCGGCCGGGCGCTCGTACTTAAAGAGAAATGATCTCTATATCCCTACAATTAGGTGTAAGTTCCTTTGAATTTACAGCGCGGCGCGCGGCGCCTATGTAAGTGTCGGTGAGTGATTGATCTGATTTCTTCTTTTTAAGTAATTAAATTCGTTAGCTCATTTCATTTGCGACAATCGCCGAATTAGCACGGAAGATCGAGTGGAGAAATTTATTAATTTATTGAGATTTTGTGCAATGTAACCATAGTGTAAGTTGTGTAAGTGCATGGAATTTCTTCGTCATAAATAAGAGAAAAAATATCAAGGTAAGTTAATTTTATTTTTTAAGCAAAACATAAACATGTCTTGGTGAAGAAATTTATGTATGTATTTGTTTACGAGAGAGAGTCACGATTGTTATTTGTTTATAATCGCAAAAATACAAATTCTCAATGTTAGTGATTGATTGATACAAATCTACTTTATTTAGAACTAGCTGTTGCCTGCAACTTCGTTTGCGTGGAATTCGGTTATCGCGTTCCCAAGGGAACTCTTCAAAATTTCGGGATAAACTATCCCTATATGTTGTATATAACAAAAAAAAACTCATTCGAATGCATCCAGTAGTTCCGGAGATTAGCGTGTAAAAGTCAATTCAGGTGTAATAAGCCCTGTCAGTGAGTGAGTGGGCGTGAGTGAAAGGAACGCAAGAACGCGATAACAGCGCGCGGAAGCGGCAAACAGCGACTCTGCGCAGTTTCGCCCAGAGCTCATTACTCCTGAATCGGGCTATACAAACAGACAAACACACTTTTTTTCAAATTCCTACTGTACTACCATTTTTTTTTTTTTAATATAAAAAATTACTCGCAATGTGGGTTGTACATTACTAGTATTCTTGTTAACCCCTCCAACTAAGCTAAATATGCTTGTGTCTGGAGTGGGTTCACGTCAATACTGCAATGGGTGTAGGTGGGATTCGAACTCACGACCTCTCGATTGCCAGTCCGACACCCTATCCATTGGGCTATTGCCGCCTTGTACTATGTCTTCATCGCGATCGCCCAAAACATTCTTTTTGGAAGTATATTCAATGTACAGGCACATTTTTTTTACTGTTTTATTATATGTATGATAAAGAAAGAAAAATTAAATATTTAATTTAAATTTGTTTTTTTTGTAGATGGCCGAATTAGGGGATGGTAAAAAGAAACCATCGGGTGCTGAAAATAGAAAAAAGAAACTGGAGAAAGAAGAAAAAATTAAAAAGCTAACTTCTCCGATTGACTCTTTCTTTCGACCTGGTAAGTTCAGTTCAGTCAGTTGGTTGGTAGGTAGGTACCTTTAAGGTACCTACCAACCAAGGTACTACCTTATATAATACATCTGAAGTGGCGTAAATCAGTGACAGAAGTCGCTGGTGTATCCTGCCTGGGCTCGATCCCTAACTGAGTTCCTACCTATTTATTATTATTATACTTCTTATTTTTTGTAAAAGTTACCTGTAACTGTATACCTAAAGACAATATCTAATTAATTGTTATTTTGCGGATTGCGCACCGGAAGGCGCAATGGTTAGTAACACTGGCTCTTGTGCCGAAGGTCTCGGGTTCGAATCCCGGCCGATGCAAATATTTGTTTAAATACATACCTTCTCAGACCTTGTATGTAAAATTTTTGTGTTTTGTGATATCTCCAACACGTGTTCCAATCGTGGAGATTATGGCATTAAATAACCCTATAGTTTTGGAGGCTCATGTCTAACAGTGGACTGGACTGTCTGTATATATGGCTTGTGTGTTTGTGATTTGTTTTTGGGGATTATGTTTCTCCATGAAATAGCCGCAGGCGAGATCCGCCAATCGCAACTAAAGTAATTTCTTACTGTTTGCGCTCAGAGCGTGCGCAAGCGCCTCAGCAATTCCACACTGAGCGCGCTCGGCCCGACTAACGGATTAGACTACCATAGTCTGACTATGCCCGCCTTAACTTTCAGGCGCTGTTTTTATTGTCCTAAAATATTATTGCGTGGCCCTGTTACCACACTTGTACTCAAATTGTTGACTATCTTATGTTTGTTTAGGTCTATCTTCGTCAACATCAGCCCGACATTTAGAAGAGACAGTCAACTTGGAAGAGAGAACTTCTACGAGTATTTCACAAGTTCCAGCTCACACTAGTACAAATACCTCGCCTACTACAAGTGAACCAATTATTAACCAACCAGCAACAGAACCATATGTACGATTTTGTGAAAATGTCGTGAATGATCCTGCTCTCTGGCCGCAAGTAATACCCGATAATTTAAGATTATTTTTAACAGAACGTGGACCAATTCAGATTAAAAAAAAACAACTATCCTTCAGATAGTAACATGAGGTCGTTTTCAGATACATATTACAGTAAAAAGTTACAAAACAACGAAATTATTCATCGAGTTTGGCTTGTATATTCCACATCTACTGATTCTGTATTTTGCTTTCACTGTAAGCTTTTTAATATGAATGTCACTGCATTTAATGGCCCTACTGGTTACAAAGACTGGGGGCATTTGTCGAGAAATATAGAACGACACGAGAAAAGTTCGGGGCACATATGTTCTTTAAAAAAATATTTGCATCTAGAAAATGACTTATTGAAAGGGCAAACAGTAGACTCGGTAAATCAAACTGAAATAGACCGCGAGAAAAAGAGGTGGACGGCAGTTTTGGAAAGGATAATCGAAATTATAAAATTTTTGGCAGGTCAAAATATAGCATTTAGGGGCACAACTGAGAAGTTGTATGACCCAAATAATGGTAATTTTTTAAAGTTGGTGGAGAGTATATCTAATTTTGATAGTACACTATCAGGACACATTGCTCGAATTCAAAGAGCCCAGAATCGCATGCCACATTATCTTGGTCATAACATTCAAAATGAACTGATCAGTATAATTGCTGAAAAAATTAAAACGACTATAATTAATCTTTTGAAGGAATGCAAATACTACTCTGTAATTCTAGATTGCACACCTGACATTTCACACCAAGAACAACTTACTGTCATTGTGAGGTTTATTTATTTAAATCCATCGACAAAACGCGCTGAGGTACGAGAACATTTTTTAGGGTTTTTACCTGTAACTGATACTACCGGACAAGGGATGGAGACCTATTTGTTAGATTTATTAAAATCATGCAATATTGAATTAGATGATTTGCCAGGCCAAGGATATGATAATGGGGCCAACATGAGGGGGAAAAATATAGGCCTCCAAAAAAAAATATTGGACATGAATCCTCGAGCTTTTTACGTACCGTGTGCTGCTCACCCTTAATTTAGTAGTAAATGACGCCGCTAAAAGCTCATTGGAAATTACAAACTTTTTCTGTATTGTCCAAGAAATCTATGCATTTTTTTCAGCATCCACATCACGCTGGGATGTAATTTCATGTAATTATGAAACAGATACCTACTTTGACATTAAAACCTTTTTCAAATACGCGTTGGGAAAGTAGATTTGATGCTCTTAGAGCACTACGTTTTAACATGGATAAAATTTACGATGCATTATACTCCATTTTTACAAATGACAAGTATGATAGCGACACAAAAAACATGGCGAGTTCATTAATAGCCAATTAAAGTCTTATAGATTCATATGTTCGGTAGTTATATGGTACAATATTTTACTAAAGATTAATATTGTAAGCAAAAATTTGCAAAAATCAGACGTAATTATTTCAGAGGCTACCAAAATGATTAATCTGGTTAAAAAGATTTGGAGCAATACCGCACCGATAGTGCGTTTGAACAGTTGTTATCTGATGCAAAATTAATTGCTGAAGAATTAGAATGCGAAACAGAATTTAAAGAAACTGCTCGTCCACGTCGTCGAAAAAGACATTTTGATTACGAGGCTGTAGATGAACCCATTTTGGCCCCAACCAACAAATTTAAAGTATGTTTTTATTTTGTCTACTGGACACTGCTATCTCGAAATTAAATGAGAGATTCGAATTGCTGACGGAACACAATTCAGTTTTTTCACTCTTCCAAAACATTGAATGCTGGAGGAAATTAGAGATGCATGAAAAAAATCTCAATGTTCTCGGCTCCAAGAAAAACTAACATTTAAAAATAGATTTGATATTAACGGGGAGGATTTATATAATGAATTAGAATAGTTGCCAATATTTTTTCCCAATGCATCAACAAGTACTCCCACTGATATTTTAAGCTATATATATTCTAATAATTTAATCTCCTCATTTCCTAATATCTCAACATCTCTACGTATATATTTAACTCTGCCTGTTACAGTAGCTGAAGGTGAACGATCCTTTTCAAAATTAAAATTAATAAAAAATTATCTTCGGTCAACCATGACCCAACACAGACTGACAAACTTAGCTATTATAAGTATAGAATCCAAAGTTGATATAAAAATAAATGATTTAATTAACATCTTTGCCAACTCAAAAGCAAGAAAAATTGAGTTTGTTTGATGTACGTACATATAATAAATAGATATTTAGCAATTAAATAATAATATAAACGAGAGTTTTGTTGCTGGTGTTTTTCGCCATAACAATCACTGTTAAGTGAAATTAACTCATACTTCTATTGATTTCTCAACTAATAGGTTCCTTTTTTCTTTGTTTTTGCATCATGTTCTTTTTCATGTTAAAATAAAAGTATAATTTTTATATTTTTTTTCATCGAAAAATCTTCATTTTTTTGAAGAAGTACCTTTACCTTATCTAGAGTGGTAAGGTACCTTTTCTAGAGTGTTAATTCCAGAAAATGGACATGTCTCGAATGGAGAATAGTTTTGTTTTTTATTTGTATAATTGGGTTTAATTTGTATAATTTAAGTTTAATGTTAGTTTTGTATTTTAGAGAAATAAATAAATAAATTATCAAAATTACGTGTATTGTGTTTTCTTGGTTCACTAGGCCCCTTTCATACTGCAGTGTGTCGTCGGTCGCGTGCCACGCTGCACTCTAAAAGAAAACGAGGGCGCAGGCTGAGCCCCGCACCCCGGCGCCCCAAAGACTTAAGACGGAACTGGTTATTTTACACCCTTGAGGGTAAAACTTTTAGAAACTTTGAATGTCATATTTATTTATATCAAATTAACAGCCTACAAAATAAGTTTCAAGCTTCTAAAATGACGATATTCCACAGACGTATAATACTATAGCAGACGGAATATTCCTACCTAGTTATACATATACATGTAACCAATATCTTTTATCCTTTTTGTACTCACCTAGAACGTAACTCATTCTTTCATCTATAGCAACACTGACTCACACATAAATAGAAGTGGGCGTTATAACATAAAGCAGTCAATATAATTAATTATAAAAATATATTCTTACAACACATTAAATATATCACCCCTTGACTGTTATAATATATTGTGTTAAATGTTATAAATAACATCGCGCCGATACTCGGCAACGATCGGAAATGTTCGTGTTTCGTCGGGACCCGCGGCCCGCGTAACAATCATGGCGAACTTCGTCCTTAACTTGTTCATATACTAACCCAAGAATGTCACACAAATATGAATTCTCTCGAAGTTGGAATAAGATCGAATTTTATTTGCACAAAATGTTACTTCGCGGTCTGTGAGTCACTGCACAGACTCTGTTATGAACTTCATTGATGTTATTTTTAATGTAATGATGTTGTTTAGACGTTGTTGATATAAATTATTTTAATTTGACGAATTTGCAAGTTTTAATAGTTATCGTTCGTATTTTAAGTTGACGCGAACGAGTTTCATTGTTGTACATATATAGTAAAGCCAGTGTTTATAGTTTAGTAATTTTGGTATAGTGTAGTATATTAGGTTTATAGTTTTTGTTTATATGTAAATAATGTCGCGACCACGGAGTGCTGCCATTTGCACTTACTTTGAAAATGAATGTGCGAGGGACAAAAAAGCAGTGTGCAATTATTGCAAAAAGACTTTGTCGTATAAAAGTTATATACAATACCATTAGCCATTACATAATACTAAATTGTAACTACATTCAGCCAGTCCTAAGCCTGTGCAGAAAGTAGGAAGGAAAGTTAATTGAGAAACATTTTATATAATCAAATCTTATCAATTATATATCAAATACTCAAATGTAATCTCATATTCTGTGTGATATTCTATAACGTCTAACTAAATACTCAAAACATTACACTATGGCAAACAACAACAAACTAATATAATTATAACAATCGTACGTAATGATGGACAACTAAACTAATAATATAATATATATTATAACAGTTTAATATAACAGTTAGGAAAATATGATATAAAGTACAACGCATTAAAAAAATATAACAGTTATGCCCACCTTTACACATAAACATAAGTCAACGCGTGGCATTTTTATTCCGCGCCGCCATATTAGATCATACTTACCGGTCGTGCGAGTTTGTGGTGTTTATTTATGATAATTGCTTTTCTGAGACTAAAATACAAAACGAGACTATTCAATAACAATGGTAAAGTACAGTGCGTATCGATGTGCCAGTGCTACCTACAATAAAACACCAGGATTGACGTTTCATCAGTAAGTTTTTATGTGTATTTTTTGTGTACTGGAACTTCTTTGTGTCTTTTCCAAGCTTATTTAAATATTATCGTAACATTTTACAATGTGTCGGTAAGATTATTTATCTAAGACGCCAGAGGTAAATAGTATTAACCTAAAAGTAAATAAATAAAAGTAATCAAGATAAATTTTGCTAGGTGATGACAAATTTTGACAGCCGAAGTACCTGTTGACTCTTCAAAGGACGGACTCAGTAAAAAAAGGCTAAAAGTATAAACACGGCATTCGTATTTTTGTTGTATTTTCAATTTTAAAGCAATTAAAATAGTATATACATACATATTATAGACTAGCTACTAATATTTCTTTGGGCAGGGACAACGCAAATAACCACACACAATTTTGTTTCAGGTTTCCAAAGGATGAAAGTACTCGGAATGCATGGTTAAAAAATATGAAAAGACAAGATTGGCAACCCAATACTTATAGTGTGCTATGCTCAAAGCATTTTGAGCGTCACTTGTTTGATGCTGGGAGTTCCCGTACTAGACTTCGTTCTAGAGCAATTCCTACATTGTTTGACGAATTGCCCTTGGCTACACAAGTGAGTATTACTACATATTATTTTAACTTTTAAGTACAAAAAGTAGTCGCTAGTCATGGATATAATACATTTGTAATATATATCAATGTTAAATTGTTTAGGATTCCGTATCCAAAGGGGAAAATCGGGGCCCGTTTACTAAGACTCGGATATTTGTCTGTCACTAGGCTGTATCTCATGAACCGTGATGGCTAAACAGTTTAAATATTTACAGATAATATAATATTTCAAATGCCACTATAACAAAAAAATACTAAAAACAGAATAAAATAAATATTTATAAGGTACTCATATACACATAATTTTTTACTGATAATGGCATGGAGTATGGAATCCTTAATGTGCAAGTCCGACTCACACACCATCGATCTTATTATTAATACTAGCTGTACCCGCGACTTCGTTCGCGATTCCTACAAAAAACTTAACGAAACCTTAACGTTAGTGTGGCTACATTTAATTTTTTATTCGTCTCATTAAGGTTCAAATCTATGCCTTACATTATGATTAGGCTAAGAGAAGTTATATATCTGCTACGCTGTAATTTATTTTTAATGTCACAATTCATGTCTTAAATTAAATAATCCACACTATCCATATGGGCACTATTGCATTGCCCAGTTTGGTAGATAGGGTTACAATTGTAATGAAAATGTATTTTAAATGGAATACTTAAACAATTTTTAATTGCATATATTATTACATATATTGTCTAACGAAAGTTTGGCAAATATTGTACTTTAGTATGTAGATAACAGCGTCGTTATAATGTATCTAGCCGCACAAAAATCCAGCCTCATAGAGAAGCGCTCGTCCAACGTTTGATCTCCTACATTTATAGATATACCTATAACGACAATTACTAACCGCCTTGATATTCTCGGCATCTCATTAAGCATCAACTCTTTATTTTTATATCACTACATAAAATAAAACAAAGTCCCCTGCCGCGTCTGTCTGTTAGTTTGCGGTAAACTACAGAATTTGCGGTTTTCACCAATAGATAGAGTGATTAACGAGGAAGGTTTATGTGTATAATTCGTTAAGGTTTTATGTAAAGTTTAATTCATACTCGACAAAGACAAAGTGATGCAAACAGATACAGGCATATATGCTCTACCCAGGCATATGTGCGAAGCTGGGGCGGGTCGCTAGTTGAATTTAAAGTTTAGGCAGTCACTTGGCGAACGAACGAATTCTATACTATTATATCTATCTATACTATTCGTAACGACTAAAGTAAGACAATATTTCACCCGGGACAGCAGTTTAATCTATATCAAAGCGATGGCTGATGGTTATAAAAAAAACCAGCTAAGCAGATGCTTAAAACTATTCATAGCAGAACTCATCAACGACGACTCCAATAAATTCGACAACCGGGGATAGGCTTATTAAAAACGTTCATATATAACCTTTAATAAAAGGCACCTTTAAATTTCAGACGGGCTATTCACAATCATTCGAAAACAAATTCGGATTCAAAAACTACCTCCCCTTCGAATTAGATCTTTGCAATTCACAATTATCGGAACGGATATACTTGCATTTCAATTCGTTAAATCAGGGATTCTAAATGGAAATATAATTATGTATATAATTTTAAATGACACTTTCCATGAATTTGAATGTATCCGATTTAAATTAGTGTACGGAGAGTACTCATGGATACATTTTTGACCATCTTCATAATAAAAGTTAACTCACTCTTTTTTTGTAAATTATTATGATTGATTTTTTAGCACGAAATAGTAGTTTATGCAACTGTCATATAATGAAGGGTATTAAAACACGAGTGTGAGTTTATGAAACGAGCGCAGCGAGTTTCATAATAGTAACGAGTGTTTTAATACCCGTGTTATATGCAGTTGCATACACTACTTTATCTTCACTAATGCAATTAATCAAACAACAAGAGTAAAAGCTGACAATAGTTTATTTATAATAATTGTTCAAATTTTGGATGGTACAATTTTGAAAGTTAATGTTAATTATTGATCCAGCAGCTGTAGCGGCCGCGGGGCAAGCAGTAGAACTCGTAGACGGAGTCGGAATATTTATAATTACTTCATTCGTCTTGTTTTCTATACTGTTCAAGATCGTATTTGAGACTTGAATTTTATTCATTAAAGACTCATCAATGTAGCTTTCAGCCACAGTAGAAGACTTCCACCCCCCGTGTCGTTTCAGTGCGGTCAAATCACCACCGCTATCTATGAGAAGGGTCGCCGAGGTGCGCCGGAAGCAATGCCCCGTGTACAACGCTGGGTTAGGCAGATTCAAAAAACTTGCGATAGTTTTTCCCAGAACACCAAATTTATTAATACCAGTTCTATGATCGACGCACTTCCCCATCTATAGCTCAAGAAAAAGGCAGGGTTTCGACAGGGGGTGGGTCGAAGTTCCATGTATTTTTTACATACGGCATAGCAGTTGCCTTAACATTAATTATTTTCGTTTTTGTTTTCGAAACTTTCACCATGATTGTACTGTCGTCTATGTTAGAGACTTCATCGAACTGGATGTTGTATAGCTCTTGCCTTCGGCATGCCCCCATTATGCCGAAGATTAGTGCAACCTGTAACAATAAACGATATAATAAGCTTGAGGTACATAGCCAAGGCAAAAACTATGATTTATGAAGTAATAAAGTGTAGGTACCTACTACCAAATTTATACACAAAGCGCTTAAACGGAGTGTCTAGATAACTTGCGTGTGTAGTACGTAAGTACTAGGTAGATTAAATAACAGAACTAAAATACACTTACCTTTTCAAAAAGATACAAAATATCTGGTGAATCTTCCAGGAACATCTTTATTTGACCTGATGTAAACGTCAAGGACTTTTTTCCTTGTGTCCTTCTGAACTGCGTTTCAGGAACGCTATGACTTTTGAATACTTCGTGATATCAATATTGTTGTAGATACTCCGTGTGGACTTGAGCATAGAATATTTAGCCCACATAGAAGATGGCTTGAATTTGTCGGAGAGGTCTTTGAGATACGCAAGTGTAGGGACCGCAACCCAAAACTTTATAATACTCGTCAAATATTTCGCTGCACCTATCGTCCTACGAGAAACGGAACGCAGCAAAAACACCCGCCCGCGCGCCGCTGCCCGGCCGCGCCCGCCATTCAAAAAAAGACGTTCGTCGTGTGATCATCGCTCACCTCTGACCGCGATTGGTTACCGCGAAAAAACATACAAAATAAGCGCCGGCGCCGCGGATGCCTCGATCCAGTAAACACTATTACAATAAACTACGAAAACACGGAAGTGAAGTGTCTAAAGACTGATGGTGTGTGATAAAAAAAGCGTGAAGTACTTGAAAATGGAATGGACTTGACGGTGGGTGCATATTTTTGTTTATTTGAGTTCATTTGTAGCTTCACTGAGCCATCGAGCCTACATTTTGGGCCTTCGACCCGGACTCCCGGTTATAACGTCAAGTCTCATAGTTATTTTAATACTTTCATTGCACACTAATCATATCATACCTACCAAGTAGGTAGGTACCACACCCAACACGTGCTTGCACTTTTTCATTTGTGTTTTACTAACAAACCACACAGGTTCCAACTTCAACCTACACTTTTTCAAACACTTAATAACATATTTTATGCAATCCTTATTATTTTAATACGAAAATATAGTGTTTTTTATCGAAAACAGTGACACGGGTGCGTTGACCTTTATGTGATAGTGAAACAAATTGCATCGTAACTTTCTGAATTTCATAGTACTAGCTCATTTCTATAGTAATATCGCTTATTATAAATGTCTAGCATCGTGTTATTGTAGAAACAAATGCCTACATTGTGTATTTACTGTGTTTTCTTGTGATTACTTTGCCGGTTAGACCTCTCTAACACCGGCACCGCCCGGCAGCCATTACGTTTCGTCTTGCGTAGCTGGAAAATAATACGTAATTAAATTTTTGTGGATTTATTTTCTAGGATCATTTATTTCGACGTTTTCGGTTGTTGTATCGTAATTTAGTGACTCAAAATGACTGGTAAAAATACTATTCCTGACTCGGATCTCGACGATCAGGTTCATCCTTTCTTGACGTCAAAGGAAATATGTTTTCTTCGCATTCAACATTTATATGAAATGTCATTAGAAGTAGAAACAGATGTAACTCATTTAGCCGAGTTTTCTGCACGGATCGATGACCTCTCAGACATCCGAGCGGAATACAATAGGTGCGTTATGGAAATAAATTCACTATATCGGAAATACAAACCAAATTATGTCCCTACGTATAGCGAAATAAAGGCGTTTGATGAACTTTATTATGCGGTTCGTAAAGTTTCCAATGGCCTTCACCCACCCGAGCGTCCCGCCAAGACGGAACCCGGTGGCAAGGAATTGCAAATAACTAGGCGGTGCGTAAAGTTACCCGAATTACAACTATTTAAATTTGATAGTAAACTCGAAAATTGGATAACCTTCCGTGATACGTTTACGAGCTTAATTCATGATAATCCCGCGATTACTGATGTCGAGAAATATTATTACCTTATGTCATCGGTTAGCGGTTCGGCTTTATCTATTGTGAAATCAATGCCAATCACAGCTGATAATTACAGCATCGTATGGAGCGCCTTAGTTAAGCGATTTGAGAATAAGCGCGCGCTTGCTTCGGCGTATTTAGACAAGCTGTTTAACTTTAAACCGTTGATAAGCGAATCGGCCGCGAACCTTAATAATTTTCTCCAAACTTATCATGAAAATATTACAGCTTTAGAGCTTCTTAAAATTCCGGATTTATCTAGTTTTATACTATTCCAAATATCTTTGCGAAATCTCGACCCCGTGTCGCGCCGCGAGTTCGAACAGACCGTGCCGCCGGGCGAGATACCTACCGCTAAGCAATTATTGAACTTTATCGAGAAGCAAGCGCGTGTCCTTGAGATGTCAGAAAGCAAGTCAGTGTACGCCAAGCCGTCTACACCAGCTTTCAAGCCATCTACGTCGCGTTCAAACAAGGATACGACCACACAACACGGTTATAAACCTACTATGACCGCAGCTGTGGCCAGCATGAACAACGTTGTCGAACGGCAGAAATCCAACGTCTGTCCGTGTTGTCCAATGCCACACGCTATCTATCGCTGTGCAGTCTACAACGCGCTTACACCTGAGTCACGCACTGCCAAAGTCAAAGAGCTCAGTGTGTGTGAGAACTGTTTGCGTGATAATCACACCAGCGCTGATTGTCCGTCCAAACATTGTTGTACGGTCTGCAAAAAGAGGCACCACAGCTCTCTTCACGTCGACTCCTCAGTCACGTGTCAAGGGAACGTTGTGGGTCTCACATGTTCGACTGATCAGACGGTCCTGCTTGGCACCGCGGTCGTACACGTCGCGGACGCGTGGGGACACTTCCATTGCGTGCGCGCACTTATAGACAGCGGCGCTATGTCAAGCTATATAACACATAGTTGTGCGAAGAGGCTAGAATTACCTCGTCGTAGATGCGATGTTCGAACGATCGGTCTAGGCGGGAACCAAGTTGATAACTTTGGTCAAACCTCGCTCGCAATAAAACCGCGACACGATACATCGCCCGTTCTTAATACGGACGCGGTTATCGTCGCGAACATAGCCGGCAATCTACCGACGGTTAGGTTACCTCTTGATATTTTAGATCGTTATCAGAATATCGAGTTAGCGGACCCAGCGTTTCATCGGCCCGCGCCGGTGGACTTATTGATAGCAGGCGACTTATTTCCTTACCTATACGACGGAGATAAAATACTACCGGAACGCCCGGGTTTGCCCGTGATATTAAAGTCTATCTTCGGATACGTTATCACCGGTCAAATAGATTGGCGCGATAGCAATAAAAAGAGTTTAGACTGGGATAACCACGCTTTTTCCGGATTTTCTAGTACGGATAACTTAGACCGGGTGATGAACGCGTTCTGGGAAGTCGAGAACGTACCGTCGGAACAACCAAAGAAACCCGACGACGTATAAGCAGAAAAGTTGTTCGCGCACGAACATAGTCGCGATCCGAACACCGGTAGATACGTTGTTAGGTATCCGTTTCGGCCGGACCACAGTCTCGGCGATTCTCGACAGGTGGCGTTGAGGAGATTGACTAATTTAGAGGCGCGTCTCGACCGCGACTCTCAATTAAAGTGTGAATATCACAAATTCATGTCCGACTATGAGTCTTTAGGTCACATGACGTGTTTAGGTAATTTACAAAACGTGGATTCCAAGTATTTGATCCCGCATTTTTGTATTCTCAAACCGACGAGCACCAGCACCAAGCTGCGTACCGTGTTCGACGCGTCGACAAAAACTGCTAATCACAAGTCACTTAATGACGTGGTTCTAGCGGGACCGAAACTTCAGGCGGATATTAATCAGATATTAATAAATTTCCGATTACATGCTGTTTGTATATCCGCAGACATCTGTAAAATGTACAGACAAATTTTGATACATCAAGACCAACGGCCTTATCAACACATACTGTGGCGCCACTCAACAGATCAACCGGTTCAGGTTTACGAGCTGGCGACTGTCACGTATGGGGTCGCTAGTAGTCCGTATCTGGCCATCAAGGTACTGCATACTTTAGCCGACGAACACGCAGATACGTATCCAGCTGCAGCTCGAGTTCTTAAAAGTGGATTCTTCATGGATGACCTACTATGGTCGGAACCCACAGAGGATGACGCTCTCCAGCTGCAGAAGGATCTACGCGAGCTGTTGCAGAGTGCTGGCTTCCTGTTATGTAAGTGGGCTAGTAATAGTGCTCAGGTGCTGGCCGTGGTCCCTGAAGATCACCGAGAAACTCCGATCGAGTTCGACGATGATCAAGATTTGTCACTCAAGGTTTTGGGTCTTCAGTGGCTACCAGAAACGGACTGCTTTTCCTTCAGAACGATGAAGTATGATTACGAGGTCACAAAACGCACCGTTCTATCACAGATCGGTCGTTTGTTCGATCCTCTCGGTTTTGTTGCACCCTGCATATTTTATGCCAAATGTTTCATGCAGAAGATCTGGGCTCTGAAACTCGATTGGGACCAGCGCTTGCCTGTTGACCTTGAAACAGAATGGCGGGCCTTCGTTCGGGAGCTACCTCTACTTTCCGAACTTAGGCACGAACGTCACGTGATGGTATCGCAAAGTACGACCTCTCGTATTTTCGCGTTCGCTGACGCGTCTACTCTCGGGTACGCGGCTCAGATATACCTACACACGACTTACGACGACGGTGATAGCAAAACGAGCCTTCTCATTGCTAAATCAAAAGTGGCTCCGCTGAAAACGGTATCTGTACCACGACTCGAGCTAATGGCAGCCCACTTGCTCGCCAAACTCGTCAAGTATGTCACAGGTATTCTTCAGGAGCGAGCTATCAGTATCAACGACATCTTGTTGTTTACTGATTCTTCTGTAGTACTGGCTTGGCTTAACACACCAAGCTACAAGCTTAAAACATTCGTGGCCACTCGAGTAACAAAAATACTGGACACAGTTCCCAGTACTAATTGGTTCCATGTAAGTGGTGAGAGTAACCCGAGCGACATCTGTTCCCGGGGTGCGACGCCGTCCGTGCTTCTCTCAAATCCCGAATGGCTTAATGGTCCCAGCTGGCTACTAAGTGAGCGATGGCCAGTACGCGCTATAGATGAGTTCAGAGACGTCAATCCTCCCGAACTAAAAACCTCCCTTAACACTATGGCGCTGGTAACGTCGGAGGAGTCCTCTAATCTCATCTATGAGCTTTCTGAGAGATATTCTAACTACACGAAATTAGTCAATATCGTAGCTCGGATTCTAAAATTCATCACGAATTGTCGCACACCTAAATCCGAGCGCACTAAACTTTCTCTAAGTGACTTAAAAGACGCACGTGACGTCATCATAAAATCCGTGCAACAGCACCACTTTGCCGCCGATATAATCGCGATATCAAAGAGCCTTCAGCCGCAGCAGTCTCTGCAAAAGCTCAACCCCTTCGTTGACCCCCATGGTCTCCTCAGGGTGGGGGGTAGACTTTCGCTCGCAGAGATTTCGTTCGACAAAAAACATCCTGTATTGCTTCCTAAAAAATGCAATTTTACTAATTGTCTGATCGATTATTACCATGTGCTTTATTTACATGTAGGACCACGTACCCTACAGAGTATATTGAGTCAAAAGTTCTGGATTGTGTCCGCTCGTAGCATAGTCAGACTACGCACAAGCAAATGATAGCGTGTTTTAAAGTAAGACCGACAGTCAGGCAACCTCTAATGGGACAGTTACCTAAGTTTCGAACGGAAGATATTCACTCCTTCCATTCGGTAGGTCTTGACATAGGGGGTCCATTTTTAACAAAAGAGTCCATTCGTAGAAATGCTCGCATCACCAAGGCTTATTTATGCATTTTCGTTTGCTGTGCTACTCGCGCGGTACATTTAGAGACTTTATCCTCACTTAGCACAGAATGCTTTCTGGCATCATTTGACCGTTTTACAGCAAGACGTGGATTATGTCAGGCGCTAATCTCAGACAATGCGACGAACTTCGTTTCAGCCGGTAAACAGTTAGCTGAAGTCTCACAATTCTTAAAATCCAACACGGATGATATCTCAGGCGAGTTTACCAAACGTCAAGTTCAATGGAAGCATAACCCTCCAACAGGTAGTCACTTCGGCGGTCTTTACGAAGCAGCCATTAAATCGGCAAAGTCACTTTTAAAAAGAACCATCGGAAGCAGGACGCTAACATTTGAAGAGTTAACAACACTCTTTGCGCGAGTTGAAGCCGTGCTCAATTCTCGCCCTCTTTGCGCTCTGTCCTCGGACCCCAGCGAGTTCGAGATACTTACTCCAGCACATTTCTTAGTAGGCCGCGGATTGTTAGATGCTCCAGAGTATGACCTAACTAGTCTCCCTATAAATCGTCTGAGTAGGTGGCAGGCGGTACAACAGATAGCCCAACAGTTTTGGCGTCTGTGGCGCAAAGATTACCTTCACACACTTCAAACCCGCCAAAAGTGGACCAAAGGTTGTCGAGATCTGAAGGTCGGCGATCTAGTGCTTATAAACTCGGACGCACCGCCCCTTCAGTGGGTACTAGGCAGAGTCACTAAGCTATACACAGGCCCAGACAATGTGACGCGTGTCGTTAGTGTTCGAACCAAACACAGTGAATTCACAAGACCCGTAGTTAAGCTCAGCCCGCTCCCCTTGGAGCAGGATGATTAGAAGTCTCTATTCTCTAACTTATCTTACAAAGGTCAACCCATCTAGTTTTAAGTTTCATATACTATACAGTCCACTCTCTATAATTTACATACTTGTAGTACTAATCTATCTAGCACTACCTAATTTGTAACCTTATATTTACTTAACACTACACCTCAGTGTGACACCCTACATCTACATTAATATTTTGTTATTCAATACAGTTTTCAACACAATATTTATTTATTTCCAACTTGGAATTATAACTGGGAAATCCTGTCGGATTTCGGTGGGGGGAAATGTAGGGACCGCAACCCAAAACTTTATAATACTCGTCAAATATTTCGCTGCACCTATCGTCCTACGAGAAACGGAACGCAGCAAAAACACCCGCCCGCGCGCCGCTGCCCGGCCGCGCCCGCCATTCAAAAAAAGACGTTCGTCGTGTGATCATCGCTCACCTCTGACCGCGATTGGTTACCGCGAAAAAACATACAAAATAAGCGCCGGCGCCGCGGATGCCTCGATCCAGTAAACACTATTACAATAAACTACGAAAACACGGAAGTGAAGTGTCTAAAGACTGATGGTGTGTGATAAAAAAAGCGTGAAGTACTTGAAAATGGAATGGACTTGACGGTGGGTGCATATTTTTGTTTATTTGAGTTCATTTGTAGCTTCACTGAGCCATCGAGCCTACAGCAAGAATGACATTTTCAGAAAATGATGTAGTTTTCTTTTCGATCTTCCATGCCAAAAAGTTATTATATTCTTTTTCATATAATTTTCTAGATTTTTCTGGCAAAATATTGTGAGTTACTTTTGTTGCCAATTCTAGAATATCCGGAGGCGTACAAATATCATCGTCGCTATCCATTTTTAACTTTTAATTTGTATTTTAAAAACAAAACACATTGCGAAACATTAAATTCACGCGTACGTGTATTGTCAGTGAACTTGCCGCCATTAAAATCTAACCAATGAGAGCGCAGCTGCGCGCGCAGGGTCAATCAGGAGCGAGCGCGCGCTGTTCTTTTTTTATTTAATTGGCACAAGATCTTACCAAAGAGTTTTGTGTATGTAAGTTTAGTAGTTTCGACGAAGTTTTCACGTATAACCCAACTGTTTTCAAAAGCCAGCCTAATATCAAAATTTTATACAACTTGTATGAGGATTTTGACATAAGGCTCGCCAGGTTAATTGGTCGCGTTTTATTGATGTTATAATGAGATTTTACGATATCGATGTGGATATTATACCATCATGTGAAATTGCTTAAATTGAGTGTTTTGTTATCTGCGCTATAACAGTAGTAATTATAAGTCAAGTATTGGAAACATAAGTATGCGGCGGTGGATAGGTCCTGCCTACCGCAGATAGGTAGATAGGGTCGGGGTAAATAAAAGTAAATGTAAGGTCTTACTTTTATATTGCCTATTAAGTTACTCAGCCGCACAAGAAGAGCTTTACAAGAATTAGGAGCGGCACTGGCCTGCTAGTCCGTCCGGTGCGATGGGACCCCTTCCCACAGCTGGGAGGGGGAGCGACTACAATTCAGCTCGCGCGCAGCCGTAGTAAGCGGCGACGTGAGCGATGGCCAGCGTCGAGTGGTAGGCACAGGTTGTAGGTAGGTAGGCACTGCAGGTACCTTGCTCCTGGTTTAAGACCCAGCTCCCTGTTTAAGACCTGGAATCAACGTCGGTACGGCATTAGCGCTCGTCCTCAACTTAGCTGATCTGCCAGCGTGGAGCGTCGTGATAGGTAGGTACCAGCGGCTCAGTCCGATGATTACGGTTAGTTAGAATAACCGCAGTCAGCGTACCGTGGCAGAACAGCTTACACAGTTTTATAGGCTCGTATGATAATGAAAACTCACCCCAGCGGGTCTTCCAGAATACGTAGTATTTAAAAAGTGTGGAGGCAGGCGCGTGCGCGTTCAGCGCGCGATCAGTAACTAGTGGCCGAGGCAGGCGATCGAATGAGCTCGAAGCATCGAAACAATAGAAGCGGTTTTTGGGGTCCGTAGGACAGGCAACCCGAGCCATTTAGCGTTTGCTTTTGAACTCACGAGTTCCGTAGGAAATCATTAAGTTTTGATATTTAAGTAGGTATTAAGATAGTAAATAAATACTTTATATTGTATAATTTGTGTAGTTTTTAGTGTAGTATTTAATATTTTTAATAAGTTTTATTTAGATGTTTTAGACTTTTATTATTTCACCTAGATTTAGTAACGGCGCTAGACGCAACGTTACAGTACCCCGCCAAAAACAGTAGGATTTTTCCTATTACAGAAAAATCCGACTTACTACCTAATATCCTAGTACTATTCCTACATTCATATTATCTACAGTAATCTTAGAAATCCTGGGACCCTTACTTACAGAGTAAGCGTGTATTATAGAACACTTTTACTCGAAAATAGCCAAGGCAGAGTTTATTGTTTTAGGCAACAACTCATTAAACGTAGCTTGTTATGATTTATAGGCATTTAGGTACTTATTATTAGTATTAGGTACGTATTTTAGTTTCTTAATATTTTTTGTTTATTATCCTAATTATAATTTAATTTAATCTTAGTTTTAAGTAAGTAATAGTATACGTATTTATAATTATAACATTGATAGCACGTTGTAAGTTAGACAAAGTGCTTTTCTTAATAATCGATTACATCTTATTATATAGTTTTTAATTACATTTTTTTTTTTTTTTTTTTACTGATATAACACAGATTATTATTATTCTTTATAGTTTATTAGTTTAATATCTTTAATGTGCCATGAACCGATCCCTTTACCATTCATATCGGCCAGTTCGTACACAAGGGGTGATTTTTTCGAGATAATTTTACATTTTATATATTTAGGAGCAAGTTTTTTAGAGAATCTTTTATCCTTATCGCTTTGGAAGTAAGTCTTTTTCCAAATTATATCACCAACCTTAAATTCGAAATTTTTTCGTCTGAGATTATATTGACCACAGTTTCTTTCATGTGATTTTATTAATGAGCTTTGTACTTGGTCGAATATTTTACGTAATTTACCTACATTTTCCGCATACTCATCTCTAGGTGCAAATACTAAATCATCCGTTAAGTCTGCATCGACATAATGTGATCCGCACGTTACAAGTTCCCTACCATATACAAGGAACGATGGCGTATAGCCAGTTACTTCGCTTACAGCTACAAATTCGAAGGACGATTGGTACTTAAACATTTTTCACGGTTGTCAAAATCTTCCAACATCCTTTCCTAACTATATTGTTAAAAATGATAGACTGTACCGTCTAATGAAAAGTAAATGTTCTCTAATGAACGAATTTAATTGGAAAGAAGTTGTACCTCTTGAAGCTAGAAAAACAGTAGTTCTCGATAATCATGCAGAGCCTATTGCGGGACATCTAGGAGTCTTCAAAACGTACAAACGCCTTGCTCTAAAATATTTCTGGCCCGGTATGCACGCTGACGTAGTAAACCTACGTCGTAAACTTAACCTTTTTTTTATTTGTCGGTATCGGAAAATTGAAGATAGCTTCCACTTTTCCGGGATCGACATGAAGACCTTTAGCATTTACAGATATTTCAGTTCGTTTCGAAAGAACTGAGACTTATTAAAGTTAATAGTAAGGTTAGCCATTTTAAGTTTTTTCTGGACTTTCAGGAGCAGTGCAATATGTGTCTCAAAATCGGGGGAGACTACTATGACGTCATCAATGAAAACAAATACAGAATTTTCAAATTCCGGGCCATAAAACAAGAGATCCATTAGTCTCTGTTGTGTGGCAGGACCATTGGTCAATCCAAACGGAATTATGACAAAACGATAGGTACCACGGCCTGGAATGTAGAAAGCAGTCTTGTCTCGATCCTGTTCTGAGATTGGAAGTTGCCAGTAAGCACGTGACAGATCGATGCTGGATAGAAAACGAGCGTTTTTTAAGTTGTCTAATATTTCCGAGACGTAGGGTAGTTTATAAGCATCTTTTTTTGTGATAGCATTTAGTTTACGGCTATCCAAGCAAAATCGCAAGGAGCCATCTTTTTTTGGAGTTAGTAGTACAGGCGACGAATACGGACTTTCACAGGGTTCGACAACGCCTAACCGCAGCATTTCGTCTAGTTCGTTGCATAAAATACGCTGCTTCTCCGGTGAAAGCCGGTAGTATCGCTGTCTAATGGGAGGAGATTGCCCAGTGTCAATGCAGTGTTCGACCAGGTGCGTACGGCCTAAGCCACATTTTTCAGTAGAAATGTCCTTAAATTGTTCGACTATATTGTCGGCCGTAATACGCTGTACTTGAGAAAGTTCATCGTATGATTTTAACATTCCAGGCGATTCACTTATCTCAGTAATGTGAGTCTCCGGCTCACTAGTGTAGAATACAGACTTTAAAAACTTAGGACAAATTTCAAATTTTTGCCAGAAATCTACGCCCAGTATTAAAGGGGACTTAACTGAGGGTATTATGTACGCCTTTAGAACGTGAAAATTGTTTTGAAAATATACCGGTAAATTCATACATCCCACGGGAGTAAGAGCTTGACCGCCCGCGGCTACGAACGATTTCTGAATATCCGAATCTAATAGCGTGAGTCCTGATGCAAGCAGGTGTGTATGAGCATTATTACCAAGAATGGTCACAGCTGACCCTGAGTCGAGCAAGCCACATATAGATATGTCACCTATTCTCACAGTTACATATGGACGAACATCATTTACTGGTTTACGGTCTAAGATTGATGCAATGGAATAGCAAGAAAAAAAATTATTGATAAAATTAAGCCATTCTTTCCACTCCGTATCTTTAGTAGTCTCTTGACTCACATCGCAACAATCTGAGCTACCTAGTTTTTTGACTGGCCCTTAGGGTTACATTTAGTGCAATCCGGTGCTTTAACATCTCTTTGCCCGCACTTGAAACAAATGACAAATCGCTCCTGTCTGCACTCTTGCAACGAGTGCGTATTATTACGGCAACGTGGGCAGAACCGCTTACTATTTGCACTCGTATCAGCACTGACAGATGCTACCTGTTCATTTTTGTTAAATGAACGATAGTTTTTATATGGGTAATTATTATTACTGTAGTTAAGTTTTTTAAAGTTTGTTTCTTGCGGTCTTGCGAATGCCAAGTCCGGAGCTAGGGTTTCCGTAGTGACCTTAGGCGGTTCACGAAACTGAGCAGACCTAGTTTGTATTCTCTCAAAGTTGCGACATAATGATCGCAGCGTTTCTATAGAATCTACATTTCCCCCGTGCGCAGCTAGAACATTCGAGTAGCAAGGTCTGATATTGTGTAGCAATATCTCCAGCTTGTCCGCCTCCGACATCGGTGTCGACAATCTCGAAAATAATTCTGTCATAATAGCTAAATAAATGACTATGTTTTCGGAATCACCCTGTGTTCGGTTACGAATTTCCGACACCAAACGATAGTCGTAGTCAACCTGTCCAAAATCCGCAATCAATAGTTTGACTAAGTCATCCCAACTCGATACTTCACTTTTAATACTACGATACCAGTGTAGTGCGTGGTCTGTAAATATTTCTGTTGCATACGATAAAATATTTTTGTGTGAAATATGTCGCGATATACAAAACTCATTTACTCTCTGTATAAATATGCGTACACACGTCTTACCATTATATTTAAGCTTTTGTAAGTCACTTATATGGTGACGGTCGCAGCTAGACTGTTCCGGTACCACAGATATCCCCGGCATAGAAACCGCATGCATTGGGTTTTGTTCCACCAGCGAAGGTGTAGCAACTTGTGAATTAGTTTGAGCTAATTGTGTTAATAGTGTACACTGATTATTAAATTCTAAAAGTGACACGCTAAACTTGTCAACAATGCCAACTGTGTCCATCCGATGCAGCCGATAGTATAAATGATTCGCTAAGGATTTCGTGCGTTCGAAAAGTTTTTGATCAAATTTTTCCTGTAAAGTCCTGGTACGTACACCCAGTTCTTTTAAAGATACTAACATGCCTTCATAGTCCTCAACAGGTTCCAAACCCGATTCCTGTATATCATCGGAGGGTATCAAAGTGGTTAATTTATTAATTTGATTGCGCAGCCTCAGCACGGTACCAGCCGGTTCCTCGCCTCTAATGAGAACTTCATACGTAAGTTCGTTTTTGTTGAGCAATAGAAATTTTATAGGGTGAGTTTCCATTGTTAATCAGCAGGTAGGTATCAATGAAGAAAAATTATAATGATATACAATGTTGAGATAGAAGTAATTAAATCAATGCAATGAAATACATAGTACAAAAACAATAAAATTAGTCACAACAAAATCTAAAATACCACACCTGTGTACAAAAATTACAGTTGAGCAGAAACTCTCGAGTGCTAAATAAAAATGCTGTCTGTTACAAATAAAATCTAACTACGATTTGGTGATTCAATTAGCTAAGTAGATGAATATAGTATGCAAAATTAGTAAAAAGATCAGTGAAAATATTGCGAACCGTTACGTAGAACGATTAATATTAATAAAAGTAACAAGAGGTAGGTAGGAACTAAAAGTATTATTTCGTATTTACTTTTACATTTACCATGCTAATATACGTAACAGTTTACATAAATTACCTCATGAAATGTACAATGAAACTAATGATAACACAATAAGTGGAAAACAATATGATTTATGAGAAATTATTAATGTTAAAAAAATGTAGGTAGGTCACTAAGTGGTACGTACCGGTTCGACTGTAGAAAATCACCACTCGTTCACACGTAGGTATTACTAAAATGGCGGCTGACTGCTAAGTTATTTTAGAGAAAAAAAAATGCTCGATTGCTTGGCTGAGTAACTAAGACACGTAAAGGGCGCCACTGCGGCGGTGGATAGGTCCTGCCTACCGCAGATAGGTAGATAGGGTCGGGGTAAATAAAAGTAAATGTAAGGTCTTACTTTTATATTGCCTATTAAGTTACTCAGCCGCACAAGAAGAGCTTTACAAGAATTAGGAGCGGCACTGGCCTGCTAGTCCGTCCGGTGCGATGGGACCCCTTCCCACAGCTGGGAGGGTGAGCGACTACAATTCAGCTCGCGCGCAGCCGTAGTAAGCGGCGACGTGAGCGATGGCCAGCGTCGAGTGGTAGGCACAGGTTGTAGGTAGGTAGGCACTGCAGGTACCTTGCTCCTGGTTTAAGACCCAGCTCCCTGTTTAAGACCTGGAATCAACGTCGGTACGGCATTAGCGCTCGTCCTCAACTTAGCTGATCTGCCAGCGTGGAGCGTCGTGATAGGTAGGTACCAGCGGCTCAGTCCGATGATTACGGTTAGTTAGAATAACCGCAGTCAGCGTACCGTGGCAGAACAGCTTACACAGTTTTATAGGCTCGTATGATAATGAAAACTCACCCCAGCGGGTCTTCCAGAATACGTAGTATTTAAAAAGTGTGGAGGCAGGCGCGTGCGCGTTCAGCGCGCGATCAGTAGTGGCCGAGGCAGGCGATCGAATGAGCTCGAAGCATCAAAACAATAGAACCGGTTTTTGGGGTCCGTAGGACAGGCAACCCGAGCCATTTAGCGTTTGCTTTTGAACTCACGAGTTCCGTAGGAAATCATTAAGTTTTGATATTTAAGTAGGTATTAAGATAGTAAATAAATACTTTATATTGTATAATTTATGTAGTTTTTAGTGTAGTATTTAATATTTTTAATAAGTTTTATTTAGATGTTTTAGACTTTTATTATTTCACCTAGATTTAGTAACGGCGCTAGACGCAACGTTACAAGTAGAATGTTATAACATTAGTGTAGATAATAGTAAGTTACTTTCTTGTTTGTCTGTCGGTCATTCCTGGTGGAATCTGACGACTTAAATTTCAGAAACTTTCCAATTAGTTATCCAGCTATAAAAGTTTCAGGGAAGCTAAACTATTGATGAAAATGCATTCTATAGCGTGGTTTTTAGATCAATTTTAACCGACATTTATGCTTTGTCTAAAGCATGTTTTAAGTTTTTCGGGTATTTGTCTAAAGAGAGTGACTTTAAACAATAGAAAGTCTTAACTGGCTAAGAGCGGACTCACACTCGTCGGGTTCCGTAACATAAGCGTTTTTATGAAAAACAAATTTATATATGCGGTTCGGAAAATGTGCTATATCTCAAAAACTGACTTCAAACAAATTTTCGGTTAAAGTTTTATTGAGATCTACAGCATTTTTTTTTTTAGATTTTTCACTTTCTTTCATTAAAAGTAATAGAGGGGGGACACACATTTTCCCACTTTAGAAGTGTAAAACTTTCAAACATGTTTCTGAAAAAAAATTGTTTTAAAAACCTCAATGTCATTTTCAACGACCTATCCAAAAACATACCGCACGTAAAGGTTTCATAAAATTTTTTTTTTAGTTTCTGTTTCCATGTATAGGGAGAGCCGCCCGGAATCTTTATTTTTTTTTAATTTTCATATAAAACTCGTAAAGCTGTTCACAGAATACATCTACCTACCAAGTTTCAACTGTGTAGTCTTAAAAGTTTCGGAATAAAATGGCTGTGACATACGGACGGACAGACGGATGGACAGATAGACGGACAGACATGACGAATCTAAAATGGTACGAAACTGCACAACATTTCTACCTAATAGAACTACGCCAGCGATACGAATTCAGAAGCTGGGTAACCCGACGATCCTGTAATACATGTCTAATACATACGTATGTACAGTTTTAATGTGTAAAGTAAAACATCAACTGGCATAGCAATTCGTCTACAAACTACATCTCATGTTTCAAATGAAAACCTACTTCGGTTAATTTACTTAGCTTCGCTTAGCTCTAATACATAGTTGGCTTTGAGTAACTCAGAGATAGTTGGGCGCTAGTTTCGTTTCGCTTATATTCCAATGAGGCCTGTGTTTAATCCGTCATCGGCAGAAGTACGAACGAATGACGTTTGCCGAACACAGCTGATCTCCTTAAAAAAAGAGAGTGCGTATGCCACCATCATCCGAATATTTTTCTCAAAGATTTATTACTTTATTAATGTTATTTCTTGAGAGCGAATCGATTAGCGACATGCTTTTATTCGATTGATGGCTGGTTCGTGCGAGTCACAACTCAAACCACCTTTTGCTACACATAGTAGGAGCATTATATCGATGTTTCGCCTGACTTGTTGACATAAAATAGCTTTTTACCATCAAGGAGAACATCGGCCGGCGTATCCTTACGGTGTCCAGCAACAAAAAGCCCTTGGTATTCAGGTTCATTTTAGGCCTAGCGGATTCACTATCGCACTATATGACATCATCGCTTAGTTACCAGGCGAGATAGTAGTCAAACGGTAAGCCTATCAGCAGGGTTATTCTCAATCATTCGAAAGCAAATTCGAATTCGGAAACTGCCTTTACTTCGACTTGGATCTTTGCAATTCACAATGCTCCGATCGGTTAATTTTGATATTAGAAAAAATCAGTGATTTATTGGAAAGGTTTCCGCGCAAAACAGCTCAGGGATCAAAAAAAGAATAAAATTAAAAATGAAGCTTCCGAATCCGAATATGTTTTCGAATGATTGAGAATAAGCGCAAAATAACTACAAAAACATTTCATTTTCGACAAAATTTCTCACGTGTTGAGATTCGAACCTACAGCCTTTGCTTCTTAAAGCAAGCTTTGTTCCACCTGATCCATCATTAACATATGCAGTTTGGCGCATTTAAGAATAACAATGTAAATCTGCACGTATGATTACGGAACCAAGGAACGATTCCCGTATCCTGTTTTTTTTTTTTTTTTTTCATGAAAACTTTGTTATAGATATACATTTTGATCAACGTATCATTTGAGAAGTGTTTACCTTATAGATTGCATAACATTTACATAAAAATAACCTGTTTTTCCCGTGTCCCACCAAAACCTTTATGTTTTTCAGGATAACCAATATTCTAAAAGTTATTCCATAGTATAAGCTATGCTCACTTTAAGTTTCATTAAAACCCGTCCAGTAGTTTCGGCGTGATGATTTTTCAAACGGACATACATACAGACAAAAATTTTAAAAATTATATTTTCGGCATCTATAGCGTTTAGAATGCGTATAATATAATTTAAATTTCAAAAAAATATTCAATGTACAGTTTTCGCTTAGTTACTGTTTTATTATAGTATAGATTAGAAATTTTTTTGTAATAACTTTATAGTCATATACATTAGCCGGTCTATTAATTTCAGGACCAAGAAAATGAATCTCGCCGGGCCACAAAATTGCAAGCAAAAAAACGAACTGCAGCTGGGAGGATCATTTCTGTACTTCAAGAAGTACAAAATAAAGTACCTGTTGCTTCTACATCCACTATGACTGAGATCTATTTCAAAGTAAGTTATTTTGTACATAATATATAAGTAAGGATTACATAACAAGAATACTAATATGAAACCACAAGCATGAAGGGATTCCCTTCATTTTATATGTCTATATACAAGACCTAAACAGCCCCACTGTTGTCACTGTTTGTTTGCTTCAATAAATAATTTTCACAAGAATAGCACCAGCTATTCTTGTGACAAATACTGATAATAATTCGGTATTTATTATTTGGCTTTTATCCTTCCTAATATTATAAGACTGAAAGTGTGTTTGTTTGTCCTCCTTTCACTTAGAAATACAGTAATGGATTGATATTAGTTATAGGGCTTTACAGTACAGACATAGGATACAATTTATCCCAATCTATGCTGAAGTTCATTAGGTAATAATTGACAGTTTAAATACATACTGAATTCATGTTATAAATTTTCAGGTACAAGAAAGTATGCCAAGCTCGTCAAATTTAGTACCTGCTCCTTCACAGCCACAGAAACAGGAACTGGTTCCTGTTTCTTCATTATTAGTTGATGCTAAAGTGGAAACCATGAAGAAAAGGCTCATTTCGAAAAATAAAAAACTTAAGGCTCTGCGCCAACAACGTACACGGTTAAGAAAAAAGGTATCACAGTTCTCTGAAATAATTTCAGAATTGAAAAATAAATTGAACCAAGATGACGTTCACATTTTGAACAATATTCCGGGTAATAATAAAGATTTTCTTTTTAGGTATTTAAAAAAAGCGCAGGGTTCTTCGGTACAAAAATTATATTCACCAGAGTTAAGATCATTTGCCTTACAACTTAATTTTTATTCACCCAGAGCATACAATTTTGTGAGAAACACATTTAATACAATTTTGCCTCACCCTAAAACTATTACCAATTGGTACAAAAAAATAAATGCTGAACCCGGATTTACTACAGAGTCATTTGACACACTTGAAAAACTGTCCACATGTAGTAAAAATCCAATCTATGTAAATCTATGTGTGGATGAAATGGCTATAAGAAAAGGATTGGTATGGGATAGTTCTGAAAGCAAATACAAAGGCTATGTAGATATGGGCACCGAAGTGTCAGATGATAGCCTGCCTCTTGCAACACAGGCTTTGGTAATGTTTGTAACAGCCATAAATGCTTCATGGAAGTTACCCATAGCATATTTTTTTATAATGTCCATGACTGGTCAACAACGTTCCAGTTTTGTAAAAACAGCAATAGAAATGCTTTACAACATTAATATTTTTGTTTGTGGCTTAACATTCGACGGTGCTGCTTTCAATATTAGTATGGCGACTAATCGGTGTGTGTGTTTTTGTTTTGAAGTCATTGAAGCCATATTTCACTTATAAAGATATGAGAGTTAATGCATTTTATGATCCATGTCACATGATAAAATTGGTGAGAAATACTCTAGGTGATTATAAATGTTTGATTGATAAAGATGGCAATGAAATTAAATTTGATTATTTAACATTATTACATGATTTACAACAGAAAAAAGGTTTACACTTGGCTAACAAACTGAAGCAAGCTCATATTTATTTCAGCAAACAAAAAATGAAAGTAAGGCTTGCTACACAATTACTGAGTAGGTCAGTAGCAGATGCACTTCTGTATTGCAAGGATAATTTAAAATTGGAAAATTTTCGTGATTGCTCTGCTACCATAAAGTTCATTGTAATGATCAACAATGCTTTTGATATATTAAATAGCCGGTGTATGTATGTGCCAGGATATAAAAAAGCTCTGTGTACTGCTAATATTCAAAACTGTATAACATTTTTTAAAGATTGCGAAGAATATTTATGTAACTTAAAGTGTTTAAATGGTAAATTAGTCGTAGAGTCAGGCCGCAAAACTGGTTTTATCGGTTTCATAATATGTCTAAAAAGTGCCATTAATATGTTTGATGACTTGATTATCAAAAAAAAAAAAAAAGATTTTTACCATTGTACAAGGTAAGTCAAGACCATTTAGAGATGTTTTTTGGTTTGATGAGGGCTAGGGGAGGATACAATGACAATCCAAACGTTATTTAATTTCGTACTGCATATAAGAAGAACATCACTCGTTCACAATTAAAACTGCATACCGAAGGAAAGCTTGTTGATTTACCCATTCTTACAGTATCATCGACCACAAATGAATTAAATGCAGTTAATGATAGCACTCCACATTTGAACAAAATGTAATTGATGTTCATAATATTGACGAAGACCTTATTGATAATTTTCTTGATGATGTAATTAACACACCGTTGGACGAGTACACAAAAGAAATTATCATTTATACAGCGGGATTTATCGCACGCAAAGTGATTAAAAAAATTAACTGGTATTTATGCCAAATATTATTCGGCGATCGGCGAAAAAGAAACCTTATTTTCGTCTCTGATCAAGATCAAAGACCGAGGTGGATTAACATATCCCTCACAAGCTATTATTAAACTAATCGAAATATGTGAAAAATGCTTAAAAATCAATAAAACTAATAATTTCAAGAGCTTGATTCAATATGTTACTGATTATTTCGATTATTCAATGTTTGATTCGAGCAATCCAAATCATGACGTTAATCATGTACACTTAATTATTAAAATTGTTGTCAAATTGTATATTGATTTAAGATGTAAACATGAATGTACAGAAACAAATGTAACTCATAGAAATTATTTAAAAAAAAAATTATTATTTCAAAATAAATAAAAAATATGATTCTTTTAATATAATTATTCTTTTATTTCAATTTCCCACATTGTACTACACCACGTTTTTTAGAAACTACAGCCTAACTATGTCCTTGTCCTTAACCAGGGTCCAGGGTACATTCTATCTTCATGCCTAATTTTATCATTATTGGTTCAGCGGTTAAGCCTGGCTAAATTTGATATGAAGATAATACAAAAACAGACACAATATCACATTTATTATAATATAATTGCATACATGGATATTAGAAAAGATATATACGTCATGATAAAAAATGAAACATATTTTTCAATTATCCTGAATGCGGCCCATGTTTTGGTAAGTTTCAATGTGTGCATATTTGCCACCCTATTTAATACCTAATATTCGGTCTGCTACTATTTGTACGTCTGTGCGATATTCCATACAACTTTTTATCCCCCCTTTCAACCCTTTACAACCCTTTTTTTGCATTAATAAGATCGTTTAAAAAACTAAAACGAACCAACTTCAATGCCACGCTATTAATTTTCAGTCCCAATTTTGAGGTGTTTATCTCCATATCTCTAGAGATACTTATCAGACCTCGATAAAATTACCATGGTACCACATTTGGGATATCTACTTTCCAACAAAAACAGAATAATCAAAATCGGTTCATAAACGACGAAGTTATCCGCGAACAAACATATATACGGTCGAATTGAGAAACCTCCTCCTTTTTTTGAAGTCGGTTAAAAAGTAGCCTATGTCCGTTCTCAGGCTCTAGACTATCTGTGTACCAAATTTCATTTAAATCAGTTCAGTGGTTTTGGCGTGAAAGTGACACAGACAGATAGAGTTACTTTCGCATTTATAATATTAAGTTAGGATTCTAGTATAGAATTGTGTCATTTAAATAAGAAATTATTTTAAAGGCAATTGCTAATTTTCAATACATACGCTACTGCGGTTTTCGGTCAGTCTGTACGTGTTATGTTTTTTTTTTAAATAAATTTTTTAAATCTTTATTTATTATTATACTTAGTCATACTTAATAGTGTATTACGAGTATATAATATATACTCGATATGAAATGAAAATATGAAATGAAAGTTCTTTCAGAGTCATAAATTACAGGAAAAGAGGTAAATACAATTTAGACACTATAAAATTAGAAGTTGTTTCAAAAAAGACTTTACCAATAAGTAAAGAAAAAAAGAAGGATTTGATGGATGGATTTATTGCCACTTATAGATCCCATTTTTCACGAATTTTTTAGTTAGTTTTGTTTTGTTAGTTTAGTTTAGTTATCGTTGCAGTGCACTGGGGCCTCTGGGGTGGACTCGGGCAGTCCTTTACAACTGCCGGAGCCTGCTAGAGAAACCTTTGTGTACAGCGATGCGATTGGCATAGGTATGGGTAGCTTATAAAGAACAAGATTAAGCCAAAATGTACATAATAATTGCTGTCCTAATTTACCTATAAAAGATCATGTACGAAAATTAGCAGCCACCAGTATCATAAAAATTGTACAATTATAGTGCAGCTAGGCAACAGCACAAATGTAAAAAAAACTGATATTAATAACCTAATTGAACTTTTATCAGACATTGCCAGCAAAGGTATCAGTAAAATAATAGTGTGCTCATTTCCATACTTAAAACACAGGAGTAGTACTGTCAATATCAATAATCATATACATAAATTAAATTTGACATTATATAATCAGACATGTCGCCTGAGCGACTTTTTGTATTTCGAATGTAATACATTTATGAGTAAGCTTTTATTGACAAAGGAGACATGTCGCCTGAGCGACTTTTTGTATTTCGAATGTAATACATTTATGAGTAAGCTTTTATTGACAAAGGATACTTTGTATCTCAAAAAGACTGACATCTCGACCATTGCTAAGTTATTGGCATTCAATATATATGATCCAGTTTTACATGTAGTAGCGGATCACACAGACAAGCTCCAATGTAGTGGTGTTACTATGCGGGGTAATTGTAGTGTAGTTGACAAAGTTAGTTTAAACTAACGCTTAGGACAATGGGGAGGCCAGACTTAATCAACATTTTCCATCAAAATATACAAGGCCTCTCCAGCAAAGCCAGAATTAGAATTATTTCTCGACTTTTATAAAGTTGATATAATGTGTATTACTGAACACTGGTTTGTGAAAGGTACTTTGTTACCAATAATCAGAAATTATACAATTGCAAGCACATTTATTAGACAGAAGGCAATTCGCGGTGGCTCACTTATATATGTAACTGAAAATTGTAATTTTAAGGAGCGTAAAGACATTGTAGCTTTGTCTGTTGAACAATGTGTTGAATTATCTTGTATAGAGCTGGGGCAACATATAGTCATCTGTGTATACAGACCTCCATCGGCTGATTATAAAATGTTTGAGACAATTATGGAAGAAGTCATGATGAAAGTCTTCAACACCCCGAAATCTTTGATAGTTTGCGGTGACTTTAATGTTAATTTAGTTGAGCAGTCACCGCTCAGTGATAAGTTAAAAAAATTATTTCTTAGCTTCAATTTAAAGCATCTTTTTAACCAGCCGACTAGAATCACTAGCTCATCAGCAACCTGCTTGGACAATGTGTTTTGCAACTGTGAACCTGAGAAAATTGCAATCTTTGATAAACTTGGCTCCGACCATCTGGGACAGAGTGCCACATTTTCATGTAAAACATCCACCAAAGGTCAAGAATACACATACAGGCCCATTACAACCAATCGGGTTGAACAGTTTGTGGATATCATTGACAAGCAACTAATGAACCTAATATTTTCTGAGGATCCTGATGACCTATGCAGCACTTTATCTCAAATGTTGGGTGCAGAGTTCAATAATATTTTTAAATTTATAAGAGCTGGGAAAATTCGGTTCGATGACTGGGCTACTCCTGGTATTTACAAAAGTAGAAATAATTTGTACAACTTATACTCACAAAAACAAATTAATTTACACAATACTAAATTCATAAATCACTTAAAACTATATTCCAAAACTTTTAAAGTGGTTTGTCAGACAGCAAAATCTTTGCATTTTAGTAGAAAAATTAAGCATGCTGATGATAAAATAAAAACAACATGGAAAATCATCAATACTGAAACTGGAAAAATAAAACAAAGAGACAGTAAGATCATCTTAAAAGTTAACAATAAATTAATCATGGATAGTAATGAGGTTGCCAATACATTTGATGAGTTCTTCTCTCAAGTACCCATTACTACCACTCAGTCCATAAATTCTAGTCCCGCTGATGCTTATTCTATATTATCAAAGTGTGTAAATAAATGTGATACCTTGTTCCAGTTCAAACACGTAACTGCAGACTCAATTGTGAAAACATTTAAAATGCTCAAACAAAAGAAAACCGAGGACCTTGTGGGGAATGTCAACCACAGTTCTCAGTTACATTATTACTGTTATTAGCCCATACTTAGCTTTTATTTTTAACAGATGCGTTGATCAAGGTCTTCCCGGATTTAATGAAAAAAAGTAAATTGATTCCTTTATTCAAATCAGTAAACAAAAATGATCCATCTAACTATAGACCAATCTCTATACTACCGGCATTGAGTAAAATTTTTGAAAACGTAATATTAGACCAGCTTTTAACACATTTTAACATGAATGATCTTTTAAATAGCAAACAATTTGGATTTACTAAAGGGCGTTCTACTACTGATGCAGGAATAGGTCTTCTTAAACATATATTTGATGCATGCGAGAAAGCACAAGATGCTATTGGCGTGTTCTGTGACCTATCAAAAGCATTTGATTGTGTCTGTCATGAAACACTAATTTACAAATTAAAATACTACGGTGTTGAAGGTAAGGCACTTGATCTGGTATCATCATACCTCTGTAACAGAACACAGATGGTTGAAGTCAATGGCGTCAGGTCATCTGGATCCCTCATAAAAATGGGAGTCCCACAGGGATCGATCCTAGGACCTTTTTTATTTCTAGTTTATATCAATGATTTACCGTCATTCGTACAGAACCTATGTGATATTGTTTTGTTCGCAGATGATACTTCCTTGATATTCAAAATAGATAGGACTACACCTAACTTTGACGATGTAAACAAATCAATAACACAGGTTCTGAATTGGTTTACAACCAATAACTTATTGTTAAACGCAAAAAAAACTAAATGTATTAATTTCTCTCTACCAAATGTAAAAAGGGTATCCTAAATAGAAGTATATTAATAAATGATGAACCATTAGAACTTGTTGAATCCACAACATTCTTGGGCATCACCCTGGATTCAAAGCTTCAATGGGGTTCTCAAATATCGGTTCTAGCAGGTAGGTTAAGCTCCGCTGCATACGCAGTACGTAAAATTAGATTTTTAACGGACGAAGCCACTGCAAGATTGGTCTATTTCAGCTACTTCCACAGTATAATGTCTTATGGCAATTTATTGTGGGGGAAAGCCGCTGAAATCCAATCAATATTTGTTTTGCAGAAACGAGCTATTCGCTCTATATATAGTATGAGGTCGCGAGATTCACTTCGTGAAAAATTTAAGGAAATTAAAATTCTAACAGTGGCATGTCAATACATTTATGAAAATATTTTGTTCATACGCAAGAATATAAATGATTATAAGAAAAGGTCTGATGTACATAATTTTAATACAAGACATAAAAATAGATTAATTATACCTAATTTCGAACTGCAGAAAGTTAGTGGTTCATTCATGGGGAACTGTGTACGCTTTTACAATAAGCTACCTAAAGATATTGATCAATTGCCTATGAGCAAATTTAAAATCTATGTAAAATCCAATTTGATGAAAAAATCATACTATACAATAGGTGACTATATGGATGACAAAAATGCATGGCCTGAATGCCCCAAGTTCCAAGAACAAATATAAATTGTATTATAATTGATAATATATTGTTAAAATTTTAAAGCTGACATGTACAATTAATTAAAAAAAAAAAAGATAAAATGACAAGACAAGCCCCATAGAGTTTCTTGGTGTTTCTTCTCTGATGGGAGTATTTCCGAAACACCGGTAGATTCAACAGCCATTCAGTTTTCCCCTTTTGTCGGCAGATTTTCTTTCTAGGCTTGACATTTTTATTTTTATTTAAACAATATTATGCAGCTGACAGACGGACTATCAGTTCCATTTGGATCATGATATGTACTGTGATCGGTATGCGTTTCTCTATGTTGTGTTTCACTATTTCACTTTTTTATTTTTTTTATATAAAAATTGTCTGAAGCACTGAAACACACAGTTACATGTATGGTTGGTTTTAACCTACTTAAATTTTTTTTTAATATTCTGACGTAAACGATTGGATGACAGCTGAATGGTTCATTACTTTTTTTTTTCTAATTCAAAGCGTTAAATTCTGCTTTTGCTAAGTTTACGTGATAATTGGTTATGATTTATTTTATGATTTATGATTTTGACGTGTATATGTGCGTATATTTATACTGCCTACATACTGAATAAATGCTTTGATTCTTGATTCTGATTGATTCTATATAATAAATACGGTAAATTTATTAAATAATCTTATGTTATCTAAAAACGTAAAGCAAATGAATTATATTCAGACAAAAAAATATATAATAACATAAAATCTGAATGTACAGATAAAAATTTAAACTTAAAAATGGCTGCCCTGAAAAATGTGCATTTTTGACTTGTTAAGTTATTCACGCTTGGTACGGATATAATCCTTAATCCTTCTCTTCACAAGTCGGAGCGCAGCAGGGAGATCCGCTGGGCCCACTCGTTTTTAACCGAATTAACAAAAAAGTTTTTTTTATGGTAAACAGTAACAGGAAAAGCACGACGCTCGCCTGATGGTAAGCGATGATGTCTACCTATAACAGATTCAGCGGCATGCAACATTCCGAACGTCCAGAATTTTGCATGTCACATCACTGCGCCTGTTACCTTGAGACATAAAGATGCAATGTTGAGTCTCACATGCCCTGTAATTTCACTAGACACCTTGCCATTTCAACCGAAAAAAATGTATAGTTCACGATTAAAAATTAATTGGCAAAGTGGTGGTACCGCCACAGGCGGACTAGCAGAAGTCTTACCACTAGAATATAGGTTCTCAATTCGCCTATTTTTTAATGTTTGTTACCTCAGAACTCTCACAGTTCTTGACCGATTGGAAAAAATATTTTTTTGTTTGAGAGAGAGTATGCTTTCCGTTTGGTCCTTAAAGGGTACACTTAGGTAAAGTAGAATGCATATTTAGATGTAAATACATAGTTGTGTGTCTCATGTGTCAGTGATTGTACGCTTAGCGTGTCTTGTTGTTCTTTTATTCTTGAGTGTTATTATTTGTGTGTACCGTTTACTTATAATAGTTTATATTGTATTGTAATTAAAGGGTAGAATATGTAGGGTAAAATATGTATTTTTATTTCCTTTTTTACTAAATACTTATATTATTCGCGTTAGTCCAACCCCAGAGGTCTATCTGAAAATCAGCGTTCAGGCGAACACCTGAACATTTCGTGCTGAGATAGACCTTTTTAGCACTACACGTATTGTATTTAATAATTTAAGTATACTGAAATAGGTTCATAACTTAATTATTTTCTTTTTTTTACCTCTTTTATTATTTTTAAGTACGTTAACTAAGTATTATGTATTTTCTTTCTTTCTTTGACCTTTTCAATTCTGCCTTTCAGTTCCTTTAGGGTCTCCTTGTGATCTTCACAGACAAGTGTATGATTGAAGTCGGTAAGTATGTGATTGATGCTCGACTCACGCATGTGCGGTTTTTCCTCGTTTGGTGTAAGCTTCAACTCGCTATGATAGTCGTTACGAGCGTGAATGGTGAAACTTTCTCCCTTGAGCATGCAGCCAAGGTTGAGCGATATGATTCCTGTGCCGTTTAGATGGTGTCCAGCACCCCAGTTGGACAGAAAATGCTCTTAGCGCATTCTTCGCAACAGGAGAATAGCCACGTGCCGCGATTGTGTAATCGCATGTACGAGCACGCTCGACAAATAATGTTGACGGCGCGAAAACCTTCGCGATGCATAATTTTATTATAATTATTTGTAATATACATTTAAGTGCAATAAAAATCTTTCATTGGCGACGGACACATTATTTAAATTCGGCTCCCGTATTAACGTAGTTTACCGTACTTACTACTAACTACAAACTTTAACTGCACAAAGACCACGAATCAGACCAGAATTGACCACGGCAAGGGGCTCACCCTTACATTTCTTCGAGCCGGATACTTCATCATCAGTGAAACTACGTGTGACAAAACCGTTCCAACTACCACTGAAACTATCAACATTTACCAACATGGAAAAATTACTTCAAAGGCAGCAAATCATTGCTGAAGACATTGAGAAGATTGAGGTTAACTTTAAGACGGACACTCCCAGCAGGAAGACGCTAGACTATGTCCAACGCCTTGACACTTTGGAGTCGTTGTGGAGTGAATTT
Organism: Cabera pusaria; assembly: GCA_954871355.1. Classification (NCBI taxonomy): domain Eukaryota; kingdom Metazoa; phylum Arthropoda; class Insecta; order Lepidoptera; family Geometridae; genus Cabera; species Cabera pusaria. The sequence goes on from OX940905.1 coordinate 18,938,966, forward strand.
AAAGTCAACCATGCACAACTCTTAACTTTTGAGGACAAATCAAACAATTACTTAACCACCAACGCTTATCAAACTCTACGTCAGACTTATGGAATAACACAGGAAGCCCTTCGGACCATCATGGAAGTAAGAGGGGTTGTTGATCAGACGGAAACTGGAGGACTATCCAAATCTGATGAACTAATCCACCTTCAAAACACCAACTTTCGTGCCCTTTCTCGTATGATTCGCAACATCAACATTAAACCAATAACCGAGAAGTGGGAACTTGAAGACAAACTGCAAATGCTACAAGCTCGTTGAAGGATCATCGAAGACACTCAATGGCAGATTGACAACGTTTTGATAGGCACCAACTTTAACTATGAAGAGCGATTCTCAAAACATGAAGCGAGTTTGAGGCAACCAAAAGAGAATTGCATCACAAACTAAACTCTACGTTTCACCAGCAGCGCTCTTTACCTCCCATTCACAGACAGACATTCACCATGATCTGTTACACGCTATAAAGCTAGACTGGTAATAAAAGGATTTAAACAGGTCAAGGGCAATGATTACAATGAGGTATATGCACCTGTGGTTCGTCACACATCCATAAGATACCTGATTGCTCTTGCTACTAAATATAGACTTAAAATACATCAAGTGGATGCAGTCACAGCATTCTTACAGGGTGAAATTGATGAAGAGATTTACATGTCTGTACCACCTGGCCATGACAATGAAAATAAAGTATGTAAACTGAATAAGTCAATATATGGACTTAAACAAGCCAGTAGACTATGGAACAAGAAATTAAATACTGCTTTGTTAGAAATTGGAATGACTAGATCAAACATAAATCCATGCGGTTACTACCGTATTTTAAATGAAAATGATATACTTTTCATAACAGTATATGTGGATGATATACTTTATTTCTTTAATAATGAAGAAACCTCACAAATGATAAAGAGGAAATTAAAAGAAAAATTCTACATGAAGGATTTAGGAACTGCCAAACATTGCATCGGTTTTAGAATTTCACAAGATGAAAATAAAATTTCTATCGATCAATCCATTTACATAAAAATAATACTTAAACGATTTGGAATGAACAATTGTAAGCCGATGTGGACACCTGCTGATGCTAATGTTAAACTAAAGAAGCGTGAAAGTCAACAGGAAATCCTAAATGTCATTCCATACCAAGAAATAATTGGCTGCTTATTATACTTATCACAAGGGACTCGACCAGACATTGCCTATATACTAAATTCTCTGAGTAGGTACAATAGTCAACCGACTAATGAACATTGGGTAGCTCTGAAACGAGTCATGAGGTACCTGAAAGCTACAATGTATATGAAACTGGTTTATAAAAGGAGTGTTAATGGAAACATTTCAGGCTATTGCGATTCAGACTGGGCGAATGATAATGAAGACAGAAGATCTTGCACTGGCTACATATTTTTATTTCAGGGTGCCGCAATAAGCTGGAACTCTAAGAAACAGCAGACCATAGCTCTTTCTACAAGTGAAGCTGAGTATATGGCTCTAGCGTCGGCCATACAGGAAGCTCTCTGATTAAAACAGTTGGCAAACGAGTTTCAACCCGAACTTAAAGGTATACCATACCAATAACCCTTTACTGCGAATATCAAAGTGCGATTAGTCTTTCAGAAAATGCTGTCTACCATGCACGCAGTAAACATATAGACGCCCGCTACCACTTCATACGAGAGAAGATTGCTGCCAAACAAATCATGGTTCAATATAGACGCACTGGAGACATGGTCGCTGATATCTTAACAAAAGGACTCCATCGACCGAAGCATGAAAACTTTACCTCATCAATGGCTTTAATTTTAAAGCGTCTGCGTCCAGGAGAGGATGATGAAAGTATGGACGCCTACGCTCAACATACTAGCAATGACATAAGTGTGCAGGCACGCACATATATCTCACAAATATAGGCGCGCTCTTTCGTCCTTTAACCTGTGCTCTGTCAAATACGTTGTCGTTTTAACCTTATTAAAATAAATAGTTACATTGTTATAATGGCCTTTGCTTTCATTTTACAGAGATACTAATCAGATCTCGATGAAATTACAATGGGACCACCTCGGAAACGTACCCTACCTATTACAAAAATAATCATTTGAATACGTTATCAATTGACAGAGTAATCGCGTAACATACACAAAAAAAATTCATACAGACGAATTGAGAACCTTCTCCTTTTTTGTGAAGTCGGTAAAAAATAAGGCCATAAATCACTCCTTTGAGCTAGCGCGAGCTACCGCGGCGGTAAAATAAACTTTCGATTTGGAGTATGATATTTAGGTATATTTAGGATTCGTGACATGCACAAGAATACACACTTGAACTAAATTACCTAAATATTACTACACCTTTATGTTAGATCTTGTATAAAATATTAATAAAAATTAATAGCTAAAAGCCGAGCTTTATGAGGGCTCGCGTAGTTTTTCTGCCTGGTAATAATTTTAAGGCAGTTTTATTTTTTCATATTAAATGGCGAATTTGCCCGACACTGGCAAAAAATCTGCCAAACCACCAACCACTCCAACAAATGCATAAAATTTGCCATCATATTATTGGATTATGGCATAAAATTAAAGTTTCTTCCTTCCCTTCTCTTTACTTCTCACCTTCTCATTCAAACTTTTACAAATTTCCAACTAAATAAAATGCATACAAAAAATGTTATACTTTATATAGAAAAAGTAAATTGTCAAAATTCTACTTATATTTCAAAAAACATAAAGATCCTTGAAATCAGCTTCATATGCCAGAGTTAAAATAAAGGTCTTAACTCTGCCTAAATGGCCGAAATCTGCCACAAATGGTCACACTGATTCCAGACGTCATTTGGATGACAGATGTAAATTCTTTAGATTTCCAACAGATGGCAGTTACTAACGTAACCAAACATTATGTTCGCAGCGAAGTTAATTCTTTGAACTTCTAACGAATGGCGTTAGTAGTACAATAATATTATCTTAGAAACAAAATTGTTAATCTTAATTATTTTTAAAGGTAATAAAATGATTTTTTTTACTGATAACACATCTACATGTGAATTTAAATTACTATGTTAAAGCACAAATCAATAGGCCTGATAGTTTTTCAGTACAGTTAACCACAATAGTGCTCAGGTTGTGGGATAGTGTTAGAGCTCGCTTCGCTCGCCCTGATAAAATAATATAGACTTCCCACTCAAAACTTGTAAGCCAAAAAGGAATGAAAAAAACACAATCATACCTACTTACGTACTTTTTTTTGCTTATGCTACTTTAAAACAGTGAATAGAGAAGTGTCATATAATATTATGTCTAATATAGATACTGGATATCTAGTTTAACTTAAATTTACGACCACTGCTTGAGAAAAAAACAAACTGAATATGATGTTGCAACCTGTATCATTATTCTGACATTATCTGTCATGAACATAAGTGAACTTATGTGTTTTTTGTCGGGAACGTGGAAAAGTGTGTTTGATCTCATTGTATTTTTTCCTAAAACTTGTGTTCTTCCGCGTGTTAATGTGTAATAAATGTGGATTATTGACCATTAAGTGCCGGTGAATGTGTGCGAGTGTAGGAAAACTGCACGATATTGAAAAACATGCTATTTGCGTTCTCACCAAAATTCTACTGAAAATCTTCAGTTAACACCACATCTTTACAGAAGGTATGACTTAGACAAGACTTTTACTTGAAAACTGAATGGTTCCTATCATTCCGACTCCTTTTAAGTCGATTCCCGCCACGTCGACTCTCGTTTCGTCGAAGGTTTTTTTAAGGTGAGCGTTGGAACAGCGCGTCTTACCAGTACCCTGATTCTCATTTCAATCGGATACCGTCGAATTCGAAAGCTCCCGATTTTCACGGATCGAATTATTTTCCGAGGGCGCAGCAAAATGCGAATCTCAACTTCAATCGAAATCTGTCGGAAACCAACTTCGGTAATCTTCGGCATTTTCCGATTTTAAAAGCACAAATTATAGAGCATGACTTTTACAGAGGGTGCTGGATTATGGTAGAAATTTTTACGTACATACATGTAAAGTAGTATCATTTTAAACAAATGTAACAAGCCACTTATTTTAGAACTTTTAATTTGTTTTATTTAAAAAATAAAGTTTAATGAGCTTTAATTATGTTTCGGCATATTTTGGCGACTTATTTTGCGTGCTTTGCATTTACAAAGTAAGTATTGACTGAAAGTCTTGCATTAGTAATCTGTCTGTGTATTGTTTAGCTGTACACATTATAGTAATCTGTCTGCTCTGTGGTATTGTTGGAAAAATTAAATAAATCACAAGTTTTGTTTAGATTACAAAAAGTTTAGTTTTTCTTAATCTAAAGGTGAAGCCTCTGTGTAAAAAATCATAAAATCGAGTACCTACACACGATCACACAATGATCAAGGTAAGTAAAAAGTCCTACGTATACATCGTTTTTATGTATTAGCATCTTTCACACGTTTAACTTATCTTTTCGATATGTTTGCTATTTATTGTTGTACAAATACATGCCAAGCGTACAGTGGCTGTAAATTATAACAGCTCAGTAATCCACTACACCACTATATCACTGGCGGTAAGCGATGATGTGCTCGAAAAATGGTGAACATGCTAGGCCTAGAATTGTCCAACTCTCAAGGGGTGTACTGCCAGAAAATACATGCCAAGCGCGTAGTTTATTAAAAATAATTTTAAGTAACTGGCAATATTAAACGAAATGATATAGATAGTGTAAAATATTTATAAAAATAGAATAAAATAGTGGTATAAAAAAGTAATATTGTATACTTAATACCTACGTATAGTTTAGTTTTATAGTTATGTTACCCTACTCGATTATTGTATGTTCGAAAAGAACAAACTGTTGATACTACATAATTTTACCATCTTTTTGTAAACACAGTTTTGAACAATAAATATTATTCTTATTCTAAAACCGTGACTATTTGGTCGTGGTAAACCACTTTTTAGTAGCAAGTCATTCATAACATCGATATTAATGCACCTTAACCACTTATGGAAAACTTTTTCTACTCATACTTATCTTTATTCTATAACTACATAAGTACATTCTTGGACAATTTACTAAATAAGCTGTCCTTTCAATGTGATTTTGGGGTACTGGGTTGGGGTGAATACATGGAGTGTTTGGTGTATGTTTAGTTTTTTATTAAGTATATAGTCTTACTGTTACAGTATTATGATTGATTAGTGACTCCCTATCAATGATTTTAGTTCATTTATAAATTAGCTAGGTATAATATATTATGGTATTTATGTTTTAGAGAAAACAATTGCAAGCCACCCTGGTAAAACAAGCAGAAATATAAAGATCTAAGGACGAGCATTACTGATTTGTCTTAGGCAATTTAAACGAGGATGTGAGATATTGTTGTTTCCCTTAGAAGTATGCCATAGAGAAGAAAACAGACAGTTTCTGAAGATTACAGGTGAGGTACCAAAATTCTGTAATACTAATACTGCAACTTATATACTGATTCAGCACCGATGGATGAAACAAAGCAGGGTGGTAGAGCACTGCGCATCTATCTAGCCCCCACATATCGAGGGCATCATAACATAGGGGCGTATACGCCAAATTGGCCATTATCTTGATTTTTACGTCATCGCACACTTCCCACCGTCTTTTATGTTATATCAAAAGGACGTAAAAATCTAATAAAAACAAAATCAGTAAAGTATAATAAAAAATAGGCGTATTCTTAAAATACTTGCAAAGAGTTGTAACAAAAAGCTGTATACTAACTTAAACCCCTACCGAAAATCGTTTACGTTAAAACAAATAGGCGTATGTACATACGTTACGTACATTGTTATAGCACGTCTTTACACCCGCCGCGCACCTCAGTCAACGCTTGTACAGCAACGAAGGCGTACGTACGTGTATACGTGTGAAATAATGGGACGTGGCAAAAAATGGTTGGATTTAGTTTTAACTAATGATAAAGGTAAGTTACTATTGTTTTATATTTAATAAAAAGTGTGGGTTTAATACTTTTATAAGATGTTTTGCTTACTTTTTCAAGAGCTTGATAATCTAGCAAATGCATAATAATAACATTTAATTACAAACCGGTAGTCGCGGATTTGGCAATAACATGCACATAATTATATCATAATCAATTGAGAAAAGGTATGTAAGTTAGCTTGGTATTTAGCACAGTTTTGCACGTGGTACCAAGGTTGCATAATGGCATACGTGTTTTTGTGTGCAAGTAAGGTATAGTTAAATTCTATCTATAGGTTTGAACTTCAAACCTATAATTATTAATCTGAGTTCTCCGCCCTAGCTCTGATATTGGTGATGGCAAGTGCACATAAATAATTATAACTTAGCTTTCGTTTAACATAATACTTGACTTAAGAAATTTTTCAAGATAGCTTATTTTGGATTTAATATATTAGTGTGATTAATAGGATCATTGTTATAATGGCTAACATTTGCCAGGTTGGTAAGTGAAGTTGTGATTGAAGGTGGTAGGTGCTTGGAATGGTAACCTTAGCAAATTTGGTGATGGTAAGATCAAATTAATTATTTAATTTTCAGGAAAAAAACATTCTACTATTGGCAACGACGACTTCTGGCATAATGACGATAGGAACGAGAATCGAGATTCACCCGTTACCGAAGAACAAATAGCTATATCAAGCGAGTTACGACAAATTTTAGACAATGAAGATACTTCCTGGGAACAAGTGGAATCACCTCCTCACTCGCCAGTAAAAGCGCCTTCTTCAGTACCATCAGTATCTGGATTACAAGAAATATGTTCCCCTCAATATGTATGCCCTCCATCACTAGAAGATTTCTGCATTAATATTTCAAACTCAAGACCAGAACTCACAAATTTAGATTCAGAAGCACCAAGCCCACTATCTGAAATAGAACGAATTTCTTCCACTGCAAACAATTTAGAAGAAAACTTTCAAAGTCTGCCCGTAGTTAGAAACTTGGCTGCAACAAGATCAGAAAACTATACGCCAACCATATCTGATGAGTCATGCGATGATTCAGTAGCTGATCCTGATTATCGTGCCAATGACAGCCCTAGTCTACTTATGGAGGCAGAAAATAATAACTTGCCTAATTCTGAAGGGGAAGCTGTAGTGCCATCAACCTCTGATACTAGAACAGAATCATTAAATAACCCTGAACTTCAAGTAATACAGCGTAATCAAAATAAGAGAAGATGTGAAGAGTCTTGGAAACAAAATATAAGAAAGAAGAAAAGAAATTTAGGAATGGCATATGAAACAAATTCAGGACCAAAACCAGCAAAAAAAACCTAAACTGATCAGTTGTGGTTGTAAAAAACAGTGTGATCTATTATTTCAAAGTCCCGAGGATGCAAAACAGAAACTGTTCGATGGTTACTGGAATCTAGGCAATATTGAAAGACAAAGAGACTATTTTGTAAGATGCGTCAAAAGTGAGACAGCAAAAAGGCCGAGAATAAATGAACCGAGAAGAAAATTCACCTTAACATACACTTTTCTTTTTCAAGACAGAATATGTTGTATGCAAAAAGTTTTTTTTAAACACGACAGACTTTGACAGAAAAAGTAGTTCGCAATGCTTTATCAAAAAAAAGAAGGAGAGTTGGAGGTTTACCATCACCTGATAAAAGAGGAAAACATAGACCTGGTATTGCACTGAGTGAAGAAAGACTGACTCATGCAGAAGCTCACATTGATTCATTCCCAGCGGTTCCGTCGCACTGGTGTCGCAAAGACACTAAAAAGGTTTATCTCGAACCGATTTTAAATCGTGAGAAAATGTACGATATGTACAAACAACGATGCGAAAGTGATGGATTACAACCGGTATCACGGTCATCTTATAAGGAATTGCTTATAAAAAAAAATATTGCCTTTCACTCACCACGTAAGGATCAGTGTTGGTGTCAAAATTTTGATTCACTTGGTGAAGAAGAAAAAAATGCCAAAAGAGATGAGTTCGAGAACCATAAAATAAGAAAAGATTTGGCGAAAAAGGAGAAAGATAATGACACTAAAAAAGCTAGTCAGGATGCCAACATAACATGTGTTAATTTCGATCTTGAAGCTGTGCTTTATTGCCCACTAGTCTTAGCAAAGCCAGTTTTTTATAAAAGGAAGTTGGCAGCCTATAATTTTACTGTTTTTGACCCAAAACGAAAACAAGGGAATTGTTATTTGTGGCCGGAATTCGAAGGCAACAGAGGCGCAAACGAGATTGCAACCTGTCTTCGATCATACATCAAAACAGAAGTCCCGATGAATACAAAACAATTAATATTGTATTCAGATTGTTGCCCAGGCCAAAATCGAAATTCAATTATGGCATATATGCTGTTATCTGAAATCGCTTCAGATGACTGTTTCTTAGAGGTAATAGACTATACATTTTTAGAATCAGGCCATACTTACATGGAATGTGATTCTATGCATGCTGCTATCGAAAGGGCATCGGAGTATGCAAAAATATACGTCCCAAACGATTGGGAAAATGTATTTAAACTGGCAAAAAAGTCTAAGCCGTATATTGTTACGCAGTTAAAACACAACGACTTTATCGACTTTAAAAAAATGCGAGATGCTTTGCCTTCTAGTCTGAAGTCGGTTGATGGTCAAGCTTTAACATGGAGCCGCGTTAAGTGGTTGAGGTTTCAAAAAGAAAATCCCAACAAGATCTATTTCAAGCTCGAATTCAGTGACACGGATTTTAAGGAAGTGCAACTTCCAATGCGCACAAGAGCGTCAAGTGATTTACCAAATTGCTACACTAGACCATTGCCAGTTTCTAATGTAAAAATAAAGGATTTGAAGGAGATGCTCAAAACTGGCCTGATTCCGGCAATATACATGGACTTTTATAATAATCTGCCGTCATCCAGCAGCCGAATTGATGATGATGATATCGCATTGGCCGCATCCAGGGCTTCCTACATAAGGAGAAGACTAAGGCGATAGGTGAAAATATTGCTATCTACTAAAATAATTGTGTTAGATTTCATCTTAATAAATTTTTTTTATTACAATTAATTGAATTTGTTTAATTAACGAACCTTTACCGCCCGCTCTTTCTTAGAGCATACTGTAGAACAATAGATTTCTTTGGACAAAACATAAGGGCGCAACCGCCTTTTTTCCAAATCACATGTAAAAAAAATCATATTCAACAATGGATTTAATAGAAGAGCTAAAAAGTATACTACTGTTCAAATATCTTTTAATAATGTTAAGAAATGTTAAGTTTGCACTGTTTTTTCTTCCTCCTGTAAAGTTTGGAAAAATTCCATACGCCCCTTTGTTATGATGCCCTCGATATGTTCTACTATTTTGGATAGTTTATGAGATATGATATTTTTGAATATATTTTTGCCTACTGCCGGTTCGGCCCACCATTATTTTATGTTGCCTTAAGCAGGAAAAAAATAGATTTTATATAAAATGAGACTGGATAGTTCTACTATTAACATTTTACGTCTCTTTCACATATATTTAGAGATGTGATAAACGGCTTTAAATTGACAACAAGCTTAAACGTTGCGCTTTTTTTAAAAGCCAGCTTAAAATAAGCGATTCGCTAAACGGCTTTTTGAAACTATATGCAGTGCAAGTCACTATTGTTGTGAAGATCGTAAGTATCGTAACGTAATAAAACGGGGGCTTATTTGATATAGTAATGTAATGACGTAACGTAAGTTAATGTTTTTATGGCTTCACTAGGACAGTGTTAGGATATATAAAAAAAAATTACTTAATACAATGCAAATTACTATAAATCAATTAACTTCCCTTCGCACTTATCAACAGGCTTAGTACTGCCTGAAATGAATATCCACACCATTATCTCAGATAGAGAGTTCTCGTTCTCGACATCTTAAAAAACAGTTCACATCACTCACTATAATTACACTTTACAGTTTCCTAACCTATGTTTTGCTTATATTATATACAATGTTCAATTATTAATCGATAATTGAACAATTGATTGCATCATTGCGCAATTTAATGAGCAAAACATCGACTACACGCACTTTTACTTCGTTCGCATACGTTCTAAATTCTAATTAACGAGCATAAAACGAGCTCGTCTTATCAAAATAACAAAATACGTACTAACAAAAATAATCCATGAAACTAAGAACATAACATTACGTTGTGCTTAAAAAAATACTAACAAATCAAAAACGGGTCGTTGTCAGTCGGCCACAATGGAAACAGGCAGAATTTATTTTAGTAGCATAATACCGATTATCACGTTTGGTTTTAAAAAGGCTAACAAATCAAAAACGGGTAATTGTCAGTTTACCACAACGCAAACAAGTAGACTTTATTTTAGTCGCATAATACTGATTGCGTTTCTTTTGAAATAATACTAACAAATAAAAAACGGGTCATTGTCAGTCTGCCTCAACGAAATCAAGCTGCATTTGTTTTAGTCGTATAATACTGTAAACTGTAACCGATCCCACCGATATTGAGTCTTATGTGCATAGCAATAAGGTTGTTATATCAATTTAATAAAGAATGTTTATAATGTGCCGTATAAGCTGTAGGAATAAGGTCATTTTATGGTCGAATATAGTAGTACGAAAAATGTTTTTAAGCGTAGATGGCTTAATTTCGAAAGCGCGCTTTGGCGCTTATTTTGGATAACGTTTTAAAAAGCTATTTCCGATAAAAGCGCCCACCGCTACATATATTAGTTTTTATAATATGTAAATTATACTGATTATTGTCACCTATGGGTAGGTAATTGTTGCCTTTCTGTGTCGGTAAGCTTAGACCTTAAACTACCCTACACAATGATCCCTCGGTGGTACTAAAATGACCATTAGTGGTAGGGTTCAGCCATGACTCGAACTACTCAACGGTAAAAAGACATGTTGCTAATTTGTTCGCCAAGCTAATCCATCGGTACTGAATCACCATGTAATAATATATGTATGTTGTTTGTAAAATTATAATTAAAGCCCTTATGCTTAGGGCTGTTTGCAAAATAAGTATTTTGGTTACTGCTTAGTATTTCGTTAAATTATTTTGAAATATTATAGTGTTTAACATTATGTATTATTGTTTCAGATGCATTACCAAGGAGCTGGCTGCATGATGTTCCATCTTGTCCCTTACCTAGCTAAAACATGTGTCGTGGGTGCTGCCGGGATATTCTGCTAATATTTTGCTTAGTATACTACATTTTAAGAAAGTACACAAACTAAATACTAATAAGAATTCCAATTTTCAAACAAGTGCATATGCTTCTAACATCGCGGCAAATATCGTTTGCGCGATGCAGGATGTATGGTGAACTGTGAAACCTACGCCAGCGCCATCTCTTGATAGGTATAGTAAATAGACAGGTCCTAACCTCAACAAAATGTATCACGGATATGATTCCGCCAGCTATTAGCTCGCGGAATTCTTTACGAACTTAGCCACATGACTTTCTGAATTGAAATGTCAAAAGTTTTCGATCCGAGCAATTAGAATAGCAATTTTACGATCTCAGTCGGAAACGACGCACTTTCCGACTCCGAATGGGTTTTCGAATGATTGAGAATCAGGGTACAGGTCGAGTTATCGTTACGTCGACTGCAGGACGGCGAGCCAACTACGCGATTATTTTAGCTATGTTTTCACGAAGTACCGTTGGAAAAAAGTGCTCTTTTGCGATCAGAGCTTTATTTAATAATTATTATTTTGGAGAGTTTGTTTTTAATAATTTAATAAATTATATTTAACTAAATAATTGTTTTATTACGATTATTAGAGAGAGTGCAAGAAGATAACCGTCGTAGAAATTGAGGTCGCGTCGGTCGGTCGTTTTAATTTACTGTTTTTGTTGCATTGACAACACTGCTGTCATTGTCATTACTGTTATTACTAAAAATGTTCGATACTTGGTAGGTACCTAGTCTTATTATTATCGTGTGCTACTAGGTAGGTAAGTACCTTCCTTCGTCACCTTTGAATGTTAGATCATCGTAACGCCACGATGGTTCTCTTCTCATTTTGCACAGAATCTACTTATGTGTCCGGTGCTGGGCTGGAGGCTTCCTCTATTCGAATCGTGCGGGTGCAGGTAATAGTACGGTTGGCAATCCTACATTAATCAGGGGAATTAAACTTGTGTTTTAAGTGTGACGTTCGACGTCTAGATGAAAGCTGAATGGCTCAATAACTTTGTTTTTTTTTTTGTAAAATAAAAAATTATGTTTCTGTTATATCTATAATTATTTTTATTGAATATGATCTATTTAATGTTATTTGACGTGTGTAAGTGCAAATTTTTAATTTGCTCATATACTGAATAAATGCTTTGACTTTTGACTTTTGTTCGTTAGCCTCAATATTTACCCAAATTAACAAAAGTTTAAATAGAATAGCGCTATTTTCAAAAAGTAAGTTAGAATCACCCCAATAAGTTTGGAATCATCCTCTTTGATTTGACTGAATATCGCTACTATTAATTAACTTTTTACGTGTCTTTTACATGTATTAGTTTTGAAAATATGTAGATTTCACTGATTTTTGTTACCTGCGGGAAGGTTATTGTTGCCTTTCTGCGTCCGTAAGCTTAGCTTAGATCTTAAACTACCCTTCATGTGATCCCTGGGTGGTGCTAAATAGGTGACAATAAGTGGTAGGGTTCGGTTTTGGCTCGAGACACGTAAAAAGTTAGTTTAAAGTAGAGATATTCAGTCTCATTTTATATCTAATCAATTTTTTTTCCTGCTACATATCGCGATGCAACTTATACCTACTTATTGTATCTAAACATCTATGAAAGAATGGGCAAATTTGAAAAATAATGTGAACTAATTTTTACTTCATCGCACCTTTTTAATATGAACCGCAAAGTTTAGGTAAATAAAACTTGCAAAGGTTGTAGCTAGATAAATACAGAAGTTTTTAAAATAGGTATAAAATAAAACTGGCCAAGTGCGAGTCAGACTTTTGTCCCGCACACGGAGGGTTCCGAACTTCTAATCTAACACCAAACCAACTAAGTAAACGTTAACGCAAAGGTAATAAAATTCAAATATATTTACAACTTAAGAATTAACCAATATATAAATAAAAAAATACTATTATTATGGACAGTTACATTTTATCAACACGCTTGTATTAAATCAGCAGCATACTAGGTGCCCACAAAACCAGTCCCATTGTTCTATCGACGCGCCCGCTCCCGCTGCGCTTGCGCTGGCCACCGTCTTCAGAACGACATTGATTCCAGGCGGAACGCACGCCTCTCTGCACCGCGGTCTCTAACACGCGAACTTGTATTTTTTATTCCCTAGCGTTCCCTATTGGATATATCACAACTATTGCTGTTTATAACAGGATAATTTTACCCCAGATCTGGGTAAGTGGTGCACTGAATCATAATTTAATGTAATTTTTAATTGTGTGATTATTAACGGTTTTCTTAGCTTGACTGATTATTTCTTTCTTTCAGCTTTCATTTCATTATTTGCGTACTTAGCACGTAATAGTGGGTTTGATAGCTATTATTAATTTTAATTTCATTTCATGTCAACGCCCTTCATCTTACCCACAATATTTCATTAAATCACTTACATTTTGTAATTTCATTTCTATTCTCATTTTTACTGAAACTTTTGTAATCTCCGTATCTGGTAGTGAACATCCACGGCAATACAGCCACGTACTAAGCGCTTTGCTGCTCATCCGTTGCCGTGGGTGCTCGTGGTCTATGGCCGATTGTAATGCTTTCGCCTCTGGCACATTACAGGGTCCAAGGTCCACATATGGAAGCTGCTGGAGCTCTTTTCTTTGACCGCCCTTCACGACTCCGACTTGAGCCTGGCCATCACCTCTTGAGCGCCCACCTATACCAGCGGCGCGTGACGTCAGGGGAGTGCAAGTCCAGAGCAAAGGAAATGAATCACATTGCTGTATAGGCTCTAATCCACTTATATCCCACCAACTGAGCTACTGTGCCCTTTGGCAAAATTAAACTGTTCACCATTAAGTTTACCCAACCACTTTTATTTAAATATCCAAATAGGTAAGGTAGGGCCTTAACGAACTTAACGGGACACTGTCAGCAGTTCAGCCGAACGTCTGGTTTTTTTTTTATGAGGTGACAATATGATATGAAAAATGAAGTTTTATGATATTCAAGCAAAATTTTGAAAAAAAAAATTAATGATTGAAATGTGCTACTAATGTGTACAACCAATAAACAAGAATTATCAAAACAATATTCTTTGTTTATAATAAACAATTCAACACAAAAAAAAATATTATGTTTCTTTGAAGTGTCTCACACTTTATATTTTTGTAAATTGTTAAACACAATCCAAAATTTCAACGTACCAACGGGACTCGAACCCGCACTGGACGGACTAGCACCTGGACGTGTAATCCGGGGGGGTGCGGGTTCGAGTCCCGTTGGTACGATGAAATTTTGGATTGTGTTTAACAATTTACAAAAATATAAAGTGTGAGACACTTCAAAGAAACATAATATTTGATTTACGCAGTGCAACATCTCTCGTCGGATTTGAAAACTGTAATGATTTCTTCCGAATGATTAACTTACGTAATAAGTAGTCATAGATGGCGCCACCAATGCATAATTGGGTTAACAAATGCAATCCACTACTTTCGTCGTATCGATGTATCGAACCGTGGCTTAATTGGCAGAGCACCTGGACGTGTAATCCGGGGGGTGCGGGTTCGAGTCCCGTTGGTACGATGAAATTTTGGATTGTGTTTAACAATTTACAAAAATATAAAGTGTGAGACACTTCAAAGAAACATAATATTTGATTTACGCAGTGCAACATCTCTCGTCGGATTTGAAAACTGTAATGATTTCTTCCGAATGATTAACTTACGTAATAAGTAGTCATAGATGGCGCCACCAATGCATAATTGGGTTAACAAATGCAATCCACTAATTTCGTCGTATCGATGTATCGAACCGTGGCTTAATTGGCAGAGCACCTGGACGTGTAATCCGGGGGGTGCGGGTTCGAGTCCCGTTGGTACGATGAAATTTTGGATTGTGTTTAACAATTTACAAAAAAAAATGTTTGAACAAAATTCATAAAAGTGGCATATTTTAGGTGCCCAGGTAAACATTTTTACAATGAATTATTTTAACTATATGAACTACAAAATGACTCTAAATGGATGAAAAATGTTATTTTAATGAGTATTATGTAATAAAATATGATGTAGGTAGATACTTACATTTATGTCGGCACAATAAGTACACTTTAGTAGCAGTAAAACCAAAAAAATAATACACAAAAACATATAATTCGGTAGGCTAAAACTATATACAATCTTCCCGAAATTTCACATTAGCATGTCCCTATTACGAGTAATAGATATACAGAAAGAGAATAAAAACAGGAAGGATCAACAGAAAGCCTCCATTTTATCATCAGACAATCTAACCGTACCCGCTATAGTACACACGGAATTAAAAATGCAAATTGAAGGAAATATCAATACCGATTTGATAGGGGAGTATTTTTCTCTTCTAGTATTAGCACTGCTTCATGATATACTTTTCTTGAAAAGAGAGTTTCACAATATCTACCATATTATATATTACATATTATCTACCCCCACTATCGGCTGGAATTTCAACGATGCTCATTGAAAATGCCACAATACACCAGATATCAGAGAAGATCACAGAGATGGTATCTACATCAATAAGTATGAAATCCTTCACCGAAGGCTGCTCCACGCGGAGCTCAGCATGAAGCTCGGCACGCGAGCACCAGCGCGCAATGAGCGCGCACAGCATCGCGCTTCAGCACACAGCTCGCTTCAGAGAGCGCACACAGTCGCGTTGAGGAGAGCGCACACCAGCACGCCACGGACAGCGCGCAGTCGCGCTGCAGATAGCGCGCACCAGCACGCCTCTGACAGTGCGCACAGCCATGCCGCTCCAATGACAGCGCACAGCCACGCCGCTCCGGTGAGGGTCCAGTCGCACTGCAGTAAGCGCACATAAGCACAACATCAGGTCTAAAACACACAATAACCAAGACGTTACCATTGACCGTAAAACCGTAACACGTATTGGGATACAATTTTCCTTCCACCAGCTGGATGTCTCATTTTCGCTGAACAGATTAAGACTAATGTTAATGCAATAAACTGACTGCCTCGGTCACCTGAAAACGCTGTGCGTTATGTGGGATTCATGTTCATGTCTATATCCTGTAGCACAGAAGAAGTATGCCATAATGAACATAATAATAAATCACATAAAAACAAGTAATATTTGTAAAATAATAACTTCCTTGTGTTGATACATTACCGTACCGTTCCACAGGCAGCTAGCGAAGCGTCAATGTACTTACAGCAGTAATGAAAGTGTGACAACTGACAACACTACATTGATACTGCTCGGTCTACCTGCACATAATTATCATGCCCACACGACAGTGATTCTTTTCATTTTAATGATACATGGTGACAAGCCAAACTAGGTGTTCGCTTGATTGTTTGCTATGACGTTTGCCTATATCAGTCACTGAAGCACATAATACCCTGAAGCGATATAACAACACTTTGCTTGTCGATATGACGATAGTCTGCATATAACAATACTGTGACGCTTAAAACTTCCGAACATCACTGCACTGCGTCTGTCACCTTTTTGGTTTGACTGTAACTATGCGTTCGTAAGCACTACGAGATTACACAGTGTTGTTTGTGAATAAATACGTGGCTAAGATTGAAACGGATAATTCTTGCCACCAATATAACCCTCAAATTTTACTACTCAACGCTACGGTAGTTAAGTCTAAACTATGACCGAGTATACACTGTAATTAGCTCAGTTACTTAATACTCGGCTTCATTTTGCATGTAAGAAGTAGATATAAGAATCTTAAATAAATTAATATTTAACTGGCATTGTGATTTTTATATTTGTAATATGAAAACATCTACCTCGAGAAATCATATCATTCTAGGCCTTCAACACTTTTCCATTATACCCGCAATTTCGTGATTAGAACAAGCTCATTAAATATCTCGGACTAACCAGAACGAACACTAACAAGTTACATGGTCTTGATTTGAATCAGTTCCCTTAACGTTGGTTATCAAACTCTCGATCTAAGTTCCATAATTCTGCTGATTGAACAGAGTTTTTTAGGTCAAGTTCCACCGAATTCTGACAAAATTTCAGATATCTGCCAGATAAGTTCCCAATAGGGCTATCAGGCACCGTTGAAACTGGCCCCCATACTTGAAAATGATTTTAACCGCACTGAGGTGTATAAACATATATAGCTTACTACTTTACTACTTTATGTAATCACATCTATATTAAATAAACAGTGTTACTCCAGCATTCATTGGTTTCACTTGTATACCACCCGAACCGCTCCTATTGCATGGCGACCCTGAAATAGGAAGCGCGCACCAAATATGGACCGTGCTTCATAAACATCAGTGATCTAAGCTTGAATATAAATTAAAAATTATAATGTTCGTCGGATTGCTTAACTTTACTTGTATCTACGTGAAAAAAAATAACATAACAATGGGAAATACAACAACAAAAGAAGAGGAGAAAGACGTTCTCGTTATACAGAACGCCGCAGGTACAGCAAAAATTGACGAACTAAAGGAGCATTTTAGCCATACTAACTGGCTACTGACGGCTATTGGATTATTGCTGTTAATCGGCATGGTTATTTTTCTGTACAAGATGTACAAACGTTGCCATACAGAGCTTGTACAAAGACACCTAAATGAGGCAGCGCTTCAGAGATACGCCAGCATCCTTCGTCGGCGTCAGATTAACAACGTCGAAAACGTATAAATTCAAATGCAGTGCGTATAAAGTGCGGCTTTATAATAAAAAAGTGCGTGTGCGTCTTATAATTCTTATCATTTTTCTCCCATTTCGGTCCCCATATCGGATTTTCTCATGCGTTTACCTATAATTACGTTAAAAAGACCTTTTAATGACATTGACTATAAGTTCGTGATTAAGTGTTAAAAATATTACAAGGATTTTCACTAAAATACCAGGTATGAATAGTTATATATTTATGTGTATAATGTAGTAATTGACTGTAACTATATAAATAATTATAATATATATTACATCAAAATGTATTCGTTAAAATATAATGGCCGAGCAATTAAGTATATTTCTGTCCGAATTAATTAGTATACGGACCTATTTAGTAAAAATCGGACCAAGTCGAAGATATGGTAGTATATTAGAAACAAAACGAGGAGAGGCCAATAATGTATTATTAAAATATAACGAGTACCTAGAACATTTTAAAAGTAAATCAGCTAGCTTAACTAAAACTGAAGTAAAAGTTATAAATAAAATTTGTTTTTGAGTTTTCTAGTGTCCTTTCAGAGGTTTTGAAATTGTGTACAGAGGAAAGTAAAGGAGAGAGCTCCTCCTCCTCTGATCAAGGCGAAATAATGTCTGTCGAAATGTTTGATTTAAAAATTGCATTAAATCTATTGCCTGTAATGACCGATGGTGAAGATAATATTAAACAATTTATACATGGTATTGAGTATTATAATACTGTATTGACAAAAACGGAATGTAAAAATAAACTTATTCAGTTTGTATTGAAAAGTAGGTTATCGCAGCATGCTACTCTAAAATTATTGCCAAACTATGAGTCTGTTGATGAGCTAACAAAGGACATGCGTCGTCTATTATTGCCACCTAAAAGCTACACAGCTATTCAGGCGAAATTACATCAATGTCGGCAAAATGATAAGTCAATTTCCGACTTTGGGAAAGAGTTATCAGAGTTGTTTGTTAACCTCACGGTTTCGCAGGCCGACTGTAACTCAAAAAATTATAATATTTTGAGACCCTTAAATGAGAAACTCGCAATAAAACGATTTGCCGATGGACTGCGTAATCGAAGGTTAAGTACTATAGTAGCGGCGCGTAACTTTTCTTCCTTATCAGATGCGATCCAAGCAGCTCAAGATGAAGAGGTTACCTCACCAGGTACTTCTGCAGAAGTCATGGGTATGTATAGACAAAACTCTCGAGGAAACAACTTAACAAGAGGACATCGAAGTCGCAGTTATCACCAGCGTGGTTTTGTGAACTCCAATGCTAAGAGTCGTACGCAGAGCTACGCTTCAAACCAAAACCAGGTAAGAAATAATTATTATTCCAGAAATAATTATCAAGCTAGGGGTAGATTCAACAACAGAAACGAAAATCGAGGTCGTGGTTTTCATAGCAATATTCACATTATGACAACAGATAACGAAGTTTCTAGTGATGATCCTAATAAGGAATCGCTGAATCATTTTTTTCGTGCCTAACTATGTTTTATCGTGTAACAGCTTAAATAAAGTGTCACTTAACATCGGTGAACATAAACATAATTGGCTAATAGACACCGGGGCATCAATATCAGCCATAAAGCGTGACTGTTTGGATAGTTTGCGAATTCCATTCCATAAAGAAAGGATTAGCGTAAAAGGAATTGGTGGAGATATTTATTCTGAAGGCGTGGTCTATCTTTCATTAAATTGTAACGGATATATCTTTATGCATAAATTGTATGTGTTTAATAGTTTGCCATGTCGCACTCATGGAATTTTAGGTCAAGATTTTCTCAAAAGCTATAGGTTCCGTACTATGTAATAAAGACGGTCGCCCTGTAGCTTATGCCAGTCGTTCTCTAAATAAGGCTGAAATAAATTACCCAACAATTGAAAAAGAGCTTTTAAGCATTGTATGGAGTGTGAAATATTTTCGACCTTATTTGTATGGACGAAGATTTAAGATACAGACCGACCATAGACCACTTGTTTATTTATTTGGCATGCGTGATCCATCTAGTAGATTATTAAAATTCAGACTTCAATTGGAAGAGTATAATTTAATTATTGAATATATAAAAGGAAAGTCAAATTCGGTTGCAGACGCATTGTCACGAATAAATATAACTTCAGACGATTTAAAGAGCATGAATGAGGGAATTATTAATGTAATGACTAGAGCCCAACTTCGTAAAATGAAGACTTGTGACGAGAGTAATAAGTCCAGTAACGTTTCGGTTGATAATATTGATACAAACTCAAGGCCTGATCAACAAAGAGTTGTGGAGATTATTAAAAAGCCGAATAACTTTACTGAGCTTTCCTTTATCACAGAAAATAATTTAAATTATAAAAAAAAGTATTTTCATAGAGAAAGGAAAATATTTTTCTTACGTGCCCAGTAAGTCTACTATTTACTTACAAACAACTTCTCGATCATCAATATCGCGAGACGACTTGGTGAGAGATTTGTTATTGATATGTAAAAGATTTAAAATAAAGGAAGTATGCGTACTTAGAAAAGAAAATAATAAAGAGTTTATAGACGGGCTTATACAATTAATAAATAATAGTAAGGTCTGGTCCGGACCAAGGTTATGTATAGTGAGAGACGTTCAAAGAATAGATAATCTAGATGATAGAAAGGTAATATTGAATGATTTTCACTTGTTGCCTACGAGTGGCCACGCAGGTATCAGGAGAATGTCAAATAATATAAAAAAGTTTTACTTTTGGCCTAATCTAGAAAAAGATGTCGCGAATTATGTTTCTAAATGCGATTTATGCCAAAAACAAAAGTATTCTATACCTATTAAACAAAATATGGTAGTAACATCAACTGCTAATTCAGCGCTAGATAAGGTATTTTTAGATATACTAGGACCACTTCCAAAAGACGCAAATGGTTATATTTATGTTCTCACGTTACAATGCGAACTATCTAAGTTCACAGAGGCGTACCCCCTGCACAGCAAAGATGCGGTAAGTGTTGCTCGTGCTTTTGTCGATAACTTCGTTTTAAGGTATGGCATACCTCGTGAAATCGGAACCGATAGGGGCTCCGAATTCATCTGTTCCACGATGACGGAAGTATGTCAAATCTTACAAGTTAAACATCTTACTTCGACAGCGTACCATCATGAGAGCATAGGAGCTTTGGAGAACACACACAAAACTATGGGTGCGTACTTAAGGATTAATTGTGAGAATAAACCGAGATTTTGGAACAGTTACCGAATTGGTGTTTTGCATACAACAATACAGTACACACTGAAACAAAATATACACCACACGAGTTGGTGTTCGGTAAACGGTGTTTACTGCCGTGTAATTTTACCAATGGCGTTATTGACCCTTTGTATGCTCATGATAACTATGCCTTAGAGTTAAAATATCGTCTTCAAGTAGCTCAAAAACATGCTCACGATAATCTAATTCAGAGTAAAATAAAAAGAAAAAATAAATATGATATGTTAGCTAAACCTGTGTATTATAATAAAGGTGACAATTTGCTTGTAAAAAATCCATCTGGCAATAAAATGGATCCATTGTATTTAGGGCCTATACAGTAATAGAAGATATGGACTGTAATGTAAAAATTAAAAAAAAAAATAATAAAGTAGACATTTTGCATAAGAATCGTACTAAGCCTTATAACATGCCTATTACATAAGTTTTATAACTAGTTTAAGAATATGTATAATCCTAGTTTCTAAATACAATATTATATATTTTAGTGGAAATGTATAATCTTACCTTGTAGTAATCATACTCTCTACGTGTAAAAAAAAGTAAAATTGTGTAATTTTCTTTTTTTATCTTTTTGGGGGAAGATGAGGTGTATAAACATATATAGCTTACTACTTTACTACTTTATGTAATCACATCTATATTAAATAAACAGTGTTACTCCAGCATTCATTGGTTTCACTTGTATGCCACCCGAACCGCTCCTATTGCAGCACAAAATACGCCAAACCAACTTATAACGACATACAGAGTAATAACTATGACCCTCCGTGAGTGCAACAGTAGATGCAAATGTTAACACAGCCCATAGGTTGCTGCTCAATAATATGACGACACTTTATTTGACGGTAAAAAATTACTCGTACCTAAATGTTTCGGGATTGCCCAGTTATTTAACACGGTCAACTTCTTTGCATAGTCGAATAACAAAACGAAAGTAACATTGTAATAATAATACCTGTATCCACACCAATCACACTTGAATAATTCAATCCGCCGTATTTACTTGCAGACGGGCATTATCAGCTATGTTTCACGGAGTGGCACACAAAACTATAAGTTGCGTTAAACCACTACCACACACTACTGAATCCACAAGTTTCACCATCACTACTACGGGTGGGTAGTATTAATATGTATCCACTTTTATTTTTAAAACGGAAAACTTTTTTAGCTAACTATCCACAAAACTGTCGTTAGCTATCAATCGTTAAATATAAGCCTGGCACGTACATAAACTACACTGAATTGTAACAACGACAAGCAGAACTATTTTACTCAAACATCGAAAACCAAACGCACTGCAAACTACCGCTAATGTTAGAAAATGTGAAGTAGACCAATATTACAACGTTTGTTTTTGATACTTATTGGCTAAACACTCAAAGGTACTTATACCAACACGATCATATATCTGTCACGACGACAACACGTCACAGATACCTACGTCTCGCTCTTTTTAATCGTAAGTAAGTTAGGGTAGTCGGTTTTTCCGCGTATAACGGTAGTAGCCGTTGAATTCATCACTTAATCCTCTCACAATATTCAAACGCAACAAGAATCGTCTTGCATATTCGGCATACGTCGGATAAGTATCCAAGTTAGTGCAAATGACGTCAAAAAGAATGTTTGCGATATCGATTCTTCGTGAGCACAACGGTTAGAACTAGTTTTTAAAATTTAACCACGTGCGATCATTAGTTATCCAGTTATTTAACTAACTACGCACATAACCCTTAAGACAATTGGCCATTCTGGATCGACACTCGTTTGTCATCCCATTTATTAATATCGCGACCTCTTTCTACTTTTTCGCACCAAGTTCGAAATGTAATGTATGTAATTCGACTCGCTGTTTCTCGCGTGCTTGTATAGGTTTCGATGACTCGTCGTCTTCAAGATGGCGCCGGAGTCGCTAACAATATATATATAATTAAGTATCTACGATATATGATTATTGTGACGTAGACGAAGAAGCTTAGTTTATCGTTAAAAGTTGCAATGTAAGTGCCTATACATTTATTATCATGTTTAAATTATTTTCAAATGTTTAGTTCATTTTATTAACAAGTAATAAAAGCATGTTTTAATTTTATTTATTTAGGTACCTATTTTTTTTTTTGAAGATTTAAGTTCTGAGTACGTCCCATCACATTAAAACTTTTGACATCTAGTGTAGGGTAGCTGAACTATGTAGTAACATCAACATCAACCTAAGCTAGTAGTTTTGCTATTAGCCGATAAATGGAATATTGAGAAGTGGGCGGAGCTTAACAACCCCTCAGTGCCCCCTCATCCCGCGTCGTTTCATATGGAAATTTAATTACCACAACTCCTCTTTGTATTAGCTTCGTGTTTGTGAGTCTGTTTGTTACTCAGTCACGGGAAAATGGCTGAACAGATTTAAATGAAATTTTGCAGTAGATTATGATCTGGATTAACACAAATGCTTATTTTTATCCCGGTTGGAAATTCGAATTACACGTAGATAAAGTCGATAGCGTAGGACTAGTGATTGTAAAAACGTAAATAAAAGAGTTATATTGTTTCGTGGAGTCAAGCGCGGTGAGCTATATCTCGGGAACCAATCCATCTACCATAATGTATTTGGTGTCATAATGCAGCTAAATAAATAAGGTATTTAACCTCTCTAGCCTATTTTATCACAACTCATGTCATTTTCCTTTAAATGGAGCAAGAAAGAAATAACTGTATCTGTTTTCATGATTTTATAATATGTTGAAGGCTGTATTTAAAAAACTATAAATCCTACCACTATACATTTAGTATTGTTTTGTAGGTAATTTATCGAACATGATTTGGTACTCAGAACTCCTCAGTCCTACCGTTTTTGTACAAAATTAAGAAAACCAGAATGAGGGAGATAAAAGGGTGGGTCCCCCCACTCACTGCCTCCCGGCAGTCATTTCTCGACTTGTTTCCATATCGTAATTGAATCACATATACGAAAGCTACATGCATGCAAAATTTCATGCTTTCTTCCGGATGGGACCGTAAAAAAGATTTTTGTTAGGACAAGGAGCCGTACTAATATGTGACTTTACACGAGACTATACCTACTAAAATTGAAGTGAAACGCCAGTTATATAAAAAACTAGAAGTGCCCCGCGGCTTCGCCCGCGTTAAAAACTTCTTTTATTTACTTAAAACTTTTCTTTTGTAAAAACGATTCTATCATTAAATACATCAATATGAATTAGCCAAATCGGTTCCCCCGTTTTCATGTTATCGCGTGACTAAGGCAATTCGGGATTCATATTTATAAAAACCGAAAAACCCAAATTTTCACTTTGTCACCTACCCCATTTCAAAAAATCCTACATCACGTACTTTATTTCATCTTATTTCGCCATACAAACTTTGAATCCCCGTTCCGTATCCGGGAGGAATTTTTAGAAAATCCTTTCTACATTCTAAATTTCAGCGCAATCCGAAACAATAATGATTTTTAGACTTTGTTACCCCATTTCACCCTCTTAGGGGTGGATTTTCAAAAAAACGTGAAACACGTATTTACTTATTTTTTTACTGGAGCACTTGTGTGTAGTTTCGGATAGAAAAGACTATCTAATCTTGTTTCTCCATACAAACTTTGAACCCCCATTTCATCCCCTTAAGGGGTGAATTTTGGAAAATCCTTTCTACTAGTACGTAGGGGTGTACCCCTACGTACTAAGACAAATATACCCTCCAAATTTCAAGTCTACGACCAGCGGTTTAGGCTGTGCGTTGTCTGTTAGTCAGTGAGTCAGTCAGTCAGTTAGTCAGTCAGTCAGTCAGTATGTCAGGACTAAGATTCTTATAGTATTAGATTAACATTCCAAGCCTATGTTCGCGGCCTTAAAGAGCCCCTAGGCTCACGTATCCGGTGCAAGCGACCGGACATAATAGAAAAAGCGTTAGAATTTGTACATGAGGAAATTAACACGATGAACTTACAGCAGCGTAACCATCAACTGCAGGAGCGGAGAATGCTGTCTACATCTTCGTTTCTTCGTTCCTAGGCAACGATGTTATTTTCTTCATTTATAGTTCATTCATTTCATTTCATATTATTCGTAACAGGTTTTTATTTGTGTAAGTAAAAAGGAACGGCACAGCGCCACACAAAACTGCGTACGCGTAATCTAATAACCATTTTGCGTTCCGTCTTACATTTTTGAGAAAAGGAACGTTTCTTATCACAAAACTGCTTACGAAAAATAACTGCTTACTTTTGATCCGCGAAACTACGTAACCAGTTATGAGCCTCGTAAGCAGTTTCTAGAACCGCTTACGTTAAATAACACCCACTCCTATTCTGTACATCTAATATTAAGAATGTGTAAAATTATTTGTTATTACGTAAATGTGTGAACTTTGAAAACTATATGTTGTAATAGTCATAAGGCGTAGGCAGGGCTATATTATGATATAGCCCTGCCTACGCCTTATGACTCTAAAGAGCCCCGTTCATTCAGCCTGATAGTACCAAGTAGTCAATACATAGCAATGACCAAAGACAAGTCCCACTATTGTAACATGACCTAGAGAAATGCAAAACAGTACAACCAGGAACATTTATTTGTAACATAACCAACGTATACGCGGTAGACGCCAAACCAACCTGTGAAAGTGAACTAATGTCAAAAGTGATCAGTGAAATCCCGGCACAGTGTGAAACAAAATTTATTCTCGGCAATATTGACATTTGGAAATCATTACAAAACAATAAGTGGCTATACATACAAACCTTACCTAACAAAGTTTCTATTGATTGTGTTAATGCTCAACTATTCGAAACAAACATTTTAGGTACTGGTATAATTACCATTCCAGACGGGTGCACTTGATTTTGTAAAAGCACCACACTGATGCCCATGTATAATATTTTAAACATAACGTCACCTATCAATCATATTCCTAATTTTAACCTGATTGACGACACTTGTTGTCCCCTTGCTAAATTTAGTGATTTGACGAATGATGTCTCCTGTTCAACTACAAAATATAGATAGATCTTAATGAAATAAAATATTCAAAGAATAACATTGTTACAGATACACTATTAAAAGATTGGAAAATATTAGAAGATAAACCACACATTATCAAATATGGGACACATTATTCCGGCTTTATAATCCTCTGACTAGAGCGGTTGCCGAAAGATCTTCCTCGCGAACTCGTTATAATTTTCTATTTCACATAAATAAAAGTCGTGAGTTTTAAAATTAGGTTTTTTTTTCAAAAAGCTAAATCCTAAAGCTCGTATAACAGTACGTAGTAACTATTATATAATCTGTGCCTGTGGGGGTAATAGTAGATTGTAGAACAAGGGTGCAAAATAGTACTTTTTTGCGAGGCCGCTTTATTAAATCCAGAGCGGAGCGAAGGATTCTGGAGTAGATTTAAAGTACGTCGGCCGAGAGAAAATAATGTTGCGGCCGAGTTATACACTCTGCTTTGCATCACCCTCTATGAGAAAAGGAAATAGTTCAAAGGCTCATCATGTAATTTTTTTTTTTTTTGCTTTTCTGCGGGGGTAATGAAGAAAGCGCGCAAGACCTAATCAGTTTGATGTTTATCATCATCATGTACTTACTGTATTTATTCCTGGTATTTAAAGGCGGAGGGATTAAAATTAGTTTCATTGACGGGTCATAGGGATTAACAAGGTTGAAAAGTTAGGAATGGCTGCTTATCGTTCTAGGTTATACTTTAAATTAATTTTATTCATTTTTTTTTATGTTATTGCAGGTTAATCAAAAACAGGAAATTGAAGCAGGGATGATACCTTCAACTCAAGAAGAAACAGTTTATACAATTTTAGAAAACAACAAGTTAATGATGCCTTGGCTATGTTTATTGTAAACCAAAATGAACGAGCAGTAGTTTCACTGGCTGACGCTCTGTTGAAGCTACAGCATTTAAAATAAAAATTATAGATAATTTGGAAGAATTTGAAATGATGTTATCAGACCGAAGAACCGAGACCGAGAAGTAAAAAAATAAGTGGTCCCCATACAAATAACTTGTAATACGCGCTAAACAACCGGCCATGTAGCGACGCGGTCGGTCCACCGTCGGCCCAGCCAATCAGCATCACGCTCTGACGAATGGTACAAAATAATAAGCGGTAATTTCTTTTGAAAATAAGAAATAATATTTTTAAGCATAACTTTGTTAGTTCAAACTCTTTGTACCTTAAAAGAAAGTCCAATGTATATGTATACCAAGGTCAAGGCAATAGCGATGTCTTAGTTACCGATATAAGTATGTATTGACTAATTTAAGAATGCTGGTTGAACTCGCTCACGCCTTGCACTTATACGCAAGCGGGGTACAACTAGAGGCGCGCGCGCCCGATGCCCGCGCGGCTCACGACTTAAAATGCGAACGAGCCAAAGTATGTTCTTAGCGGCGCTCATTCGCGCCAGCGTCCTCGTTATGCCCGGTTGTTAAGCGGAAACCCACCTATTAAATTGCGTTTTATGCTGCGTCGTTCGACTAAATTTATTTGAGTTATAGCTGGAATAGTCCAGATATAAATTATTCCTTTATGGTATTGTACTTAAACGGTATTTGTGAGTTAGATTTGAAATAGGATAATATAAATACTCAATAGGATATAAGTAATGATATTCAATCTCAATACCTGCCAAGTTATCTTTACAAAAAGTAATGATATCCTCCCACCAAAACCATAAATGTAAAAAAGGAGAGCCAAGTTCAATACAAAAATTATGCTTGGCTGTGGGCTTCGCCGCAAAAAGAATGGAGATCTAAATGAGTGCCAAGTTTTATGCAAAATGAAATATGTATTTATAGGAACAAAACAACATTATGAACAAGTATTAAACTATATTTCTTTGCTCTATTGGATAGCTATAACAATTGCTGTTATATAAAAATGTGAGATCTTAAAGTTGGTTAGATTTGACTAAGCCAGTTTTCATTACATCAGTAATTTTATAAAGTTATTCAACATTTTAATTCTGATTAAAACTGATTGGGGTATGGCATTTGTGAACCTACTATACTAGTAAGGAAGGAATCAATCAACACATCGCCAATCGCAAGTATTAGTATTTAAGTATCCCTATTTTACGTAACATAGTTACGTGCTTTAATTAATGCTTGTCGATTGGTAATTTAAGCAACCAATTCATCATCAGGTGAGGATAAACTCACACCTTTTAACGCCGCGTGTCGCGAACAGTTGAACGGACAGGATCGGGAATTCACGTCAATTTGCATGCATCCCAATCTTCCAGGCGTGATCTTACCCATTTGCAACCCTGGTCGTTAACAGCCATACTAGTTACTAATATAATTTTTTGGTTAAAATTATCATAATACTAAGCAGAAAACAGAATAATCACCATGCCTGCATCATTTTTTATTATTAAAACTGATGGGTATAAATTATGGTTAGGTTGATTTAAGCAATTTATTGTCATTATCATTATTAACAGCCAGTATTCGTCCACTGTTGGACATAGACCTCTTTTATTTTTATATCATGCATAACAAGATAAATATCCATATAATTTAAACAGTGACATAATAAAACTGAAGGAGGACTGTATAGCAAGAGCTGAATTACAAGATCAATATTCAGACAGATTCAAGGTAGGTGATCACTTAAGCGAAGACCATAAAGTATGTTTGGATGAACTGTTGGCTCGTTATGATAACTGTTTCTCTGGTGAGGGAATGGCACTAGGAAATTGTGGTGTGGAGATGAGCAGCTGCAAGTTGATAGAAAACAAAATAATTAACTATGAACCGTACCGAATTCCCTTTCACGAGAGAGAGATAGTGAGGAACATTATTGCTGAGTTGCTGAATGCCGGGATTATTGAAACATCCAAATCTCCTTATGGTAGCCCTGTTATCCTCGTAAGGAAGAAAGATGGAGGATATCGTTTGTGTGTGGATTATAGAGCACTAAATAAGATCACAGAAAAGGAATGATATCTCTTCCAGTTATACAAGACTTATTGGACAGGTTAGTGAACCAGTCAGTATTTTGTTGTTTGGATTTAGGCAATGGTCACCATCAAATCAGAATTGCAGAGAGTGCAAGGCCTTTTACAGGGTTCGTAACGCCAGATGGTCATTATAAGTACAAAATGATGTGTTTTGGACTTTGCAATGCCCTAGCAGTGTTTCAGCGAGCCATGAATGAAATGCTTGAGCCAGTAATTATTGTGCTGAAGTTTATATTAATGATGTCATTTTATGGGGAAAAGACACGGAAGAGTGCCTAATTATCTTAGATACGGTACTACCTTGATTGGAAATGCAGGTGTAAAATTAAAGAAAGCGAAATGTTCATTTCTAATCAAAGGTGTTGAATACTTGGGTCATGACATATCCGCTGGTGAAGTAAGACCCTCAACTCACAAGATAACAGCTGTTTCCAATTTTAGAACGCCTACAAATTTTCACGAGCTGCGACAGTTCCTCGGACTCGCCAGCTATTTTCGCAAATTTGTCAAGGATTTCGCGAGTATCACACGACCGCTCACCACACTCACTAAAAAGTCCTGAGCAAGATCAAGCTTTCCAAACCCTGAAGAATATACTTACTTCAGATCCTGTGCTGGTAATTTATCATCCGGACAGAGAAACTCAAGTGCATACTGATCTGACTGTCTGTCTGTCTGTGTCCGTGTGTCACCACCGTTTTTTCAGGAACGGGTGGACCTAGCGAGTTGAAATTTATAACAGATACTGAGGTCTATAGTCCCTAGTAGGTGTATAAAAATCAAGGTCAATCTGAGTCAACACGATAAAAAGATATGGGCAAATTTTAATTTTCGCGACAACTTGTAAGTACCGAAATTTACCTTAATTTTCAATTTTTTTTATTTTTCGTAATTTTTCCTTTACTTGTCATTTGTGTTCTTTACATTGTCAATTTTGACAATTCTAGGTCAACCGGAAGTACCCTATAGGTTTTGGGTCGAAAACCAATAGGGTTCTTCCCGACCTAGAATCATGAAATTTGGCAAGAAGCAAGGTCTTACAGCACAAATAAAGGAAAAATTCCAAAAGTAAATAAAAGTTAAAAATTAAAGGGTGTTTCCATACACACATAGTTAACGCCAATTAAGATAGACCTATGAGATATATTAGCGCTCATACAATTTAGAGGTCTAGCTTAATTGGTACCTACCGACGATAATACGAAAACCTCGGTGGGCGACTCTGACAGTTTTATGACCTAATTTGTCACTATGGATGACCCTAAGGTTGAACTCAATATCCTGAGTTGTTAAAGACTATGAAGTATTCTGTGGTTTTAGTCACAGTATGGTAAGGTAGACTAAGTTGTACTATTTTAATGTTTGACTCGGTCTGATGCATAAGGCTGTTAAAACAAAAAAAATTATGTAATATTTTCTACAAAGTAGTTAAGGTTGCGCGAGCTCAGCGAGCGCGAAAAATGTTTATGACCCTGACAGTTTTATGACGTCATAACCTTTAGTTCTCTCTTCTTATTAACTCGATATCCTCTATTGTAAAAGTCATTAATAATGATGGTTAGGGTTATACCAAGTTGTGCTATATAAGTGTTTGCCAAAATTAAAGTGTCTTATATCCTACTATGCTCTACTGACTCTCTTTGTACAAAATCTTAGCTGAATCGGCCAAGTCGTTGATATGATAAGACGTTTCACATTTACAAAATTCGATAAAAAAAACATCTGGACATCAAGATTTGTCTGCCAGAAAAAAAAATCCTATGTCCTGGTATGTTCTATTGACTATATTTGCATAAAGTTTCAGCTGAATCGGTTAAGCTGTTTAGCTGATAAAACGTCACACATTTTTAAAGTTCAATAAAAAAATTTGGACATCCAGACTCGATTGTCAAAAAAGCTATGTCTACTATGTCCTTCTGTGCGCTATTGAATGTCTTTATACAATATTTCAGCTAAATCGGTCAAGCAGTTTGGCCAATAAGA
Source organism: Cabera pusaria (assembly GCA_954871355.1). Classification (NCBI taxonomy): domain Eukaryota; kingdom Metazoa; phylum Arthropoda; class Insecta; order Lepidoptera; family Geometridae; genus Cabera; species Cabera pusaria. The sequence continues at coordinate 18,970,069 of OX940905.1, forward strand.
GGCCACACGCTTGCTAAAAAAAAGTATCCTACGTCCTTCTTTGTATTATTGACTGTCTTTGTACAAAATTTCAGTTGAATCGGTCCAACCGTTTATCCGAGAAGAGATGTAATATTTACAAAATTCAATTTAAAAAATCTGGTTACCCAGGCGCCACAGACAGAAAAAAAGTATTCTATATCCTATTTTGCCCTATGAACTGTCTCTATACAAAATTTCAGCCAAATCGGTCAAGCCGTTTGATTGTAAAGTAGTCCCTAACAAAGAAACAAATAAACAAACTGACTTTCGCATTGTTCATCTCTAAGACCAGCGGATTAGGCTGCACATTGATATCAGTCAGTTAAATAGACAAATGCGTAAGGGATAATTTTGGAAAAACTGTAAAACACGTGTCTCATAATTGAAATGGAAGAGTATTGCGTACATATTTTCAAGTCCATCGCCCTAGAAAATAATATATTTCACAGAAAATTAAACTTATCGTTTATGGGTGGACTTTCGAAAAATCTTCAGTGGATAGTTTCACTTCACAAAAAAAACACCCTCTATATGTTATGTCTTTAATACCAGCGGATTATGTTGCACGTTGATAATCAGTCTGCAGTCAGCTAATCAGCCAGACTTACGCATGAGGGTTGCGAACGCACCAGTTGTGCCAGTTGCAAATGAAGCAAAACAAATGATACAAACACGAATCAATATGCCTGTAAAACAATGACTGCTAATGACTGACTAGTTATTGCTGCTATTCATAAAATACTTTATATATTACACTAATATTTGATAATAGGTATGATACTATAATATCTTCAAAGCGATATATTCAATAATATGATTACGAATATGTGACCCAAACCACTAGTCTGGCGGCACCGCGGCGGGCGAATGGGGCTGGCGGTCGGACGCACTGCGGGCGAGGTAGGGGAAGAAGTCGTTCATCGCTGAGTGCGCGACCCGACCGCGGGCAGACGCGTGAGCTGAGACGTAGGCCGTTTTACAAATTTTCAAGGCACTAGGGATTTATTAAAAACGCACTGTGGTTACGTATTGTAATCGATAGGTATTAGCAGGGTTTTTTTGTGATTAGGATTCACACGTACTGTAAACAAGCGAAAACTATACATTGATTTTTTTAAATTTAAATTGTGATAAACAATATTCTAAAAGTCATTTCATAGCATAAGCTATGCTCACTTTAAGTTTCATTAAAATCCGTCCAGTAGTTTCGGCGTGAATGAATGAATGAATGACAACTCTTTATTGTACAAAATATAAATATAACAATATAAAGGTTCTAAAACTAGTACAATGGGCGGTCTTATCGCTTAAAGCTATCTCTACCAGACAACCTACGGATGGAGTGGAGAGTACGAACATGTCAAGGGCTGAATTGTACATTTAAGAATTAAACTAATCAAAAACACTACATTAAACTAATATTTTAAGTTATGAAACGAAACATATACCTACATGTAACACTAATATACATAAACATACTTACGATATACAAGCACTATATATATATAAAAATATATAATACAGTCATAATACATACAAATATATACAAACATACCATAACCATATATATATATATATATATATATATATATATATACTACGACTATACATATACCAATACAATTAATGATAGACAAGAAAGCTTAAATATCTTCAATATCAGTTTGAGATAAGTACAATTTTTTAACTTTTTCCCTAAAAGTATACAATGAGGGAGCATGGCGAATCGTGACAGGTAGGTTGTTCCAGAGTCGAATTGCTTGTACAGTGAAGGAGGAGTCATAGAAGACTGTAGTGTGAGAAGGCACTTCTAACTCCCAAGGTTTCAGATGACCTCAACGACAGGAAATGATTGGAACATGGGAAATGAAAACGTTCTTTAAGGTAACGCGGAGATGAGGGGTTGAAAAGAATGGTGTAAAGGAGGGAAAGGATGTGAGTATTCCGGCGGAGGCGAATGGGGAGCCACTTAAGCTTATGACGGAAGTTGGAAACGTGGTCATATTTGCGTAAGCCAAATATGAACCTAATAGCGAAATTTTGGAGTCGCTCAAGTTTGTTGAACTGGTCCGCAGTAAGATCGAGATAGCAGGCATCTGAATAATCTAAAATTGGCAGCAATAGAGATTGTGCAAGCGTAACTTTGGTAGCGGTAGGCAGAAAGTTCCTGAGACGCTTCAACGAACTGGCGGATGCAAAAATTTTGCGACTCACAGCTGCTATTTGCGGGCCCCAAATCAAAGATTCGTCTATGATTAACCCTAAATTTTTTACTTCTTTGCTGTATGGTACGACGACCCCATCAAATATAATAGATGGAAGGCTATTCTTATCTATTTTAGCCACCATACGAGAACTGCCTATTATAATCCCTTGTGTCTTGCTGGGATTTACCGCAAGTCCATGGCTTTGCTCCATTTGAGAATACGTTTGAGATCATCATTTGTAGTTTCAATGCTTTGGTGTAGAAGATCAAGAGGGGATTGGGAGTAAATTTGAAGATCATCTGTATATAGGTGGTAGAAAGAAGATAGATCAAGAGATATGGAATTTATGAAAATAGCAAAGAGAAGAGGTGATAGAACGCCGCCTTGAGGTACGCTGGCAGATGTGTTACACCATGTAGAATAAGAATCTTCAAGGCGAATTCTCTGTCGGCGCCCATACAGATAACTGTGAAACCATTCAATTACGGTTGGAGATATGTTAGAAGAGCGTAGAAGTCCTAGGAGAATGTCAAAGTCAACGGCATTAAAAGCATTACTGAAGTCAAGGAGTGTGAGCACAGTTAGCTGACCTTTTTCCATACCGGAACGAATATCATCAGTAATCTTGGTTAAGGCAGTAACTGTGCAGAATACGTTTGAGATCATCATTTGTAGTTTCAATGCTTTGGTGTAGAAGATCAAGAGGGGATTGGGAGTAAATATCATCTGTATATAGGTGGTAGAAAGAAGATAGATCAAGAGATATGGAATTTATGAAAATAGCAAAGAGAAGAGGTGATAGAACGCCGCCTTGAGGTACGCTGGCAGATGTGTTACACCATGTAGAATAAGAATCTTCAAGGCGAATTCTCTGTCGGCGCCCATACAGATAACTGTGAAACCATTCAATTACGGTTGGAGATATGTTAGAAGAGCGTAGAAGTCCTAGGAGAATGTCAAAGTCAACGGCATTAAAAGCATTACTGAAGTCAAGGAGTGTGAGCACAGTTAGCTGACCTTTTTCCATACCGGAACGAATATCATCAGTAATCTTGGTTAAGGCAGTAACTGTGCTATGACCGGGACGGAAACCAGATTGATACGGATTAAGGAGATCATTTCGGGTAAGGAACACATTCAATTGGTTGTGGACAAGGCGTACCAGAACCTTAGATAGAAAAGGTAAGATGGATATAGGAAGGTATTCGGAGAAGGATTTAGGATTTGGTTTCTTTGGTAAAGGAATAATTTGGGCCTCCTTCCATTGCGAAGGGAAAGCACCAGATGTTACGGAAAAGTTGAGGATATGAGTAATTATAGGAAGAAGGATATCAAGGATAGGGATGATCATATTGCGACTAATACCATCGACTCCAACAGCATAGGACACAATGGCTAGTACACTCCTCTTAACATCACAATCCGAAAATTGACAAAATTCGAAAGGAGAAAAGTTGAGTGCTGGTAATCTTGAGAGACGCGCAATCGTTTCCTGTTTATTTAGTCCATCAATACTAGGGCATGAAGAGAAATGTTTATTAAGAGAATCGATGTCTAAATCGTGTGGAATAGTGTCATTTCTAGATTTCCCAACACCCAAAGATCGAAGAAATTTCCAGACTTTTGCTGGATCTTCATTCGCAACTGATACATGAATATGACGACGTTGAGCATCCCTACACACCAAATTGCAGTGATTTCGGGAGATGGAGTATAGGGATTTGTTATGATCCTTAGGTCGCATTTTGTACTTAGCTTTAGCGACATTTTTTTTGTTCATCAGATGCCTAAACTCTGGTGTCAACCATGGAGCCGGCAAATGCTTAATCTTTACAGGACGCATCGGAGCATGAGCATCATAGAGTTTCAACAGTTCTGAATTGAATAAGTCAATTTTATCATCTAATGAGTCTGATTCGAACAATTGTGTCCAATATATTTTTTCAGCATCAGTAGAAAGGTGATTTAAATCCATGTTACCAAAGCTACGCTGCAGAATAATTTTAGGCTTGGACTCAGGAGGACGGACTTTGTATGATAGAAAGATCCAAGTCATGGTACGAAAAAGCATCAGTCTGATGATCATCAGGCGTGATGATTTTTCAAACAGACATACCTACAGACAAACATTTTAAAAATTATATTTTCGGCATCTATATTGCGTTCATAATGCTTTCCCCAATTTAAATTTTAAAAAAAAAAATCTATGTACAGTTTTCGCTTATTTAGAGTTTTATTATAGTAATATAGATAAGCAGGTTATCTACTTTATTTATTTTTTGTTGCTTTATTATACTTAACAGCTACTTACAATATTTCCACGACAGCTTAAATATGTTTGTGGTTTGTAGTTACTTATAACGAGTTAGGGTGTTTATTTTAATTACTTAGGTTAGTATTTCATTTGATTTTGAAACAGTAGACGAACCTACGTCACACTGACACTTGTACCAGACAAACCAAGCCGGTCGGTGGCCGCTTTCCCAGCAGTCAGCCCACAATACTCCGCGCAGACGCATGTCTCTCTATCATTTCTCCGTGTCAAATACATCGCAACTTTCATAATATCGTGTTATCATTGATCACCGACATCACCTCAACCAGTACGCCGCATAGCTAAAGATTTAATTAAAAAGGCCGGGATTACATTTTTGAGTATAAAATTAATAATAGCTTTATAATATATAGTTGAAAGAACTTACCTACGTGAATTTCAACTCGTATTATACGAGATGTTACATCCGAAGAGATTTAAATTAACCATGTAGTCCGTCTTTCGTTGTTTCGCATCGTCACACTGTTTAAAGCACATATAATAAAAATAAAAACATTATTTACTCGTTCAATACTCACACACCAAGCCAACATCTCGACTGTGTACCTTCATTTGTTTTAGAGTAGTAGGATCCTGCATTCTGCAACACTTGGGCATTAAGTTGTATATTGACAACAATTTGACAACAGGATATCCAACGGGGTGGGTGGGAGTTTAAATCTCTTCGGATTTAACATCTCGTATACTACGAGTTGAAATTCACTTAGGTAAGTTCTTTCAACTATATATTATACTTCTATGTTACATCATCGAGATTTAAATTAACCATGTAGATGTTTAGCGCCTGTTGCAGAATGAAAGCACCTTACATATTGTTTATTGACTCAGTGATTGGTCAAAATCAAATTTTGATGATTACTCGATGCATGTATGTATGTACAAATAGTCAAATAGTTTTATTTTCCTATATTAGTAAGGAAATAAATAAATCATTAGGTTTACACATAAGAAGAAAATCAAAATATGCAGCAATAGCCGATTTTCGGGATGTAAAATCGGCCGTTATACGTTACCCATACATTTAGTAAAGAATATTACAATGACAGTTGTTCTTTTGATGACGTCAAAAGACAATTAATTGGCAGTAGAAGTAGAACCATGAGGCGTACTATCACAGAATAAATAATAGTACTATGTACGGTGAAAATAAAAACTTTCACATTCTGCTGCAAGGCTGTAACATGGAGTCAGTATTATATAGATATTTCAAGATAAATATATGCGCTAAAATAAGAAATATCGCAGATAACATCTGCATACTCTAACTTTTTTATAGCGTCAATAAATTTGAAATGCTGTAATACATCAAATGTAATATTACACAATATTGTCACGCCTGCATGCAGGCTGAATACTTCAATTTACAGTCTATTCTATGATCTTTTTAGTTTAAAATGCTTGCACAATATGTAGGCGAGACCAGAAGAAACGTGTCCACAAGACTCAAAGAACACATTGCTTCCATGAAGAACGTGGACAGCGGCAGCTCGGCGGTGACAGAGCACGCTCTCACATCTGGGACGACGCACTACATCAGATTTGACAAAGCACGGATTTTGGCGCGTGAAAAGCACTTTGTGCCCCGCAAAATCCGAGAAGCCATTGAGATTAGTCGTCGTCGTAACTTCAACAGAGACAGAGTCAGAGACCTGTCACATACGTGGAAAACCGTTCTTCATGGCTATTATATAAGTTAACATTTGAAGTTTCACTGTCATTAGTTGGCTTTCGTGGTCGTCCATATTTTATAAATTTTTGGCATTTTCTAACAAAATGTCCAGCTTCTCTACATTACATTGGAAACTTTCTTATGTTTTTGTGTCTTCACGACTTAAACTTCTTGAACATTTTCCGAGTTATCTTTATGTTTTAATGCTTTTTCATACGCACTTAGCTGTGAGGTCAGATTATCTGTAGTACGATCCTTTTTTGTTATTAAGAGGCAACTTGACTTAAAAGCAAAATAATCTTGTGATAATGTGCCCAATATCTTGCAAATCAATAATATTTCGGGCAGATTTGAATCTAGTTGACAATTTAGTTCAAGCCAAATATTCTTCAATGCAGATATATGCTTTCTTATGTCATTTTCTGGATCCTCCTTATAATCAAAAAAATGTAGACATAGATCATATAGCTTTTGTATTCGCTACTTCCACTGTACAGGCGTTCTAACTCATCCCATACCTCTTTAGCACTCTTGTAACGCATGACTTGTTCGAGTATCTCATCCGTCATGTTCGTCGTCATCAAGGTATATATATGCTATACAGTCAATTTGCCGGAAATGTTGCAAATCCTGTTCATATTTTGCTTTACATGCAGCATCTTTAATTTCTGCATGTTCATCGGGCTTACGAAGCTTCCCTTCCAATATGTCATCAGCACCGGGAATTGCCCTGCACACTGTCTCAATCCTATACTGCCAAAGCTTGTAGTTTGTCCCATCTAGGTGCATTAATTGTACTTTCGAGGCCTCTGCTATCGCCTTCTCCATGGTGATGTCAGACCAAGTACCAAATTTTCACTAGAACTTTTCGATTCTTTCCCAGAAGAAAAAGCTCTCGTAGCATCCGCTTCGTAACTTTATTTATTACTCTGCTACCATGTTAAAGTAATGGCAAAGCGGCAGAAGTATTTAAAGACGAAATTATAAGTCTTGTAATTTATTTTCGTTTGATATATTTAAGACAATTCATGACAGATTAACTATAAACTAAAGTGTTCCGGACAACGACGTACACCGACAATATGAACGCACTATGTATAGTTAGTTATAAGTTGTATATAATAAAGATAAGTTTTAGCTTAGTACTCTAGGATAGGTAGGGTACTTTGCCATGTATAGAGTTCGCATTTCATTATAGCTTCGTATAGATAGACATATAATTTACAATGTATAACGTTCATATTCGTATAGATAGATAGTAACTTGTATTTGTATCGCATTCGTAAACAGCCTTATTATAGATAGATTTTGTTAGATTCTTATTAGAACATAGGAATATAACTCGTGTAAGGTTTGTAATAGTAAAATAGGTCTTATAGGACTAAAGACAGGTCATTCGTACAACCTAAGTAGATAGGTAATAGATAAAAAGCATGTTCGGCTTTAATAGATGTAACAGATAGTCAACCTAGACCATGTTAGGTTTAGGAATAGGGTTGGTACTTGCAAATAGCATAGGTCTGGGAGAGCTCCGTACTCTCTGATGGTTAGCGCTCGACTAAACAGCATCTCGGGAGAGTATATCTCCGAAAAGTCGGCATCTCGTGCGTGCGCCCACACAAGGACACGCCCCGCGAGACAGAGTGCGGGCGCTCCCAGACTATCGACCTCTCGCTCTTTTGCAAGTACCAACAACAATATAAATAGAGCGTCGCTACCGTGCCAAATTGTTCAGTTCACCAACGGCGGCTCTAGAAGAAAGAAGAAAGGAAAACTAGGAAGAATAGTAAATAGTGATAGTGCCTAGTGAATAGCTCAGTAGCTATAAGAAGACTGTGAAGAAGGAATAAATTAGCGTTTCAAGGCTTGAAGACGTGTTTAAATCCCAGCTCCAAAGCTTCACAGTATAAGTGTGGGAATCCGAAGGCCTCTCCCGAAGAAATACAGTCCACTGCTCCACCGCTGTGCTTAGGGTTCCCCACATTTTTGGACCTTCGTGGCCGGATAATTGGGACCTTAACAGTCTTTTTCAAGACTAAACGTTAATTTAAACGCCGCAAAAAGTCTTTTTTAAGACTACTTCTCGTCGACTCCGATAACTAACGCCGCAAACAGTCTTTTTCAAGACTTGTCGTTGACTCTTCGATTCGATATCCGCTACCATGCCGGTCACCCGCTCCACAGGAAGAGGACGAGCGCCGGCCTCCGAGCAAGAGTCATCCGCCGAGACCACGACAACGGGTACAACGGCGTCAACATCGGGTACTTCGCGCACCGGGGCAACAGTCATCACGGAGGAGCATCCTTCGACCAGCGGCTACGCGTCAGCGGCTGTGGTCTCACCAATGCGACGGGCATCATACAGCTTCGCGCCCGCCGTGACGGCGCCACACGCCGTTCCGGAGCATCACACCGCGACCGTGCCGCCCCCCGCCGCCGTGATGGCGCCACCGGCGCCCACCTCCGCTTCACTCGCCGCGCCGCACCCTGCCGCCGTGATGGCGCCACTGGCGCCAACCTCCGCATCATTCGCCGCGCCGCACGCCGCCGCGCTACACGCGCCGCGCGCTGCCGCGCCACACACCGCCGCCGTGACGCCGCGGACACCGCCGTTGGGGACTGAAACATTCGCCGCGCCGCACGTCGAGCTACATGCGCCACACTTCGAGCAACATGCGCAACACTTCGGGCAACACATCGAGCGACACATCGAGCATCACTCCGAGCGTCGAGAGAGGCCGCCACGGGACACGAACAGTCTCGCGGAGCAGCGCGCACGCAGCCAACGTGCGGAATCTCGCCGCTCGAAGAAGTCGCACCGCAACGCTACAGCTAAACAAGAACTTCTTCGACAGATCGAGTACGCGACGAGTCGTCTCGCCGCGCTCGAACAATCCGACAGTGAAGAAGACACCGAGGGGGGCTCTGTCGTCACCGAGTCCGACACCCAACATCGAGTCGACACCTGGTTGAGTGACCAGGTACCGCCGCCGCCGCCGCCGGTCTTGTTGGCCATGACCAACGAGACCCTCCGCCCAGCTGAGACGCCACGTGAGCCGCTACCCTCCGTGCCACCGCCGCCGACCGCCGCCGTGTCACGTGATCACCCACGTGTGTCGCCGCCAGCGGGCTTCGAGCTCCGCGCCGAGCTGAGCTACCATTCGACGTGCCCACCTGAGCCGCGTGGACCGCTGCTCTCCGTGCCACAGCCGCCGCTGCCACCGCCTGTGCCACGTGATTCTCCACGCGCGCTGCTACCAGTGGGACCCGAGCTTCAAGACAGAAGCTGCCAACAGCTACGAGACTACGAACTACGGCGTAGCCAGGAGCTACGAGAGAGCTACGAGCTACGGCGTAGCCAGGATCTACGAGATCAACAGCTACGAGAGTGCTACGACCTACGGCGTAGCCAACAGCTACGAGATCAGCCGCTACAGGAGAGCTACGGACTACGCGACAAGCCGAGCTACGTGCATCCACCGATGGGAGGGCAGGCGCCGCCACCGTCCATACCGGCGGGAGCCTGCGACCTCTCACAGCTGTCGACTGCCATCACACAAGCTGTCATCGCCGGACAGCGCCCGAGATTCGCCGAGCTACCGATGTTCGACGGGTCACACCTCGACTGGCTGCCGTTCCGGGCTGCGTACATCGAATCTGCACCGATGTTTTCACCAACTGAAAACATTAACCGCCTGCGCCGGAACCTGAAGGGAAAAGCACGAGAAGCCGTCAGCAACCTGCTCATCACTAACGCGAGACCGGAAGAGGTCATGGAAACGCTCACAACGCGCTTCGGTCGTCCTGAAACGTTGGCGATGGTCGAGATCGACAATCTTCGGTCTCTGCCGCGCCTCACCGAGTCACCGTCGGACATCTGCCAGTTCGCCTGCAAAGTGACCAACGCCGTGGCGATGTTGCGAGCCCTCGACTTCGGCTACTACCTCTTCAATCCGGAGCTAGTAGCGGCCATCGTGGAGAAGCTACTACCGACGCTGGCGCGCAACTACTACAAGTTCGCAGCTACTCAACCACGTGACACGCCGGACCTGATCAAGATACAGAGCTACTTGAAGAGCGAAGCCGAGTTTTGCGGACCATTCGCGAAACCCGACTCAACAGTGAACTCGCCAGCACCGGGGCCTCAAAGGAGGACGCAGCGAGTACACAACATCGTCGAACAACAGCAGCAGCCACAACAGAGATCGCAGCCACCTACAGTACAGTGCCCCGTGTGTGAACAAGCGGGACACTTCGCCGACGACTGCGACAATTTCGAGAAGGCCGATCAACACGAGCGCTGGGACATAGCGAAGAAACAGCGGCTATGTTTCAGGTGTCTACGCTACAGGAGGCGAGATCACAGCTGCCGTGCCAAGGTGTGTGGAGTCGACGGCTGCAAGACCCACCACCACCGAATGCTGCACTACGTGAAAAATGAAAAGGGTGCAGTGACCGAAGCCATCAACTCCGCGTGGACCACAGAGCATCACAGGTCTTACCTGAAAATGATTCCAGTTCGAGCTGTGGGGCCAGCGGGCACAGTCGACACCTTCGCGCTACTGGACGACGGTTCGACGGTCACCCTAGTCGACGAGCGCATCGCCGTCGAAATCGGAGCAGAGGGACCAGTCGACCCGCTGTACATCAACGGCATCAACGCATCGAAGTCGTCCACAAGCAACTCGAAAAGGATACAGATTACTCTGCGTGGCCCGAACAAGAAGGAAAAGAAGATTCGAGCGCGCACAGTACAGAACTTGGAAATCTCGCCGCAGGAAGTAAACAAGTCTGCGCTACGAGGCTGCAAGCATCTACGTGACATCGGCAACCTACTGACGTACCAGCGTGCTTCGCCGGGTATCCTGGTCGGCCAGGACAACTGGGAGCTGCTGCTAGCTTCGAGGACACGCCGAGGCGCCCGAGACCAGCCGGTGGCGTCGCTGACGCCGCTCGGGTGGGTGCTACACGGGGGCTACAGCAGAACGCTCGGGAAGAGCATCGACTTCGTGTCCTACGTCACCGAGTCGCCTCAAGATGCAGCCCTGGACGTGATGATTCGCGACTATTTCGAGACTGACGTCATGTATATCAACCCACAGTACACATCGAGATCGGAGCGGCGTGAGGTCAACGAACCACCGGTCACGGACGCGCTCAACTGCGAGCGGCGTGAGGTCGACGGACCACCGGACACGGACGCGCTCACCATCGAAAACAGCAACGAGCGGCGTGAGGTCGATGGACCACCGGACGCGGACGCGCTCAACAGCATCGAAGAGTACGTCGAGGACGTACCCCTACAGAACACAGACACCGGTGAAGAACGGGTTCATCACCTCATCGAACGCCGACAGAAGCTGAGCGAAGCCCTACCCGACGTGTCCCGCTTCTCCAACTGGGACCGACTTCGCTACACTGCAGCCCGAGTACTACAATTCATTGACCTCTGCAGGGGCGCTCAACGGGTGTACTACAAACGCACCAAACAGAACAAGGTCGATGACCCCGCCTGGACTAACAAGAAAACGGCTAAGAAGCCCGCACCGGTACAACATTCGAAAAAGGAAGAAACAGAAAAGTTCCTGCCTGTTCCTGCGCAAACACTGAGGGCCGCGGAGGCGCTACTTATGCGCGCCTCACAAGAAGAATCGTTCGCGGACGACATCGATGATCTGCAAAAAGGAAAACCACTTCGGAAAGATAGCCGCCTACAACAGCTGAGCGTCGTATATGAAGACAACACTCTACGACTGCGGAATCGACTCATCGCTTCAGAGCTACCGAGCCACCGAGACAACCCGCTGATTTTGGACGGCGGCCACCCGACAGTCAAGCTCTGGATTCTGCACGTCCACCGCCGCCTGCATCACGCCGGAGTCGAAGCGACGGTGAACGAGAGTCGTCAGCAGTACTGGGTGCTACGCTTACGCCCAGTAACCCGAACCATTGTAAGGCGATGTTTATTTTGCAGACTTCGCAGCGCAGCACCACCGTATCCGAGAACCGGAGACCTGCCGGCGTGCCGGCTGGCTCATCATCAGCGGCCCTTCTCCTGCACTGGCGTCGACTACTTCGGGCCGGTGACAGTGACTGTCGGCCGCACCAACCAGAAAAGATACGTGGCGGTCTTCACGTGTCTCACCACCCGGGCCATCCACCTCGAGATCGCCGCATCGCTCAGCACCGACTCCGCGGTGATGGCGCTGCGACGCATGATGGCGCGACGGGGCTGTCCGACTCAAATTTGGTCCGACAACGGGACCAACCTTCGAGGCGCCGAGAGAGAGCTGCGACAGACGATCGACGCAGCAACAGCACAGGAAGCAGCCAAGCGGACCATCGACTGGCGATTCATCCCACCGGGCGCGCCGTTTATGGGAGGCGCGTGGGAGCGAATGGTTCGCTCCGTGAAGACTGCACTCGCCGCTACGCTCCACGAGACCCGACCGCGAGAGGAAGTTCTCGCCACTCTACTCGCAGAGGTGGAGTTCACCGTCAACAGCCGACCACTCACACACGTGTCGGTCAACCCCGAGGACCCAGAGGCCCTGACTCCGAACCACTTCCTTCTGGGCGGCCCTGCTCGTCTCCCATACCTGGGGGAGATTGAGCGCACCGTCTCCATCTCCAGCTGGCGCGCTGCACAACGCCTCGCCGACACATTCTGGGCGCGGTGGCTGAAGGAGGCGCTTCCCGAGCTACAACACCGGCGGGAGCCCCAGGGGAAAGGAGCTGAGGTGAAGACCGGAGACCTGATCCAGCTCGTCGACCCGAATCTACCCCGAAACGTATGGCTCAGAGGCAAGGTCATCAACACGTTCCCGGGACCCGATGGCATCGTGCGCACCGTCGACATCCAGACCAAGGGCGGCGTGCTACGACGGCCTGTAAGGAAGCTGATCATCCTACCAATCGAAGACGTCGTTCCTACACCGGGCTCTTCTGCTGCAGGCAGCACGGCGGGAGAATGTTCCGGACAACGACGTACACCGACAATATGAACGCACTATGTATAGTTAGTTATAAGTTGTATATAATAAAGATAAGTTTTAGCTTAGTACTCTAGGATAGGTAGGGTACTTTGCCATGTATAGAGTTCGCATTTCATTATAGCTTCGTATAGATAGACATATAATTTACAATGTATAACGTTCATATTCGTATAGATAGATAGTAACTTGTATTTGTATCGCATTCGTAAACAGCCTTATTATAGATAGATTTTGTTAGATTCTTATTAGAACATAGGAATATAACTCGTGTAAGGTTTGTAATAGTAAAATAGGTCTTATAGGACTAAAGACAGGTCATTCGTACAACCTAAGTAGATAGGTAATAGATAAAAAGCATGTTCGGCTTTAATAGATGTAACAGATAGTCAACCTAGACCATGTTAGGTTTAGGAATAGGGTTGGTACTTGCAAATAGCATAGGTCTGGGAGAGCTCCGTACTCTCTGATGGTTAGCGCTCGACTAAACAGCATCTCGGGAGAGTATATCTCCGAAAAGTCGGCATCTCGTGCGTGCGCCCACACAAGGACACGCCCCGCGAGACAGAGTGCGGGCGCTCCCAGACTATCGACCTCTCGCTCTTTTGCAAGTACCAACAACAATATAAATAGAGCGTCGCTACCGTGCCAAATTGTTCAGTTCACCAACGGCGGCTCTAGAAGAAAGAAGAAAGGAAAACTAGGAAGAATAGTAAATAGTGATAGTGCCTAGTGAATAGCTCAGTAGCTATAAGAAGACTGTGAAGAAGGAATAAATTAGCGTTTCAAGGCTTGAAGACGTGTTTAAATCCCAGCTCCAAAGCTTCACAGTATAAGTGTGGGAATCCGAAGGCCTCTCCCGAAGAAATACAGTCCACTGCTCCACCGCTGTGCTTAGGGTTCCCCACATAAAGAGTGTCTTCTCTAACAAATGACACATTTTTTCTTTCAGTTTAGGTATTGTATTGATTTAAGATGTCGTGATTTAACTTAAGATACATATTTTTCTCAATTACTTACAACAAAATGCGTTACTTATAGGTTTGATAAGGTAAATATATCGCGCAATTAGTAAGGGAACTGATACCTAAACATTACTTGAACAGCATACTGTACACTACTATAGGGTCGAATAATGTTACCCAAGTTACCTTGGGTACGTTTGTCATTAATATAATATTATTTGTTTGTAAATGATAGTGAGTAGATAATGTATGCACATGATAATACTTCAATGTAATTAAATATTACATAATACACTAGCGATATTAAATAGAAAATTTAACTGCAGCCCACCATACCACAAGGTTGATATAATGTGCAAAATATCTGAATGTAATAAATTTGTGGACCTTTTGTTCGTTTGTTTGTTGTTAAGTTAAAGTATTAGTATTAGGAATATCTTCCTAAACTAAACGTAATCTGAATTAATTGTGATCTAATTTGGGTTTAGATATTTTAAATATATTATATTTATTGATTTGACTTAATAAATACATATATGACTCCGAATTAGTGTGTGACATTATATTTTAATGTGCGTTGTGTTATTTCAGTGCCAGTGGATTCTCCCAATTGTGATAATGTAAACATTTTTTTCAACCTAATTGTCTTCCTAATACCAATGATATAGATGCTGTTTTTTTTTGTCCTACAACCATTCAAACAATATCGAACTGCATATCGGAGTGTAATATGAGTGAACCAGGATGATTCACAAAGTATGGTCATCTAAACTAAATGAATCAGTCGAATATTGATCACAAACTTTAATAAAAGCTTGCATTGCATTATTGACCACGTGTGTTTTCTAAATATGGAATGTGTCCACGTGAAATATCGGTATTTAAGTCGGGAAGAGTCGAACATGTTTCACTCATCAAATTGAAGAGCCCTAGTCTTATCCTCAACTTTGGAAGTCATTACATTTCAAGTTTTCATCTATTCATTGAAATCGTTTTATATTTCTAGGTCCAAAAACATGCATGAGCTGCCCACCCTTGACTCCGCTCTAGAAGACGTAGTAATGGAGCAACCATCAAACAATCGGCGACACCGTGTTGCACATACGTCGAAGACGGCTCGACCACCAACCACCTCCAGCCAGGCCACCACCACCGCGAGAAAGCGTTCTCATAACTGCATCACCCCTGCTGTACCGTCGCGGAAGTTCTCCCAAGTACGAGTTGTTTGGCACGGATAGCGAAGAAGAAGAAGAAGATTTTAACGATACTGGTGTGAGTAACACTAGCTACATGCATTCCTACTTCATAACAAAATATCCGAAAGCTTATAGCCGTCAAGTGAACACAACAAAAGGTGGAAACTATTACATTGTGCTGAAAACGCACCACTCTGATGAGATAGAACTGATGAATAGGCGAGAAATATAATATCATGGTAAAAAATAGGACGGATTTACATACAGCGGCGTGGTACTATTTAAGTAAATTTATAGAGGCTATTAGATGTCAAATGAAACATACTTCGATGTTAAATATATTTCGGGAAGTTTCACTTATGGAAGATCATTTGTCATTTTCAAGGTTTGGCACAAGAAGCGGCGGAGAAACCGATTCATCATCCCTATCAGCGCACCACTCCGACCGAGCCCAAGCCCAAGAACAGCAAATCAAGATCTGATTCCTGACGCTCAGCACGAGATTTGTTCGGTGATGATAGTGAGGATGACTATTTTAATTCATCAAACGCTGGTAAAAGAGCGCCACCTATTCTCTCTAGTTTTATAAAAAGACTCTTTCGGGGTGGGGTATCCAAGCACATACTCAACGAAATTAGGATCGTACTATATATAGTAGCCTTATATAGTATACCTTCAGCTCTATAGAGCTGAAGGTGTATAATTACGATGACATAAAGTCAGTTCAGCCAATGAATAGGTGGCGAAGTACCTTAATTTCCGTTAAATATAAGACAAATGTTGATACAGAGGTGTGGGCTTATCTAACTAATTTCATAAAATCAACGAGAGAGGAATTTCGTGATTGTCGTCCTGATATTATAAGCGGATATTCCCAATAAATGTATAGTTAGTATAGTTGATGGTAATATACTAGTTATTATCAAAGTTTTCCTATTTTTTATAACCTGTTATTATTATTATTATCAATGTATTCCAAGCGGATATTCCCAGTAAATGTATAAGTTAGATGTTAATATAGTAATTATAAAAGTTTTCCTAGTTTTTATAACCTGTTATTATTATTATCAATGTATTCCAATTACCTGTAATTTATATTTAAAATAATTAAATGTTTTATAAAGGCATTACGTTTTTCTTTCACAGTTTTATCACACCCCGGGCTAGTGAATGAACCTGCTAATGAAGTCAATAAAATAATAACATGTGAAAAATATCCAATTGAAATGTCCCGAAATGAGTACAGATATCACTTGAGTTGAGAACGAATTTACATAAATCGAATTGTTACGAGTAATTACCGCTTAAGTACTGCTCAGGACGTCGAAAAACTCACACCACAGTCGTTCCTGAGCGGGAACCAGAAAGATCTCATACATTTAATAAATTTATCTTTAAAGAAACACAAATGCATTCAATTGAATTTAGAATTATTTGCTTATTTTAATTTACCGAAGTCAAATACTGAGCCATTGACGTCGTTTAATACTAAATATGAAATTGTATATCAGAGCACAGATTTAAATGAAGTATTTCTGAATTTAAAAGATGTGTGGCGACCTTACGCCATCCTTAAACTCTTTTGACAGTTTTAATCTTGGGGGTCAATCTTTTTGAATTATGTTTATGTTCAAATCGATCACAAATGTCAGAAGATTTTTGACACCAGTTTTTGTCAAGATATATTAATTTTCTTGCTATTAGTGATTAGTGATATAAATAATATTATTTTCCAACAAAAGGAATCTCAATCGCGTGTGCCTGATTTGTAAAGTAAACAGGCCACGCGAGGATTGCGATATAATACCAATCCATGTATATATAATTCAAATATAATTCAAGCAATAAAAATTACATCAATAAACTCGTCTATTAATTGACGAGGTTACGACACACTAAAGCCGTTAGCGGTCTACGCTCCTGGCGGACCGCGGTTTTTCCAGATAAGTACCCTTAAAATTATTTACATAGACACGTTTCACATCGTGAGAGCAAGCTCTGATCTACACCGGGTTTTGTGCACGAGTCGCAAAACGCCGGAACTGCAAGTGCCATCCCGCATCCTGTCTCAGTATCTAAGTAGCAGTAGATAGGGAAGGCACGCGCAAGTAACTGGGATATCCCGGGAGATTTCCCGGAGGTCCCAAATTGGTGACCCGCGACGGAGAGCTGAGCAGTGCAGAGCTGCAACTAGACGACAGGAGCCTAGAAGATTCCGTCGTCTTACATATGTCTCTTCTATTTTGTGAAAGTGTCAAATTACACTAGTGGTCGTCAGTTCCTGTCCCGGATTGTCGCAAACGACATCCCGAGGTTCCTGTTTTCTAAGCGGACGCAGCTGGCGCATTTTTTTTTAAGTGGCGAAATTAATGATGTGTTTTTAGCATTTTTGTTTTTCTATATCGTAGTTAGGGCATGCCTACAGGTGTAGATCACCGCATCACGACCGTTTTGGCGCAGAATAGCTCTTGTAGAACCTAAAGAGAAATAATAATATTTTTCTTTGTTTTTGTCTGGCTGAAGCTCAGAAGGTGGACGAGGAACTTGTTACGTTGCGAGCAGATTCTTCCTTGAAATTAGAATCTGTTCCTATTCCAGGAACGGATATTTCTGTAACATGCGTTGTATCAACGGGGAAACCGAGACCGTATTTACCCGCATCCTTTAGACGGCCTGTATTTCTCAGATTGCACAATCTCGGCCAACCTAGAGCGCGCACAAGCGCACGCCTGGTCGCAGATCGTTACATCTGGCCGTTACTTAGGAAAGATTGTATGTCTTGGGCACGTTGTTGTGTCTCATGCCAGCGTAGCAAAATTACCAGGCATGCTTCATCTCCGTTACGCAATTTTGCCAGCACAAGTTCTCGTTTTCAGCAGGTACATTCATCAGACATAATCGGACCGATGCCGCATTCAAACGGTTTTACGTACTGCCTCACCGCAATCGATAGATTTACGAGGTGGGCAGAGGCATGGCCGATGTCATGTATCACTGCTGAAGAGGTAGCAAATACCTTTGTCAACTGGTGGATTTCGCGATTTGGTGTACCACTCGTTGTCACTACTGACCAAGGCAGACAGTTTGAGTCTACCTTGTTTAATGAGTTGTTACAGTTTTGCCCAACTAAGCGAATTAGGACAACCAGTTATCATCCGCAAGCTAATGGGATGGTAGAACGTTTACACAGAGAGCTTAAGGCCGCTTTAACGTGCCATGCAGAGACATGGAGTAAAGCCTTACCGCTGGTTCTGTTAGCTATTAGAACAGCACTCAAGGAAGACTTGAAATGTTCTGCTGCCGAGTTATTGTATGGAGAGCCTTTGAGACTTCCAGGGGATTTCGTGGTACCATCCTTGCCAACCAGTGATAGTAGTGCGCATGATTTTTTGGCACAACTACGTAAGGTTGTGGCAGATCTTCGACCAATTCCTGCGTCTCGGCATTCGTCTCCTTCAGTTTTCACTTTTAAAGAGATGTCAACCACTACGCACGTGTTTTTACATGACGATACGGTCCGACGTTCTCTTCAGCCACCCTATACTGGACCATATAAGGTCCTCAGTAGAGGGGCAAAAACCGTCACGATTGATGTGGGGGGGGAATAGGCAGGAGGTAAGCGTGGACAGAGTTAAACCAGCACATCTCGAGGCTGAGGATGATCATGAATCGACCTCAGTGCAACCAGGCAGCTACCCATTGGACGCACCTCTCAAGGTGCCTGTTCCTCCGGTCGGAAATTTAATTCCATTGCCTGCCTCGATGGAGTCTCCTCCGCCAGCCTTGGATCCTGTCGTTTCGACGCGTTCTGGACGTCGAGTCAAATTTAGGGATGTTTTGGATCTGTGAATCCTTACTCCCGAGATAATTTGAGTTTTAGTTAATGTAAATTGTTATTTTGTATAATTTGGTTGACCTGACGTCCCGAATTTCAACTTCCTCTATGGTCATCTCAGATTGGTTTGACTCTGAATGACTATGGGACAATTTTGTTCATCCTTCCGTTTACGGACGGCCCCCTTTTTGGTGGAGATGTCGTCTTCGTGGGGGGGTGATGTGGCGACATTTACGCCAACCTTAAACTCTTTTGACAGTTTTAATCTTGGTGGTCAATCTTTTTGAATTATGTTTATGTTCAAATCGATCACCAATGTCAGAAGAGTTTTGACAACAGTTTTTGTCATATATAATCGTCATATATTCTATTTAATTTCATATATACTATTTTCTGGATGCCAGAAAAGAACCACCATCAAAAATGTACCAACGTAATGACCGCAGGATGTTAGACCGCCGTCAACCACCCCAAAGTAACGAAAATGCATATCGCGAACCGCCACCGGAAACCGGTGAGCAAAGACCGCAGCAGCAACAACAACCGAAGAGCCGTCCGCCAAGTCAGCGTAGAAGAGACAGCCGGACACGTTTCGCGTAAATCATCCGAAAACGAAACAAGCTGAGAAAGATATTGCAGATATATAATAAATCGGATACTTAAGTAGTTTTTAGGATTGCCCCTTTCGTATACGTTGTACATTTGTGGCCTTTGCTTAGAATATTAGTATCGACAAGTAGGTAGTAATGACTACCCCTCACCCCTCACTGAGAAAGCTTGCTCAGCAAAGGCTTTGTAATTTCTTCTTCTTTTTCTGGCATTTCTTTGTAATGCTGAGTAAGTTTTCTGAGACATGTAAGTAGACCTAAGTTTAGCAAAGAGATAATGTAATACGATTTAATTCATTAATATTTAAGCCTCCAGATCGGCAACACGTATTTATAATTTTTAATTTAATTAGTTTTTAAAACGTCTAGAGTGCTCCCCTAATTTGACTAGGTACATAATACTGTTGTTATTTTTATTTCAATCGATGTTTATTGCTTAATTATTTCTATATTAACTAATATTTTCAGACTGGTGGTGGCCCACCTGACTATATACCCCCAGATGACATGAGTGGCTGGTATGTTGGGAAGTACCGCCAGTGGATTCACTGTGCTATTTGGGGGTGACAGAGAGATGGTGAAAAACGAAATTGGTGGTAGCAATGGTGATAACAATGGTGATGGTAGTGGCATTAGAGACTCCAGCATGTCAGAAAAAATAATTCAGGAAGTAGTTCCAACCACCTCCAAGCATAGTATTTGTAACTGAAATTTGTAAGGATGCAGTTGGCGGTGACGGCGATGATACTGATCGTGATAAAGTTGAAGATCTTGACCAAAATGGAACAACACCGAATAAGAATAGGAAAATAACATTCAATTTCAATACACCTAGGACAGGTAATATTTGTTAGGGTTCCGTACCTCAATAAGTAAAAAAAGGAACCCTTATAAGATCACTTTCTTGTCCGTCTGTCTGTCCGTCTGTCTGTCTGTCTGTCTGTCTGTCTGTCTGTCTGTCTGTCCGTCCGTCCGTCCGTCCGTCTGTCTGTCTGTCTGTCTGTCTGTCTGTCTGTCTGTCTGTCTGTCTGTCTGTCCGTCCGTCCGTCCGTCTGTCTGTCTGTCTGTCTGTCTGTCTGTCTGTGTGACACCACCTTTTTTCTCAGGATCGGGTACACCTAGCAATTTGAAATGTATACCAGATACTGAGGTCTATAGTCCTTATTAGGTGTGTAAAAATCTAGGTCCAGGTCCTGAGTTACACAATAAAAAGATATGGGCAAATTTATTATTTTGCGAAAACTTGTGAGTAGAAAGTTGATACGGAAGCCTCGGTGGGCGAGTCCAACTCTACTTGGCCGGTTTTATTTATGTAGTAGATAGTCATGGCAGGGTACGTAGTATTATTATCTGTTCTGTGGCAGGTGTCGTCTCCCTGCGTGTTAAACATCAGGCAATTTAGAATATGTAAAATACATTCTTGTAAACCTTAACTTTGGTTTGTTTTGTAAAAAAGAAACCTAAGCCAGACGAGAGCCGCATTGCAAGAAATATTGCAGTCGCTGAATATTTTTCAGCGAAAAAAGAGTGTGACGATACAACTTTTGTTAATTTAAATTTACAAAATCAAGAGCTCCAGTTGCAGAACCAAAAACTTTTGTTAGAGATAGAGAAATGTAAATTAGAAATAGAAAAGTTGAAAAACCAATAATAATACTAATATGTTTTTATGTCTAAGATTGCATTCAAAGAGAAACAGGTCAGTTGTTTGATAGGTGTTTTAATCGAAAGTGTTCTTAGCTTTGATTCATGAAAATCTGTTCAGCCGTTTTTTTATAGTAGATAGGTAAGTGTTTGACCACTATCTCACCTGATGTTGAGTGACGGTGCGATCGACGATGTAGCACACTTACCTAGAAGATACATGTTCACTCGAGATTTGAAGACTATATATATATATATAAGCTTTTTTAGAAAAAAGCATATAGTATATATAAAAGTATCATCATCTGGAGATGATGATGCTTTTTTAAGGATCCAAACAAGCCGAAATTTGGTGTTTACTTACTTCAATGATATTGTAAGAGCATGGTAGCTTTGACCAATATTTGAAATGCAATAATGGGGCATCTCCTGGAATCAGCAGAATACTCAACTCCTCACCATGTTCAGAAGAGATGTTGTGTTTCGCTTATTGGAATGGTCTCAAATACTGGATCCTAATCCTAATCCAGTCTCAGAGAAGAAGAATTAAAATAGTTTATTTTTGTATTTAGAGTAGTGAAAAATTATATGTGATTTTTTTAAGGTTAATAAAATAGTTAAGTTATATTTTTTTAGAAATTTAGAATTATTATGTTTTTGTGTGTAAGAGTGCAAGTAAGAAGAATTAAAATTATTTTTGTATTTAGAGCGGCTAAAAGATTAATTATATTAAAAAAAATTAAGGTTAGTAAAATCGTTAAATTATGTTTTTTATAGACATTTAGAAATGATACGTTTTTGTACTTAAGAGTGAAAGTGTAAGAGTGTGTTCAGCCGTTTGAAGACTATGAGCTTTTTTCCAGATGATTATGCCATGAGATCAACTTTTATGGGTCTTAACAATTCGAAACTAGGTATTTTCTTACGACAATAATATTGTAAGAGCATAGTAGCTTTATACTGGGTCATCTCCTTGAATCAGCAGAATACCCGTTTGAAGACTATGAGCTTTTTCCAGATGATTATGCCATGAGATCAACTTTTATGGGTCTTAACAATTCGAAACTAGGTATTTTCATACGTCAATAATATTGTAAGAGCATGGTAGCTTTATTAAACAAATACTGGGGCATCTCCTTGAATCAGCAGAATACTCAACTCCTCACCAAATTACATCAGAGATGTTGTGTTTTGGCTTATTGGAAACATAACAGATTCTAAATAAATTAGTCTCAGAGAAAAATTAAAATAGTTTACTTTTGTATTTAGAGTAGCTCAAGAAGACTATTTTTATTGAATATTTAAGATAATACAATTTTTATATAAGCTTTAAAATAGGCAGTTATCTATCACAATGTAAATAAAAATGTAATTAAATTAAATCATCTTTTATTTTGTAACTATTACGTATCATAACATTATGTTACTATAATTAAGATAGTTTAAAAACTAAAACAATCGACTTCCATGCCCCGCGAGTCAATTTCAGTAGCAAGTTTGAGACGTTTATCGTCATATGTACAAACTTTGAATCCCCGTTCCGTATCCGGGAGGAATTTTTAGAAAATCCTTTCTGAGCGGAAACCTACGTCATAATAATTATCTGCATTCAACATTTCAGTGCAATCCGAAACAATATTGATTTTTAGACTTTGTTGTTACCCCAGTTTATCCTCTTAGGGTGGCATTTTGAAAAATCCTGAAACTCTTATTTACTTATTTATAAATACAGAAGTATTTGTGTGAAATGTCGAATAAAATGACTATACAAACGTTGAATACCCGCTTCATCACCTTAGGCCTAAAACATACACAAGCGACGTAAGGCAGCAGGCGTGGAACAGGCGTGGCGCAGGCGTGCGCCGCTTCAAAACGATTTCATACAAAATGTATGCAGGCGACGTTTTTGAATTATACTGAAGCGACGCGGCGCAGACACGCCGTTTCGTTGCCTGCGCCGCGTCGCTAGCAGTCGGTTCTCGTGAGTCACGCAAGGAGCACGTCGCTTGTGATACGGTATGCTCAGTATTTACCAACCCAAAAATGCGTGATGATATTGATTTTAATGTACAGTTCTGCGAGTTAGTGGAACAATATCCAGCCCTTTACGATTATACCAAGCCGGAGTACAGTAATAGAAATGTACAAGATAAAATATGGATGGAAATAGGATCGAAACTCGGCGAATCGGGTAAGTTGAGGTTTATTTACTTAAATAATTTAAACATTATGGCTATTTTGAAATGGAATTGGAGATCGAGTTGTTACGTATGTGGTAAGATATTCTCTGATGACATTTGGATCTTCCATTGGTTGCTGCACGTTAATGTTTGTTCCTATTAAACGATTTATAAATCTTGGTTCCGAAAATTTCCCATCACAGCTGCGTATAACATTATGCAATACACCTTTTATAATGGTATCGACATTTTCTGGGTCGCAGCAAACAGATGTGACAAGGGCGCAAAATTTTGTCCTTATCATACCAAATGCACATTCCACTGATTTTCGTGCCCTTGATAATCTGTTATTAAATGCTCTTCTCTCGTTTGTTAACTGATTTCGGCAATATGGTCTCATTAAGTTTTTCTTAAGAGGAAAAGCTTCGTCTGCAACGAAATAATGGGGCACTAGTTCAGTTTCCTCGTTGCATAGCTTGCCCAAAGTTACTAACTCGAAATGCACGCCCGTCACTGTTGCGGCCGTATTCACCTACGTCTACCGTTAAAAACATTCCATCTGCATCTACTACTCCCAGCAATACGATAGAGAAATATCCCTTATAATTTATGTAAGTCGAGCCGGAATTTCTTCGTGCTTTTATTCTTATGTGCTTTCCGTCTACACTTCCAATGCAATTTGGTAAATTCCATAAAGTGTAGAAACGTTGAGTAACTTCAAGCCATTTCTGTCTTGTAGGTATTGGCATAAATTCTGGCTGTAAATATTCCCACAATACACGTGAAGTTTCTTGTACAATTTTTTGAACGGTAGTTCCGCCTCTTAAGACATATCCAGAAAGCGATTTAAAATTGCATCCATCTGCATAATATCTGTAACAAAAGAAATCAGTAGGGTTAGGCTTAGCGCGCACTACGATTAAAATCCGGTGCGAAAAAAATTCGCAATTCTGTGAACAATAGAAAAATATACTACAATCCGCGCACTGCGGAAAAAATGATCTTTTTATTTGCTTTTATACAGGGTGTAAGGGGACAGCCTTCCGAAAACTTTAACCACGTCTTCAAACCATCACCCTGAACAACGTACAGCAAGAATTTTTCGCCGGAAATAAAAACAATTTCGACTCACCATACAAATTTTACAAATGACATGGCAGATTTGTATGAAGAGTCGATTTTTTTTTATTTCCGGCGAAAAATTGCTGTACGTTGCACATAGGGGAGGGGTATTTTGCATTCCTAGCCGGGCGAAATCAACGCGTTGTTCAGGGTGATGGTCTGAAGCCATGGTTAAAGTTTTCGGAAGACCGCCCATTACACCCTGTATATGAATTGAATTGAAATGAATTTAAGTAAATTCCATGCCTATTAATTAATTTAAGTAAATTCATTGCAATGAAACACTTTTTAACGGATTTAAGTCGATGGATGAGAAGAGTCATCCGTGACCACGGGTTCTGTACAGAACTCGAAACGTTTGATAGTTACCTAGTTATAAAATGTCCAATTAACGCGACCTGAATCCGTTAAAAAGTGTTTAATTAAATTCCATGTCATTGTTGTACCTATGTAGTAATTTTCTTGGTTTTTGTTTCAGCTAAAGCGTGCAAAGATAGATGGAAAAACATCAGAACTAGTTACTCAAAGAATAAGAGAAGCATAATTTCTCCGTCTGGCTCCGCTGCAAAACCAGTAAAAGAATATTACCTATCATCACCCTTACGTTTTTTAGACAATTTTTTAAAATCCCGACCCTCCAAAAGCAATATAGTCAATACAGATGAAATCGATAATAATGATGAAAACGAATCGTCAAACATGTCTGCCGGTTCAAATGCAGCTGATCTGCAGGAAACTAATTTAGGATTCACGCCACTACGTACTACCCCATCACTACCAAAAAAGACACAGATTAGTTTAAGTGACGTTAATAAATCGGCGTATGAGTTCTTTTCAAATAAAAATAAACGAACAAAGACGAAAGACCAAAATGTGGACGATTCAGACGCTGATATGGCCTTTTTCCGGAGCATGTTACCAGATGTAAAAATAATGACTCCAAACCAGAAGCGAAAATTAAAAATTGGCATACTTAATTTAGTTGAGCAAATTTTAAAAGAGCCCGCTAGCAGCCCTATCGCATATTCGAGATCGTTCGTCAGTTCAGAATCACCTTACCAAAGCACTCCATCGCGGGAGTCAGACTATAATTCGCCTGTACATATGGTACATATGGGATCTTATGGAAGTCCAAAACCTGAGCAGACACAGACAACTGGTGCTTATGGAGGTTCAGCAACTCAGCAGATGCAACGTCCGACTCAAGTGTATTTACCGATGTATTCTCCAGTTACCCCGAATACACCTCAGTCACATCAAGCACTGCGCCAACCTCATGATGAAACTGATTTCAATGACTTTTAAATTTTTGGTATTTAGGCCATCGCGCTGAGTAAATTTGTACGATTTGTGTTTCTTAACGACTTAAGCGCTAACGACCATAAGGTACTATTTCTTGTGGAGTGTCACATTTTAGGAAGAGATACTTTTAATTTTATCAGATATAAGTAATTATTTTTAAAAAAATGTACTTAATAAAAACAGAAGATGTCAACACTTGATCTCAAATAAATAAATAAACACACATTATGCTAAGTTAGGACAAATCTAGTATCGATAACTACTGCTTATCAAATTATACCTAGTCTAGATTTAGTCAAGTCAATCAATGTTTTTCCAAAATAAAACAAATAAAACATAAAAAGATATTTTACTAATCGTAATGTTATCAATAGTCTTTCTTCAGGACAGATTGGTTCCCTCCAATGTGTATGCTGCTTCTGAAGCCCAACTTTCACTTTTGACAATATAAAATCGTAACATTCTGGTGACATTTTATATACGTCGGGAAAACGATCAGGGAATTCATGTAATTGTTCCATTATTTTAAAATATCTGTGCTCTTGTGACAATTTCCACACTGGGTGCACCCAATATCTTCTGGACCTTTGCACATTAATTAATTGCAGCAAAGCAAGCGCATCTTCGTCTTCTGAAGACGAAGACATCTTATCGCACCAAAGTCAGCCTATAAAATGCCTCATCTGTACGTTTCTTGCCTGTTCCACGCCTCTTCTGATATAATTCAAATCGCGTCTGCGCCGTATCTGTCCCACGCCTGCGCTGCGCCTGCCCCGTGCCTTCGCCTTACGTCGCTTGTGTGTGTTTTAGGCCTTAAAAGGTGTATTTTGAAAAATCCTTTCTTAGCGGATACCTACGTTAAAATCTGCATGCCAAATTTCAGCGCAATCCGAAACAATTTTGATTTTCACACTTTGTTACCCCATTTCACCCTCTTAGGGGTGGAGTTTCAAAAAAACCTGAACCACTTGTTTACTTATTTTTTTACTGAAGCACTTGTGTGAAGTTTCGGATAGAAAAGACTATCTAATCTTGCTTCTACATACAAACTTTGAACCCCCATTTCATCCCCTTAAGGTATGAATTTTGGAAAATTCTTTCTTAGTACACTCTTACGTACTAAGACAAATATACCCTCCAAATTTCAAGTCTCTACGACCAGCGGTTTAGGCTGTGCGTTGTCTGTCAGTCAGTCAGTATGTCAGGACAAAGATTCTTATAGTATTAGATTATGTGAACATCTAAATAATCTTACCTACGCAAATAATGCTTTTTAAGAGCTAACTGTTGATTATTAAGTCATTATTACTGTCATGTAACTAGTCGTATTACCTCATATTTGTGATTTTTGTAGTTTTGAGGCTGATTAAACTTTAAGTATGTTTCTAAAGAATCTTAGACTTTATTGCCTAATATGGGTAACTGTTGACTGTAAATCGTTTTTTCTTGTCATCTGTAACTAGTCATATTACCACATATTTATGATTTTTGTTGTTGTGAGACTGATTAATTCAGTGTTACTTATAAACGTGTCTCAAATTTTGAGCAATTGCTGAACTATTGATCAAGGAAAATCTCACTCATAAACGGTGATCAAAGTTAAGTATTACTTTAACAGCTCTCAGCTGAGAGGCAAGATGGCGCCGCCACGATCACTCAATCTGATTTATGAAATACGTGTGTCATTCTGACTCTGCGATATTTGTTTTATGTCCGCGCGTAAATAGTGATTAAAAATAAATAAAAAAGGCCAATAAAACCATGGAATCCGAAGATTTTATTCGTGATTACCACAGAGACATAAACGAAATAAATTCATTTCAAGCACCAACTTCTTCAAATAGACGCAGAAAAATTTACAAGGCACGGTTTAATCCAATGCAGGATTTGTCAGCGCAAGAATTTAAATTGAGGTACAGGTTCAGCAAAGAAAATATGAGCCGCATTTTCGAACTGCTTCAATCTGATCTGCAGGTGAATGCTCGAGGAGGCGGTATCCCAGTGGAATTGCAAATAATGGCAGTAATTAGATACTGGGGACGCCATCAGGTATAGTAACTTGCTATGATTTTTACTTTATTTGTATGCTCTCTTGTAATGATCCCATTGCATGTCTTAGATTCAAGAAGACTGCGCCGACATTCACGGCATGAGCCAGCAGACATTGTCACACTTGACTCGAAAAGTTGCGGTCGTATTAGCCTCAAAAAGCGCTCTGTATATAAATATGCCGACAACCTTAACCGAAGAAGCTGCAACAATACAAAAATTTCAAGCGATTTGCGGACTTCATGGTATTAATGGCGCAATAGACTGTACCCATATAAAGATAAGGAGAGTGGGTGGTGATGCTAGCCAGTATCATGTAAATAGAAAGGGGCATTACTCCATCAATACTCAAGTAAGTAGTTATGCCTGCCATACACCATCCATTCTATCATCCAATTAGCAGGACGCTGCCGATCGTATCATGCCGAATGGGCCGTGTGTGGGCGTGGATTGGCATGACCGTTGTAATTGACGGCACAAGAACGCACAATCAAAATTCTATTCTTTTCGTTTTATCCTTGCGAATGGATCATGCCAATTGGATCGTGTATGGCGGTCGCGATCGTCGTTCGGCAGTTCAGTCACAGATGATATAATAGTTCTACGTGAGTTCAGTTGAGAAAAGTTTTTGTCTGAGGTAGACGTGCGTACTGCGCTCTCCCTCAACATGTTTGCACCACACCACAAGATCATTTTTTTGGGTTCCATATCCGAATGCCAAAAAACGGAACTCTTATAATAGACATACCTGATGTCTATTATGTCCATCCGACCGTCTATCCGTCTGTCTGTCTGTCTGCTGTTCGTCTGTCAGTCTGTCCATCTATCCGTCTATCGTTCTGTCTGTCTGTCTGTTTTGCTCGATCTTATAATATATTGTAGTGTGGTACGGAACCCTACGAGTGCGAGTCCGACTTGGCCTTTTTATTTTGTTTTAACACAAGTAAAATGCCCAAGACGGATTAAACATCGTCTTCCGTCACTGGTGACGCCATGGCTTGATGAGATTGAATTGATCGTGTATAGTGAGTATGAACGCACTGGAGATTGGATCCAATCGGCAGCGTCCTGCCTATTGGACGATAGAAAGGATGGTGTATGCCAGCCTTAAGTAGGTACTTTGGTATATGTAATAAGTAGATCTAATCAACAATTGCTGACATACCCTTTTAATACCCTTTAAACTCGAAATAAACTCATTTTATTGCTACACCATGTAACGTTGCGTCTAGCGCCGTTGCTAAATCTAGGTCAAATAATAAAAGTCTAAACATCTAAATAAAACTTATTAAAAATATTGAATGCTATAATAAACACTACACAAATTATACACTATAATGTATTTAATACTAACTTAATACCTACTTAAAAATCAAAACTTAATGATTTCCTGCAGAACTCGTGAGTTAAAAACAAACGCTAAATGGCTCGGATTGCCTGTCCTACGGACCCCAAAAACCGCTTCTATTGTTCCGATGGTTCGAGCTCATTCGATCGCCTGCCTCGGCCACTAGTTACTGATCGCGCGCTGAACGCGCACGCGCCTGCCTCCACACTTTTTAAGTACTACGTATTCTGGAAGACCCGCTGGGGTGAGTTTTCATTATCATACGAGCCTATAAAACTGTGTAAGCTGTTCTGCCACGGTACGCTGACTGCGGTTATTCTACCTAACCGTAATCATCGGACTGAGCCGCTGGTACCTACCTATCACGACGCTCCACGCTGGCAGATCAGCTAAGTTGAGGACGAGCGCTAATGCCGTACCGACATTGATTCCAGGTCTTAAACCGGGAGCTAGGTACCTGCAGTACCAACCTACAACCTGTGCCTACTTACTACTTGACGCTGGCCGTCGCCCACGTCACCGCTCACCACCGCTGCGCATGAGCTGACCAACAGCTTCGTCGCTCACCCTCCCAGCTGTGGGAAAGGGTTGCATAGCACCGGACGGACTAGCAGGCCAGTGCCGCTCCCAACTTCTTGTTAAGCTCTTCTTGTGCGGCTGAGTAACCTAATAGGCAATACAAAAGTAAGACCCTACATCTACTTTTATTTACCCCGACCCTATCTACATATCTGCGGTAGGCAGGGTTAGGTGTATAAAAATCAAGGTTCTGATTCAACACGATAAAAAGATATAGGCAAATTTAGATTTTCGCGAAAACGTACTTAAGTACCACAATTTAATTCAATTTTATTTTTTTTTATTTTTGGAATTTTTCCTTTATTAGTGCTGTAAGACATTGCAAGGAAAAGTTCCAAAAAATAAAAAAAAATTAGAAAATTAAAGGGCGTCTCCATACATACATAGTTTACGCCAGTTAAGATAGGCCTCTGAGTTATATGAGCGCTCATACAATTTAGAGGTCTAGTCTTAGTACAAACCGACGTTGGTACGGAAGCCTCAGTGGGCGAGTCCAACTCGACTTAGCCGGTTTTTTTTTAAAGAGCTATGCTCGGTGTTTCTCTGCAGGATCGAATCCGGAATGAAGTAATTCGCCAGAGAACTAAACGCCAACTAAACTAGGACGCCCTGTGACCGGGTGGAGCGACGACATTCGCAAAGCGGTGGGCAGTGACTGGAAACAAAGAGCCAAAGATCGGGCTGAGTGGCATGACTTGGGAGAGGCCTATGTCCAGCAGTGGACTGATACCGGCTGATTATGATGAACTATGTCTTACTATAATATATTATTAATACAACTACATATGTGACGGGCTTACAACTTGTAGAGAACCAGTATCATTTATTATCATTACTTATGTGCTTGTACTTTCATTTAAATAGTGATTTATACAAATATATTACAGGTAGTCTGCAATGCAGATCTAAAGATCTGTGACATTGTGTGTCACTGGAGAGGCAGTACACATGATGCGAGAATATATAGAGAAAGCTCTATAAAGAGGAGATATGCAGAAAATGAGTTAATGGGAAAACTTATTGGTGACAGCGGTTACCCAGGTACCCCTCATCTCATCACACCAATACTAAGACCCACAAGTGAACAACAAAATAGTTTCAATAGACAGCATATCCGAACCCGCAATGTCATTGAACGTTGTTTTGGGGTATGGAAAAACAGGTTCCGTATATTGCTGGAAGTGATGAGGGGTTCATATGCTACAATAAAAGTTACAATTGTAGCTTGTGCTGTTCTGCATAACTTGGCGATTTTGTATAATGAAGAACAAGGTGTGTATTAATTTGCAATGAAACTGAATATGTATTGTAATCATTCAGGTAGGCGATGGTGATAGGAAACTTACAACTTTACTAGTGTCCCCCTGGCCAGCTACCATACTCAAGATTATAAAAGGACCAACTATCACACTAACTACTATTTAATATTGACTGTCTCGTACTAGGTTTTATGCATGTCTGATGCACTTCGGGAGTTAACGCAGCAAGATCGCGACGAGCACTACTATACACAAGTTGGCAAAATCTGTCACCTAACATGTGTAATGTGAATGTGTTCCCAGCTGTCTTTGAGAGACAGTTTCCATTCTAGTCCCTCCTATGCTAGCATCCTCGACAGTATTGTCAGAAGTGAGATAGTGGTCAAACGCTAGCCTATAGAATATAATTAGGTAAGGGGCTGTGTTCGAAATTGCACTGAATGCAATTAGCATAGCTCTGACATAGTTTTTAGGGTTTCGTACCTCAAAAGGTAAAAAACGGAACCCTTATAAGATCACTTTCTTGTCCGTCTGTCTGTCTGCCTGTCTGTCCGTCTGTCTGTCCGTCTTTCTGTCCGTCTGTCCGTGTGTCACCACCGATTTTCTCAGGAACGGGTGGATCTAGCAAGTTGAAATTTAAACCAGATACTGAAGTCTATAGTCTTTATTAGGTGTATAAAAATCAAGGTCATCAATCCTGAGTCAACACGATAAAAAGATATGGGCAAATTTAGATTTTCGCAAAAAAACTTTCTAGCTTATTAAGCTTTCCAAAAAAGTATAACAGTTGGTATTTTTTTACAAAAACAGTTTCATCAAACAAAACTACCACGGACAGTACTCAGATCCGTTACATATAACATGCATTAACAACGCAATAATAATTATCAGTAACTGGCGTCAACCGGTTTTTTTACGTTGTTGTTGCGTTGTCACCATTCTCGACCACATTATCGGTTACCACCAGGCGAGATAGTGGTCTAACGCTAGCCCTGGATGGAATACTTTTTAACCGACTTCACAAAAAAGGAGGAGGTTCTCAGTTTGTCTGTATGTTTTTTTTTTGTATGTATGTTACGCGATTACTCCGTCAATTGAGAACGGATTAAAATGATTCTTTCTTTAATATGTAGGGTACGTTTTCGAGGTGGTCCCATTGGAATTTCATCGAGATCTGATTAGCATCTCCAGAGGTATGGAGATAAATACCTCAAACATAGGTACTGGTTTTAGAAGAAGAGTCCCAAGAAGATTATACACAATGGAGGTTACTATTGCATATACTTTTGAAGACAAAAATATGACCCTGAATAATGTTTTTACGTCTTTTTAGGGTTCCGTACCTCAAAAGGTAAAAAAGGAACTCTTATAAGATCACTTTCTTGTCCGTCCATCTGTCTGTCCGTGTGTCACCGCCAATTTTCTCAGGAACGGGTGGACCTAGCAAGTTGAAATTTATACTAGATACTGCAGTCTATAGTCCCTATTAGGTGTATAAAAATCAAGGTCCTGAGTCAATGATATATGATCATAAAAAGATATGGGTAAATTTAGATTTTCGCGAAAACTTGTAGGTACCAAAATTTACCATAATTTTCAACTTTTTTTATTTTTCGGAATTTTTCCTTTACTTGTGCTTTTCACCAAAATGGACAATTCTAGGTCAACCGGAAGTACCCTATAGGTTTTGGGTCGAAAACCTATAGGGTACTTCCCATTGATCTAGAATCATGAAATTTGGCAAGAAGCAAGGCCTTACAGCACAAATAAAGGAAAAATTCAAAAAAATAAAAAGTTAAAAATTTAAAGGCGAATCTATGTATGTATGGATTTAATTAAATTTAAACATTTAATTAAATCCATACATACATAGATTCGCCAATATAGATAGGAGCTATATGAGCGCTCATACAATTTAGAGGTCTAACTTAATTGGTACCTTCCAACGTTGGTACGGAAGCCTCGGTGGGCGAGCGAGTCTAACTCGACTTGGCCGGTTTTATTTTTTTCAGATACATCACATCAATAGTGAAGACGAATACGGCGACGTTTAGATGAAAGCTGAATGGCTCATTTTTTTTTAATTCAAAGTAATAAGTTATGTTTTTGTTACATTTAGGATAATAATTTTTGATATGATCTATTTAATGTTATTTGACAAGTGTAAGTGCAAATTTTTAATTTGCCCATATATACTGAATAAATGCTTTGACTTTTGACCAGTGCTGATGATGAAGAGCCTATATTGGCAACCCATTTTGCCGTTGAAGCGTGAAGAGGCAATGCATTGGGATATGTGTACTTTAAATTAAATTATTTGAAAATATTTATTCGGACAACTTTTTAATTTTAAGAAGTAAATACTCTTCCTCTAATTTCATCATTTTCATTTTTTGTTGATGCACCTCCTCTTCTCTTCTCATGTTTTCCTCCCGAGCCAGTTTTGCCAGGAGAAAAAGCTGGTGGTCGTGGCTCTGAACACAGTCGCAGCCATCACATCTTTTTCTATTGAAAAAATATTCTTATATAGTTACTATATAAAAATAGATAATTCACATACACAACTTTACATACTTTTTCTTTTGACCTGGATCATTTGAAGGGTGCAGCACCCTTTTTATATTTTTGGTTGCAGTTTCAGGCTAGAAAACACATTTAGATTAGAGTTACAAATTAACTTAAATACACACATTATAATGTATAGGGCTATAGGGCAGTGTATTTGCGGTACAATCATCTGCAGGATACTGTTGCTGCTCCATAACATGCGAGTTCAAAACTAAAAATCGCAATTCAAACGTACCACTACAGTAGTCATGGCTCTTCCTATTTCATCTGGCTTTTGACTGCATTCCGGCTGCAATACGAGAATTTATTGAATTTATTTGAAAATTAATGTAAAATTTGAGTTTTGAATTAGCAGGAACCTACCTGCTGTTTTTTGTGAATTGTGTCGCTGTCAAATTTATTATTGTCGACAAAAAACTTGTCGATCAGCTCCATATTTTCTGGAGGCGGGGGAGGCGGATGAGGCCCTCCTCCAGTCTGTGCCCTGGCTCTTCTAAATATATACTCAGATTGTTTGGCCCTATTCTTCATGTTTCGCCACTGGTTGTGAAGCTGGGCCAAATCTCTTTGTACAATATTTAATGTATTATAGCTGAAATTAAACATGTTGTTTTAATATTATGAGAAAAAATACCTTGGTAGTTCTCAAAACAGAACCAAAAACACACCATGCTAGCACTTCCTCCCAAGCAAGTTTATTTGAGTATTGGTGTTAGTGCTAGTTTCTTTTAGCTTTCTGAAACAAGTAACTTTTGTTAGCGTTTGGACAGTTCGCAAGCGTTGGAACGGGTTTAAAATAAATCTGGATCAATACATACCTTCTCTTCTTCCGTCCAATTAGAAGATCTATTTTTTTTTTGCAGCTTCCATTCTTCCGCAGTAACACAAAAAACTTTACAATTGAATAACACCGTAAAACGTACGTAATTAAAACAAGAAATTTTTGTATTCGCGCGTTTCGTAATTTATTTCGCCCATGGAGACCGTATAATGTAGAGAGAACATTA
Source organism: Cabera pusaria (assembly GCA_954871355.1). Taxonomy (NCBI): domain Eukaryota; kingdom Metazoa; phylum Arthropoda; class Insecta; order Lepidoptera; family Geometridae; genus Cabera; species Cabera pusaria. Next base: position 19,004,955 of record OX940905.1, read on the forward strand.
GAGTATGCGAATGAAATAGCTATAGAGATATAACCCGACTAAAGTGATGAACACGTGATACATATGCCGACTATAAGATAAAATGAACAACGTAATTTGGTCGGGTCATACATAACGTGACCATACGTCCCGCTTTGGGCGGGACAGTCCCGCTTTCAGGCAGTCTGTCCCGGTGTCCCCCGCAAGGCCAAAATTGTCCCGCTTTTGCAAATAGACCAAACGATAGTTTAAAATGTATTTTTCTCGTTCGAAATGCGTTGCACGGCAGGCGGGCGCCCCGAGCGGGAAGGCAAATTACCTACGAGACAGCGCGTCACCCGCCAAGCGGTGTACCAAAACAATATGCCTAAACGCAAGTGTTCATTTAATATTACTTTGCAACAGAAGTATCCATTTAAAAAAAAAAGAAAAGACAACTCGGCAGACGGTACGTGCGAAAAGTGTCGTACTGATTTTAGTGTTGGACATGGTGGTGCCAATGACATAGAAAAGCATTTAAAATCTGAAAAACACAGACTAGCCGATCAAGCCGCTGCTTCAAGCTCGTCGATGCTAAGTTTGGTTGAAATTTAGAATCGTTTGGCACGAAAAAGAGGGAATGGAGGGGTGGAGGGGGTAGGTGAGGGTCCCCCTTTCACTACCCCACCACTCTCATTACAAGGTAATGCATAGTTTTTGAGTAATGATTTTTTTTGCAAAGTCATAACCTCACTTGGTAAAAATTTAAAATCGTTTGGCACGAAAAAGGGAGGGTAAGGTGACGGGGGGTAAGGGAGGGTCCCCCTTTCCTTTTCCCACCACTTTCATTACAAGATAATGCATAGTTTTAGAGTTATGTGTATTTTTGTAAAATCATAACCTCACTTTTTTGTAACACTTTGCTGATCAATATCACTGTTTTGTTGGATGTTTAACAGACTTTTTGCGCTTCGCCGGCCGCTGCCGCGGCACGCTCGCTTCGCTCCGCCGGCCGCTGCCGCGGCACGCTCGCTTCGCTCGCTCGGCTCGCGCGTTGTGTTGTCGCAGTTTCAACCTAACCTAACCTAGTTTTTTTTATAGTGGGGTGTTCTTATTAATTTAGTAGTGGTAAATAATATTACTAACATTTTTACTAAGTTATCTAGCCCTTGTAATTATTATTTGCGCTTTGTTTTTATGGTTTAGTATATTTTTACGTTAGATTTTGTTTATATCGTTTTCTTGTAAAATATGCATTACCTTGTTATAAGAATGGTATTGTTACAATCAGGGACCTAACCTCTACCCATCCCCATAACATTTTATTTCAAATTCAAAAACTATGCATTACCTTGTAATGGGAGTGGTAGGGTAGTTAAGGGGGGACACTTCCCTTTCCATTCCACCCCCCTGCCCCCCCTTTTTCGTGCCAAACGATTCTAAATCCAACCCCCAAGTTTTTTTAAGAAAACCGATTCGCCGACTTCCAAGGATTTGGATATAGCTGCAGCTGAAGGTACGTGGGCGTTTCACACCGTGCAACATAATCACAGTTTTCGCTCAAATGACTGTTCTTCTTCTTTAATTCAAGCATGTTTTGAGCAAAAATTTAGATGTGCACGTACAAAGTCTCAAGCGATTGTGGTAAATGTGCTGTCAACTATGGCAACCGAAGATTTAAAAGAGCATTTACGCAAAGCCAACTGCATAACTTTATTAACGGATGCTTCAAATCATGGCTCAATCAAATTATTCCCAGTTTTGATTCGTTATTTTTTACCATACGAAGGCGTGAAAGTCAAGGTTTTAGAGTTTCGGGAGCAGCCAGGCGAAACATCGGATATTATTGTCGATTATTTGAAGGAAGTATTGTCTGTCAATGATTTGAATAAAAAAATTGTTGCGTTTTGTGGAGATAACACGAACTGCAACTTCGGGGGAAAGAATAGAAAAGGAAGTAATAATGTGTACACAAAGTTAAACACATCACTCGGCAGACAGCTTATTGGAATTGGATGTGGAGCCCACATAGTCCACAACGCGATCAAAACTGCCGCTGATTGTCTTCCTGTTGACTTCGAGTGTATCATAGTGAAAATTTACTCATTTTTCTACATCTACAGCGTTCGAGTAGAAGCTTTGAAAGAGTTTTGTAATTCGACTGGGACAGAGTATCACAAACTGCTGGGCTACAGTAAAACAAGGTGGCTTGCGTTAATGCCCGCTCTTGAGAGAATTATAAAAATGTTTCAGCCTTTGAAAAACTATTTTCTGAGTATCGACAAATGCCCAAATATTGTAAAGAAGTTTTTCGAAAATCCCAACTCAGAATTGTGGTTATATTTTTTGCACGCACAAGCAGCGACCTTTCATGAAGTTGTGTTGAAAATCGAAGCGCAGAATGTGTCGGCTATAGAGTCTGCCAAGGAAATTAATCGTCTCCGAGATAACCTGGCACTAAAAGAGAGTACGGGTTTCCTTCCTCACATGGTCCGTAACCTTATGGTAACATTACAAGAAAGAGAAGGTGCTGTTGACCAGCAAAATGTAAAAACTGCAGCGGCTGAGTTTTATAAAACAAGCAAGGAATACTTGGAGCAGTGGTGTCAATTTAACACAGAACTAGAAGTGTTTGAATGGGCAAATTTAACAAAAGTGCCTACGTGGGAAGAGGTACAGAAAGTGATGGATTTACTAATCACGCAAGGATTTATTAGCAGCAGCCAAGATACAAAAGTCTTTGACGAGTTTACACTTATTTTAAACTTTGCGACAAATGAAAAAATCTCTGGCTGGAATGTTTCTACTGAAAATCGTTGGGTCGAATTATTCCAGCACTTTCTTACCAATAATCTTAATTTAACAAACTTTTCCACAATTATTGAGTACATTATGTGTCTGCCTGGAAGTAACGCACCTGTGGAAAGAGTTTTTTCTCAAATGAACAAAATATGGTCCAGTGATAAAACACAATTGAGTGTCGCAGTAATGAAAGCTATTTTGATTACGAAGATAAATATAAATATATCATCGTGTACCGAGTTTTACAAATATCTAAAAACAAGACCCGATATTTTAAAACAAATTTGTTCGGCCGATAAATATTAAAATACGAACTAGAATTCACGCCACTACTGATTTGTTTTGATTATTTTGAATTATTATTCTATCTTCTATAATAAAAAACTTGTAAAACACTAAAAACTTTTTTTATTACATAACTAGCAGCGCCCCGCGGTTTTACCCGCGTTGTGCCCGTTCCCGTGGGAATTTCGGGAATTTTTATACATATAAACCTTCCTCTTGAATCACTCTACCTATTACAAAAAACCGCATCAAAATCCGTTGCGTAATTTTAAAGATTTAAGCATACAGACAAACAGACAAACAAACAGACAAAAATAGCGACTTTGTTTTATACTATGCTATGTAGTAATTCGCAGATGTCCTGCTCTGACATAAAATATAAATGGTCACGTTAGTCATACATGACAGCTGGTGAGAGCATACGCAGAGAAGGATATAAAAATGGTGTTCATCTCGGTCTCGATCTCATACTAGTGATTGTATAGTTTTATCCTTCTCATATTATTATTGTTATTTAAATGCCATCCACTTAATACTACATCCACGATTTCGCCATATTTCTTGAAATGAACTGAAATCAACGGGGCGTTACAGATAAAAAATGAAGTTGAAGAGCTAGAATCGGTTTTTAATCGACTAATTTGTTTATAATTTTAGTTTTAGTTATAATCTGTGCCAATAGCCCATGGAGCATGTCTATTTGGTGTCTCAACCAAACAACGGCTGATTAGCGTTTATAAGTGAAAAAAAAAGTTGAGCAATGATCAAGTACTTGAGAGCTTCTCAGCTGAGAGACAGTTCAGCAATTGATCAACAGATTTTTATAAGTAACACTGTAAGATTGTGTCAAAAAAAGAAATGTATGACATAATTGCTAATATATGTAACTGTTGATTGTAAGACGTTATTACCTGTCAAATTAACTAATGTCTATTTGTGATTTTTGTATTTTTGCCAATATAAGTCAATATTAATAACCGTGTTTCATTGTTGGACACAAAGCGTGTCATTGTGTACACCTGGGTGTACATTATAGTATTATATATGTATATGTATAGTATGTAATTAGTATGTGAGTTGATGGGAGAACCCCACAAGCTTTCCGTGGAATATTTTGTGGAATATGTTGTGAACTTCTCCAGTAATAGGGTCACATCCTGGGAATTTATTTCGGTTAAGTAGTTTTATTACTCTATTTACTTCTCTACGTGTCACGAGTTTTAATATCTTGCTCATGGTGTGATATGTTTTCCAATATAACATCTGAGTTGAAATATCTGCTCCAGGCGCTGAGCAAATATTTTCGCTTTTTGTTCGTTATTTATGGCCCATTGCCCATCAGTTTATTTTATGGATGGAATCTGCGCTATAGGTTTTTTGAGGTGTTTAGTCGCTCTCCATAGCGAATAATCAGTAGTTTTGCCGCTCGTGAGTTGTTTTAAGTTTGCGTTTGTAATACTATCATTATAACTTTGAATCTCTCTATTAGGTGTGATTGTTTAATTATTCAACAACCGCTTGTCGTGTGGAGATCTTGTTGTTTGCCACTTCTGTCTTTGTATCCTTTTTTTAGCAATAACGTGATTACCAACGGATAATAATATTCTCTAGTTTTTCTTTTGCAGTCAGGGGTATTATTCCAGGCACATTGTTGGATATCCTGAATTAACTGTATTACTTCTGTTTCAAGCTGTTGTCGGGTTTTAAGTTGCACTTTCAGATTTATGATGGATTCTAAATCCATGCAACAAAATAAGCAAAAATGTGTCTAAGGCGGTCGACCTAGCGTTGTTATTACTTCGTTCAGCGCGCGATGTACAACGCGCGCCTAATACAGAAAAGGGTTGACCCAATGAAATAAAAAAAATTACGAATTATTTTTATTTACCTCAATATAACATAAAAATTCCTAACTAAGAGTCGAATTTGAAGTCGAGAAAGTTAATTTTACGCCGTTTTGTCATTTTAGTATCGGTAGCATAAAAAAATGAAACATATGCTTGTTTTTTGTCAAACCCGCAAAATGACTATGAAAAACTTAAATCGTTTCTAACATAGAATACGAATGCGCAGTTATCCCGTCATTTGAATAATAATATACGTTGCGCGCGCGTGAGCAGTGACAACCGACTGGCAGATAGTACCGGCGCAGGTGACGAAAGTTTAGGTATAAATCGCAGTAGCTATGGGCGAGTGAGGGAGGCCTGGCGATAGTGCTTATCTACACTTTTGTTAAATATTTCAGAAATATTTATTTGGTTTGTAATACGGATAAGTAGATGGAGGATATAGTGCTTATCCACTCTCGAGTATAATTAATTTGTGATGGATTTTAGGATTGAGTCATATTGATGGATTAGTTTTGGTAAACCTTTACATTGTTTTCCACTTAGTTAAAAAGTTTTTAAACCTTGTTTTTCTAGAGCAACTTAGTGGCTAGAAGCTTAACTGATTTAACGTTATGCTTTATTAGTGTCTTCTTTTTTGTGTTTGAATAAATTTCATATTTGGTGGCGGAATATTTTCTGTTTATTAATTTTATTGCATAAGTTTTTATTAGGATTTTTTGGGAGTTCTTCTCAAAAATAAAAGAAGTTTCATTCTTTTATTTTTTGTTGGGAAGGTATGTACTGTAACGAGGTATTTCGACTCGCTACATATTTTTCGCTTGGAAGCACATTTCGGCTTCTAAGACTGACATAATTACCTTTTGGTTTTAAATAATTTAGAACATTTTCGTATTTAGCCATTTTTAGTCGATTTTAAATAATCGAGTTACTACTTGGTCCGTGGATCATACAATATCCCATAGACAATCTTTCAAAAAAAAAAAATTTGGTTTCTGTCAACTCTCTATGAATGGCTTCACTTTCTTCCTTTGCTCCGAAAAGGAGGTCATATTTTTGATTTGTTATAATCCAAGTTAATCATGGAATTATCCATGATTATTTTACTCTTAGCTATCCTAAATGGCTAAAATTTGTTTGACTATGTGCTAAGCACATAATTTTGCGGTAAGTCAATTTTTGATAACCTAAAATGTTACGCGTCATCCTTAATGGCGACGTACTAACAATTGGATTTTTGTTTCAGCCAAATGGCGCCGTCTAGCCACGACTGCGTCTAGTTAAGGCAGTTTTTGTTGCCAACTATGCAATCGCCTTGGGCTTTCCCCCATGGTTTTCTTTTACCCGACGGGATGACCGATTTCCTATAGCTATGCCACGCTGTCGATCTTCGCCGGACACTACAGCTAAGCTAACTTTATATACCTTTTTTATTACCCTTAGAAACTTTAATTTCATATTAGCAAGATGCAAGAAAGACCACAGTAAGAAATAACAAAATTTCAGTAGTAAAATGTAAAATAAATTAACCTAAAAAGTAACGAAAACCGAATGGTATTCATAGTCAAACGTTTAGACCTAGTATTTAACTAAGTAGCGGCTTTAACTAAGTAATATGTAACTCACTTTGGACGTAAGGTACGTTTCAAGTATTAAAATTTATCATACATTCCCAAAACAGTGTTATCATTTGCCTGTCCCCCGGGATATAATAATACGTAGTATTATTATCTTTTCTATGCCCCCGGTCCGAGATTAAAAGTCTCAATGAAACCACTGATTATCCTGGTAAGTTTTTAGATTTTGGTAGAACAAGGGCGCTCGATATTCATAAATACTGTCTACCTAACATTAATTTTTAGCTTTTTATACTTTATAACCAAAGAGCAATAATTACTAAGTACAGAGCGCGGCTACTCGTGCTGGGTCAGAACATCGTCGCTGTCCACCGGCAAGCGCGAATAGTCGACATTCTGAGTTCGAGCGGAGTGCGTTTGGTAAGGTCTTATTTCGTTTTTGCCGAGAAAATGGTGAAATGTGCGGTGCCAACTTGTCAAAATGACACCAGGAAACACACGAAACTAAAATGCAACATAACATTTCACAGGTAGTTCAGTTTTTTAACCGACTTCAAAAAAAGGAGGAGGTTTCTCAATTCTTGTTCGCGGATAACTGCGTCGTTTATGAACCGATTTTGATTATTCTTTTTTTGTTCGAAAGGAGATATCCCAAGTGTGGTACCATGGTAATTTTATCGAGGTATGATAAGTATCTCCAGAGATATTGAGATAAACATCTTAAAATTGGTACTGAAAATGAATAGCGCGGCATTGAAGTCGGTTCTTTTTTAGTTTTTAAACGATATTCTTATACTTTTAAACGGATATACTATTATATGATAGCGGGCTGAAGTATACGTGAGACGTGCGGTTGCGAGTCACGTCCCACTACACCGCCCGCCGCTTCGCCAGTGATGCATTGATTACGCCCGTAGCACACCTCCGCTGCGAATCCATAACAGCGGAACCGCATTAATTTGGCTGTGTTTTGTCCGTATGTAGGAGAAGCGGAACTGCCACGGAACTGCCTGTTCTAACGCATAGATTTAACTATATTCTATCTCTTTCCCCGCGCGGTTTCGTCGATAATACTCCGACGCCAGCCACACTACCGCGCTCCGGCCGCCATTTTGTTGCGGTGCCGCGTTGTTTTCGCACGTGTTTGTGGAAATCGACAAAAAATAAAAACGAAACTACATTTTTTTCATAAAATGGACTTCAATTTAACAGAAAAATTAATTCAAGAGGTCAGAAATATACCTATTCTTTATTTATTAAATCATCCGGATTATAAAATTCGACATTTCGCTCCGATGGCTGACTGATGACTAACAGGTTCCGACGCCCGTTCCGCAACTCACACTACACTTTATCGCAGCGGAATTTCTACAGCGGTTTCGCAACTGAAGTTTCGCAGCGGAGGTGTGCTGCTACGGGCATTAGTGATGTGCGTGCTGTCGATATTATTTACGACATTTTTTACTTTCAAGCGAAGTCGAAGTAAGGAAATATTCCGATGCTCTAAAGTGTTAATGTTGAGATTTTTGTGTGGTTAGCTTTATATTAGTTACTAGCTGTGCCCCGCGACTTCGCAACTTCATCCGCGTAGTATTTTTCATTATTTAGGCTTATTATATTACAAATAAAGACACATACGTAGCCCACCTACACCGCGCCGTACCACGCCTCGCTAAGCCCCCTTCTCGGAACCCTACGAGTGCGAGTCCGACTTGTACTTGGCCAGTTTATTAACCGTTGGGCTACGGAACCCTAAAAACGGGTTAGTATGTAAATAAGCATTTCATTTTCAGGTAAAATTTTATATTATTTCATTTATTATAACATGTACACAATAATATTATTTTAAGTGCTCTTAGGTACTCTTAATTACATTAATACTATCTTTTTCGTGCATTTAAGATACCTATATAATGACTGAGAAATCGTAGGAAAAAACAAACAGCGTTCTTGAGATTAATATATAACATTCCTCTCAATGTATACATTCATTTTTGTCGTCACGTGTTTCCCGCTTCATCGATAAGCGCGCGGGTGTTTGCAGGCATCCCTACGCAAGACCTATATATCAATGTACGTAGCTATAGCACATCTGCTTACAACTCTCAGCAAGGTGGCGGGCTCATAGCCGCGCTCTGTACTTTAGTAATTATTGCTCTTTGTTTATAACCTTTCTGTTACAAGTAGTAGCAAACTTTTATTTATAACCAAAATTAATTTATTACAGCACGAAGTGTTGATAAGAATGTGACTCATGATTGGATTAATAGATTGTGGTCAAAATTCACAAAAAAGTACGCCTCAAGTGACATTTTCAATGCTGATGAAGCAGGAATTTTCTATAAGTTGACTGACTCCGGATAAAACTCTAAAATTTAAAGGGGAAAAGTGTGTGGGAGGAAAGCTTTCCAAGAAATGTATTACGGTGCTTGTGGCTGCTAATATGGATGGCACAGAAAAAAAAGCTAATGGTAATAGGCAAATCGAAAAATCCGCCCTGTTTTAAGAACATTAAAAATTTGCCAGTGACGTATAAAGCTAATAAATCAGCTTGGATGACCAGTCAACTTTTTGAAGAAGTGCAAAAGTGGGATGCAGAATTAAAGATACGAAAAATTTTAACTTCTTGTTGACAACTGCCCTGCCCACCCGTTTATAACAAACCTTGGAAACATAGAGTTGGCATTTCTTCCTCCAAATACGACTAGTGTCTTACAGCCAATGGACCAGAGTGTGATTAAAAGCCTCAAGGGTCACTACAGAAGGAAATTATTGATGGAACTAGTCGAATCTGAGGGTAAGACTTCTGTTAATATGCTGCATGCAGTAAAATTTTTATCTAAAGCCTGGGAAGAAGTGACACCCACAACGATACAGCACTCTTTTCGACATGCTGGACTTTGTACAAATTCTACGAGTGATGAGGTCGAAACAGAATCTGAGTTTAATAGCGACAACGACCTTCCATTAACTGAGTGGATTCAACAGTTCAACATGGTAGGAAATACAGTAAATCTTCAAACCTACATCGAAGTAGACGACTGCCTGCTTACAACGGCTTCACTCACAGACAAAGACATTTTGGATTCAGTGAGAAACACTGGGGATCAAGAACAAGGAGATGAAGAAGATGAGATGGATGAACCTGAGCCCCCGCCGAGCACTAAAGAAGCTCTGAAAGCAGCTAAATTATTGGAGTAATTTTCCAATTCAAATTTTCCTTTATCGCCAAGATGGCCCAATATTGCAAGATATGAATAATATAAGTAAAAAAGTACAAAATAATTACTGGTGCACCAAAAGACAAAAATAACAGACTATATGCAATAGCGTTCAAAAAATATTATTTTTATATACGTAACTACTAGATAACTACTAACACTATTTTGAAATAAACTTTTCTTTTTCTAATTCTGATTTTTCTTATCTCCATTTAACGACAACTCTCTATAACGCCATAAAATGGACAGTCCCTTCAGTGTAGTTATATAGAGTTTACACTGTATGTTTATAATTGCATACATATTAGCGGTACTTTTTATAGACCTCTATAAATGAGACAGACGTCTCCTATACCTCTGTAAGCTAGAAACTCTAGTTAGTGAGAAACCTCTATAAGAGAAAAGAATATTGCGGTCCCTTGAGCTCTAACTTATCCAGGTTCGACTGTACATATAATGAGACTGTAAAAAAATAAAAATAAATCTAGAAACTTGTTTATCATTTCCTTTGTCTATTCTAACAAAATAGTGCTACAGAGCACTACCTTACCTACTACTACCCTTTGACAGCAAAGTCAAAGGGACCTATTATCCTAATGTGCCCAGGGCCTCCAATATGTTAAAGACGGCCCTATTTATATGCATGTTATTAAAACCATTACCTGCTCTCTGAACCAAAACTCACTTAATGGAAAGTTTTGGTCCTGTCAGTTAGAAGACATTGGCACTTCACCATCGAGAGGTGCAGTATAGTTTATGTTCGGTTAAATTTGATGTACCGTCAAACGGGGTGGCTATGTGCCGGGTAGGTGAGGTGACTTTGTGCAACGGGGGCGTTGGCATGAACTTTGGGTGATTTCTCTGTCATTTACCTAAAAGTCAAATTTTTATAAATGGCAATCGCTTTATAGGATTTTGGGGCCTATTTTGGGGTATTAATCATAAGCTGCTTGCAATACTAAATGTCATTCAGATCGACTGAAGTGTTGTGGTGAAAAAACTAGTTTGACAAAACACATGTAAACTTTTGGATGAGGAACAACATTCACAGCTGGTGTCGTTGTCAGGGTATGTTTATCTAGTAGTACTTTTTGTTGGCATATGAATGCGTTAATATCAATTCGAAATCGTTATATTTGGAGCCATAAATTAAAAATTAAAAAATAAACAGAATTTGGTAGGTGACTTTTTGCCAGTCCGCCATACAAAATGTTGCTAGCTATTTACTCTAAAATTCTACTATAGTGAAAGAAAAAATTGTTTCAGAGCTTATTAAACAATGCCAAGAGAATACCATAGACTTCCTGGAAGTAGATCCTATAGGAATTACACAGCGGAAACACTCCAAAAAATTTTAGAAGAGATTAGTTCCGGGTGTATTTCAACGCGTGCTGCAGCTGAAAAATATGGAATACACCGCAATACACTGTCCGCCAAATTGAAGGGCATAGCAACCCGAAAACCTGGAGGACAGCCAGTATTTAGTGAAGAAGAAGAACTTGGATTTATAAGTCACATCACAGCATTGTCGTCATTTGGGTTTCCTATTACGCCATTGGAACTGCGCGTCATCGCCAAAACCTATTTGGATAAACAGGGAAAAAGAGTGAAAGCGTTTTCAAACAATTACCCCGGCAAAGAGTGGGTTCACTCGTTTTTGAAACGTAGGAAGTCTCTGCTGTCACACAGGGTAGCAAGAAATATTACACATGGCCGCGCGGAGATCAATGAAACAATTATAAATGATTTTTTTGATAATTTCGAAAAAGAAACGGAAAACGTTCCAGATTCCCATATCTGGAACTATGATGAGACCTGTTTAGTAGACGATCCTGGATCGGTCAAAGTTTTGACGAGAAGAGGTACGAAATACCCCGAGATAATTCAAAACTCCTCGAATGCGTTAACATCTATCATGGTGTGTGGTAGCGCTGCCGGAGAGTTAGCACCGGTATATGTCGTATACAAAGCCGAAAACATGTGGGGGACTTGGGCCGAAAATGGCCCCCCTGACGCTCGGTACAACCGTAGCAAGTCAGGGTGGTTTGACGCTAGGCGTTTTGAAGACTGGTTCCAGTTTACTATGTTACCGATCCTAAAAAAGCAGTCCGGTAAGAAGGTTTTAGTTGGTGATAACCACAGCTCACATATTAGCCCTCAAGTCATTGAGTGCGAAGCAAACAATATAGCATTTACTTGTCTACCCTCAAATGCAACACATTTGTTGCAACCTCTGGACGTGGCATATTTTAGACCCATGAAAATTGCGTGGAGGAAAGTTTTAACAGAATGGAAAAAAAATGTCCGAAACAGTAGAAGCTCTAGCGTGCCTAAGGATCAATTTCCAGCACTTTTAAAGGATATGTTCCCAAAACTGGAAGCAAATTCAGCCCAGAACCTTAAAGCTGGATTCAAAAAGTGCGGTATGTTTCCTCACGATCGTAACAAAGTTATACAAAGATTGCCGAACACACAATTAGAAGAAACAGTACCGGTTCGTGAACTATTAAGTGACAGTTTCTTAGAAAATCTACGATCAAAGAGAATGCAAGTTACAGAGACAAGACCGAGGAAAAGAAAGCGAGTTAATGTACCGGCAGGAAAAAGCATAACAGCTGCAGATTTAGAGCAACATACAACTGCAGATTTAGAGCAAAATACAATGGCAGATTTAGAGCAAAATACAATGGCAGATTTAGAGCAAAATACAATGGCAGATTTAGAGCAACATACAACAGATCCAGTAAACTCGTCTCCAATACACTCTGACACAGACCAATCTGAGTCTATCCTTGATATGAGTACAATGGCAAGAAACACAGAGACTGTAGAACCCCATATAGAAACAGTAGTTCGTACTAACCTTTCATCTAGAATGCACTGTGACTTTGACAATTCTGATTTGCATCATGATACTCCAACACACGGAATTATCAATACAAATAACATAGAAGTTGCAGATCATAATTCCTGTATATTTAGTGTACACCATGAAGAAACCGTATCTACAAGTGACCCTCTGCCAGAATCGACATCATCCAGATACATTGCATCAACATCGCGAGGAAGCTCTAGGAAGCTTGCTCAATTCCGCTTAAGGAAAAAGAAAATTCACCCAGTTTCCGATGATGATAGCATGAGTGACACAAATATGTCTCTTCAAGAAAGTGACTGTAGTTCTAATTGGTGTGACATAGAAGATTCGGACAAAGAAAATGACATTGAAAATAAAGAAAATAGAAGTGATTTAAAAAATCTGAGAGAAAACAGTTATGTTCTCGTTGAATATGAAGAGAACTTATACCCTGGAAAAGTAATAACAGTATTAAATGACTCTGCTCTCGTTTCTACAATGCAGAAATCAGGACAAAATATTTGGAAATGGCCTAAAAATGCTGATATAATTTGGTATAATCATTCTAAAATTATACGAACCATCAATGAACCAGTACAAATATCTAGAAGGGGTTTTTTTAATATTTCTGAATTAATGGAATGAGTAAAATATCGAACTTTTGTATTGGTTGAATTTTGATAATTTCCTTAATAAAAGTCTGATTTTTAATTTTTCTTTTTCATTTTTAGGTTTTCACCGTTTTTTCATATAAAAATAGATATTTTAAATAATAAAAACACTACTCTTGAAACCAAAACCAAGAACGTTGACAAAAGAGTCGTAAAATAATCACATGGATTTTGGTAGAAAAATCTTTAAATTTCTACCAGTCATATTTTTTGATTTTTTCATAGAAACACCTATTATTTTTTTTTTTTTGCTTAGCTTAACTTGTCTATTTACACTACAGGTAGGGGACTTTGGGCCAATACCAACCGTTTCAGAGAAATAAAGGAAAATGTTACATGGCACATTCTCACCCCGACCTCGCAGGTGAGAATGTGCCACCGAAAACATTTTTTTTCTCAATATTTATGTTAAATACGGGTTTGATACCTCATTATTCTCATAGATGAATATTTGATAATAATGTGATGTTGTTACTGTGCACAATAGTCATGCGCATGCACAGAAACAACACATATTATGTAGAACTATGGGATACCTGCAATAATAAGTAATAATGTTGTATGGAGCAAGCAATCTTAAATAATTCTTATGTCTGATGCAATTAAGAAACAAACAAAACCTTTGCAGACTCATAGACCTTGTTTAAATTGAGAATTTGTCCAGCCCTGGTACACATTTCAGATTCTATGTAACCAGCTCAACTAGACTAGTCTAGAGTAGCAAAAATCCTTAATGCACTCGAATACTCACTCATGTGTAGAAGTTTCACACAGAAGACCTAAGCACTACTGAGCATTATTATATTCACTATATATGCAATATTCGTTGCAGCAGGATAAACTGCCTGACAATGGCCGACGAGGGTGGTATCCACCCAAGGTTAGGGATCATCGAAGGACATTCGCTGGTCAGCAAAGGCAACACTAGCACAAAAACTCTGCTATCAAAACCACACCTAGTCAAAAAGACCACCAAACAGCCGACGTGGCGTAGAAAGGGAGCTTCACTCGTCGCATAAGGTTGCAGTGAACGGAGACAAGAGAACACAAAACATTGAGAACAATAAATAATAAACACAATGATCCTAATACTAGAAACCGGCAGCCAAAATGCCTCGTTCGTAAGGCCATGTATGTGGCGAACTCGTCATAATGTATACAACACACGTATACAAACTCATCTTATTAAACATATAACAATACGTTGAATTCTTATTCATATCAAAATATCACTTTTATTCACAGGTATGTGTATACCTTTTACTTAGATAACAATAATAACATTTCGTCGACTTCGTCGTGTATGTTATGTACTAGGTATATATATTATTTTCTTTGTTTTTGGCTTTTGCGATAATTACTAGGTATATAATTATAACTAAATATCTAACTGTCTATTGATGGCCAGGGCTGCGTTCACGACCTACGCTCGGAATGCACCCAAACGCTCTAACTCCGTTCACGACACGACCTCAGAGCGTCACATTCGCTAAACGAGTTAGAGAGAGAGGTTAAAGCGTTTTTGGTTGCACAGGTTGTACTCCGAGCGTAGGTCGTGAACGGAGCCCAGTAGTGGCCACACGCCACAGATAACTGTATCAACTGGGTTGTGTTCACGACCTACGATTAGAGTACAACCAAACGACCCGTTCAAGTACGACCTCAGAGCGTCGCACTCGGTTTACGCAACCACAGTTTTACAATCATACAGTAGAGGATCGCCTTTGATGTTGGACGACACCGCCGCGCGAGTGAGTAGTACTTACGCTAACAGCCGCAAATATGCAAGGGTTGTCAAAAAAAATATCTACGAGCTGATAATATTAAACGACAAAAATTGTTATTGATTTGATAAGCATATTATTATAAAACTACGACTCTGGTTCACACAAGATAATAGCGACGTGATGCGTCTGTACTTATAAGCCTTAGTTTATATACCAAATATAAATTAAGCCGATAGATTTTTTTTCCAAAAAGCTTCTTGAAGTCATTCTTTAACCTCATCTCAATTTTACTTAATACCTAGGTATGGGTAATTATTAATTTTAAAAAAATAGAGATGTTTTACCTGCAAATAAAACATTTATTAAACATACTTACCTAATTCGAAACCTAAGTTATACTTGAGAGTAGCGTACTTGATTTCCGCTCCAAAGTGTCCGTGCTACGATTGGTCCGCTCGATGCTCGTCCATTCAGCGTTGACTCCGCCCCTTCCGGTCCCCCTCCAGACGTCAGCCATCAGCCCAGGTAGTGCGCTCGGGCGCAGCTAGGCTTCATTGGTTATCTCATGTTATAGCCACCAGGCAGAATTAGAAAGTATTAGGTTTCGAATTAGGTAAGTATGTTTAATAAATGTATTATTTGCAAGTAAAACATCTCTATTAAACGTCTGTACCGTAATTTGAAACCTAATTTATACATGAGAGACGTGTTTGTTATCGCCTGGTGTTGATGGTGACGCCAATGTTATGTATAAAAATAAATTAATTTCTGTCAGAATAGGTAATAAATGCCTAATAGTAAACATACAATGCCATTTAGTGATAGTAATCACTATTCAAACTAAGGTTACTTTCAAATCACAGTAGTTTAGATAATTAAGGACATTAACATAATAAGACTCACAATTAATAAGTCCTGATAAGCATATTTAAAATAAACTTTAGTGTATACGTATACAGTGTATAGGCTGGCAGTAATTTGCAAACGAAATAGATTTTAAATTTGAGGGTTTGATTGTCTTACGATAGAACTTTTTTTTAAAGTATTTGTCGATTTCCAGTTTCCTCTTGCTGGTTATATTTTCCAGCTAGTATTCATCCATCTGCAATCATGGCCGTCTTGTTGGTTTAGGTTTGCCAATCGTGCTGTTAAAAATATTGTCAGAATTAGCAAGCTCCCTTCTTGGCTACGAAAGTCGTATCGGTTCAGTGACCCAGTTGGCTTCAAATTTCGGTCACATTTTGTCACGTTTTGTTAATTGATCAACCCAATTGTTACCAGTTCGCCGTTTAACCGTAAGTGGGCCAAAGAACAATTTCGTTTTCGGGTATTTAGTAGTGTTGGGGTAAAAGACTCTAAAGAGAGTCAGGTTGCATATCCGTCCTCCTGAACCTAAAAGGAGGATAGTGGCTGTGTGCTCGAAGTTGTTTGAACAGTTTATTATATTCGATGATATCTGCCTAAGATGATGAATCAGAATATCGATGTTTCCGACAGGTGATGCAGGGTGCTTCGGTTTTGCTATTGAACTCCCATGTAAAATTAGTTTTACTAGCTAGTGGATGTGCCTTTAGCTTATAAGTGTCACTTGGGTAGGACAAACTTGACACTACATATTTATGTACCAGAATGGTAAATTAGTTTTCCTTGTGAATCTTCTAAGAATCTCCCTATCGCAACCCGTTAGGTTTTTGTGGGTCAATAAAGTTTGTTGCGCTGAATGAGCCACCTCTGCCAGACTGGCCTTTTAGTGTTCAGAGTGGATAGTCTCCAGATAAAAGTATTTTCTGCTCTTACCTCTAGTCGGTCAGTCGATCGTCAGCTACGAGTATGATCCCACCCTCACATCTCCAAACTTCCAGACATTTCCTTTACTGTCTGTTGTGGGTCGCCGTCAGTCGCATCTACCTTTGATGATTTCGTTCTTCAGTTTCGGTCTCCAGTAATCTTCGGGGCACGACCATTAGGTAAGTTTCTGTTGTACTGTGTTGTGTTTTAACGCTTTTGGTATTTTGGGTGGTGGTGGGAACACCCAAGCTAGTCTAAATTTCCAGTTCAGGCCAAGTGCATAAAAAATACTGGGATTGGTTGCTAGATCTGTCGACCGTGCAGTAATGGGTGAAATGAGCCGAAAGAGGCGTTGGTGATTCAGAGCGATGGTGAGATGAAAGTAGGTCTGATAGATATCGATTTTTGGCCGTACAATCTTCTCCTTGAAGGAAATCCAGTACACAGTGATTATTTATCAATCGGAATTTGTCGATGACAATAAATTCAAATTAATCATTGGTATTATCGTGCCGTCTCTTTTCGGTTTGAGGAGCATCGACGATACAGAGCTTGATAAATGTTTAGCAATTTTCATGACACCTTGCATGACACATGCATACTGTGAATAACTTTGATATTTCTATTCTATATACGGTATCTTTGTTGCACGATTGTTCGGCAGATGCATTGGTGGGGTATACGGCAGCCACTTATGATGTTGAGGATGTAGGGCGGAGCCTCGAGCATTCTCCAACCAGTGTAATAATTATTCAGCTGACCCGCACAGATTGGCTTAGAGTCAGTGTCTCCGATTATTTCTTATCCCGGAGGGATGAGAGAATTACGCTTTTGCTGGGCTGATTGTAGTCCTCGGTCACAGTATTTTTCTCATAAGGAACCTTTCAATATATTATGTTTACTTTGTTGAGGATGTAGGGCGGAGCCCCGAGCATTCTCCAACAAGTGTAATAATTATTCAGCTGACCCGCACAGATTAGCTTAGAGTCAGTGTCTCCGATTATTTTCTATCCCGGAGGGATGAGAGAATTACGCTTTTGCTGGGCTGATTGTAGTCCTCGGTTACAGTCTTTTTCTCGTAAGGAACCTTTCAATATATTATGTTTACTTTGTTGAGGATGTAGGGCGGAGCCCCGAGCATTCTGCAACAAGTGTATTATGCACTGGTTATTTGCTGTTTGTGATAGACCAGGAACGTACTGAGGATCAGAGTTGAGTTCCTTTTGAGCAGCGGGAGGCCAGATAAATAAAAACTCCACCAGCTTTCTCTATCGTAAAGAATCTCTGAATTCTTCACTTTCGAAGACAGTAGCGCTAGAAGGCAGTATTTTCCTCAGTGCATTTTTATAGGAGAGATATTTCACCGCTGTCAGACTCCCATCTATTCTAGATCATTTCGGCTTTGTGGCCGCGTACAATCTGAAAAAGAACGCTTGAAAATGTTGAGTAGTCTGAAGTAGTATGAAAATATTTCATTCAGTTTTGAACCGATTCCTGTTGCGCTAGAATCTGTATGTTGTATGGTACATAAGAACAAGGCTCACACATAAGATTGTCGTTGCAAAGCAAACGTCAATCTTGCAAATTCGTTCTCCGTTTGTGCCGAGAACTTCCGATTTACAGTGGAAATTGCTGATTGACAGTTCAGTGTTTTGAATAGACGCTACTTTGGGGGTCTTCTCATAATTAAATTCACCATACGTGTTTGGGTCGCCATGGATACTAAGGTAATCGTCACCGTAAAATAATGATAATCAGGGTGATGAGTACCTTCTCTGATTAATGTAATTTATGCTGGATTTTATTTCAGCTATTGCAGCTACCGTTTATGCCTGTTCCTTACGTCTTTTATTTACACCGTTTTTTGACGATGAAGAGTTAGAGCTCGATATAGAACTCGAACTTGATTCGGAGCTCGAACGGTGTTATGTCCTCTTTTTTCCTAGTTTTCTCTTCCATTGTTGGAGCTGGACCAATATTTTTAACCATTTTAAAAACCTTGAACATACAATAATATGATCAGTAAATACATTTAAAAACGAACGGTAACACCGTTAATATCACATTAAATATAAAATAGAATTTATTTCACAGAGTTACTTAAAATAAGTTCATAATATTTTATTTTAAATGAACGGCAACACCGTAAATTTTATCTTGAATAATAAAAAATAATATTTATCTTACTGGCTTACTTACCACTTGAAAAGAGTTATGAGAATATTTTTACTCTTAAGTATTTGAATAGCACGGTGCGGTCTGTAAGTGTTTTACTTACGACCGCTTTGGATGAAAATCCATACGCTAATGAAGCCTAGCTGCGCCCGAGCGCACTACCTGGGCTGATGGCTGACGTCTGGAGGGGGACCGGAAGGGGCGGAGTCAACGCTGATTGGACGAGCATCGATCGGACCAATCATAGCACGGACACTTCGGAGCAGAAATAAAGTACGCTACTCTCATGTATAAATTAGGTTTCGAATTACGGTACAGTCGTTTAATATATATTATACTAGCTGGCCCGGCGAACTTCGTACCACCTAACAGACTACGAATGTCGTGTTATCTTTTAGATTAACTAAATTTAGGCTTTTATGAACGTAATACAATGAATACAAAAGATATATTAAGTTAACATGACTATCTTTTATATATATATATAGATATTATTACATCGTATTAATTTAATACATTAAATCGTAAGTCCTTGTTGTATTTTGCTGTCGGAACATACATACACAGAAGTGAACTAGTATCCACCAATAAAACTCGTAACTAAAACTCGCTCGTGCATTAACACGTTCACGGCGTCCCTCGTGCGATCCCACAAACTAAGCGAGATTGTGAGACGCGGTCCGCGCCGCCCGCCTCCCCGCGGGTACCCCGCCGTTGCTTTGCGCAAGTACATTCGATTCCAAACTGTATGATTGTAAAACTGTGACGCAACTGTGTCGTTCACAACCTCGGTTGTTTCACTCCGGTTGCAACTTTTTAACCATCAAATTCGATGGGTTAAAAACGCTCTGACGTTTGTGACGATAAATTTGGCGGGAAAAGCTGTAATTTTTGTTACAGATTAAGTGAATCGGTAGAAATTCGCATTGTCCAGACCAAGAGGTGACATTATGAGACATTAATCGTAAATACAAAAGGAAAATATTCAGAAAAGGAAAAATACATTTACATAACCTCGAAATTGGAGTCGGCGCAAAACGTGGATGAGTATTAAGTTGATGTGGCATTTAAATAACAATAATAATATGAGCAGGATTAAACTATACAATCACTACTATGAGAGAGCGAGATGAACAACATTTTTTTTATCCTTCTCTGCGTATGCGATTAAACTGGTTCCAGCACTGGATGGAACCAAGTTCTAGTGCACCCATTGGCTCCAGCTGTCATGTATGACCCGACCAAATTATGTTGTTCATTTTATCTCATAGTTGGCATGTGTATCACGTGTTCATCATTTTAGTCGGGTTATATCTCTATAGCTATTATATCTCTTTTCTCTATGGCGCAAAATGTCAGTCACAATTTGAGTGAAAAATATATACGGTCAAATTGAGAAACCTCCTCCTGTTTTTGAAGTCGGTTAAAAAACACCCGTGGTCGTTCCAGACCTTTGAGCGAGTTGCAAAACAACCAGAAAATCTTTTTCGAAGGACGTGAACGTAGCCCAGCCCCATGATGATATCAAATCAATGACTTTGACAGTATTGACACCACAAACAAAAACACCGTCACGACCACGGAGAATAGACTCTACTCTAGGCGTGGATGGAGTATTAAATGCGTAGAGGGATAAAATTATAGAGATTTGGGTAGCGTCACACCCCGGACACTCTATACAAAGCTGCGTTTTAACGAAATATTACACAGACAAATGTCGTTTTTCTATACGTGCACTTGTATGCGTGACGTCTAAAGCCGGTTCCATACGCTTGGTGTAAGCCACAAACACAAACAAAGTGCCAAACATCGACCACATTCATCAAACATAAAGAGTCGTCCTCACGCTTAACGAACGTGTTCGAATGTTTGATCGAGCCTTTGATCTGTGAAAAAACTGACACCAACCCCGAACAGTGGCGAACACAAACAGGAACAGGCAAACACATACAAACACCCATCCACATGTAGGTGTTTGCTGTTTGCTGTTTGCCATTGTTTGCCAAGCGTATGGATCCGGCTTAAGGTTGTCGCCCGTAATCACCGTATCACAGATCATATAATAGTTACTTCGTACATACGTACTACGTACTGACCGTATGAATATTTTTTGTACACTTACCCAAGAAGCTTTTAGCACTAAACATTATAGTCGCTATTTCGTAAACCATCGTCTACAGAAACATTAAATCACAACACTTCAACTCAATTGCGAAGTATAAGAAATATCCAACACACAACCGAGTAGGTATAGTATATTTCATTACAAGTGCGGAAAGGCTGTCATTGCAAAGAGTTCCGACAAATGTCTACATGTTGACAGTCGGAACAAGTTGCAATGACGGTTCCGCACGTGTACTGAACGACTTTTTTTAATACAGTTGCGAAAAAATGAAGCAATTTTATAAAATAATAAAAACACAATGAACTCAACTAACTTTCTGAAAAAGTATTTGTTTCTTTCTCTTCTCTCAACGCAATAAATTCGTTGTATGCAGATTTGTAGCGACTTTTTTACTTTTCCGGTAAAATGTTCTCCGAAGCATTTTGTGCAATTATACTGAGTTCCGGTGGTGTTAATTCAAAAAAACTAGGGTCGAAATTACTCATTTTGTGCAACAAACAACTAAACTCGCAAAGAAAATTTCTGAAAAATGGCGCCAACCGTAGAATTTAGAATATAAGCAGAGTTTTTTTTCTTCACCCATTTTGGTAGGCAAAGGGAACTATGCCCATATAGCCAAGTCTTCAGTAGAATTTTTTTATTGATATGAAATGAAAATGAAATTTAATGAGATGAAATTAAATGAAACCTAACCTAACTCATTCCATCAAATCATTAAATCTGATATTGAAACAAATTAGTAGCTTCGTTTTAGAAATATACGTATTTGCATGAATCATAAAAACTTCTTTGAATTTTGTGAGTAAAAACTTCATGGTTGGTTTTTCGTGTAATAGCCCACATCCCGAACGCAATACGTCCCTGCAATACGCCACTTTTTGAGCAACTGTATTAAAAAATAATTACCTCGCATTTTACTACATTATACAATATAAGATTGCACTGCACGAAAGTATTATTCCATGTACACATTTTACATTTTTTTTAGGTATTTACGAGTTACGATTACAATAATCACTAATCACGTGAGGCTTGTCAAGTATACTTGATCGTCTCGGGGACCCTTTAGAGCGACATCAAGCAAAGGGAATATAAATACTACGTAGTTCCTAAATTGCTGTGTTATAAAAATGTTTTAACGTGAAAGTTTTTTTTAAATATTTTACAAACTAAGTGTGTGTGCAGTAAGGCTATTGGCTAATAATTATTTAAGCTCCAGCTTTAATAAAAATTACTATTTTCTTCGTGTCTATTCTTTTTTTATTTACAAACTTTAAATGCTTTGTTAATTGGTATGAATAATCATGCGAAAACTGACGATATATCGATATTTTTCACTCGATAATTATTGATACTGTTTAAAAATATCTATATATTTTTTCATTTTTACACAGCACTAAAGACCAACAGAACCATGGATGGAGTATTAATACATTATAATAATATATATATTAATATTATAACATATAATAATATAAAATATATATTCATTCTCTGTAGGGTGTGACTACATGTCTAGGTGATAAACATGTAATACGAAAGAATGTGACATTTCGATGTAGCACGTACTATGTGATAATGTTAGTATATAAGATAAGTATCTTTAAGCATTTGGGTTAATCAATATAGAGCTGTCGTTATGTAAAGAGTATACGTTGTTTCTCTTACCCTGGTCCCCTAATAGTAGACCACACTACATGGCGAACATACCAGGATTATTTTTCTTTTATTAACATATTTTTCTTTGATCGGGACGCCATTATATCGAGCTGAGGTACGGCATGGCAGCAACGACTGGTGCTGCACGACATGAGAAGATGGCGGCAACCCCGGATATTCTGATGACCCTGGATGTGATCTACACTTAACCGACGGAGCAGACTGTCCACTCGGTATCAGCGTGATTCATCATGGCACATGATGGAGCACCAGGGAGAGACAACGTGAGAGTTTTTTTTTAATGTTTATTCGTTGCAACATGGGGTGTCCATATTATCATACGTCAACTATTAAGGAAGAATTGATATTTGCTGAAGTCCTCTCAATATCACCAGTATATTTATATTTGCCGTTTTCCAATCCATATTTGGATAATAATGTATGTTTACGTCATTGCCATAAGGCATGGATCAGGGACGAGTTTCGGAAGTTAGGCGAGTTGTTAACCCCGTGTGAAATATAAATAATTAACGTCGACGAAAATGTTAATGTACCATGTTTTAATATGTAGTGTCTTATAGACACATTTTATTTACTTAATAATATTAATTGTAGTGTAATTTTTTGGTCATTTTTGCATTGAACGTATCATAAAATTAATGTACAATTTAAATTGATAAAAGACCGAATTTTTAAAGCCCAATCGACGTCAATGAGATAATTTTGAATCTAATGTGCAAATGCATTTATCAGAGATGAGGTTTTTTTTTTTGTTCCGCTTTGTTTCATTCCTCCGACATGGGTCGGAGTCGTCGGAGACCTTTTCAGAGCGGGTTTTGATGTAATAGCTATTAATTATAATAACTGCAATAAGCATATTAATAGCAAAATGGTTTACAAATTGCAAGTGAAATAGTAAAAGTTAGAATACATTATTCTTAATCTATCTATTATTATTACTATAATAAAACAGTAACTAAGCGAAAACTGTACATTGAATATTTTTTTGAAATTTAAATTAGGGGAAGCTTTAAATTATGAAAGCTATAACGCCGAAAATATAATTTTTAAAATTTTTGTCTGTATGTATGTCCGTTTGAGAAATCATCACGCCGAAACTACTGGACGGATTTTAATGAAACTTAAAGTGAGTATAGCTTATACTATGGAATAACTTTTAGAATATTGGTTATCCTGAAAAACATAAAGGTTTTGGTGGGACACGGGAAAAACAGGATATTTTTATGTAAATGTTATGCAATCTATTAGGTAAACACTTCTCAAATGATACTTTGATTAAATGTATATGTATAACAAAGTTTTCATGAAAAAAAAAATTAAAAAAAATAAACGGTATACGGGAATCGTTCCTGGTTCCGTAATTATACGTGCAGATTTACACTATTATTCTTAAATTCGCCACACTGCATATGTAAATGATAAGCAAAGGCTGTTTCGAGGTTCGAATTTCAACACGCGACAATTATTGTCGAAAATGTAATGTTTTTGTTGTTTGTTAGTTATTTTGCGCTTATTCTCAATCATTCGAAAACATATTCGAATATAACGGATTCGAAAGCTTCATTTTTAATTTTATTCTTTTTTTTATCCCTGAGCTGTTTTAGCGCGGAAACCTTTCCAATAAATTACTGATTTTTTCTAATTTAAATATCAAAATTAACCGATCGGAGCATTGTGAATTGCAAAGATACAAGTCGAAGTAAAGGCAGTTTCCAAATTCGAATACTCTGCTGATAGGCTTAGCGTTTGACTACTATCTCGCCTGGTGCTAAGCGATGATGTCATCGAAGATAGTGAATCCGCTGGGCCTAAAATGGTCCTGAATACCAAGGGCTTTTTGTTGCTGGACACCGTAAGGATACGCCGACAGAAGTTCTCCTTGATGGTAAAAAGCTATTTTATGTCAACAAGTCAGGCGGAACATGGATATAATGCTCCTACTACGTATGGCAAAAGGTGGTTTGAGTTGTGACTCGCACGAACCAGCCATCAATCGAATAAAAGCATGTCGCTAATCGATTCGCTCTCAAGAAATAACATTAATAAAGTAATAAATCTTTGAGAAAGATATTCGGATTATGGTGGCATACGCACTCTTTTTTGTTATCTTAAGTTTAAGGAGATCAGCTGAGTTCGGCAAACGACACTCGATCGTTCTTCTGCCGATGATGGATTAACCACAGGCCTCATTATTGGAATATATGCGAAACGAAACTAGCGCCCAACTATCTTTGAGTTACTCAAAGCCAAATGTATGAGAGCTAATCGAAGCTAAGTAAGATGGTTATCTTACCTACTTCGGTTGAAGTAGGTTTCCATTTGAAACATGAGATGTAGATGACGAATTGCTATGCCATTCCATGTTTTAATTTACATTACACGTTATAACTGCACATATTACAGGATCGTCGGGTTTCCCAGCTTCTAAATTCGTATCGCTGGCGTAGTTCTATTAGGTAGAAATGTTGTGCAGTTTCGTACCATTTTAGATTCGTCATGTCTGTCCGTATGTCTGTCCGTCCGTCTGTCCGTCCGTATGTCACAGCCATTTTATCCGAAACTTTTAAGACTACACAGTTAAAACTTTGTAGGTAGATGTATTCTGTGAACAGCTTTACGAGTTTTATACAAAAATAAAAAAAATAAAGATAAAGGGGGGGGGGGGGGCATACATGGGAACAGAAACAAAAATTTTTTTTTTTAATTAAACCTTTACGTGCGGTATGTTTTGGATAGATCGATGAAAATGACATTGAGGTTTTTAAAACAATTTTTTTTTCAAAGTCATCCGTTTGAAAGTTTTACACTTCTAAAGTGGTAAAATGTGTGTGTAAAAAGTGAAAAATCTAAAAAAAATATCCTGTAGATCTCAATAAAACTTTAACCGGGAATTGGTTAGAAGTCAGTAGTTTTTGAGATATAGCACATTTTCCGAACTGCAACTATAAATTTGTTTTTCATATAAACGCTTATGTTACGGAACCCTACGAGTGCGAGTCCGACTTGCACTTAGCCAGTTAAGATTTTTTATTGTTTAAGTTCACTCTCTTTAGATATATACCCGAAAAACTTAAAACATGCTTTAGACAAAGCAATAAATGTCGCTTAAAATTGATCTAAAAACCACGCTATAGAATGCATTTTCATCGATATTTTAGCTTCCCTGAAACTTTCAGCTGGATAACTAATTGGAAAGTTTTTGAAATTTAAGTCGTCAGATTACACCTGGAATGACCTACAGACAAACAAGAAAGTAACTTACTATTTCGTGCTAAAAAATCATCATAATAATAATTTACAAAAAATGAGTGTGTAAACTTTTATTATGAAGATAATCAAAAATGTATCTATGAGTACTCTCCGTACTCTAATTTAAATCGAATACATTCAAATTTATTGAAAGTGTCATTTAAAATTATAAACATAATTATATTTCCATTTAGAATTCCTGATTTAACGAATTGAAATGCAAGTATCTCCGTTCAGATAGTTGTGAATTGCAAAGATCTAAGTCGAAGGGGAGGTAGTTTCTGAATCCGATTTTTTTTCAAATGATTGTGAATAGCGGCTGAAATTGAAAGGTGCCTTTTATTAAAGGTTATATATGAACGTTTTTAATAAACCTATCCTCGGTTGTCGAATTTATTGGAGTCGTCGTTGATGAGTTTTTCGATTCTGCTATCAATAATTTTAAGCATCTACTTAGCTGGATTTTTTTATAACCGTCAACCATTGCTTTGATATAGATTAAACTGTTGTCCCGAGTGAAATATTGTTTAACTTTAGTCAAAACGCCAAGTGGCTGACTAAACTTTAAATTCAACTAGCGACTAACCCGCTCCAGCTTCGCACATATGCCTGCAGGGCTAGCATGGCCTTATCCCCGGGAGAAAGACAAAATTATTTCTATATATATTATGTAATCTATACTAATATTATAAAGAGAGAACATTTGTATTTTTGTATTTTTTGTATTTTTGTATGTTTGTAATGATTTGGCTCAAAAACTACTGAACCGATTTAAAACATTATTTCACTAATACATAGAATGGACTTTCGGAATGAAAATAGGCTATATATTATCCCGTTTAAATCAAAGGTACATTCGTGGAGACCTAATTTGCAACCTAAGTCGGCAAAAAAACGGTCGAAAAAACACGTTTCTTACGAACGCTGCTTAATTGAAAATAGATAGAAGAATATTTTCTTTGCTAGAGTTGTACAACTTAATAAGACCTACAAAAAAATCTGCGACAGCATATGTCTATCTCTTAAGGTTGACTCACAGTAACCATTTTAATCTTAAAATTTTTGTTAAAAAGTATTACATAACTTCCAAGGCTATTTTCAAGTATATAGTATTAATCCTTATCCAAATAATTACGTTAATTAGCTTGGCCACATATTATAGATTAAAATTGTCCTTTACAGTATATAATTCAAATGAAAACTCTAGAAGATATCACGAATTTCACATACACGCATCGCAAAATTAATAAAATATTTGCAGTGAAACCACTGATTAGGTCATAGTTACTACGAAAATATTATTATAAGCTTAGCTATGCTGTAGATTCCCACCGATCACAATCAATTTGAAGTCAATATAGTATAATAATATGATCTATTGTATAAAATAATATTCATCTATATATATATATATATAAATATAATATTTTAAACCACCCCGACTGATCTATGTATAATCTTTTCATTAAAAGCATTTCAATTGGTGAGGATTTGAGTATTCTGTAGAGTCCAGGAGATGTCCCAGCATCAGGTCAATGCTTCCATGTTCTTACAAAATCGTTGAAGAAGAAGATTTTCGAATTGATCAGACCTATGAAAGTTGATTTCATAGCGCAATTAACTAGAAAAAAGGTCATAGTTTTATAACGATTGAACGAATTTTCATGAATCAAAGCTAAGAAAACTCTCGATGAAGACACCTATCAAACAAAAAAAAACTATCAATAATAAAAACAAAATCGGTTCATCCGGTTAGGTGCTAAGATGCTACAGACAGACACACAGGCAGATACACACGTTAAACGTATATTACCCCTACATTTTGCGTCGGGGAACGCCGTAAGGTTACGGCGGCAGATGTTCTCCTTGGTGGTTAGCTACTTTTTGGTAGATTTAATGATCCCACTACCACTGTACGAAAACT
The DNA here is from genome assembly GCA_954871355.1 of Cabera pusaria. Lineage (NCBI taxonomy): Eukaryota > Metazoa > Arthropoda > Insecta > Lepidoptera > Geometridae > Cabera > Cabera pusaria. The sequence goes on from OX940905.1 coordinate 19,032,838, forward strand.
CATGATTCATGAATGCACATAAAACTTTCATTGGTAGGTATATAGCTAGGATTAGAACTAACGACCGTCGGGTCAGAATCAGGGTAACTATCCTTCACGCCAAAAGGGCCGTCCAATATCATTACGTAAGCAAGTATAAAACAAAGTCCATCACTGCGTCTGTCTGTCTGTTCGCAATAATCTCAATAGCTACTGAACGGATTATCATGCGGTTTTCACCAATAGCCAGAGTGTTTATGAGGAAGGTTTAGGTGCATGATTCGTTAAGGTTTTGTGTAAATTGGATGAAATATGACGATGATTGTTAAATATGTTCATATTTTATATTCGATGCAACAAACTGACGCAAATTTTGTAGGCATATATGTTCTACCCGTGCGAAGCCGGGGCGGGCTGCAAGTCTATATATATAAAAGAAAGTCGTGTTAGTTACTACACTTATAACTAAAGAACGGCTGGACCAATTTATATGATTTATGTATTTTTGGAATTGTCTTTGTCAGGAATAGGATAATAAGTATTAAAAACAATGAATAATTGACCTAAAAATTTATATATAAGACAAATTATTTTGCCAAAATGTTTAATTGTTTATCCCGTCGATACGGTAAACCGCAAATTATTAAGGGTCATCGCTCCACACGATTAGTGTATTTAGCCAGTGTCAAGTGTAAACATTCTTCCCATGTGTGGATAGCATTACAATATTCGGATTATCGCGTTATTTTTTTGTATAATTATGGCTGCATACGACTAGTGTATTTAGCCTGTGTCAAGTATAAAAATTCTGTTTTTGTGAATTCAAGTCATGTAGATTTTAAAAATGTGTAATACTGTCAGTAATGACAATTGTTTGACATATTTATTGACTGTCAAATATGAGTGCTTTCAAAATGTATCCTTACAAGCAACTTAAAAACGTTTATTTTTTTCATAAACAATTTCTAAGATCTATCACGGGGGTTAACAGGTGCAGTTTTTTTTGTGCGAGTGTTATTATTAACTAGCTGAGCTCCGCAGCTTCGCTCGCGTGGAAGTTGATGCGTAGAAAGTTGAGAACAATATCAGATTCACACACGCTTACTTTTGCATTTCTACATACATGATTTTGTAAATTGTTAAACACAATTCAAAATTTCATCGTACCGACGGGACTTGAACCCGCAACCTCCGGAATAACATGTTCCGGTGCTTTTGCCAATTAAGCCACGGTGCGAAGTATCGTTTCGACGAAATTAGTGGATTGCATTTTGTTAACCCAATTATGCATTGGTGGCGCCATCTATGACTACTTATTACGTAAGTTAATCATTCGGAAGAAATCATTACAGTTTTCCAATCCGACGAGAGATGTTGCACTGCGTAAATCAAACATTATGTTTCTTTGAAGTGTCTCACACTTTATATTTTTGTAAATTGTTAAACACAATCCAAAATTTCATCGTACCGACGGGACTTGAACCCGCAACCTCCGGAATAACATGTTCCGGTGCTTTTGCCAATTAAGCCACGGTGCGAAGTATCGTTACGACGAAATTAGAGGATTGCATTTTGTTAACCCAATTATGCATTGGTGGCGCCATCTATGACTACTTATTACGTAAGTTAATCATTCGGAAGAAATCATTACAGTTTTCCAATCCGACGAGAGATGTTGCACTGCGTAAATCAAACATTGTGTTTCTTTGAAGTGTCTCACACTTTATATTTTTGTAAATTGTTAAACACAATCCAAAATTTCATCGTACCGACAGGACTTGAACCCGCAACCTCCGGAATAACATGTTCCGGTGCTTTTGCCAATTAAGCCATGGTGCGAAGTATTCAGATCACAGAGACTTGAGTCACTGAGCTGCAGCTCAAATGCAAACTAGATGGCTCACGGCTCACACTCACAGACACGGCTCGCATTGCAATAGCTCGCACACTAAATACTCGGCCCTCGGGGAGCGCAATAGTAAGTGCTAAGTTGTCAATTGGGTATTTTACTCTAAATGAGAAAAAATCTAAAAATGTATTATTGAGATAGCTTAGGCAAAAAGCAGTAGAAAAACGTTAGTTTTATTTTAGTTCATAAAACAACAAACTAAACTTAAAAATTACAGCTTTTTAAAACTGTTTCATAACACCATTAAATAGTAACGCAACTACATTTAATAGTATGTGAACGCAGCTCGCTTGAGCCTGCACTAGAGTCGCGAGCATAGATAAGAGTATATACTGGGGTCGCGAGTGGTCGCGAATTACGAATCGAGCTGACCTGTGAACCGGCTCGCAGCTCCGGTTCAAGTGCGTGAGCCGTGATCTGATCTGCGGTTCAAGAATATTTGTTGAATTACCCATAGTTAATGAAAACAAAAAAAAATATGTAACCAAAATTGGCGGGATTTTTAGTTTTATTTAATTATATAGCTTCTATGGTATACCACCATTTAGCCAGCAAGTAGGCACTTTCAGCAAGAATTATTTATTTTTTGGACATAATTCGTATTTCGTGAATGTTCCAAATTCAAAATGTTTTTATTGCTATCTGCTTTCAATGAATTAAGTGCTCTTTTTCGAGTGGCAATGGTAACAAATATTTTTTTTGTATACAGCAATGAGTTTCTACGAGTATTTATAATAAATCTTTGTGCCGATGTTATTATCAACAATGCTGCAACCAAGAAGATCTTACCTTTTCGAGTTTCTACGATTATTATTTGAAGCACGTATTGAATCGAAAACATAATATGTCCACATTACTCAGGTTATAGCGTAGGTATTTTAAATTTTGGTGGTTGTCCCAGGTTGTCATTGTTATTTCGTTCAGACAATTTTGTCATTGTATTGATATATTTTGATGGTTGTCATTATGGCGCTTCCATACATGGCTATTCGCTATTTGTGTATAAAAACCAATAAAAACAAAATAAGTTTAAATAATAAAGAGGGTCCCCATACAAGAAACGTATTATTGAGTCTTTTTATGCTCGATCTTACAAACCTTACTAGATAAGGACTTGAAATTTACTCATGGTGTGTATTGCAATGGCTGCTATAAGATCAAATAATAAAAACTAAATTAAATTAAGAATTAAAGGGGGTACAAGAAACGTAATTTTCCGGCAAATACTGTTCAATCGGAACCCTGCGTGTGCGGGTCCGACTCGCACTTGGACAGTTTATTTATATTCGCGGTACAAAGTTCGCCGGGTCAGCTAGTAATAAATACAATACAGAGATGAGGTTAAAAAAAAAAAAAGCTGTTAATGAATTTTGACCCATTAGTATGAATAAAGAATGTGTAGTTATGCATGATATAACAATGTGTAGATGGGGTAGATAGAGTTCGAAGAGTTATTGAAAAAAGAAATTAAAGGGCTAAATAAAATAAAGGTTGCATATTATATTTGCTAGATAAATCAACTACGTAGTTATGCTCACTATAAGTCCTGATCAGCATTATCGCGAGACGAACTGTTGAAGGAAGTAGAAGCGATATATAATATATTACTATACAATGGGACAAACTCCATTCAAGGTCGGTCACTTGCGGGCTGGTTTTGCGGCTTAGTTTGCAGTCGAGTTCAATATATTAAGTCTATAGTCAAAACTAAAATTGTGGCGAAAAGATTTAAAACATGATTCAAGTTCATAGTAACGTATCATCATCATCAGCCTATTTCTGTCCACAGCTGGACATAGGCCTCATCCATAGCACGCCACTGAGCTCGGTCTTCAGCTCGTTTTTTCCAACCGCTGCCAGCCAGCTTGCGTATATCATCAAACGTAGTAACGTATACTCGGGCCATATTCCAACATGCAACCTCCAACTGTTTATTCATCTTCATGAGTCTCATTCTGATGTTGCTAGCTTGACAAGTAAGCGATATGACATTGACACTTGACAGTTCTATTTTTTAAAACGAGTATTGTGATACGTGTGTCATTATGCTACCCAATTTAATCGCCAATTATGGAGACGTTTTTAAACTTGACACATTATTTTAGTGAAGTTTTATATTGAAAACCTACACTCTCATTGACACCGTGAAATTTGTTCTTGTAGGTTACTGTTATTTGTCCTGGTATTATTCTTTTTTATTCGCTTCGCAATTTCTCTGAGAATGTTACGACTCACAAAGTAGGTCTGTATGTATTTCCTTGAATAATTAATCTACAACAATTTTTTTTTATTGCAGTGAAATATTAACCCAGTCTAGTTTTATTGTTTCAAATTATTTAGTAGTGCAAAAAAAGATTAAATTTAAGTATGTTTAGTTGCTTATAAAAATTAAGATACTTATTAGATTTTTAGTGCATATATACTGTTATTATGTGCCTATTGTACAACTGATTTTATTCTTGTGTATATATCAGCACAGCCGGCAGGTGGGCAGAAGCCTAAGTCTTTTATATTATAGGTGTTATATATTTTATTCTATTAAGTATTTATATTATTTATATATTTTATAGTATTATTTAATCCTTAATGTTTGACAGTAGCAATGGTAACTTTGTTTCTTGTTCGTCTTCTTCTGATGATAGCTTTTGTAGTATACCGACACTCTCGGACACTATTGAGTCGTTAATGAGTGACGTTTCCAAGAACTTCAATGTACTGCACATAAACGCTCAAAGTGTTCCTGCCCACTTTTCTGAAATGCTTGTATCCTTCGAAAATAAAAATATACACGCCTTACTCATTTCCGAATCATGGTTAAAGCCATGTCTTCCTTCCTCTTCTTATGTGATGCCAGGTTTCCGTTTGATCAGGAACGATCGCACCGGCTCTGGTGGGGGTGGGGTAGCCATCTACCTACGCGAACATTTTCCTTTCAACATAGTCAGTATGTCGGCACAACCGCCTCCTGCCAATACCGGTGAGCATCTCTTTGTTGAAGTTGTCCTGCATCACAGTAAAATACTTCTTGGTGTTTATTATTCTCCTTCTCTTCGGATCAATTTCTTTTCCTCTTTCGAGAAACTTCTAGAAGATTACTCTACCCTCTACAATCACACCATCATAATGGGTGACTTCAACACCTGCCTTGTAAAACAGGATTCCCGGGCACGTACCTTTCGGTCAACGATCACGGCAAGCAACTTAAATATCCTTCCTCTTAATCCTACTCACAACCTTCCTAACTGCACTCCCACTCTGCTCGATATTATCCTTGTTTCTTCTCCAAATCATGTGGCTAAGCACGGTCAGTGCGCCGCGGACGCTTTTTCACATCACGATCTTATCTACCTTTCTTATAAAATACGCCCACCTAAAGCCAAACCCAAAATTCTTATGCAACGTTGTTTTGGTGGTATAGACATAGAGCGCTTACGTAAAGATGCACAGGAACTTGACTGGTCCGCAGTTGTTGAGGCGCCTACAATTGATGAAAAGGTAGACGAATTCAATCGCACTCTGACCAAATTATACGATGTTCATGCTCCTTTACGTGCAGTGAAAATGAAACACACACCTGCACCTTGGCTAAATAAAGAAATCAGAGCACTGATGCAGAAAAAAATTGTCGCCAAGATAAAGCTAAAATGTCGTCAATCGGATGAAAACAAGGAAAAATACATCAACCGTCGTAACGTCTGCAATAGAGTGTGTAGGGATGCACAACGCCGACACATCCACAGCTCAGTTGAAAATGGAGACCCTGCAAAGGTATGGAAGTTTCTGAGGTCGCTTGGAGTAGGCAAATCTCGACAAGACAGTATTCCTAAACATTTAGATATCGATGCCTTAAATCAACATTTCTCTTCTTCTTCCAATTTTGATGGACCAACTAAACATGTTACTCTAAACTATCTTTCTTCTCTTCCTCTGCCTGCTCACGATATTTTTTTCTTTAGTCAATTTACTGATTGTGGTGTTAAGAAGAGCATTCAGTCTATATCATCAAATGCTGTCGGTAGTGATAGCATCAGTCGCAAAATGATATTACCCATACTTGATGAAATCACACCTGTTATTGCCTATATTCTCAATTTCTCCATCTCCTCTGGTTCCTTCCCAATGATTTGGAAAGAAGCTCAAATAACTCCTCTTCCTAAAAAATCAAATCCCAAGACCTTCACAGAATATCGGCCCATCTCCATTCTTCCTTTTCTGTCTAAAGTATTAGAACGTCTCGTCCATCAACAACTTTCCTCCTTCCTTATCAAAAACAGCCTCCTCAATCCGTTCCAATCCGGTTTTCGCCCCGGACACAGTACTACCACGGCTCTGATTAAAATCACCGATGACATCAGGTATGGCATGAGCAATACGCAACTCACTGTGCTATCACTACTTGACTTTAGTAACGCCTTTAATAATGTGGATTTTGATATTTTGCTGGGTCTGTTATGCTCTCTTAATATATCTCCAACAGTAATTGACTGGTTTCGTAGTTACCTGTGTGGACGCCGACAACGCGTAAACATTGAAGATACGTATTCTTCATGGTGCGATTTGTCATCTGGTGTCCCACAGGGCGGCGTTCTATCACCTCTCCTCTTCGCAATATTCATAAATTCAATCTCAAAACAACTTTCCTCTTCCTACCACCTCTACGCAGACGACCTACAGATACACACAATACACACAAGCTCCCTTAGACCAACTCCATGAGGCAATCGAAATTACAAATACGGACTTGAGACGCATCCGGGACTGGAGCCAATCTTACGGTCTTAGAGTGAATCCGTTGAAAACTCAGGTGATAATCATCGGGAGTTCACGGATGATCTCCAAGATCGATTGGTTCCGACTCCCCCAAGTTATTTTTGACGGAGTTCCTATAAGTATAAGCCATTCTGTAAAAAACTTGGGAATACAAATGGACAGTTGTTTCTCATGGGAACCTCAGCTGGCGGAAATGAGTAGGAAATTGTTCGCGTCGGCTTCTTCTCTTCGTAGATTACGTAATTTCCTTCCTATCACCACCAAAACTGCCTTGGCACAATCCCTTCTCTTCCCCATTTTAGATTACGCCGATGTTTGTTACCTTGACCTTACCGAGGAGCAACTTGATAAAATCGAGCGTTTACAGAATTTCTGCATCCGCTTTATCTATGGTCTGCGAAAGTTTGACCACGTGTCAGAATTTCGAGCAAAGCTCAAATGGCTCCCTATCCGTTTTCGACGAAACGCACATATTCTTTCCCAGCTTTATAATATTCTTTTCCTTCCAGCCACTCCCTCTTATTTGAAGGAACGCTTTGAATTTTCACAATCATCTAACCCTCGTCCATTGCGTTCTCATCATAACCTCAAATTGAGGATGCCAGAACACCCACATACGTCGCAACACTACTATAAATCATTTACCATGAAAGCTATTCATCTATGGAATGCACTCCCTGTCAATATCAAAGAAGCCCGAACGCCGCAAATATTTAAAAATATGGTATTTAAGCATTATATAACACTATCGCAAATTGACTAGCTTTACTCTAAATATAATATGTATATGTATGTATTGTATTATTATATTTACTTAGTGTATTTGTGTATGTATATGTGTGTGTGTATATTTATATATATATAAATATGTATGTATATATATTTATATAGATCTATAATGTTATATGTAAGTGTATTTGTTCTTGTATTGATATCATTATCTAGTATTTTGACTATATTTGTATGTAGGTTTATGTAAAATAATATTATGACTTATCTTATTTTGTCAAAGGTATTGTATGCCACCGACCGCTTATTTTCAAAACTAGCTCCTGTCCATCCAAAGGTTGTCTGGTAGAGATCGCTCTGAGCGATAAGACCGCCCATTGTCACACCTAATTAGTTTTTCCTTGTCTTAGATTATAATGTGTTGATTGGTATGCAATAAAGTAATCATCTATCTATCTATCTATCTTTATGTACGAGAATGGAGTATAGATATGCTCACTATAATTCCTGATTAGCAAAATCGCGAGACGAATTGCTTAAGGAAATATTAATTTTATGCAAATAAGTGGAGTTTTAATGAATGGGTGAATAATTCATTAGTAAGAATATTTACAGCATATTTGAAGAATACCCATGATATAGATTTTTATGTGAATGTATTAAAAGGGGTTCAGGCGATACAGAAAGATGATGCTAGAATAGCACGAGTTGGTGCATAATAAATTGTAACCCATATGAGTTTGTGTTTAGAAAGGTATAGGTAAGGATACCTTCGAATTTTGACGGTTCACAAATTGATCCGCTCTATAATTTTTATCAAATTATGTAAAACGCAAGAGGATATGCGTTAAAATGTTGAGTTGCGAAATTAGTACAAGCCCAAGCAAGTAAAAAGTATTAAATAAAACTGGCCAAGTGCGGGTCAGGCTTTTGTCCCGCACACGGAGGGTTCCGAATTTCCGAAGTCCGATCGCCACGAATTTCTAACACCAACTAAGTAAATATTAAAACGAAGGTAATTAATATAATTAAATATCTGGAGTGTTCGTACGCCTAACTTTCTTCTGATACTAGCTAATTGAAGCTCTTGGAGTACAAAAATTGAAGACATATTTTTCAGTTTACCGTATGTATATTCCTTTAATATAATAATCCTTTACTAAGTAAATAAATCGACCGAGGCCTACAAATTTAACAAATGAAACGCTTGCGCGTGCTAATTTTTCCTGTGCTGCCATCTAGCTGCGTCGAGGTGAATTTATTTCGTATCGTATCGTATCGTAAAAAACACGTTTATTGTTTTAAACCCTTTAATTTTTAACTTTGTTCTGTTCTTAGTATTTGTTGTTATAGCGGCAAGAGAAATACATTATCTGTGAAAATTTCAACCGTCTATCACGGTTCATGAGATACAGCCTGGTGACAGACGGACAGACAGACAGACAGACAGACGGACAGCGGAGTCTCAGTAATAGGGTTCCGTTGGTACCCTTTGGGTTCGGAACCCTAAAAAAAGGTCTAAAGAGAAAGAAAGTTGACATAAAATGTAACATTATTACTTAAAAGAAGAATGATTTGTTATTAGTGTTGAATAACTTTAGAAGTCAATTAGATACGTGGTATCTAAGACCTTATAAAATAATTAAAGACAGGATCGAATGTAAAAGTAATGTGAATGTTTCGACAATAGTTTACAGTATATTTGTATTAAGTTGTTTATTAGTAGGAATACAGAAATATATCCGTTTATTATGATCAAAACTTACCTATTTATTATATATTTGTATTTGTATGAAGTTGTTTATAAGTAGAAATACAAGAATATAAGATGTTTATTAAATTAAGTTAGTACTTAGTAAAGGGTTAAATCTCTAATGTTGTTGTTTATTGTGTAATTTTTTTTCTTAATCTTTAATTTTTGATTATTACAGTAGGACAAAGCAGTAAGCAGAAAATTATGTAATAATACCTAATACCTACTTTTATTTATGTAAACAAACAAATAATGTCAAAGAAGCAAATTAGTTGTGCTCAGAATGCTGACTTGAAATATTTGCAAAGGTGCACGCGACATGCACCTTGTATGAATGAACTTAGCATTATGTTCATATTGTAATGATGAGAATTTGTAAAATTAATTATTATTGTTGTATTGTATAATTTTTAAAAAAGCTAGTTTTTAAAAATTATTTTTAGAAAAGCCGGTGATGTAGGGTGTGACTACATGTCTAGGTGATAAACATGTAATACGAAAGAATGTGACATTTCGATGTAGCACGTACTATGTGATAATGTTAGTATATAAGATAAGTATCTTTAAGTAAAGTGATAGCGAGTAAACTTGTGGGAGCGATTTTTCGTTTAAATTTGGTTTTTGGCTGTCTTAATCACCATTTTGATTAACTGTAGTGTTTAGTCGTAATATTTTTGTGTCGGTAAGATTTATTTAGTTAGTAATTTTTAAATACATCAGTAAACACTTTTTAAGGGTAGGGATGGATATTGATCCGCCTGACCCTCCGGACCCTCCGGATCCTTCTAGTGGGCCGACCGCTACTAAGCGACGCATCGTGAGTGAGGAGCATCATCCTGCTAAGAAGGCTGTTACATCCCCTGAGCTTGCATCAGCCTCCATAGATACAATTTTTACAGACGCATCATTAATTGTTGGTGGGCTGGCTTACACCAACCTAGATAAAGGTCCCTATTTGGTACACGTTTCCAGGGTTGAACCAGATCTTTCTGCAGGAACAACTTTAAGACCCATCAAATTTGGCCAATTTTTAAAAACACATAAAGTGAACAACATTTGCACTGAGGGCGTTAAAAGAGTAGGACGGAACAAAATTTCTGTAGAATTTACGAATGCTGATGCCGCAAATAAATTTATCAGTTCTCCCATTCTATCCATATGTAAATACTCGGCATCTATACCTTCATTCAATATCACCCGTATGGGACTTATTCGGAGAGTGCCTACTGACATGTCAATGACAGATTTTGTCTACTCGCTTGAGTTTCCGGCAGGATGCGGTAAAGTTTTAAAAGCACGACGTCTGAGCCGAAAAATTTTTGAAGATGGGAAATCAACCTGGGTTCCGACCCAAACGGTAGTAGTCACTTTCCTTGGCCAGGTCCTCCCTGATAAAGTATTTTCCTACTACACCTCTTTGCCAGTGGAATTATATCACTACCCCACCATCCAATGTTACGCATGCTGCAGATTCGGACATACAAAAGCTCAATGCCGGTCGAAACTAAGATGTTTTCGCTGTACCAAGGAACACTCTGGTGATAGCTGCGAGGTTTTAGACGAAAATGCTACATGTCTACATTGCTCTGGTCGTCATTTTGCGATCAGTAAGTTTTGTCCTGAACTGGAGAGACAAAAATCAATTAAATCAGTCATGGCTCAAAGCAGTGTTTCCTATGAAGAAGCTGCTTCTCAATTTCCGAAAGTGACCAGAATATATTCTGAGGTTTTCCAAAATTCTCTACCTGCCTCCTCTGACGTTTTTATTTCTTTAACTCCTGCAAAGTCACAATCACAGTATTCAAACTCATACGCAGAAGCAGTGTTTTCCAGCCCTCGTACGAAAGCTCCCTTAGGAAAGTCGTACGACAAAGCAGCCCATAGGGATATTGTAGCTGTTCCACCATCCTCGATTCCCAATGGTGCTGCTTTGAACATTAATCAACCTACAGTTTCATCTTCTCAGAATGAAAATATGCTAGAGACATTATTGTCTTTAATTATTAACATAATATTAACAAACCCCCATCCCTTACCGTCCAACGTTGCCGATAAACTTCAACAATTAGTTATTTTTCACATAATAATGGATGTAATGTCCATCCTGCAATGGAACAGTCAGAGCCTACGACCAAGGAAGCATGAACTGGTCCGACTAATTTCAAAATTCCACCCGTCAGTCATTGCTATCTCGGAGACATGGTTGGTTCCTGGTTCCCAATTTAGGGTTTCAGGATACTCCTGCCTCCGGGATGACAGGGCTGACGGGTATGCAGGTAGTGCACTTTTAATTAAGCGTTGCCTGTCCTTTTCACAAATCACCATTCCATCCCATCCCCCTGATATCAACATAGTCGGTATCAGGTCCATGGGTGTATCTTTCATCTCCATCTATGTTCCCCATCCTAATTCTTGTCTTATCCCCGATATGCTCCTCCTCTCATCTATTTCCCCTCCTATGGTGGTTATGGGTGATTTTAATGCGCATCACATAATGTGGGGTTCCTACCACTCAAGCCTATTTGGCCTTCCCCTTCTGGATATTTTACATGAAGTTGATCTCTGCGTGGCTAATGATGGATCGCCTACTCATCGAGTTTACCCATCCCAAAATCCTAAGAGTGCAGTAGATATAACCTTGTGTTCTCCTTCACTTGCTTCCCTCCTTTCCTGGAGAATTTTGCCATCTACATATGGTAGTGACCATTTTCCAATTATTATTTCTCTTGCTAATAGAGTCTTACCTTTCTGCAATCCTTGCCCTTCATTAAAATTCAAACTTTCTTGTGCTGACTGGCCTTCATACGCAGCTACCCTGGATAACAAATTAGATGCAAGTACTATCTTTCCTTTAGATACTGACCCTCTGGTTTCTTATGATTTATTTCTGGAGAGTGTTACTGCAGCTGCAGAACTTCATATTCCTATTAAAAAACCTTTTAAAAATTTTATAATATCAACTCCATGGTGGGATTCTGAGTGTACAATTGCAGTCACACAAAGAGAAGAAGCAGAGCAAAGTTATAATACTCACATGACACAGGCCAATTTTTTGATATATCAGCAAGCTTCCGCAAAGGTTAAAAGGCTTACTTCCAAAAAGAAAAAGCTCGGTTGGATCCAGTATTGTGAATCTTTGTCACCTAAAACACCTTCATCTCTTGTTTGGAAGCAAATCAAGAGATTTAGGTGCTCAACTAACATAGAGAATATATCTTCTAATGATCATACATCTTGGCTGGAGGCTTTTTCTGATAGACTTGCCCCTCCCTCTGTTCCCTCACCAGATTTGCTCTCTTCACTACCAGCCTTTCTTCCTTCTCATAATCACTTGGATCAACCTTTTTCTTTTCACGAACTAACTCTGGTACTAGATGGACTAACAGATTCATCTCCGGGTATAGACGGAATCCCTTATTCCTTTATTGTTAAATCCTCTGATAAATGTAAACAGACTTATTTGCGTATAATTAATTACTTTTTCGTAAATGGCATAGTACCTGAGAAATGGAAAACCCAAATAATTATTCCTATTCTAAAAGCTGGCAAGGATCCTTTCGATCCAAATAGCTATAGACCTATTGCCTTGTCTTCAGTTCTGGCTAAAATTACAGAACACCTTATAAAGCATAGGCTTGAATGGTTTGTTGAAAACAGTATAATTTTAGCCAAAACTCAATTTGGTTTCAGAAAAGGTTTTAGTACCATGGATAGTTTAAGCCTGTTATCAACAGATATTAACATTGCGTTTAAGGAACAGAAATATCTTGTGGGTGTATTTTTAGACATAGCTTCTGCTTATGACAATGTGCTGCTTCCGGTACTTAGGAATAAACTTCTTCAGCTGAGTATTCCTGCTAGGCTTGTTCAGATCATTTGTAACATGCTAACGGAACGAACAGTAGTCATAAAACACATCAATAACTTTCTTCCCCCTAAAACCGTTTGGAAAGGTCTACCCCAAGGTTCTGTTCTAAGTCCTCTGCTTTACAGTCTTTATACTTGTGATTTGGACAAATCTGTGGACTCTTTCTGTGAAGTACTGCAGTATGCTGATGATCTGGCGTTGTATGTAACAGTGCAGTCTATTGATGAGGCGACTCATAGACTAAATGCTGCTCTCTCCTATCTCAATGATTGGTTGCTTCTACATGGTCTTTCGTTATCTGTTTCCAAAAGTTCATTGGTAGTTTTTACCAAAAAACGTGTCATCCCTCCCATCAATTTACTTATTGGTCAGGAATCTATCCCTCAAGAAAACAGTACTTCATTCTTAGGTATTAAGGTAGATTCAAGGATGTCTGGCATCCCCCATTTTAATTACATTTCGCAAAAGGCGGAAAAAACCATAAACATTCTTAGATCTCTTTCAGGTGTTTGGTGGGGATCCCACCCATACTCGCAAAACCTGCTCTATAATGCCATTATTCGAAGTTTTATTGATTATGGGTCCTTCCTTTTAAATCAATGTAATAAAATAGGAAAAGATAAAGTTTGTAAAATTCAATCAAAGTGTCTGCGAATTATCCTGGGTGCCATGAAATCATCACCCATCAATGCTATGCAGGTTGAGTGTTGTGAACCTCCTCTTGACCTTCGCAAGCAATTTCTATCGGATAGATTCTTTTTCAAATTAGTACAAAATTCTTCACATCCCTTACTCCCAAAATTAAATCGTCTTTCTGCCCTGTATAATTTGCAAAATTTAGACAAAATGCCATGCCTTCTTCGAAGCTTTATATCATATACCAACCTCCCTGCTCCTCTCATTCAACTTCCAAGCAATCCCTTATACTCAACGCCTTATGAAGCACTTGTCTTTGAGCCTAACATACTTTTAGACTTTGGAATTGATAAAAGTTGTACTAACTCCTGCTCCTTGTTTAATGAACATATCAGCTCTCAATTTTCTGGCTGGTATTATTTATTTACTGATGCTTCTAAGCTAACACCTAAAAGTGTAGTTGGTGCGGCAGTGTGGATTCCCTCTTCTAAAATTTGCTTACCCTTTAAATGTCCCTCATATTCTTCCGTATTTACAGGTGAGGCCCTGGCCCTTCTGGAAGCCATCTTGTTTGTTAAGTCTCACAATCTGTATAATTCCCTAATTTTTACTGACTCCAAAAGTTGTCTGGAAAGCATTCTGTCCAACCCTTTCCGCTCCTCTTCCCGGTTCCCATTGATTTTTCAAATTAAACACCAACTCTTTCTATGTAATAATCGTGGTTTAAATGTTATTCTTGCTTGGATTCCTGGACACTCTGGAATTCCTGGTAATGAAACAGCTGATTCATGTGCTAAATCTGCTTCCCAAATTGGTTCTCTTGATCATTTTAAAATTTATGCACATGATTTATGTCTTCTTCCTAAATTCCATCTCCATAACTCATGGTCCAAATATTGGGAAGATTCTAAAATAATTAAAGGCAAACATTACGGTGATATCCAATCTGACATCCCTAAACTTCCCTGGTTCTTTAAGTTTCGCAAAGCAAATAAAACTGTGACTTCCACAATTTGCCGTCTTCGATTGGGTCATACATGTACTCCTGTTCACCTAGCCAAACTAAGGATCAGGGATCACTCAATGTGTGAATGTGGTCTGGAGGAAGGGAGCGTGAACCACATATTTTATAACTGTCCTAGACTTAATTGCTCCTTGTACGATCTTCTTCCTCCTAGTATTCCTCGTCCAACTACACTTAAATACCTCCTATCCCTAACCTTCTCTCCTGTAGTTAACCCTATGTTATGTAAATTTATTAAAATAAATAAGATTAGATTGTAAACTATATTGGTTGTTAATATTGTAAAATAATGTGTATCATTTGTGTAATTAGTTAGTTTATGTGTACTGTAACATAGTTTGTATATTATATTAGTTGTGTTGTCTTTTGTTTTAGATTAAATCATCATGGTGTGTAAAATTCTGGTCGATTCTCACTCCTGAACACCGACCATATTCTAATTTTACAGACACTCTCCACATGCTTTATGAAACTAGCATGAATAGACCACATATAGTAATCTGTGGAACGGACATTGGCAAAATTGTGACAACAAGCCACAGAAGCCATAAACTAAGAAACTAAGTATCTTTAAGCATTTGGGTTAATCAATATAGAGCTGTCATTATGTAAAGAGTATACGTTGTTTCTCTTACCCTGGTCCCCTAGTAGTAGACCACACTACATCTCTATGAACTGAACAGACTAAGTATAAGTACTTTTATGGAGTTTTGGCGGGAACGTGGAATAGTGTGTGATCTCATTGTATTTTTTCCTAAAACTTGTGTTCTTCCGCGAGTTAATGTTCAATAATAATAATAATAATAATGTGGATTATTAACCATTAAGTGCCGGTGAATGTGTGCGAGTGTAAGGAAACATCACAATGTTGAAAAACATACTATTTGCGTTCTCAGCAAAATTCCACTGAAAATCTTCAGTAAACACCACATCTTTACTAAAGGTGTGACTTAGACTAGACTTTTACTTGACTAAAATTGACCTGAAATGTGACTTTGACCCATCTCTACAACTAGAATTCATAAAAACTTGAAGAATTTCAATACTTGACACTGGCTAAATACACTAATCGTGCGGAGACATAATAAAACTTAAAAAAAGTACTTTTATTTTCATGATTGCTCCACACGGTTAGATAGATAGATAGATCAACACTTTATTGCACTTAAGAAATATACATAAAAATTTATAAACTATTAACTAGATCAAATAAGTACAATCGGCGGCCTTATCGCTAAGCAGCGATCTCTTCCAGGCAACCGAGGTACGAATGGAAACACATACTTGTAGATCGATGGCAGTGTGCTGATAAAATAAATCACAATAACTGTAGAAAATAATGAATTTAACAAAACAAATCTATAACTAGTAGTAATATTATATCTAAATAAATAAATATCAGAAATTGTATTTACTTATATACTTACATATAAATACATACAAACACATATATAAATATACATACATATATATATAATTATATACCCATAAAATATGCACGATATACATATAAACATAACAACAGCTAAATAATTCTTAGATTGAGCTATAAAGGATATAACAGCGACATTTACAACAATTAAGACCAAGCTATGAGTAACATATAGACAAATAGTAGTTCTTTACACGATTAATAAATATATTTAGTGAAGTAGCAGTTCTAATATCCACTGGCAACGAGTTCCATAATCGAGCGGCTTCAACTGTAAACGACTTTCCATAAAATGAACTCGTGTGTTGTGGAATACAGAGTGATTTTCTAGTCTAGACTATTATAGATTTTCTGATGACCGCAGGTCGTGGCTAGAGCAATGTAAGAATTCGAAACGATCTTTAAGATAGCGGGGGTAAGAAGGGACAAAGAGTATACTATAGAGAAGAGAGAGGATATGAGTATTCCGGCGAAGACGAATGGGGAGCCACTTGAGCTTTTTGCGAAAGTGTGAGACAGTTTGTGTATTTAGCCAGTGTAAAGTATTAAAATTGTTAAGTTTTTGTAATTTCAAGTCCTAAAGTAGAGAAGTCACATTTCAAGGGGTCCGCGACGGAGCGACCAATCTTGCGCATAGTATGCCCGCTGTTTGTAATTTATATGCAATATGTTTTGACGTTCCGTCGCAGAAAGTAGTGTAGCCACATGAGCCCACCCCCCGTGTATATACTATTTGCTGTAGCGTTATATATGGACGAATTCCATTTTTTATAAGGGCACGCGAAGTCTACTGTTCTAGTTTTAGGTGTATTTAGCAGCGGGATCACACGGTTCGATAAAAACTTACCAAATTCCGTTGCTCCTTGACTTCCAGTCGCATTTGCAAGTTGTTTTTAGGATATTGAAATTACAGAATAAAACAACCAAAAAAATATTTGGAACTATAAGTTTTTAATTTACATGATCACTAATGAAACTACTAACACTGTTAACGTGTTATTTACCTTAGGTATTTCTCGAAATCAAAAGTGAGTAAACTGCTTCGTTTGATCAACTTCACTTATATTCGCAATATGCAGTTCATCAGTAATAATCGCGCTTGAAATAGATTCGAAAAAAATGCTTGGTGAACATTTGCTGTTAACGAGTAAATATCGTCAAAAAGTATGAATATATTATAACGAAGTAAATACAATAATCAATTTATTAAATATATTAAAATGTCACTAATTTATCCAACAAACATATTAAATCAGTAAATTAAGATATTTTTGAGATAAATACTAAGAAAACGAAATCTCACTGTAATAATTTAAACAAAATCATTATTGGTAACAAAATTCCGTAAATTAACGTCAGATAATATCTAATATCTATAATATAATCAAATACAAAATCGACTAAAGATCTTATTTATTCGTAGATACGTGAATTAATATGATAAATAATGTTAGTATATTACATTATATGTGTTATTTTAATAAATATAATGGCAACGGATATCACGACGAAACTACTAATTCCGATGCTGATTACGTCTATATACAAATATATCTGTATATATAAAACAAAAAAAAATGGTTTCTACCTATGTCCATAATAGGCTTTAAACCCATCCATTCGATGTGCCCCAAACCGCATTCATTAGAAAGGCAGTAATGCTAATATGGTTTAAGACTGCTAATACAATGCATTAGGCACATTCGCATTAGGTCACATTTATTTTTTTAGCGTAATAAGTAGCACACGCCGGTAACCTTAGTACGAGTTTGTATCGTTAACTCTATTTTGATTGATTAGTGATTTGATTGATTGATTAGTCTAAATTTAGTTAAGTGTCGTGACCACTAGAGGCGCTGTACTTTTTTTCATACAAAATTTGCTCGATATTGAGTTTGGTATGAAAACTCGTACTAAGGGTACGGGTTTCCGCTAGTTTTAATTATTTATAATAGTTTTCCAACCTTTTAAACCTAACCTAATTACCAACATTATTAAACAATACATACATCATGCTGGCTGGCAAAGGTTGGCAACAAATGGCTGAAGATCGAGCTCTGTGGCGTGCCGTAGGAGAGGCCTATGTCCAAGAGTGGACGAATTCTAGCTGTTAATGATGACATACGTATGCATATATATGGTTAATTATACTTATTATTTACTAAGTAAATATTGACTTTATAGATAAATGCAAGTTTACATTGGTAACTTTCAAAATCACTTATGTCATACTTATGTGCGAATGACTAGTAGACAACTTTAAGTATTTTTAACAGCATACAAATTAGGTATTACTGCAATATATTACAATGCAAATGCAATCCACTCAAACTATCATAAAAAACTGGCCAAGTCGGACTCGCACTCGTAGGGTTCCGTAACACAGTAGAGTATTCTATAACTATGATTTTTCGCAATTAAAAAATTAACTTTGTTTTTCATAGTGTTTGTATGAAAAACAAAGTTTATATTTGCGGTCGTTATATCTCAAAAACTGCTGACTGTATCTCGTTCAAACCAATTTTCGTTGAAAGTTTTTATTAAGATCTACAGAATATATTTTTTCTAGATTTTTCACTCCCTTACTTCAAAGGTTAGAGAGCCCCCCCCCCCCGCCTCTAACTTTTGAAGTAACAGACGCACATTTTACCACTTTAGACGCGCCTATCTTTCAAATTATTGACTTTGAGAAAACATTATTTTAGGAATCTCAATGTAATTTTTAAAGACCTATCCATAGACACCGTACACGTATAGTTTTGAAGAAAAACATTTTTTTTTATTCATTTCTATGTATGGGATGCCCCCCTCTAACTTTTATATTTTTTATTTTTGTATAAAAATCGGATAGCGGTTCACAGAGTACATCTACCTACCAAGTTTCAATTCTGTAGTTCTAATAGTTTCGGAATAAAATGGCTGTGACATACGGACGGACAGACAGACAGACATGACGAATCTATAAGGGTTCCGTTTTTTGCCATTCGGCTATGGAACCCTAAAAAGGCAGACAGATTCGTGCCGAACACCCGAGTGAACGCAAGTTCAGTAATACTATTTTTATTTTATTTAATACTACTTTACTATTTTTTTTTAATATTTCTGTCAGCGCCAAACGCCACTTCAAAATAAATGGAAATCTCATCGATATATATAATAAAGGGAGATCAGGGACCCCGCTCTTCTCTCGCTCGACTCAATAGGTTCGCAAACCTAATTTCACCTTAGTCACAATCGAACTGGAGTTTGTGTAGCTCGTACAGAATTACACGTGCAATTATCGCAATCTATTTAAATAATTAGCAACAATGCCTTCCTCTGTTCTTCATGCACATCAAGCTCGACATTATTAGTTTTCTAGTTCCATTATATTTTCGTGGGATTAGAGTGAGTACCGCATCTACCTTTTTATATCGATGAGAAATCTAATTGACTTTCTATGTGGAACAAAAAAAAAACCGTTATTCGAACGTCTTCTTTAACGACAATCTATGTAAATTGGTGGAACGGTCAAAGCTGATATAATCGCAATGTAGTACAATGAAAAATCGTATGAAATACATAAACTAGATCCTGGTGATATACATTATTATTATTAATTATTATTAAGTAATTCGTTATTTAGAATATTATTTTTAGAAACTATTTTATATTATTATAATTTTACATTACACGCCCGAAATGGGATAACTGTTGATTCACGTTACAACACATAAGACCTTGTACCCATGTACTTTCTTCACAGTTAATGCAATAAAGAACATTCTTATTCTTATTTCTTAACATTCACAAGGTTAGTCAACAATCACAAAAAAACGTATAAAATAATATTAGAGTAAGCGAATAACACAACTCTAACACAAACAAAATAAATTATTAAGTTATTAAACAAGAATCTCACTTTGTTAAACAACCACTTTAGATTTGATAAGCTTACAGTCTTGGACATTAGACCGACTTTTAATACATTTTAATTATAATTATTAATAATGTAAAACAGTAAAGATATAAATATTAATTATTAAAGATCTATGCAATCACAAAACGAAAACAATAATGTTTACACATGTCTCATATACAAACTCAATGATTATAATATTATTATTTTGTTTTTATTTTGTTACTAACCGGCAAAACAATCTGGGCAAAACATGAACCCTTTATAACATACTTGAAAGAACATTAAAATAGCCTAATTTTTTACCTCATAGGCTAGCGTTTGACCACTACGTCGCCTGGTGGAAGGCGATGATGCGGTCGAGGATTGTGAACACACTTGGCCTAGAATGGCCTGACTCTCAACGGCTGTGCTGCCGGAACACCGTAAGGTTATAAGGCTGCAGATTTTCTCCTTGATGGTTGTAAGCTAACTTTTGGTAGCAAGTCAGACAGAACATTGATATAATGTGCCTACCATCTGTGACGTTATTCAGTTAGACGGCAGTTTGCAATTATATTTACTTGAGAGCTATGTGATTACCGTTTTGACTTCTTATTATTATCATTTAAATACTGTCGACATCCTTATTTAAAAATATTGCTTGTATAATTGAGCTATAGCCCAAGCCATGATAATATAGTTTTTATTAGCCTATACATCGAATTTCTAAAGTGCCCCGGAGACGGTCATTGGAAATAGGCATGACGACAGTATCAAAAAATCGAAGAATTGATGATTTTAGGGGAAAATACATATTAAAACAATTTGAAACACTAGTTTAGTTTTATATAAATATTGAGATTTTCAATAAAATAAAACATTCAAATACTGCAATCGGCCATTTTGATTGAAACTCCAATGACAGCGCATGACGTCACGCCACGTCCACTTATACGAGGTTTTCTTGAAAATGTTATTAAATTTTGGAAAACCCATGTGTATTCATTGTGGCAGATTATATAATAGTTACTACGTGAAGTCTGTCATTAACGTATGCGTGACGTCACATGTAAGCTGTTTTTGCGCACTATTGAAACAATATTAGAAAAATTGCTTTAAACTTCGTTAAACTTAAGTTAACTACCGAAATATAGGTTTTTTCGTGAATAGTAAATGTGTCCCACAATACGGAAGAAGATTTCAAAATCTTTCGTCAAGCCTATTGTCAATGGGCTTCAATCAATATTTCCATCATTCGCTTATTACCCCGTAGTTGTGAATGACAATGACTTCAATTGCCTCTGTAGACGAACATTTCGTCCATCAATGACGTGAAAATTGACAATTGTGAATGACCGTCTCCGGGGCGCTTAACACATTTAGTTAAATTGTACATGTCAAGTTAATCATTCAGGGTTCAAACGAGAGCCGCCTAGTATGTCTAGTTTAACTAAACTTATAAATAATTTGTGTTGGCAATACTGGGAATGCGGTGACCATCTTGTGTACTGGTAAAGGCGAGCGTCCACTTTTGTAGGATTACTTTTGTTAGGATATATTTTAAATAGCTGTGCCCCGCGGCTATGCTCGCGTTAAGAAGTATATTGCTTAATAAATAATTCGATATATCAGTATGTATTATCTGGTGGTTAGATACTGCATAATTTAGTGGCCAATACGATTGTCCCGCCTGATTGTCGAATGATTCTGTGGACGCATTCTTTACCAGTAGAAATTAACCTCACTTTATCACTGGTTTAAAATATTATAATCTTATAAAGTCAGCCTTAACTAATAGGGAATATGCATGTAGTATACATTTACTTGAAATCATTTATTTTCGAATCATTATTGTTCTGGTGTTGTTTGTTAAACATTTTTTTATAAATAAAATACTCTTAAATGTGTTAAAATATTATATGAAAAATCAAAAAAAGCGTGGAAAATTTTAATTTGCAAAACACATCACCACTTGTCAATTAGAAAGTGACGTCACCGTGCACCGCACGGTCTCCACAGATTAAATATTTTTATTAGAAATAGTACGTATTCGTACAACAGTGCCATAGTATTTCTAATAAAAATATTTAATCTGTGGAGACCGTGCGGTGCACGGTGACGTCACAAACGCGCGCGAAAATTTGGCAGCGTTTTAAATACTTCATATTTTTCAATGCTAAAACTATTTTTTTTTAGCTTAATTTGAACACTTTCAGTATTATTTCATTTTTTTACTGTGTTAAATGGATATAATCAATGAATTAAAAATATTTAAAAAAATCATACATATTCCCTATTGTATGGTATAATAACTTGCAGCCTGTCCATTCTTATTGCTGCATTTTAAGAAGAATTTAATATAAAATATATAAAATTATAATAGTGTTTACATTTTTACCAACCAATGACAAAGAGGAGTTAAATAAGTTTGGTATCCCGCAGCCTTAAAAATAAGCGTTTGGTATGGCATATTCGGCTAAAATAATAAATTCGGCTAGTAACAACAAAATAAATATTCGAGTAGACTAGACGGCGCTCTTCATTTCTTGCTTGACGCAGGACTTGAAAGCTTCCCAACCTTCGTTCTTGGCGTACGACTGAAATGGAAAAAAAAACTAAATTAATAATAATTCAGAACATTGAATTCGATTACGGTTGATGCAATTAAAGGAGGCTAGGTTTAAGCGATTCTACCATATATAATGTTTCACACTTTATATATTGTGTTACACACTTTATATTTCTGTACATTGTTACACACAATCCAAAATGTAATCGTACCGACGGGATTCGAACCCGCACCCTCCTGGGAAACATGTCCAGATGCTCTAACCAACTAAGCCACAGTACGATCCTATCGATACGACGAAAATAACGGATTACATTTTAACTAATTATGCATTGGTGGCGCCATCTGTGATGAGAAGTTAATTATTCGATTCTTCCATGTTCACGTAAATACAACAAATTAAAAATATTTGGTGCCAACCAGAATGGAAGACGGGCGGTAGATATTGCGCTATGTGAATTACAAAAACTTTAGTCAGTTGTCCGGCGCCTCGTCGTCACTACCGTCTTACAATTCCACTTAGCATCAGGTGAGATAGTGGTGAAGAGTTAATCTGTTAGACGTTAGGCCAAAAAAATTCTAACTGACTAAGAGCAATTTTCCCTAGTTCATGACAGATAAGTTTCTTGAAAGATGACGCCCTATGGAAGTCTGTCAGATAAGTCCTTATTAGGGCTATCGGGTACCGTTGAACTAGTCCTAAGCCACCAGGCGAGATAGTCATCAAACGCTGGCCCATCAGATATCAAAAGTAAACTTATATTGCAAAGTTTAAGGTTTATGTGTTTAGCAATGTGGGTTACATTACTCATTACTAGTAGTCTTGTAACCCCTCCAACTAAGCTAAATATGCTTGTGTCTGGAGTGGGTTCACGTCAATAGTGCAATGGGTAGGGATCGAACTCACGACCTCTCGATCGCCAGGCCGACGCCATAGCAATAGGGCTATTGCCGCTTTTTTAGTAATAAACTTTTTGAGGGCCCGGTGGCGCAATCGGGAGAACGCTTGCCTTTAATGCCAGAGGTACCGAGTTCAAACCGCCGTGCACCAATGGATTTTTCTATCGAAAAATGTATGTATTAAAACACATAAAAATGTATATAATAAGAAACCAACATCCTCCGCATGGTGGTAGGACACTATCTGGTGTCCGCCTGGCCAGCTACCACCCTCAAGTTAGAAAATCTGTCACCAAACATCTAATGTGTTCCGGCAGCTATCCTTGAGAGCCAGTTCCCATTCTAGGCCTAGCGTGCTTTACCATCTTCGACCGCATCATCACTTACCAACAGGTGAGATAGTGGTCAAACGCTAGCCTATAACGTAAAATAAAAAAAATAAAAAAATAAATATCTGTGTGCAAAATTTCATTGAATTCCAACAATAGGCTTCACGATATTGCTTCTGGTACTTCCATCATCCGTCCGTCATCTGACAGAGAACCAAAGTTATCGACATAGCTCAAAGGGCCAGCAAACTGAAATGGCAGTGGGCTGGTCACATCTGTCGTAGAACCGATAACCCTTGGGGTAGACTAGTTCTAGAGTGGAGACCACGACTCGGTAAACGGAGCGTAGGGCGCCCTCCAGCTAGGTGGAGCGATGATAAACGCAAGCAATGATCTATCTATGTACCTTGAATCCTCGATGCAGCCTGTCCTTCATGATGGCAATGAACTCCTTGTAGCTGAGTAGACCGTCTCCGTCCGCGTCGAAGATGGCAAACACGGTGGAGACCAGGTGCTCCGACTGGGATATGCCGGTGCAGATCTTCACGGCGCGGTGGAACTCATCTGGAATAAACCATTTTAGGTATTTTTAAACTGACTTTAATCATTATAAAAGTCTATTAAAACACATTTAATACGTGCCGTAAATATATTAAAGCTTTGTCAATCAACACCAATATGCGATAAGTATATTAATTTAAAAAAAAAAAATTAATTTAAAAAAATAAAAAAAGATTACTCGTAATGTGGGTTGCACATTACTAGTATTCTTGTTAACCCCTCCAACTAAGCTAAATATGCTTGTGTCTGGAGTGGGTTCACGTCAATAGTGCAATGGGTGGGGTGGGGATCGAACTCACGACCTCTCGATCGCCAGTCCGACACCCTATCCATTGGGCTATTGCCGCCTTATATGTAGTGCGAAAGTCAGTTTGTATGTTTGTCGATGTATTAATTTTAATTATTATAATTTAAAATCTTGGAGATTAACCTTAGCTGTACTCATGTAACATGCACACAAAAAAAAAAACATACAGGCGAATTGAGAACTTCTCCTTTTTGGAAGTCAGGTGAGATAGTGATCAAACGCTAGCGGTAAGCGTTTAACTACTATCTCACATTTTATATCACATACGCTAGCAGCTAGCCTTTATGATATAAAAAATAAAAATAATCATTTTCATTTCATATTTAGGTAGAGATTTTGGGGGGCTATTACTGCTCGCGTCCGTAGGATTTAGCCCTCGATGTCCTACACGTGTCCCCTGGGTGGCGCCAAAAGAGCAGTACTTTTCAGGTGGTAGGCTTAGGCCGCGGCGTGTTACCGTTGCGTTGATTACTATAGCTGGTCGTGATACATTGAAGGTCAATTTACCTGGCAGCCAATCTTGGAGAGCAGCGGGATCCGAGGCACGGTTCTCCGCTGGCCGACCGCAGATAGTTGGGGGCCCAAGTAGTGAGCCAGCCACTCATGAAAGGCTGCCCCGCCATCTCGCGAAAAATCCCGGAGGTGCGCCATCGTGCCGGTTGGCGACCGGACGAGAGGACCCGATGGACACCTCTGGGGGGGCTCGGGCGTCCCCGCGGTCTCCAGGATTGGTTCCCAATAGGTGAAAAGACCTAATATGTATCACGGGTTGGTAATTAGCGCCTCGTTTCCACTTCCGTTTCCCTTACCTAACTTCACTCCCCACAAAATGAAAGGCAGAAACAGAATAAAGGTTAAACAGCGGAAGCACGTCCTCTCCCTTCAAGTGCACCTCTCAAACATTCGAGGCTTGCACTCCAATATCCTCTCGGTCCACCACCACCTTGAGACCGAAAAACCGCATATTCTGTTCCTCACGGAGACGCAGATCAAATGTCCAGCCGACGCGGCGTACCTTGCCTACCCAGGCTATGTTCTAGAACATAAGTTTAGGCCGAGGGCGGGAGTTTGTATGTATGCCCGCGATGACATTTGCTATCGGCGTCTCCGCAACCTTGAAGACCCTCAACTATCCGTCATGTGGATTTTGGTGGACACTGGCATGGAGAAAATTCTTTATGCTAGTGTCTACCGTTCGCACAGTGGAGATGAAGAGACAAACAGGCTCACAAACCACCTCAGTGAGGCGGCTGATGTGGCCCAACAGAGGTATCCTTCTGCTCAATTAGTGCTTCTGGGGGATTTCAACGCCCATCATCAAGACTGGCTGTACCCATACCAGAACACAGACCACGCTGGTCGAGAGATGCGAAAGCTTGCTTTAACGCTAGACCTCACTCAGTTGGTCCAGGGAGCAACAAGGATACCGGACGTTGATGGCAATACAGCCAATTGCTTGGACCTTCTGCTGACAACAGAACCAGACCGCTACTCGGTGTCGGTTTCATCACCCTTAGGTAGCTCCGACCACTGTCTGGTGAAGTCTGTCTCCGTCTATTCCCCGCCCGATCCCAGCCAAAAAGGCACCCGGCGGGTGTGGCGATACAGGTCAGCAGATTGGGATGAGATGCGTTGTTTTTTCGCTTCTTATCCCTGGCGGCAGGTATATTTTTCTTCGAGCGATCCCTCAGCCTGCGCGGATGCTGTGACAGAAGTGTTACGTCAGGGTATGGAATAATTCATACCATTTTCTGACGTTCCGATGTCAAGCAAAGCTCGTCCATGGTTTAATGCCAAATGTAGAGATGCAGAAGCATCAAAACATGAAGCTTACTTAGCCTGGGCTGATGCTCGAACCCGCAAGACTAGAGATGTACGCGAAAAGAAGAAAGCCTTTAACTTAGCCGCCAAGTCCTGCAAAAAGGCTCTCAAGAAGGCTCACTTCGATCACATACGCCGAACAGGGAACAGGGAGCAAAGCGTTCTGGTCCCTGGCGAAGTCGATCGAAGAGAACTTCTGCCGTCCCTCACTGCCTCCACTGCTGAAACCCGACGGGTCACTAGCGCACACTGCTGAAGAGAAAGCAAATCTATTTGCTACTCTGTTTGCGGAGTCTTCACGTTTAGATGCTGGCAATGCTGTACCTTCTAGTCTGCCGACTTGCGGGACGTTTATGTCGGAAATCCGCATTCGTCAGACTGAAGTACGCAAAGCGTTGCGCAATCTAGACGTGAACAAAGCTATTGGTCCAGACGGTATACCAGCTGTAGTCTTGAGGACGTGTGCGCCTGAGTTGGCTCCTATTTTGACACGCCTCTTTCGCTTGTCTATGACGACTGGTAAAGTACCTAAGTCCTGGAAGCAAGCTAACGTGCAACCTGTGCCCAAAAAGGGTAGTCGCGCAGACCCTGCTAATTACAGGCCTATCTCAGTCACTTCCATACTCTGTAAGACTATGGAACGTGTACTGAACCACAGGCTCCTGGCATACCTAGAAGTGAACGATCTCCTCAGTGACCGACAATACGGGTTTCGCCGAAACCGGTCTACTGGGGATCTTCTAGCGTATGCCACTCACATCTGGAGCGAGGCCATCGAGAACCACGGCGAGGCGCTGGCCGTCTCTCTTGACATCTCGAAGGCTTTCGACAGGGTCTGGCACGATAGCCTTATTAGCAAGCTTCCTTCATACGGCCTTCCCACTGGTTTATGTGTTTGGATAGCAGATTTCTTAAGGGATCGGTCGATTCGAGTAGTCATCGATGGCTGTTCTTCCGACCAATTGGCCATAAATGCCGGAGTCCCTCAAGGATCAGTACTCTCTGCAACACTTTTTCTGCTGCATATTAATGACCTGCTTAAACCCGGTATCTTTGGGTACGCAGATGACAGCACTGTTGTAGAGAGCTATGCATCCAACGCACGAACTAGTGCATTACAAATCCAGTCTCATAGAGAAGCCATGGTCGAGCGCTTGAACTATTCTTTGAAGGCAGTCTCCGATTGGGGCGATGCCAATCTGGTCAAGTTCAATGCTGCTAAAACCCAGGCGTGTCTCTTCTCCGCTAAACGGAGCCCATTTCTACTGGCTCCTACTTTCCGGGATGTGTCCGTTCCGATAAGTAACAATCTCGAGCTTCTTGGCATCTCTTTGACACCAACTCTCAATTTCGGCTCTTATATTGAGTCTAGAGCCCAGCTAGCCTCAAAAAAGCTTGGCATTTTGGCTAAGGTGAGACGGTACTTCACACCGGGACAGTTGCTTAATCTTTACCAAGCACAAGTCCGGTCGTGTATGGAGTACTGTTCTCACCTTTGGGATGGCTCTGCCAAATACCAGCTGGAGACACTGGAAGCTATTGAGAGGAGAGCAAAGAAACTCATAAGCGACGACCTACTAGTAAGCCAGAGACTCCAGAGTCTCGCGCATCGCCGCAAAGTCGCTTGTTTATCGGTTTTCTATCGAATACATTTCGGAGAGTGTGCAATGGAACTGCATGATTTGATTTCACCATCCCCATTTTATAATCGGACATCCAGAGACACTAGAAGGCGCCACCGATTTATGGTGGATATACCATCTACCCGAACGAAGCGATTTGCTTCTTCGTTCATCATACGAACCGCCAAAGAATGGAATACTCTGCCTGAGTCTGTGTTTCCGGTTAAGTACAATATGGGGGTCTTCAAATCGCGAGTGAATAGGTATCTTCTGGGTAAGCACGCTCCATCATCGATCGCATCATCACTTAACATCAGGTAAGATAGTGATCAAGTGCTACCCAGTTCTGTATAAAAAAAATAAAAAAAAAAGATATCACCTTTAGATATAGGATGATCGGCGAGCGTGTACATCCGCATGGCGATGGTGAAGTCCTCCAGGTTGTTGAGGAACTGGCAGAAGGTCTTGAACTCGTCGAAGGTGATGCCGCACTCGGCCGGCGCGCGGTCCAGCAGCCGGTCCAGGTACATATCGTACTCGTCCGTGTCCAGGTACGTGTAGCGCAGCAGGATCTTTGCGAAGTCCACCTCCGATATTGTCTCGTGCCCTGGGGAGAGGAGACATTATTTTCAGATGTTACAGTTGAAACATTGCTTCAAAAAGCTAGTTTCCATTCTAGGCTAGTTACCATCCTCGACCGTATCATCACGTATGAGATAGTGGTTAAACGCCAGCCTATTTGATATTTAAAGAAACATATTTTGGCGAAATCCACCTCCGATATTGTCTCGTGGCCTGAAGAGTGTGTGTGTGTGCGTGTGTGTGTGTGTGTGTGTATGTGTTTGTGTGTGCGTGCGTGCGTGTGTGTGTGTGTGTGTGTGTGTGTGTGTGTGTGTGTGTGTGTGTGTGTGTGTGCGCGCGTGCGTGTGTGTGTGCGTTTGTGTGTGTGTGTCTGAGAGTGTGTGTGTGTGTCTGAGAGTGTGTGTGTGTGTGTGTGTTTGTGTGTGCGTTTGCGTGTGTGTGTTACTTAAATTCTCCGCCAATCACGGTCACTGGTAGTCACTTAACATCAGGGCCCCTAGACAAAATCCAATTTCCTGTTTGCCTTCACGCTAACGCAAGTTCAAAATGTATGGAATGACATTTATGTTTCCGCAACAAAAATGTCATTCCCATACATTTTGAACATGCGTTAGCGTGAAGGCAAACAGGAAAATGGATTTTGTCTAGGGATCCAGGTGAGATAGTGGTCAAACGCCTACCTATCTTTATTATTACATAGTATAATACAAAGTCGCTCTCGCTGTCTGTACGCTTAGGTCTTTTAAACTACGCAACGAATTTGAATGCAGTTATCAGTAATAGATATAGTGATTCATAAGAAAGGTTTATAACTAGGATTAAAGGCGGGCACAGCCGCAGGGTGCAGCTAGTCTAGTAAAAAGCTTATATTTGAAAACGTTTTACCCTTGGGGGCACAGTAGGTAGAGCTAGGTATGCATGGTGGTAGGACACTATCTTGCATGGTGGTAGGACACTATCTGCATGGTGGTAGGACACTATCTAGTGTCCGCCTGGCCAGCTACCACCCTCAAGTTAGAAAACCTGTCACCAAACATCTAATGTGTTCCGGCAGCCATCCTTGAGAGCCAGTTCCCATTCTAGGCCTAGCGTGCTTACCATCTTCGACCGCATCATCACTTACCAAAAGGTGAGATAGTGGTGAAAACGCTAGCCTATAAAGTATAAAAAAAAAAAAAAAAAAAAGAGCTGACGCGACATTCCATATTACGTCGCCCGCGTCCCGCATACCTATTGGCCTACCCACAGTGGCATCTCGGACGCGAGTTAAGACAGATGTCTTAGTAATGTACGAAGTGCATTATGTTATTATTTCTTCCCCCACACCAACTGAGAAAGACACGCTATAGTAAGGGCCAAGGGTAGTTCAGAGGATTCCCTACAAAGGTACCTACACGATACCCTGTATTTAAAGACCACAGCATACCATACGGATGATAGAGTCTGTGAGAAAGAAGAACTGTCGTAGAAATTGAAGTCGCGTGCGCCGGTCATCGGTCGTTTTAATTTACTGTTTCTGTTGCATAGACAAAACTGCTGTCATTATAAGTACGCCTAAAAATGTTTGATACTTGGTAGGTACCTACTCTTATCATTATCGTGTGCTACTAGGTAGGTATGTACCTTCCTTCCTTACCTTTAATGTTAGTTCATCGTAACGCCACGACGGTTCTCTTTTTGCTCAGACTCTACGCCACATACCTTTAGAAAATTCATGGAACTCCAACTCCAGAACTTCAGTCTGCAGATTTTCCATGAAATCGCGGAACCCGTCGAACTTTAGATCATTATTGCCTTTCTTACCGAAGAAATGAACCTGGAAATCAAACAGACATATTTGAGATCCCCATCGGCGTAAATAGATACTACTTGAGTACTAAGCGAGAGGTCGTCGGTTCGGTACAAATCTTAGCACGGGTGTTCGTTTACAGATGAGAGGAGCATATTATAGGAGTCAGTGTTTCCGGTTAAGTACAATATGGGGGTCTTCAAATCGCATGTCAATAGATCTCTTCTGGTTAAGCGCGCTCCATCATCGACCTCATCACCACTTACAACAGGTGAGATAGTGGTCAAGTGCTACCCAGTTCGGTGTAAAAAAAATTTCAATGTTCCGCCAGACTTTTTACAAAATAGTAGCTTACTGCCATCAAGGAGAAAATCTGCCGCCATAAGCTTACGGTGTTTCGGCAGCACACAGCCCTTGCGAGTCAGAACATTCTAGGCCTAGGCCTGACTCTCGTGTGCACCATCGTCGACCACATCATCGCTTACCACCAACCAAGTTAGATAATGGAGAAACGCTAGCATCTTCCAGACGAGCGTACTACATCGTACATAGCATATAGCATCGCCACTTACAAACAGGAGAGATAGTGGTCACCGCCTGTCAGTACCCTTAGTACGAGTTTTTATCGTAAACGCATTTGACAGATCTCACATAGTTTTAGACTTATTCTGGCTCCCTGATTGGTATAAATTTAACTAAGTGTAGTAACCACTAGAGGCGCTGTACTGTTTTTCATACAAAATTTGCTCGATATACGATATCGAGTTTGGTATGAAAACTCGTACTAAGGGTTCAGGAAATAAATATTTTAAGATAGTTTAAAAAAACTAAAAGAACCGCGTTCAAACGTCGCGCTATAGTCCGGCAATCTCGTGCGCGACCGTCCCGCGGGGTGTCAGACGGTGGCGGGGACGAGGTACCCAAGTCGTCAGCGGGTAGCGGGGAAGGGAAGCGTGTTTAGCCGTGTCACAGATTATATAATAGTTACTACGTAGCCGTGTGCTAGAATGACCGCTATCTCGTCCCCGCCACCGTCTGTCACCCCGCGGGACGGTCGCGCACGAGGTTGCCGGTCTATAGTTACTTTTAGTGACAAGTTTGAGGTGTTTATCTACATATCTCTGGAGATTCTGAACACATCTCGCTGAAATTTAAATTGGACCGACCACCTTGGAAGTATACCTACTCTTTTAAAACGAAAAATTAATTAACCGACTTCAAAAAAAGGAGGAGGTTTCTCAATTCGACCGTATATATATATATATTTTTTTTTTTATGTTTGTTCGCGGATAACTTCGTCGTTTATGAACCGATTTTAATTATTCTTTTTTTGTTCGAAAGGAGATATCCCAAGTGTGGTACCATGGTAATTTTATCGAGGTCTGATAAGTATCTCCAGAGATATTGAGATAAACATCTCAAAATTGGTACTGAAAATGAATAGCGCGGCATTGAAGTCGGTTCTTTTTTAGTTTTTAAATGATATTATTTTTAAACCGATTCAGGAGTCTTCGAGTATAATCGGTTAACATACAAAATAAAAGGGTGCGTAGAAAGCTACGCGTTACAAGTGAAAGTTCATTCAATTTATTTCTCAACATCACTAATAATTTTTTTGTACATCTCCATCTGTTGAACTTAAGCGAATACGTCTTCGTAGTTACGCCGTTCTAAATTAGAGAGCGTTTATACATTCGGGATACAGTTTTTCTTGTCCGGGTGTTAACACACCGCTTTAATGAAGAAAAGTGTACCCTAAAAGTACACCTGTTTTGTAAATGTATTGCATGACTTAATTTTAGTTAAGTTAGTGAATTATGCATGATATTAGTATAGATAGATAGATAGCCTTCGGACCGTGACGCTACGTCACTTCCTTTTTTTTTATTGTAGATAAGCCAGCGTTTGACCACTATCTCACCTGATGTTAAGTGAAGATGTGATCGACGATGTAGCACGCTTGCCTAGAAGATACCTGTTCACTCGCGATTTGAAGACCCCCGGATTGTACTTCAGAGGAAACACAAACTCTGGCAGGGAATTCCATTCCTTTGCTGTGCGTATGATAAATGTTGATGCAAAGCGCTTTGTGCGACAGAATGGAACATCAACCATGTATCGATGGCGTATATCTGTTTCATTTTAAGAATTTTCACTTCTAAAAGATTCCGACGAATTGAGAATCTCCTCCTCAAATTTTGTGAAGTTGAAAATACAGGAGTAGCACAAGTTACCTGTAAGAAAGTATCCACACTGTGCCGCCTCTGCAGACCCTGTTCATCATTGACATAGTTATCCTGTGGTTTCTCTCCTTCCTTGCTATCCTCGGATAAGCCGCGCTTGCCACGCCAAGCGTAACTAAATATTTTCTCCATCTGAAAACGTGTTGAAGATGTACGATTAATAAACAGAAACTAAAAGTGAAACTATTAGAGGTAGTGGTTAAACGTTAGCCTTTTATATTTATAAATACATACATACATACAATCACGCCTTTTTCCCGTTGGAGTAGGAAGATGCTATCCGGGCATACCTCTTTCGCTTCTTCCACTTTCATGAGGACCTTCATACCATACATGCTCGCTGATTATAGGTGCTTTTGGCTTGGCCTTGGTCTTTATAAATACTTACATGAAAATATCTTAAATTGAGAGCATAGTATGTATGACAGTTCTGAAAGTTCATTGTCTTGGCATTTCAAGACCCTGTCTTTATCGATAAAGACCTTTTCAAAACCTACTAATAGGGCTTATATAACATCACTGTTAAAAAGGTTTAGAAAGGGAATAAGCACTAAATTGGAAGTAATATTAGGAACATGCATGGAAAAAAGTGTTACACCTACATTTACTAGTATCGACGTTGTGTTGCATGATCTTATAAATATTAACATTAACATACATACAGAATTAAAAGCCAGCTTGACCCATTCCTGATAAAAGTTTGGCATCTGGCATATAACGCCATATAAAAAGTTGTAGTTTATGTGGTAGATAAGCTTCTAATAGCAGCATATTAGGAATTCTATCAACAACCGATGAAAGTGACCCTGAGTATGGTCTGTACCAAATAAATTTTTAATCATTAAAATTATACTTCAGTTAGTTAAATCCAAAGGTTACCTAAATTAGTTCCAAAATGCTCCTTAGATACATACTTGTTGAATTTTCTAGTCATAGGCTCCTGGAAAACTCGTAATTTATTTAATAAGAGAAGTAACATAGCCTTCTCTTTTTTTAAGTCTGACAGACAACAATTCGGCCACTATCTCACCTGATATAAGTGACGATGCGATCTAAGATGGAAACGTGCTTGTAAGGAAATTAAAGATGACAGTGAGACGAGGTCGACGAGGCGCTGGACTTTAATCCAATACCATAGACGTAATAAAAAAGATGGTGCACTGCAGATGTTTTGAAAAATTCAATTTAATCCGTATGCTTTAACAATAAGGTTGTAATTGCTTTGTAGAACAAAACGTCCCAATTGAGAGACACCAGGGCGGGAGTGTGTCCTTGTCTAACAACCTGCTAGTTCTATATATGTCCTATGCTAAATGTATGGTATACGTATGGTATATATATATGTTGTCCATATAAAAGAAAGGGACAAACTGCGTTCAAGGACGTTCTCATGGGGGCCGGTGTACGCGATCGAGTTTAATATGTAGCAGGTCTGTGTCTAATACTTAATAGTAGCTACTATTATTTATTCTGTGACAATACACAGAGCTCAACTATCCCATCTCAAACCGACCTCTAGCTTGCACCGAATCCCTTAATACACTTAACTTGCTGCTTGCAAGAAAACGTTGAAGCAAGTGAGACGCCGCCAGTACACAAAATTGCAAAAACGATCAGTCACATCACTTGCTGACACTTTTTAACGAAGTGATTTAGAAACAGACAGCAAGCGTCTTAATGGGATACTGAATTTATACACCATTTGTGCAACTCGGTGCTAGAGGATAGATTTACAAATAACGTCGTTATTAAAATTATGACAACAAACAAATACATTAATTTAGAAATTATAAAAAACATACATTAAAAGCTTAAAATCAACGTTATGCCACACTGAACAATGCAAACATTTAATATAAATAAAACCAACATGGCCGGCGCAGCGACATTGACATTTAAAAATTTGGACGTGAGACAAAAGCCAATAAGCGCAACGTATTTTGAACTTACTGTAGACGGCTTAGAGACTACATCCATTTGGCCCATTCTGTTCTTGCTTGCACTTGACGATACTAAGGAAAGCAGCTACATAGCCAGCGGTGAGCATATATTACACACATAAATATTATAATTATTATTTACACAGACATATAATACAATAGAAGTAATATAATAGAAGTATGGGTATATATAGAAATTCGGTAAGAGATATATTTAATCACACATGTTTATCAGTATTTGTCAAATAATATACATACAATTTGCAGATATATGTAAAGATTTGCGTAAGCATTTTATATTTTGAATCGTCTAAGCTTTATATTTAGTGTGTATATTTCACAGTAAGTTGAAATGTGTTAGAGCCGCTAGCACAGATCAAATAACAATACTACGTATCGCTAGTTTAAAAACGATGTCAAACAAGTGATGAACGATTGATATGTATTTTGTGTGTTGCGATTATGCGACGCAATAAAAACTTACGGTGAGATAATGTCAAAGTGACTTTGCAGGCTAAATTTTAAATGTGCGTATCCACAAATTATAAATATATCAGTAAAATTAATTTATTGACTTCTCCTATTGGCCAAAGTTAATCTGCGAGGAGACTAATAGGCAGGTTTTAATTAATTTGAAACAATTATAAATATAATTAAAATCAAAAGTACACATAAAATTATTCGGTCTGTAACACAAAATTAAAAAAATATATATATTATTTACATAAACCACAATTGTTAAGTATCATTTAATTGATTCATAGTTTTAACTTAGAAATTATTTGCAAGGAAAAAAACGTAAGCAGCTGTTTAATAGAATATTTTAGAGATTATTAATAAGAAATAGCATTTATTGGTATGCTCATTAATTTGTGTCAGATATTGCACTGACTGGGCAAGATTAGAGTAGTAGTAGGAGAGCACAATAGTCAATAGGGGATTTTGGTATTTACTCAACCGCGGCAGATTAACTTAAGGATACTTTGCACCCTGTTTACTAGCTTCATCATATATAAGCCATCTCTATAGGGCCGCGCGTCTAGGGCTGCCGATCAGAATAAATATAAAATCAAATGATAATAAAAAAACGACATTTAAAAATACTCGAACGCAATTACGGTAAGGTGGTTTGATTTGTCTAAAAAGTGTACATTACAATAATCTTACATAAAACCTTTTTTCTCTTTACTATCGAATCTTTAAAATCATCAGGTCATTGCGGCGCTCGAATAAATCCCCATTTAGCATTGTGGGTTCCCCTACAATAGAACTATAGAAAGGCATATTTAGAAGTAAATTAAAAGATCTTTATTTCCAAGGTATAACAAATTAGAACATTGTATTATTTAAACCGATGAAGAAATCGAGGTTTTCCAAATTAGTTTTAAGGGCACCTTAACGTAAAATTTTATTATTTTGATATTAGTTAGCGTATTAATTCAATACTATTAGCAAAACTGTTGAAACAATGAATCAATAATAAACCCCTAATTTATCTGAACTATCCAGTATCTAACGAAGATTGGACGACATGATTACAACATGTAAAATAACGAGCATTGTGGCTCGAGAACCCCTTTTTGACGCGTCCTACCTAATAAGGCGAACAGTGAATTGCGAATAACGCTTGGCAATCAACAGGTACAGAATACCGAAGTATTTTAATTTATTTATGGTCTTACATGTCGAGTGTACTTAGCGTATGCATAAACTTTAATTATTATGCATACAAGTATATGCATAATAATTAATGTTTATAAATATAGAATCATCCAATGAGAAGTTTTGGGAGGACGAAATATGTCATGTTTTTCAAGATTATTTAATTTAACTAATGCTATCTTACAAAAATGAATCAATTCAAGTCCCATTATTATTTAATAGGCCGATGAATACCGATAAACTACAAAAGTTCAAAGTAAATCATAAAAGTTAACAACCGTCCAATTCCGCGATTCCGCTGAATATCTCAAAATTCAATTAACAGCTGTAACACGGAATGTTTACGATATAATTGATCCAATCCAATTAAGCCAAGCCATCCAATTAGTTAATCCAAGTTAACCTAATATTAAAAAATCTATCGTTAACTTGGCGATTTAAAGCCAGTATTGTAGAAGGAAACTCAAGCACTGATCCACTTAGCACAAAATAAAGCTATGTGATTGGTTAACAAGGCCCGGTTAACACAATCAAACGACTTTATTCTGAGCTTGTAAGTAGATCTGTGCTTGGGTGTCGGATTAAAATACCGACCGAAATGTAGATGTCCAACGCTATTCGCAGTTCATTCGTCTACCCCGTTAGAACGTAGGATTTATTATAAGCTGTTAATAACATTGTGAGTAACTTCCACAAATGAACTCACAGCCTCTTCGCTTTTCGGGTCCAAATTTTTCCTTTCCTTAAACGTGCCACCCAGCAGTCGTTGAATCTAAATACATGTGCAAGAAAACACAAGAAAGAAAGAATATAAATAATTAAATAAATGTGAAGAGATAAATAAATAAAAATAAAATTATTTAAGTGCTTGGTTTCTTCTTACATGAGGTCGTTCATTGGTTATCAATGTGTAGGTGCGGATAATGCGAATGCATTTCAGTCTTGTGTGTCTTCTAATGCTCTAATTCTACATTTTTTTGTTATAATGCCTACTTACTGTTTTTCAAGCGAGGTAACTACAGCGCGATTTCGTGTGTTTCGATCTATGTCATGCAAATAACTTTTCATCCCACCATCAATTCGACAAACGGTGATTTGATTGGTTCCCCGATAAGTGGACAAAACAGGTATTTTCTATTCAAGCCATACAATATTTAATTAATGGTAAATGTTAAAAGGCGCCGCGCTGATACTCCTAATAATCCAGTTATTCCTACACCATATGTCAATGTAGGTGGCTGTTGTGGCCACAAAACGTGAGGAAGGCGGCTATACGATTGCGCAGGAACTTTTACAAGAGCTACTTCAAGGCTTCCGTTACAAAATTTAGAAGAATTCTTAATTGATTTTGAGTTTAGGTAATGAGGAGTTTATATGTCTTCACAATGGACTCGTTTTTGATATACAGAAATCTAGCTGTCTCAAGTCTGTTTCTTTAACTTCAGATATAAAGTCTAGGTTTATTCATTTATTAACACACGAATTCACGCGGCGCGGACCAGATCTAGCTAGAGATTCTATTATCTTTGTATTAAATCCTTCTACACTACACTATCAATCTAACTACAATGATAAGTAAAATACTCACGACTAGAAATTCATTCTTATCTACTCTTTGGTTGCCGTCTGTGTCGAACATATTGAATGCTATGCGGAAACCCGATGCCGGCTCTGAAATCACAAAACGAAACTTAAAAATAATCTATCAATACCTACTACAACGCGTTGCAAAGCAAACGGTGGTGTTTCAGATAAAGACTTCATTCTGCAAGTTCGCTGCAGTTCGCTGCAGTTCGCAACAGTTGGAACGGTAAGTTTTGGCACTTATTTAAAAGTGAGATTGTAATGTTGAATTAATGTTATGGGCAAAGAAGTGTCACTTAAGAAACACATAGCTTTTTCGTAAGTTTAACAGTGATAAACGCTCTGCCCTGCACTATATATGTGCGTCGGCCCTAAAGTGTCACCTTACGCTTGATGATGAAGCCTATACTAAAGAAATCACAGCAATTCAAATCAACACAATTTCTTAATACTTCTTATACTCACTTGTTAATATCGAAAGCAGAAACAGGTATTCCGTGTAAGAGATTATTCCTGAAAAAAAAAAACAAAAAGTAAACATTTAGATTGACTGACAACGCCGAACTACTCGGCCGTTAAGAATTTTCGTTAGAATTTACAAAACTTGACCAATTCTTATACTTTTACCTTGGCTAAATACACTAAGGCTGAGTTGCACCATCTTACTTTAACTATAACAAACGTCAAAAATTTGTCAAAATCCATATAAAAACACCGGTTAATAGTTATAGTTACGGTTAAAGTAAGATGGTGCAACTCAGCCTAAGCGTGCTACATCTTGGACCACGTCGTTACTTAATATCAGGTGAGGCAAAGAGAATATAAATACTACGAGGTGACGTAGTGGTCAATCGATTGCTTATTAAAGATAAAACAATAAAATAAAAAAATCACTTCACACGTCAGCTATTTGTAAAAACTATCAATTTTATGTCAATGGTGTCAAATTTAGTTCCAATGATCCTATGCAGATCGTGCTTTGAATGGAATCATGCAACAATTTGTAGCAAAGCGTAGCATACCTATCTAGCGTACGTAACTATAGGATATTCTTACCAACTGTTGTCCATAATGTCCATATTGCCTTCTCCATAGCGCTCTGA
Source organism: Cabera pusaria (assembly GCA_954871355.1). NCBI lineage: Eukaryota > Metazoa > Arthropoda > Insecta > Lepidoptera > Geometridae > Cabera > Cabera pusaria. The sequence goes on from OX940905.1 coordinate 19,071,830, forward strand.
GTGACTTTGAATACTATTTTACTGTGAGTGGTCACGTTTCGGCACCGGAGGTCATAACTTGACTAGTTTACGATAGATAGGCAATATTATATATAGTATCATCAATAAAAATAATAGTATCTTATATATATAAAAGAAAGTCGTGTTAGTTACTACACTTATAACTCAAGAACGGTTTGGTAGGTATAATTATGGCTCCACACGATTAGTGTATTTAGCCCGTGTCAAGTAGTAAGTCAAGTAAAAAATCTTCAAGTTTTTGTGAATTCAAGTCATGTAGATTTTAAAAATGTAAAATATTGTTAGTAATGATAATAGAGAATATGCATGTTTTTTTAATGTTTATTTAACTGAATACATCCATTTAACACTGTAAAAAAAATAATAATACTGAAAGTGTTCAAATTAAGCTACAAAATATAGTTTTAGCATTGAAAAAATATGAGGTATCTAAAACGCTGCCAAAATTTCACGCGCCTTTGTGACGTCACAGTGCATGACACGGTCTCCACAGATTAAATATTTTTAATAGAAATACTACGTATTCGTACTACAGTGCATACTATTTCTATGAAAAAGGTTTAATCTGTGGCGACCGTGAGGTGCACTATGACGTCACTTTCTAATTGACAAGTGGTGATGTGTTTAGCAAATTTAAATTTCCCACGCTTTTTTGCATTTTTCATATAATATTTTAACACATGTAAGAGTATTTTATTTATAAAAAAATGTTTAACATACAGCACCAGAACAAATACCACGTGCATATTCCCTATTGTTTGACATATTTATTGATTGTCAAATATGCGTACGTTCAGAAATGTATGCTTACAAGCAACTTAAAAAAGTGTATATATCTATTTCGGTCTCTCATATCATCTCATATAGTTTTTAACATTTATTATTGGAGTATAATTGTTTTATATATCTATTGTTTTCTTTATATATTATTCATTTTGTATTTTTATTTATTATTATTTATTTCTTATTTTATATTATATATTTAAATTTATTAAATGTTAATTAGTTAATTATTTAATGTGGCGACTACTAGACAAAAAATAAATAAATAAAGGGGGTGCCGCTGAAAATCAGCGCACTGCTGCAATAAGTGCAGTAGCGCATAATGCTGAGCATGCGCCCTATTCATAGTCAACCACTTCATAACTATTTTTTTTTTTAGTTTTACGTTTTTTTTTCTTTCTTGTACTGGCTATGAATAAATGTTTTTTCTTTCTTTCTTTCTTTATATTTCCAAAAACCATTTTTACCAATTTTTATTCTATATCTGCATTGCCATAATACATCAATAAACTTAATATCTCTTTTGTATTCATTTATTACGTTCATAAAAGCCTAAAACAAGTTCATCTAAAAGGTAACACGACATTCATTGTCTGTTAGGTGGTACGAAGTTCGCCGGGCCAGCTAGTTATTAATAAATTATGTCTTCCATCCAGATTAATTATAACCCGCATTTTTACGTATAATTCAAGATCGTGGTCAAGTGCTTGTCAGCAATAAATACAATAAAAAAAATTACATGCACCTTGATCTCTCATTTTCCGGAACATTTGTGGTGACCCTTTCTTCAGAGCTGGCGTGTGGTCACGTAGGTATTCTATTTCTTTGGTGGTCAGCACACGTCGTTTCAGTCGCGCTGGAAGCCGATTACAAGACATGTTAATTACTGACTCTGTGTACGTTATCCAGCGGTGTATTTAGAGTCCTTCAGTTTTGGATCAGCATCATTCAATCTAACGCCCGGTTTCCACCGCGAGCGGAGCGGACCCATTAATGACCACGTATAACTCGCAAGAGTAAACTGCATACTTGTATTTCCTCCAACAAATAGTCGAGCGGAAAGGACTGAGCGAGCCGAAAGAGTTGTAATGAACTCGCTCATCCCTATTTCACATTTTCCTCTTGCAGTAGATATCAACAGACAAAACTCTTTGTTAGTGGAAACGTAAACATATTTCATTTAAAAAGAATCCGTCCTGCCGAACTATTTCTCGCTCATTTCTCTTTCGCGGTGGCAACCGGGCATTAGGTTTCACTTTCCATCGGGAGTATTTACAGGAAACTTTTCAGTCAATTAATGACATTTCTAGCGGTAATAATACGAAGTACGTATGACGAATGCTTGAAGCAAATGCTTCGTACCGTTACGCTTTAGACGGAAATAATATACCCATATAGCGTTTGCGTTTATGAGTTTACTGGTGGTCCGAGTGTAAAATTAGCACGCCAAGAGTAAGAAATGTATAGTTCCGTAGCACTCTCTTCGAAATGTCTGCGATAGAATTACAAAAAAACTGTGAAACTCTTTTTTGTCCTTTTTATTGTACATAGAGTAGAATTTGATTCCCATCTCACCCGTTAGTAAGTGATGATGTGGTCGAGGATAGTCGCACGCTAGACGGCAATTGGCTTTCAAGGACAGCTGCTGGAGCACACTAGTGTTTGAAACATATGTCGATCGCTATATCGACATCGCGTAAGTCACGTTAAATTCCCGTTTTTTAAATCTATAACACTAGTGTTTGTTGACAGTTTTTTGAACTTAAAGGTAGCCCTAGTCAGATGGACACTAGACAGTGCACTAGCTATACCACCAAGCAGGCGTTATTACATTGATACAAGCCCAACACTTATACCCTGCCAACTTTTGCTTGCTTTGTGATGAGTTTCTTGACTCTTCTTTCCCTATAAAATTGTCGTAAGTACTATTGTAATACGTACGCCTCGGCTCCTGTTCCACGACAGACTCGAGGAAGTCCTGGGGTGTCATATACAGCTGGCCGCCATATTCCACGCTCGAGAACTTTATGAACCGCCGCTCTCGGGATGTCAGCTTCACTGATTTGGCCAGCTCATCCGGCTGGAAGTAAAGATAGGACCGTGTTAGAGAAGGTCACCTAGTTTTGCCGTTGCATATATTCAGGTTATTTGTACCTTTAAAAACTAATTTCTTGGACGGCAGGTCCAACAATAATATCGTTTAAAAACTAAAAAAGAACCGACTTCAATGCCGCGCTATTCATTTTCAGTACCAATTTTGAGATATTTATCTCAATATCTCTGGAGATACTTATCAGACCTCGATAAAATTACCATGGTACCACACTTGGGATATCTCCTTTCGAACAAAAAAAGAATAATCAAAATCGGTTCACAAACGACGAAGTTATCCGCGATAAAACATAAAAAAAATAAAAAAATACGGTCGAATTGAGAAACCTCATCCTTTTTTTGAAGTCGGTTAAAAATAAATTGAAAGTCAAAGTGACACAAAACACATCAGACAGACTTGCACCATTTAAATAATTCGTGGTGATACTGAACTCTGGAAGGCATTTCGATAATAATGCGACAAAGATATTACTTTTCTTTACTGCTTGTCTAATATATTTTCTAAAAACAAGGAAATTTCCACTCCGAAAACATCCAACGAAGTTCCTCAACACTCCAAAACATCAAAACAAAAGACGGTTTAGCGTTCCGCAAACTAGAATCACAGAAATAGCTTTTCAAAAGTAAACACTAAACAAATTAATGAAGTAAACGACTGATAATCACCGAAGCACCATTTTTGGGCGCCGTTTGCCCAACGCCCGATAGTGGATATAATCAAACTGTAGTAGGAATGCCCTCTAAAAATAAATACAATCATTGGGAATAAGATACCCGGAACGTTTTGCCCCGTTTCTCTTAAAATAATATTTTTCGGATGGACGTGGGGTGACCAGCTTTAAGGATATATTGCGAACTTGACCGATGAAGATAAGCTTTTTCTATTCTTGGTCCAGGTTGTCGCCATCCTCAATAATCTGATAATAAGTGACAGGTGTTATAATACTCAAATGCTTTTTGTTGTCAAACTACGCGCGATATAACAAACTGTGCTGGGAACGAATCTGCGCTTGCGCGTTCTAAGTTTTTGAATACCGGCTTTATAATATTACCAAAAATATTTAAAATTAAGCTGTAAAGGCATTATATATTTCAATATTGTATGTATATTTTTGCGAGCCCCGTTGGCGTAAAGCGTAGCCTTGACTTCTAAGCGAGAGGTCGCCGGTTGAAATAGAAATCCTAGCAAGGATTTCTTCCACAGGTGGCAGGGAGCATATTATGTCGATGTTCCGCTTGACTTGCTACCAAAAAGTAGATTACCACCATAAAGAAGAAAATCTGCCGCCGTAACCTCACCATATTACGGCAGCACACACTTGCCTTGAGAGTAAGAGTATTCTAGGCCTAGCGTGTTCCCAATCTCCGACCACATCATCGCTCACCACCAGCCGAGATAGTGGCCATACGCTAGCCTATAAGAATATTTATTAATAAAATAAGATACGTATGCATCAAAAAACGCTGGTCACCCTAGCTAGAAAAGCGCGGAAGAACAGCAAACAAAGTCGTATGCCAAAGTGTGTGTGACTATTTTCAGTCTTACACTTATTTGTGTGGTCTATTCTCGGATAAGAATAGGTGACTTATATAAGGAAGTGATTTATGACTTTTTTAAGATTTACTCAAAAAGCGGATGATGGATGAAGCGCGAAGCGATATCTTAATACGGTTTGTCGTATTTGACATTAAAAATAACTTTTTAATGTATATGCTATGTATTTGTGCAGTCTTGTTGGTATGATGTGCTGTCCCAATTTGTTAGTGGATACTCTTGTGTAAAGGAATTCAATATTATTTGTTATTAACTTTTTGTAATCAGATAGCCAACTGATTGTATTTTGAAATCTGTACTGAATAATATTCGTTTATTCTAATCTCCAAAACATATATAAGTTTAGGTGAGCATTAAAAAAGGGGTACTTATGCATTTTATTATGAACGGTTTCTGTTTGGCTGAGTGTCGCGCGTCTACACCGACAAACGTTTATATCTATTTAGAAAGAAATATTACTATACTCATGGTTTTTCAATTTATCTCAATAAATCTATATAATTTATTGACTACACACATTAAAAAAAAAATATTGAAACAGACCGCCGCACCACCAAGTATTTATTCTTTTACAAAAGCGTCTATGTCTTTGGTTAATTTGTGGCGTTTTACCACAAAGGGTAGATTTATAACTCTTTTTTGGGGTGGCACTTGGCCGTTTTATTTATCGCTATATTTGTGAAGGTGGCTATTAAACGGGATAGGTTGCGACGGCGATTTTATTACCGGGATTTATCGATAAGATTCGTTTTTGTTTCGGAATGTCCGGTTGAGAAGTTCGGTATTGCTACAATGCGTATCATCAATTAGGTAGTCGTAAGTATAAACTGGCCTTTCATTTAGGTTGCCTTCAATTTGAATTCGATAGAAAAAGTTTGAGGCATGTTGAAAATAAAGAATAATTATTTTCTTTCACCACAGTCACTCCATGATCCGAATACTGCTCCCATCGTTGCGAAATAAAAAACTCCTCAAAATACAATAGTTAATTAATGAGAAAATTAAAAATATTGGTTGATTTTTCCTCGCGGTTTCCTAAAGGTAGAACTCGGATACAGGGACGACTTATACACATAGAAAACCAAACCTGTCTCTATAAATCAAGCATGGCAACATCATACAAATATCTTTTAATTCGGAAGCTTCAAGATAAAAACATTAAATCGACTTTCACATCCAAATTGATAGCTATTACCGCTCCGTACACGAATATACTACTAAATCATACATTCGGGGGGTCTACCATATGATACAGAAGATTCTTAAAATAGCTTTAGAATAAAGTTGGAACAATTGTCGATCACTGTACCGTACCGACTTATCCATATATCATTTGTAAATAAATCATAGAAACTCTACCACCCAACCACAATCTACCATCTATTCAAGCTCTGAAAAATTCTTATTGCAGTCTTTTTTCGTTACTTAGATCAGGTGATATTGCGGTCAGGTGTTTATTTGTCCGACAAAAATATAAACCCTGTGGTAGGTCCCCTGGAAAAGACAATGTATCTATTAAAACTGGTAGCTATTATTATGTTTAATAGTATAATTCGAGTGTTATATGAGTACACTGTCTATTTTATCACCGATTGTGATTACTGATTATATATACATTATAAATAAAATAACTCTTCCTCAAACTTGGAATGCAAATTGGAAATTGCGTTTGATACTAAGTTTGACATGATTGTATACGTTCTAGTAAGACCTAAATTATAGTAATTTCAATAACAATAAACACAACGCTCAATTTATTTTGAACTACTCAAAATAGTATTAGTCAGAAATATAGACATAATTTCAAATTCATTTTTATATTTTACTTAATTTTTTTTAGTTTGAACACACTTTCTGGAAGACATTGGTCATCTACCGTGAGGCAAGATTAATATTTGTTTATCTGCTATGTATATCTCCCAAACTTTCTAAAACAAAAATGTTGTATCGGAGATTGCTTCCACGGAAGTTCTTTCTGATACGTTATCATTTAAAAGCCTAATACAACACAAACCTTTAAAATTAAATAAGCGTTTATTGGCTGTTCAACCAAACAACAATATTAGTAAGGTAAATATTTTATAAAGGGAAAAATTCAGTGATAATTTATTTACTTGTTTTTTTGATGTAAGCCTGCACTTCCCTAACATTTTTTACCCGACTGCGTGACGCAAGGAATGATAATGTGTTTATCAGCCTATGTATGTTACTTTGTGACACTCTACCGATTTGATGACTCTTACGGTAATGGATTTGTTTTAATCTTAATAATATCACTAGAGCTAATCAAAATTCAGTACATCCGGACTCCATAGTTGTTTTATTTATTCGTAGGATATTGTGATAAAGCAAGAATCGACAAACTATGATAAGTGGGGTATCATTTAATAGTATTTGAAAATCATCTGGGTTTTTCTTATCATTTTTAATTTTATTTAATCGCGCATCGCCGCATAGCCGCTTGTTTATCGGTTTTCTATCGGTTATATTTTGGAGAGTGTGCTATGGAACTGCAAAATTTGATTCCACCTTCCCCATTTTACTATCGGGCATCAAGAGACACTAAAAGGCCTCCGTTTTATGGTGGATATACCATCTATCCGAACGAAGTGATTTGCATCTTCGTTCATCATGCGAACCGCCAGCGAATGGAATGCCTTGCCTGAGTGTGTTTCCAGCCAAATACAATATGGGGGTCTTCAAATCGCAAGTGAATAGGTATCTTTTGGGTAAGCGCGTTCCATCATCGACCGCATTATCACTTAACATCAGGTGAGATAGTGGTCAAGTGCTACCCAGTTCTATGTAAAAAATTGAAATCTATAACGATAAGTTGGTTAGGTTCAACTAAGCTCACACATTTTTTACGAGGGATGTAATCCATCTGCAGTTGGGTTTATTGTTTTTCCGAAATATCTTAATTCATAATTTTTCATCATCCATTTATTTATTTCATTTGGGTACAGTGTACACTTATAAACCTCAGTCTTTTCCATTACATATTAAAACACATATCTTGTAATGAAGCGTTTGGCAGCTTTATCTTATTCAATGAACAATGTATGTTTGAACTGGTTGAATAGTTGACAATGATTAAAGTGATAACTCTACGATTTTAACTTCGTTTTTGCTGACAGATAAGCACATGACAAGTATCAATCGGTTGTTTAATTGTCGATGCGGTCTCAGTGATTCCCATATAATAACTCATCTGTAAAGAGGTCAAAAGGCACCTAGCACGTTTATGCCTATAAGCGGTTAACACTCAACAACTCCCATACATAATTCGTTAAACGGTTAGACCCTGCTGACCAAGATATACTAATGACAACTTCTATCTAAATGATGATTAGAACCTGTCTCGTTTGCAAACTTAACTACTATGAAAACTCACTAAAAGTGTACTTAACTAAATGATTTTCAGTATTTGCTCAAATACAGAAAGCAAGCAGATACTTTTATAGAAAATCAAGAACATCGTAAGACATTTGGATGTGTGTGATTCCGTAAAAATGTCCGTTTTATTAATTAGCAAGCTCTTTCTTTTTACTCTAGGCCTAGCGTGTTTACCATCTTCGACCACATCATCACTTACCACCAGGCTAAATAGTGGCCAAACGCTAGCGTATCACATAAAAAAATAAAACTTATGAATCTATTGACGTAGGCTATAGAGGCGCCTCAAAAATGTCCTTTTAAAGCGTAGTAAAGTTATTAATATAGATTTCTGTATTTGCAGATGCATACGAAAACCCAGAGTAATACCTTTTATAATGACAGGTTTGCGCCAAGCGTGTTCACGAGCCAACAGTGATAGATTGTGATGAAGCCGCCGTGATAAAAGTACAACTGTTAACTCCAACCCAACGAGACTAGAATATACGATCAGGCTCTATATCCTGCAGATATAAAGGAATATTGCTCATAAAGGAATATTGCTACAAATTGGACTATAGGATTTACTTACGAGCGAACAATCCTATTATATTACAAGCTCAAAAGCTTAGATGAAAACCTATGACAATGATAAATAGTAATGCTTCGATAAAAAATGTATGTGAATTTTAAAAGTATCAGTTAAAATGAATGAATGAATGATAACTCTTTATTTTACACAATATAAAGATGCACTTTTGGTAACTCTATAATGGATTGATACGGGTTGCAGCCATTACGTTATTAAGAAAATTACATTTTACAGATAAATATCACAGCTTACTGAGATCAACTTGTACACTTAACTTACTTTTTAACCGACTTCAAAAAAAGGAGGAGGTTTCTCAATTCGACCGTATATATATATATATTTTTTTTTTTTTTTTTTTTTTTTTTTTAATGTTTGTTCGCGGATAACTTTGTCGTTTATGAACCGATTTCGATTATTCTTTTTTTGTTCGAAAGGAGATATCCCAAGTGTGGTACCATGGTAATTTTATCGAGGTATGATAAGTATCTCCAGAGATATTGAGATAAACATCTCAAAATTGGTACTGAAAATGAATAGCGCGGCATTGAAGTCGGTTGTTTTTTAGTTTTTAAACGATATTATTGGTAGGTAGGTAGGTACACCATATTTTACAACCTACATACTCGTACATGCATTATGGAAATATCAAAAAGAAGTAAATATGCAAATTTCAATGAAATTTCCATATTACCTCCCACACATCACAATAATTTCACAACTTGTATGATTGCAACTATTGCAAGTAACAAGGAAGTTAGGAAGACCATTTACAAGTGGAGCATCTACAAACTATCAGATTTACGTCAAGTTCGCGATTTGTCCATTTGCCCGAGAAAGCAGGATCAGCACTTCCACTTTCATTTATTAGATTTATAGATAAATTGCAGGCAGCGATGCGGCGGGTGTCGATAGCATTCGATACTAGTCCATTAGGAAACGCTGGCATCGAGGCGCCTCGCAATCTCACTGATACGGATTTAACATTTATCATACACTTAATGCGCGGAAGACGTTAGATCCTTGGATACGATTCAGGATTCCGCCGCAAATGGAAGGTGCGAAGAGATGATGTATGGGTGAAAATTAGAGAGTAAATCATCGCGATCCTCAGACACATATTGGCCGTATTGTTCCGTACGATTTCTCTACCAATTTGGTATGAAAGGCGCTGCGTCTAATAAACTTAGTAATATTTCATGTCACAGGGTTTGCTTAAGACACTTATGAATGTAATGATTTGTTATCTCACGACGCTTATCAATTTGAATTTCTAACGTTGACACTGATTCAATGCAGCCAAATCGGTGGAAGAGTAGACTGACGTCGCTATAAAATATCTGCTATGCAATCCAAAGACTTATAAGACAAATCAAAAGGACATCTCAATGTCTATGAAGGCTCGCCTCCTAATGGTCGCTAGATCGTTTATTGCTTTTATGGTATTGTTTGTTATACTACAAAAGCAATAAACACAGCATTACGATCGACACTAGCAATTCTAGCAAAGAGGTCAATATTTAGTTATTACAAATCACGCCTTTGAATCAAAAATATATGTCTAACATAAGATAAGATAAGATCACAGGCCTTTTCTAAGCATGATATTTTCAATGAGTACATTCATGAATTCAAAGCAGTTATGAAACGAGCCATTAGAGAAGGTACATACAATCAAATATTTGTATGAGAATGACCGAGGAAAACCTTTCTACTTGTATTTTCTAAACAGACGATTACATTTTGTTGTTAAACGCGTTTTTATGACCCGACACTGACAGCGCGCGTTGGTTTCATTCAGAGATATTGAAGTTATGCGAGTGGAATTTTCGTAATAGTGGTTTATATTGCGATAGTTCAGGTAACAATGTTGTGTACAAACGCTGTAATTCTTCTTTATGTTTATTGGACCAGTTTGCGTTACCACCGCTGTACTGTATTATACTGAGAATACTTATTATTAGCATAAAATGGTAGCAACTTGAATATCTATCTAGATGTTAAACGGGCATTGAAAAACATTCTTAAATACATTATGCTTCTAGGGGAAACTTTTCTTTTTATTGTTACAGTTACCAGATAATGATCTGCAAAGGTTGCCACGGCGAAATTTTATGAAGAAACTAACATAAATATACAAAACATAATAGAACATCAAGATTTGACTAGTAACAACTATACTTATCACAGAAAACTTTTCTTTGTGCTAAATACAATTTAAATTAAACACAGCCGTCGTACAACCGTTCATTTATACGTAATCTTAAAGGATCTGCAATTTCCACTTGGCCTCGATAGGAGGCGCTAATACTAGCTTTATTGAGGGTCAGTTTCCACCAAGAGGAAAAATGCTTGCGCAATTTTTGCTGTCTCACTGTGAATAAAGAAGAATATCAGTTTGGCCTTATTGTCGGGACAGCTGCGCTCTGTGGATTGGACTGAATTCAGTTGTCTAACGCCTCATCTCACTGCAGTCTTCCAATTCTAGACAAAATCGATTCAATCTTAGGCCGCACCTTCACTAACATCAGGTGAGATAGCGTTCAGAAAAAAAGTATAAAACTAGCAGTCGCGAATCTCGATCATGCACGAAGAGCGCGTGCGACGAGCCTTTCACGAGCCCCCTGCGCCGAGCCTTTCATTCAATAACATCAAAAAAGTCTGCGAGGATATTTCCGCTTGGTGGAAACTGACCCTGAGACCACCTTCGAGTTAACCACTCTAACCAGCACCTAGTTAATAAGACAAATCTGAGCAACACTTGTACCGGTTCAAATGGAGACCTTGTAAATGAACGAATTAGTTGGAGTTATGGTTAACGACTCGATCATTGAGCGGTATATTAATTAGAAAGTTGGATTCGCCAATCATGGAGTTTAGGATGGATAGGTAAAGGATGGTTTGAAATAGATAACAATACTGGAGAGTTTTAGTTAAATACTTAATTTGAATGAATACATATCGTACAGTTGTGATTCGTGTAATTGGGCATACATAAGTCTGATGTGAATACCTATAAATTAATTTTAATTTTATCTTAAGAGTCGGAGTATTCTAGGCCTAGCGTGTTCATCATCTTCCACCACATCATTTTTTCATCATTCATTCATTAGGCGACATAGTTGTCCTGAAATTTCGTGACTACGATCAATGCGACATGATCGAAACGTTGAGGTAAGTAATATTAATGTCTTAGCGCCATAAGTCCCGTATTTTTGCATGATGGCAGGAAACTGGCAAGTGTCCGCCTGGCTACCACCAGCTACCACCCTGAAGTTGGAAAATCGGTCACCAAACATCTGATGTGTTCCGATAGCTATCCTTGAGAGCCCAATTCCCCAATTTCCCGTCACTTATCGGTGAAATAGTGCTCAAACCCTAGAATAGTTTCATGATAATAATTTTTTTTTAACTATATTCTGAAACTCCGTCAGAGAATAGAATCCTTGTTCCTTTTTTTCTTGCCTACTTTTGATTTTAAAACGAACCCTATGTAAAGTTTGAATAATGAGGACATAAAAAGGTGCGCTTTGAGTAAAACAGCTATGAAATTACTGCCTGCAATGCCAAGCATTCTACGGTGACGACCAAAGAAGGATATAATGCGCCGAGTTTTATGCTTGAATTTGTATTGAGTGCACTTATGCCACGTTTTGCATAAATGCTGTAACTACAAATCCTTTAACGCCCGGCAGACGTTACGTATTAGCATAAATTTACGGAGAACACGGCGTCGGTATCTAACTATCATGTATTCTGTGTTGCCGGTCGCTTCGGACCATGCGCGGGCGCCGCCGAATGACGCTGTTACAGAGAGATGGATTTGTGGGAATCGCTCGAAGATGGCAAGAAATGGGCAGGGATGGACTTGAATAAATTGTCTAAAATCACGCAATAAATTTGAGATATCTCCATATATCTGGAGATACTCATCAGATCTTGATGAATTTACAATGATACCATCTCACCTAAACTCTTTTATAAAAAAAATATTTGAAAATCGATCCCAATTGACGGAGAAATCGGTGAACATAGAAATTACATACAAACGAACTGAGAACCCCTTCTTCCTGATGGTGGTAGGGCACTATCTAGTGCCCGCCTGGCCACCTACAACCTTCACGTTGGAAAATAATATGTCGCAGTAAGAATAGTGTGTTCGGACAGCTGTACTTGAGACTTGAAAGTCAGTTCCCTTCTAAGCCTAGCATACTACCATCCTCGACCACATCGTTGCCTACCTGCAGGTGAGATAGTGGTGAAGAACTAGCCTATTTACCGAAAGGAAAAACTCTACAAAATTCTAAAATATATCTTTTTTTCGCTTTGAGATACAGTTCGTCCCTGCACGTTCCTCGACCACCATAAATCCACGTGCGACAGTTTTAAACAAGCATTGTACAAATATCAGTAACGTATTAGCCGAACACGTCTGGATATGGTTAATGGGGAGTCGGTTCGTGTGATTTATCGGCCGTATGTCTCAACTACCTATGACATGTTTGTGGCAGCTCCGGACTATAGTATTTGTTTGTCAGTCGCAATGATTGTAAGTGTGTTGCGTAACTTTAGTTTTTTGTACTGTAAGGGTCAGCTCAGACCGCGGCGCGACGCGACGCGGCGCTTACTTATTAAGAGAGTGATACAAAAAAGAACTTTATTAACTACATAAAAAGATACACATTTCATTGAGTTAGTTCGGCGGCTTCAGGCTGCGCCACGCGGCGTCTCGCTGCACCGCGCGGCGCAGCGGGAAGCCGCGTGATAAACAATTGAACTTTAATAACTACATAAATTATTTAAAAAAAAAAAAACAGACTTCATAACCACAAACAGGCACTCAAAAGCGAAAAATAAATTACTTAATATAATTATTATAAGCGTTACCCACTTATCTATTTGAAGTCGGTGCCAGCCCGGTAAATATTAATTTTATTTATGAATATTATCGATTAATCAAAAATTATCAAAAATTGTTTTATAGAAACTTTTTTAGCACGGTAGGCCTAGAATTGGAACTGGCTCTCAAGGATAGCTGCCGGAACACATTAGATGTTTGGCGACAGATTTTCTAACTTGAGGGTGGTAGCTGGCCAGGCGGACACTAAAATTATACAACCACCTTGCAAAACCATTACCAAATAAAAATCTAAAAATAATGTACATCTTAAGTCCATACCCATTTTTAATAATACTTCAGAAGTACCAGTCAGATGCAGAAGTGGTAAGGGTGCTTTCACATTTAGCCCATCCAGCCGCGCCGCAGCGGGAGTCTTTACATATTAAATGACACACGAAGGTAAGAACAGAGATGTTAATATATCGTAAATATAAAATACAAGGCGTTTGTACAATTGGTTGCCACTGGGTAATAGTTTGCATAGAAATTGCAAAACACCATACAAGGCGTAGGGGGCCCAAATAGCTTCAGAATTTAAGGTCGTCAGTATTCTACCATAGGATTGAAATGGGGAAATGTTATGTTAATACACAGTATTATGGCACAATTTGGATACAATGCGTGCGAAAATGGCTTAGTCCATTTGTGCCCCAATCACTTAATTGCTTCATGTATCGAGAACTAGATTGCATGTAATTTACATTGTATAGTACAAAAGTTAAATTATATAAATTGTCATAGTGATGACGTTAATATTTTAATGTGAACGTACCCGCTTTTTTCGCGTTGTATATGCTCCGTTGTATTGCTATATGCTCCGACCAGGTTTCGAACTAATACGTAGGTCATCATCATCAATTAAAATTAATAATTTTCGCGAAAACTTTCAAACTAAGACGTAATATTTGTTTAGTTCCGTTACTTTCAATACTATTCATATTATTGCAATAAGCTAATACAAATTTATTTCGAAGTTTGTAGCCTTCTTAGTGTTATTTTCTTAGATGAAGGTATAAAAGGGTCTTATTAGTTCTTGTATTTTAATCCAATCTTCCTGAGAATAATTCTTAATGCCACTGTCCTAACGGTGAAACCTGCCTTGTCCTGTAAAGCGTTAACTCAACTTAATAGTTAATACTACTATCGCTATCTGAAGATGCAGTAAGGAATATGCAACCAAAATTACTTATTAGTCTCATTTATTAACGTCTGACGCAAAAAAGGTGTTATAATATGACGTGTGTATCTGTGTACTCTGCATAAAGTTTGAAGATGAAGTTTGAGAAATATGATTAGAGTGACTTTGATGGATAAGGTGGAGAACAGCGTGATATTGAAGTGACTCTGATGGATAAGGTGGAGAACAACGTGATATTGAAGTGACTCTGATGGATAAGGTGGAGAACAACGTGATAAGGGAATGTTGTGGTGTGGTAGAAGATGTAGTGACAAAGATAGAGAAAGGGATGCTTAGATGGTTTGGACATCTAGAGAGGATGGATGAAGATAGATTGACGAAACAAATTTATGGGACGAGTGTGAATGGGCCAACCGGTAGAGGCCGACCTAGGCAAACGTATCACGACCAGATCTGATTCGTATTAAGGAAAGGCCCAATCAAAAGTGCCTATAGCTGGCGTGCATGTATGAAGTGAAGGCGCTCATGAAAGTTGAAGAAGCGAAAGAGGTATGTCAGGATATTAGCATGTGGAAAGAAGTAGTCTCTGCTTACCCCAACAGGAAAAAAGCGTGATTGTATGTATGTATGTATGTATATGTACCCGTAATTGTGTATCTGTGGTATCGTAGTTCCCAAACGGAATACTTACCGAATCTAAAATTACAGTTATTTTTGTTTGAAAGTGGAGGTCTTAACGAACATATTATCTATACTTCTATACTAATATTAGAAAAAGAGAAAAAAAGTATGTTTGTTTGTAATGAATAAACTAAAATAATAAGTTCTCTACGAATTAAACTGTACAACATACACGAGATAAAAGGTCAATCTCGTCAGTAAAACATTTGATGTTAATTCAATTCATTTCAAAGTAATTTCTTTTCAGATAAGACACATCTACTTGTTAGTAATTAATTAGCTTAGGAATATGTAGGCAGGTACAGATAGGTTAGTTAAGATAGATTGATAGATTAGGTAATATTTTAATATTTAAGGAACACATAGGCAATGTAAATTGTTCAATATGTGCCTAAACGTGTGAGGAACTAGATCCCAAGATACGGGCGTTCATTCGTCTAGTTTGGTTTATTATCTGATGTTTGTGCAATAAAACATTTTTGTTTTTTTTTGAGGTAATGCTCTTACTAGTGAAACATAATTGAAAAGACTTCAGACATCAATAAGCGGAGGAACAGATGATAAATCAAGCATGTTGCACAGCATTCTGGTCTGGAACGCCAACACTTCTCTGCAATGTGTTTGTGTAGCCGTTATGTCAGTATTGATAGAACATCGGCGATTCACTGTTAACTTGTACTATGGTCTTCTGTTAGGGCTTATTCATACCGCTGCATTGGCCTTACGCAAGTGAGGAGTAAATTCAAGGTAGCTTATATACTAGCTAGCTATTGGATTCGTAGCCTATTTTCACCGCACCGCTACCGCACAGCTATGTAAACAGTGCGCTGTAAGCTGTTTACGTTTTTTTTAATACATCGTTTTGGTTAGCGTTTGACCACTATATCGCCTGGTGGTAAACGATGATGTGGTCAAAGATGGTGAACACGCTAGGCCTAGAATACTCTGACTTTAGAAGGGCTGTGTATTGCCGGAACACCGTAAAGTTATGGCGGCAGATTTTTAGGGTTCCGTAGTCCTGACACCCAGGAACCCTTATAGTTTCGTCATGTCCGTCTGTTTGTCTGTCTGTCTGTCCGAGGTTTTGCTAAGAGACCGTTAATACTAGAATGCTGTAATTTTGTGGGGGTATATATATTACGCCGATAAAGTGCTGAAATAAAATTGTGAAAAATTTTCTTTTTAGGTTAGCTCCCCTATATCAGAAGTGGGGATGAATTTTTTTTTCATCGTCTACCCCATCGTGTGGGTTATCGTTAAATAGGTCTTTTAAAATGATTTAAGGGTTGCTAATACCATTTTTCGATTAAATGCTCCATTTACGAAATATTAAACTTTAAAGTGCAAATTTTTCTAGTAGGGCGTTCCCCCCCCCCCCCCTCTAAAAGCTAAACTGCTGGCTTGAAAAATCTGGAAAATTCGTGATAATAGTGCATTTCATGAACTTAAAGGAAAACTATAGCGGTTAAGATAACTTTATTAGTTTAGCAGTAATAGTCGTTGAACGTTGGGTGTTGGATAATATTGTACCAAAAACAAAATCCTTAGAATAAATTCTTTAAAGTGACAAAGACGGAGTACTTAGTTAGTAGTTGCTTGTTTATAACGGGTAAAGGCTTGCATTGAATAACAGGCTACTACGGAACCCTACACTGCGCGTGGCCCGACACGCACTTGGCCGGTTATTCTTGATTGTGGTAAGCTAATTTTTGGTAGTAAGTCAGGCGGAACATTGATATAATATGCTCCTACCACCTGTGGACAAACACCCGTGCTAGTACAAATAGCTTTGACAATATTATCTACAAATAGGAAAGCATTGGGAAACGAAAGCCGGAAAAAATATTTAGTTGGTATATTATGGATGATACCTAAAGCGATAAGATTGAATTCTTAGTAGATTGATTATCTAGTAACTCAAAATACTGTTGCTTTTAACCAGGACAAAAAAGTCATAAAGAACTTATAAGTATCAAACACTGCATTAGCATAGCGTTGAAATAGAAGATCAATAGAGTAAATACAAGACAAAATTGTAATATAATTAATGACGCATTGGATTTGGATTGTCATCATCATCATCAGCCTGTGTCAGTCCACTGTTGGACGTAGGCCTCTCCCAAGATGCGCCACTGAGCCAGCATCGTGCAAATATCTAGCAAATAAAAAGCACAAAATTGTGAATAGAGCCTACGTTACCATTCATATAAGCTTTTTACTTAACATGTACGCGGAAATGTAGCCTGCCCATAAAATGTTCTAGCGGCAAGGTAATAAACATATTAATTATAAAATAGAAAGAAAGAAAGAAAGAAGAAAGAAAATACATTTATTTAGCACATTACACAACTTATACTACTTAACGTACCTAAAGATAAAAAAAAGGGGAAAAAAAATAAAATAATAATAACAATCAAGAAAATAATACAGTTATAATCCTATCTCGGTACATAAATAAATCAAATACACACGTGTAGTGCTAAAAAGGTCTATCTCAGCATAGAATGTTCAGGTGTTTGCCTGGACGCTGATTTTCAGATAGACCGATCTGAATACTGAGGTTGAAGTATCAAGGTTTATAAAAAAACTATGCTACAGTATAAACACCTGAAACTGAAAGAAATTGAGTCTTTTTTAACTATGATATAACGTTTCAGAACAATTTAGTTGCGCGCTTCCACGCTAGCGCGGGGCGACCTTCGACCGCGCGGTTAGATATTGAGCTATGCTCTGTAAGTCTGTAGTTTCTAAATTGTAAGATACAGAAATAGGAGAAATCAACGCCAATTAACACCAATATTATAAGTGCGAAAGTCAGTTTGTATATTTATTTGTTTGGGACTTCTTCACGGGCAAACGGCTGGACCGATTAAGCTAAAATGTTGCACTGGGATAGCCAGTATTATGGATTAGGCCATAGGATAACTTTTAACGCGGGCGAAGCTGCGGGGCACAGCTAGTATTATAAATGCGAAAGTCAGTTTGTTTATTTGTTTGGGACTTCTTCACGGTCAAACGGCTGGACAAATTTAGCTGAAATGTTGTATAGGGATAGGGATAGCCAGTACTATGGATACATACATACATACAATCACGCCTTTTTCCCGTTAGGGTAGGCAGAGACTACTTCTTTCCACATGCTACGATCCTGACATACCTCTTTCGCTACTACTATGGATTACTATGGATACTTGTACAATTATTTATTTTGTGCTATGGATTAGGCTCTAGGATACTTCTTAACGCGGGGGAAGCCGCGGGGCCCAGCTAGTATAAAAAATATAATAAAGTTGGATTCTTTATTTTTTGCTTCTGTCCATCTTAAGGTTGTCTGGGAGAGATCGCTTTTAGTGATAAGACCGCCGATTGTATTACCATAGTATTGTTGTAATACTTAAAGTTCTGTTTTTATTGGTCATCAATAAAGAGTTATTGTATTGTATTGGATGTTCAAAAACACAGCTAAATTGGACTTGCAAATAAATAAACCTGTAAAAACATAACTCCATCCTTCAACAAATCTACTTATGCATATTGTTCATGAAGAAGTACCAATTAAAATACAAAGTAAGTGTGTCGAGTTAACTTAGTTGTTTACTAAGTTACTTAAATACTTAACATGTAACAAACCTACGACCTTTAAACTTCATAAGCAAAGGCCTTAAGATCTCATTGAGACTTCAGACGGAAAATGAGATGATATAAAATTTAAATTCAGCGACATCTCGAAGCTCAGAGTAAAGTTTACCGCTTTCAATTACTGAAAACTGACTGAGAGCAATTAGCCAAGCCGAGACGAGACAGTCCCTTGAGACTCAAGCTCCCACGACAGAATGATTAAAAATAACTAGTGTGGATTTGGATAAGTATTTATATTATACTTATATCAAGAGAGTATTTTTATAGAATGTCTTCACTTTTCAACAACAAATGTTATTAGTAATGTTGCGGAAAGTATTTATTATATTAAATTAATTAATACTTGTGAATATGTAAGGCCCCCCGCGCACTAGGCAGCCTGGCTGCGCAGCCCAGGCTGCGGCAGCCAGAATATTTGCGCAGCCAGTTATAACAGCCAATCAACGACTAGTAACAACTATATATATAACTATAACTTATCAAAGTTCGGAACGCACGAACGGAACGTCTGGCTGCTACAACTAGTGCGCGGAGACGAAAAATATGAAGATTGTACTTTCGCCGTAAATAATTTTGACACAGTCGTATATTTGGCGTAAATTTTCTTTATATTTCTATAATTCATGCCAGATGACCCCAAAAGACCCCATTTTTGGGGAGATACAGCTCAAAGTATTAATTTATAATAAGGAATAGTACTTATCGTATGACTTTATATGGGCAAATTAAGTAGATACTTGAAAATAAATACGGTCTACCTAAACTGTAACCAAACCAGCCCCAAACTGAAGTGACAGTCGTTAAGACCCTCTAATTATCAGTTTCAGTTTAGTGATTTTGACATCTCACCATTTAGCGGTTGACTTTTAGGGTTATTCGTTAATTAACTTTCTATTTGGGGGAACGGGAATTTCAAAGCAAAAAACAAGAGTGAACAAAAGTAGGGGAGCTACAAATACAAGCTTTTTTCAAATTATGAGATCACATAAAAAATACCAACCTATTGTTATGACAATGTATTGTTTTAAGAAGACGCTGAAAATATATATGAAGAAATTGTTACTAACTTCATAATGACAATAAACGTCCATTAATTTAATAGAGTGAAGACAAGTAAAGCTGTTTTTAAAAATTAAATTCAGTTTCCATGCAACATGCCTTAATGCGTTATTACTTTTGTCAAAAGTAGGCTTTACTTATATCATCAAAGGATGAGATTGGAAAGGAAACTTCGAAAATATATCTTTTTTTTAAATATATCTGTAGAAAATATATATCTTGCCACAGAAAATAAAATAGCTTGTTTATAGCAAAAACTATAAACTTTTATCCATTGATAATTTACACGTTTCTAATGCACAAATGTAGCCAAACGCACTTTCTATATATTTGTTTATTTTTAGGGTTCCGTACCCAAAGGGTAAAACGGGACACTATTACTAAGACTCCGCTATCCGTTTGTGTCTGTCTGTCCGTCTGTCACCAGGCTGTATCTCATGAACCGTGATAGTTAGACACTTGACATTTTCACAGATGATGTATTTCTGTTGCCGCTATAACAACAAATACTAAAAACAGAATAAAGTTAAAAATAATAGGGGGTCCTCATACAAGAAACTGTTTTTTTCGGCAATTCAATGTAACGCCATCTATGAACGCTTAGGTAAACGTCCGTAGGTAAACGTTATACTGAAATGCCGATCCCTAACACCTTTGTTAAACGTTAGATGGCGTTATAAAAAATAAAATGTTTATTAATTATTATTTTTTGCTGGCGAAAAATGATAGTGGAATTTTTTTGCTCGATTTTATAAAATACTGTAGTGTGTGGTACGGAACCCTACGAGTGCGAGTCCCACTTGCAGTTGGCCAGTTTATTTTAATATAAAGTTATTTATTTCCCAAGTCAGGAAAATTGGTAAACACATTACAGTAAACGTAGTAACTTCAATTTATTTTGCATCATTTGTAGCCTTGTCCTGGTCGGCATAAACAGCTCATTGTTCAGTGGGCGAACTAAACATTATTTGCTTATCTACTTATACACTATTTGTAGCCATTCTACAGAGGAAAAGGTCTGACAGAATTTCATTATATCGATGTTGATTAGATCGGAGCATATTATATTGATGTTCCGCCTGACTTGCTGCCAAAAACTAGCTTACCACCATCAAGGAAAATAAGATCGTTTAAAAAACTAAAAGACTTCTAATGCCACGCAATTAATTTTCATGAATGAGTTTGAGGTGTTTATCTCCATATCTCTGGAGATACTTATCAGATCTCGATGAAATTACTATGGTACTATGGTTACTATGGACACATTCCGAAAGTAGGATTCAGTTGAAATGGACTCCGTTTGGCAGAGAACAGACACACCTGAGTCTTACTAGATTGGCATCGCCCCATTCGGAGACAGCCTGTAAGGACAAGCTCAAGCGCTCGATCATCGCCTCCCTATACCACTGTATTTGTGCTGCACTAGTACGTTCACTGGATGTATAGCTCTCTACAACGCTGCTTTCGTCTGCATACCCAAAGATACCGGGCTTTAGCAGATCGTTAATATGCAGCAGGAAAAGATTTGCAGAGAGCACCGATCCCTGAGGCATTAATAGCCATTTGGTCCGAAGAGCAGCCATCAATGACTACTCTTATCTCTCTCTCTCTCCCTCTTTTTTAAGTAGTTTTTTTTGAGTTGCTCTACTGTATCTATAGTTTATGTATTAGTATAGTATTTGTAACTGCTAATTGTTTTAAAAGGATTAAGAAAATTGGCGAGTAGTTGCGATTCATACGGATGTACTGTAATTGGTAATATCAATATTTCGTTTCGTGAATCATTTGTAGTGTTTCTATGTGAAATACATAGTCATCTGTAGTGTACAATGTAGTAGACTATATTAATTTTTAAAATATTATATATATTTATTAATTTATCAAATTCTATATAAAGAAGAATTGAAGCAAATTATACTCACTAGTGAAAGATTAATACGCTATAGAAAAATTAGATAGATAGATAGATGTACTCTTTATTGAACACCAAGAAACTTAGTACTAAAACATTTTTGTTAAAAATAGTGTCAATGGGCGGTCTTATCGCTCAAAGCGATCTCTTCCAGACAACCATGCATGGAGAGGTTTAAAATAGAACATAATGGATGGCGGTGGTCATAAAACTATTTTGTAAAAATACATAAATATACCTACAATAAATACCTATAAATATAAATACTATTTATATACTACATAATATAGTACAATAATATACATTATATATATATACCATTATATATATATATATATATAAACATACATATATATAAATATATATATATAATTACAAGCAATATATTTACATAAGTACATGCATATTATCAGTGATATAAGATAAACAACTAGCAGCAGATTACTCGGAGAGATAGTGTTCTTTTACGTGACTTTTAAAAGCGTCCAGAGTTTGTATACGTCGAATTTCTATGGGCAAAGAGTTCCATAGACAGACTGCGTTAACAGTAAAAGAATGACCATAGAAATTCGTATTGTGCGAGGGAATTTTGAATCTTAAGTTCTCTAATTACAGACACATTTACACAAATTAGTATTATAGAAGATTATATATAACAAGTACATGATAAGAACTATACAAAATCGCTTGAATATGAAATTCTAGGAGATGATCTAACATCTACTAAAGAATGTAACTATTATAGTAACTATTGTATAGTAACTACTGTAGTAACTATTATATAAGTACTGAAACATGCACTGTGTTGCGCGTGCACGTAATAGTACGGTTGGCAACCCTACATTAATCAGGGGAATTACGAGTAAACATGTGTTTTAAGTGTGACGTTCGACGTCTAGATGAAAGCTGAATGGCTCAATACCTTTGTTTTTTTTGTAAATTCAAAGCAATAAGTTATGTTTCTGTTATATCTATAATATTTTTTATTGAATATGATCTGTTTAATGTAATTTGACGTGTGTAAGTGCAAATTTTTTATTTGCCCATATACTGAATAAATGCTTTGACTTTGACTTTGACTATACAGTGTGGAAATTAAACTCAGGCCCTGGAGGGAAACTACTTTAAATCCTTAAGCTAGCTCATTTTACTTAAAGGAGACATTCCTTTATATTTGAAAAGAAACAAATCTGCATTAAAAGATTTTTTAAAACTCGCTTGCTTCGCCCGGGACTCGAACCAACTAAAATTAAAAAAAATAAACACTCTTTATTTTATTATACTAATCGGTAGTATTAATATTCAGGATAAAGTTTCTCTAAAAAATGTTTGGTTACTGTTCACTTTTAACAAGTAAAAGACACGTAACAGTTCTGTTATCTCTCCAACACTCAAAGACTTCGTATGAAGTACACGCTTGCTAATTTATCGTTAAGTACCTTGTTGAAATCTTCGATAAGAAAATCATTTTTCAACAAGATGGTGCACCTGCCCACAACAGCAGAATTGCCAGGGCATACCTTAATGAAAATTTCAATGCCTGGATAGGTACAAACGGGACGATTAGATGGCCTGCAAGAAGTCCAGACCTGACGCCCATGGACTTCTTTTTATGGGGTCATGTAAAAAATGTTGTTTATGAAACTTGCTATGAAACCGTTCAAGAGCTAAGGATTGCGATAGAAAATGTTATTAGGGGCATACACCACAACACTTTGCTGAAGGCTACAAGAAATGAATTTCAACGGCGACTAATGTTGTGTAGCCGGAACGACGGGGCTCATTTCGAACAATTTATCAGTTAAATAATTTAAGTGTTACAAAATTGATAGTAAAATAAAGTTGATGTTAGATTTAACGATTATTTTTATTTTTAAGACCTAATGTTTTGAAACTGAAACTTAACTACTTACTTAAACTGAAACTTTATCCTGAATATTAATACTACCGATTAGTATATTAAAATAAAGAGTGTTTATTTTTTTAAATTTTAGTTGGTTCGAGTCCCGGGCAAAGCAAACGAGTTTTAAAAAATCTTTTAATGCAGATTTGTTTCTTTTCAAAAATAAAGGAATGTCTCCTTTAAGTAAAATGAGCTAATTTAAGGATTTAAAGTAGTTTCCCTCCAGGGCCTGAGTTTAATTTCCACACTGTATAATCGGTGGTAATACGTTAAATAAAACAAAGTTAAAAAAAAGTATGAGGAATATAGAAAAGTACGCAAAGGAGTCTACTGTATACACAAACTTATTAATAATAATTTAAGATCGTTCTTGTGCTGTGACGAATAAATTAAATCTCAGTAGTCATTAGTAAACTAAATCGAGTCTTTGTTTCTGTCATAAAGGATCAAGATATATGCGGGCTCAACGCACAAAGAATTGCTGAAACAACTAAATAACTTATCCTGTTCATTTCACGGATTCCCGCAAAGTCAAACATCGCATTGTTTAATTACTAGACTTGGATTAATGACCTCGTTTCAACATTAAATCACTCAGGTGTCACCACAACAGACGTGCATAAAATGAAAGTATATTTTAGTATCAGACTCATTACACACTGAACTTCAGAAGATAAACATAGATTCACTGATATAAATTTGCTAGGGCTTGGATAAAATTTACCGCTAGAATAGAACCCATAGAAGTAAGACATGTATGTTTCCTCCGCCAATCGTGAACCGATTAGAATGTTTTTTTTTTCATGGTAGGTTCTGTTATGTGGTTATGGTCCTATTAAAAAATTATCCAGATCTGATATCTATCTCGAGAGATATATGACGATAAACGTCATAAAAATGTGTAGTGAAACTGACTCGCGTGGCATGTGCAGTCACTTGTACAACCGACTTCAAAAAGGAAGACGTTCTCTATTCGTCTCTGTTTGTTTTTTGTATGGATGTTACGCGATTGCTCCGTCAATTGTGAACCGTATCGATTTATTCTCTTTATAATTGGGTCAATTTCCAAGGTAGTCCCATTGTAATTTCATCGAGATCTTATGAGAATCTCCAAAGATAACGATAAACGTCTCAAACTTGGTACTGAAACTGACTCGCGCAGCATGGAAGTCGGTTGTTTTAGTTTATAAACTATCTTCATTATTAATATAAAATTTTGATATTGTTAAGGATAGAAACTCAAAACTCTTTTAAAAAGTTATAATAAAGCCATCGCTTTCACCTTCAATTAATATCAACTCGAAGCGATTATTTCCTAGGTGATTTACTTCCGCCCACTATTCTATCAAATTACTGTGGCTATTATATTACAACATAGGAGTCAAAACAGTAGGCTATCGGCGTTACGTCATTATATAAATGATAGATATCGATACAGATCACGAGAAGCATGCAGTATCTCACGTAGGCTTTAGAATTTGTCCAAGTGTCTAGAATTAAATTAACGGAGAAATCTTGAACCAATATCACAGAATATGTTAGCCGTGCTTTTATTTCTGTTAAAGATATATGCAACTACGCAAATAACAAGGTAAGATAGTATAAATATAGAAAGAAGACACTAATTGGTAACTTTTTGTTATTTTTTCTTCAAACATATACAATAATACAAGTAATATTTTAAAAAACCTTTTAAAACACAAGCTTTAACATAACCTAGGACCAGAGTAAGTCAAGACAAATCCAACGAGCCTAAACACTACAGGTATAACATGTGTAGTTTAGGAGTTCCTTTGGCCACCTTCCAGCTCCATCATCAGATCAGCACCATGTCATCATAATATTGCATTGTCACGCGATTTACACATGTATGCAAAATTTCCGCTCAATCGAACCCCTGGAAGTCGCTCTAAAATCAATCGCAAGATTTGTGACGGACAAATGCGCCGTGAAGTAGAGATAAAGCTTGTAAAAAAATTATGTTGCCACTGGTAACGATAGAATATGCTGGCTAAGCAAAAATAAGGGTGAAATTACTTCAAAATTGATTTTTTTACTGGAAGTTGAAAATTATGCAAATAAATATCTGAATCTGAATCTGAAGGTTAGATATGCAAGATGATGAATTACATTTTGACTTTAGCTGATATTTTGACCATTAAATTAGCTATTTAGAATCAAAACACCCGTATTCGAGAATATTTAGACAAACGCTTTGTGGTAGACTATACTCAAATATTATTCATAATGTATTTATTGGTTTGACAATGACCCTATCCGTATGCGAACACTGTGCGTACATATTGTACTCGGTATTAAATGATTTATTGTGTTTTTCTTTGTTTCTTCGACTCGAACCTGCGCCTCCTGGGTTCGAGTTCCCTTCCTGCACGGCGAAATTTTGGATTGTATATAATAATGTACATAGTATTGTTTGTGAATAAGGTAAAGTGCTAGGTCCGCCTTAGTAGTAAGAATAGAGTAAAGATTCGATACTGTCAGTAAATACATAATATGACGGAACTCACGGATGTCCAGACTTGGGAATGGAACTTGTGAATGCACACACACGGTGTACCCAGCCGACTAACTCAATCAAAATTCCTGCGTTCCACCGCGCCTTGCTAGAGTAGAGTATTCTATTGACGTGCCATAGGATATTTGTGGACGAAACATTAAAGTATTGGGGCGAGGGAGTTCCATTCTTGACTTTACAATTCTTATTTTGAAGCCAGTAATTTGCATTGTTAGAAGATACCTTACTTATTACTTAGTTCTAGTAATCACTCTGAGAAGTAATATTTGGATTTTGACATTTGATTAGGTAAGTACACGCATTTTTAACCGACTTCAAAAAATGGAGGTTTCTCAATTCAACCGTGTAAACTAATAGAACTAAAATATTAACTATGACTAATAATATAAAATAGAAACTACAATATATAAATATATATTATGTGTGTTCGTAGATAACTTTGTCGTTTATGAACCGATTTTGATGATTTTTTTTTTTGTTGAAATGAAGATATCCCGAGGGTGGTACCATAGTAATTTCATCGAGGTCTGATAAGTATCTCCAGAGATATGGAGATAAACACCTCAAACATGGTACTGAAAATTAATAGCGCGGCATTTGAAGTCGGTTCTTTTCGTTTTTTAAACGATCATATTATACCATATATTTTAACTAAGTCTGAAATTGGCATCCGGCAATAGGTTGTAGAATATAAATAAAGAAATTCTTCTCAATATCAATACATTACCGGCAGCCTGCACTTGCTACTTTCTGTTTACAGAAACAATTTCGATGTCGGAAGTGTTAGAAATGATAAAGTAATTCGAGCTATTCTCCGACACGTGGTGAGGAGGCGTCAGGACACGGGAGTAACGGGCGAGGACCACGGGTGGTCAATTAACGGGAACGTCTCGAGACTGACAGATAAACAACTTGTTACACCTCGGAATGGATACGTCCTGACTGGTTGGTTTATTGTGACTGGTCAGTTTTATAAAATAAAGAACGCATTGGTGGGTAGCTCACAATGTGTCAGAAAAACTACTAAAACTACTCATTGCATTGTATTTACAGAAATATGAATAATAAGGTATTTATTCATATTTCTGTAATTGTAGTAATATAAGTTTATGGAAAAATAATTTGGCAAGACAGTTCGAATTACACCGTTACATATATTTGAATAATAGTGTCTCACTCACGTCAGCAGGCTTTTTATAGGTTGGCGTTAAGCATTACACCTGTTGGTAAGTTGCGATGCGGTCGAGGACTGTAGCGCGCTAGGCCTACATTGCGAACTAGCTCTCAAGGACCGCTACCGTTAACACATTCGATATTTTGCGACAGATTTTATAACTTGAGGGTGGCCAGTTGGAGCCTAGATAGTCCCCTACTCTACCATCATGCACGAGGCTCGATTGAAAAGGTTTAGTCTGAGCTATCCAACACATGATGATGGGTGGCAGTAAAATACGTAGGTACACAAACAGGTGGACTCATGGACTGTCGTCGTCTGGAATGTCGTCAATCAATTAGTCGATTTCAGGCATGTTTGTGTAGCCAGTTCAGTTCTAAAATATCGCTGGATTGGTTCACTTTGCCAGCACCTCATTTCACTGTCATCTAGCACAAGCGCGATATTCAATATTGTGTCACACCTATAAAATTTCTAGTTTCAAAGGAGAGCTAAGATCCGTGTAACGTTAATCGCCTATAAGATCTGCCCCTTGAGCCTGTCAAAGAGATGCGAAGTAACTCGGTCAAGTATGAAAGGAGTGTTGGCAGAGAACACCCGTCGGCTGATTCTCCGATTTCTTATTTGATTTTATGAAGCTGTTTACAAGGAACTGATTATGTTAGAATATTAAATATGTATATTAAAACTTCATTCGTATTGATCACTACGTTTAGGGCGTTCCAACATTTACGTATATCATATTAAAAATGTAAGAAGAAAAATATTTCTTTACTTAATTTGCATTTTTTATATCCGATAGGCTAACGTTTGACCACTTTCTCGCCTCGTGGTAAGTGACGATGTAGTCAATGATGGTCGGCACACTAGACCTAGAATGGTCTGACTCTCATGAAAAATCTTTCAATACTTTTCACACCCCAGCAATATTAAAAACAAAATATTAAATATGTAATTAAAGCTCGATGAAAGCAGGAACAGCGGGCGCAATTAGCTTCTACACCACAGAATAAGCTTCTAAAATATTCCTCCCGTCACAATATACAACTTTCTACATCCAACAAATAAATAAAGGCTAAGATAAGCTAGTTTATAATCGAGCGATCAACTCGTAGTTTGTCATTCACCTATCTCAGTTACAGTTTATAAAGAAAATCAGTTAATTACCGATGCCTAAGATAAAGTTCACGGAGCAGTGTATAGTCAAACAGTTGATGAGCTTTTTAGGATCCTTGTGCGACCAATACTATTGCTAGTTTACTCTCCCCCCTAATTCTAAATCGTTTGTTCATTGTTAGGCATCGTGATGTGACTGATTGAGGTCCCGGTGGTGTAAGGTAAGTGGGAGTTCAATCCCCGCCGTGAACCAATTGATTTTTCTATCGAAAAATGTATGTGCGCTTTTCAGTGGCTCTCCGGTGAAGGAAAAACATCGTTAATAAACCCCGCAAGGTGGTAGGTAGGTAGGACTCTATCTGGTGTTCGCCTGGCCAGCTACCACCCTCAAGTTAGAAAATCTGTCGCCAAACATCTTATGTGTTCCGGCAGCTATCCTTGAGAGCCAGTTCCCATTCTAGGCCTAGCGTGCTTACCATCTTCGACCGCATTATCACTTACCAACAGGTGATATAGTGGTCAACGCTAGCTTATAACATATTTTAAAAAATGTCATCGTGATCGGCCTCAACTTTTATTATACGATTTCTCGCCAATACTGGCGGTCTGAGTCTACTACTCTACTTCGATAAAGCGCCGAACTATAATAATTTTATTTGTCTGTACAAATTTTATTTAAAAAAAACTTTAGTTTTTACCCGACTACAGCGAAGCAAATAGGAGGGTTGTGTTTTTGACCGGTATGTGGGTATGTATGTATGTATGTATGTATGTATGTTTGTATGTATGTTAATCTGTTCCCTCATAACTTCTAAACTACTTATCATAATTTGACAAATGAGGTGTCGTTGGGCGCATCTTATTTGTCTGCTGGTTATAGGCTATATGACGTTATAACGGATTGAATGTGGCGCCCTCTAGAGGGCACGAAGTCAAGAACTAAAAAAAATTTTTCACCCCACCCCATCGTGTGGGGTATCGTTAAATAGGAATTTTAAAATGAAGGCAGGGTTTGATACATCATATTTTTGTCAATCGTAGCGTTTGCGAGATATATCTCGTCGAAGTCAAGAAAAACTAATTTTTACCCCACGGCGCGGCGTCACAAAGAAGCAATAGGGAGGGTTATGTGGTTGTTGATCGCTATACAGTATGTATGGTAAGTATGTTGACATGTATGCATGCATACATTTATACAAAAAACCCAAAATACTTGAAATAAAAAATAAGTTCAAAAACTAAAACCCGACTACTGAAATATCACGCACTAAAAAGTATGAAACAAGAACATATTCTCATCTGAGATCGCTATGTACAAACTATTCAATATGTATCGTGTATTATATAAACAACTTACTTTTAAAAAATATTTTATTGTATTTCATAAATATTCTTAGTGGTGCTCAGAGGATAGCTGTGGTGGTAACATATTGAACAGTTTGTACATAGCGATCTCAAGCTTGTACTATTTATTATACTGTGTCTCAAGTGAGAATATTTTCTTGTTTCATACTTTTTAGAATGTGATTTTTCAGTAGTCGGGTTTTAGTTTTTGAACTTATCTATACTAATATTATAAAGAGAACATTTGTATTTTTGTATTTTTGTATTTTTGTATATTTGTAATTAGTAAGCTCAAAAACTACTGAACCGATTTAAAAAATTATTTCACTAATACATAGACTGGACTTTCGGAATGAAAATAGGCTATATATTATCCCGTTTATATTAAATGTACATTCGTGGAGACCTAATTTGTAACCTAAGTCGGCAAATAAACGGTCGAAAAAACACGTTTCTTACGAACGCTGCTTAATTGAAAATAGATAGAAGAATATTTTCTATGCAAGTGTTGTACAACTTAATAAGACCTACAAAAAAGTCCGCGACAGCATATGTCTATCTCTTAAGGTTGACTCACAGTAACCATTTTAATCTTAACATTTTTGTTAAAAAATATTACAGAACTTCCAAGGCTATTTTCAAGTATATAGTATTAATCCTTATCCAAATAATTACCTTAATTAGCTTGGCCACATTATAGATTAAAATTGTCGTTTACAGTATATAATTCAAATGAAAACTCTAGAAGATATCACGAATTTCACAAACACGCATCGCAAAATTAATAAAATATTTGCAGTGAAACCACAGATTAGGTCATAGTTACTACGAAAATATTATTATAAGCTTAGCTATGCTGTAGATCCCCACCGATCACAATCAATTTGAAGTGAATATAGTATAATAATATGATCTATTGTATAAAATAATATTCATCTATATACATAATAATATAATATAATATTTTAAACCACCCCGACTGATCTATGTATAATAGCTTTTTCCAATGTCTCTAAACACGACATTTAAAATCTGAGCTGTAAGTTGGTGAGGATTTGAGTATTCTGTAGAGTCCAGGAGGCTTCCATGTTCTTACAATATCGTTGAAGAAGAAGATTTTCGAATTGATCAGACCTATGAAAGTTGATTTCATAGCGCAATTTGAACTAGAAAAAAGCTCATAATTTTGTAGCGATTGAACGAATTTTCATGAATCAAAGCTAAGAAAACTCTCGATGAAGACATCTATGAAACAAAAAATAAAACTCGCCAAGTGCGAGTCAGCATCGCGTCTCTTATCGCACACTTAGTGAGGGTTCCGTACAATACGAAACATAACAGAGTTTCAACCTCATATATTTGATTAATTGATATTACCAAGAATATTTGGTTTGGTCGCGATCTAGAAAGACGGGGCTCGTTTACTAGCGCCATCTATGTCATTTTGCCGAAACTAATTAGATAGATGGCGTTTAAAAACACGTTTTTTGTATGGGGTGATGATGTATGATATGATATGTTGTATACCCCCTTTAATTTTTAACTTTATTTTGTTTTTAGTATTTGTTGTTCTAGCGGCAACAGAAATACACCATATGTGAAAATTTCAACTGTCTAACTATCACGGTTAATGAACTATAAGCCTGGTGACAGACGGACGGACGGACAGACAGACAGACAGATAGACAGACAGACAGACAGCGGAGTCTTAGTAATAGGGTCCCGTTTTACCCTTTGGGTACGGAACCCTAAAAACTATCAATAATAAAAACAAAATCGGTTCATCCGGTTAGGTGCTAAGATGCTACAGACAGACACACAAATACACACGTTAAACGTATATTGACCCCTACATTTTGCGTCGGGGAACGCCGTAAGGTTACGGCGGCAGATGTACTCCTTGGTGGTAAGCTACTTTTTACGAAAACTCATGATTCATGAATGCACATAAGACTTTCATTGGTAGGTATATAGCTAGGATTAGAACCAACGACCGTCGGGTCAGAATCAGGGTAACTATCCTTTACGCCAAAGGGCCGTCCAATATCAATACGTAAGTATTATAAAACAAAGTTCATCACTGCGTCTGTCTGTCTGTTCGCAATAATCTCAATAGCTACTGAACGGATTATCATGCGGTTTTCACCAATAGCCAGTGTTTATGACGAAGGTTTAGGTGCATAATGCGTTAAGGTTTTGTGTAAATTGGATGAAATATGACGATGGTTGTTAAATATATTCATATTTTATATTCGATGCAACAAACTGATGCAAATTTTGTAGGCATATATGTTTTACCCGTGCGAAGCCGGGGCGGGCTGCTAGTTTTTTATATAATGAATGAAATGGTAGAGCGTTTACTACCATCATAATCATTTGTACTACACAAAACATGCATTGTGCAACTAAAGTATTATTTTTGAATAAAATTTGTACGGACAAATCAAATAATAGTTCGGGCTCTGTGTATTATTTAGTAAAGTGATAAAGGTATAAAATGTGCTCTATATTTCATAGTTAAAATTTACAAGATATCACAATAGTGAAAACCATAACCCGACTTAAATATAGATTGAGTTACAAGGACCGTAGTAAGGAATCAATTGCCACCTTATCAATCAATACACATCATACAACCACACAGCCCAAAACGTCCAATCAGCGTTCAAGGAGAAAGAAGGTCACGATGGTGTGCAAGCGTGAATCGTCATACGAGGCGCAGGAAGTGTGGTTTGAAGTAGGTTTCAACGTCTATGCGAGTTTTTAGCATTACCATGCTGCTTTTGAAGTATTAGATATCACAAATCGGAAAACGAAGTGTAGGATGTCTTGTGTTGTGAACAGGTCCCCTAGATAAAATCCAAGTTCTGGTTTCATTCACGCTAACGCACCTTCAAATTGTACGGGAATGACAACTTTGTTGTGTAAATATAATCCCTATACATTTTGAACATGCGTTAGCGTGAATGGAAACAGAAATTGGATTTTGTCCAGGGGGGCTGGTGTAGCGACGACATATGAAAAGCGGTGTGCAATGACTGGCAAATAAGAGCCGAAGATGGGGTTCAGTGGCACATATAGGGAAAGCCTAGCCAGTCCAGCAGTGGACTGATGATGTTGATCGCAACTAGAGATGATGAATATAACTATCAACCATTAAAATAAACTAATATTCAAAATTAACCATAACAATAACCATTCAATAAAGAAAATTAACGTTAACGAATAAAAATATTGTATCAACTTCAACTGATAATGACCTCGCCATGCGAATGACGAACTAACCCATTTTTATGCACTTAAATTTAAGCATTAAACGGTAATGGATAAGGAACATATTCGAAAATTGATATATTATACGATGACCGGAGTGAAGTTTGTTTTGTTTTTAACCATATTAAATATTCCATAAGTCAACTGCATTCGATTGTATGCTCTATTGCCCTCAAAATAAAACACTTTAATAATTTAGTCTCCGAGTCGATGTTTCCGATATTTTTATCTTAACAAAGTGAAGCGATATATTAAACAATTACCTGTACATAGTGTATGGAATGAGTTAATCGATGTTTCCGATATTTTTATTCTTAACAAAGTGAAGCGATATTTTAAACAATTAATTGTAGTGTATGGAAGAGTTAATGTTATTAGTACTCTCTGTGGTCATGGTTAGTTTTATTAAATAATAAAGTTGTTGTTGTTGTACTATTACTTAATTTTGTGTTGTTGTGTAGTGGAAAACTAAAGTTTGTTTTAAAAAGTGCTGAGACAGAATAATATGGATTCATTTCGATAAGGGTGTGGGAGTCGAAAATGAAAAAAAACCAAACCTACTCGAATAATATTAACTAATATTTTTAACCAATAAAATTATAGATATTTTTTTTATCAATTAACTGTTAACCATTAAAATGTTTCAACCATTATTGCCATCTTTAATCGCAACCGTTACACTGACACAAGGTGTAGACGCAATAGTTTGTCTTCCGCTTTATTCGCGTATTAAACAAAGCTTGTGTTCTGATAAAGAGTATACTGTATCCTCGTGGTTGATAAAGCACCTGCCAGACAGACATACTTTCACTTTGGTTAGTGACGTTATCAGTTGAATGAGAGATAAGAGCTTGTGGGCCCGATGACGCCAAAATTTCTCACGTCTCGTAAAGTTCACCTTCGTTTCCTGTGTTGATTAATCATGTCAAAATGACTGCGCCTTATATATTTCTACTATATATCACTTTCAAAGGCCGATTGACGCAATCCATACAAGTGCAAGCCCGTAACTATTTGATAAAATGAAATCAACACAAATATTATAAATGCGAAAGACAGTTTGTTTATTTCTTTGTTCGTGACTTCTTCACGGTCAAACGGCTAGACCGATTTAGCTGAAAATTTGCACAGGGATAGCCAGTATTATGGATTAGACTATAGGATACTTTTTAACGCGGGCGAAGCCGCGGGGCACAGCTAGTACTTCAATAATTGAAACTATGTCAATATTAAAACTAAAAAGTATGCTCCATAATTTATAATTAAGTAAAAACTTCGTAACTTTCTCTCAAGAAATATCGTGTCAAAGATTTGCTCAAAGAAATAACTAGAAATCGTTAAATCTGTTGCAGAATGACAAGATTGTAAATTGCAAAAGACAGCAAGACGAGCTTCAATAAAATTGAAAAGCGTATCCCCACACTCGTCTAGGACAACTGAAGATTAGTCACCCGGCGCCCCATTTCCCAATGTTCCCCAGTTCATGATGTTCACGGCTCAATCCCGGCGCCTAACATCAGCGCTGGTCGCCTCCCACGCGCGTGATGCTATCGCGCGAGTTACGAGCTCGAGCCGCATGTTGCACCGTGTTCACACATAGGACTGTGGAGATCGAGACCTGCTCGATAGGATGTGGTAAAATGTGTTGAGCTTAGACTCACATCGTACAGACGTGAAGTTTTGAAATATCAGCGTTCCTTTTCTGCCTTGTTCGAATCTATATCGCATAACACATTTAACCCGCACCCAACATATAAAATCCGCTACTTTGATTTTTTTGGAAAATCGTATGAGCCGTTGAGTAGTTATGAGCGGACATAGGAACGGACATACGTACATACAAATAAAACACAAACCACCTCCTTTTGGGCTTCGCCTCAATCGGGTAAAATAGTCAAATTTTCTGACAGTAGGTTACTAAGTTTGTCTCAATGTATAGAAATGTGTTTAGGAGTAGGTATGCATGTATTGCCGATCCAACAAGTGCATTCAACAAAATGCAGATAACAACAAGCAAAAAGGTTTTTAGTAACCCATAGAATGGCGTATCCATACAATTCTATGTTCGTCCTATGTTCCGATTGTCGAAGTGTGACAGTCGTGTGGGAATATTCGAATATTAGGCATGTTCCTGGACCTTCCATAGTTGTATGGGTTTTACGGAAATGTCGATTTTCACGATACATTTCGCCACATGTTTAGGTAATGGCACGCTATTTATTGATATTTGTGGAACTTGTTTTATACTTTTTTACAAGAAATATTTGTGGAACTCAGAATAAAATACTGATGATTTAGTTCACTGTTGATTTAGTGTACAATTTAATCAAATTGATTTGATATAATCATAATATCAACATCATCATCATTATCAATGTTTACCTATATTTATTATCAAATAAAAAAATAAAATTATTAAACAAAAATATCCGCTTTGTGTAATAGTAACATTGTTCAACCTTGATTTGACATTTATATTTCTCAAAGATCATTTATTAATTCAAAAGGAATTTCAACCGGTCTTTAAAATGACATGTTCATTTACCCGCTCTCTTCAAGTTCCGGTGACAAGAACACGATCAGAACGAGTTACGATAGCTCCATGCTGTAAATTTCCAGGTCTCTATGGTATTAAGATAAGGGAATGTGGAAGTGAGCTTTTCTTCTGATTTACAACCAGCATTTGGAATGCTGGAGTTGGAGCTGGAATTTCTATTCAGTTTGAGATTGCTATTACTACAACTCATGACCGAATTAGTAGTAGTTTAAGATCTTGAACTGAATGGAAATTCCAGCACAGGATGTAACTATACAATACTGCGCCGCTATAACTATTTCAATAATATAAAACAACATACATATAACACAATCTGGAGATACTCATCGGATCTCGATATAAAATTAAAATCACTAGGGAAGAGAATACAATGTATTCTCTTCCCTAGTGATTTTAATTTTATATAGGAACTAGAATCACTATACCCTTTCAAACAAAATACATTTTCCGACGAATTGAGCTATATCTCTATATAGCTTATAAATCCTCTTCTTTAGTCAGTTAAAAGTAGTGGTGCACTGACGTCAGATTATAGTGACACTATAAGTGCCCCGGCTTCGCCCGCGTTAAAAACGTATTTTATTTACTAAAAACGTTTCTTTTGTAAAAACTATTCTATCAGACATCAAATAAGAATTAGCCAAATCGGTTCACCCGTTTTCATGTTATCGCGTGACTAAGGCAATTCGGGATTCATATTTCAAAAACCGGAAAAACCCAAATTTGCAGACTTTGTTACCTACCTCATTTCTAAAAATCGTACAACACGTACTTTATCTCATCTTGTTCCGCCATACAAACTTTGAATCCCCGTTCCGTATCCGGGAGGAATTTTTAGAAAATCCTTTCTGAGCGGATACCTACGTCATAATAACTATCTGAATGCCAAATTTCAGCGCAATTCGAAATAATATTGATTTTCACACTTTGTTACCCCATTTCACCCTCTCTGGGGTGGAATTTAAAAAAAAGCTAAAACACGTATATACTTATTTATTTACTGGAGCACTTGTATGAAGTTTCGAATAGAAAATACTATCTAATCTTGTTTCTCGATACAAACTTTAAACCCCCGTTTCATCCCCTTCAGGGGTGAATTTTGAAAAGTCCTTTCTCAGAGGCAACTTACGTCGTAATAACTATCTGCATGCCAAATTTCAGCGCAATCCGATACAATATTGATTTTCACACTTTGTTACCCCATTTCACCCTATTAGGGGTTTAATTTAAAAAAAAACCTGAAACACGTATTTACTTATTTTTTTACTGAAGCACTAGTGTGAAGTTTCGGATAGAAAAGACTATCTAATCTTGTTTCTCCATACAAACTTTGAACCCCCTTTTCATCCCTTTAAGGGGTGAATTTTGGAAAATCCTTTCTGAGTACACCCTTACGTACTAAGACAAATATCAAGTCTCTACGACCAGCGGTTTAGGCTGCGCGTTGTCTGTCAGTCAGTCAGTCAGTCAGTATGTCAGGACAAAGATTCTTATAGTATTAGATTTCTAAATTTCGAGCGTCCTATTTCAGAGATTGCTTAAGTTTTTAAATTATTCAAGTGTTTATTATTTAAAAGTAAATTGTATCTTCAAAAAAATACTCATGAACGTAAGCCCCACATCAATTTTCCTACCTAAGCAATATCTCTCGTACAGAAATATTTTTGTCTTTGAACTGAATTGTGCCAGTTCACACATTTCACAAAGACATTGTAGAAAGTAGATAAGTTGATATTCTGTACTTTGACGATCACATAACACTTAACAACCATATGTGGCAATTCTGTTGCAAATACTTCAGTAACAATATTCAAAATGAGATTATGTACCGACGATACCAAATAAACAGTATTCATTGCTGTACGCGTAGGCAGAATCCGTCCAGTCCTGGCAAAATCATGCCATCGTTTACGAACTTTGTCGAAGTAAAGAACACGATGTTTCAATGAGGTGCTGAGATATCGAAGTGGACAGCTTTTTAATGTGAGAAGGTACTACAGGAAATTAATTTCTTGCTAAGTTGTAGAGCGCATCAACTGAGCGGAAGGCGGTTAAGCGAACAGCGCTTAAGCTTCATTTACTGACGAATGCGAGCAAAGTGTTAGGGTCCTGGTATAATGGAATGAGAATGCAAATTTCTAACTTAATGGAGAAGAGGACAAAGTAACCCTAAATCAATGTATACACCTTGAATAATAATGCACAAGTCAACAGTATACTGTAACCACACATGATCAGTTCCATTCGGATCATGATATAATAATACCTACTGTGATCAGTATGCGTTTTTTTAGATTGCGTTTCATCATCCACTTTTTTTTTAATAAAAAATTGTTTAAGAATGTACTTAAGATAGAGGTGCGTGTAATGTATGGCTGGCAACCATACCTACTTCAATAATTATTTTTGTTTGACGTCGACGATTAGATGACAGCTGAATGGCTCGTTGTGTTTTTTTTTAGGGTTCCGTAGTCCTAACAAGGAACCCTTATAATTTCGTCATGTCCGTCTGTCTGTCTGTCCGAGGTTTTGCTAAGAGACCGTTAATACTAGAAAGCTGTAATTTTGTGGGGGTATGTAAATAAATGACACCGACAAAGTGTTGAAATAAAATTTTGAAAAATATTTTTTTTTAAGGTAGCTCCCCTATATGAGAAGTGGGGATGAATTTTTTTTTCATCATCTATCCCATCGTGTGGGGTATCGTTGAATAGGTCTTTTAAAATGACTTAAGGGTTGCTAATACCATTTTTCGATTGAATGCTCCATTTACGAAATATTAAACTTTAAAGTGCAAATTTTGTTCCAGTAGGGCGACCCTACCCTTCTAAAAAAAAAAACAAAAAAAAACGCATTTTTCCATTTGGAAAAATTCGTGATAATAGCGCATTTAGGAAAATTATAGCGGTTAAGATAACTTTATTAATTTAGCAGTAATAGTCGTTGAACTTGGGTGTTGGACAATTTTGTACCAAATACAAAATCCTTGGAAAAAATCCTTTAAAGTGACAAAGACGGAGTACCTAGTTGCTTGTTTATAACGGGTAAAGACTTGCATTGAATAACAGGCTACTACGGAACCCTACACTGCTCGTGGCCTGACACGCACTTGGCCTGTTATTTTAATTCAAAGCGTTAAATTATGAATTTTGCTATGTTTACATGATTATTGTGTATGATTTATACGTATAGATATGTATATATATCTATACGTATACTAATACATACTGAATAAATGCTTTGAACTTAGATAAAGGAATCTCGACAACTCGAGACTTGACCAACTGGAAAAGATGAAAAGAAAGAGTAGGAATCGCCTTCAAATGAATGCATTTGCTTATCAATGAATTAATTCCAGAAATACCATGACAATAATCCACATTTAAAATAGCACCGAGATGACACTTTTACTTTTACATTATGCCTATATCGATAAGCATATGGGATATAAACATCTAATATTATCGTTAATTCCGAAATGAATAGAATAAATGTGTAAACAATTCTACGCACATAGAATAGCTATCCTGTCATATATCCTAAGCTTAAAATATCAACATTATACCAACCTCGAGAACATGATTGTGATGTGTAATAGAATAATATATAATTATCTGTGCTTCATTCAGACATAAAACGGTTGATTTAAGCCACTACTAGCAACAATCGATGTCTTAATAACGTACCCGATGGATATATGTATTATGACTAAGTATATAATTTCCACTATCTACTTGTTTGATTTGTACATGATTACATCATGATTGGTTAATGTTATTATATACCTTTATTAGCTGATACCCGTTCACATACACGAATAATTTTATCACAGTAAAGTTTGTCAATCAAAATGCTACATTAACGTTTGTGCAGTGTGCTCGGCGTGTGCAATAATTTGTGAAAAGTCAATGATTATCATTATTTTATTTTCACAAAAAGTTGCTCCAAGCTCGTAAAAAGTATCTTCTAGTTAAATTTCAGTAAGATAGGATCGTCCGTTTAGGCGTGATTAGGTAACAAACAAACAAACATAACTTACATTTAAAGATTAGCGAGCCTAATAATTTAGGTACATAAGTTTGCTTTGTTCGTTTACTTGGCGCATCTGCACCTAAGCAAAACTTTAATCTACATTAAGGCACGAGGCTCACGGAAACAGAGGACGCTTCGCTATTTACATTCATGGAAACAGCGTATCAGAGCTAGGGGTTATCATCTGCCCCCTTTAGAATGTAAGAAATGGCGCGCCATTGGAACGGTACCTTAACTCCTGGAGATAGGGAGGTCCTGTATTAAGTAGTGGTGGTACTACGGAACCTTGGGACGTTTAGACAATTTTTCACAACTTGTACAGAATATTAATGTTGGTTTTGAAATTATCGTTTTTGTGTAACATTGATGTTATTTATCGGCTGTAATGAATGGTTTCAAGCTAGTCCATCGCATTTCGGGAGTAACTAAGATTATAAAATAGTAATGAAAGTAGCAGCGAGAAGCTAATTACAAGCCTCCACAGTTAACATATATAACAGGATGTGTAGGACATACAGTGAAAAGAGCTTCAGCAAAACAACGGCCAAGAACAATACATCATATTAATATTTATACGAGTAAATAAACAATAACACGAGAATAATAAAGCCTATTCTTAAACATGTATCGTAGTAGGGGACTCTATTCTGATATTCCAAGGAAGTTTACATTATAATACTACCAAGAATGTTCGAGCCGCGAGAAGATTATCTCAGAATGACTAGTTTCTCTGAAACTTTCACTGATAATGTGAAGCATCCCTTTTAGTTTTGTTTACTTGAGAGCGGAGAAAAGTTCAGCAAATTGATTTTCAAATCGATGTTTATTGTGTAATTTTTGATGGAACTTGGACTGACAAATAATTTAAAACGATGTTTTGAATCTGTGCAAATTTTATCTGATCTTGACACAACTTTCATGGGACCAAAATGTAGCACACTTTCTGGACAGAAAAGTACTATCGAATTCGTCTACGGATGCCTGAGTTAAATATAATTAATTATTTCACATTATGTTTCATTATTACACAATTTTTTGGATAAAAATTGTCTGAAGTACTGAAACATGCACTGGGTTGCGGGTACACATAATAGTACGGATGGCAACCCTACATTAATCAAGGGAATTAAACATGTGTTTTAAGTGTGACGTTCGACGTCTAGATGAAAGCTGAATGGCTCAATACCTTTTTTTTTTGTTAATTTAAAGCAATCAGTTATGTTTTTGTTATATCTATAATAATTTTTATTGAATATGATCTATTTAATGTTATTTGACGTGTGTAAGTGCAAATTTTTAATTTGCCCATATACTGAACTTGACTTTTGCTTTGACTTTTGACTTTTATAAGCAACATTTACACTTTTACATCTTTCTTATAATTCCAGATAGACAAGCGTTCGACTAGTATCTCACCTGATGTTAAGTAGAATACTGAAGCACGCTTACCCAAGAGGTACATGTTCACTCGCGATTTCAAGAACCTTGGATTGTACCTGAAGGGAAACACAGACATCAGCAAGGAATTCCATTCCTTGGTAGTTCGTATGATGAACGTTATCAATTTAATGTAAATGTACACGAATTGAGTATATCCTACATTTGTGAAGTTGGGTTAGTTAGGGTCGTTATTATTTTGTCAATAGTGTAGTAAGTACCCTTTAGAAAACAGAATAGCAATATGACACATTTCTTTACTTTATACTTCAATTTTTAAGAACCCCGTTGGCGTGTAGGATAGATGGCTTACCTTTTAAGCGAGAGGACGCCGGTTTTATTCCTAGTTAGTTCACAGGTGGTAAGAGCATATTATACCGATGTTCCGCCTGACTTGCTACCAAAAAATAGCTTATCACCATCAAAGAGAAAATCTACCTAACATAATCTTAAGATGTTCCAGCAGCACACAGCCCTTGAAAGTCGAGTGTAATCTAGACCTAGTTGTGTTCACCATCTTCGACCATATCATCGTTTACCACCAGGCGAGATAGTGGTCAAACGCTAGCCTATAAGATATAAAAATATATACTTTAGACTTGTTCACGACACTTTTATCAGTTTTATCTTCTTATATCTATCTATTCTATAGTTCTACAGTTCAAAAGCCTAACGAAATGATTTGATATTGGCCACTCTTAGAATATAGCGGGGGGTCCGTATCAAACAATTGCGTACTTCAACCGAGATACGCTATTATAAGGGATATAACGCCTTAACGCACTTGCAAATGAACCTAAGTACAGATTTGTATATTGTCCCGTGGATTTGTTACAATGGTTATGGGGCAGAAGTTATTGCTGACCCCTGGTGGGATAAATGCAAGACTAGTGGCGTTTGAAGTCATTGCTATTGCCTTCTGTTCGTGTTGTATTAGGGCGTGCTCCCGGTATTTTACACATTTCATAGGACAAACAATTTATGAGTCAATTTAGTATTTTCAAAATGTATGTATAATCCAAAACTAAAATATTCCATAATATTTTAAGATCGTTTAAAAAAAACTAAAATAACCGACTTCAAACGTCGCGCTAGTCAAAGTAGCCAGTAGACGTAGTAACTATTACATAATCTGTGCCAGTAGTTAGTAGTAAGTCGTCGAGATAAGTAAATGCGTCGTAATACAAATGTTGATGTATTAAAAACGGCTCGGCCAATTTCGTTAAAATTTAAATGGGACCACTTGGGAAGGGGACCTTTTGAAACAAAAAAAGAATTTTCCAAATCGGTTCAGGCATCTCCGAATAATCGGTAAACATACATAAAAAAATATAAATAAAAAAAAAAGGTTCCGACGAATTGAGAACCTCCTCCTTTTTGTGAAGTCGGTTAAAAATAGAGTCACATTTAGGTATAAATGAATTTATTAATTATCATTTTGTGTACGTACTTTACAAACAGTATGGCCTCAGATTGGTATTAATTTTGAGAGCCCCGTGTTGGTGCAAAGGACAGACAGGTCACCGGTTCGAATCCTAGCACGGGTTTAGTCCCCAGGTGGTAGGATCATTTTTCTATGTTCCGCCTGACTTGCTACCAAAAAGTAGCTTACCACCGTCAAGGAGAAAATCTGCCGCCATAACCTTACGGTGTTCCGACAACACACAGCCTTTGAGTGTCAGAGTATTCTAGGCCACGTGGTTCGACCAAATCATCGCTTACCACCTGGAGAGAAAGTGGTCAAACGCAAACCTAAAAGATATTTTAAAAAAAATACTCGGCTCAAATAACGTGGTAATTATTAATCACTTTTTTATATTAATTATGAAGACTTAATTAATTATAGAATCTCAAAAGAACAGGACG
This sequence comes from Cabera pusaria, assembly GCA_954871355.1. Classification (NCBI taxonomy): domain Eukaryota; kingdom Metazoa; phylum Arthropoda; class Insecta; order Lepidoptera; family Geometridae; genus Cabera; species Cabera pusaria. The sequence continues at coordinate 19,114,832 of OX940905.1, forward strand.
TAACACTATCTGTATTAAAACCATTCAATTGCATGGTGATGCATTTGATATCACCATTAGGTACAGTCGTAATTTTGAAAGGTCTTTACAAGAATCGATAAATGACGCAATTCATGAAAGTTATATCAATTTGATGCGTCGATATTAAATATTTGATGTATAATATCTATGACTAGTAAAACACTATACGTGAAAAAAAATCTCGAAAAAGCCAGCCAACTAAAAATCAGTTAAAATGGTATTGATTGTAGATATACTACATTAAAAGTAATTGGTAATATCTCCAGAAAAATATTTTAAACCCGGAATTCCTTGTTTTAATTGCTCTTTTAAGTGCCTATTGTATCTGTAACTTGAGGACGGCTGAATAAGATTTTTCGTTCATTCTTTATTTCCCTATAACCTTAACTTTTACTAGCTTCTATACCTACGGATAAATATTAGTCTCTAACCTTAAAGGCTTTGCGCGACGCCTGAGCATTCAGTACACATTTTTGTCATGGTGTTATTTTGTACCTAAGGCGTGTTATGTGCCTAGCGTTATGTAGGTACGCATTCTATTTGACAAAGCCTTTAGATATCAGAAACAATAAAATCGCAAATTCGAATGTTGTGCTAAAGAAGAAACTGTTTCTTTTGCAATATATCACGGACCATGATACACCCATACTATTGTGTAATGACCATCAATCAGACAAAACTAGAACAGGGCGGTAAAATGTACGAAATTACAGGCTATGGGCGTCGTTTACACCGATGTTTATCGATTGTCGATAAATCGATAACCGCTAGTCAATTAGCTGGTGTTTATCGCAGAACGTCTCAATTAGGGATATCTGAGTATGGTCTTGGTCAGAAGACATGTATGGGTAGTAAATTACAAAGACACAAATTGATGTATGGGACGAGTCAAGCGTTTTTACATGTAGTTTTCCGAGAGCTCTGCCATAAGTGCTACTTCGACAAGTTACAGTGATTGAAGTATCCTTTTATGATATTTTAAGTTTGGTGATTTGAATTGCGAAGAAGCTGTAGCTATGTAGAGTTGCTTTATTAAAAATACATAATAAAGAGGCTCGTGACATACAAGTCATTTAATACATAATCTCTTAGGAAGAAAAATTACTATCAATCGAACGATACTGCCTCCTGTTCTGGTCGCATTGGACTCATAAGCTCTCCTTGGACATGCAATAGTGTTATAGTGACTACTATGCAAACTTTTGTTAGAATATTAGCTTCGCGACTCAGTTAATTGAGAACATCGGACCCTTCACGTATCAACATCAGGCTTTGCGTTCTTTGACATTATGCGTTCGGGTTGGAGAGTTGATGAATTACGTCGCTTCCAAGTATCGCGATACAATATTTAAATACCGTCAGCCTTGGAAAGATCGGAGATGACCAGGGCGTCCTCTCACTTACGACGACCAGCAGGCAGGATTCCAACATAGACTGCGTAGTCTCATAATCATAACATCATGTGACAAGTGCTCTTTTTTAAGCGATGAAATTAAGAAAAGTAAAATTGAGGTGATTATGAATGCGGGTGGCAACTAGTGTATATTTATAACTAAATAAGTATGGCGAGTGCCTCTGAATTAGTCTAAAATACGCCCCTTATTAAAACGCACGCACTTTGTGGTCAGCAGTATTTTAACGAGTTATAAAAAGTAATGCGCACGACTGGTGATGATTTCGCACAAGAGACTGTTCGATACAAATTCGGTACCGGCCCATAATTAACGTTTTGTGGTTCGAAACACCTTTGATACGTGCCGACAGTCGATTAGCAGCAACGCTTTTTGGTTGTTACATATTCAGTTGTAATTAAGCGAATTTCGATTAAAGACTAATTAAGTTTAAATATAATTATGTTGGCATAACATGCACAACTTCGGATATAAAATCATCTTCACTCTGAGAACAAAAGTAGGCTTCGATAAAAATCTGTGAAAAGTAGGCATACAGACCTAGGTTTTGATCAGTGTTTGGAAAATCATCTGTTGCTAACACAAGACGGTAATGGTACATGCACTTAAGTTAGGACTACATCTAAGCGCTATAATATAAAAACAGTCTTTTCAGAGTTGAACTATATCAATAGCAGCTAATTAACAAATAGTCTTCCTTTTCGACTTCGAATAAGAATTCCTAAAGAGGAAAGGGGTGAGGGTAGACATGGGAGCACCAATCAAAAAATTTACTAAAAATAATACGTTAGTCAAGGTTTCCATAAGTTTGTTCAACATAGGCACAATGCTCAAAAGAAGAACAATATAATTGATTAGCTCCATAAGTGCGATATGTTTAAGTTCTTTTTAAATAGATATAGAGAAGCAAACAAGCATGCGGCCCATCTGATGGTAAGTGGTTACCACCACCTATTAACACCTGCAATGCCAGTGGCAATACTGGTGCGTTGCCTGCTCTTTTGAAAGAGGAATCAACCTTCTGCGGGAAAACATCAGAAGGAAGGTTATTCCACATCTTGCACGTATGCGGAAAGAACAAACGAATGTTTAAAGGGTGGCTTTTAATAAACAAAGATTCGAGATTTTTATGTATTTGTTTCGCAGAACAAACTACTAATATTCCGTTATGGGTGTTACATAACACCAGCGCCATCAATAAGACATACGCCTACGTTAATACTATGTCACTATCGACGTTTCAACATCGATTATCGATAAAACAATTTATGCATCTCTATCCGAATAACCAACGTTCGGTCGTTATCATAATTACACGTTTAATTTGAATTAAAACTATTTTATCATGTTACCATAATTTCTCATTAAATAAATATTATCTGGAAAGGTTACGGCCAAGGTTTCGTAATAATTTGAGATCGTTTACAACTAAAAAAAAACCGACTTCAAATGCCGCGCTAGTAATTTTTAGGATCAAGTTTGAGGAGTTTGCATGTCTCTCAAGATACCCATCAGATCTCGATGAAATTACAAAAGGAACACCTAATAGGAGATGTGTAATCTACCAATTTAAAAAATTATCATTTCCAATACAGTGTTCCGCACAGTACTGTATGTGACTTTGTGTTAGCAAACATTTGTATTACAAGTTAAAACATATCAACATCACTATCTTATATTCGTCCACTGATGGATCATACCTATGTTTCTCCAACTGCATGCCACTGACCACGATCCTCGGCTACTCTCATCCAGATCATGCCAGCCGTATAACATCGCTTCTAGTCCTAGGCCGGAAGAGTTTCCTATGCTACTCTTGCCAATTGCAATCCCCACTCAAGAACTCGTTTACCCCAACGGTTATCGATTCTTCGCTTATGACTAAACAAGATAGTGGCCAAACGCTAGCCTATTTTAAGATATAAAAAAATATATGACCGACTTCTGCTACACTGGTTATTATGTAATTGTTTTTATAGCATTAAGGAATTTGAAATGACATGTAAAATTACTAATTTTTAATATTTGCACGTCTGCATGCAGGCTGAATACAACTTCTTGCAAATAAATGTATTTGATTTGATTTGCCTCCACGTGACGTGATATAGATATTACACAATTGACAACAAGAAATAAATAATTTTAAGGGTTTCGCGCCTGCTTTTGAGATACTTAGCCCTAATACGCAAACTTAAAAACATTTGTCTCATCTGAAATATCACAGCCTCGGTCAAAGCAGGGTTTACAATAACAACTACCTAAGGACAAAGCCGATGAGTTCAAATTTACGGGTAGATTATACAAAGATGACATCAGAATGTTGGCGATATGACACCGGGCACTCGGCGGTCGCAGGCCATTATCATAATAGAAACAATAATAGTGAAAGTAATCTAATGACGAACAGGAAATCGTTGGAGACGTTTATAAAGTTCGTTTTGTATACCAAAGTAATCGCTAGTATAGTTTTATGTGCACTATTTTACCTAGACCTCTGAATCATTATTTCAGCTTATTTTGTCCCTTAGACTAGGTGGAGCGATGATGGTCGCAAGGTGGCTGGCAAGAGCTGGATGAGATTAGTGGAGATTAGTATAGGCTGATGATGATGATGATTTTGTCCTTGTTGGGCAAAGGCCTCCCCCTTCCCTCCTTCCAAACAGGTCTACTGCTTGTTGGGTCCAGGTGCAAGAATAGCGGTCCAGTTCATCAAGCGTTGATGGGTCGTCCTCTAGCGTTCTGTGAAACCCATTCTGTCAAAAGTTTGGCCCACAGATCAAAACAATGTTACGTGTTTATGTTTTGTGTGTTTGTGTTAAGATTTTCACATTTTGTAAAGATCAAATGCATATCTTAGAACAGTTTTCGGCGATTGGGTCGATGCCCAACGTGCTTTCTCCAACCTCTTGACTCTTAAGACAGGTGTGAGCCGGTCTGCATCCTAAGATACATCGATGGCACTGTGCATTTTTGCCTTCGTATTGTAAGACTCTGATGAGCTTTATGACCTGATTCCACCATAGCCATTTTTCTATACCACAGCTTGACATCGTCAAAAAACTAACCCTCACATTTTACAACAATAATTTGAAGTTTCGCGCCTCTTATTTTAACCGTAACCTCCTAAACTGCAAGTTCTGGAATTACATCATCCCGCAGCGATTTTTACGTTAGCTATAAAATTGAGTCTTTTAAAAGGGGGTCTCCTAAATACCTCAATAGTCGGTAATGCATCAGCAGTATACACGATGTTCCAGATGTTCCAGTGTATACTTACTTACTTGATTACATACTTGATCACACAAACGCCTAGTAGGGCTGTCTATCCAGCCAGGATCTATCCTTATAATACAATTTGTGTGACAGATAGTTTACTCTTCGTACGCCTCTGTTAGCCTGCAATCCCGTGGTGTGGAAAACGATTCGATTAGCCGTCGGGCCGGCATTATCACCACGTCCCCGACATGATGCATGACTCCACCACGGGCAAAGTGTCGCCAGAGCAACACGTATAAATATTTATTTATATTTATAGAGCTCGCTTATTGAGACTTCATTACCGGAATATACGCCTGTCGGTGTTTGAATAATATAGGAAGTAGAAAGTTAAAATAGTTTAGAAGCGGTGTTGTTAATATACATACTTCAAGATCAAGAGTTTTATCTGATAGACCTTGATTAGGAATTTTATTTACTATTACTAATTAAAAACGCAAGTTGAATAATAAATGAACATTATATATTATATAGTAAATTTGTATCATAATTGTAAATTGTAATATTAAAATTTAGTATGTTATGTTTGGCTATTGGTAGCGTTATCTACGCGCTCTTTTATTTCTCACGGTATGCGGCGCTATTTAACTCGACGAAATTTAACTTAATAAAAACAATCTTTAAAATTAAAGCATTGTAGTAAGTTGGTTGGGTAACGAATCATTATCATATTCTTTAATTTTATGTAGAAACCAGAACTGTACATTAACATATTTGAGCCGCTTACCACAAAATATATGTAGTTAATACTACACTTTTTGAGCTCCTTTAAATAATACGCTTAAACGAGGAAACTCTCATCATAAAAATAATATAAAATTCAGAATCAATCGAACCTCATGAATTCGATATCGTCAATAGGAATCGATATAATCCAATGAAACAGTTGGAAATTTAAATAAAATGGCATCTAAATTCAAACGAGTACACATGTACATCGGATTGTGTTATGAAAAGAAAACAAGATCAAGGCGCGTTATAATAACACTATAGTATGGGCGCAACGGGAGTTAAGATAGTGATGGTGTAAAACTATCGATATATTTTGTTTTACTGTGGACAGATATGCACTAACCACGTTCTTACCATGTAGATTGTAGAAAGTAACTTTGTGATCAGGATACAATTACGCTTAGGGTCTGAAAGGTTGGTAGTAGCATAATTAGACACTGGACATATTATTCCAGTTTTATGTGAACACCATGTACCTCACATCTATGTCAACTTGTCTTTGTAACCGAGGATTTTGCTAACTCATGCGATTATCGGCAAATTGTTTGATGTTTATATCAAAGCAATCTTTTACTCGTACTTTGACATTCATTCTATTTGATTGGATTGTTTACCGAAAAACTGGCAGAAACATTCAATAATGAAGATAGTAATGGTTGCTCCTACATGATCGATAACAATTAACACGTGTGTCATATCGATAGCACAATCGACATCGACAACTAACTTTTCAATCATTCTATCCCTAAGGGATGCATACAAGGGCTACGCCATAACGGAGGATAAAGCGCGTTTATACGATAGCTTTATTATTTTATTAAAATGTAAATTGCTGACAAGTGATGCCCTGATGGAGCCTGGTGAGGTGTGAAATTTATCGGACAGGATTCTTTCAAAAGGTCCTGTGGTGTTTGGATAATAGAATAAAAATGAACAGCTTCGAATTGTTCAATTATAGAATGATTCAATTCGTTGCAATTGTTGTATTATGTTGATACATACTTTGGGATAGATAGATAGATAGATGATTACTTTATTGCATACCAATCAACACATTATAATCTAAGACAAGGAAAAACTAATTAGGTGTGACAATGGGCGGTCTTATCGCTCAGAGCGATCTCTACCAGACAACCTTTGGATGGACAGGAGCTAGTTTTGAAAATAAGCGGTCGGTGGCATACAATACCTTTTACAAAATAAGATAAGTCATAATATTATTTTACATAAACCTACATACAAATATAGTCAAAATACTAGATAATGATATTAATACAAGAACAAATACACTTACATATAACATTATAGATCTATATAAATATATATACATACATATTTATATATATATAAATATACACACACACATATACATACACAAATACACTAAGTAAATATAATAATACAATACATACATATACATATTATATTTAGAGTAAAGCTAGTCAATTTGCGATAGTGTTATATAATGCTTAAATACCATATTTTTAAATATTTGCGGCGTTCGGGCTTCTTTGATATTGACAGGGAGTGCATTCCATAGATGAATAGCTTTCATGGTAAATGATTTATAGTAGTGTTGCGACGTAAGTGGGTGTTCTGGCATCCTCAATTTGAGGTTATGATGAGAACGCAATGGACGAGGGTTAGATGATTGTGAAAATTCAAAGCGTTCCTTCAAATAAGAGGGAGTGGCTGGAAGGAAAAGAATATTATAAAGCTGGGAAAGAATATGTGCGTTTCGTCGAAAACGGATAGGGAGCCATTTGAGCTTTGCTCGTGTCATGATTTCTTATTTTTATAAGTTAAATTTACTTATATTGATGTATTTTAATAATGAATTGTGCTCATTTGACTTATGTTTTGTGAAACTGCCATTGGAAACGTTTTGACTCACACTGTCAGTGTCAATCGATGGTGCCAACCTGCCAACTTCAAAACTACCGCGAATGAAAATTGTCTGTGGCCTCTAAGCATGGATGCCAACCTTAAAAAGAAAACAAGAAAGTTAACGCGGTAGAGTGTTGGCAGTCGGGCTTCAGTTCGGTCTTGGCGTTTAAACTAGTAGGTCGTGGTTATAAAAGTACCTCTAAATTCTCGACATTTATTGTATAGTTTGTGATGTACCGACATTGGTCGGATGTATATTATACGAAGTTTGCGCCCATTACACGATGTTTCAATTGGAAGAAGGTGTTTTACTGACAATTCAGAAGCGGGATAACCCAAAGGGTATGTTGATAGCTTTTAATAGATTGTTTTTTTTTTTCTCCTATATTTGGTATGCTTGATATGCGTCCACTAAAGTAATTTATCAGAAGTAACTGACATTTATTTGAAAATTGAACTGGATCACGTGCAATTTACATGATTGTGTTGGATTTGTGCAGCGTGTCTGGTCAGGGCAACCCTCTGGTGATGTGCTGCTTAAATCAAGATCATTCGTGTGCGGTGGTGTGCGTGAGTTCTTGGCCAAGGCTACCCTCTGGTAGAACCTAGCGCATGCTTTCGTACGCTTTTGAGTTGGGCGTGTTTGTGTTTGGTCGGGGCCACCCTCCGATAGCATATAACACGTTTGACATTTTATTTTTATTTTTATGTTGTGGTTGCGCGTGCTATAAGAAAGTATTAAACCATTGAAAGTCATTGAACTTTATAAGTTTTGATTTTAATATTTACAAACGTTTCAAACAGAAAGTCTAACAAGCATTCAGAATATAAAGTTACAAGTGTGTTAAAATAATATATTGTTTTTCTAATGGATGGGTCGACTGGTTGTCAGATTATTGGATACATTAGAGGGCATGCCAGTTGACTCAACGGTTAATTGGGCGAGCACCTGAGTGTTTCGCTAGACGTTGGTTGGACACGTCGGATTGTTAATTAGGGGGCGTTCTAATTATACTCAACAGTTAATTGAGCAGGCACGGGAGTGTCCCATTGGATGTTGGTTGAGTCGATTAGACACGTCGGATGGTTAATTAGGGGGCGTTCTAATTGTACTCATCGGTTAATTGAGCGGGCACGGGAGTGTCCCGTTAGATGTTGGTTGAGTCGATTAGACACGTCTGATGGTTAATTAGGGGGCGTTCTAATTGTACTCATCGGTTAATTGAGCGGGCACGTGAGTGTCCCGTTGGATGTTGGTTGAGTCGATTAGACACGTCAGATGGTTAATTGAGCGGGCACGGGAGTGTCACGCTGGATGTTAATTGAGCGGGCACGGGAGTGTCACGTTGGATGTTAATTGAGCGGGCACGTGAGTGTCACGTTGGATGTTGGTTAAGTTAATTAGACACGTCGAATTGTTAATTAGGGGGCGTTCTAATTGTACTCATCGGTTAATTGAGCTGGCACGTGAGTGTCACATTGTACGTTGGTTGAGTCGATTAGACACGTCGGATTATCAGTTAAAGGACTAGCTAGGTACTTATTGGTAAATTGAGCGAGATAATAATGGTGATGATGGTGATGATGATGGTGATGATGATGGTGATGATGGTGATTATGACGGTGATGATGACGGTGATGATGACGGCGATGATGACGGCGATGATGGTGATCATGATGATGGTACTGATGGTGATAATGGTGATGATGGCGGTGATGATGATGGTGATGGTGATGATGGTGATGATGATGGTGATGATAATGGTGATGATGATGGTGATGATGATGGTGATGATGATGATTATGACGGTGATGATGACGGCGATGATGACGGCGATGATGGTGATGATGGTGGTGATGATGATGGTGATGATGGTGGTGATGATGATGGTGATGATGGTGGCAATAATGATAACGGTGATGGTGTTGATGGAAGTGATGATGATGGTGGAGATGATGGTGATGTTTATAAAAATATAACAGCTTACTAAAGTAAATATGAATTGAAAAATGGGTTAAATAGAAATAGGAGAGTTTTATTTATTTTATTTTAAATACTGGATTCAATATGCTAGATAATTTTGGAAAATTTAAATGTTTAATGAATCTAAATTGAATATTGTCGGTGTTTTGTTTGTGAATGGATTATGCCGTTGGCAATGTGTGTATTTCAGTGTGTTGCCAATGATGTCTACTGATGATGATGAAACCCTGCCTGACTCGCCACTCGACGGCGACCATGTAATAACCAGAAGAGAAGGTCACCTTCTACTACTAATACCAGCGAAGAAGTTGCTACATCTCGTAAGACCTGTAGGGTGTCAAGGAATCGTTAACATGCTATCTTCGGCAAACAGAGTCATTGGATATTGATCGGATTGCTCTAGAAAAATCATTAATGTACATGATAAATAGAAGTGGGCTAAGTACGCTAGCTACTCCATACTTCACCTTGCGTTGAATTGATGTGTATATTTAATTAATTATATTTAGATGATAACTTACAACTTATTGTAAGCTGGCTGCGTGTATTGTACACGGGTACACCACTGTAAAAATGACGTGTAAATTTGACGATTTAGGAATAAAAGAATATGAAATATGAATAATTATGCCAAGTGCATTTGACGCCATGGACGTCCAGCTTGTAACTAAGTAACTTTTTAACTAAGTAGTATGGTCATGGTTACAGTAGATCGCATAAACTGCATTATGGTTGTCAACATCGAAACTTATATTCTTGCTGCTTTAAAGTTAATTATTGTGATAATGTGTAAATCTATATCCCTTTTTCGTCACAGAAAATATCATATTACTCGAAGTAGTCGTTTAATTGTAGAAGAAATATATATATATATATATATATATGCATATCTATATTACATACTTTTCAAATAGTTTGGATATTATTGGCATTATTACTATGGATCGGTAGTTATGAACTAAAAATCAGCTTTCTTTGGATATCTGTATAAAAATATTTTAATTTTTTTCTATTTTATTGTCTGGATATATACCTGATTTATCGAAAAGGTTACCTTTTCGTCGCATTCGTTTAAAGCATCAATATGACTCAAATCATAGCATAGGATAGCATCATGTGTATGAACACATTTGCTGTGATCGACAATGATGACACGTTTTATTATTTTATAAGAAATCGCATTTTAATGAAATAAATGGAAATGAATTTATTTCACATGAAATAGAGTTTAAAAGGTTTTCGAAGAAATCATATAAGACCATCTATTTCGCCATGTCATGACATGTGAAAGAACATAAAATTAACATTAATGAAATACAATGTCAAATATAGCCGACACAATTGGTATTTTTCAGTGACCTTCAGTTTTAAAATATATTGTATGATATATGAGGTGAGGTATATAAGGGCACATGAACATACAATTTGTATTGCTCCTTATGTTGTTATTTTGTTTCCTAATTGTGGTAGATATTGGTATGACTTTATTTACAATATAATCATTTAAGATGTAGGATATTTCTTCAGTATGAATTACTCATACGTAACTTTAAAGTTATTTTACTTAAAATAATTGCGAATTAAGATAACATTTTGTTTGATATATTAACGTATTCACCACGACGTTTTCGATGTATTATTCGATATTTTTATTTTTGTGACATGCGTATAAAATGTTTAATAGGAGTTTAGAGTATTATTTTTATTTTCTATTTGTCATTGTAGATTTGAGTGTAGATGTGCTGTAAAAAGTATCTGCTTTTTACTACTGATTTTCAATCTCCACACCGTATCAGCTGTGCAGTGTGTTCATAGAGTGCTAGTTTCAACAGTTCAGTTTTACAGTAATTTAAAAAAAAAAACAATGCACGGAGTTATAAAACCAACTTTGGTTCCTATTTTATATAGTCTGTTGTTTAAAAGCTAATGCTTTGAAAATTGAAAAATGCTAATAAAATGTCTATAATCCATTAAAAAACAAATCATTAAAGTATAAAGCGATGTTAATTTTGTACGTCTATATGGAAATCATTATTACTATAATTATAATTTCATTACACAGGAAAACAGAAACATTTGTTCTAATTAAGAAAAGATCAATTAAGCTACAAATATTTTTCATGAGGATTACTACTCCATTGTGGTTTTTTTTTTTGTTCTCTTTATATTCCTATTTGGATTATTTCCTTGTGATTGATTTTAGCTCAAGCTCAGGAATTGTGATATTCTACTCTTCAATTGTAAGTCTTGAGTATTCAACAGTTGGTAGACATAATAGGTAAACTATTAGTATGTATAATATTTATAAGTGTACTATGTATTACATGGATATACCAAAGTGATCACTTGATATTCTGAAGTTCTTTTCGCGGATTAATGCAGTAATCATTCTCCGTAATTTCGCTAACTTCTTATCCATATCTGTAACAAGCTGCTTGTTGCTACTGACATTAATCTAAAGGTAGAATAGAATAGAATGATTATTTATTGCACATCAAATAAAATATACAGACAATAATTCATAACAAGATAATGTTCATACTATGGGCGGTCTTATCGCTTGGAGTGATCTTTATTAGACAAGCTTTGGGTGGACAGGATTTCACATATTCATGTTGCAAGGGAAAGGGGTGTACAGCTATAAAATTATATAACAATAATTATAATACATAAAATACATACACTAAATGTACATTACACACACATTTTATACATACACACATATATATAGGCATATACATTATTATACACACATACATAAGATACTACTGGATGAATACGACAAGTTAGTAACATATTATCTGTCTTTTTATGATACGGTACATTATTTTCTGCCACCGTTACTATCTTTATTTGATATTTCGAGCTCTAAACACAAATTTCTTTGTTGGTAATGTCAAGTGATATTTCCTTCTTTAGACATGTAGTGGATACTTGGGTTATTTCTAATGACTTGAAATAATTATGAAATATTTGTTTTTGGGTTCATTTCATAGTAATTTTCCATCTATGTCAACGCTGTCTTATTATACGTTGAATGTTTTTTTGGAGTCTATATTATCAATAATTGTTTTAGTTCGGGCAACAGCCCGAAAATACACATCAATGTTTTACTGAAGATTTACTACTTTTGAGATGTAGTTAATGACTTCGATTTAATGAAACTTTAAATATCTTTTTATATAGTTCGTTTCAAAGAGGTTATTCTTCATTCTTGCCTTTTAAAGTTTCGTCTTCAAGAGGTAATACTATAATTTCATTCTAATGTCTAAATATAAAGTCCTGGAATTATTTCGGGAGTTCCAAATTAATTTTCAAAATAATCAGGTAAACTACAAGTGGTGCTATCTTGGTTATCTGCTGACATTTTACTAACATTGATGTTGCTATTCAAAGTTACTGCGCTGGCGACAAAAAAGAAAACGATAAATGACGGTGTTCGAATCAGGGTCACGCAGATTGCAAATCAAAAACGCTAACCTTTCTGCCAGCGATTCTTACAGGCGACTGACGAAATTAACGTTTCGTATTAAAGTGTATTTATTTTATTTTGGCTGGAGTCGAAGGTATTTCAAACAAAAGTGGATTAAAAATATTTTATTGTTTAGGTGCTTGATACCTTTGTAACGTTACAATTTATAATTGATATTTTAGTGATTTATATACTTTTGGTGATTAATTATGAACTCACTGCTTATGTTTTTGTTTATCAGCATGTATGCTCTTGTTATTTATTGATCTTGTCAAATCTATGGGCTTAGACGTATTCCTTATTGTTCTGAATATATTACGTTGTTCCGTGCCTTTTTCAGCATTTATTAAAAGCCGTAGTCATGTTTTATTTTCATAAATAATCTTTCGAACGACTTTTCATACTTTACTAAGTTTTTGATAATTTTGTTAGATTAAAATAACTTGATTAAATAATATTTTTAAACTTATTAGTAACTGCGGTTACTGCATTCAATAGAATCCGACCTTGGATATATATTAAATCCGTTGATATACAAAGCTATGATGATGGCATCTTTACTGGTGGTATGAAATAAGGTCTGATGTCATTATTTCAGCTACTGAGGTTACAAAACCAGGGTTTTATGTTATATATTTATTCACACATTATATTTTGTGTCATGATTTAATTAAAGCATAGTTAAATAATTTGTGTAAAGCGAATTTGTCTAATTAATTAGTTTTGTTCATACATATAAGTAATTATTTTTCAATTCGTGTGAAATATTAGTAAACATAGTAAATTTATATTAAGTTAAATAAACATTAATTTGGAATTAATATTCGTGGAAAAGTTTATTTGATAAATATTGTAGGAATTTATGTTATCAGAAATAATGTAATATGATATTATAGCGATGAAATATTAGAATCATAGTTGAACAGTCAGAACAGAATATTCTTGATATTTCTATTATTATTAAAATATGATTGAGTTATTTTTATGTGTATGCCGGGAGGCATCACGTTGTCGGATGGCCGAGTGTCATGATTTCTTATTTTTATAAGTTAAATTTACTTATATTGATGTATTTTAATAATGAATTGTGCTCATTTGACTTATGTTTTGTGAAACTGCCATTGGAAACGTTTTGACTCACACTGTCAGTGTCAATCGATGGTGCCAACCTGCCAACTTCAAAACTACCGCGAATGAAAATTGTCTGTGGCCTCTAAGCATGGATGCCAACCTTAAAAAGAAAACAAGAAAGTTAACGCGGTAGAGTGTTGGCAGTCGGGCTTCAGTTCGGTCTTGGCGTTTAAACTAGTAGGTCGTGGTTATAAAAGTACCTCTAAATTCTCGACATTTATTGTATAGTTTGTGATGTACCGACATTGGTCGGATGTATATTATACGAAGTTTGCGCCCATTACACGATGTTTCAATTGGAAGAAGGTGTTTTACTGACACTCGAAATTCTGACACGTGGTCAAACTTTCGCAGACCATAGATAAAGCGGATGCAGAAATTCTGTAAACGCTCGATTTTATCAAGTTGCTCCTCGGTAAGGTCAAGGTAACAAACATCGGCGTAATCTAAAATGGGGAAGAGAAGGGATTGTGCCAAGGCAGTTTTGGTGGTGATAGGAAGGAAATTACGTAATCTACGAAGAGAAGAAGCCGACGCGAACAATTTCCTACTCATTTCCGCCAGCTGAGGTTCCCATGAGAAACAACTGTCCATTTGTATTCCCAAGTTTTTTACAGAATGGCTTATACTTATAGGAACTCCGTCAAAAATAACTTGGGGGAGTCGGAACCAATCGATCTTGGAGATCATCCGTGAACTCCCGATGATTATCACCTGAGTTTTCAACGGATTCACTCTAAGACCGTAAGATTGGCTCCAGTCCCGGATGCGTCTCAAGTCCGTATTTGTAATTTCGATTGCCTCATGGAGTTGGTCTAAGGGAGCTTGTGTGTATATCTGTAGGTCGTCTGCGTAGAGGTGGTAGGAAGAGGAAAGTTGTTTTGAGATTGAATTTATGAATATTGCGAAGAGGAGAGGTGATAGAACGCCGCCCTGTGGGACACCAGATGACAAATCGCACCATGAAGAATACGTATCTTCAATGTTTACGCGTTGTCGGCGTCCACACAGGTAACTACGAAACCAGTCAATTACTGTTGGAGATATATTAAGAGAGCATAACAGACCCAGCAAAATATCAAAATCCACATTATTAAAGGCGTTACTAAAGTCAAGTAGTGATAGCACAGTGAGTTGCGTATTGCTCATGCCATACCTGATGTCATCGGTGATTTTAATCAGAGCCGTGGTAGTACTGTGTCCGGGGCGAAAACCGGATTGGAACGGATTGAGGAGGCTGTTTTTGATAAGAAAGGAGGAAAGTTGTTGATGGACGAGACGTTCTAATACTTTAGACAGAAAAGGAAGAATGGAGATGGGCCGATATTCTGTGAAGGTCTTGGGATTTGATTTTTTAGGAAGAGGAGTTATTTGAGCTTCTTTCCAAATCATTGGGAAGGAACCAGAGGAGATGGAGAAATTGAGAATATAGGCAATAACAGGTGTGATTTCATCAAGTATGGGTAATATCATTTTGCGACTGATGCTATCACTACCGACAGCATTTGATGATATAGACTGAATGCTCTTCTTAACACCACAATCAGTAAATTGACTAAAGAAAAAAGGATCGTGAGCAGGCAGAGGAAGAGAAGAAAGACAGTTTAGAGTAACATGTTTAGTTGGTCCATCAAAATTGGAAGAAGAAGAGAAATGTTGATTTAAGGCATCGATATCTAAATGTTTAGGAATACTGTCTGGTCGAGATTTGCCTACTCCAAGCGACCTCAGAAACTTCCATACCTTTGCAGGGTCTCCATTTTCAACTGAGCTGTGGATGTGTCGGCGTTGTGCATCCCTACACACTCTATTGCAGACGTTACGACGGTTGATGTATTTTTCCTTGTTTTCATCCGATTGACGACATTTTAGCTTTATCTTGGCGACAATTTTTTTCTGCATCAGTGCTCTGATTTCATTATTTAGCCAAGGTGCAGGTGTGTGTTTCATTTTCACTGCACGTAAAGGAGCATGAACATCGTATAATTTGGTCAGAGTGCGATTGAATTCGTCTACCTTTTCATCAATTGTAGGCGCCTCAACAACTGCGGACCAGTCAAGTTCCTGTGCATCTTTACGTAAGCGCTCTATGTCTATACCACCAAAACTACGTTGCATAAGGATTTTGGGTTTGGCTTTAGGTGGGCGTATTTTATAAGAAAGGTAGATAAGATCGTGATGTGAAAAAGCGTCCGCGGCGCACTGACCGTGCTTAGCCACATGATTTGGAGAAGAAACAAGGATAATATCGAGCAGAGTGGGAGTGCAGTTAGGAAGGTTGTGAGTAGGATTAAGAGGAAGGATATTTAAGTTGCTTGCCGTGATCGTTGACCGAAAGGTACGTGCCCGGGAATCCTGTTTTACAAGGCAGGTGTTGAAGTCACCCATTATGATGGTGTGATTGTAGAGGGTAGAGTAATCTTCTAGAAGTTTCTCGAAAGAGGAAAAGAAATTGATCCGAAGAGAAGGAGAATAATAAACACCAAGAAGTATTTTACTGTGATGCAGGACAACTTCAACAAAGAGATGCTCACCGGTATTGGCAGGAGGCGGTTGTGCCGACATACTGACTATGTTGAAAGGAAAATGTTCGCGTAGGTAGATGGCTACCCCACCCCCACCAGAGCCGGTGCGATCGTTCCTGATCAAACGGAAACCTGGCATCACATAAGAAGAGGAAGGAAGACATGGCTTTAACCATGATTCGGAAATGAGTAAGGCGTGTATATTTTTATTTTCGAAGGATACAAGCATTTCAGAAAAGTGGGCAGGAACACTTTGAGCGTTTATGTGCAGTACATTGAAGTTCTTGGAAACGTCACTCATTAACGACTCAATAGTGTCCGAGAGTGTCGGTATACTACAAAAGCTATCATCAGAAGAAGACGAACAAGAAACAAAGTTACCATCGCTACTGTCAAACATTAAGGATTAAATAATACTATAAAATATATAAATAATATAAATACTTAATAGAATAAAATATATAACACCTATTATATAAAAGACTTAGGCTTCTGCCCACCTGCCGGCTGTGCTGATATATACACAAGAATAAAATCAGTTGTACAATAGGCACATAATAACAGTATATATGCACTAAAAATCTAATAAGTATCTTAATTTTTATAAGCAACTAAACATACTTAAATTTAATCTTATTTTGCACTACTAAATAATTTGAAACAATAAAACTAGACTGGGTTAATATTTCACTGCAATAAAAAAAAAAATGTTGTAGATTAATTATTCAAGGAAATACATACAGACCTACTTTGTGAGTCGTAACATTCTCAGAGAAATTGCGAAGCGAATAAAAAATAATAATACCAGGACAAATAACAGTAACCTACAAGAACAAATTTCACGGTGTCAATGAGAGTGTAGGTTTTCAATATAAAACTTCACTAAAATAATGTGTCAAGTTTAAAAACGTCTCCATAATTGGCGATTAAATTGGGTAGCATAATGACACACGTATCACAATACTCGTTTAAAAAAATAGAACTGTCAAGTGTCAATGTCATATCGCTTACTTGTCAAGCTAGCAACATCAGAATGAGACTCATGAAGATGAATAAACAGTTGGAGGTTGCATGTTGGAATATGGCCCGAGTATACGTTACTACGTTTGATGATATACGCAAGCTGGCTGGCAGCGGTTGGAAAAAACGAGCTTAAGACCGAGCTCAGTGGCGTGCTATGGATGAGGCCTATGTCCAGCTGTGGACAGAAACAGGCTGATGATGATGATACGTTACTATGAACTTGAATCATGTTTTAAATCTTTTCGCCACAATTTTAGTTTTGACTATAGACTTAATATATTGAACTCGACTGCAAACTAAGCCGCAAAACCAGCCCGCAAGTGACCGACCCTGAATGGAGTTTGTCCCATTGTATAGTAATATATTATATATATATATATATATATATATATATATATATATATATATAAATATATATATACACACACACATACCATACACATAGTATAGCTTAATATCTCACTAGCAGGTTATTAGACAAGGACACACATCCACCAAGGTGCCTTTCACTTTGACAGATGTTCTTGCGGTAAGTATAGGCGAGATAGAAACAAAAGTGGATATAATTAATTTGTCTTCACAATAATGTTCTACCGTGTAAAATCCATTTAAGTTGCAATGTTTTGCACACAAGAGATCTTGTCAGTCATTGTTTTATACGTCTATTATTACAAAAGAAAACAAAACATCGCTATCGCTACAAATGTAAATGCGGTATACACTAAATTTTATTAGGGTACTCACAATACAAATAAATAATTATCTACCTACAATAATTCAAAGTGAAAATAAAAAAAGGACAAGCTACCTTACATGATATCAACCCAGTCAGCGACAACAAGAAACACGATGAAATAAAATGCTTCTTCACTTCCTGGCAGCACGCCTCTGTCTGCTGGAGGCTACGATCCCCTTTTCCGTTGATGTGGCAGGTTTCGAAGCTTCCTTCGAGACCTCATCAAGATCCGCCTGGCAGACGATGCGGTGGCGGCTTCCATCGGAGCCCACGACGTAAACGTTTCCTTCCCGTGTCCAGCACTTGGAAACACCGAAACATTGGCGGGCTGCCATAAAAACTGAATGTCGTGTTTTGGTCAGAAACTCTGTGATGGTCGTTCCTGTCCCCTTCAAGTTCGTTTTGGCGGTCCAGATCTTGTCGCGAAGTGTGCAGTCCTTGAACTTACATAGAATGGGCCTGGGCTTACTATGGTTGCTCGCACGCCCCATTCTGTGGCATCTGCTTATGTCAGTGGCAGTGAATGAATCTTGCTTTAGCTGCTGCGTAACTGCTTTAACCACTACTGACACTGTATCTTCGTTTGAGCTCTCTGGCAAGCCATGTATCAGCAGAACTTTACGCCGGCCACGCATTTCCAGCTGATCAATGTCCCTGCTAAGACATTCAATCTGACTTTGAAGTGTTTTTAGTGACGACACAATAAATTGCTTAAATGAAGCAAACTCTGCTGCTAGTTCATCGTTATTGGATGTTGTTGGCTGCTGTAGTTTACCTTCAAAGGCCTCCATTCTCTTGTCAAACGTAGCCATCAGCTCATCCAGTGATAGCTTAAACTTGGCAGCATCCATTTCTTAGTTGATGCAGTGATTGTGCAAAAATGTGAAGTGCAGAAATTCTTGTTCAATGAGTGATTTAATGAAAGGATTTACACAGAAAGGCAGGTAGGGGGTGCTATAGTGTTATATTCTTCATTAATAATCGACTATTGTATAATAAAACTGTTAAACTTGAAAGAAGAGGTGAGCCAATCAAAATAGAAAGAGGAGTCAGGCAAGGAGATCCCCTGTCACCAAAACTTTTTATTGCTGTACTAGAAAATATATTCAAGAACCTGGACTGGACAAATCATGGGATTAATATCGATGGGTGTCGTCTGAGTCACCTTAGATTTGCAGACGATATTGTTTTATTTGCGGAGACAGCCAAAGAACTGAAAAATATGCTTTACTCATTAGAACAAGGAAGCACACAAGTTGGATTAGAAATGAACATTGAAAAGACTAAGATAATGACTAACCGCCACAACATACCCATCAACATAAAAGGAAATGACATAGAATATGTAAACTGCTACATCTATCTAGGCAAACAAATATCATTTACAACATCTAATAACGACGATGAAGTAGAAAGAAGAAAAAACATTACATGGAGAAAGTTTTGGTCACTAAAGGAAATTCTAAAGGGAAAATACAGTATGACGTTAAAGAAAATCGTAATGGATACTTGCCTGTTACCTAGTCTACTATATGGTTGTCAAACATGGACTTACACAAACAGAGTTAAACAGAAAATAAATACAACACAGAGAGCTATGGAAAGGAGCATTTTGAAAATTAAAAAGAAACACAAAATTAAAAACGTTATAATAAGACAGAAAACCAAAATTACAGATGCGCTTACACAAGCTTTAGGTTTGAAGTGGAGATGGGCTGGACACATCTCACGCTACTCTGATAATAGATGGACAAAATTAACTACACAATGGAAAGGTCCAATTTCAGGTAAAAGGAAAGTTGGAAGACCTAACAAACGGTGGGCTGACGATCTGGTACAAAGAGTAGGGAAAGACTGGATGAGTAAAAGTAAAGATAAAGAGCAATGGAAGGAGCTGGAGGAGGCCTTTACTCTTAACGAGATTCATATCTGTCAAAATAATAATTAACCACACTAACAAATATTTAAAGTTTAAGTTAATAAATTACTAACAACATTTGAAATGTAAACATTGTTAAAATATGAAATAAATAAGGCTTTATTATTATTATTATTATACTCTTTATTCAATTCACATCACGGGCTGCAAATCGCCCGGACCTTTGGAAGGCATTGACGGAGCCGAAGCCAACGTCAAGAGGCCCTTTACAATATTAAATTAAATAAAAATATGATTTGTGGATGGAGACATGAAAAACTATAAAAAGATGGTACTATAATTTATTATGGCTATGAATGTGTGCTGCTTGATGACTGTTTTCTGGTCTATGGGATGAGGTACGGCAGCCGCCAATTATGCCTCATTTCAAAATATTAAGGCGAGTGGTGACTAGCTATACACTGAATGGACCCCCCATAAAGGCGGACCGTTATGTCGGCGCCGAGGGGCAACATTGGCGTGGATAGCTAAGGGTGTTGAGAGGTGTGCTGCACTTTCACTAAACGCTACTAGCGGCTTTATGCCTTTAACACTTCCACCCTGGAGCTTTGGTCTTAGCTCTTGCGATTCCCACCACCGGCCGGCCGGTCAAGGCAAGCCGGGGGTCAGAGGGTCTCATTTAGCCCTCACGGGATAGGGGTCCGCGGTGTCGCCACTCACCGTCGGCTCGCCACAAAGCCGCCCCTGCGGGATTATTATTATTATTATTATTATTGTATAATAAATATATTTAAAATTGTAAAATAAATAGAGAGCACTGATTTTAAGGTGTTGTTACTTGACACCTACCCGCAAAAAAAAAAAAATTATCTAGGGATATAGGGATCTAGTTAGCTACGTTTTTATATCCATGATTTTACTGGTATCGAGCGTGAACGATAGTCCCATAACTACCCCTCCCTTAATATGACTCGATAAGCTGATTTTTTACCTATAAGTCCTTAGAATGCAGAAGCGAAAACGGCTGAATTTAGCCATGGACATAAAGTCCTACCCAGGGCATTACTTGATAATTATTTAAACATTTTTACAAATTACGCTCGTTCCGAAAATTAGGACCATTTTTTTTATTCATTAAGCCATATTATGATATGATATATTAGGAACTTATTTGTCAGGTTTTTGGAAACTTTTATACGGCGTCATATTTCAGATAATTATCAGAAATTTATTAGAAACCGGTGAAACTGTACGGAAGTAGGTACGGTGCATATTAGATGTAGAGCCACATCTCATACTTCCTTACAGTGCCTGTGAAAGATTAGTTTCCCAGAATCGTCCCGTCTAAAATAGACAATCAGTTATACCGAGACAAGATTCGACCGGTATCTTAACATACAAACTTGACCCTAGACGAATATATTAGACACTTGATCTTGCCCACGACTGCCATAGAATAACTAAGGCACCAGTAGAGTTTTGGAACTGTTCGCAGATTTACGTGGCACATGTTCCTTGAGATTTTTTAATGGGTAGACAATATAAATGTCAAAGCCAGGATAAATTCAAATAAGTAGGTATATATGACCGGAAGACGTCAACTCACCTAGAATTGAAGCCACTAAAACTACTTTTAAATAGTGTAGTTTAATGCGTCTATGTTTTTTTTATGGTTTAAGGTAACAGGACAAGCACGACGCTCGGCTGATGGTTAGTGATGACGTCTACCTATTACTGAAACAGCGACATGTAAAATTCTGGACTACCATAATTTTACATGACACTGCACTGCGCCTGTTACCTTGAGACTTAAAGATGTTGAGTCTCACATGCCCTGTAATTTCACTGGACACCTTGCCATTTCAACCGAAAAACATTCCTATTTCGCGGCTAAAAATGTATTGGCAAAATGGTGGTACCGCCCCAAGCGGACTAGCAGAAGTCCTACCACTACAGTATGTCATACTGTGAACATAGTTGCGTAGTTTATGTGTTTTATAAATGTCTAATCATGTTTTATATAGCCATCTTGTACCGTTCCTTCATGAACAAATAGTAGCTAATAACTTCACACGGGTTAGAAGGGAGACGCATGCGGTTTTTCGCGGGTATTTTTGGATCGGTTTTTGGACACCGAGTGTCGCTTGAAATAACGGTTTGACGCGGTTTGTTTTATTTTTCTTCTGTTATCTGAGCTAATTATCTAAAACTTTATCACGAACCGGTTAAACAGGCTCTTAATGGGTTTTCAACTTTAATGTCGTTATCATGCTATATTTATAGAAAACTGCATAAAATAAATATGATTTATCTTAACTACATCCACTGCATTTTTCCCACTGTGACAGTACTCTACTGTACGTAGGCAAGTGATGGCTTAATTCGATATAGGATTACTAAATAATAAATCAACAGAGGAACAACTTTGTGGCCAGGAAGTGTCTAATTCTACTCCCCTGACTCATAGCGGTGGTTTATGGGTTTGTTTTCAACTGGGTTAGAAGACTTCGTATTTGTTGTTTTAGACAAATAATAGTACTGAAATCTAGGTTGATTCCACGATATTATATTGCACTTATCCAACATTTGTTTAGGAATTCATTTTATATCTACATTTAAAGTTAAATTCTCACTACAGGTAGCAATCTGTATACACCTCGATAAAAAATCGTAGTAAGCGATTTTTTATTCACTTGATGTCATTATTAATATTCGTCGACAAAAATATACCATACCACAATATAGGCTGGTCCATAATATATGTCGATAAACATATTTTAAAAGAAAATCTAAAGAGCAGAGTTGAGAGGAATGGAATAAATGACGATAAGGAGGCAAAGCAATAAGCTACGGAGTCCCTCAAGGTTGCGTACTAGGCCAAAAACTGTTATTATTTTATAAGAACGACTGCTATCTCAATATACTGAGTTGCATTTTATTGATGAGATAAACACATGAAGGCTTTTAAATAAAAAATTATGTATGATCTCTTATATAGCCACTCAGCATCAGAACCCATAGAAACTGTAAAGTTTTAACAATTCAAAGGCATCAAGTCAAGCTGTCATTATTAGCCGCCCAGAAATCGTACCACCTATCGCAGCTTTGCCTTGCCTGGTACCCCGAACTCGCTCTGATTAAGTCAGCTGCTAATAAGCTGTCCACGAGAACCTATAATTACGATTTCAAATCAGGAAACGCTGATTTTCTTCGTATGCAAAATCTAGTGAGCTTTATCGCCGGAGCAAGTGATACCAAAATCAAATGATAGCAAGTTGTAGTTAACAATCGGCGGTGCTAGGTTAATATGGTCGGAGTGTATATCATTATGCGATGACGTTTGGGGGCCGAGTAGGCGGACGGGACCACACAGAGCCCTATGATGAGATCATGCTGTTATGCTGCTAATTAAGACGTTGGGTAAGCTAGTCTTAGCTTTGTTCGGTTAGGTTTGTAACTAACTATCACAAACTTTTTTATACAAGAGATTCAGAGATTTTTGTATGGTTTCCCTAATAAGACTTTTTAACGTCCATAATATAATTCCCACGAAGCTAAATTTATATACTTAATATAAAAATGTATCTTAAGCAAACATTGCATATTGGACAAGGAATCTCCTTGTAATTTCATCCATCCTGAGGACTTTTTAACCGACTTCACAAAAAAGGAGGAGGTTCTCAATTAGTCTGTATGTTTTTTTTTTTTTGTGTATGTTACGCGATTACTCCGTCAATTGTGAACGTATTCAAATGATTCTTTTTTTAATAGGTAGGGTACGTTTCCGAGGTGGTCCCATTTTAATTTTACCGAGATCTGATTAGTATCTCCAGAGATATGGAGATAAATACCTCAAACATAGGAGAATGTACTGATTTTAGATGAAAAGTCCCAAGAAGATTATACACAATGGAGGTTGCTATTGCATATACTTTAGAAGACTAAATAAAGACCGGCAAAGTCGAGTTGGACTCGCCCACCGAGGCTTCCGTACCAACGTTGGTTGGTACCAATTAGGCTAGACCTCTAAATTGTATGAGCGCCCATATAACTCAGAGGCCTACCTTGATTGCCGTTCACTATGTATGTATGGGGATAATAGTCAACATTTTTTAATTTTTTAGAATGTTTCCTTAATTTGTGCTATAAGACCTTGCTTCTTGCCAAATTTCATGAGTCAACGGGAAGTACCTTATAGGTTTTCGACCCAAAACCTATAGGGTACTTCCGGTTGACCTAGAATTGTCAATTTTGGCAAAAGCAGCACAAGTAACGGAAAAATTCCGAAAAATAAAAAAAGTTGAAAATTAAGGTAAATTTGGGTACTTACAAGTTTGCGCGAAAATCTAAATTTGCCCATATCTTTTTATCATGTTGACTCAGGACCTTGATTTTTATACACCTAATAATGACTATAGACTTCTGTATATGGTATAAATTTCAACTTGCTAAGTCCACCCGTTTCTGAGAAAATCGATGGTGACACACGGACAGACGGACAGACAGACAGACAGACAGACGGACAAGAAAGTGATCTTATAAGGGTTCCTTTTTTTACCTTTTGAGGTACGGAACCCTAAAAATATGACCTTGAATAATGTTTTTACATCTTTCTTCACGTTGATTTTAGTTTTTGACAGATATTTTTACGGTTACTGTGAGCGAGATAGAAACAAAGGTGGGGAGAATTAATTTGTCTTCACAGGAATGTTCTACCGGGCAAAGTCTTGTTAGGGTGCAAAGTTAGTTAATATTTTTTGATATGACATGACGTTTGGCGAAGATGGCGGTCATATCAGTCCCGCGACACTGCATTCATAATTTAATAACTCAGAATTATGAACTTACTTCGTACCAACCAACACTGCAAATAAAAAATTATAATCATAATACCACAGATTATATAATAGTTACTAAGTAAATAATACGTTCCGTTGTTAGGTTGGCTACACAGTGCTATCATAATTCGGGTAGGTATCAACAATGTAGGGAAGTGCCAACTCTTGTAACGTAGTAGTGATTCAGTAGTATCTGTCGGCCTGTCGGCCATATGGCGGCAATTAATGTTAATAATCGCAAATAATACTTGTTATTATCATTTTGGAATACATCTAGTCCGTGTTATATAAGTATTTGGAATTATTGTAATAAAATAGACAATTAATTATCGTGTCAGATGCTTTTATTGCACAGGGCCATTTTGGACATTGTCCTTTGATACCTTGATGACATCATTATGACTATATGTGAATATTTTCAATAGCGCGGCATTTAAAGTCAATTTTTTAGGGTTCCGAACACGAAGGGTACGAAATGAACACATTCTGAGACTTTGTTGTCCGTCCGTTGCCGTCCGTCCGTCCGTGTTTCTATATGTGCGCACTTTACAGATCTGTATCTTCTTAACCATAATAGGTACATACTTGAAATTTTCACAAAGTATATATCCGTCAGTGTATAACGGCCCAGACACGACATTTTATAGATGCATGTAATATAATTAAAACTTGTTTTGCACTAAAAAGGGTCAAATAAATTATTTTTCAAAAAAATAAAACCGACTTCATAACCACAAACAGGCACTCAAAAGCGAAAAATAAATTACTTAATATAATTCATATAAGCGCTACCCACTTATCTATTTGAAGTCGGTGCCAGCCAAGTCTAATAGGTAGTAGATAGATGCTACCTACATGTATCTACCTACTTACTACTGCTACTACTACATACATAGTATCTATCTACTATCCAATAGACTCAATGGCGCATCTTGGGAGAGGCCTACGTGCAGCAGTGGACTGATACAGGCTGATTATGATGATGATGATGATCCAATAGACTTGGCTGGCACCGACTTCAAATAGATAAGTGGGTAGCGCTTATAATAATTATATTAAGTAATTTATTTTTCGCTTTTGAGTGCCTGTTTGTGGTTATGAAGTCGGTTTTATTTTTTTTGAAAAATAATTTATATAGTACCTATAGCAGCGCCTTGCGGTTTCACCCACGTAGTTCTCGTACCCGTGAAAATACAGAGATAAAATATAGTCTACGTTACTCGCTCATAATAGAGCATTCCATTAGTGAAATAATTTTCAAAATAGATCCAGTAGTTTTTAGACTTTAGATAATATATGCTAGTGTTTGACTTCTATGTCACCAGTTGGTAAGTGACGATGTGGTCGAGGATGGTAGCACGCAAGGTCTCGCATGTAGATAGTTATTTGTGTAACTGGCATTGTTGTAACGCACGCACGACTTTTCATCACACTTGACGGTAGAAACTTTGAGTGACGATCAACCACAGCACCAAGAGTCGTGAATAAATGATAAAGAAAGAGTAGGAGACGAAACGGTTCTTATATCAACGTTTTTTGGGATGTAACGTTCGCACCAAATCTATTTTTTATAGGCTGGAGGGTAGATTTAAGAGTCCACACAGGTGGTAGGAGAATTACTCAATGTAGCAATTATTCAGCATAAGCGGCAATAGCCCAATGTATAAGGTGTCGGACTGGCGATCGTGAGGTCGTGAGTTCGATTTCCACCCATTGCACTATTGACGTGAATCTACTCCAGACACAAGCTTCTTTAGCTTAGTTGGGGGGTTTAACCAGAATACCTGACTAGTTACCAAAAAGGTAGTTTACTACTAACCACTATCAAGGAGATATCCTTAATCTTACAATATTCTGGCAGCACCGCCAGGTCCGAGTTAGACTATTCTAGGCAAAGTGTGTTTTACCATCCTCGACCACATCATAGCTTACCACGAAGCGAGATAGTAGCTAAACGCTACCCTATCAGATATAAAAAAAGATTATATTATTCGTTATATTTCCAACATCGTCATTATATTTTCACGCGAGTGATTACGCGGGCAGCAGCTTGTAAATTATACTACATTCCCTCACTAAGCAGGTTTTCCAGCATTTTAAAGCATGACTTTCTATTGGTTACCGAGCCTAGAGAACTAATGGCCTATTATTTCACTTGTCGTCTAACTAAAATGTTCTTTATCAAAAACTACTTTCTTTTTCAACTCTTAATTTAATGCTAGTTTAAATCTATGAGGTTCCTCTTGAATTTATTTAAAAAACTAAAAATTAAACACTTATGCAACTTTAAAATAAAAGAAGAAAATAACCTAAACTAACCTAACTTCGAAAAAAATTCAGTACCTATTTGGTATTATTAGTTTTACTATCAGTGTCCGCCTGGCCATCTACCACACTCAAGTTATAAAATCTGTCGCCAAACATCTGTGTTTCGGCAGCTATCTTTGAGAGCCAGCTCCCATTCTAAGCCTAGCGTGCTACCATTCTCAACAGTATCATCACTTACCAACAGATGAGTTGAGTGGTTAAACGCTAGCCTATACGATATAAAAAATCTTCTAGGCAAGCGTGACACATCGTCTGTTCTACTAGTAGCTCTGTGAGCTGTAGAGATCGCGAGGCCGTCTTTGCATAGCTAATAACTGAGTTTATACTTGGTATTTTCGAACGTTTTTCAAAATAGCTGAAACATTTTTTTTACGTATTCAAAAACAGAATCGACGAAAAAAATCCAGACAACTATCGAACATGCTCTTAAAATTTCACGAGAAATTGGTTGAAAAATGCTACCTGTAGAGGAGAATAGCCGGACATCCGCCGGACATAAGAAAAAGAAGCATCTATGTTCAAGCTGAAACGGAGACATTTCGCACGCGCTTAGGTCAATATTACTACTTAAAATCATCAAGTGAGAATCTGGTCAAACGCTTGACCATCATTAATAAAAAAAACAAAAGAACTGAAGAGCATAATAGAACAAGTTCAATAACCCCGGCAAAATGAAGGCTCGCTATCTATTCCAGAAGACAGGTGTCAGTCCTAACACCATCAACTGTATGTTACCATAACACAATGAATCAGTCACCCTTATACGAATCTAAATGAGCGTAGTTTTACGTCAGCGACCTTGGTTGGCCACTAATAAAAATTTTGGCGCGTTATAAATTTCAATCAATGGTAGCGGTTACTTAATGTTGTCAATGCAAATTAACTATGACTCTGAAGCACAATGAACTGGTCAGTGATGCGAATTTATGGGCAGATATGTCACGTGTGAAATGAATGAGGTAATAGTCACAATGTGATCAACACTGAGGACTGTAGGTAGAAATTAGTAGTGGGAACGCCAGTAACAAACAAGTGCGTAATTTTTTTTAACGTTCACAACAAATTTATTCAAGTATAGGACTGCACAGACATCAATACGTCAGATGCTAGCACGAGCATTGCACGAACAATTGTTTGGGCCAACAAACGTGTGGCCGACAGCGTCCGTTGTTGACTAGCAAATCTTAGTAATAAATATCTTCCGTTGTTGACAGCACAATTATATAATTGTGCTGTATTAAGATTTGCTAGTCAACAACGGAAGATATTTTTAATGATATAAATATTTATATCATTAAATATACCTAGGTATGAGCGAAATAACACTTACATTCATGATATCTTAACTTAAGCATTTAATTACGCTGGTTTAGGTAGTTTTTTTTACAGACATGCACTTGACCGCTATATCACCTGATGTTAAGTGAAATTATGTCTATTATATATTTAATAAGAAATTATGTCAATTTTATATTTACAAAGTAATCGTGCTTGTCTGGCATAGAAAGGCGGTAAACGGGCGGACGGAAACGAGGCGTTGGACAAATTACTGTCAGTCCAATTAACAGAGCGCAACTATACCAATCAGTCTTTCAAACTTGCTGGCCCCAAAATCATGCCCAAACTCGTCAAACCGACTGGCGAGATGTCTTTTTCTGGTAAATGGTTCGAGTCACGGCCGAAGCCATCGATCACCCATGAATCACATGTAGGGAAGATGAAGGCCTAAGTCTATGGACTCAGGAAGGCAACAATTACCTTCCAATTGCTGACAATGATCCCCAAGTGGTTTTAGTCTGAGACACGAGTCTGTGACATCTTCAAATCAAAACGGTAACACAATCTAAAATTAATATCCTACTAATATTATAAAGGCGAAAGTTGTGTATGCATGTTTGTTACTTCTTCACACTAGAACAACTTAACCAATTGAGCTGAAATTTGGTATGTAGATAGCCTAAACTGGACCCTGGATTAACACATAGGGTACTTTTATCCCGATATTCCCACGGGAACGATATCTACGCGGGTAAAAAACCGCGGGGCACAGCTAGTCAATCAATAAAGGCAATCGTAAATCAACATACAATACAACCCACAAGGTCATTATGTCACAGTTCAAGACAACTGAAATAAAAAAAAATTGTGGTGAACCATGATATTACACATACTATCATACATACAGTAATATCTCAGTGAGATAGACCGTAAACACACTTTATGTCACAGTTTATGGCACGTTACGCCAACTAGCGCGCATGTAAATAAACCATCCATGGAAGTGTTCGACGGCATCGCATTATACATCAGTATAATGTGACAGTTTAATAAAACCAGTTCGGCAAACGCGGTTTTAAGAGACATGGAAGTTGTCTATCATTCTGTATTTATAGGCTTTGAACCAGCGGGTTACTGGTACAAAGGGCTTTATGTCTTAACGTCTCGAGGTGTCTAATGAGATGACATTGAGACAAACTACTCGTAAACATTCCTGAAATATTTCAACTGGACGCCTCCTGCGGTGGCGGTCACGGTTTTAAAAAATACATATTCTATGTTTTTAAGACTAGGTTGAGTGATGATATTCGTAATTGGCTGGCAAGAGCTGGATGAGAGCAGCCGATGATCGTGCTCAGTGGCGTACAATTAGAGAGGCCTATGTCCAGCAGTGGACTAGTATAGGCTGATGATAATTACGATAATTGTTAACTTTAAACTTTCGCGATAGGAACACAAAGTTAAATATTAAAATACGGGACTTATGTACTATTTACATTACTGGTTCAAAGTTAATGTTTTAAGCGCGATAAGTCCCGTATTTTAATATTTATAATAATAATGATGATGGTGTTTCTAAGTTAATAAAGTCAATATTGATGCTATTCTCATACAATACAATACAAAAACTCTTTATTGATTACCAATAAACAAATTGTACAAAAACAAAACATGGCAACACAATCGGCGGTCTTATCGCTTGAAGCAATTTCCTCCAGACAACCTTGGCATGAAAAAAAAAATAAACAAAACATGGCGGTAGCTTACAATTTATAACAAATACTAATAATACATGTAACATAGTACATATGTACATGTAATAATAAAAATAAATAAATAAATAAAAATATTACACTTTAGATACAAAATATTATATATACAATATAATAATATAATATACTTATACATACACATACATACAACCTATATATTAGATCAAACTATAATGTAATAATATTACAGTAGTGTGGTAGTTTTAGCTCTGTTCCGACAAATAATGTGATTTAACCATAGATTTAAAGGTAGCCAGTGATGTGGCACGCCTTATTTCTACAGGTAGCGCGTTCCAACAAATGAACCGCTTGCACTGTGAAAGATTTTTCGACGTGCGAAGAATGGACAGCATTCAGCTTTTTCCGAAATTCTGATATGTGGTCATACATGCGCAAACCAAATATGAACCGGATACAAAAGTTTTGCAGTCTTTCGAGTTTGCTAAGCTGTTCTTCGGTTAAGTCCAAATAGCAGGTGTCAGTATAATCAAGTATGGGTAGCAGAAGTGATTGTGCAAGCGCAGTTTTGGTGGTTATCGGGAGAAGATTACGTAAATGACGTAGTGAACTCGCGGATGCAAAAATCTTTCGACTTACCCCAGCTATTTGTGGTATCCAAGAGAGAGTACGATCAAAAATTACTCCTAGGTTTTTCACAGTATCACTGATTGGAATGTGTGTGCCGTCTAATATTACCTGTGGTAGGCGGAACCAGTCAATCTTAGATATCATCCTGGAACCGCCGATAACTATCACCTGAGTTTTTAGAGGATTAAAACCTATACCATAGCATTTGCTCCAGCTGTGAATTGATTGTATGTCTGAGTTGGTCTGAGTAATTGCATGTGATAATTGAGCGAGAGGGACCGTCTGTAAATTTGAAGATCATCTGCATACAATACAATACAATTCAATAACTCTTTATTGACACCAATTTGCACAAAAAAGAAGAAACAAATATTTGCACTAAGTATATTACTGGTGCAATGGGCGGTCTTATCGCTAAAAGCGATGTCGTCCAGACAACCTTAGGATGGAAATGATATTGATTATGATGAGCATCTCATGCTCTTAGCTCTTACTGTTAAAATAAACACGACACTCAGCAATCGTTTGGACTAAAATGTAGCCAAGACGGAGCACGCTTGCTTAATGTACCTATTCTACTATTACTAACAAACAGATTTGAAAGCTCCCTAGCTTTTTGTTGCATGAAAAATTAAAAAAAAATATTGGCTTTAACTGCAATTCTTAGCGGTGCTTACTTTTTTAGACTTTAAGCCAGATTGTTTTGAAAAGACACTTAAGTATAAAAGCAACTGAAAACTATATTTTTTTAATATGGCTTTCATTTTATTCGCTAATCTATATATATAAAAGAAAGTCGTGTTAGTTCCTACACTTAAAACTCAAGAACGGCTGGGCAAATTTTTATGATTTTTATATTTTTGGAATTGTCTTTGTCAGTAATAGGATAATAAGTATTAACCACTCAGGGATCGCTGACCCACCGGTGGGTCAAGAACAATTACAAGCAATTCCGTCAAGCTTCACGGACCCACCGGTGGGTCAGCTTAGCCAACTTTTTTTTTCTATATTTACAGCGCATAATATTAGAAATTGTAACCATTTTTTGGTCTTAAACGCTTGATGAAGAAATATTCTATTTATAAAATACCATTTTGAACTATATTTTATTCTTCCCCGCACCATGAAAACTACTTAATGAATACGCCTTAGGTCGACCATAGACGCCATTGACGCTTGGAATGCTGACGCTAGATTGTGTTTTGAAATGTTATTTTCTGTTGGTTTATTTTAGTTTTTAGTATATATCTAGTGTAAATTCTATTCATTTGTGTTTTGTGAATCCATCTTAGCTATTGAATTCTAGAAATATCATCGTATTTGTGTGATCGTCGGGTTTTCTACCAAGTGGCGGTTTTCCCGCTATTTCGAGTTTCTGTGTTGAATAAAAAGTGAAATTAGTGAAAATAATGAATGAAATAAGCATTTCGAATATCATTGCAAATAAGTAGACGAATCACTAAATCAATTCAAGAAATCAATTCAGGATGGTATGAGTCATGCTGACGAATGTTTATACAATCGTAAAAAACGTAAGTACCTACTTAGACCCTTTCAAGTGGGTCGGGTTTCGAGCTCGGTTTTTATAAACATTTACGCAATAGGATACCGAATTCTTTGTGTATAGTGGTAGCTGGGTTCTAGAACTTTGATTTGCGTATTGTATTTTTAATATTTCGGTTTTGAGTATCTCATATTCAGGCAAAGATCCAAGATATACATTTCAGGGGTTTTGAGGTGTAAATAAAAAATAACTAAACTAAATATAAACTTTATTTTTATACAACAATGAAGTAAATCTATTACAAAATAAAGCACAGTTTACAGAATAAGAAAATATGGTGTGATTAGTTTTGCATGCGAAGAATTACGCGACGCGACGTTCGCGCCATTCCGCTACTGCACACATTTTCAAAGTGGATTAATTTTTTTTTTGTTTTAAATTCCCGATCCCTGTGTGGTTAAAGAAAAGGAATAATTGACCTAAAAAAATTGTATAAGAAAAAATATTTTGCCAAAATGTTTCTGGGTTTCAAAACTGCCAATCATTTGATGTTCAATTGTTTATCCTGCCGTATTTTTTGGTATAATTATGGCTCCACACGATTAGTGTATTTAGCCAGTGTCAAGTATAAAAATTCTTCCCATGTGTGGATAGCATTACAATATTCGGATTATCGCGTTTTTTTTTTGGTATAATTATGGCTCCACACGATTAGTGTATTTAGCCCGTGTCAAGTAGTAAGTCAAGTAAAAATTCTTCAAGTTTTTGTGAATTCAAGTCACGAAGATTTTAAAAATGTTAAATATTGTCAGTAATGATAATTGTTTGACATATATATTGATTGTCAAATATGCGGACGTTCAGAAATGTAAGCTTACAAGCAACTTAAAAAAGTTTATATTTCCATAAACTATTTTTACCAATTTTTATTCTATATCTGCATTGCCATAATACATCAATAAACTTAATATCTCTTTTGTATTCATTTATTATGTTCATAAAAGCCTAAAACAAGTTCATCTAAAAGGTAACACGACATTCATTGTCTGTTAGGTGGTACGAAGTTCGCCGAGTCAGCTAGTTATTAATATATGTAACCCATAAAGTAATGCCGGTCATACCACCTCGATCTAAATCTAACGTATGGGTATCTGAGACCAGCCGCCACCCAAAAACATTCATTGAACAAATTGATAATGTATACGAGACTGATGTAGGGTTGTCAAAAGTTGTTAACGCAAGCAAGCCTGGAGAAGAGTTTAACAGTTTATTCATAAAAATACTTATTAAATTTTATTAAAATTGTATTTATAATTTGGTCAAACAGACAAAAAGCTGCGACAATGAGATAAAATTTAAAACTTTAAAACTAAAATAATAAGGTGACAGAATAATGATGATGAAAAAGACTACCAAAAAGGTGACACTTACACAATAAAGGTAGTTACGGAATTCTTGCTTGAAAATTACGTTTTTTAGGGTTCCGTACCTCAAAAGGTAAAAAAAGGAACCCTTATAAGATCACTTTCTTGTCTGTCTGTCTGTCTGTCCGTCTGTCCGTATGTCACCACTGATTTTCTCAGGAACGGGTGGACCTAGCAAGTTGAAATTTACACCTGATACTGAGGTCTATAGTCCCTATTGGGTGTATAAAAATCAAGGTCTTGTGTCAACACAATAAAAAGATATGGGCAAATTTAGATTTTCGCAAAAACTTGTAAGTACCAAAACGTACCTTAATTTTCAACTTTTTTTATTTTTCGTAATTTTTCCTTTACTTATGCTCTAAGATCTTGCTTATAACCAAAATTGTCAATTTTTAAAGTTGTAAAATTAAAGGGTATCCCCATACATACATAGTTTGCGCCAATTAAGGTAGACCTCTGAGTTATATGAGCGCTGATACAATTTAGAGGTCTAGCTTAATTGGTTGGTACGGAAGCCTCGGTGGGCAAGTTCAACTCAACTTAGCAGGTTTTATTTTAATCTAAAAAGTATTTGCAGCCAATAATATACATATTTAACTCGAACGCCCACAGTCAAGACTTCTTGAAAGAAAAATTGAGAGAAAAGTAGAGTCTGAGCGAGAGGTTGTTTCTTACAGGCAAAATGTTATGAATTTAGCCTAAAATCATAATGGCAAAAACATAATTTCTATTCTTTCATATGCATAAAGGAATCATAAATAATAAACTCGTAAAGGATGCCTTGCTTCAGCGCGCAGCAGATATATAAACTTTTTTATTTTATTTGGGACAACCCTACAGTAGAGCGACGCACGCAAATCATAATCATACGAAATTAGTTCCATGGTTCTCATTAACGAAATGCTGTACCGCCCCAGGATAAACGCTTCATTTAAATTCGCCCATTATGTTTTTGTAAGTTTTCAAATTGTATCAAACTACTGAGAAGTAAAAAAAAGATATTAGTAACAGCTATTGTTGCCATTGTTTTAGAATGGCAACCGTTCTGTTCTTTAACCTATGCTTTTACGAAGCCTATTATATTATTTCTACCTATTGCTTTTTTTATTACATCGTATTTGTAACATTAACGTTTTATCTACTCAAGACCTAGATTTCGAGGAATTGCGTCGCTTTTTATCAGGAGAAGTGACCATAGTAACGAGTTATTTTATATGATACTTATGATATACATACATAGTACATAATTTGCTTTTGTACTTTAGATATTTGAAGTGTGCCTGTGTCTATTATTCACACAGATACAGCAAATGTTGCAAACTTGTCAATATAGCTTTCCTGAACCTACTATTTTTTATCAGAATTTAAGATTCCAGATCATCTAAATCAAAACTTACGTATTACTGGTATTACCAAGAGCATGTCCGATCACTTCAGAAATAAACTTACCTGCAAACAACAAAAAAAAGAAAATTAATAACTCATTTAACATGCTTAAATTAGGACATCAAATGCATGAAAAAAATAACAAGATATTATAACCAGTTAACTAGTGAAGTGGCCAGTCAACTATCAATTTTCACTGATAAAGTCATCATGTCTCAAATTAGGGGACCACAAAATCAGTGCCTGCAATAATTATGCTAAGCAGGCGCACTGAACAAACAACGAATAATCAGGTTCACAAAAAACTTTATAATGATAAGGTAGGACCACCTGTTATTTCTAGGGATGCAAGCAATCTGAATTCAAGTGGGTGTCAAATCCGCCAATTTTAATATAAAGTACGCAGATATTAAAATACGCCGTAAATGAATTGCAAAAACTATGTTACCTCTTTATAATCAAACTACTGAAACATAGGCTCGAAGATGACATTTTACATAATGTTAGTCTTTAAAACCGTAAAGGAAATACGATATTTTTAACTAATGTCGATAAAGCCTCGGGGCACAGTCGTTTGAAAGCCAATAGCCACGCGACACATCATCGTCCACGTCATCACTTAAAATCTGATGAGATAGAGGTCAAGCGCTACCCATTTCCGCATAAAAGGCAGAAATAAAAATCCAACAGAATTTATACATATTAAGCATTAAGTTTTTTTTTCTTTGTAAAATAATTTTATTTCATCATCATCATCATTATCAGCCAATTTCCGTCCACTGCTGGACATAGGCCTCTCCCATGGCATGCCACTGAGCTCGATCTTCAGCTATTCGTTTCCAACCGCTGCCAGCCAGCTTGCGTATATCATCGCTCCATCTAGTTGGAGGGCGTCCCACACTACGTTTGCCGAGCCGTGGTCTCCACTCTAGAACTCGTTTACCCCAACGGTTATCGGTTCTGCGACAGATGTGACCGGCCCACTGCCAT
The DNA here is from genome assembly GCA_954871355.1 of Cabera pusaria. Lineage (NCBI taxonomy): Eukaryota > Metazoa > Arthropoda > Insecta > Lepidoptera > Geometridae > Cabera > Cabera pusaria. Next base: position 19,151,021 of record OX940905.1, read on the forward strand.
TTCAGCTTGCTAATCCTCTGAGCTATATCGATTACTTTGGTTCTCTGACGGATGACTTCGTTTCGAATTCGATCCTTCAGAGAAACTCCGAGCATAGCCCTCTCCATAGCTCGCTGAGTGACTTTGAATTGGTGAACTAGTCGCACTGTCAGTGTCCACGTCTCGGCTCCGTAGGTAATAACAGGAAGGACGCACTCGTTAAAGACTTTCGTCTTCAGGCTTTGTGGTATGGGCGATGTAAAGACTCGACGAAGTTTTCCGAATGCTGCCCATCCAAGCTGTATCCTTCTGCGAGCTTCCTTCTCGAAATTGTTTCTGCCCAATTGCAAGATTTGCCCAAGGTAGACATATTCGTCAACAACTTCGAGAGGGACTCCATTTAAGGCAATCGGTTCCGGAATAACATGTTCGTTGAACATGATCTTGGTCTTATCCAAGTTCATCCGGAGACCGATGCGCGCAGAAGAATCAGCGAGGGTGGTCAGCATGTATTGCAGGTCCTGCACGGTTTCAGCCATGATGACGATGTCGTCCGCAAATCTCAAGTGTGAGAGGTAATTGCCATTGACATTTATGCCCCGTCCTTTCCAGTTCAGCGTTTTGAACATATCCTCTAGAGCGTTTGTGAATAATTTGGGGGAAATAACGTCTCCTTGTCTAACTCCTCGATGTAAGTGGATATGTTCAGTCTGCTGATTTTGTACTTGGACGGTCATAGTTGCGGTGTCATATAGACCTCTCAACACTTGGACGTATCGCCAATCGACTTGGCACCGTTGCAGAGACTCCAGAACAGACCAGGTTTCAATGGAGTCAAAGGCTTTCTCATAGTCCACAAACGCTAAGCACAGGGGCTGGTTATACTCTTCAGTCTTCTGTATAACCTGCCGCACTGTGTGGATGTGGTCTATGGTGCCGTATCCTCCTCGAAACCCAGCCTGCTCGGGGGGTTGAAATTCGTCGAGCCTACGCGCGAGACGATTTGTGATGACTCTAGAAAACAACTTATAGACATGGCTTAAGAGCGAGATAGGTCGATAGTTCTTCAAAAGGGTTTTGTCTCCCTTTTTGAAGAACATAACAACCACACTCTTACTCCATGTCTTCGGAGTTCTCCCCGAAAAGAGGACGGAATTGAAAATACGCTGAAGCTGTAGTAGCGTAGGAGTTCCACCGGCTTTTAAGAGCTCCGTTGTAATTCCATCCTCTCCGGGGGCTTTTACGTTTTTAAGCTGCCTGAGAGCCATCACAATTTCATCTAGGCTGATTTCTGGCAAATCTTCGGTGTAGTGGCGGGTCAGAGTGGCTCTAGGATCCTCGATGCCGGGTTGGGGAAGGGACGCTTGTGAGGTGTATAATTGGCTGTAGAAGTCTTTTAATTTTATTTAAACAACTTAAAAAAAATTACCTAATGACAATATCAAAATTATATAAACTACAATAATAATATCTATACTACAAATAAAAGACAGAACCTAGGTCGCTACGAGGGTCATTCAATAAATACTTAGCCTACAAAAAGTAAACGAAAATTTTGGAAAAGTGGCAATTTATTTTTCAACATAGTCTCCTTTTAGTTCGATACACTTAGCCCAGCGATGCTCCAACTTTTTTAACCCGTCCGAAAAATAGTTTTTGTCAAACTCTGCAAAATAGGCCTCCGTGGCGGCGATGACCTCCTCATTTGATCCATATCTATTCCCGGCGAGAGATTTTTTCAGATTCGGAAACAGAAAGAAGTCACAAGGGGCCAAATCTGGAGAATACGGTGGATGGGGCAGCAATTCGTAGCGTAATTCGACCAATTTGGCCATGGCAACGGCAGACGTGTGAACCGGTGCGTTGTCGTGGTGAAACAGCACTTTTTTCTTAGTCAGATGGGGTAGTTTTTTCTTTAATTCGGCGTCGAATCGGCCCAATAAATCGGCATAGTAAAGCCCTGTAATTGTTTTACCCTTCTCGAGGTAATTGATGTAGATCACACCTTGTGAATCCCAGAAAACGGTGGCCATAACTTATCCGGCCGATTTTACAGTTTTCGCCTTCTTTGGAGCACGTTCCCCGGTCTGGATCCATTGTTTTGATTGCTCCTTGGTCTCTGGTGTGTACCAGTGGATCCAGGTTTCATCGACGGTCACAAAACGACGCAAAAACTCCGCTGGATTCCGCTTAAACAGCGCCAAACACGTCTCCGATGTGGTCTCACGGTTGCACTTGTTTTCCGGTGTGAGTAAACGCGGCACCCATCGCGCCGACAGCTTTCTCATGCCGAGTTCCAGTGAAGAATATGATGCACTATTCTTTCTGAAATGCCTACAGTCTCAGCTAGCTCCCGAACCTTCAATCGGCGATCTGCCAATACGAGATCATGGATTTTTTAAATTTTTCCTCCGTAGCAGCTGTTTTCGGTGCACCTGGACGTGGTTCATCAAAAACCGACGTACGGCCACGTGCAAACTCGTTGAACCAATTCTTGACGGTGGCCATCGATGGAGAAGAGTCACCGTACACAGCATCCAAGCGCTCTTTGATTTCGATGCGCGTTTTCCCTTCCAAAAAAAGGAATTGAATCACCGAACGATATTGCTCTTTTTCCATTTTTGTAAAACCGATCGATACGTTCGCTTCCATAAGTTGTCAAAATAAAACAAATGAAGGGATTGGAATGAAAATTTGAAAAAAGAATTAAAAAAGAATGTGCTACACTGTGGTAAAACTCTTTTGAAACTACAGCGCCCTCTGGCGATGAGGCTAGGTACTTATTGAATGCACCTCGTACCTACCGGTAATGTTCCCAAAAAGCTAGCGACGTTATCTCGTTGTATAGCTAGGCTAATACGTTGGCCGAGGTAAGCTCCAGCTCTTTGGTCACGGGTGATGTCAATTAGGCGTCTGAACAATTCCTTAACAAAACTTCGGGTATACATATTTACCTACAATAAAAATAATAAAGCCTTTTATTTCCATTACAAAATATATTTTCAGTATAAATCTATGTTAGTGTTTTTTACTTAATTTCTAGGTTTTGTTAGTATAATCGGTAAGATGAGGGACTTGGACCCCTCCTTGGGTGAAAACCTCCTCCATGTCATCCGGTTAGCGACTGTTTTTTTAAATGTATTTATTTACTTAAATAATAATTATTATTAATTATTATTTTATATTTACCTATATTACACAATAATTCGATTGGTCTATTATATATTACAGTTCCCTTTTAATTAATGTTTTCGCATAAAAATACTTAAATACCCATATCATACATTGTCCGGTACTTAAATCTCCAAAACAAAATTATCTAGTTAAAGATAACAATATAGTAAAAACGATATTAATCCTTTAACAAATTTATTGGTTTTTATCATCGGCCAAAACCAAAAACGTCACATCTCTAGTAATTTTAGTAGAAGCCCATTAACTTAATGGTCAAATTAACATAATATCTCTTTTGAAGCATTACTCTTATCCGCACGATTTGATATTTACGCCAGAGTTTTTTTAATGAATTTTAAAGTAAATATTGGCCGAGATCTTGTTTGTGAATAAGTAAGTGCAAATATTGGAGGTGTGGCGTATAGTATTGAAATCCAATTAGCATATGTATGATACGCAATCCACTGTACAATACGCCTTAGTAGTAGGGCGTGCTATTACTCATAAAGAACAAATATATTTAGTAGAGTTCTAAGCAAATGTAAGTTAAGCTTATTAGCCATTTACCTTATGTCTTCTTACCGCTATTTAAAAGAGAATTCGTACTTCGTTTGGTATTAAATAATACAATAGCGATGTTGCACAAGTACACTACCCAAGAACCCACCAAGGGATCTTTGTCGTCTCCTTTCTCGACATCTGCATCTACTGTCGTCAACTAAACACCTTTACTAGAATAGTAACAACTTTATAAGTTTTTAAGTTTTCATGGTCACTGACACTATTATTAATATTGTTTTCGGGATATTTACCATGTTTTTCTTTTGAGTTGAGTTTCCAATATTTCGGTGCTGTTACAAGCGCCATGTTCACGGACGAACTGAAGATTGCGGGTGAAGAGGGTATCACGAGCAAACAAAGCGATCTACCCGCTTTTTTCTCGTTTCGGTCGTTCGGTGCCCCTACCATTTGTTACCGATGAAACTCGTTTACGACACACAAAACTCACAGTATCTTCACACTTCTTGTTGTGGACTACAAATTTTGTATGAGGCTGACACAGACCTACCACTAGACGCCAGTAACTGTAACAGCACCGAAATATCGGAAACTCAAATCAAAAGAAAAACATGGTAAATATCCCGAAAACAATATTAATAATAGTAACAACTTTTATTATAAGACTTTATTTTAGAGTCTGTCATGTTTACTTTTAAAATATATTGTAATAACGAAACACTTCAACAAGATCTCACTAGAAAGAGAGCGATGATGTGATCCAGCACTGTAGCACTGAGATAAAATGCTGGCCAAAGCGAGTAGTGACTCTATTCCAATCCACATAAAGTAAAGAATTCAACGATAGCTGATACATTATAATAAACTTAAATCAATAAAAGCTTAGGTAGACTAACTTTTAAATTGTTAACATAGTACGCATTTAGTGTATTTTGAAGTAATATATAGATATCTACAAGTCTCTACGTTTCATTTCTCCATAGTTAAACCAAGCTTAGAATAAAGCTATTCTAAGAAACTTTTCGAACTAAAGAGTGCTAGTTAGAAAGGCCCGCTTTGTTACTATCTCGGACCGTTTTAACGCTAAACGCTACAATAAAGAAACTCTACAGACTGGGAGCTTGTTCTTCGACAAGAGGAACAATTAAATTTGCGAGAATCCAACCGTTAAAGTTCATAAATCCAATTACCTACAACAAACGGACGGACAAAGATATCGAACACTAAACGACACCGTAAACATGCTTCCTTAGTATACAAACAGCAAAATCAGTAGGAGATGTCTTAGAATTTACATATTTTCAACCGACTTCCAAAAAAGGCGAAGGTTCTCAATTCGTCTGTAAGTTTTTTTGTATGTATGTTACGCGATTACTCCGTCAATTGTGAACCGATTCGAATGATTCTTTTTTTATTTGGTAGGGTACATTTCCAATATTGTAATTTCATCCAGATCTAATAAGCATCTCTAGAGATATGACGATAAACGTCTCAAACTTGCTACTGAAACTGACTCGCGGGGCAAGTCGGCTCTAAACCATAGAAAAGATAATAATACTACGTATCTAAACGCAAAAATCAAACAATATTTACGAAGTATTCAAAAGCCCCTAGAATAATGTGTAAATTATTCAACTCGTATTATTTAGTTGGCAAACTGCTTATACTGCATCGGATAAATCAACATCAACTAGCGACATTCGCAATAAATATAATACTCATGCAACATTAATGAACAATTATTCAAATTACCATTTTAAAAGTTAAATTATTGGTTGCAATTAAATTATTAACATAACAAACGGGGTGGGAGGTATGAGGACAAAAATACATTTGTTTTGAAAGTTAAGATCAATGACGGTTTTCAATCAGGTATGAACTACAATAGTCCAGTTAAGGCAGGATATGTAGAGTGGTAACTAAGCGATTTCTTTAGAAACTAGTTTATGGTACTTACGATGTAAAAATACCAAAAGTCTTGACGTTTAAGCGGTGAGCCGAAGGGAAAAAAGGCCCCAAATTTCTGGTTTCCCATTATATGTCGAAAATGTTGGTCACAAGGGAACATTTTCCATCAATGCATGGAAGTTAATAAAATCATCTTAAATTTTTATCCTATTTGATTTTTTGCAAATTAGCCGAGCTCAGAAAACGTTATTTTTTTTTAAAATAATTTTAATATGGGTACAGACCCTGCCAAGGGCAGGAAATCATAGAACAGGTGTGACGATACAACTGAGAAAGTCAGCTGACATCAATTTGACATGGAACATGGGGCAGCTCAATCTCGAGCCATTGCTTCACTTAGTGGTTAGGTGCGTACTCTTTTGGAGAAAAGGAGCAAGACAGCAATGAGACGAGGCTAAAAAACTGACTTTAGCATAATTCACAATTATCCTTTAATGTAACATATTGATAATATCATTGCACAACTCTTCATTTCTATAGAAACCTCGCAATTCTAGCAAGAGGATGCAAACCAGTAATTGTGTAGTTCGCTATCGAACAAGTTGTTTCTGACCAACTAATTATTATTTCATCCAGATTTGTGCAGAGCATGAGCTTTTATAAATATTAGAAATAAACCCTAAGTCTAGTTAAATAAGGACGAGAGTAGCTTGGAAAATATTGTGATAGAATTTAAATATGGTAATGATAGTGATGAAATATCAGTGTTTGTAATCTTATGAGTGACAGGAGCATCGGCTAATGAATTATCCCGACCAACACTTGTAAACATGTATTTTGTCGCAATGACAGCATATTTAACAGAGATGCCAGTGAAATTAGACGGCACAACAAATACAATGTTCACGCAATGTTGTTTAGTGGTGTAGACCGTCATTTTATAAGTCGCATAGTAACATGAAATAGTTTTTTTCAAGGTCAGTATCCAGTGAATTTACAGGTCATGTCAGACAACATCCAAATTTCTCAGGGTACTCAGGGTACGTAGTTATCTTTTCTATGCTCAGGGTAAGGGTGCAGTTACGCTCGAAATTCTGATAATCCAGAATAATGATAGTCACAAGTATGTACTATCGAGGGACAATAGTCCAATAGCACCTCAATGTTCATAGTAGCCTGCACGATATTTCTGTCGAATGTTCCAACGCAAACAATAACACGTAAGAACGGCATAGATGGCATGCTTAGCCAGACCACAGATGAATAAAAAGGTGAAACGTAGCGTCAGATACATTTGGTAAACATCAAATAGAGATAACAATATTCCACTGTATACTCTTTTTCTTTTTGTTGAGCTAACATAACACCGAGTAAGCTACGCAACAAGTAACGGATGCTTAAATTCGGATGAGTTATTAATAGCATCTTGGTCGAGTGGTCGATAGCCCACCTAGGACTGTTAAGTAAGCAGAGGAGGCCCCGAGTTCGATTCTCTATCCACTGCATGATTTTGTTTTAATTTTGAGGGCCCGGTGGCGTAATCGGGATTTGATGCCAGAGGTACCGAGTTCAAACCGCCGTGCACCAATGGATTTTTCTATAAAAAAATTATGTGCGCTTTTCACAGTGGCCCTCCGGTGGCTACCACCCTCAAGTTAGAAAATCTGTCGTCAAACATCTAATGTGTTCCGGCAGCTATCCTTGAGAGCCAGTTCCCATTCTAGGCCTAGCGTACTTACCATCTTCGACCGCATCATCACTTACCAACAGGTGAGATAGTGGTCAAACGTTAGCCTATAAAATATATAAAAAATATATAAAATATAAAAAATTATCAATTATTAATAGCTTGTATTATTATAGTCACAAGTATGTACCTCATCAATTTTAGGCAAACGTCATCGCTAACTACCAGGCGTCTCGTTTGTCCTGAAACCTAATATTATGAAACATCTTAATAAATGATGGCCAAAATACAGTTTCGGCGTCGCGAAATACAATAAATCTAGGGTACTGAAAATAAGAGCCTCTTTTTCATATCAGGCTTGCTACTTGCTATATACTTTTTTTATATATATGATGGGCTAGGATTTCACCACTATCTCACCTAGTGGTAAGCGGTGATGTAGATGAGGATGGAAAACACGCTATGCCTATGGACTATCGACTTCTACCAGTTTCGAAGCTAAAGGCACTCTAATAGCCATCTACTTCAAAATCAATAATCGCGACCATTTAGCGAACCCTATCATCTCATCTCTGCTTCAGCGTTCTTAGAACAAACAGAACGGCCACTTGTTACTGTTCCGACAAAGGCTGCTCCATCAATAATTCAAGAAGCCAATTTAAACGTTACGATCCGACACGCGACGTTTAACAATGTCGACGGTATTGTCATCTACAACCCCTATTCAGTTTTGTTAGATGAGAAACGTAGACTCATTAAATCTGATGTTGGGACGTTTAATAGAGTAATTAAGTACAAGTGATAGAAAATACAATAAGGATTTTAATAACACTGAAGTTTATATTGCTGAAAAAAACTAGGTAGATCTAATCTAACCGTAAATTAACGAAAAATGATAAAAAAAATGGCATAGGCTAATTATGAGACTAAAATAAGCAAACTAGATAGACATTATTATTGGAAGTAAAAAACAAACTGTTGGAACTACACATATTATTTTAAGACCTTTTGTATACACAACTATTAAACTTATTAAATAATTCATTTTATTTTAGTATTCTAAACCCAGAAGTATCGATATAGCAGTTCATATTTGAGAGACTTAGATTAGAAGTAATCTCATCATTATAAATAACAAGTTAACAGAAATTTTACATAACAGTGTAAAACTAAAGTGCCTTAACCAAAAATAATCAATTTGATGAGTTAATAAATCAATCAAATTCACCCATTGGGGCATGAATTTCAACCTTAAATGTCAAGCTACCAAATTACTGGTAATGCCAGGAAAATTCCGTAAACATGGCGGCACCGCACATCTTATTAATTAAACACGGCACCCTAAACTCTTAAAAGGATTGAGCGCTTTTGTATTCGATCGTCTAAGTTCCATTGTGAGGGGTATCACGATTCTCATAAATAAATTAGACGTTGTCGCCCATCTTTTTGCTCATGGGACAGGACGCTTAGGGAATGTCAACGCCGATTCACTAATTCATTTCGGCAAGCGGCTTGTTCTAAGCTCACGACACGATGCAAAATTTTGGACGTTTTCAGATGCGACGTACTTATAAATCAATTTCAAATACAAAATAAATGGGAAAAGTAAAAGGATTCATATCAGACCATGGTAGTTTATTTATACAGTGCAACCTACGGCAGAAAAAAAACATCTGCTTTTAATATTTTGAGTAGACCATTATTTGGGTAAGTAGACTATTAATCAACATCCAAGGAGTTCAGCGATAAATATATTCTCTTAGATTTTATAGTAAGAAGATGATACATTAGGTACTTGGATTCGACATTGTTTAATTCAATAAAATATTTTTTTAATCCATTAACTTTGTTAATCCAATAACAACATTAAATTGTTTTCTATCCCCGCGTTTACATTAGTAGCAGTTATTTGTTAATAGCAACCATAGCAATCCCATGTTGACCCAAGAAAGTCGTAATCCGTTTACGCAAACTAGTTATCGGTAATAAATATTTTACAACCGATTTTATGATAAAGAAAGTAGTGTGGTATAAATACAAAATTTCAACTAAAAGTTATTTCGACAATAAATTGTATACATAATAAACGTAGATAAGCTTAACGTTTACTTATTATATTTTAAAACCCGTTAAAAGATTTCTTATCCAAAACAAATCGAAGTAACTACTAGAAATGAGAAAAGTCTAGCAGAATACATTTAAACCTTATACAGTTTTGCAATATTTTTTGAAAGAAATACACCTCCCACGAATCTTATTTATTTACTAAATTAATCCATTCTTATCCGTAGGTTTATACTGAACTATAACAACAAAATATTTTTACATGTTCACAACAAATTCATTTACAGTAAGCATATTGTCATAAAGGCATCGTTATGTTGCAGCTATGATTTGAACATACTCGATCCGACAAAACATAATAATCGTAGCGTATCGTATAAAAAGCACTTCTCGTTCTAACGGTATTTGATCTCATGTCCCTATATTTAAGCACTAGTACAGTAGAACAGAGTATCAGGGTAGCCGACATTACTTTTTTACAGCTTGATTTTACAATTTACTTATTTATCTATATCGGCTGGGTTTCGTTTCATCTCTTGCCGCACCTCAACATTATCCATATTATAGATATTGACGCTTAACTTAATATAACTTTAAATGTTATTTCAGTAAATACTGTCATATAATTATTGTAATATACGATAAGTTCTAATAGACATTAAGAATAAGTATGCCGGGCACGCCACTGAGCTTGATCTTCAGCTCTTTGTTTCCAACCGCTGCCAGAGCTTGCGTAAATCATTTAGTTAGAGGGCGTCCTACGCTCTTTTACCGCGCTGTGGTCTCCACTCTAGAACACCCCAACGGTTATCGGTTCTGCGACAGATGTGAAAAGCCCTCTGCCACATATCAGCTTGCAAAAATTTTGCGCTACGTCGATAACTTTGGTTCTCTGTCGGATAACTTCATTATGAATACGATCCTTCAGAGGTGCTCCGACTATAGATAGCCCTTTTCATAACTCGCTGAGAGACCTAGAATTGGTGTCAATGTCACAAGTCATAATTGTTATTAACATTTATTATGATTTTTGCATCAATGAACAAAAAAAAAACATCAATTCAAAAATCTTTTTAAATGATATTATTATGTTAATCTAACGAGACTCAACTGCTTTAAATCTATTTTAATTTATAAACCGATCGACATTTCAAAGTTTCTAACGACTCATACTTTAGCTAGATTAAATCGATATCTATAAAGCCTACCGATTTCAATTTGTAAATCGATTAAACGTTTCGAGACATACCGTGGCCTTAAATACTGTTAATTTACGATTTTTATACAGCATTCTCATTAAATAGAGATTCAGTTGATAGGCATCTGAAGTGTTAATCACGACGACATGAGCTTTTACGGCAGAGGCGATGGCATTGTCATTATACTCTGGAGGTATTTAATTTAATTGTGGGAATTTTTGGTCGTAAGGAATAGATAGCGTATGCGTGGGCGTGATCTTTGTTTGAAGTGAGCATAAAATTAGATCATGATGATGATGATGATTTTTAAGTTTCAGTAAATCCCATAGAAAAAGCACTATACATTATCATCATCATAATCAGCCGGCATCAGTCTACAGCTGGACATAGGCCTCTCCCAAGTCACTATACATCAGATATAATTGATGAAATCATGTTATCAATGTCAGATATCCCAAATTTTGTAACTCTTTGTAAAGGAGAGCAGAGCAATTCGAGAAAAAATCTCTTAAGCAACCACATTGAACAACAATAAGTATTTTTAACAGCATAATTGGACATTTCATCATTTGAGCCTGATTCTCAGGGCCCTTTAGTGTTGCCGCCGCATTATTGAATTGTTTTATAGCATAATGTATAAATTGGTTGTTTGGGAACGTCTGGGTTTTGTCCGTTTCCGTCTAAGGTCAAGTTTGCTTGAGCTGGAAGCTTTAACGATCATGATTTAGAGAAAGTGATTTCGTAATCTGCATTTTTTGTAATAGATACCTACTAAAAATCGAACGATAGGGTAAGCTATGCTATAAGGACGATTCGCTAGATGGCGTTGACTACCTTAATCGCTAGCACGCGGCTTAGGTACTTTGCGACTTCATGTTTTTAGGGTTCCGTAGCCAATGGCAAAAAACGGAACGCTTATAGATTCTTCATATCTGTATGCCGTCCGTATGTCACAGCCACTTTATTCCGAAACTATAAGGACTACACAGTTGAAACTTGGTAGGTAGATGTATTTTGAGAACCGCGCCCCATACATGGATACGAAACATTTTTTTTTTCATCAAAACTATACGTGCTTTAAATGGTCTCTATAGATATGAGTAGGTCTTTACAAATTACATTGAGGTTCTTAAAACTATTTTTTCTGAGTCAATCGTTTAAAAGATTTTGCTGGGGTAAAATGATAGTTATGAAATCCTCTACTGTGTTACAGAACCCTACAAGTGCGAGTTCGACTTGCACTTGGCCAGTTTATTCTAAATTGAGAATGTACGATGTTACTACAGTTTTACAATCGATAATGTTACGATGTCCTTAGTTCGTCTGTGTGTATTTTTTAAGTGTGTTAACCGATTTCTACGTCAATTTTGGACCGTTTTTCAAATAGTTTTTTTTTATTCGAAAGAAGGTTCTTAAGATTATCCCATAGTAAATTCATCGAGATCCTATGAGATACTATCTCCATATCTCTAGAGATAAACACCTTAAGCTTGCTACTGAAAATGACTAGCCTCGTGTGTCCCGGGCATAATAATGATAGATAGCTTGCCTTCCAAACGGCAGGTCACCGGTTCAAACTTAGCCATGTCCCAACCAATGGATTTTTCTATGTGCATTCATAGGTGTCGTTCTACAGGTGGTAAGAGCGTTATATCGATGTTCCGCCTGAGTTGCTACCGAAAAGTAGCTTACCACTATAAACGAGAAAATCTGCTGCCATAACCTTACAGACTTACAGTCTGAGAATTCTTCTTTCAATAAAAATCTAATTGACCAAAACAACTTGTAAAATCAATTCTATATGCGCCAAACATCCGCTACCAATAGCTATTTCATTCGTGTAAACAAGAGTAAATTACAGACATCGAATCGAACCATTTGTATTGCGTTAGTTAACATTGACTGCTCGAATAACCAGTTGATTTGCATGTAAACCTATTCAAAACCCAGAGAAAGTTATTTGTGTCAAAGCTTGTTGATAAGTAAATTCGAAACGGATTTCAAAGCTTTTATATTTTATCTTTCACAAATAAATCAGGATGTTATTTTCTATATATTCTGAACAGCACGCGTCGTTAACAGAAAATATAGGTAAACTTACTTATACTCTTAATTGCAAACGAGCATAGTAAACAAATTGTTTACAAATAACTAGGGTATCAAAATGGCCATGTATCTATTACTAGCTTCGCACCGCGGCTTCGCCCGCGATAAAAAGTATTCCACGGCCTAATCCATAACACTGCTCTGTGCAAAATTTCAGCAAAATCGGTCTAGCCATTTGACCGTGAAGAAGTCCAAAACAAACAATAATACAAACTGACTTTCACGTTAATAATATGAGTCCTGATAATTTAGGTATTTATTTGGTCCTTTCATTTGACAACATCAGGGCAACGCTAGCATTTTTAGCTGATCTCCTATCAATTACTTATCATCATCATAATCCGTCGGTGTCAGTCCACTGCTGGATGTAGGACTCTCACAAGATACGCCACTGAACACGATCTTCGGCTCTTCTTTTCCAGTTACTGCCCATCGCTTTGCGTATATCGTCACTCCACCTGGTCACAGGACGTTCTACGCTACGTTTGCCGATACGCGGTCTCCACTCGAGGATAACTCTACCCCAACGGTTATCAGTACTGCGGCAGATATGACCAGCCCACTGCCACTTCAGTTTGCTAATCCTTTGAGCTATATCGATCACTTTAGTTCTCTGGCGAATTACTTCGTTCCGGATTCGATCCCGCCATACTTACTGCCATACCACTTGGCTATATGACGTTATATATGGGGGAAACGTATATGTCTGGAAGTGGAAGACAGTAGAGATACTGGGCGTTGGACAACCGACTCTAGTTTAGTTAATTTAGGTTAAGTTTGGACTAATAAACATTATTATAATAATTGGAGCCATAAAAATAGTCATATTAAGTCATATTAACACGCTTTTTAATATTACCCCTATCATTATACTTCTAAAATAAACTGGCCAAGTGCAAGTCGTACTCGCACTCGTAGGGTTCCGTACCACACTACAGTATTTGAGAAGATCGAGCAAAAAATACCACTATCATTTTTCGCCAGCAAAAAATTATAATTAATAAACATTTTATTTCTTATAACGCCATCTAACGTGTAACAAAGGTGTCAGGGATGGATATTTCAATATAACGCCATCTATGGGACGTTTACCTAACTAAGCGTTCATAGATGGCGTTACATTGAAATGCCGAAAAACACACGTTACTTGTTTGGGAACCCTCTATATTTCTTAACTTTATTCTGTTTTTGTATTTGTTGTTATAGCGGCAACAGAAATACATAATCTGTGAAAATGTCAACTGTCTAACTATCACGGTTCATGAGATACAGCCTGGTGACAGACGGACAGACAGACAGACAGACGGACAGCGGAGTCTTAGTAATAGGGTCCCGTTTTACCCTTTGGGTACGGAACCCTAACAATATTTCTAATCTAATAGTCTTCAAATGAGTGGTAATATGTGTTTAAATTTTTTGCACCAATCAAAGGTATCATTTCTAACACAATACTTCCAAGAACTAGCCGTTACATTAGCGAGCTATGACTTTATTAGGCGATAGTCTAAACGCGATCAATCACTGGCTTTTGTGTAGACGTCATAAACAGGTCCTCCCTTATGTCGGGTCCCTCGTCAAACGCGGCTGCAGCGACACCATCGCGCCAAATGGAAAGAATTAGTCGCGGAATACAGTACATAAAGTCGTTAAAAGAATAAGGACTGTTGCAAACGAGCCACGCGCTACAGAACGCCGCTACGAAGCTGCGGACTGTATTTTTTGGACATTTGATATGAATTGCACACGGTTGATGCCGGGGTGGTCATTACATGCCAAGAGGTATCGCGCCGCTACTAGTTCTGTGTTATGTAGCTGCTGTAGCGTGTGATCTTAGTGCAAATAGGTTGTGGAAGCGGGATCTGATAAAGCATGTATGTTTCATTGTTAAGTTATAGAGCTTCAAGGCGCCGAGTAGATGGCAGATTATATCCTTCAGTCCGGCATCCGACTTCTCAAATTATATATTCTTAGATTGACAAATTCCCGTTGAGTCAACTTCTAACTGCCTAAGCAAGTTATTGTAGAACTTAAGGTACTGTTATCCTCGTTCACAGTACAATACAATAGTCAGTCGCATCGCAAGCGAAATGGCGGTGTCATACACGTTTTGTCTTTGAGACAGGGCGATCGATCAAAAACAGCAGTCCCGTCGGGAGCCCATGATTGAGAGCAGCATTTGTACAACCTAATTTGGCGATGCAACCTGTCAAATATCATGTTCGATACAGGTATATCTGAACCCTTCTTTTCACTTAAAGTTGCAATGTCTTGAGTATACAATACGATACTGGTTTCACATTCTCTCACATTAAGAAGATTGGTGGCGGTTACTATTTATTATGTTGGAATTACTTTCGCACATAGGTATATGTATTAAACGTGAGTAATGTGATGCATTTTATGGAAACTTTTAATTTTTAATTTGAAATAAAAGTAATCGTCGGATCAAAATAGGGTCTCTGACTACGGATTCCTGTTTTCTTTTTTAATTATATTATCATGAAAAGAGATAAGCTAGACGCTTGATGGTATTAAGTCTGTAAAACTAGACCGACACATTTCTGCACATCAAAAGCCTTTAGAAGTACTTACGGAACAGCACAACAAATGTTTTTGGCATAATAAAATCAGTGTTTACCTAATGATCTTGTTTGTCTGTTTGTGTTCTCAAGACACAATAACAACAAATCACAAGTTACACATTTAATCCAATACTTATAATAAATTAACGATAGATGGGCTCGTTTCAGCGCTTACGGCGAAGTTATTAACCGAAGATTGAGTTTCTTGTTTCTACGCAATATATTTGTCACGTTTATAGCCACGTTGATCTGTGAATCGGAGACTATTTAGCGATGTTTTGTCTGAAAGATTTCATCACAGCGGGATTTATAAAGACGTCTAGGCATTAATGTCTGAAACAGATGTGGAAATTTCCACATACGTATCAAAACACTCACTGTTTTATGGTAGTTAAAATCAAGTACCTGAAAGATCGGTCTGGTAGCTACATAACAACCAAGTCATTAAGGTTGATTCCTGAGAAACCAATAATTTAAATATAAGTAGGGATATAAAGAACTTCTCGTTGGTATGTATATGCTATGTAAGTACTCCGTAAATATAATAAGAAATGTTTTATTATTTCACATGCCATTGCAAGCACTTTGCTCATCAGATCATAAATTTTAAGCAGTCCACTGAACTGCAGACTTGTCATATGAGAATGTTGAGTTTTTTTTAGTAACCTGAGATATCGTTAATATAATTTCACAGGACACTATGGTCCTTTAATTCACCCGAAAAATATAACACACTTAAAACAAATATGTACACTACATAAAAACAAATACATTAAAAAGTAATGAGACAAGTACAGAAAAAAAACATTCACGAAATAAAAAAACCCCTTAAATCGAATATCAATTCAACAAAAACAGGACACGGCTAAAAGAAAATGAATATAACAAGAGCTAACACCCAATTTTTCTTGCATAATTCATACACCAAAAGTTGATATATGTGACGTTTGCTGTCAAATAAATCGGTCATAAAAACGGATCCTTTAACAACACTGGCTTTGTTGTTCTGTGGCCACAAATCATTTAACATGTCACTGAGCCTGGCACCGCCTTGCAGTAGGCAATGTACTATTAGCATGACCTCACCAATCTCTATGACATCATGAAGTGATTTTTCTAGGTATTAAAATGTTAAGATTTATTTTAACGTGTAAAGGTATTTTTATTATATAAGAAAGGATTGCTATATTTTGTAATGATCAGCCTATGAGTTATGCTATGTTATGATATGACTGATGACCAATTTTTTTTGCTACCTTACTTTTTCAGATACTGTAATATATTATATGGTTAGCCAAAATATAACCATCATTACAGAATCGAGATTTGTTTTTGGATTTGTTTATTTGTTACCAACAGTGAAACTATTGATATTTTCAATGGAGGAGGTTCTCAGTTTGTCTGTGTGTGTGTGTGTGTTTTTTTTTGTATGTATGTTTGTTACGCGATTACTCCGCCAATTGTGAACTGATTTTAATTACTCTAGCGATATCCTATAGTAAATCTTGAGAGATGGAGATAAACATCTCAAACTACTGAAACTTTCCTGAAACGAAACTAACTCGCGCAGCATGTGAAGTCAGTTTTTTAGTTTTTAAACTATCTTAATAACATTTAACCAATCTGAATCAATCAGATATTTGAACAAGGGCAATAGATATAATCACCGTCATAGAATAATGAATAGTACGAATTTACCGTATAACTCCGTAGTCCGGTAGAACTTTTTTTATTTTTATTTATTTATTTATTCCTCAACACAAAGCAGATAACAAACTAAAGACTTATAGTAAGTAAGTGATGAATTCATGAAAAAGAACTCAAGGAGATTTCGTAGGTATATTGCCTACTGGCTTTCCTGTACTGCTCATAATTTGGCGACGCAGTCGTTCAACATTATACTGGTCTTCACAAGTCGAGGTTCCAGATTTCTTGTCTTGGATGTCAGCTAATGTAGTTCGCTGCTAATGGGCATGTTAGGCAACAATCGATGCGTTTGAAGCCGTTTTGACTGCAAGATTTATCTATTGTTTTGATTGTACATACTTAGCGGTTCTCTTTGGGAGGTAAGAGAGCCATTACAAAACTTATTTGGAAAATGTCGAACGTTTCTTGATTTACAACTATCGTTATATAATATATTTGTCTGTATTATGTTCTTTTAACAAATTTTACCACGGTCATTTCACCAGTTTCCCCTGCGAGGATCCAATTTTAGACACATTCTATGAATGTTCAGAAGTTAGAAATTCTCAAAAAATATTTCCAATAAATTTCGACTTGCTTAATTAAACAGCAATGGTATCACCATCACCACCGATCACATAAGGCGAAAGTCGATAAGTTTGTTTTTACCTCTTTCGGCTAACAGCTCGACTGATTTGGCTGTCTTCCCAGGAGATAGGACATGGGTTACTTTTTAACGCAGGCAAAGCCGAAGAATGCAGCTACTTAAGACCCGACTTCAAGTCCCAAACAAAACGCTTGTACTAATCGGGAACACGGAACTGCATCATAATAAAAAGGAAAATGAGAATAATACGACAGCGATCTGTTTGCATGAATAAGTCTAGCCAATGTAAATTTCCTCGAGGTTTGTCCACTAATAATAAAAACATTACTCTCTGCTTTGCTTCTCATTTGTCACTAGTCATGCGCAGACGAGGCTTTGACAGTACAATTACGATCAAAGAGGACTGACCCAAAGGACCTGTCCCGATCCAACGCATGTCCTATAAATGGTAAGTCTATTCTGAATTGAAACAATCGCGCCGGCACGGGGGTCCTGTGTCATGATGGACTGGCTCGTGACTGTGCGTGGCTATGGAGAACAGAGAATAAGGTATCAGTGTGATTATAGTGTTTGATGGCGTGGAGCTATGAAAGCCATGCCTACTGATTTCTTAATGCGCCTTACACACAAAAATTGCTGGCGCGCCATTTGAAGTCAGTTTTTTTCGTTTTGTAAGTGATCTTAATCTTAAGTTATTGTAAATACAGACTACCTGTGCCTCGCTATGACAAAGCCGGTTACAAAGTATTTAGTACCTTTGTCCTCCTCCTCACGATCAAAATTATATAAAAGATATGATATAGTCGAGGATAGTGAACAACGCTAGGCCTAGAATAGTTTGACTCTTAAATTTTGTACAAGAGATGCAGTTTTAAAGCATGCAGCCCTTTATGCGATAAACATTATCCATCTATAGTGCCATGGTATAGCTATCACAAAAATCACAATAAGATAGCACGAATATTATTACATTCATAAGTTATTTAAAAGTTCCCGTCAATTACGCAAGAAAGCAGGTTCTACGTTATAACTCCTAAACTACCAAAAATCGCTGTAAAATTAATGCGGGTGATTTGGATACCCCTTGAGGTGTTCACCTCTGGACTTCCGCTTGACACTACTTTCTGGGACAACCTGTATAATTAAAATTTTCAAAAGCTTAAGTTTGTATACTGAATACATTCCATATAGCGTATCGTGAGGTTCACGAGCATCGTTTCACTCTCGCCGGTGAGGATTTAGTGCGGGGTCGAGGAGCATTGGGTATATGGGTCCTGCCGTCGATGTTTATGACCTCTACCGAGATGAAAGTAAAACTTTAGAGGCTCGTCAGCACGATCGTATCAAGGGTGCTTGAACAAGTGTTGTTTGTTAAAGTGAATCATACTTTTGGATGCATGCATGTGGCAACTATTGCATCTGATAGGCTAGCGTTTGACCACTATCTCGCCTGGTGGAAAGCGATGATGTGGTCGAAGATGGACTACGCTAGGCCTAGAATACTCGTGACTGTCAAGGGCTGTGTGCGTGCTGCCAGAACACCGTGAGCTCATAACTTCACGGTGGCCGGCAGCATATTCTGCTGATCGCTTGGCGCAGATCTGGTAGCAGATTGTCACCTTGATTGTCGTAAGCTAGTTTTGGTAGCACGTCAGGCGGAACTTAATATGCTCCTACCATCTGTTAACAAAACAAACACCCGTGCTAGGTATTTGAACCGGCGCGCGACCTCTCGCTTAGAAGTCAAGCCAATCTATCCTTAACGCCAACAAGACTCTCACATAATACATTTAAAATATAATAAGAAATGTTGGTCCTACCAATAGGGAATATGCATGTAGTTATACATTTACTTGAAATAATTTATGTTGACCTTAGTAAGCTATGTTAGTAATATTTGTGCTTAACTACGGGCAACACTACTCCGTAGTTTAACTGTCAATGTCAAGCATCTATCTCTCTGCGTACGCCTTTGTAAGATGATTAGAAAGATCGTAAAAAATAAGAAAATATAAAATATTATAAAACCAGGTTAAATAAACAGTGCTAAAACAATTAAATAGTTTTCCATTAAAACCATCCAGACATCAAACAACAATTTATTTTCGAATCATTATTGTTCTGGTGTTGTTTGTTAAACATTTTTTTGTAAATAAAAGACTCTTAAATGTGTCAAAATATTATATGAAAAATGCAAAATAAGCGTGGGAAATTTTAATTTGCAAAACACATCACCGCTTGTCAATTAGAAAGTGACGTCACAGGGCACCACACGGTCTCCACAGATTAAATCTTTTTCATAGAAATACTATGCACTGTTGTACGAATACGTTATATTTCTAATAAAAAGATTTAATCTGTGGAGACCGTGTGGTGCACGGTGACGTCACAAAGGCGCGCGAAAATTTGGCAGCGTTTTAGATACCTCATATTTTTTCAATGCTAAAACAATTTTTTTTTAGCTTAATTTGAACATTTTCAGTATTATTTCTTTTTTTTACTGTGTTAAATGGATGTGATCAGTGAAATAAAAATATTTTAAAAAATCATGCATATTCCCTATTCAATACCTACAGCTTAGTTAAGATATTGAGCCTACTAATCTTATAAACGCAAAATGTTTCTAATATAGAGAGTTTTCAGATATTTAATGTGGAAGCTGATGCATCTGGTACTAACATCGCAAAAATATCGTTTGCGCGATGCAGGATCTCATACATTGAGACAATATTTACAAGGAGAACGATGCAAGATGCTTTAGCGCCATCTAGACGCTTTTATATTGAAGAAGTTTGTGAGTATGGATGGATGGATGTTTATTACTCGTTCACGCAAAAACGGCTAAACGAATTTGGATGAAATTTGGCATACAGAGAGTATAACACTAACGGTCTAAGAAACTGCATCAATGTCCAGGATTACTTTCGAATTAATTGAATCCAGTATACAATCAAACACGTAAGGACTACGCTGTTATGAAGTAAACGAACCAAACTATAGGTTACAATTTAAATTTGTATAATTTGTAATCATATTTAATATTTGTATTTTATTTCAAAGGTGTTTTGAACATTGATGCAGAGTACTTTTTAATACATAGATATACATAGTGTACTTTTTAACGCGGGCGAAGCCGCGGACGCAGCGAGTTTTACATAAAAATCATATGTTACTCCGATAACGAACGTGTAATTAAAATTTTCCATAGATTGTTCCCATAACAGTCCACAATGGTTGCCACAAAAAGAATATTCAGTACCTGCCCTTGACAAAATCGGTTAGACATAACAAAGCTTAGAAATGATACCGACATATTTCGTCTGGACGGCGGCATCGGCAATTTACGTCATCGTGATTGATTGATGAGAGCAACGCGAAGGCCTAGAGTCGAATAAAGCAAGGTTATGCAGAAAACACTTCTCTAAGAGTTATTGGTGATGGTAGCAATGATTTTAGATCGGTAATAAACTTTCATTTGACGACTATTTAGCGTGCTACTGTCTTTGACAATATTTATACAATACCTATATAGTACTGATGTTATTATATTCCGGCTGTATTTTGTCGAGGTATAATTTAAGACAGTTACAAGACGAATTAACCTATGCAGATACAACTAAGCATTCTCGGCTCATTGAAATACTGAAAATGAGATAGTGATCAAGTGCTTGTCTGTCAATAATAACAAAAAAGATAAAATCCATAACGAATTTACTGTTAAGTCGACCAGTTTCACCGGTGCCTGTTAAAGTTTCAGATAGTTTCCTTATTTGATTCGCATCTTCGTTCATCATACCCGTGATCATACGAACAGTCATGGAATGGAATGCCCTAGCTGAGTCTCTGTTTCCGGTTAAGTACAATATGGGGGTCTTCAAATCGCGAGTAAATAGGTATCTTCTGGGTCTCGCATTCCATCATCGATCACATCATTACTTTACCTCAGGTGAGATAGTGGTCAAGTGCTACCCAGATCGCTGTAAAAAAATAGTTAATAAAAAATATTTTAGTATACATTAATAGAATAATAATTCTTTCTTAAGTTTTTAAAACATATGACGTCTAGCTAAAAGCTATCAGGAACAAGGGAAACGGAATTTTGGCGGGAACGTGGAAAAGTATGTGTGCTCTCATTATAAATTTTCCTAAAATGTGATTTTCCGCGAGTTTATGTGTAATAAATGTGGATTATTAACTACTAGCTGTGCCCCGCGGCTTCGCCCGCGTAAAAGTATCCTATAGCCTATTCCGTAATACTGGCTATCACTTTGCAAAATTTCAGTTAAATCGGTCCAGCCGCTTGACCGTGAAGAAGTCCCAAACAAAAAAACAAACTGACTTTCGCATTTATAATATTGTTGTTGATTCAGTGCCGGTGAATGTATGCGAGTGTAGGGAAACAGTACAATGTTGAAAAACATGTAATTTGCGTTATCACTAAAATTCCACAGAAAATCTTTAGTGAAGTCCACATCTTTACTGAGGGTATGAATTGGACTAGACTGTGACTGACGTTCAACTTAACTGAAATGTGACTCTGAACCTTCTTTATGGCCTGAATTCTCAAAAACTTGAAGAAATTTAATACTTGTCACTGGCTAAATAAATACACTAGTCGTGTGGAGCCATAATGAAACTAAAATAAAAACAAGGGAATCTAGCCCTAAATAAATTAGATCAGATATTTAGAAGATCTTTCCTACTCGCAATGTTTTCACGTAAGTACAGTAAGTATTATTATCCTAATCCTAACTAATATTATAAATGCGAAAGTAACTCTGTCTGTCTGTCTGTGTCACTTTCACGCCAAAACCACTGGACCGATTTAAATTAAATTTGGTACACAGATAGTCTAGAGCTTGAGAACGGAACATAGACTATTCATTATTATGTGACATAGGCTACTTTTTAATGCGAAAAGACCAACCCCTTACAACCCTGTAAGGGGTTGAAAGGGGGGATGAAAAGTTGTATGGAAATATCGTCATTTAAGGAGCTAGAAGCTTGAAACTTATTTTTTAGGCTGTTAATTTGACATAAATAAATTTGACATTCAAAGTTTGTAAAAGTTTTACCCTCAAGGGTGTAAAATAACAATAGGGGATGAAAGTTTGTATGGAAATATGTAAGGTTTATATTAATGTTCTACAGAACCGATTTAAATGGAATTTGGTACACACATAGTCTAGAGCCTGAGTTAGGACATAGGCTGCTTTTAAATGCGAAAAGAGGGTTGTAAGGGGTTGAAAGGCGGGATGAAAAGTTGTACGGAAGTAACGTCATTTTTAGAGCTAGAAGCTTGAAACATATTTTTTAGGCTGTTGATTCGATATAAATTAATATGTCATTCAAAGTTTGTGAGGGGGAAGGGGGAGGGAGAAGGGGAAGGGGGAATGAGGAAAGGGGAGGGAGGGTGAAAGTGAGGGGAAGGGGAAAGGGGGAGAGGGATGGGAGGTGAGGGAAAGGGGAGTGGAGGGGAAAAAGGCGAGGGGAGAGGGAAGTGAGGGTAGATGAGTGGGGGAAGAAAGAGGGGGAGGGGAGGGCGAAGTGGAGGGAAGAGAGAGGGGGAAGTGGAAGGAAGAGAGGGGAAAGGAGGGGCAGTGGGGGGAAAGGGGAGGGGGAGAGGGAAGTTAGGGGAAATGGGGTGGAGGGAAGAGAGAAGGGGAAGGAGAGGGGAGGGGGATTTGCGCAGCGTGGTACGGTGCGGTGTAGGTGGGATACGCATGTGTCTTATTTGTAAAATAATTAGCCAAAATATTTATAATATAGTTTAAAAACTAAAAAACAACCGACTTCAATGCCGCGCTATTCATTTTCAGTACCAATTTTGAGATGTTTATCTCAATATCTCTGGAGATACTTATCATACCTCGATAAAATTACCATGGTACCACACTTGGGATATCTCCTTTCGAACAAAAAAAGAATAATCGAAATCGGTTCATAAACGACGAAGATATCCGCGAACAAAAAAAAAAAAAAAAATATGGTCGAATTGAGAAACCTCCTCCTTTTTTTGAAGTCGGTTAAAAATGCTACCCAAAGACACTATTACACGCGGACGAAGTCGCGGGCACAGCTAGTCAGTTTATATTTTAGTTATGTGATGAGTTTCCCCAATATTTTGTTCGAAATTATACTGTACTATCGGAAAATTTCTAGCCTTGAAGCTAATACTTCGAAACCGTTAAAAGCAAGATCATCGATAAATCAAAATAACACTCAAGAAGAAAATGCTGTGAAACTGGTAGCTTTAATCTTTCACGCCTCAGCAGAGTTGATTAATTTAAATGATCCGGCTAGTGACGAGAAAACTGCTTGAGTTGATGCATAGCAATTACTCGACTTTTCATGTAAGCATAGCTGCTTTTTAACCGACTTCAATAGATGGAGGTTCTCAATTCGTTTGAATGTTTTTTTTTTATGTTTACCTTTTTCACCATTTCTCTTTTCTATTACATTGTTATCAGTTGAAATAGTGGTCAAAGATTGTCCTATCAATAATAATAATAAAAATACTAAAATAGTTAAAAAAATAACTTGCCAATACACAATGAAATACAGTTCATGATGTAAAGAGTCCATCAAAGAATAGCTTGTTTTTTGACGCGTGCTGGCATATTTTTCGACTGTCCCACTGTCCAAGAAAAGAAGTTACGCCCATATTATTTAGTTCTCGAGTCGAATTTTCTCTTCAAGCAATGGAGAGCGCTAAATACTTATTCTTTAGCTCACGACTGAGATCTCATTGTATTTCCAAATGAACTGTTCACAAACGCGCAAGCCTCATAATAATGCCTCCAAGCATAAAACAGCAATGCCGAACAATCGAGTCCGAATGACAGCTGTGTGCCTCACTATGTCCCATGAACATCAAAATCAGGGCAATGAAGACCGGTATGAATGATTAATCCGTTTAATTGGTCAAGTTCGCCATATTTATTAACTAGCGCGAGTTATATTAGTAGGCGGTGAAGGTAACAAGTAGTTGGATGTTAGTGATGGCTGTTTACATTATGCTAGAGGAAATTATTCGATATGTTCTGTAAAGAAAATAAGAATGGCACAAATTAAACTAACGACTGAAAGCCAGAGATTACTGCTCAGAAGCGTAATGCTAAATCATACAAAATTGTTTGTAAGTAAATCTCATGAATTTGCAATATCAGTATCAAAGATAAGCATGCATGTTATTTACTTTTTACCGACATTAAAAAGGAGGTTCTCAGTTCGTCTGTTTAAAAAATAATTATATAGGTATGTTCACCGTTTTCTCTGTTAATTGTGTACCAATTATCATAATTATTAGAAAAAAGTATATTCCTTAGGTGGTCCCATTGTAAATTCATCGAGATCTAATGAGCATCTCCAAAGATATGGAGATAAACACCTCAAACCTGCTACTGAAAATGTCTAGCGCGGCATTTAAAGTCGTTATTTTTTTAGTTTTACAAACCATCTTAAATTATGCTTATGTACATATCTCTAAAGGCTACGACAGCGGATACACATCAGAATTATACTTTCCTTGAGATATCAGATATTAGGCATACGTGACCCAAGAATATTTCAGTGTAACATCAACCATTCTAAAAAAACCCTTCCTGCATGCTACAATGAGAGACTCGAGGGCTTGCTTCTAAAGTACAGGACGAAACAGTCATCAAGAGATTATAACACGATTTATCTTAAGAAAAATTGGTTTGTCCTATGTAAGATTGACCCATAAATAAATTATTGACCGACGCATCTCTCCGTACGTGTCTCGCAGTGATAAGCGCTGATATTAAAGTGTTGGGTAAGGATTGTTTTACACTTGTGTAAGCTGGCTGTCATTGGATTCGAGGAGCGTAAGATGAGGCTCAGTGAAGTTCATTGTAATAGGCCTTAATCCAGTTTTGGTCTGACGTGGGCCATTATGAATAATTAATTCTATTCTGGTACTTCGTTAGTCTGAACTTAATCATTGCCATTTTAACTGATTTGTTCATCGTTCATTGGTATTGCATACATGTGATCAATACAGTCTAAGTCCTGCAGCCTTGACGTGTAACTTCGAATGGAAATTATAGGTACCTTTTTGACTATGATCTGATACATAGTGAAAGTAACTAGAAGTATCGTTTTTATTTTTCAGATATCGTTGTAATCAGAATGTTTGATAGATATATATATTGTTTTGATTGATAGATTTTATATTTGCTGTACGCAAAATGGACTGTAAGTATTTAGCCCAGATTACGTTTTAGAATAAAGCATAGCTTCTAAAGCTGATATTCAGATTTGTATTATTGAAGTAGCATTATGATCATTCTTGAAAATCTTGGCTTCAAAATATTACTATTTAGCCTCTCTTTCTGTACCGTGTAAACCTTATACCAACTCTCAAGTGATTTATACCCCAAGTGTGGTATCGATGCTATCTCCTAATACATCATTTGTTGGTGCGCATCCTTTCATTGTCAAATGCTCCACTTTTATTTTCTTCTTTGTACTCTAGGGTGTGGGGAAGATAAGACAAGAATTCTATTGAGACCAAATGCGTTTTCGGAGTTGTATACGCGGCTTAAGCGCTTCCTCTTATTATAACGATTGCAATATCTACGTAGATTTTCAATATCAACGGTTGGAAATGTTTTATTACTGTCTTCCTTGTAGTGCTTAGAGCTTAGGTTTAAATCCCTTCCTTATTTCCGTTCAAAACTTTAAATCAAAATTTGCGTCCAAATCTTAACCTTGAATAGTTTTTTTTATTTTCTGGAACTAACCAAGACCTTCCTCTATTTGTTTAAGTAAGTGTATAGAATAAGCATGCTTATTGTTTACACATTACAAAAAATGGTATTGACTCAACGCCTTTTACATATTCAGTCAAGACATATCTAACTTTAAAAAGTGCCTGACCCTCTATAATCTGAGCCTAATTAAAAAGAGCCTCAACTATCTCAAACATATCTCGTAAAATCTGACTCACAAAGCTATCGAAACGTTACATAAGTTTATCTTTAAAATAACTCCATAGTCGCAGTTCAACAGTCTATTGTCGAGACGAGAAAGGTAAGGTTCATCATACGACAAACAAAGAGTCCCACAACCTTGACAATGAAAAGGTTTAAAACAAAACAATCGGTTCATTACCACGCGAATCTGGTTGTGTAATCATTATGATTGGGCAGCGGGAAGCGCCGACAGACGTCGACGCGACGGTCCGACCACGTATCGTTTCGGTGATCTTGATTGAGATTTATTAGGCAGGCTTATTCAGATCGGAGTAAGGCTGCGTATCAAATGAAGATGAGCCTTGAGCCCTTGAGCTTTTATGATGAGCTTAGCTCAAATGTAGAGTAGAGCCGATGCGCAGACGCAACGCAAAACTTTGATGTTTTTTTTTATTAGTATAAATGTCGAACTTTTACGAATGCTGAAATACATTATTTTTGTTTTGTTTTATAGCTGTATTGTTTTATGAAGTTATGAGTTGAATGTTACTATAATAGATAGCTAATTCCGACTTGATTTAATATTTGACTTACTTAACTAAGTACTATTTTCAACAAAACCCGGTCAAGTGCGAGTTGACTCGCGTACCGAGGCTTCCGTACAAAATTGTCAGAACAAACTTAATTTTGCAGTTCGATCTACATAACGATGCCTAGACACTGTTAATGAACCAACCGCAAATAGTAAGTTGTAATAGTAAATTCGCTGTTTTTATTAAGCTACATACCGTTGGTTTTCAGATTTTTCTTTATCAGTGTTTCAAGACCACTTGCCTACTATAAGTTTTGATTCCCTTGTGAAATACCAAAATATGCGTAAAAAATACGATATAAACGGGTATATCTTTTGATCGCATTAACTTACAATTTACAAGTTTAATTTCTTCACAGCCGAAAGATACCGTAGACCTGAGTATTTGTTAAAAGTTTACACTACGCATTCCTGAGAAAAAGGGTCTTGACAGACGGACAGACAGACGGAATAAAAAAGTGATCCTATAAGGGTTCTATTTTTCCTTTTGAGCTACAGAACTGTAGAAAGGGACTTGAAAGCCTGCAAGCTGACTTATTGGTAATTTTCATAGCGCGTCAGTGTAGACACCATCTTATAATAAATAGATCTTCATCGCCTCTTAACTCTGCTCTATTTTAATTATGAAAGATTCCACATTTAAGTCCTTGATTTTGGAGACTGGGGCATTAGGAATCAATGATTTGTTTTGACAATTCGTTAACGCTTCTTGTCTTTCTGATTTATTGTGGTATGAAATATGGGATAAAAAAAAGTTGATTGTATCTATAATGCATGATTTGGTTAAGATTCTGCACGTTTATTTACAAGAAACAACAGGCTTTGATTTTCATTTTGCTAGTAGTTTGAAGATTTTAAAGCGAATTAATAAAGATATATATTGACTAAGAATTGAAGTAGTTATGAAATAAACTCGTCGTCAGCACTTATCATGTTATTCATTTCTCTTGCTAGACAAAACAGCAACGCCTTACAAATCATATAATATGTAAACGTTAAACACTAGGCCATTTTGTCTATTTTCTATTAACAGTCATAAATTAATTGTCATAAACACGGGAAAATCAATCTTACACCTTTGACATAGAGCTGATATATTTTTAGCATTTGAGGGTAGAACGTTGCTGATGATTGACAAAACATGATCGTAATCAGGAAACAATGTGTGTGGTTTGTTTGGTTACTATCGATATATGAACTGATTTAACAAGGGGATGAGTTTGGAGATTCCGATAGGAACATTGGACTATGAATACAAATAACTATTAGGGGATATTTGAATAAGCTTTGTGAGAAACAGTTCTCTGCGTTTCGTTCTCTGTGTGTTTTATATTATTAAAATTTATATTCATTAAAAGTATCGTAATTCATGTAATTTTATCGGGTTAATTTAAGCTATCATAATAATAATTTATTGACATAATTTAATGTACACTAAAATTATTGAATCCATAGTAGGCTCCCGAACTAGAATACCTAACTTTTTCAGGAGCCAGTGGCTTCACCCATTATATATATGTAACTCATTTAAAAGATGTCATTAAATGACTGAAAAACCTTAACCTAGCTATATCTCTTTTTATGATTATAATTTCACTTAACTTAAAGGGATATATACTTATTGTATATTTTCAGGCCTGTTAATTATTTTATACTACATAGCAGTGTCTGTGAGTACGTAAAATATGCTTTACTTAACTATTTATTGCTTTACTATCCTAAACAAGTTTTACCAGGAAAAATAATTGTATCTCGTCGGTGAATGATTCAAAACACAAGTATTATTTTAATCTAATGAGCACCCATCACTTTCAATAGGAAGCAATATTGCTTAAACGATCCCATCTGAAATGCTACAAATGGCTTGTTAAGGATATGTTTACCCTCGACGCCCCAAACAGATTTGTTTCAATGACCGATCTAACCTATTGTACGCGCCATTTCACTTTTATCTATCTACCCGCATCCATTCAAACTAACAATAGGCTTTAACTACCGACATTAAAGTTTCATTTTGATAAAAATTTGTTTTTCTTTGGAACTGACTTTGGTAGAATTTTGCTTGAAATATTTAAAAATAGTAGTCTACTCAGAATAAGCATTACTAAGTAGTATGTATACTTACTCTGATGTAGTCTATTATGGCTCAACTGTTAATGGAATTATGAAGTCAAACGTATGTGGTTGATTGGAAAATTCCAAAAGGAGATTTCAGCTAAGTGTTTGTCATTGACATTTCTACGGGAGCACGATTGATGTGTCGCTATTCAAAGAATAATATAGAAGGATTTGAAGATATATTTACGTACGAAAATATTACTCTTAGGTGTGTGTGTGTTACAGTTATGCTTTTTTTATTTAGACATGTGCTTGAACTCTTTTCCCCCTGATAAGAGAAGATACACTCTTAAGACAGAATTATGCTTGTCTGGAATTTAAGATCGCACTTAGTTAGACGAAGCACTTGAAAATTGACTAAGTCCAATCCACAGAATCAACTATCCCAACTCGTCTTTCATACCGGCTAACATCCAACATCATGCCGGAACTAAATGAACCGACTGGCGACATACTTTTGTACGATGGGTGGTTCAAGACACGGCCGGTGACCACCATAGGTCGCCCTTTTCGCACCACAAGGCATAGATTAAGGTCCAAGCCTAGAGACGCAAAAAAGCAACAATGACCTGCCCATGGTTGCCTTTCTGCTCTGCTCTTACTTCTTACTTCTTGTAGTGGTAGGACTTTGGCACTAGCAAGTGGTGGTACTGCCCCAGGCGTTAGTACGCCTTGGGCAGTACCACGACTTTGCTTATTAATTTAGCCGTGAAATAGGAATGTTTTTCGGTTTGAACGGCAGTGTCCAGTGAAATTACAGGGCTGAGGGCATGTGAGACTCAACATCTTTACGTCTTAAGGTACCAGGCGCAGTGCAGTGACATGTAAACTTCTGACCATCTAGAATTTTGCATGCCGCTGAATCTGTATTAGGTACACGTCATCGTTTACCATCAGGTGAGTGTCATGCTTGTCCTGTTACCTAATATAATAAAAATACTTAACAGTTCAGTACAAAAATATATACTTATAAACAAACAGTTATAAAATACGAATAAGTCACAAATGTTAAAGACATTCCCCCAAACACCCTTGTTAACATCAATCTCACGAAACACTCGGCGACAGACGTCAGGACTATCAATAACAGCAAAGTTTGCTGCTTAATCGCCTGATAAACTTATTTGCTTGACACTGCCTTTGATAGGGGCTCAGGGGAGACTGAGCAAACAAGAGACAGAGTAAAGATCCGGGATTTTGAGTTGGATTGACTTAATTTAAAGATGTTAGGGAAAATTAACAGGCAATTTGTGGTAATTCTGATATGGGTAGATTTAAGATGTTTCTTTATTCACTCTTTATCCTATACTGAAAGCGATCCATGATATGTGGGCTGAGGACAATCAACACCCATATTATATATGCGAGAGTCAATTTGTATTGTGGTTTGTGTAAGGATCATTTTTTTATATATTTTTTTCGTCTGAAAATCCTGATTAGCGAATCAGGATTTTCACTGATTTATTTTGTAGTAGTCTTATTTCTCATATTAGGATCAAGATCCTTTATTTGTATCATCACAGTATGTGGTTTGTATATTTGTTTGTGACGCCTTCAGGCTAAAACGGCTCGATTTGGCTGAAATTTCGCCCATTAATTAAATTCAAACGCGGGCGAAGCCGTGGGCGTCGCAAATGAGCAAATTAATTTGACAATTTCTTCTTTTTACATCTTATAGGCTAGCGTTTGACCCTATCTTGCGTACGTAGTACTATTAATTATTCTGTGGCCTAGGATACTCTGAACCCTCAAGGGCTGTGTGCTACCGGAACACCGTAAGGTAAGGCGGCAAAATTTCTCCTTTATGGTGGTAAACTACTTTTTGGTAGCAAGCCAGATGGAATATCGATATGTAATATTTAAAATATTAATAAGTGACTATACTGTATTATTACCTTAGAACTG
The DNA here is from genome assembly GCA_954871355.1 of Cabera pusaria. Classification (NCBI taxonomy): domain Eukaryota; kingdom Metazoa; phylum Arthropoda; class Insecta; order Lepidoptera; family Geometridae; genus Cabera; species Cabera pusaria. Next base: position 19,182,086 of record OX940905.1, read on the forward strand.
TCAGGGATGTCTGGTCTACAATTTCTTTAAAATCCAGAACAATCTTACAATCTTACCTGTAAACAAATAAATATAATTATTAAATTCATCTTCACACTCCAGAATAGTTTACCTAAACTTCGTAATCAATAAATAAGCACCATCAATTAAATATATTATTACAACTTCCTATTTCTTTTTTCGAATGTTTCGTGTCACAATCAAGAGATATTAACAACAAATTATAACATAACACCGCGACACAATGGTCGTCATAAACTATGGAGTGTAAAAAAACCTGAATGACCAATACATATATGGATCTGGATCAATGGACCTCGTAGGTGGTCCTTTCTGAGAATCACCCTTTGGGACAAAGCGACAACGTTTAATAAAGGGGGTTGCCAGTATTTAGGGTAGAATATCGACCGATTTACTTTTAATCGTGGCACCGATATGATCTCTATGCGTCCAGTGTTTTGTTACCAGAGGTTATTGGTCGCTTTTTTGGACTAATTTGGATTTCTCACGTGCGGTGATATGTGATCGAATTTCGACGTTTTGGAATGTTCTTTATAGTTTCGGGATGTTCGAAGATTTTGGAATGAAGTCGTTTGGAGTTAGAGTTTCCAAGATTCTCATCTATCCTCTAAAACTTCATTAAGTTTTTTTTTTAATTTGTAACATCAACTTATTATATCAGATCCATGTTCAAAAAACTTGAATTGAAATTACTCAAGAGAACATCAAGACAGCATCAATTTACGTTGGATATACCAAAACTTCGCACGAAGCGTTTTGTTCCCTAGTTCATCATCAGAACAGCCACCAAATGGGAATTCTTTGCCTTCGACTGTATTTCCTCCAAAATATATCCCCGGGAATGTTCAAATGGAGAGTGAATAGGTACTAACTAAGCAATATTACATCTTCGGCTGAATCGTTACTTAACATCGGGTGAGAACTGAGATTGCAACCAAACGTTTGCTAAGTCATAAAAAAATAAATCAGGAAAGGCTCTAAAACCCATGACGGAATCAAATACTAACGATAGCACAGCACATAAATCAAGGTAAAAACAGCAGTCAAAGACTATTACAAGCTCGCTCCATCAGCATCAGCAATTGATGCCAATAGTTAAATCGACAAAGCGAATTTATTCCAGAAAGCTCCATAAATCATCTAAAAGTGGTTTGATTTGAGCTAATAGAGATTTATGGGCGCTAGGAAATACCTATTTATGGTGCTTGAAATAGAACAATCTGCGAAGTAATTGTTTCCAAGCTATGTATGGCTTTGGGTCTACCAAATCAAGAAATACAACCGAGGATGCCCCGTGTATTTTTTGAATTTGTTAGATTTCCAAATATTTTAAATCAATATTCAAAGTTAAATTGTAAATACATCTGAAACTACTGAGATGATTTTGAAAATTGTTTCACCAATAGAAATCTACAGGCTACAGCATGCCCAAATTATATACTATGATTAATTGCGCGATTCTTACAATAAACAGGTTCTTCACAGAAAAATCCATGCACCATCCCACAAAAAAGCACTTAGCAATGGTAAAACAATCGTGACACGAAGTGGATAATACAAGATATCATCATCCAAGGCCTGTTGACAATTTCTACGGATTTAGAGGTGCAAATTGAGTTTGGAACCATATCATATCATCTAGTTCAGTCGCACACAAATACGTAAGTCGAAAAATCATATAGAACTTCTAAAACGCAAACCTCAGCTGGTAAAAAATGTAAAGGTATGCAATAAAGCGTGTCTACAAACACAGTGTATAATGTTACTTCGACAAGAAAAAAGTAGTCGACTGAGAAACATGGGTCCTGTCGGTTCAAAAGCAAAACGTACGCGGGACTTTCTTGAAAGAATTAAAAAATATATCGGATACTGTTTCACCGGTACGTGTTTATTGTGCGAACATGTGTTACAATGTTTATTGAATTATATTAATTGATTAAGGACTAGTACTAAACTATATCGCTTGCGTTCATATATCTTGAGTACTGTTGAATTTCTCTATAAGCTGTATGTCGTTACCGAACAAATATATACAAATGAGCTAAATATTACCGAAGAGAAGAAAAATAACTAAGACTACCTAACTTTATTTTAATACTGATAAAGCTGCACTTTTGAACCAATATCTCATCTGATGTTTAGTGACGATGCGGTCTCAGATGAAATCGTGCTTGTATGCAAATGGCAGACAATGATTTTGATGAAGATTAGTTACAGGACAACTGACCAAAGTCCAATTCATATCCAGTGCAAGTATTCCAAAACGTCTTACAAGCTAGCTAGTATACCAAACATCATGTCGGAACTCGACGAACCGCGATGGGTAACATTTCTTTGTTTGGTGATTGGTTCGAGCTACTGTCGAAGCTCACCACCAGTGGTTTACTTACATAATTATTCTGAGTTATTTTTTAAGTTTTTTTTTTTACTTTTGCCTTTGAAGGTATATGGCGTAGTAATTGCATTGCAAGCGGCCTAAATAATTAGTGCAAATATTTTGTGTAACGCTAGTTCATAACTTCTGACAACTGACTTCAAGAAAAGGAGGAGGTTTCTCAATTCGACCGTATAATATATATATATATACTAGCTGGCCCGGCGAACTTCGTACCACCTAACAGACAATGAATGTCGTGTTACCTTTTAGATGAACTTAATTTAGGCGTTTATTAACGTAATACAATGAATACAGAAGAGATATTAAGTTTATTAATATATTATGGCAATATACTCGTAGATATAGAATAAAAATACAATAATCAAGTACTTCAACCCCGTGTCATTCATTGTACATACATATATTTGGCACGCATATTTGACAATCAATAAATATGTCAAACAATTGTCATTACTGACAGTGTTTGACATTTTTAAAATCTACATGACTTGAATTCACAAAAACTTGAAGTATTTTTATACCTGACACTGGCTAAATACACTAATCGTGTGGAGCCATAATTATACAGAAAAAAATATGCGATAATGCGGTTTACCGTATCGACGGGATAAACAATTGAACATCAAACGATTGGCAGATTTTTAACCCAGGAACATTTTGGCAAAATAATTTGTCTTAAATGTTTTTTTAAAGTCAATTATTCATTGTTTTTAATACGTATTATCCTATTCCTGACAAAGACAATTCCAAAAATACAAAAATCATAAAATTTGGTCCAGCCGTTTTTGAGTTATAAGTGTAGTAACTAACACGACTTTCTTTTATATATATAGATATATATAATGTTTGTTCGCGGATAACTACGTCGTTTATGAACAGATTTTGATGATTATTTTTTTGTTGGAAAGGAGATATCCCAAGTGTGGTACCATAGTAATTTTATCGAGGTCTGATAAGTATCGCCAGAGATATGGAGATAAACACCTCAAAATTGGTACTGAAAATTAATAGAGCGGCATTGAAGTCGGTTATTTTTAGTTATTTAAACGATCTTATATAATCTTAGTATTACTGGTTTGCACAAATAAATAAAATAAGAACTGGTTAAGTTCCTAACTATATCTTATTCAAATGCAACAAATCTATAGGAAAACATAGTTTCCTCGAGATATCCTACCTTGAAGTGTGAAAATTGATTTCTTATCACGTACCATTCAGTTCTGATTCAATCGATTGTACTCGGGCTAAACCCACACATCTTAGTATGTGCGGTGAATCCATGAAACAATACAATTCATTATAATTTATCAATCGATAACCCTGCGGTTTTTACCCTTCAATTTAGTTTCCGTTCTAAAATTGATGGTATGTTACAAGCACAGTTTAACAATCTTACTTACAAGTTTGGAATATAATACCACAAGAACATGAGTTGATCCCTGCTTCCTTTTACAACGCCATCGCTAGCGACATTTCTGCCTACTCAGCAGATCTAAATAATATCGTTTCTAAACTTTGAAAAAGGACGAGTGCCTGCCGGGTGCTTTTCTTTATAGTTAAGCTCGTTCAGGTATTAAAGTATAACCATTGCTCTGAAGGTGCTGTTTAGATCATAATAAAATGTGCGATTGACAACTTCGTAGGCATACATCCTTTCGAACAATCCGTCAACGGCTATCTTCCAAATCTGTCAACGGTTGATGAGCAATAAATGATCACGTGAGCTGGGTGATAAGTATGGTCGCCTTGATAGAACTAGACCACAAAGACACAGCAGACGTGACTACCATGAATTGTATTTTAGTCAATAGTGAATCATTTTTGCTTTTTTTAGGGTTCCGTACCTCAAAAGGTAAAAAAGGAACCCTTATAAGATCACTTTTTTATCCGTCTGTCTGTGTGTCACCACCGATTTTCTCAGGAACGGATGGACCTAGGAAGTTGAATTTTATTCTAGATACTGAAGTCTATAGTCTCTATTAGGTGTATAAAAATCAAGGTCCTGAGTCAACACGATAAAAATATATGGGCAAACTAGTAGTAAGTACCAAGGAATTTTCCCTTTACTGAAAGATCTTGCTTTTAACCAAAATTGACAATTCTAGGTCAACCGTAAGTACCCCATAGGTTTCGGGTCGAAAACCTATATGGTAGTTCCCGTTGACCTAGAATCACGAAATTTGGCCAGAAGCAAGTTCTTGAACCACGTATATAGGAAGAAATCTGACAACCGTTAATATGTAGTGTACGAGGCAAGTTCGGTCGTTTCCATATTTCTCGGCGATTTTGAATTTGGAACTGTTCTATATTCGAATGTGTTTAAATTTTTAATCTCAAAACAGTTGAAAGTATTAGGATTAACGCTATTGTTTAGTCGCAGCGTCGATTGTAAACTGTCAGGTCACGTACGAAAATGAATCTTTCTAAGTAAAATGTTGGTACAATAATTTTCTACAAGAGGATTGACACGGCTTCAGTATTTTGAAGAGCTAACATCTTTGTTCAGTGATGAAGCCCCATGTCTGCGGACTGTCGAACGCTGGTATTTATAATTCTACCGTGGACATACTAGTGTTAGTGACAAATCTCACGAAGGACGCCCAAAATCCGCCTTCACTGAAGATAACATCATTGCTGTGAGACAACTAATTCTCGAAGATCGTCTTGTGACGTATCAAGAGATAGAGGCTTTATTAGGCATCTCAGGGACAACCATTCAGAAGATCTTGCATGAAGCGCTTGGTGTGAGAAAGCTAGTTTGCCGTTGGATACCGCATCTGCTTTCCGACGATCACAAGGCGGCCCGCGTCAGATGGTGTAAGAAAACTCTGCAAAGGTTCAACCGAGGAAAGTCAAATCACGTCTACGACATCATCAGTGGTGACGAATCTTGGATCTATGCCTACGATCCTGATTCCAAACAGCAATCTACAATCTGGTTCTTTCAAGATGAGCGAAAGCCGACTAAAGTGGTTCGTTCTCGAAGCACTTCAAAGAAATTGGTGGCCACGTTCTTTGGAAAAACCGGTCATGTTGCGACTATTGCACTTGAAGATCGTAGAACAATTAACGCAGAATGGTATACCACAGTTAGTTTACCACAAGTCATCGCCGAACTTCGAAAATCTAACTCAAAGCGACGTATCATCCTGCACCACGACAACGCAAGCTCACACAGCGCTCGTCGAACGATTGAGTATTTGAAGCAGCATCCTCCATACAGTCCTGACCAAAGCCCTAACGATTTCTTTACATTTCCTAAAATTAAGAAAAGTCTTTGTGGTCAAAGGTTCCAGCCCGGTGAAGAAGCAGTCGATGCTTTCAAGTCAGCCATTTTAAACACCCCCACTTTAGAGTGGAATAAATGTTATAATAACTGGTTTGAGCGAATGGAAAAGTGTATTAAGCTACGTGGTGAATACTTTGAAAAACAATAAAAAGTACTATAAAGTTCTAGTTGTGTTTTTTTTCTTCAAACGACAAAACTTCAAAGGCATGCCTCGTAATAACTAAAAAAAGTTAATTTACTATTACAAACTTATTATTAGTAGTTGGTGCAATACATGTTCTATGGATCGAATTACAAAGTTAAGTTTGTCCTTTAACCTAGTCTGAGAAGTTGGTACGGTAGCCTCGGTGGGCGAGTCCAACTCGACTCGATCGGTTTTTTTACAAGGGGCCCGGCCCGCCTGAACATGTATTTTAAATGCTTGCTTTTTTCAATTAAAAAATGTCGATAAGGCGATGTCAAAGCTCTTTTCTGTTGCTGCCTAAATTACTCTCCAGTGACTGCCAGGTTTCGAGGCAACGTTACAGCTTTTGCTGATGTCGTCTACCTAAACAGCATCACCTGAGATGTCGACTAATTTTTTTATTGTTTTTTAATTTGCACTTTAGCACATTAAAACAGAGTTTCGTAATTGCTTATATACTAAAACAAAGCTTATGCGCTTTGAATCTCACACTAGGAAGCCCTGTGTTGTGAGATTCACTCTTCCTGCAGTGATCATTATTATATTAGGGGTTGCTTATATCAATGTTGTATCTTTTTCAACGCACTTTAATATTTTTTTAAAGGAGTCGTAAGTATAAAAAAGTAACTTTAGTAATGCAGCCTAACAGCTAATCAACTAATTAACCAATCAGAAACCCACTATGGGAACTCGCCCTATCTATAAAAGGCTCGTCAGTATACGACTTTAGAATTCTAGGCACGACGCACTTGCTAATCAAATGTAGTCGATGACTAACTACTCAATGAACATGGTTGAATTTACTACGATGACGTTCGCGATGGGTCATAAAAGTCACGTCTGAACATTGCCTTATTTGAAAATAAAATCGAAATTGGTGTGCGTCATGCTTAATTCTATTAAATTCATGACATGACTGATGAAATGTTTTTGAATATTGATGAAGAGTAGATCTCGTTATAAATTCGTACTTTATTATTTATTTTAGACAAAATCCTTTAATAAATAGATAGAGATAATATATCGACAACATTTGCAACCAAGGATATGGTTAAGAATTCTAGGAGTATTTCCTCAGAACAAAATCTATGGTCAACCAATTCACATGGATATCGCAAACCACAACAATAAATAGTACTATGAGATTTGCTTAAAAACCATTTAAGGAAGCCATCCAAAATCTGGGTGGAACTGGTGGTACACTTGTCCATTCATTGAAGTGGATCTGACTCATTCTATTGTTAGTTCGTTAAAAGTTATAGATTTTGCACGCAGTTTTGCTTGCGTAGAGATGTTTATTTTATTTCATTTTATTATCAAAGGAAAACTAACAGCTAGTTACAATATATAAATGTGAAAAAAAGTGCTTATGGCTATTTAAAAGTTTTCACACATATTTGAGAAAAAACTTACTATTAACGTAGAAAGTTTGAAATACCGACCTAAACGAATATATGTATTGCTAGGTAAGTGTTGACATAATATAATTGATGAATTAAACAGAAAGTAACTGTAACGTGTACTTGACAAAAGTTGAAGTTTACAAAAATATTCCACGAAAGTGAGAAGAATAATATCACATTAAGATTGACAAAAGAATTTGTTGTTGATCAAACATTTGAGTTTGGTCACAGTGGTGTTAAATAAATATAGGTCTATATTATTGTTAACATTATTATCTATCGCATTGTAATGTTTCACCGGTTAATGTAGGATTTTTTGCTAATGCCATCGCTTTGTCAGTCAGTCACGAAAACGTAAATTAGTAACGTTTTTTCAGTTTCAAGGGCAGCGTCCAGTAAAATCCCAGGATATAATATGAGAAGTCAAAATGTCAATTTATCTGGTATCTAAGTCTCTGATAATATAAAATAAACTTATTAACCGGTGAAAATTGCATTATTTTCATACAAACAGTGTATATTGTATTGCATTTATTAGTATGTATGTACAGTGCCTATAGAATGTATTAAAATCGATTTGTAGTCAAACTGACCAGGTTATCTAGGTTAGGCCACCGCAGGATTATTGTGTATGAATTATTTATAAACACTACAATAAAATAGAATATGGTGCGACTTTCCTGTATCATTATTTAAATTTATGTCAAGATGAACTATGAGTCAAATCGCGATATTTTACCTGTACGCTACACTTTTAAAAAAAATGTAGTCGTAACGTTTAACCACTACCTGTCTCACCAGTTGGTAAGTGAAGATGGGGTCGAGGATGGTAGCATGCGAGGCCTAGAAAATAGAATGGAACTGGCACTAAAGGACAGCTGCTGGAAGACACGAAATGTTTGGGGATTTTTTTTCAACTTGAAGGTGCTACTTGGCCACAGCGGCATCTCGGTGAAGAAAAAAAGACCGTTAAGAAACCCACCCCCGGCCTAGCCAGCTACCACCCTTTAAGTTAGAAAATCTGTCGTCAAACATCTAATGTGTTCCAGCAGCTGTCCTAGAGAGCCAGTTCCCATTCGCTCGTGTGCTTAGCAAGATACCATACTTGGCCATATCACCAGTTATCAGCAGGCGAGATAGTTGTCAAACGCTAGCATATATATTATAAAAAAGAAATATAAAAATCTTGAGATAGGTACTACATACAACACTGACGATCGTATAGAAGAATTAACCGTATTTTTACGGCAATAAGACATGTGTGTAAAAGAAACCTAAATCCCTGTCATACGCCAATTACACCTTATTAAGACGCGTATACAATAATATTTATTGCAATTATTAACCTTTAAAATACAGCGATGCTGATCGATCACAAGCGTTTCGTGTCATAGATAACGTCAATGGGGAGAAATGATCCGTAGAAACTGATGAACCGATGCGAGATATCAAGGATTTAATATTAAAAATACTTTTGTATTTAGTGAGTGGTCCTATTTAGAAGCTTAACACTTGATATTTATTTCTTTGAATACTTTCATCATAACTTAAAAATCAAATGATGGATTTATGAGATGGGACCGTAAGGGCAGATTGCTACAGTAAAACTTTCTGAGGAGACTGCCCATTATTTTTGATTAAATTTTGAACTCATCATCTTCATTGTCAGCCGGTATCAGTCCACTACTGGACATAGGCCTCCCCCCAGACACGCCACTCAGCCCGATCATCGGCTCTTTGTTTTCAGTCACTGCCCAGTGACAACCGTTTTGCGAATGTCGTCGCTCCTGCTCCACCTAGTCACAAGGGCGTCCTTCGCTACGTTTGCCGATGCGCGGTCTCCACTCTAGAAAATGTTGTACTGCATCAATAGAATTTGAAAAACCATTGTCAGCAACAAATGGGAAATTTACACAAACACTTTTTTGATGCCAATCGACTTCTTCTTTCTGATAAGGATCAAAACAATTTTTCATACCAATTCATAACAATACTTTATCCATACATTTTGATGACGAAAAGTACAGTTAAGAGTAAGTACAAAGGTAAATGGCCGTTAGCCGCTGAAAAATGTATTTAATCCATTTATAAAAGCGCAATAATCCATTCTGCCTGGAAACGGCGAGTTGAATTTGGTCATACAAGTCAGCAAAAGGCAAATTAAAATGTCTAAATCATATGGGCATTGCCTAGAATATAAATAGACGTTAAAACACTTCACTGACAAAAATGGTTATGATTATTAAAGGACGAATATAGATCGCCAAACATCAACCCTTTCCTTTAGGAAAGGTTAATCATTTTAATGATTAACAAAATTCACAATGTTCACACTGCATTAGTCTTTTTTTTTAAATATCCTTAATGCTCTGAAGGAATCGATTACTCTGCTGTCTTATTAACACCCCGGGGTCTCATTAGCTCACTTAACACATGTAAAGAAAAAAAATCATAAACTGTAAGACGGAAAAGGTGACTTGGGTTCCGTAAAGAAAAAAATTATTAGTTTAAATAATTATTTTAGAATTAAAACAATTTTGTGCTTTGAATACAAAAGCTAGAATCTTATAAGGATATAAGCGGGGACGCTATACATGACAAAATTCTTAAACATTTTCCTAAACTCTTATTACGCCACGGCCAGAGAGAGGGAAATGTCGTGTGGTAGGCCGCATGATTAATAACGTATCTATTTTTCCGGACTGATAATAGCTTGACCATTATATCACCTGATGCCAAGTTATGATGTGGTCTTAGATGACATTGTGCCTGTCTCGCAGTGACACTCCACTTAGTTCACTCCACTAGCGCGACTATTCCAACCCGTCTTCCCGAATGCGCAATATTTGACAGCAGCTTTTTCAATAGACCTTAAATACTCTTTATTCTATTTAAAGTGTGACTTTTTTTATGTGTACATCAATTATTTACAAATAGTACATATATTCAACTTAAAAATAAATAATTATGTTAAAAACTATTTCACCTGATAATAAATAAAATGTTATTATAAATCCCATTTTACTTTAATACTTTACCACAGAATAATGAATAGTACAAGTGCGACAGGCCTGACTTTATTATAACATTTTTCAGGACCGCAACACACGGATTATTATATATATATTGAATTCAAAATCGTGATAATATAATATGTATATTCTCTACTCAATACTGGCAATTTTGATTTTAAAAAACTTATTGGAGTGGTATCAGTTGCTATTAAAATAATAATATCAATGAAATAAAACCCGAAAAGTCTATTAAATTATTTCTTCCGATATTTTTTTTCTTTAGTGAGGATTCAGGAACCCTAAAAATGTTCGCCTCAATCTGTCTTCTCAGGGTAACTGTTGGATCTTACCTCTATTAATCTAAAGGTCAATTTCCAATGTGAGACTACCAAAAAATCAAAGCAGTGGATCGAATTCCCGTCCTCCAGATTCTCTCATGGCGACGACATTGAAATTAATCGACAATCATTTGTTATGCGCCAAGAATTCGAGATAAGTACGCGCACTTCACCATTTATCGGAATGGTTTTTATTTTGATACAGTTAATGCGAGTTTGTTTCCAAGATTGATTAGGGCGCCATATTTTTAAGAGCAGAATGGAATAAGGGTTCCGCTTGACAATTCGTGGGTAAAAGCTGTGTTAAAAGTATCAAGTAGATTATCCCTACAAGGGAAAATATGACAGTATATTAATTACTTCACATAGATACTAGAGTAGCGGTTTCTCCTTCTTTTTTTTTTACTTTTATTATGGCTCCACACGATTAGTGTATTTAGCCAGTGTCAATGTCAGTGAGTTTTTATTAATTTTAGTCATAGAGATGGGTCAAAGTCACATTTCAGGTCAGTTTTCAAGTAAAAGTCAAGTAAAAAAAAGTAAAGTAAAAGTCATACCTTCAGTAAAGATGTGGTGTTTACTGAAGATTTTCAGTGGAATTTTGGTGAGAACGCAAATAGCAAGTTTTACAACATTGTGCAGTTTCCCTACACTCGCACACAATCACCGGCACTTAATGGTTAATAATCCACATTTATTACAAATTAACACGCGGAAGAACACAGGTTTTAGGAAAAAATACAATGATATCACACACACTTTTCCACGTTCCCGCCAAAAATCCTTCTCCTTCTTTATATCTGACAGTTAAGCACTTGACACTTGCCTTATTAAGTGTAGATGCGGCTTAAGAGGGAACGCGGGGTGCACTTTTCCATACAAATGTATTCCCCCGTTTCCTCTCTGGAAAATGCTTCCAGAGCGAAATGTATTTCTACAAAAAATCAAGGTCTGCTGTAGGTAGCTACAGCAGACCTTGATTTTTTGCCCCTATATTTTGCTTTTTTAGACCAACCTATTGCAAAAAGAAATATAAGCAGTGCACCTCGCGTTCCCTCTGAAGAGGGAATTACGCTTGTGGAATAAGCAGCGAGACGTGGCTCTGGACAACTGACTTTAATCTAAATCAATTTCTTTCTAATTTTAAATAATTCAAACATCAGAATACAGCTCGACTGCAGTTTCTGCATCGCAGTCGGTCTCCGTATCGGTGCGGGCCTGGCGGAAGTACATAGGTGTCGGTGTATCAGCGACTTCGACAGAACTGGGCACCTAGACAAAATCCATTTTCCTGTTTGCCTTCACACTAACGCAAGTTCAAAATGTATGGAATGACATTTATGTTTCCGCAACAAAAATGTCATTCCTATACATTTTGAACTTGCGTTAGCGTGAAGGCAAACAGGAAAATGGATTTTGTCTAGGGGCCCTGGGCTCCATGGTCTTTATTGTCAACGTACTGCCGGGATATTTTCCCGTTATGGTTCTATTAATGACATATTTAAACAGGCGCTTATTCACATTCCATCTATGCAAGAACCAGTAGTGCTTCGTGATGATGGTAAGCGCCCGGATGGCATGATGCTTATTCCCTGGGAGCGTGGGGGGCTTGTGTAGGCTGCGACTTGTGTCGACATGCTGGCTCTGTTCCGCCTAAGTGGGACAGTGTCGAGAGCTGGAGCCGCTACGGAAGCTTTTTGAGGGCCCAGTGGTGTATTGGGAGAACGGAACGAGAGTCGGCTTTGACGCCAGAGGAACCGAGTTCACTCCCCACGACACCTATGGATTTTTCTATAGAAAAGTTAATGTATGCTTTTCACAGTGGCCCTCCAGTGATGGAAAAACATCATTAAGAAACCCCCAAGCCCCGCATGGTGGTTGGACACTATCTAGTGTCCGCCTGGCCAGCTACCACCCTCAAGTTAGAAAATCTATCGCCAAACATCTAATATGTTTCGGCAGCTATCCCTGAGAGCCAGTTCCCATTCTAGGCCTAGCGTGCTACCATCCTCGACCGCATCATCACTTACCAACAGGTGAGATAGTGGATAAACGCTACCCTATATGATACAAGAAAAAAAAAAGACACCAAGCGGCGTAACTATGCATCCGTATCTAGTAGCTACGCTACATATTTAACTCGAAATGCACCTTAAGTCCACGGCAACGAGAGTCTGAATTACTCAGCCCGTCACGCGCCTTTGATCCGCTGCTACTGTAGGGTTGGAAGTTGTGAGAAAACATTTGAATGAATGATTTATTTCGAACAAAACTTACGACTAATAACAATTTGATAATAATTGGTGGTAGAATACACTGACGTCACAGAATAATGAATAGTACAAGTACAGAAATTGCACTCCCTGAGAGCAAAAAGGCGAGATTAAACCTAGTTACAACGTCGGTAACGTTCAAAATGCGCTTCACGCCTCGAGTGCGACCTTGAATTTGCGTCACAGTATCAACTAATAGTAACTATGAACCGCGTGTTGCGCACAGTGAAATGCACCGTAAGTCCGTACAGCGAGAGTCTGAATAACTCGGTCAACTCGCGGCCTCTCCTATAGGGTTTAATGTTATAAGATAACTTATTGAAGCCTTTAATTGGTAGCAGAATACTTTAAGGTAGAACAATGTAATGAGTATATTTAAAGCGCTACATTCATGTTTAATGTCGAGGTAGGATAAAAGTACTACAGTTATACTTTAATTTAAGAGTTTATGTGATAGTTTAATTAAGACAGTTAAAGCTAAAACAACCGACTTCCATGCCGCGCGAGTCAGTTTCGGTTGCAAGTTTGAGACGTTTATCGTCATATCTCTGGAGACCCTCATCAGATCTCGACGAAATTACAATGGTACCACCTCGGCAACGAACTCTAACGATTAAAAAAAATCATTCAAATCGGTTCACAATTGACGGAGTAATCGCGTAACATACACACAAAGACGAATTAAGAACCTCCTTCTGTTTGGAAAGTCGGTAGAAAATAATGTTCTACGTTCAATTGAAAATGAGTATGTAAAAACGTATAAGTATGTATAAACGTATGCTAGGCAATGCTTTGTAGCCCTTCGTTTAGACATACTGAATAATATTTTTGTATGTTAATATCGTAAGCAAGGAATATAATAATGAGGTAGGTACAAGTAAGGCGCGCGGCCGATCGAGAACGCGCGTGACACTTAACTGACTGAACATGGACCCGAGAGGGTGCGCGGAAGTACTTGTAGTTTCATAGCTACAGCGCGGAGTGCGACAGGCCTGCTGACGTGCAATGTAATGTAGTACATTACTGATAATGAGTACATTTATGTTTATTGTCGAGGTAGATAATAGATACCTGAATTATACTGTAATGCGTTACTTTTTATTAAAATTTACTAATGTTATAACACAGCATAATGAATAGTAGGTAGGTACTACATTTTATGCATGCAACTGCTTGCGTGGCTAGCGACAATCACACTGAATAAAGGCCGTGGAGGGCCCTGTGGCTGGTAGGTGAATAACGCTGCAAGTACATGGAGTGAGACAGGCCTGGTTCCGTACAAACTTATCAAACTAAGTCACACTCTAGGACACACTTAATTTTGCAGTTAGATCCCTAGAGAGATTCCCAGAAATGGCTAATCACAAATAATAAGTAAATTCGCAATTATTTGTTATTAAAATACATATTTATAAATTTTTGCCTTTCTTTGTTTTAATTCACCGCGCCGCCACCATTTTTATGCAACTCCAGGATGACTGTTAGAAAATGCTATTCTAACATTAAGTCCCACATTTAAAATTGTTTTGTGTGCAAAATTATAAATAATAAAATAAATATTTACTTTCACATTTTTTCGATTTTGCACATAGATAGCCAGTATAGTAGATTAGGTAATGGGATAGTTTTCAATGCAGATAAAGGTGTGGGGCGCAGCTAGTTATTCATACTTAATGTGAACATACCTGCTGTTTTTCGCCTTGTCAGAGCATATCCGAAATAAAATGCGAACAAATGCAATATGTACACACTCTTTTGATTATAGCTTTTTGGAAAAAACCTCATAGAAATATTCGAACAAGTCCAATACTACTAGGCTAGTGTTTGACCACTATCGCACCAGGTGGTAAGCAATTATGTGGTTGAGGATGCTGAACGTGCTAGGCCTAGAATTGTCGGACTCTCAGGAGCAGTGCTTCCAGATCATCATAAGGCCATGGCAGCAAATTTTCTCCTTGATGGTGGTAAGCTACTTTTTGGCAGCAAGTCAGGCAGAACACTGATATAATGCTCCTACCACCTGTGAAAATCTTAGACTGCATCGTTACTAACCAACAACATTTGGAGTCATTGTCACTCATGAGAAGGTCAATGTTGCATTACTGCCTACCTACATGTGACCTCTGGGTGGTGCTAAATGGGTGATCACTAAGAATTCAGCTGTGGCTTGTACCACCTACCGAGCATAGACATGATACCTACTTACTTGGTGCGCAGGCTCTTTTCCGCCACGAGGCCATATAGGCCTTTTAGCGTGTGGACAAGTATGTAACTCAAGCGAGACAGACATAAAAAATAATTGTTTTATTTTTTAAATATATTTTATAGGCTAGCGTTTGACCACTATCTCACCTGTTGGTAAGTGATGATGCAGTTGAATATGGTAAGCACACTAGGCCTAAAATGATAACTGGCTCTCAAGGATAGCTACCGGAACACATTAGATGTTTGACAACAGATTTTCTAACTTGAGGGTGGTAGCTGGCCTGGCAAACACTAGATAGTGTCCTACCACCATGCGGGGGTTGTTGGTTTCTTAACAATGTTTTCCTTCACCGGAGGGCCACTGTGAAAAGCGCACATAATTTTTTGAAAATCCATTGGTGCACGGCGGTTTGAACTCGGCACCTGTGGCATCAAAGCCAACCATTCTCATGATTATGCCACCGGGCCCTCTAAAAATATTGTAAATATTAATGGAAGAACTAAGTCAGCACTTAGTTACTTTTTTTACACAGTTATACAAAAGTCTGGTTTTGCACCTGTTATGTATAAGTTACATTTTACACACCCTGTCATTTTAAAGAATTATTGCCGTTCAAACTATTTCATGATTAAGTAACTTAAGAGGTATAGTCTCAAGCAGACTGCCAAAAGTCTTAACATTATCGACTAAGAATAAACCCATGTTCTTTATTAGACAAATTCAAACAAGTGATTTATTTATAAATTAAACATTAAATATTAAACTATACCTATGAAAGTCTTGCTATTATTGCTTGCTGACTGGCTGGTGATTCAGGAATATGCTATGCCGGTAATTTTCTACATATCTGTGACCTTGAATTATAAACTAGGTATTATCCAATACATTCGCACATCGCACTTGAATCGCAAACAAAAATTCGTCACCCTATTCTATTTATATTCTAACACCATGGCGCTTGCGCGAAAGTTTCCTGACAAAAACTACTATTGCTTTGTACAAATGATGTTCACTGTATCTTGCAAACTGTACAATTAAGCTTATTTATTTCATTTCTGTGATAAATAAACTGTTTTACCTTTGCTTTGAGGGCGAATACAGTATTTTTTCTTCCATACTTGTTGACCGCATAGTACGTCAAGCCACCACCGAAAATACACGCACATGTTGTTAAAATTGATGTTGTTTTGGTATCAAATTTAGCATTACTTAAATTTCGCGATAAAACCGGCGAATATTGCACTTTTTTCAATAATTTTGTTGATGAACGACACAAACTCGCCATGTTGGTAGAACGGCGTATTGACATGTGCGAGGGAGAAAGCAATAGTTATTTATGTCAAAGTTGACTGTCAAACTCAACAAAATTATTGCGCATGCGTGCAACAATAGTTTCAAAATCCCGTAGACGACTGATATTGAATTACCTGAAGATAAATTATCAAAATCCGAAACAATCGAATGCACTACAGCTTATTTCAGCATGGCAAAATAAATTCGTTCCAAAATTAATAGTACAAGAAAAAATAATAGTAGGTACAAGAGTAGTGGGTGGTCACTTTTAAAGTGTTTTTGCAGGCGTCATACACTATCGCGATCTACGGTCATGCCGCAGTCAAGTTTGTGATGGCTTACTCCCGACGACCCCCACAAAAATGGGCACCAGTGGGGACGTTAGGACAAAGTTGTGATGTATGGAAAACAATGAGATGGTTCACACTCTGGAGTGTGGAGACGGCAGACCGCGGCAGTGTGTCCGGTGCTTAAAGGATTTTTTTGAGCCAGAGAGACAAGCACTTGACTGACTGAGCTGATGCCCAAACAAACGTATAGTCAAAGATGGAAATATCTATTATGAAAATCACAGACCTCGGATCGGAAAACACTATGCTACGCCATAATCTATGAGGAAATTAAAGTATAATTTATTTGTTATCGTTTAAAAATCTAAAAGAACCGACTTCAAATGTCACATTTCTCACACACATTTTCAGTACTAAGTTTGAGGTGTTGATATCTATGATGTTATATTGAACTTGATATCTCTGGAGATACTAAACATATTTCGATGAAATTTTAATGCGAACACCTGTGAAGTATACCTTCTCAAATAAAAAAAGTATTTACCAAATCGGCTCCGGCGTCTTCGAGTAATCGGTGAATATATATTTAAAAAAACTACACACAATCGAGCATATAATCTCCTACTTTTTTGAAGTCGGTTAAAAATAACTTTCCTTAATTTCCTTTTGAATTACGCTCCGTTTGGAAAACTTGTCAAAGTGGTTTAGAATCTAAAATGTAATAGGTACTTAGGTATGGTAATTTGGTACAATCAAATAAAACAGAAAATATACCATAACATAATTTAATTTAGTAATACACCTTTTATTGAATGCTAGGTTATTTTTTACTTCAATATTTTTCAATATGCACTACAATTTAATAGAAATAATTATTAATGTAATAAAAGTACACACATAGGTACTAAAATGTAACATACAAGCTCATACTTGACCAATATGGTTTAATAAAATGGGCATTTGCCGTGACTTACGCAAAATTATATAAATTAAATACCCAATAACTTACCAATCATTAAAGGTAAACTCATAAATTGAATGTGACTGCCTATAAAATATATTGTGACATGCAATAAAGCGCGCAGCACATATACTTCATACGCAAAGACAAGCACGTCGATGTTCATACGATCTTTCACCTACGGTTGTAGGGATTGTAAAACTATGCGGTAGTTGTCTTTGAGTTTAATATTGTATTTCATAACTTAAAATACTATGAAAATCTGAGGATGCAGTTAATATTTATACTATGGATGGCATCCCTTGTGTCATACACTTTATAAGTTGTCACAGATTAATAGTAAAGCAATGCAATGAGGTAATTTTTAGGGTTCTGTACCTCAAAAGGTAAAACTCGTAAGATCACTTTCTTGTCCGTCTGTCACCACCGATTTTCTCAAGAACGGGTGGACGTAACAAGTTGAAATATATACCAGATACTGAGGTCTATAGTCCCCATTAGGTGTATAAAAAATCAAGGTCCTGAGTCAACACAATAAAGAGATATGGGCAAATTTAAATTTTCGCGAAAACTAGTAAATACCTCATTATTTACCTCAATTTTTTATTTTTCGGACTATTTACTTTACTTGTGCTGTAAGACCTTGCTTTTTGCCAAATTTCATGATTCTAAGTCAACCGGAAGTACCCTACAGGTTATTACTACCTTATGACCTAGAATCATGAAATTTGGCAAGAAGAATCTCTTCAAGCACTTTAAAAGGAATAAATCTGAAAACCAATATGTAGTTAACAAAAAAAAGGTAAATTTACTATTACAAACTTATTATTTGTAGTTGGTGCAATACATTTTCTATGCATCGAACTACAAAGTTAAGTTTGTCCTTTAACCTAGTCTGAGAAGTTGGCATGGACGCCTCGGCGGGCGAGTCCAACTCGACCTGGCCAGTTTTATAAATCCAATCTGAGACTAGTGTTCGATGACTACCTCGCCTGATGTGTAAGCCATGATGTGGTCAACAATGATGAGCATGTTATACCTTGCTATGCCGATCATGAGTTACAGACTTAGATCATGACCTTTACTCGTATTGGCTATGGACAATCTAGTTATACTGTAGTGGTATATATATATTATACTGTGGTGGTGTAGTGTTTTGCCAATTAATTTTCAGCCATGAAAAAGGAATGATTTTCGGTTGAAATGGCAAGGTGTCCAGTGAAATTACAGGGCATGTGAGACTCAGCACCTCTATGTCTCAAGGTATCAGGTGCAGTGCAGTGACATACAAAATTCAGGCAGTCCAGAATTTTGCATACCACTGTATCTGTAATAGGTAGACATCATCGCTTACCACCAGGCGAGCGTTGTGCTTGTCCTGTTACCTAATATCATAAAAAAATAAAAAATAAATTCAGGAGGAGATTTCAGAAGCTTGTAGTCCCTGCCAAATAATATCATTATTGTACATTTAGAAACTATTGATTAATGAGAAGGCTGGTACTGTCTCTTCTCTTGAATAAGTTATCATCTTCTCTATTTTCAGTGACTACCTCCTCAGTTTGTACATTATGCTCAGATGTAGACTCATACTCGATTATTTGAGGCTCATTGTCATTGTGTAGATTCATCATTGAGACTCGTCTGACTGAGTCTGCATTATCATACAAACCATACTCCGCCTGCCAAAGTATAGTCGTGATTAATTGTTGCAGATTCCCTCTCGTTCTTGGTGTTTTAATCTTTCTTAGCTTATTTGCAACATATTCCCCGAATACAGTGTATTCATCTTTACGAATTTCATTCTCGTAAACAATTTTTTCACGCTTTGGTGCTACATAGAAACCGGGTAAGCCCGTAGGAGATGTGACTTCTCGTTTTATTTTCCGGAACTTTCTTTTCTTTGACCTTGGTTCGAATGTTTCAATTTGAGTGATTTGGTAAGGATCTTCTTCGAGCCATTCCTCTGCTGATTGTTCTCCATGCATTTGTCGTACAAGGTTAAGAGTAGTTGCATCGTCATCATCTAAGTCAGACCCCGCGTCTACATCAACCTGAAATAAAAAAGTTTTTAGAAACAATTTTTAAATACTTGAGTTAATATAAGATTGTAGTAGCAAACTGTGAAGAATTACATAAATGTTTTTTTTTAAATATCTTATAGGCTAGCGTTTGACCCCTATCTGACCTGTTGGTAAGTGATGATGCGGTCGAAGATGGTAAGCACGCTAGGCCTAGAATGGGAACTGGCTCTCAAGGATAGCTTCCGGAACACATTAGATGTTTTCGTGACAGATTTTCTAACTTGAGCGTGGTAGCTGGCCAGGCGGACACTAGATAGTGTCCTACCAGCATGCGGGGGTTGTTGGTTTCTTAACGATGTTTTCCTTCACCGGAGGGCCACTGTGAGAAGCGCACATACATTTTTCAATAGAAAAATTCATTGGTGCACGGCGGTTTGAACTCGGTACCACAGCATCAAAGCTGACCGTTCTCCCGATTACGCCACCAGGCCCTCAAAATGGTTGTCATTTAATAGTGGACTGAAATGGACCTTTTTTGCCTTTCATATTTCGAAATGGGGATCCACATGAGGCGCAATAGAATTTACATTGTTTTTTATCCTGGGGTGGAAGTCTACATTATAATATCATAGAGAGAAGGCAACCCATCTACGATTAATATTGATGCGTACTGTCATGTCATTGCAAATGTCTAATAGAAAAAGATGCAGGTAAACAGTTGTATATTGGCATCTCTTTCTTAGTGACGATCTTCGCTCGAAATTCATCACAATGCATGTAGAGTTGTAGACTACAGTCTATCTCCTTCTTTTAGACATTTGCAATGACTGGACACATTGATATGGGTAGGTACCTAGATAGTACTAGATATAAATCTAAGGTTTACGCTTTTAATACACATACGGTCAAAACTATACTTCATATTGAACGAGTTTCTAAATAAGCTTTACAAAATTTTCAGTTCTTATAATAACTAAACAACTTGACTACTTTTAAGATTTAATAATCAGATTTTATTTAAGTTTAGTCTGAGACTTAAAGAAATCCTCCTCCATAGTCTGTGGACTTAAAGAGAATAAGAATATCCACATAATTACTTAACAAATTGACAAGCACGTTGACTAGTTAGTTTGTCTTCTTTAAAAATAAAAAAAGTTGAAAAAGTTGCAGCATAATCGATTTTATATAGCGAGATTATCAATAAACTTCAGCATCTCTATCGAACATCGAAATCACAGTCGATAGCCGGCAAATTAATCGATTATCGACGTCACGTTACCGACGGTACGGCTATGGACTGATAAGCGATAACAAAATAAACTGCAATACTTTAGGTGTTTAGGGTATCGCCTAGGTTTGTATTAAATTGTGTAAGTTAATATTAAACTGTAAGTAGGTACCCGTTGTATTTCTATTTGAGGAAGAGTTCCCTTAGCCTCATCTGCGCTAAGGAAAGATACACGTACGTTTTTGTTAGCTTTTCTCTTTTTGCGCTTGATCGGAGTACTGCTATTAACATCGACATCGACTGTCTCTTCTACACGAAAAATTGTTTCATCCAATGCACCGTTTTCTGATAGTTCCCACTGTATCGGATGTTTGTTTATCAAATGCACACGTAAATTTGTGGTATTTCCAAAGAACTTGTATTGACATTCACATAATTTACACAGGACAGCAACACATCTACCGTTCTCCTCGATACGATCGAAGAATTTCCACACAACTGATGACATTTTCTTCATTTTGATAAATTTTAATCAATTTGCCGCCGAAATCTCAAACCAAATCCGATTATTGATGGGAATCGAATAGAAAATATCACGAGTTGAATGCTTCACAAAATGGCGATCGAGTAATGTATGTTGTATTGTAAAGCATCGAGCGGACCTGACGGAAAGAACCGAGATACGACCTTCATTCGATTTGGAGAAGCTTGCGTGCGTCACAGTGCGCAAAGCAACCACACTACTGGCTAATTGCTTTGAAAATATACTTTATTGTAACATATTAAAGGCTATATTCAAAAATTGCAGATTTAATACATTTTATTCCTAATGCGGGCTATAGAGCTATTGTGTTGCGCTATCTCTTTCACTTGCTATGTTGTACATGCATATAGTTTTCTCTTTCCTACGCGTTCTTATTGGCTACAGAGACGTCTTTGGTGCATGCTTGGCAACTTGCAACTTATAATTTGACAGTGACTTCACCACAAAACGTTTCGTTGTACGCAGACGCACGCAAATGGAATAAGTAATATTATTATATATTGTTTTTTGTTATAGCTAAATGTTGTATCGAGTATGTATGGCTTGTTAATTATGCGGATTACAAATGATAATACGATATTGCTTTAACAAGGTATCACTTACCTACTACTTTTATTATTATGTACCAGCTGCGCCCAACGGCTTTCCCTGCGTGTAAGCCTAAGGCCTCGCGCGCACTGCGGTTGTGGTGCGTTTATTCTACCGCACTCATATTCTGTGAGGTATCAAGTGTCATGGAAGTGCGCGCACTTGCGGTGAACCCAACGCAACATTTTTTCATAGCGTTGCCATGTTACCATGTTTTTTATGTTTGTTTACCACAGTTTTACATGGATCAAAGAGAATATAAATACTACGACATGGATTGTAAAACTGTGCCGCAACCAATGCGCGGCCTAATCCTGGTTATAAACCTTCCTCTTTAATTACTACCTACTTATATCTATTGCTGAAAACACCACCATTAAAATCCATTGTTTAGTTTAAAAAATCTAAGCGTACCGTATAGGCAGCAGGAACGACTTCGTATTATAGGTAGGTACTATATAAAGATTTGCATAATCTTTTCCTATACAACGAACATCGGTCTTTAAACTCGGAACGATAAACTCTTTCTTTCAGTAATCAATGTGCTATCGTACAACTTGAATGCATTCAAGCTAGCTGCGGCCAGTGTACCTATAATATAATATTGTTGAACAATACCTCAGACGAAATAAAAAGTCTTCTTAGAAATAAAAATATTTCTTATTCCGTCTGAGAACAATACAACTAGCTTGTTTATGTCGTAGTATTATTATCATCTTTTCTATGTTTATGTGCTGATAAGGCGTTTGTTGTATTTGATTTCATTTAACTCTGCCCCGTAGCTTCGCCCGTGTTAGGGTCAGTTCGAAACGCGACGCGATGCGGCGCGCACTTACTAATAGAGTGATACACACAAGAACTTTATTTACCTACAACACAAAATGATACACATTTCAATGAGTTAATTTGGCGGCTTCATGCTGCGCCGCACCGCGTCTCGCTACGCCGCACTGCGCCGCACGTGGAGTAAGACGCAGCGACAAAGAGCAATAATTACTAAATTATTGCTCTGAGCGCAGCGATACGTGCGGCGCGGCCGAATATGTCAATGAAATGTGTCTCTTATTGTATAGTTAAAAAAGTTAATTTTTTTATCACGCGGCTACCCGCTGCGCCGCGCGAAACCAGAAGCATCGTCACGTTGCACCGCGTCGCGTCGGACCGTGTCGCGTCGCGGTGTGAGCTGACCCTTAAAAAGTAGGTAGCCTACCTTCTTACAACCTATGATTTATTCTACATTACTAGCTATCTTTGTGGAAAATTTCAGCGAAATCAGTCGAGCCGTATGACCATGAAGAGGTCACATACAAACTGACTATCGCATTTATAATAGTGGTGTTGATATTATTACTTAGTCGATTATGATGAGATCCTACTACTACCTAAGGGTATCTTTAGTATCATCAGTATCATTGGATCCTGATTATTTTAGGCAGGCGTCGGGCGTGAATGAAACTACCCACCGATCAAAACGTGTGGCTAAGGCTGGGCATACACGGACAGCTTGAGCAGTTAGCCAGTGATCAACATACACGGACCGCTCTTGCAGTCAGAGTCAACAGCTTGAAGCTGCCATTGATAACTGCTCGAGAAGTGTTGGCAATTTAAATTTTAATTCAAATCAGTAGCATCATGGATTTTGAGGAAGAAGCACTTCTGCTTTTGCTCATTCAACGATGAGAGCACTCGACAGCTCGAGCAGTCAGTGTATGACCGCACGATGAAATTTAACCGTGCAGCCAACCGCCCGAAGCAGTTACATTGCAACAGCTCGAGCGGTTCGTGTATGTACGTAGGTACCTACGTAGAAGTCTGTAGTTCACTATGCAGTCGCAGCTTGAAGCAGTCGATCCTAACTGCTTCAAGCTGTCTGTGTATGCCCAGCCTCTTCGTCGAGTTCAAATGATTGAATCAAATGATGATGTTCATTGTTATCCGTCTTGGAAGACGGGTTGGGATAGTTGCGCTCTATAGATTGGACTAAAGTCATGTTGTCCTGCTCCTCGTCTTCCATTTTAACCGACTTTCAAAAATGATGAGGTTCTATGTTCGACTGTATGTATTTTTTTTATGTATGTTCACGGATTATTTGAAGACGCCTGAACCGATTTGGAAAATTCTTTTTTTATTCGAAAAAGTATACTTTACAAGTGGTCCCATTTAAATTTTATATATTATTATGTCACAGTCATATATTTAATAATATCGTTTAAAAAATAAAAAACAACCGACTTCAATGCCGCGCTATTCATTTTCAGTACCAATTTTGAGATGTTTATCTCAATATCTCTGGAGATACTTATCATACCTCGATAAAATTACCATGGTACCACACTTGGGATATCTCCTTTCGAACAAAAAAAGAATAATCGAAATCGGTTCATAAACGACGAAGTTATCCGCGAACAAACATAAAAAAAATAAAAAAATATATACGGTCGAATTGAGAAACCTCCTTCTTTTTTTGAAGTCGGTTAATGTAAAAAATATGTGTGTACACAAAAAATGCATTTCATTATGGAAGCAATAAAGTATTGAGTAAATATTGAGTAAATTTCATCGACATATGTTCAGTAGGTATCTCCAGAGAAATAAAGATCAACACCTCAACTTAGTACTAAAAAAAAACATACAGATGAACATAGAACCTCCTTATTGCAAGTCGGTTAATGACTAGAGCGACGTTTAAAGTCGGTTCTTTTAAAGTTTTTTAAACGATCTTATAGTATGTTGTCTCTGGTACGTAGTACTATTAAGTGTTATGTGTCTCTGGTATGAAAGTCTAGGGGACTGATCACGATAATCATTGAATGAACGAAATGACGGGGACGCAGCTATGTAGGCTGTATAGCTCCGTCCCTGTCATTTCGTTCATTCAATGACTTTCGTGATACGGGGGCAGTGAAGCTAAACATATAAGGCGTATAAGAGTTAAGGTGCGTACAGACTATGTAACATAACATTGTTATTTAACATTTTTCAGCTAATGTGGTCACGGAATGTGTGTGTTCGATAAAGCATGATATTGTAACATGTTATAACATTCCGTGTCCACATTATCTGAAACATGTTAAATAACGATGTTATAACATGTTATGTTTCATAGTCGGTGAAACTGGCCCTTAATATTTTTTTACCAACTTCAAATAAACTGGCCAAGTGCAAGTCGGACTCGCACTCGTAGGGTTCCGTAACACAGTATTATTCGAGTATTCTATAACTATGATTTTCGCAACTACAAAAATAACTTTGTTTTTCATAGTAATTGTATGAAAAACAAAGTTATACTTGCGGTCGCTATATCTCAACAACTGCTGACTGTATCTCGTTCAAACCAATTTTCGTTGAAAGTTTTTATTGAGATCCACAGAATATATTTATTCTAGATTTTTCACTCGCTTATTTTAGAAGTTAGAGGGGGGGGGGGGGGGGCACATTTTACCACTTTAGATGCGCCTATCTTTTAAATGATTGACTTTGAAAAAAAATTATTTTAGAAACCTCATTGTCATTTTTGAAATGGCGACAATTGGTTGTCCAGCCTAATTAATACTTGTAGCATATTATAGTCCCAGTAGCTGTAATTTGTAACGTGAGAATTCTGTTGTACAGATATTATCTTTTAATCAGTTTTATAATAGAATATATATATATATATATATATAACTAATGGTTCACTATCATTTCTGGTACTTGTTTGGTTTATAATACTCATATATTCTCTTTCAATCCTCTTCTTGATAGCACCAGATCTTTTCCTTTTTTTCCACATTTTCCCAAAGATAACAATTTTAGTCACGAACGACTTTGTCAGTAATATAAATTAGAACTGTACTAAAGCCATCATTGTTTTTTTTTGTTTTAAAACAGCCACATAGGAATAAGTCATAGAACTTTTCGATTTATATGAGTGTACAATTACGCCATAAAAGTAAGTTTTAGAATAGAGTTTGGCTATACCAAACAGCAGCAACTATGATTGGGTGATACTATTATAACACTTAAAGCTGTAAGAAGTAAGTCATTGCAGGTTTTATACAGCTTTAAGGATAAAATCGGGTTTAAAGTGTCAAAAGATACTTGAAGTCGTATGATGTAGTTTGAATATTCTTTTAATACACCCCAAGATTACGCGGCTACATAATAAATACTATATACAGACTGGGTTGTATAATATCTCATTTAACATTCGTTTAAAGACAAAAGCTGTCATTTAAACCTTTGTAACTCTCTAAAAGAACCCTAAGTACCAAACAGGCTGGAATATTGCTGCTAATAACGCTTACGTGCTGCTTGGGTATTTTTTTGTGTGTTCACCGATTCCTCGAAGACACCTGAACCGATTTGGAAAACTCTTTTTTTATTTGAAAGGGTAGGTACTTCAAGGTGGTCCCATTTAAATTTCATCGAGATATGTTCATTATCTCCAAAGATATGGGAGATAAGCACCTCAAACTTAGTAAGAAACTGAAAATGACTAGCGCGTCGTCGTCGTCCTTGAAGTCGGTTATTTTAGATTTTTAAACGATCTTAAATTATTAATAACTAGCAGCCCGCCCCGGCTTCGCACGGGTAGAACATATATGGCTACAAAATTTGCATCAGTTTGTTGCATCGAATATAAAATATTAACATATTTAACAATCATCGTCATATTTCAACCAATTTACACAAAATCTTAACGAATTATGCACTTAAACTTTCCTCATAAACACTCTGGGTATTGGTGAAAACCGCATGATAATCCGTTCAGAAGCTATTGAGATTTTTGCGAACAGACAGACAGACAGACGCAGTGATGGACATTGTTTTATAATACTCACGTAGTGATATTGGACGGCCCTTTGGCGTAAAGGATAGTTACCCTGATGCTGACCCGAGGCAGGCCTCCCTCACTCGCCCTACTGCGATTTATACCTAAACTTTCGTCACCTGCGCCGGTACTATCTGCCAGTCGGTTGTCACTGCTCACGCGCGCGCAACGTATATTATTATTCTAATGACGGGATAACTGCGCATTCGTATTCTATCTTAGAGACGATTTAAGTTTTTCATAGGCATTTTGCGGGTTTGACAAAAAACAAGCACAATATGTTTAATTTTTTATGCTACCGATACTAAAATGACAAGACGGCGTAAAATTCACTTTTCCGACATAAAATTCAACTCTTAGTTAGGAACTTTGATGTAATTTTGTGAGGTAAATAAAAATAATTCGTAAACTTTTTTTTTAGTTTATTGGGTCAACCCTTTACTGTATCGGTGCGCGCCGGTACATCGGGCGCTGAACGAAGTAATAAGAACGCTAGGTCGAGCGCCTTAGACACATTTTTGCTTGTATTGTCTGAAATAAACGTTGATATTGTGTTTTTGTAGGGGAGTGAAGTATCTGTTACGTAGTAACTATTATATAATCTGTGCCCGAGGGTCGTTGGTTCTAATCCTAGCTACATACCTACCAATTAAAGTTTTATGTGCATTCATGAATCATGGGTTTTCGTGGGATCATTAAATCTACCAATAATTAAGATTTAAAAACTAAAACAACTGACTTCAATGCCCCGCGAGTCAATTTCAGTAGCAAGTTTGAGACATTTATCGTCATATCTCTGAAGATACTTATCACATCTCAATGAAATTACAATGGGACCACCTCGGAAACGTACCCTACCGATTACAAAAATAATCATTCGAATCGGTTCACAATTGACGGGGTAATCGCGTAACATACACACACAAAAAAAGGAAAAAAAAGAAACATACAGACGAATTGAGAGCTTCCTTCTTTTTGGAAGTCGGTTGAAAAGTAGCTTACTACCAAGGAGAACATCTGCCGCCCTTAACCTTACCGCGTTTCCCGACGCAAAAAGTAGGGGTATTATACCTTTAACGTGTGTATCTGTGTGTCTGTCTGTAGCATCTTAGCACCCAACCGGTTGAACCGATTTTGATTTAAAGTAGGGGTATTATACGTTTAACGTGTGTATCTGTGTGTCTGTCTGTAGCATCTTAGCACCCAACCGGATGAACCGATTTTGATTTTATTATTGATAGTTTTTTTTTGATAGATGTCTTCATCGAGAGGTTTCTTAGCTTTGATTCATGAAAATTCGTTCAATCGTTATAAAACTATAAGCTTTAATCAACTTTCATAGGTCTGATCAATTCGAAAATCTTCATCAACGATATTGTAAGAACATGGAAGCATTGGCCTGATGCTGGGACATCTCATGGACTCAACAGAATACGCAAATCCTCACCAACTTACAGCTCAGATTTTAAATGTCGTGTTTACAGTCATATTAAAGATTAAAATGGTTACTGTGAGTCAACCTTAAGAGATAGACATATGCTGTCCCGGACTTTTTTGTAGGTCTTATTAAGTTGTACAACTCTTCTATAGAAAATATTCTTCCATCTGTTTTCAATTGAGCAGCGTTCGTTAGAAACGTGTTTTTTCGACCGTTTTTTTGTCGACTTAGGTTGCAAATTAGGTCTCCACGAATGTACCTTTTATTTAAACGGGATAATATATAGCCTATTTTCATTTCGAAAGTCCATTCTATATATTAGTTAAAGAATTAATTATTTAAGAATTTAAATCGGTCCAGTCGTTTTTGAGCCAAATCATTACAAACATACATAAATACAAATGTTCTCTCTTTATAATATTAGTATAGAAGTATAGATATATCTTCTAGGCTAGCTATCAATATTCAATCTATTGACCACAATCTCGCCTGGTGGTAAACGATGATGTGGTCGAAGACGGTGTACACGATATATTATGCGATATAAACGGTCATATCTTTTGATCGCATTGACTTACAAGTTTGATTTTTTTACAACTGAATGAGACTGTAGACCCGAGTATTATACAAACATTTTAGCTTGTTTGTGTTACGCGATCCTGAGAAAAAGTGTCTTGACAGACGAAAAGACGGACAACAAAGGGATCCTATATAAGGGTTTCTTTTTTTTGCTTTTTAGGTACGGAAACCAAAAAAGATTCGTAGATCCCGCATGAAGCGTTTAGCTCTCTTAAGTACATCGAATTAGATTTGTAGTGGTAGGACTTCTGCTAGTCCGCCTGGGGCGGTACCACCACTTTTCCAATTAATTTTCAGCCGTGAAATAGGAGTGTTTTTCGGTTGAAATGGCAAGGTGTCCAGTGAAATTACAGGGCATGTGAGACTCAACATCTTTATGCCTCAAGGTAACAGGCGCAGTGCAGTGACATGCAAAATTCTGACAGTTCAGAATTTTGCATGCCGCTGTATCTGTTATAGGTAGACGTCATCGCTTACCATCAGGCGAGCGTCGTGCTTGTCCTGTTACCTTAAACCATAAAAAAGTACCTACCTACTTAGTTACCTGTTTGTACGGTGGAAGGTGTGAGCTACAATCCACATTGACGACGGTACCTTTCTATAAGCAAAGGTATTCTCTATAAGCAAAAGTACTATTATCTACATTCTACTTATGTTTCCAATACTTGACTTATAATTTCTACTGTTATAGCGCAGATAACAAAACACTCAATTTAAGCAATTTCACATGATGGTATAATATCCACATCGATATCGTAAAATCTCATTATAACATCAATAAAACGCGACCAATTAACCTGGCGAGCCTTATGTCAAAATCCTCATACAAGTTGTATAAAATTTTGATATTAGGCTGGCTTTTGAAAACAGTTGGGTTATACGTGAAAACTTCGTACACAAAACTCTTTGGTAAGATTTTGTGCCAATTAAATAAAAAAAGAACAGCGCGCGCTCGCTCCTGATTGGCCCTGCGCGCGCAGCTGCGCTCTCATTGGTTAGATTTGGCGGCAAGTTCACTGACAATACACGTACGCGTGAATTTAATGTTTCGCAATGTGTTTTGTTTTTAAAATACAAATTAAAGTTAATAATGGATAGCGACGATGATATTTGTACGCCTCCGGATATTCTAGAATTGGCAACAAAAGTAACTCACAATCTTTTGCCAGAAAAATCTAGAAAATTATATGAAAAAGAATATAATAACTTTTTGGCATTTTAACTTTCAAAATTGTACCATCCAAAATTTGAACAATTATTATAAATAAACTATTGTCAGCTTTTACTCTTGTTGTTTGATTAATTGCATTAGTGAAGATAAAGTAGTGTATGCAACTGCATATAACACGGGTATTAAAACACGAGTGTGAGTTTATGAAACGAGCGCAGCGAGTTTCATAATAGTAACGAGTGTTTTAATACCCTTCATTATATGACAGTTGCATAAACTACTGTTATATGTTCTGTGGCAAAGGTTATTGCTGGGTAAATGTCTTCTCCATTTTTAACCTGCCCCAATTGAAAGTTGTCTGTTGCCAGTCTTTGGGGTAAGCAATAAGCATCCATGTTGTTTCGTCTCTACACCGCATTTTGGGCCCTACCTTAATTATATAATTTACGAGTACCTAGGCACATTGTTAAGCGGTTTTATATAACTTGGTAGGTAGTTGAAGAATAAAATAACAAGTATTTATAGAATTATTTTTATTTATTTGTCGGTATATGTATAAGAGGCTGTAAAAAGTTATTGTCTAAAAGTTTCTTTCAATCTTCGTTTTGGTAGACGATAAGTAGTAAAAAAATTAAATGAAATTTCGACAGATGCGTCTATAGAGCTTTTCGAAATCATTTTTTACACAAATGATTGAAAACTGTACATACATAAATGCACTAGACAAAACGCGTACATTTCATTACATATTGTAAAAGGTATTGAAATTAATTAAGTAATACTGTTTGACTCTTCTTGACGTTCCTATTATATATACGTTTTTGGGGAAGCAGGGGTAATAGCGTCAATTTCAACTAATAAAAATTAATTGAATATTATAAATAAATTGTGATGTGAATTTTTAAATATGTACAATACAGTATTAGCTTGTATAACTTTTCCCCTGGTTCCTCATGTCGTGTGATTTATTTGTAGGTAAATATATAATAGCTTGAATCGGTAGGCTGACCCAAAAGGGTTTATGGCACATGTGCATAGTAGTAACATTCGTTTTAAACCATCACTGGTACTGTGTGCTCATAAATTCTTAACGTTATAATCGCTATGTCACGATTTTTAGTAATATCGTGTTGTATTTGTTCAAATACTATTATGTGTATGGGTAGTATTTATTTCATATTTTTTAAAGGATATGTACCTAGATATAAAAAATAAATTATGATTTATGAACGTTAAGCGTTTATGAACAAATGTGTCACATAATGTCTTTAGTATAAATTAACGTATGAATAAAAATATGAACGACGTAAGTAGCATTTTGTAAATTACCTACCTATAAAGTTAACAGTTGAGTATTACATTTTAATTTTTATTGCATTGAAAATTATAAATTTGCATGGAATTCCAGTAAATATAAACACTTTTAAGACAATATGATCCATAAGACACAGTCTATTTCTTTCTGTGTTAGTTAATCTGGGCATACGCTATTTACGAGGCAACGCAGCACAGCGCATGCTTTTTAATGCATTGCGATTTTGACTTACATTGATCGGCAAGATAATGTATCGAATTAAAAAAAAGGCATCACAAAGTCGTGTGTCGTGCGTCGTCTGCTTTGCAGCTCATACCCAGCCTAATATTTGTTGCCTATCGTAATGGTCACATCAAGTTTGGATACAGATAAATCAATCAGCTACTTTATTTCCCTTACAAAATTCTATCAAATTAAAAAAATCTACAAACCTACTGCACCGGAGGTGAAATATACAAATTACCGAAATACTGTTTCTACACTAACATAAATGAATAATTGGTATTTTTAATTTACAATACAATAACGAGTCAAGTTCTTAACGAATCCCGAATAATTTATTTTGACTTTACACAAAATCGGCAGAAAATCAGTACCTACGCTCATTTTTAAATTTTTTTTTTGAGTAAATGCTTTATGCACGTGATTTTTTGCCATTTTCGTGGTATACTTAAATATAATACATACATAAATATAAATTATATTAAAACGAACTCATCCGTATATAACATACATTCATAAAGCTTGCAAATATTCACAAAATAGACAAAATTCTTCAATAGACATAATCAGCAAACATCTTTTTTGAGATTAAAAATACAACCCGTTCCACGTAAAATTGCATTATTTACAAAAAGAAAAAACCATATTGGCCCTTTCCATTTAAAAAGTTATTATTAACTGGCAGTATTATTGATTTTAATAAATCCAATTTTATTAAATATTAAAGCAAGATTTTAATACAGATTAAAGAAAGTTGGCATAGATCAGACGTGTGAGTATTTCTCACATGACATATGCCTAATATGTCGGAGGGTAATTATAAAATATGTTCGCTGACTAAGTTCCAAGAGCACAGTTACGATATCCTACATAGATTAACAGATTGCGAGGGACACCACTACAAGAATGTAATCATGTAAAATCCATTCAATCACAATATTTGCAAATGCATCCAAACACACTGTACAAAACTCCTCACACAGCTCAATATTGTTACCGAAAGGACTTAAAAATATAATACAAATAAAATTGGCTCACTAAAAGTACAAGCGTATGAAATCCTACACATCTAGGTACATTCGTTGGAACTAAAGGGGACGAGAGAATAATAATTAAAAACATCAACTAAAACGTTAACAAAATACGACTTTCTCTATGGAAAATAAATAAATTTACAAATTAGATACACGTTTTAAAACTACTTACTAATAGTCACTTCATCGTTTTTATGTTTATCACTAGGTTTTGGACGAGTCGTGGCGAGCGGTCCTGTAGAGATGTCGCTGAGTGATTATCATTTTATCGATATTATTATAAACTTTGATCCAGTTGAATCTGGTTTAATCTCACTTTATAGGTGGATATTAGACGCGTGACACCATAAACGTGAGTATAAACCTTGGTTGTTAAGAACAGGATCGCTCGCCGCCGCCAGTCGATTGATACTTAGAGTAGATTAGAAGCATGCCGTCCGCCGCACTACATTACCCTATCATAGCCTAGGCCGAAACCAACAATAACTACATTACTCAGTCCAATTTTCAGTCAATTTCTTATGAAATTACACCTCGACACGCATCAACTAAGTACATAAACGTTTCGGAATTTCCTCTTTGAATAATTATCAAAGATTTAGTTGTAAATTTTTATAGAAGCATAATCATATTAAATACATTTAATTAAAATAAAAAAAAGTTTTATTTTTTCTATCATGCATTATCGCGAGAACCAAACTCGTGTATTAAATTACAGCCCGATATCTTCAGTGGAAGTGGTTGGTTTGGTGCAAAATTCCAGAAACATAAATTCAATAATTCATCAAATTCAAGTGAACATAAATTAAGCTTTTAATAAAATTGACAAGATTTATTTAGCGACTATTTGGTCAAATAAATGTAAACAAATTGCTTAATCCACAGTGCCTCAAGCAGTGGAATAAATATTACATTCCTTAAAACGATTACCTATGTATGCTTAGTTTAGAACTAAGTATAAAAGTTGAATTAAACCTCATTTCAGCGTTTTAGAGCTGATACGTGAATCCAAAATCTTAAAAAATGACGTCCAATTAACCGAGAGCGAAGATTTTACCTTCTGATAAATTGGAAGATTCCGAAACGATAAGTATTTAGGCTAAATTTTAATTGACAGGAATCATTGCCATCTTCTAACACAGTTCCACCTTACCCAACGATAATCTCGACTTCAAAACATCGAACATGTTTATCTAATTAAAGAAACATTTTTTTTACCATCCTACAATAATTTCCATGTGACATGTAACTAACAATTGGAATCTTGCCGATAAACCTACGTTTAAAGCGAACTAGGAATATAACATTGAGATAGATATAATTTCAGTAGCTTTGGTTGTCATAATATCATTGTTTTACATCCTTGACACTCAAGATATGAGTATTTTAAATCACTACGAGGGAAAAAGAGAAGCGGATTAGCGTCAACTTCGGCCTACATTTAGAAAATAATCGACTTGCACTGGAATACATTAACTATGCCGCTACGCTCTTATATTAAGATTTATTAATCCTATATTACCGCTGAAATAGTTCAGCATAGACAATCGCTACAGTTTTGTTATTGACAAGTCGATGTAATATCAAAAGACCTTGAAGAGCTGAGAGCGACCGCAAGAGAGCAATGCTACTTGGATATTTAGCGTGCCGTTCCTAGGGCACATCACTAAAGGAATGATACAGAGATTCATGCACGTGTAAGTGTGGAACGGTGCTAGTGTGCAAGCGCGACGGCTGCCCCGACCGCGACCAGCGTCCGACTCACGCGTGTCCGACCGCCTCCAGCGCGGTCGCCGACCGAAAAAACTCTGCGTCAGTAGTTGTCGACATGGTCGACATCGTCGACTCGTCCCAAGACACCTCCGTCGTGGTCGTCGTTCCGTTCTCGTGTTTTCTTCTCGCTTTCGGATGTCGCTTTTTCTTTGGGCCGTTTGCCTTTTTGTGCTTCCGTTTATGCCTAAGGTTCTGCTTTTGTACCCATTTCATGCAGTTCCTATGCCTCGGCGGCGGTCGTTTCAGCTTGGTTCGATGTCGGCGCGTCGCGCACGGTGTCGGCGGGGGACCTTCCCAACCTTTGGTGATGGTAAGGGCGTACGTCGACAGGTTACCGAGTGACCTATCCCTCGATATCTGTGTACGTCTCACTTTGCCTTTGGTGTCTAGCGCCAAAAAGGTTTTCTTCCCGTTTCGCATCCGCGAGTACGTGTTGTAGTTGTTTTCTTCTATGTGTTCCTGGAACATGCAGTCGTCCGAGAGATCCTTCTGAAACAAAGGAGAAAGTCATCATTAGTTTTTGGAAACATTCAAAATTACAGGTAGGTAAATTTATGGAAACGAATAGAACATTTAATACTATAAAATGAATGAGTAGGCGAGCTTTCTAAACAGAAGCAAATCTAAGTAAACCAAACACAAACAGGTACCTTACTAACTACAATATACATCCTGTAATTACATGTGCATACAAAATTTATCGCCTCAATAAATCCGCTTTAATTCAGATACTCCCTTTCTTATTTAGAGAGCAAACATCGTATAAGGAGACGGAGAGCCTTACAATATCAATGTTTAAATTGGGACCTCCCTTTTAGGATAACAGTATTGCCCCTAGACAGACAGCCGTTATGGCTAACAACCGGGTGCTTGAAACTGGCAGTACAAATTGGCTTATTCATAAATATTTATAAGTGAATCGCTGTAGGGTGTACTAATGTCGGTTAAACTGTCCCTAGTCGCGGCATATTGGGTATTAAATTCAATCTGTGATGGTTTGTGATCGTTGGTGGGTGAAAATTATTACGCGATTTATTGTGTAGGCAAATTGTCCTGTCAGATGTTCTTTACCGATAATCTATGGCAGAACTAACAGTCAGTACTGCCAAAATGGCCGCGTCGAATATAAAACAGAATTAAATTACGTAATACATTCTACTACCACAGTTTTACAATCATATGATTGCTACTATTATAAAAAATATGTGTACATTTTTATAACACATATAGTACGAGTATATAAGAAGTCAAATGCGACTATTGATTCTACAAACAATTCTAATATTATAGGTACCTACTACATTAAAATTAATTAGTTATCAACCTATAAAGATGTTGATAACGGTAAGTACTCTATAGGTTACTACCTACTTAACTGTAATAGTACAGTTAAGTAGGTAGTAACCTATAGAGTTATAAATATATAGATATTTTATAACTCTATTGTATCAGTATCAAGTACAAGTGTAATCGGGAGAACGGTCGGCTTTGATGCCAGAGGTACTGAGTTCAAACCCCGCCGTGCACCAATGGATTTTCTATCGAAAAATGTATGTGCGCTTATCACAGTGGCCTTGCGGTGAAGGAAAAACTTCGTTAAGATACCAACAACCTCCGCATGGTGGTAAGACACTATCTAGTGTCCACCTGGCCAGCTACCACCCTCAAGTTAGAAAATCTGTCGCCAAACATCTAATGTGTTCCGGCAGCTATCTTTGAAAGCCAGTTCCTATTCTTGGCCTAGCCTTGTACTTACTATTCATTATTCTGTGGCCTAGCGTGCTTACCATCTTCGACCGCATCATCACTTACCAACAGGTGAGATAGTGGTCAAACGCTAGCTTATAAGATATAAAAAAAGCAGTTGTCTATTAGCAAAGTTATTATTATTTTTGAAATGCCGATTTTTTTTATGATATAGGTAGCAAACTAGCAAACGACCCACTTGACGGGAAGATTCATTTGAAATATTTTCATACACATCATTATTCTACGATCTTTAACTTTGAGAGAAGCATTTTTTTATATGTCGACATTAAAAACATCGGATTTTCATAATTAAATGATACTAATTGTCTGATACATTTTTACATTTCCTCCATATCCGTTGGATTTTAATTTGTTGGCAACAATTCCCCGGGTGGCGGGAAAACCGCTACATATTTTGCAAATTGGCAGCGCTGCAGCCGTAAAGGTACGGACACACCGCAGCGTCCTGCGTGCATGATCTAGGCGGCGATCAGATAGCGCAGTAGTATTTGTACCGACTGGTACACACCAAACGCGGTGAGAAAACAATTGAAAAGTACTGAGATCGCGCCCGCAGATCGCAGGGCGCCGCGCTGTGGCCGTACCTTAAGTAAATGTGCAGTTCCATACTACGCCGTCAGATGTCGTTACTCACCCCGAGGCGTTTAGTATCGAAATTATTAATTTCATAGTGTAACCGTTTCTGTGCTTAATCGTAAGCGACGAAGCTATTGCATCTAACGGAATACTGGAATAATATGGTGTTCGGAATTTATTTGTCTCATTTAAAATTCAATATTGTATTTAGAATGAGGTTGGAATAATAAAAGGAGAGTGAAGGTTCTATGAAAAGATATACCTAGGTAAGGAGGTACTTAGTAAGTACCTTTATTTAAACGCCTTTAGTTGTACCTACTTGGGATTATTTAGAATCTTATAATCTATTGGTGTTAAAGTTCTAGAAAG
Organism: Cabera pusaria; assembly: GCA_954871355.1. NCBI lineage: Eukaryota > Metazoa > Arthropoda > Insecta > Lepidoptera > Geometridae > Cabera > Cabera pusaria. The sequence goes on from OX940905.1 coordinate 19,219,200, forward strand.
CTTGTTGATAGCGAGGTCTAAGTTATTCAATACCAATTTGCATAAGTATAACTATACAAGTACCTAATTGACCACAATCACGCTACATAGCAAGATAATGATGTGGTCCTAAGATGGAGTCAATTGTCTTAAAGTTAAAGAACAAATAACCCTTGCCGTTTTAATAAAAAAGATGGAAGTGAAGATATTGACACGTTATTCATATACTTACTTAATAATAAAAATCCCTATAAAAAAAAAAAAATTCAATATTTCAAGTTTATTATTATCAGCCTGTATTAGTGTCCACTGCTGGACAAAGGCCTCTCCTATAGCACGCCACTGAGCTCGATCTTTAGCTGTTCTTTTCCAGCCGCTGCGAATATCGTCACTCATATGAGCTGAGATGACGATTATTACATAGGTAAAATAAAAAATAACATACGTTAAGTAGGTAGGTAAAGCAAAGGACAGAGCGATATCTTACAGACAACTGAGATGGTGCTGTAAAATGTATCAAGTTTAGTCTAATCCCTACAGTGCAACTAAATATAAGCACAGAATAAATAATAGTATATAAGTAGACATTTTCTTAAAATGTTTTTTTTTTTATCTTATCAAAGTTATTTAAGCAGATAGGTACATTCAACAATTCAAAATATTAAACCCTAATAGTGTGAGAATTAGTTAGAGATAAGCTATTAAAGATTGATAGCTTTTCTTATCGATAAGTAGATTAAAACAATCGTCTAATTTAAATATCGATAATGAACGTTAATCTCTATTAAGATAAGAAGATGCGTCTTTATCGTATAGTTAAGTCACTAGGAAATGCTCCGATGACGACGTCTTCTTCATTTAATAAATACTAATACAACTAAATACATAAAATACTTAACATGTCGTAATAATGTGCTTATAAAATACAAGATATCATTGATAGTTGCTTAATGAAGAAGTTCAGATTAGTGAACTGTTTATAGTTATATTATAGATACTAATTTAAAATCAACTAATTATGACATTTCTATAAATGCATAATATGATTACACATTCGATTTTAGTAAGTAAATATCGACTGCAACAATATTAGCATACATGTTCTAATCGAGAAATCGTGCCAACCTCGAGGGGTCAAATATCTTACGATAGAGGATTTATCGATTTCGATGATCGACTATCGATAATAATCGATCGGTACACGACACTAGACGGGATGCTAGGGTTATCCCTTACGATCTTTATAGTCTAAAAAAACAATTGCCAATGATATCCTTGGACTTTGGTCCCTTTAAGGGGTATAATATGATGAAATTAAATTTTACTGCCTTTATTGACATGTCCTTTCCAAAGTGTGAAGAACAAGGTAGTAAATTTGTAGTTTTTACTACATTGTCGTTCACAAGTTCACGGGAGGTTTTGATTAGGGATTAGGAGTGTAACAGTGAAAACCTTTTAAAGAAGAAAGCTACCAATGCTATTTGGTTCTCTTGAAGGCTCTAATTAGGGTTAATAGAGTATTGTAGTTAAAAAAAATCCCGATAATAGACCGTTGTATAATGATGTGTAACCAAAAAATAAATAGTGTAACATCAAAAGGTGTTACAGCTAAGCTAGTATACGCATATGATACACAAATTACGAGTAGGGATATAAATAAGGGGGCTATTGGGGATTCTATTACAGTCTATTTGTCCATCCCTAATTACAGCTAGTTTTGTATTTGAAATTGGGCGCAACGGCAAGTAAAAGCGAATTTAGAAAGCATCATTGGATCCTAATTTACGCGGCTAGGTAGTAATTTATCTGGCTATAAATATGTCAATTATGGAGTCTGGGACGGGACAGATTTATTCGATAGTAGCTGGAAAGGCACTGAAAAATTATGTTCGTCGATGTAATATTTCTCAATTCAAGCATGCTTTAAGAAGTTAATAGTATGTAACCATATACAAATACAAAAATATTAATTAATATTGAAATGAAATATTCATAATAGAAGCAAGTTAATTGTAGGCGTGTGACCTGTGTGACTTCTAGACAATGCGTTTCAGTGAAAAATGTACAAAATCCTACTGTAAAAAAAAACTATAAGATCGATAATAATTTTTCGTCCATGTTGCCATTTTAAATATAAATATACTTGAATGCCACAGATTATATAGATGTTCCGCCTGACTTGCTACAAAAAAGTAGCTTAATAAAATCTGCCGCCATAACCTTACAGTTTTCTGACAACACGCCCTTTACTTAAGAGGCAAAGCTTTCTAGGCCTAGCGATTTCAGTTTTTTTTTAGAGTAACAGAGATAATAAAAAAATAAACAAATATCAGAATTAGTTTGCTCACTCACGACTCTTTTCAGCATAAAATATGATAATAATTTTATGTATTTTACGTCCTTGCACGCCTGTTGAGTTTATTGGACTACCAATAAACTCAACAAGGATGTTTGTACATTTTTCCTGTGCCTCCAAATAAAATAAAAAAAGAATATCGTGGCTTTAGTCGGCGCCCTTACATTACACGTCATAGAGGAGAGCGCTCTAAATCGTGCGCCCTACACGATCGCACCAGATTCTCAGACATGTCACATGACCCGACCACGGTTACTTGTCGGGGTCAGTCGGATTTGATGACAGAAGTTTGGCTTCCAAAAAATATCCCACGGAACCAATTTAACTCTAGACACAAGCATATATAAGCTATATATGCAGTTGGAGGGTTAATATAGTTATTGTATGTAGTTGTATTTCTTTGTTTTTGTAAGTTAAGGTTGTGGTCATATTTAAATATCCTCCGATTATAAGTACATTTCGGTACATGGATAGGTACTTATAACCGGAAGAAAAACTAATGGAAATCAAAATCTCATTCAATAGACAGCTCATTACTAACTCAGTCTGCAGTGAACACTGAAGTACTATTTAGCATGAAGTTGACCGTCGTATTTAAATGCCCGGTGACGTTTTAACTAGGTGCGGATTTTAATTTTTTTTTAATACAAAGGAACGTCAGAAGTCGTGGTTAACCGTCACCGGGGTTTTTAAATGTGTCGATGAACTTTATTCTAAGTTCAATATGATTCGGTATTACCACAGATTAAATAAACCCGCACTTTTCACTGGAAGTTTGCTTGTCTAACCAATTCGATAACACGATCGATCGTGAACATCGGACAAACTGGTCGGTGAATGATGACCTCTACGATTCCTAGAAATCTTTAATGCGATTCGATCAAAATACATTATTTTAAGTATTTTGATGAGATTCCGTCAAAGCCCTAAGAATGTTGATGTTTATTCGTGTATTTGTGGTATCCCGGGCTGTCGTCTGTGAATCTAGTGTTAATTTATGCGTTCGCGGCGCCTCTATGCTAAAACTAACGATGTGTTTTAGATGGCATAATTTTATTTGCATTTTATGGTCAAAGAAATATTGCCGGTGTATATTTGATGATATGTATCTTTCAATACTATCGTAATAATAAATATAATCTCACAAATATTTAAGTTGAATCCTTTAGGATGATTTTATACACGACAGAGCAAACCCTCTGACAAACCCACCAGGCACATCAAGGCTTGAACAGGAAAAAAAGTAATATTTAAAAAAACCTTTTTAAACACACGCTTTTACATAACCTAGGGCCAGAGTAAGTCAAGACAAATCCAACAAGCAACACGACGGGTATAACATGTGTAGTTTATGAGTTTCTTTGGCCACATTCCAGCTCCATCATCAGATCAGCACCAAGTCATCATAATATTGCATTGTCACATTTGTCACGCGATTTACTCATGTATGCCAAATTTCAGCTCAATCGAACCCCTGGAACTCGCTCTAAAATCAATCGCAAGATTTGTGACGGACAAATAAAGCGCCGCGAAGTAGAGTAAAGCTTGTAATAAGTACCTATTATGTATATTAAGTAATATTCGGTTGGTCGCCCAGGTACTAAGTAATATTAACCATGAAATAGAACCGTGAAATAAAACCTTGATTTAAAAAAAAAACCCCTAATTTCATTTGACCTCTAAAATAATATGGAACCTAAAACAAATGGCGATCATAAATCAGTCATATTATTTTAGTTTTACAACCTCGTGTTTTTATTTCAAAGGCATCGTAAAATCTAGATAGCATCTTAACAGCTTAATTTTGAACCTACATAAATTATGTTTTAACTCAATTAGTTCCTGATTTGTTTTGGACGCTAAAGGTTAAAGGTTTTGTTTTAACTAGCTTCATTGAGGAAGAGGTTGTTTTTTCGATATTGACTGACCGATATATATTAATTACGTAGCATAAGAGTGAGTACCGCATCTCTCTTTTTCTATCGATGTGGCTGACATTATTTTTAATAAATAAATCAAATGATATAGATATACCCCTTTAACTACAGCTAGGAAATGTTTAGGACATGGATACCTATGTTATTATTATTCGCCTCCAATTTTTCAAACCAAATCTTTATTAATTGTTATGTTTTGGTTCTGTTTTTTGTTTTTTACTCATCTATCTACGTATTGTTCTGTTTTAAACGCAATATGTTCTAAGAGGTTTTAAGTATGTAACGATTTTCTAATAAAGTAAGAAATTAAAATAAATTAATTTTAATTTCTTATACCTAATGATTTTTGTATGTAACAATTTTCTAATATTTAAATTATTTTACCTAATGAATTTTGTATCAGTTTTAGGCATAATGAAAATTAACACTAATTCCGCGAAATAAGTAATAATGTAGTACTACGTAATGTGTGCTAATGCTAAAGTTAGTTTGAATATGTTTGTTTGCGCAAACAATATTCTTCACGGTTAAGCGGCTCTACCGATTTGGGTTAAGTTTTGCACATAGATAGATAGTCATAAGTCGAAGCAGCGAGGATCAGCTTTTGCAGATATATGAACTTAGTAATGATAGAATAGATCATATGTAAATAGGCAATGTCAAATCCCGAACATAAATATTAAAAGCTACAAAATAATTTGTCTGAATGCAAATTATATTAAGAATAATTATTTACATAAAATATTTTTCAGACACAAAACTATTAGCACAGTACATCAAAGTATATGAATATAATGTGCCAGACTCATACAAGCGCGCGGCTTTGCCGGGTTTTTTTTTCTAACAAAATGTTTATGAGGAAGCTTTATCAATAAATAAATAATCCACTTAGCGGTAATAAAATTACAATGTGGTATAAAAGTCAAGGATTAGCTAATTATAATAATCTGATTATCTCCGATCAAATATAATGGAATATGAATTATAATTAGCACTACTATTACTGGTAGATAATAATCAAAACTGTGTAATATTTTATAATATGTATCATTACTTATAGGAAGATACTGAACCACACAACACAGGATTGTCCTAGTGTGTGTTTCAGTGCTCAACACAAGCTATGTTTAGTTCATAAGCTTAAACTGTGTAAAACCCTTCATTTGTGTTTTTGAAATAAATTATTAAATTATTATGAATAGAATATCAATAAAAATATACCTTAGCTTTAAATCGTTAATGCTTTATCATAATTAATATATAATAATTTTATGAGCATGAATAATAATCGAAATAATATTTAAGTCCTTACGTAAAGGCGTTTAGTTATATAAGTTGAAATATTACCAGCTTTATATTTGGGCAATGTGAAGCCCATGATTAAATTAAACTTAAAGCAAAGCTAATAAAAAGGCAACTTAATGAAAGACAGGAACTCTGTCATGAATAAAATTAATCTGAATGTTTGCATGTTTTACTAATTATTAAAGTTTGCACATTGCATTATAGTCCAGCAGTGGACTGACACCGGCTGATTACCTATGATGATTATTACTATAGTTTTTAATTGTTTCCTTTTCTGTTACCTATTAAACATTCCAAGATTACCAATCGGTCTCAAGCCTAGTTTTGGATTTCATAGAATTCGAAAATCAGTGTCTTGACTGTAACCACTGTTTTCTGAACGAGTATTTGAACATTTGAGTCCAATCGGACATCGGGAAGTGGGTCTAATTTAGCTTCCAAGATTCCACCCGAACATACTTAGTTACATACATACATTTATCATACATTGCAAGTTAAATAAAAGCTTGTAAAAACGTCGCAGCGCTTCGAGAAATTAGAAAAGGTAGGTAGTGTAGTGTAAAGGCCCTTGCGCTTCGCTTGGCTCGTCTTGGCGGGGGCAGATATACTCGTACCTACGTTTTGGCAAGTAAACTTCCTAAATTTAAATTATTCTGCAATTATAATTCATCCTGATTGAGGTGCACACTATGTACTTATTATTAATTAATATTTATTATACTTTATGGATATTCCATTTCTAACGGCAGACTGCAACATAAAAGTTCCAAGCTTTTGAATCACTTTTAAATTCAGTGTTGCCAGAGCAATAAAATATTTTCCATTCCGCCTAAAAAATATTTTTTGTATTGTAATCTGCCAGATTTTTTAACATAACGCGATAAAAGGGGGTTAAAGGGGAATAAAGGAAGAATTAAGAGATAAAAAGTTTTATGATCTGATAGGCGTGTCGCCAAAGGTTTATGGGCATATAACGACGAGGATATTAGGTTGCTGTATTTGATTAGAATAGGGAAGAGATGGAAGAGAAATTGGCTTGTGTTTTATTGTGTTTTTGAACATGAAAAGATGAAAAGAAAACACATAAAATATTATTAAATTAGTCTATCCGTAGAATATTAATCTATTATAAAAAAATGGAGAGTGGACAATTATTTTAAGCAGAGGGCAGAGATAGGCTGATGATGATAATGAAAATTTGGCAAGAACTTAAGAATTTGTCTCCGAAACTACAAATCTAAAATTGTAGAAATTAATAAAGAATTTAATACGCTTTTTTTTAAGCGTAGAAATGACATCTTATGAGAGTTTACATAAAGATGACAGGAACTTTTAGTGATATATAGGCCATTCTAGGCCTAGCTGGTGCTCTTTTTAATTTACTTAGTTTATATTTTATAGAAAGACGACTCCATATATTTAAAATAAATTAAAGAACCGAATACGATATCCAAAGAGCCGATATCATTCTTAGTCATCATTAAATTTATATCGATTCATAATCTCCTGATCTAGTTAGGCAGTAAAACGAGTCCTTTACTTATAAAATTATAAATAAAAAACCTTTGCTGTAAATTACGTGAGAGATATGTTAAGATTACGCTTTAAATTATATTGACGTTTTTGTGACTATTTTTAAACTTTTAGGTATTCCGTGCGACGAATATGTAAGCAATGCTACATTTTACTTACTTACTAAACAAGTAGTACTTTATATTATTTTTATTCTGGTGGATTTTTATTACCGTTAAGCATGTACTTAATGGTTAGGTGATGATGCAGTCTTAGGTGGACTTGTTATAGTCATGAAGTGGAAGGTCGAAGACGGTAGTGAGACGAGGCGTTGAACAACTGTCTTTAGTCTATTCTCAAGTCACCTGCCAAACTGAAGACCTAGCTAGACAAAATACATTTCTGTTAATATTTACGCCAAACTTAACTTCAAAATGTATAATATGTTACATTAAATATAACATTTGTGGTTGAAACAGACATTTAATTACCATACTGATTACCACACATTTTTAAGTTGCGTTTCGCGAATAATATATGTATTTGTCTGAGCCTTATAGCTGGCACCGAAAATCACGTTGTTAAGTTGTGGCAAGCTTAGTATAATCATTCAGATTGATGGTTTAATATATTATTATATAGATTATTTCAACTTCCAGTTCCTAACTTTAAGGAAACTTAGTGGCTGTCGCAAGGAAGAAATGGGTCTTCTAGTAAGGAATACATTATGATTGCAGTCGTAAGAAAGATGAAAACTAGAGCCCACAGTGGGTTGATTTGATACGAACTATGGACTGGGACAATGATGACAGTACAGTTAAATATACTTTTTTAATAGACCAAAATATTATTGAAATAGTAAAATGAATTGGAGTCCCATTACTGGTCGATTGTACAGTCTAGTTTTTGAAGCATTTAAAATGACATTAAAAATCGAATATAAGCCTCACCCACTCACACCACCATAATAAAACCACCCCATAAATTACCTACCCCTAACAAACATCGAATTCCAACAAATCGAACGCCATAAATAAAAGGACGTATTAAAACATAAAATAGGGTAAACAATCGTAAATAAAAATTACATCGAAAACCCACAAAGGGATCGTTAATTCATAAATAAATTATGGCTATTTTGGGGACTTTACACTTTTTTCTATGTCACTAAACTTTTTTGTAAGTCCTTGATTTTTTGTGCTGGGAAGCGGCGCCTGTGGCGCGGCGAAACCCTTTAGTCCGAATTTAAAAGTTTTGTTTTTTTTACTTTTTTCTTTATGCTCCTAAAACGTCGTGTCTATGTGGCCAGCGTTATTAATCCTACTCTGGTGTTTATCAGGAACCGCTTTATTTGGTCTATTGTCCACTTTAGTAGTAGAATAGTTTTGTGTCGTTTAATGGAGCTATAAATCGTCGGCTTCCCGCTTGTTAATGCGCAATTTGCTTCGTTTAAGGAGTTGTGTCGAATGTGTTGGCAACACAGACTATCGTATTGTTTGGGTAAATTAGTGATAGAATGTTGAATGTTTCACTGAAGGATCTATGTAGTCTGCTGCACGTCTGCAGATCTATCAGATTATGTTTATTTTTTATGGTTTAAGCTTCACGGAATATTTTTACACGGGTTTTTTTACTTTTTTATTAACTTTGTAGATACCTACTGCAAAATGCATTATAAATGGCTTTAATCAAATAAGAAGGCGCAGGCACCGTACTGTTTTTGTTATCATTTTAATATTACTCCTATGTATGTATTATATATACCGTTGTTTTGTAGGCTGTACCGGGCCGGTACCGGTTGTACCTAACTACATAAACAGACAATTTTAAATATCTTCGCTGATTCGTATCTCTAGCAAAACAAAACACTTCGTTACCTTATAGGTTGAATTATATAGATTAGTTCGAGAAAACCCAGCCAAGTGCGAGTTGAGTTCGCGCACCGAGGGTTCACTACAAACTTGTAGACATTATTGCTCTAACTAAAAGACTAAGTACGTTAAAAACTACGTCAAAGGACAAACTTATCCTCGCCTAATATTTACGGCTTTTAGATATTTTTCCTATACGTACATGTGTTGCTTTTTGTCAAATTTATGATTCTTGGTCAACGGAAAGTACCTACCACAGACAGAAGAGTAAATAATCATGCCATTACCTACAGGTACCTTATAGTATTGATTCTACAGTAAAATCGCATTACCCTATGCATAATACTGACTATTCGTATTTATAATATCAGGCTGAAATTTTGAGGCATTCAGACGTCGCGTCACACACAATCTGACTTTCGCATTTTAAATAATGATGGTGATACTAAGCTTTCTCCAAATGTATCGGTTTCTAATGAAAATAAACGATTATGAACATTGAATTACATCACAGCAAAGCATCGATCATTCATAATCTCTGTCAGAGCTTCCTTTGACCAGAAGCGAAGTGCTACCGATATTTATAAAGGTAGAGGTACAGTGGCTGTATAAATAGTTATACTTTATCTAAAAATGATCTTATCTATCTTATTAATATCTTTTTTAAATAATTATCTTATTGGCTTGCGTTTGAACACTATATCGCTATATCACTAAAAAAATTCAATTCTGTTGCACACCACTGTTGTGGTAGAATGTATGAGACATTCATTTTACGTAATAACTAATTGTACTACATTCTGGCAATAAAGATATTTCATTTCATTTCATTTCGCCTGATGATGTGGTCGGAGACGGTGAACACGCTAGGCCTAGAATACCCTGACTCTCAAGAGCTTGAACTGCCGGAACACCGCAAGGCGGCGCAATGTCATATTCTATTCTGTGGCAACTGACAAGATTCTCACCCTGATGGTGGTAACCTACTTTTTGGTAGCAAGTCACGCGGAACATCGATTTAATATGCTCCTACCACCTGTGGATACTTACGGAACTTAAATAATAAGTATACCTAAACTAATAACGCCACCTGAACGTTGGTAAGGCACTGTATATTTGTTCCGACTGCTGACCTTGAGGGCCGGTTGCCATTCTAGGCTATCATTACTAGGTCAAACGCTAGCTTATGCTACCTATATAAAAAGTGCTTTTATCTGGACACCAATCTCTGCAGCACGACTAAAATCGCTTTCAGCGATATAAGTTTACGCATTTAGTACTACATACTCGTATATGTCATTTCTGAATTTTTCATCTCCTCTTTTTTTTTGTGCAACTTCTTAGAATTTTCTTTTTCATTTCCTCAAATTTTTATTATCAACATCAATTTTTCTGCAAACTAATTTTGTATACAATATAAAATGAAAGTACATATGCACAAATGACAGAAATAAGCTATGTAACTTAAAGTTCAGAAGCGAAGGACCGTGGTACACAACCGCCCTTACTCTAAAACGTAACGGTGTAGCGTGGGAGCCTGTCCAATCATCACTGGGATGATTTACACCTGGAGCTTGCACTTGATACACTTACACGATATTTATTAATAAATTAACATACTGTGTGTGCTGTGCCCCGCGGCTTCGCAAGTATCCTATAGCCTAATCCATAGCTATCCCTATACAACATTTCAGCTAAATCGATCCAACCGTTTTTTTTAAATATCATATAGGCTAGCGTTTGACCACTATCTCACCTGTTGGTAAGTGATGATGCGGTCGAAGATGGTAAGCACGCTAGGCCTAGAATGGGAACTGGCTCTCAAGGATAGCTGCCGGAACACACTAGATGTTTGGCGACAGATTTTATAATTTGATGGTGGTAGCTAGCCAGGCGGACAATACATAGTATCCTACCAGCATGCGGGGGTTGTTGGATTCTTAACGATGTTTTTCCTTCACCGGAGGGCAACTGTGAAGAGCGCACACGTTTGACCGTGCAGAAGTCCCAAACAAACAAATAAACAAACTGACTTTCCCATTTATAATATTGGTGTTAATGCGGGATTGGCGGTAACATAAAAAAAAAATTGTGTGCTCTCTTTGTATATGTATATTTGTTTGTTTGTCACCTCTTGGCGGTGAAATGGCTCGAGCGATATGGCTGATTTTTTTGCACAGGAATAGCCAGTATAGAACATAGGATACTTTTAAGGCGGAAGGCGAAGTAGCGGTACACAGCTAATAGTAAAGAAATACTGAAAGCATACAATATCGAGGAACATTTGGTTTTATTTTCAAAACTCGGTTATTAGAGTATTCACCTCACAATGGTATGATTTTTGAAATCAAGAAATTATTAAATATTATAAGTTTATAACATGCAAAGCTTTCTAAATACATTCTAAGAAAAATAAAACTATTGAAGTTGAAATAAAAAAAGAAAGATGGAGAACCCAAATACCAGAAATATAATAAACAACTGGAATTATTGAAAAAAACAAAACCAGACTGCGTAAAAAGTGAATATTTTTTTAGCATTCCTCATTCCTAATTAAATTTAAACATATATAAATTGTATATATTTTTGTTCTTAATTTCCTTTATTTTAATCCTCTACTTTGGTTTGGTTATATTTTTTATTAACGTATTTTCGAATAATCCTGCCATTTTGTTTTTTTTATATATATGTACCTATCTAAGGACACTTGGTTTTTAAGACAAATATAGCTTATTTGTCGAAATTCATTCAGATACGAGGTAATACAGAAATTACAAATACAGATACATACAAGATGCGCGCGAAAAACGTAACCCTTCCTTGGCAGAGTAAAAAGATACGAAATAAACAGGATCACGCCTTAAAAATTTTCCCTTATCTACCGACCACACATCCTATGACAAATAGTGTTGCGCCTCGCCTTAATGAATCGGCTTCTGATTAATGGTCACTCTAGTCTTATCTTTCGATTGTTCACTGCCTATATAATGGGATCACCCCTACACCAACACCAGTCAATTAGACACTTCCTAATTAGAGCCAGCGAGTAAATCACAGGTCAAGGTATATTGGTGATAGCGTCCAGATGAAAAGAACTTGCGCTGAGAGAGATGTGTTCGATACGTAAGGTCTTGGTGATGGTTTGTGGAGGCGTCGATAGAGGGCCTTTAAGAAAGGATTATTCCAAGAGAGGGGTCATCGGTTGTAAATGTGTCAGTACTTCGATTAGCAGTTGTTTGAATATCGAATTGTTCTATTTTCGAATTGGGTGGTAATTGTACGTTAGATATAGAAATAACATAGTGTCTGGGTAATTAGAGATGATAATTTATATACATTTATATGCACATAATATTAAACATGTAAATATATGTTTTTTTTTTGCTCAATCACCCTAAAACGCCTGGACTGGTTTAGGTGAAATATGGCACACAAATATGAGTGTAATTTATGTCTGTGATGTGTATGTTTGTACAGAACAGATTCCGCTACACACAGGTATTCCTAGTGCGGGGAGGTAAAAAAAAAACAAATAACCACGATAGATTAAAATTTAAAAAAAAAACGACTTCCATGTCGCGGGAGCACAGAACAGATAATAATATTGGCGCGAGTCAGTTTCAGTAGCAAGTTTGAGACGTTTATCGTCATATCTCTGAAGACACTTATTAGATCATGATAAAATTTGAATTGTAACACCTCGTAGATAAAGCCCACCTATAAAAAAGAATCAATCAAATCGGTTCTCAATTGGCGAAGTAAATTGCTTGAAGAAGAAGGAGGTTCTCTGGAGGTTTGTTACCCAATTACTTGAAGTAAATGGGTAACAAACATACAAAAAAAAAATCACAAATAAATTGAGAACCTCCTTCTTCTTCGAACTCTGTTGAAAAGAATTTGAAGCAATAGTTAATAACCCGGATATAAACGGGATTATTTTTATAAATACTTATAAACAACACAGTTAGTGTATACTATAAATATCAAAGTTTGTATGTTTAGATGTTACTTCTTGAATCACGCAAAAACGACTTATTGATTTGGCACAGATTTAAAACCAGTAGGGCTATTCTGTAAGCTATCTCGGAAGCGGAATTCGCGGTGAGATTTAAATTTCGTATTACGAAATTCAACCGCATTACGATCGTGTTACGATTTAATTTCGTAGTACGAAATTCGAATCTCACCGTGGATTCCGCTTTCGAGATAGCTTACAGAATAGCCCTACAAAGTGAAGCCGCGGGTCCAGCTAGTATTTAAAACCTGAAGATAATTTCATTCGACAGGGTGTTATTTCTATCCCTGTTTATCAAATATTGTCCGTCATGTCATATCATTAAATATTTTTCTCGTTGAAGTAAGAACAGTCCGTAATCTTCTGTCAAACACCAAAATCAACGTGAAATTATGTATGATCGTACAAAATGAAAAAACCGACTTTACATGCCGCAATAGTCGAAGTACTGCGTAGTTATAATCTTGTCATCAAATATACAAATTTGCTTATATTGTTTATCTCCATATCTCCGGAGATAATTGTCATTGTCATTGCCTATCTCGATAAAATTTGAATGGCACCAAGCTGGAGGCATAATCTCTCAAACAAAACAATAATTTTTCAAATCGCTTAAGATTTGACGGAGTTCTAAGGTAACAAACATTAAAAAGAAAACAGTCGAAATGAGAACCTCCTCATTTTTATGAAGTAGGTTAAAAACATGATCTGACGTCATCGAGGGTCATAATACTCTTCAAGAGTTTGTTCTACATGCAATCTCCATTAAGTAAAATGATTACAATAAAACGCGTCCATCAATCAAAGTGCCGATTTGATGTTAATACAAATGATGACAAATAAACTTCCGGTTCCCCTCGAGTCGCAAACGTAAACAACGTAATTACGAGGGGGTCTTATCGTTTCGACTGTTATTGACACTTAGCGCAATTTGGAGAATTGAATGTTTGGTTTTATTAAATTTGTACACGGCGCCAAAATGAGGAGACTATTCTACAAGTTCAAATTGGTTCAGCAAGCAATGGTCAGCGAGTCAGTGAGCGAATATTATAAATATACTGCAGAACTATGCTGCTGGATTTTTGTCGGGAACGTCAAAATAGTGTTTGCTCTCATTGCATTTTTTTCTAAAAATTGTGGTCTTCCGCGAGTTAATGAGTAATAAATGTGGATTTAAGGGGTGTAAGGGAGCACAAATACCACCTCAGTGCTCCCAGCCAACCTCACCTGCCCGTGGTGCATCTTGCTGACCAACAAACGAGGCTCTGGCGACCGACAAATGGCGGTATAACCATTTCAAATTATGGCGCAGCTAAATACTTCAGGCCGCTGCCGGGCAGCAACGTCATCGGTGCGAGGAGCTACGTCCTGCGACCGCCAACACGCCTGCCCAGCGTGGCGATTAGGGCATATCCAGTATCCAGCATAAAAGTTTGGGAGTTTAGGCGGCTAACGCTATCGGCGACAAACCAAAAAAAAGGAACCTCATTCTTTTAGTCTATGGCCCATCGCCATTGTTAGATGCGCGCGCATAGGAAAACTAATAAAGAGAGTTTTGGCGGGAACGTGGAAAAGTGTGTGTGATCTCATTGTATTTTTTCCTAAAACTTGTGTTCTTCCGCGAGTTAATGTGTAATAAATGTGGATTATTAACCATTAAGTGCCGGTGAATATGTGCGAGTGTAGGAAAGCAGCACAATGTTGAAAAACATGCTATTTACGTTCTCACTAAAATTCCACTGAAAATCTTCAGTAAACACCACATCTTTACTGAAGGTATGACTTAGACTAGACTTACTTGAAAACTGACCTGAAATGTGACTTTGACTCATCTCTCCGACTAAAATTCATAAAAACTTTAAGAATTTCAATACTTGACACTGGCTAAATACACTAATCGTGTGGAGCCATAGTAAAACAAGAAGAAAAAAACTTATGAATTTTTCCCGCCATTGCGAAAAATTTTTCACAACTCGTTTTCACTGATGAAATTATAGTTATTTATTAATTAAAATGTCTATAACTACTAGTTATGAAGAAAATGATTTATGTTGTACACCGCCCGATATAAGATGTGAAGTTATGGAAAGTTTACTACCTGAAAACTCCAAGGTAAAATATCTATTGTCTACTATATAAAATGATTTTTTTTTTCGTCGTATGATACACTTGTGTATTGATGATTACCGTCCTCGGCTCTCTTAAGGTGGTACGATTTCCATATAAAAGTATAATGCACAAATATAAGTAAATGGAGGGAAAACTTGCACTGAAATCACATCTATTGGTCTTTTATAAGAATTTACGGGTCGGGAAATGTATTTACCTACATGATTTGATTGATTGCGATGAAATTATTTTTAATTATAGTAAAATTCGAGTTAAACCAAAAAAATATTGATTGAATAATATGTTTATATTATTCATTTAAATCATCTAGATAAATATAATTCCCGAGATGTAAAGACTTATACAAGACCAAAAGATGTGATTTCAGTGCAGGTTTTTGCTCCGTTTACTCATATTTGTGCGTTATAGTTTTGTATGGAAATCGTACCCCCTTAAGTGACTTAATGACGCCTCAGCGGTAATCTCCAACATTACACACTTGTACCATAATATACTATTTTTTTTTTTTCAAAAACATGTCATTTTACGTTCACAACAAAATTATTGATTTAAATGAGATGGTAAATCGAAAGAATATGTACTAACGTAACCGACATAGCATGCAAAACTATAATTTAAGATTGTTTACAAAACGAAAAAAATCGACTTCTAATGCCGCGAAAGTCAAAGTAACCAGTAGTTATAAGCGTGTCATCAAAGTATACAAATTTGCTTATATTGTTTATCTCCATATCTCCGGAGATAATTGTCAGATCTTGATAAAATATTAATGGGACCAAACGGGAGGCATAATCTCTCAACGAAAAAAAGATATTTTTTTTAAATAGGTTAAGATTTGACGGAGATCTGAGGTAACAAACAATAAAAAAAACAGTAGAATTGAGAACCTCCTCCTTTTTTGAGAAGTCGGTTAAAAACACTGAAAACTGTCGCAACAAAAGTCACAAATCACATCATACGTTAAAACGCTAATTAGACAGGTTCTAAAGTTGCGAATTTGACACCACGTGCAGGTAAGCGTAGTCACAGAATAATGAATAGTATAAGCGTAGTGTAGGACGTGCTCAGACCAAGTGACGACCTTCGGGAGGCAGCCGGTTGTATTGCTACTGGATGCGGCTAGTTGAAGATCGAGCTAAAGGCGTCGCTTAGGAAAGACCAATGTCCTGCAGTGGGATAATGAGAAATCCCGCATTTATAATATTATATCTGAGATTATCGAAAATTTCCATCGCAATATTTCCATAATTCGATTACGACGCATCCCGTGGCGAAGGGTGTAAATGAAATTCGTCGATGACAAACGCGCGGTTGTCACGGTAATTCGCAATAGACATCTCATTTGGGACGCCTGCCGAGTGACAGCTTTGCTTTTTAACCGACTTCAAAAAAAGGAGGAGGTTTCTCAATTCGACCGTATATATATATTTTTTTTTTATGTTTGTTCGCGGATAACTTCGTCGTTTATGAACCGATTTCGATTATTCTTTTTTTGTTCGAAAGGAGATATCTCAAGTGTGGTACCATGGTAATTTTATCGAGGTATGATAAGTATCTCCAGAGATATTGAGATAAACATCTCAAAATTGGTACTGAAAATGAATAGCGCGGCATTGAAGTCGGTTGTTTTTTAGTTTTTAAACGATATTATTTGTGTCTCAATTTAAACTGCGTCGTTTCTAATAACATTTTGGTTTATATTTATTTGCATGTGTGACGGTTACAAATAATTCATAAATATTAAATGCTTATTGAGTTAATGTTTGATAGCTTAATACGTTTATTAAATTTGTTGAAATTATGTTTAGCATTCTAATATTAAACATAATGTTCATAATGTTAAACATAATGTTCATAATGTTAAACATAATGTTACAGCGATTTTAATTTTAAAATCTCTCTAAAAGCTCTTCTATAAAATCATGATTTTGGAACTTCGCGTCAACATCGATTAGTTGAAGAAATAGTATGTAGGTATATATATCGCCCGCGTAGTGCGGCTTGTTACTTAACTAAATCATTTCAGCTTTCAAATCCGACGAGAGATGTTGCACTGCGTAAATCAAATATTATTATATTTCTTTGAAGTGTTTCACACTTTATATTTTTTGTAAATTGTTAAACACAATCCAAATTTTTTTTTAACTACCACTAATTTCGTCGTAACGATACTTCGCACCGTGGCTTAATTGGCAAAGCACCGGAACATGTCATTCCGGAGGTTGCGGGTTCAAGTCCCGTCGGTACGATGAAATTTTGGATTGTGTTTAACAATTTACAAAAAAAAATATAAAGTGTGAAACACTTCAAAGAAATATAATAATATTTGATTTACGCAGTGCAACATCTCTCGTCGGATTTGAAAGCTGAAATGATTTCTTCCGAATGATTAACTTACGTAATAAGTAGTCATAGATGGCGCCACCAATGCATAATTGGGTTAACAAAATGCAATCCACTAATTTCGTCGTAACGATACTTCGCACCGTGGCTTAATTGGCAAAGCACCGGAACATGTCATTCCGGAGGTTGCGGGTTCAAGTCCCGTCGGTACGACGAAATTTTGGATTGTGTTTAACAATTTACAAAAAATATAAAGTGTGAAACACTTCAAAGAAATATAATAATATTTGATTTACGCAGTGCAACATCTCTCGTCGGATTTGAAAGCTGAAATGATTTCTTCCGAATGATTAACTTACGTAATAAGTAGTCATAGATGGCGCCACCAATGCATAATTGGGTTAACAAAATGCAATCCACTAATTTCGTCGTAACGATACTTCGCACCGTGGCTTAATTGGCAAAGCACCGGAACATGTCATTCCGGAGGTTGCGGGTTCAAGTCCCGTCGGTACGATGAAATTTTGGATTGTGTTTAACAATTTACAAAAAATATAAAGTGTGAAACACTTCAAAGAAATATAATATTTATAGATTTAAAAACGGGAATTTAACGTGACTTACGCGATGTCGATATAGCGATCGACATATGTTTCGGCCTCATCCGGAGGCCTTCTTCAGGATCTTGAGTGCGGGGCGCTCGCCGACGCTTTCAACCTCGCACTGCGGGCCGCTGCTCGTGCAGCG
The DNA here is from genome assembly GCA_954871355.1 of Cabera pusaria. Lineage (NCBI taxonomy): Eukaryota > Metazoa > Arthropoda > Insecta > Lepidoptera > Geometridae > Cabera > Cabera pusaria. The sequence continues at coordinate 19,237,395 of OX940905.1, forward strand.
CGGGCGGACGGAGCGGGCGGCGGCGGCGGCGGTGGTGGTGTTGGTGGGGGGTGATGATGCGGTGTACATAGTGGAGGCGCGGGATTAGGTTGGAGGGCTTCGTCTTCATCACTGCTGTTTACTTACACTGTTACATACGACCCTACATCTCGAGTAACTACCAAACTGAGTACACTACTGCGTGCATTAAATGAAGATCTGTACAGTAGATTACGCCCTTTGAACCCAACTGCACCGAGAATTTATGGCCTACCTAAAATTCACAAGCCGTCGTGGCCTTTGAGACCTATAGTCAGTCAAATCGACTCACCCACTTATAAAACAGCTCGATACATGGCTGACATGCTACTTCCATTAACAGGAAACACCACAAGTTTTGTGAGGGACTCGCGACACTTTATACAGCTCCTAGATGAAGTAACATTAGGTGAAGACGAACTGATGGTGAGCTTCGACGTCACGTCATTGTTCACGAACGTACCGATAGAGGACACACTCAAAATTATAACGGATTTATTCCAGAGAGCTCTTATACCTATCAAGTACATGAACATAATAAAGTACATACTGACAAGTGGGTATTTTAAGTGGCGCGGTGAATTTTATATTCAGACGGAAGGTGTGGCCATGGGTTCTCCTATATCTCCAGTAGTTGCGAATATTTTTATGGAGTGGTTCGAGACATCGGCACTACACGACATATCCTTTAGACCGAGATACTGGTGGCGATATGTGGATGACGTGTTTGCTATTTTACATAAGGATCATGTAACACCTTTATTAGAACATCTAAATAGCAAACATCCGACGATCACTTTCACTGTCGAACGAGAAATAGAGGGCGCGTTGCCGTTTCTTGACGTGTTACTCAAGCGACAACAGAATGGACATCTCTCACACACAGTGTACCGCAAGAGTACGCATACAGACCGGTACTTGAGAGCTGACTCCCATCACCATCCCGCCCATCTAGCGTCGTTGCCTCGGACACTTATCAACAGAGCGCTGAGATTATGTGACCCACAACATGTAGACACGGAACTCGCGCATGTGAAGGCGGTGTTAGAGGCAAACGGATACAGCTGGAAGCAGAGTAATCGGATTGCGAACAACTCCACAAAGTGCCGAATAACATCGGTTGAGAGAGCAGCAACGTACCTACCATACGTCAAGGGGGTCACGGACAAAATTGGACACTTGTTACGCCGCAGATATAGCATCAAGACGATATTCCGCCCCCCCTCACGTGTCAGGCAATTTTTGCGCTCTCCAAAGGATAAGGATCCCCTAGGAGCTCCTGGGGTCTACGGTTTCCTTGCGACTGTGGTGCAAGCTACGTAGGCGAGACCAGAAGAAACGTGTCCACAAGACTCAAAGAACACATTGCTTCCATGAAGAACGTGGACAGCGGTAGCTCGGCGGTTACAGAGCACGCTCTCACATCTGGGACGACGCACTACATCAGATTTGACAAGGCAAGGATTTTGGCGCGTGAAAAGTACTTTGTACCCCGCAAAATCCGAGAAGCCATTGAGATCAGTCGTCGTCGTAACTTCAAAAGAGACAGAGGGTGGTACCTGTCACATACGTGGAAAACCGTTCTTCATGGAAAGCACGTCACCAGTGGCAACAGTGAGGAGGACACCTTGAGTTCCGTCTGCCGGTTGGATGAGGTTTCGTCTGAAGTAAACAGCAGTGATGAAGACGAAGCCCTCCAACCTAATCCCGCGCCTCCACTATGTACACCGCATCATCACCCCCCACCAACACCACCACCGCCGCCGCCGCCGCCGCCCGCTCCGTCCGCCCGCGCTGCACGAGCAGCGGCCCGCAGTGCGAGGTTGAAAGCGTCGGCGAGCGCCCCGCACTCAAGATCCTGAAGAAGGCCTCCGGATGAGGCCGAAACATATGTCGATCGCTATATCGACATCGCGTAAGTCACGTTAAATTCCCGTTTTTAAATCTATAAGTTTAAAATGAACGTGAGTTTTTATAATAAAAAAGAAATATAATAATATTTGATTTACGCAGTGCAACATCTCTCGTCGGATTTGAAAGCTGAAATGATTTCTTCCGAATGATTAACTTACGTAATAAGTAGTCATAGATGGCGCCACCAATGCATAATTGGGTTAACAAAATGCAATCCACTAATTTCGTCGTAACGATACTTCGCACCGTGGCTTAATTGGCAAAGCACCGGAACATGTCATTCCGGAGGTTGCGGGTTCAAGTCCCGTCGGTACTATGAAATTTTGGATTGTGTTTAACAATTTACAAAAAATATAAAGTGTGAAACACTTCAAAGAAATATAATAATATTTGATTTACGCAGTGCAACATCTCTCGTCGGATTTGAAAGCTGAAATGATTTCTTCCGAATGATTAACTTACGTAATAAGTAGTCATAGATGGCGCCACCAATGCATAATTGGGTTAACAAAATGCAATCCACTAATTTCGTCGTAACGATACTTCGCACCGTGGCTTAATTGGCAAAGCACCGGAACATGTCATTCCGGAGGTTGCGGGTTCAAGTCCCGTCGGTACGATGAAATTTTGGATTGTGTTTAACAATTTACAAAAAATATAAAGTGTGAAACACTTCAAAGAAATATAATAATATATAATAAATATATATTATGTTTCTTTGAAGTGTTTCACACTTTATATTTTTGTAAATTGTTAAATTGTCCCATCGGTACGATGAAATTTTGGATTGTGTTTAACAATTTAATAAATATATATTTATTTAAAATAATAATAAATTATTATAAATTACTAAAATATGCACTACGTCTATGTTTTACTTAATTAGCTAAGAAAAAATAAACTTTAAAGCATTTAACAACATTAAGGTAATTCAAACAAACGGGATGGTCCTATCACTTAAAAGTGACATCTATCAGATGATGTATAGATATACAATCCTAAGATGGACAGGCGTAGTGGTACTTCAGTATTGCTATGGATTGTAAAACTGTGGTAGTGCTCAATACAACTGATAAATCAGTGGGCGTAAGTACCTACATAACGTACTGTACGTTATGTAGGTACTTACGCCCAGAAATCCTCAGTCTTTTCAGTTGTTATTCCAGGCCAACTGGTTTACAAGGCAGGCCATATATCACCATTATACATCGCCACCATACATCATCGGATTACAAACTCGACACATTAGGGTTGCAACAAGTAAAAACTTAAATATTGAGACATAAATCTAATTTCGTAGCACACTTAATGTTCCATTAAAATCTTATAAAATAAATTGGTCTTGTGTTTTGGGTAGAAACAATTATTAATATAACCTATCTAATAATGCTTATATTATTTATTAATATGCTTAATACATAATATGAAGCATTATAAGATAGGTTTTAGATAATTAAAATTTGTTGTATTAGGAACTACATTCTACCATATTTTATAGCGTGAGATGCAAAATTTTACAATATAAGTCAGTCTTCCTTGGATTCGATTTGTTTGCCATTTGGGAATAACTAAGTCAGTTGTTCCGCAGAGTACATATTTCATTATGTATTCTACTCTCATAATTTATGATAATGTGTAATTAAGCTATGGAATGAATCTGTAATAAATGAATTAATAATAACTGGATCGACTATGTCTATGACCGCATAGGCATTTTCCACTATCGTTTGGTGCTGAATTGTCTCAAATAAAAAAATCTATGGACTTGAATTAAATACCTAGAACTAAAACAAAACTATTCTATTCTATTTTTGTGGAAACGGCCGTTGTCCCCTCTTCAATGGCATGAATGCGGCTGCAAAATTAAAATCGTGTTGTACCCAAACTGCAAGGCTAAACGAACTTACACATTACTATTTAAATGGATTATATTAGTAAAACACGGGATTCGACAGCCGTTAATTATGTTTATAGCCAATTCTAACCGACGGACACAATGATTTTAAATGTTTGAATTTAACAAAGGTAACGGTACAAAGGTCAACAGAGGTAACGATATTTTAATTCTGTCTTATTTATATAAGCACAAACGAATAAAATTGTAGAGCATATTATAGGTTAACCAAAGGTACCTTTATATCATGACTATTTTATTTTTACCCGACTACGGGAAGCAAAAAGGAGGGTTATGTTTTTGACCGGTATGTGGGTATGTATGTATGTATGTATGTTTGTATGTATATTCATCTGTTCCTTCATAATTTTTATACTTACTACTGCTTATCATAATTTGACAAATAAGGTGTCGTTGGACGCGTCTTATTTGTCTGCTGGTTATAGGCTAGGTGGCGTCACCACAAATTAAATGTGGCGCCCTCTAGGGGGCACGAAGTCAAGAACTAAAAAAAAATTTTACTCTACTCCATCGTGTGTGCTATCGTTGGATAGGGATTTTTAAAATGAAGGTAGGGTTTGGTACATCATATTTTTGTCAAGTATAGTGTTTGCGAGATATATCCCGTCAAAGTCAAGAAAACTAATGTTTACCCCACGCGGCGTTGCAAAGAAGCAATAGGGAGGGTTATGTGTCTGTTGATCGCTAATATATCAATGTAAGTATGTTGACATGTATGTATACATTTATGCAAAAACCCCAAAATACTTTGAATGAAAAATAAGTTTCAAAACTAAAACCCGACTACTGAAAATTGAAAAATCACACTCTAAATAGAATTACATATGAAAATATACTCATCTGAGATCGCTATGTACAAACTATTCCATAGGTATGTATCGTGATTATATAAACAACTTACTTGTAATAAACATTTTATTTTATTTTATACATATTCTCGTGGTGCTCAGAGGATAGCCGTCCGTGGCACATAGCGATTTCAGATAAGAATTTTTTTTTGTTCAATTCTTTGTTGAGCGTGATTTTTCAGTAGTCGGGTTTTAGTTTTGAAACTTATTTTTTATAGAGCGTGTAGGGTGGTAGGCGTTATTCCAGGCTTATCAATCGAAAAATGTCACGATCTACGATTTCTAGAGTAGGTTTAGTGAAGATGTACTGTATAGGTACTTTTTATAATCTTAAAGTATCCCTTAAAGCGTTCAAAAGGTATGACCGTTTATGGCACATATTTTGCGATTTCACAAGGAAATCAAAATCTATAGGGTACTTCCCGTTGACCTATTATATCTCAGCGGGAAAACCTCAGATGGAAGCTGGTTCCGCGTATAGTGGCAGAAAGGATCAGTTGTACAGAACTGTATGGGTAATTATAATTTTCCATTATCAATTTTTGAAGAAAATGCATAGATCACCCATTTCTTTTATAGTTGGCAAGCAAATAAACAAAATAAAGTCATCTTATATTCAAAGGACAAAAACAAAAAAAAAACAATTGACCACTCATTGCTAGCTACTTAAGGCGCCTACACACACAGCCTACACTAGGATCGTTAACCGTAATACCACAGTTAATATCATAGTTACTACTGAATACCACCCACTACAAACAAGTTTACCGACAATCCGAAATAGATCGCACGTCAAACATTTCAATTAACAATAGCCCTTATTGTTACAAAAAATACTTTAAAAGTCACTTCAACAAAAAAAAAACCCACGCTAAATTGCTCGCTATCCCATACAAAATAAGGACGGTAACAATAAATACAATATTCGTGCAAGCTTCATTCATTATAGCATTATGAAACAAAATAGTTTTTTTGTGTGAAGAAGATCATAAATATGTTTGACATGAATATCGATTTGGGATCTATCGATCACTTGTTGATCGATTGCTATCCTGCGCATGAGCAAGCCGCAAGGTGAAAGTTACGAGTAATGTATCTTTGTTGTTGATATGCTATGAACATCTGTTTGAGGGAGTTAGTGCATTTTTACTAATGAACAATGGAGCTTAGTAGAAATAAATCAATGATTTTAGTAACCGACTTCGCTTTGATTTAAAGTCAATTACAAAACGTAAAAAAGCAACTTAAAATGCCGCTCTGGTCATTTTCAGTACTAAGTTTGAGGTGGTTATCTCCATTATCTCTATAAATACTTATCAGATCTAAATAAAAAAAATATTGACGAATTTCCGTGGTAACAACCATAAAAACCTCCTATTTTGTGAATACGGCTGTTTTTTTATTTTATAAGTTGGTTAAAAAGTGAGTGGTATCGATACTCACATGTGCGTATGTGAACCCGCAGGCATCCATACAGAGGTAGAGACAGGTGGACACCCCCTGGATCGTCAGGAGGCCGACCTTGTATGTCGCACGCTGAAGTATCGCTGCAACAAAACAAAATACTCACTTTAATTACATGTTAAATTATTAAGCAAATATAATTGAGACACCTTTTTTTGTACATTTGGGGGGAAGGGGGGGGGAAGGATCGACACAGCTCCTCCTGGGAAACTTGCTCAGCAACCAATTCAGCTATAGTATGGTCCTGTCAATACGACGAAAGTCGAAACTAAAGGCGTACGCAGACCAGGACGGCATGCACTTAAAAATGTATAAAATGTAAAATATAATATTCAACATTTTTTATACCTACCTCTAGAGCAATACGTATAATTAATATCAATGTTTCTTTGAATACAAACAGTCATCATTAATTGTTATGATACGTTGTAGGAGGCGTGAACAATCTCGTCAGGATATTAAGTAATTAAAGGCAATTATTCAGTTTAACGCCTCGGAAAATAATAAGAGAAAGTTTATTTGCTTAGATAAGATACTTGTACTATTCATTATTCTGTGGATTAGAGTAAAGATACGGACACACCGCACCGATAGCGCAGTAGTATTTGTACACACCAAACTCGATCAGCAAACAATTGAAAAGTACTTAGATCCCAGCCAGATCACAGACCAGCAGATCTCAGGACGCTGCGGTGTGTCCGTACCTTTAAGGTACTACGATAAAGATATGTCTAGATAGGTTAGACTTTAAATAACTTATATCATAAAAAAACCCCCTTTTTTTAAACAAGCTTAAACGTAATTAAGGACTAGAGTGCGTCATAATCAGTTTAAAATGCAGTTCAAAATTTTAGCCCAATCAAACACCGGGAAGCGGATCAAATTTAACTAGCAAGGTTTGCTTAAGGACACCGGTACTTAGTACAATTATTTATTCTGTGACATGGGTACAGGTGAAACTGAATAAAAGCTTGTAATTATTATAATATGACCGAAGGTCTTATAAATATAAGGTATTAACTATGTGAAGATAAAAGATCAAGCCAATACAAGAAAAATGCCAAGTAGGTAGTGAATAAGTTATGAAGATAACTTTATAATACAAACCCATTGGTAAAACCTAGTTAGCACTATCTCTTCCAAGCAATCTGCACTCAGTAAGTGTTACTTAATCTGTGAGCACGTTATGGATCGAGTCACGATGCTATCGGTCGTGTATAGGGTGCTCTATTTTCTTGTATTGACACATAATTGGCATCAATAATTACTAGGATTGGCATGGCGCCTAGCATGTTAAAGATAAATAGTAAGATTAGTTAAATCACTGTTCATAATGGAATTTAGAATAGAGTAGAATACGCTTTATTGCACTTATTAAATAAAGTAATTTTGGATTATATGAACACTTAACTAGAGTACAATCGGCGGCCTTATCACTAAGCAGCGATCTCTTCCAGGCAACCGTGGGTTGAAAAGAAACAATACATACTAATTATGAGTGGTAAAAGTGCATACGTAGTTTATTGAACTAATTATGACGAAATTTACTTTTGAGTGTTTTACCGTCGAGCTTTGTTTATAAGTTACATTGGACCTTATTAAGTTACATGGAATGTGTACTTATCGTTACTTATCTATTTGATATTGCTGTATTTATTCCAGCTTATTGTAGACGAATAATTAATATGTTTTTTTAATGATAACACTGTATTGAACGTAAAAGAAACACGATACAAGAAATAAAGAAAAACTGAAAGTGCAAACGGCGGTCTCATCGCTAAATAGCGATCTCTTCCAGACAACAGATACTACGATATATTCAGTATTTATTGCATCTATAATAGTATTTACAAAGATTTTATAGATTTTATATAAACGGTAGAATGCAAGAATAATCTTAAATATAGGAGCCTATGTTAAATCTTCAAGAAATAAATTAAATAATACAACATATCATTAAATAATTTATAAGGTTGATTATAATCATTTAATTATATTATATTTGCTTTTCTAACCTTAAATTCTGACGTATTGTCTGTACATTTTATGATATAGGTATGTTTATATACAATATAATGAATTATACCTATGTGTAATTTAATTTTTATTTTTTTACTTCGTATGCCAAATACATACAGTGCCCCTCTAGTCTAGTAAATTACTAAACATAAAAAACGGGCCAAGTGCGAGTCAGACTCGCGCACGAAGGGTTCCGTCAAACAAATCATAATAAAACATGAACAAAGTGAATTATATAACGTAATATATTCTGTGAATATTTCAAGCGAATATTTATTTTATTCTGTTCTTATTTTATGATGATTTTCTGTATTCTTATTTTAGTATATTTTGTTACAGCGCCTACAGAAATATATCATCTTTGAACATTACTACTGTCGAACTATCACGGTTCATGAGATACATCCTGGTGACAGACGGACAGACAGATAGACAGACGGACGGACAGAGAAGTCTTAGTAATAAGGTCTCGTTTTTTACCCTTTGGGTACAGAACCCTAAAAAGGAGTAGGAGACTAAGGAGTATAATTGTATAGCACCATCCTGTACGTACAAATGTTAATTGCATATTTGATTCATTAGCAGCACATGATCAGCCCGCAGATCCGCAGATTACTAATTAACGTATTAACAAAGTAGTCTTGGCTGTGTAAATCAATGGTAAAACGACTTTTTCTGACGGTACTAATTTCGAGATTTTAATCGATGAAATGATAAAAAGCTGTTACTATTATAAAGGTGTTTTTACATAACGGAGAATGATCACCGTTGCCGTCGTCAAATTTGGAAGTGAAAACTATTTGTGATTGATAGAAAGTTACAGTCTGTAATAGTCGGGAAACTTGTAATAAAATTCGCCATCAATTGAAAGTTCCAGTACTTAATTGGAAATATATATAAATAATACATATAAAATTAAAGTGCAACTGAGCCGAGAACTTACATACCAAAATAAACATCCGATTGAGAACCCCTCCTTTTTGAAGTCGGTTAAAAAAAATGAGGCCATTTGATTGGTCAAATCGCGCCTTGTTAACCTATCAGAAGGCTTCAATCTGTGCTAAGAGTAGATCGGTGCTTGGTTTTATAAGTTAGTTCTATAAGTTAATAAGTTATGTAAATAGTTAGCATACTTACAGGGTAAATGAACCAAATTTTGGCACAGGTCCAGTAATTAGACCTAAACCTGAGTTTGAAATCAAAACTGTAAGTTACTTGCATGAGTTTTGCATCGCAAAGTATTTACAATAGGTATAAGTAAAATAATTCTTGCGTATATTGTTATATATAATTATTTAAAACAGTTTTGCACACACGGGTTACAATATCGAAATTACTCCACACGTTTCGGAAATTTTTGTTATATGTACTTGGAAATTCAAAAATTATGCACAATAATTTACAATTTGGATTTTATACTCAGGATCTAATAACTAGACAAGTGCCAATATTTAGTCCTTTTCCCTACTTAAAATAAAACAAAACTTTTCCATTCTACCTTCTATGATTTTAAAATTGTATGCAACAACGAGCTATTAACGTATAAAAGCCACTATAAAGCTCAATAAAAGCTCATTCAGCAATAAGCCTGACGGCTTCCCAACCTGCTTACCATAATCACATCACATTACTCCCATTGAGCCGCAAATCACCGCTCGACCATCGACAAGTGCCAACACTACCGAGATCAAGTTTTTTAAGGTACCATACCACTTTAAGATAAATATGAATCGGAAAACCATTTTTTGATAATCGCGGTAATGCTAGCTGCACCCTGCAGCTTCGTCTGCATTAAACAGTATCGTGTGTCCTATTCCACTACACCATGCTATCCACAAAAAAATTGTTAAATCGATTTAGGCGTTTAGCCGAGATGAGTTCACAAGCAAACAAATATACATAAATACTTTCTCATTTCTCTAAACAAATTCTCATCTACATGTACAGAACCCATTATGCGGAGGTGAAACTGTCACCTGGCCACATTTTTTTAAACTGCGCCCGCGGCTTCTCCCGTGATGATCAAGAGCCGGCAGTTACTGGGTTTATATGGATTTATTGCACTCAAATCATCCTCGCACCGCACTAGTTGCGCACTTTGTAATAGTGTTGTACATTGTTAGAATCCTATTATATTATTAAGTAATAACATAATATAACGATCTGTAACATAATGTTACAGATCGCGCAGTCAGCTGTCGGGATTTCATGTTTTTAGAATGATGTAGTGGCACGCTTGTCTTGAAGACAATGCTTCATTCTAGATAGAAAGTCTCAAAACTGTAAACAATTGGAAACATGGACAAGGCTTTCTTTGCGTGGTATTTAACACGTAAATGCTCCTTCTAAAAGTTTGGTAAAGATGGCTTCAAGAGGTAAGGGCATCCTATAGAAAGGATAATTATTATTATCCTGGCTATAGGATAATATATATTACGTAGTAATCTACGTAGCCATCCATTACACATACTACCACATTGTATTATCTTTATGTGCTAATCATCACTTACCAACAGATGAGATAATGGTCAAACGCTAGCCTATATGATATATAAAAAAAATCCATGAATGCATGCAGTAGGCGGGGCAGGAAACGTGTCCGTCTGGCCAGCTACCACACTCAAGTTGGAAAATCTGTCACGAAACTTCTAATCTAATGTGTTCCGGTAGCTGTCTTTGAGAGCTAGTGACCATTCAAGGCCTAGCGTGCTACCTTCCTCGAGCGCATCGTCATTTACCAAGAGGTTTAAATACTAGCCTATATGATATGAAAATTATACCCAAAAACAATATGTATGATAAAGTATTTTGGTTACTATCTACTTATTTGTAGCACTGATTTTACAAACCTAGGAACGCATATTACGTAGTTTTATATTATACATAGACCTTGTTGACAAGTTTTCGTTTTGTTTCTTGTAAGCACTAGCAAGTTTATGTACAAACCAATACGTGCAAGTGCGAGATATCTGTAACTACCACTAATGTGCAGTAAGGAGCCGTGAACGACGCCGGTTGCGCAATTTGTGGCGCCCGCACAGCCCGGGAGCGGAATTAACGTCGATTGACAGGTAGAGATGGGACATTACTCGAACTAATGTAATATTATTTTTAACTGCATAATTAAAAAAAACCTAACGATTGATAACTATCTCACTTGGTGTGACGATGTGGTCAAGGATGGTACCACGATAGGCCTTGAATGGGAACTGGCTCTCAAGGACTGCTGTCGTAACGCACTAGTGTTGAAGCGACAGATATTTGAACTTGAGGGTTACAAGCTGGCTGACAGCGGTTGGAAACAAGGAGCCGAAGATCGAGATCAGTGGCGTGCCATAGGAGAGGCCTATGTCCAGCTGTGGACGAATACTGACTGTTAATGACGATGAAGCTAATTTTTGGTAGCAAGTCAGGCGAAACATCGACATAATATGCTCCTACCACTTGTAGACGAACACCCGTGTTAGGATCTGAACCGGCGACCTGTCGTTTAGAAGTCAAGCCATCTATCCTTAACGCCAACGGGGCTCGGTATTGCTGAAAGATTGCCTAAATGCACGAAATAATTCTGCTTTTTCCAGTGGACAACAGGACGCACCTACTAATATGCCTTACCGCTTCATACTCGTATATGGTAATTGTACACGCACATTCTTTCGATCCATACGATGCGACTTACTTCCACATTTATCATACTCGTACGTACTGTCAAGGAGTAGAATAATTCCTTGCCCGAGTCTGTGTTTGAAAGCTACCAAAGCTTCTTGGGGTCTTCAAGTCGCGTGAGGTATCTTTTAGGCAAGCGTGCTACATCGTAGACCACATTACGACGAGATTGTGGTTTAGATCAATCGTTTGCGATTGATTTACTTCCAATTCAATGTAATTCTTCTAACTTATACTACCTACTACCTAATGCCTATAACATCGCGCATTTTATAAAAACCTAACAAAGTAAAACTTCTAAAGTGGTTTTTATATAATTATGTAGCCTGAGATATGTAATTTTACTTGAAAGCGACAACTGGCAACTCTACTTTTTGTTACCTTTGCAACGTAACTAAAACAGCATTCTTTTCCAATCTAGTATTAATTTTACCATATCTAGTGAAAAATGTACTTTAACTTGTATTATAAAAAGCTGGTAAAGAGAAAGACCTATGAGTTACATCTATGAGTTCTAATATAATTTTAAAAGCTTATAATCATTTATATTTAAAATCTCCGCGAATCGTCTTCAGCTAGGCTATTCTGTAAGCTATCTCGACAGCGGAATCCGCAGTGAGATTCGAATTTCACATTACGAAATTCAATCGTATCACGTTCGTAATGCGGTTGAATTTCGTAGTACGAAATTCAAATCTCACCGCGGATTCCGCTTCCGAGATAGCTTACAGAATAGCCCTACTGCTTCTAGATAACCACGAGTCCATAGACCAAGGTAAAACCACAGAGGAAGCAGAGATTACACTCTATTTTCTGGTGTGAGACTGTGGCTTAGATGCTTATTATAGGTAAGCTCTCTACATAAAATTTGGTCAATTGACGTTTTTGAATGATATAACATAGCTATGCGTACCAGTAGTCCATATACATAATAACTAATAATAATTGTTGCGCACAAAGCTGCCACTGTAGACTTCCGGATCCAACTAACTGTTGGTTCGTGAAACAACCAGTATTGCCTCTACTAGTAGGTCTCTTATACTTCAAATGTTAATAGGCGGCGGTAACCACTTACCATCAAGTAGGGTATTTGCTTGTTTGATACTCTTTAATTCGAAATAATTTTAAATTTAGAATTTTTGAACTTGATTGATATTTTAATAGGTTTACCAAACCCCGAACAAAATACAAATGGATACATTACATCGATAGGCAATGAGTTAGTACAAAACAAAACACAACACTTAAATTACTTGTTTGAAGCGTTAGTCGGACAGCAATAAATTACACGTATTAGGTACATCTTTAAGTGAATCCTAAATTACGGTCTAGACCCCGTTTAGTGTCTAACAGCTAGACATGGGAAAGATTTTATTGTTTTCCAAGTGCTTAGGAGGTATTTTCTCAACTGCTGTTCCAAAGTTCGTTTTACCTTTAGCGGTAAGTTCGGTAGCCTTATCACATACAACATTTATACATATTATATACAAATTTTCGATCAAAGTACAAGTAATACTGAAATAATTAATTTTTAAATAGTTTTAAGAAAGAAAATACATTTGATCATAGCCATAAAACGAAATTTTTGAAGTTACAATATCGGTAATTAGTATTTTAATTATCGGTCTAATTATTTAAATTACTTTTATTTCTATGCAAATGAAGTAAAAAGAGCCTTGATATGATAAGATAAACAGCAAGAATAAGTACTTTTATAACGGTCACAATCTAAAATCAAATAATATCACAAACACAAGATAACAATCTCGACAATTTAACAGTACAAAATTACCTTCAAACCCGGCGGCAAACTAAAACATTCGTTCTCTTGTCAAGGAGTTAATTAAATAAATAACAGTAATCAGTACTCGTGGCACGTCCGACGTCATGTGTGGTCGTGGCGTGACTGACACCTATTACCTGTTGCGTAACTAGTTATAATTATAGCCAGCGCCATCTAGCGGTGATATATGGATATCGAAATATAAATGTCAAGTCATTTTAAGTTATTTAACGTAACGGCGCGCGGCGCAAGGATGTGAACAGGTTTTATGATTTATTCGAAGTCCCATTCACTATGTCCGAACGAATGTGGACATAACCTTTCGGGTAGTGGGTTAATTGGTAGGTAATAACAGGGGGGTTGACTTTAGTATACCTACCATCGCGTTGGAGGTCAGGATTCTTATTGAAGATCGATAGATAGATATTGATATGTTATAAGAAGTCTACACGTAAAATTTTAAGTAGCGGAGACAAATGGTTTTAGAGTAATAATTAATTGCATTTCGGGAAAATTTTGCAGTATTTTTATAGTTTACCCTACAGAATTTGTAGATTTATGTAATTATTATTATCTACAACTATATAATATGTATTGATTTCCACTATATTTCAATCACCATTCCCTATTTTACACATTTTTCACAATTTTAATTATTTAGATTTTTTTTTCTATTTTATTTATTTCATAAACAAAATATAAAGCCATTTTGTCTTATCACCAGTGTTTCCAACTCAATTTTTAAAGACAGCTAGATTACCTTCGAAAATAAGCTAAAATATAGCTTATTCTTTGGAAAAAAGTATTTAAAATATAAGTTTCATTATTTATAAAGAAAAAACGTAACATGCTATTATATCATCTATACTAATATTATAAAGAGAGAACATTTGTATTTTTGTATGTTTGTAAAGATATGGCTCAAAAACTACTGGACCGATTTAAAAAAATATTTCACTAGTATATAGAATGGACTTTCGAAATGAAAATATGTTATTTATTATCGAGTTAAAATCAAAGGTACATTCGTGGAGACCTAATTTGCAACCTAAATCGACAAAAAAACGGTCGAAAAAACACGTTTCTTACGAACGCTGCTCAAAACACAGAGAAGAATATTTTCTATGGAAGAGTTGTACAACTTAATAAGAACTACTAAAAAGTCCGCGACAGCATATGTCTATCTCTTAAGGTTGACGCACAGTAACCATTTTAATCTTTAATTTTTTGTTAAAAAATATTACATAACTTCCAAGGCTATTTTCAAGTATATAGTATTATTTTTATCCAAATAATTATAGTTAATTAGCTTGGCCACATATTATAGATTAAAATTGTCCTTTACAGTACATAATTCTAATGAAAACTCTAGAAGATATTACGGATTTCACATACACGCATCGCAAAATTAATAAAATATTTGCAGTCAAACCACAGAATAGGTCATAGTTACTACGAAAATATTATGATAAGCTTAGCTTATCTGTAGATCCCCACCGATCGCAATCAATTTGAAATCAATATAGTATAATAATTTATGATCTATTGTATAAAATAATAATGATTTATATATAGAATATAATATTTTAAACCACCCCGACTGATCTATGTATAATCTTTTCATTAAAAGCATTCCAATGACTTTAAACACGACATTTAAAATCTGAGCTGTAAGTTGGTGAGGATTTGAGTATTCTGTAGAGCCCAGGAGATGTCCCAGCATCAGATCAATGTTTCCATGTTCTTACAATATCGTTGAAGAAGAAGATTTTCGAATTGATCAGGCCTATTAAAGTTGATTAAAGCTCATAGTTTTATAACGATTGAACGAATTTTCATGAATAAAAAAAAAAACTATCAATAATAAAATCAAAATCGGTTCATCCGGTTGGGTGCTAAGATGCTACAGACAGACACACAGATACACACGTTAAACGTATATTACTCAAAAAAGAAGGAAGTTCTCAATTCGTCTGTATGTTTTTTTTTCTTTCTTTTTTTGTGTGTGTATGTTACGCAATTACTCCGTCAATTGTGAACCGATTCGAATTATTATTTTTGTAATCGGTAGGGTACGTTTCCGAGGTGGTTCCATTGTAATTTCATTAAGATGTGATAAGTATCTTCAGAGATATTACGATAAACGTCTCAAACTTGCTACTGAAATTGACTCGCGGGGCATTGAAGTCAGTTGTTTTAGTTTATACTATCTTAATTATTGGTAGATTTAATGATTCCACCAAAATCCATGATCCATGAATGCACATAAAACTTTCATTGGTAGGTATATAGCTAGGATTAGAACCAACGACCCTCGGGTCAGAATCAGGGTAACTATCCTTTACGCCAAAGGTAGTACGTACTACGTAAGTATTATAAAACAATGTCCAACACTGCGTCTGTCTGTCTGTTCGCAATAATCTCAATAGCATCTGAACGGATTATCATGCGGTTTTCACCGATAGCCAGATTGTTTATGAGGAAGGTTTAGGCCTTAGGTGCATAATTCGTTAAGGTTTTGTGTAAATTGGTTGACATATGACGATGATTGTTAAATGTTGTTGATGATATGTTAATATTTTATATTCGATGCAACAAACTGATGCAAATTTTGTAGGCATATATGTTCTATCCGTGCGAAGCCGGGGCGGGCTGCTAGTATTAAATAAATAAGCGAAAGATTTAAAAATACGATTACTCGTCGCCAGAACTATTAAAATTGTGTGTCAAAATCACTAATTCTAATCCACTTATGCTTGCTCCTGAGTTTTCCACATCATAAGTTGCCATGGTACCAATTTTTTTAGGAATACTTTTTTCCAACTTATGTATATGTTCAGCCAAAAATATAGCTACCTGCAAGTGCAGATTGAAACATCTCGAGAAGACAGGGTATGCATCCTATCACACCATCACACAGAGCACCATCGCAGATTGGTCCTCCTACTGCCGGGAGGCAGTTATTGTGTATGAACTGGAATACCAAGAAGCTCGTGGCAAGATCGGTGGAGTAGGGAAGACCGTGCAAATCGATAAGTCAACATTTGGCAAAAGAAAGTATAATAGAGGAAGACATATTGAGGGCCATTGGGTGTTGGGAATGATCGAAGACGGCAGCGACGATTTGAGGCTGGAAATTCGTCCAGATAATAATAGATCTGCCGAGGTACTGGTGCCACTGATTCTGAAGCATATTGAGGAGAGCTCCGAAATTCATAATGACTTTTGGAGGGCGTATGACTGCCTTTCTCAACATGGCTACATTCACAAAAAAATTAAACCATAGTGATCCTGAAAATAGATTTGTGGCACCTGATGGAACACACACACAGCGTATTGAGGGCCACTGGCAAAATTTGAAAGTATTATTCAACAAAGACCAATACAAGGAAAATTTCACCGACTGGCTCATCGAATACTCGTGGAGACGAAAATTAAAAATATCTATGAAAGATCCTTTTGAAGAATTAATAAAAGTGGTTCAACATCTTTATCAAATTATTTAATACATTTTTAATTTCATTCTCCGCCAAAAGGAGTCCATTTCAATTGACACCTACTTTTCGAAATGTGTCCGTACCGATAACTGACCACCTTGAGCTTCTTGGCGTCCCTTTAACACCCACACTCAACTTTGGATCCTACATCGAGTCCAATGCCCAGTTGGCTTCAAAAAAGCTTGGTATTCTGGCTAAGGTGAGACAGTACTTCACACCGGGACAGCTGCTCAACCTGTATCAAGCACAAGTCCGTTCATGTATGGAGTACTGTTCTCACCTCTGGGATGGGTCAGCCAAATATCAGCTGGAGGCGCTGGAAGTAATTGAGAGGAGAGCTAAGATACTTATAAATGACGACGAACTTGTAGGGAAAAGGCTCCAGAGCTTAGAGCATCGCCGCAAAGTTGCTAGTTTATCGGTTTTCTATCGGATACATTTCGGAGAGTGTGCCATCCAATTGCACGAGTTAGTACCGCCATCCCCTTTCTTCTATCGGACAACCAGACGTACCGATGTGCGCCACCGCTTCATGGAGGACGTTCCATCTACACGCACGAAGCGGTTTGCTTCGTCCTATATCATATCCTCCTCCAACCTCCCCCCCCCTTTCTACTGATCCTTTCCAGCCTTCAAATATTGATAATTTTTCATACTTACCTCAAAATTTTAAAATCTTTATAATTTTGAAGGGGGGGTTCCGCTACTTTTCCTTTAAGGGGAGGGTTTTTCCCCTTCCCCCTCACCCCCACCCTTCCCCCCTTAAATCGATGGTAGGTATACTAAAGTGTAACCAATACAGGTTCACGGTTTAATTTAATTGTTTAATAAGTTCTAGTTTTTTTTACTCTCATTTGCAGCGCTTCGTGACAGTTTCATAAAACTCATGCTGTATTGCATGAATTCATTCTTTGCTTTGATCAGCAAGCGTTGCAGATTTTGCATGATTTTTTATTTTTGCATGATGATCATCAGGTTAGATAGCAGTCAAGTGCTTGTCTTTCAAACAAATAAAACCGGCTAAGTCGAGTTGAACTCGCCTACCGAGGCTTCCGTATCAACCAATTAAGCTAGACCTCTAAATTGTATCAGCGCTCATATAACTCACAGGTCTACCTTAAGGTAGCATTCGGATCACGGCAGTACCGGCACGGCAGCCGCGGCCCTGCAGCCGCAGCCGTGGTCGCGCCGCACTGCTTTGTAGGGGTTTATAGGCGCTAGCTAGCGCTAGCAGTACGGTCGCGCTGCCCGCTCGCAGTGGGTGACAAAATGGCGACGTGGTGCTGTGGACTGCGCGTGGCAGTCGCTGCCCGGGTCGAAATCCGAAAGCTTCTGGCAGCGCCGCACAGCAGCGACAATGGGCCGCGGCAGTTAGCCGCCACTGCCAGGTCGCGACTGCCGTGATCCGAATGTCACCTTTAATTGGCGCAAACTATGTGTCTATGGGGACACCCTTTAATTTTCAACTTTTTTTTTGAGTTTTTCCTTAGTTTGTGCTGTAAGACCTTGCTTCTTGCCAAATTTCATGACTCTAGGTCAACGGGAAGTACCCTATAGGTTTTCGACCCAAAACCTATAGGGTACTTCCGGTTTACCTACAATTGGCAATTTTGGTTATAAGCACAAATAAAAAGGAAAAATTCCGAAAAATAAAAAAAGTTGAAAATTAAGGTACATTTTGGTACTAACAAGTTTTCGCGATAATCTAAATTTCCCCATATCTTTTTATTGTGTTGACTCAAGACCTTGATTTTATACACCCAATATGGACTATAGACCTCAGTATCAGGTATAAATTTCAAATTCTAGGTCCACCCGTTCGTGAGAAAATCAGTGGTGATACACGGACAGACAGACGGACAGACAGACGGACAGACAGACAGACAGACGGACAAGAAAGTAATCTTACAAGGGTTTTTTTTTTTACCTTTTGAGGTACGGAACCCTAAAAACGTGCTAAAAATGAAGTACACTTGGTACCCGTACAAATTTATGAACTTGTAGTTAATCTATGTCTGTGATTATAGAAACGACTTCTTTTACCATATTATCCCTAGTTGTTTTCTGATAGTAGTTTTAACAAAAGCGAAAAATCGACAACTAAATTAAAAAATTCGAACCTAAATTCAACGAGGGAAACATTTTTTGTTCACCTTTTCACCTCTTAACTTTTATAGCTTTGACGTAACAGCGGTCCCTCTTGTTGTATATCTCAATGATATCTTTTGGAAGATTAGCTATAACTGTGTAGTTTAAATTATGATTATGATAATAGATAGTTGGACGCAGTAGGTGCCATACGTGAGTGGGTGATGCAAGTAACGCGTACGTGATATCACGTGGAAGAGCTATGATATTTTAACCGACTTCAAAAAGAAAGTTCTCCGTTTTAGTAAATAGTTTAGATTTGATTGATATCTGATGAGTATCTTCAGAGATATGGTGATAAATATCTTAAAGTTGCTACTGAAACTGTCTCCCGCGGCATGAGAAGTCGGTTTTAATTTTTTAAATTATTTTAATTAAGTATTAGGCAGCATGTAAACTTGTTTTTTTAGTTTTTAAACTATTTTAATTATAAGTTGACCGCTGAACGTCCTTTACACTTATTGTTGATAAGTGTAAGTATTTTGCAGCTGAATTCAGCTGATACACGGACAATCAGTTCCATTCGGAATATGATTTGTACTGCAATTAGTCTGTGTTTTATTTATTTATTATGTTTCATTATTTCACAATTTTTTGGAAAAAAATTGTCTGAAGTACTGAAACATGCACTGGGTTGCGGGTGCACGTAATATTATGGTTATGGTTGTCTAGATGAAAGCTGAATGGCTCAATACTTTTTTTTTTTAATAAATTTAAAGCAATGAGTTATGTTTCTGTTATATCTATAATATTTTTTATTGAATATGATCTATTTAATGTTATTTGACGTGTGTAAGTGCACATTTTTGATTTGCCAATATACTGAATAAATGCTTTGACTTTTTGGTATTTTTCAGACTCAAGACCACCATGACACCTTAACCGCTATTATGTAAGTAATTTAATGCCGTCTTAGGCAACAGCGAAATCCGTAACTTATTTGAACCAGTTAAACAACTGTTCTCCGGCTAAACAGCGATTAAACGGATAAATGACATTGAAACTCGATATTTACATCCCAAATTGATACTGAACGAGCTATTACGTCCAGAACTACAGAATAATTCACTTAGAGCTCGAAAATCGTAACTCTGTATGCTAAGTCAAAGCTTAGTCACAGACAAGAATATGATTTTAAACTTTAAATCAATGTGGTATGTCCTAATATGAAATTGGAGGTAAGTTTTCTGTAGGGTTGTCAACTTAATTTGTTATTGTTATATATATGTAAAAAAAATGTCGCAGGGTCGCAGCCAACTAGCTTAATTTGCCGTTCAATCAACAGCCTAGCCCCTTTGCTAAACACCGCGGTTAAACTAGCGGCCTGAATGATATTCAGCCATTTGAAGGTCTTCTGGGCCCCTAGACAAAAACCAATTTCCTATATGCCTTCACGCTAACGCAAGCTCAAAATGTATGGGAATGACATTTTTGTTGCGGAAACATAAATATCATTCCATACATTTTGAACTTGCGTTAGCGTGAAGGCAAACAGGAAATTGGATTTCGTCTAGGGGCCCTGTACCGTCATTTAAACGCCATGGCGTCGGTCCTGCCTGGGGACGCGCGCGGTGGTCACTGTTCTCTAGTGTGTTACCTTAGTCTCAGACTAAGCCAGTTTATTAAATGTAGTAACAAACGCTACGGCTGAATATCATTCGGGTGGGTCGCTAGTTGAAAGTAAAGAGGCTAAGCTATTGTTTGAACGGCTAGGGCTGCGAGTTGCGACATATACATGATAGACAAACGTTTGACCATTATTTCGTATACTAACTATTGTTTGCATCATAACATAATCAAATTATTGCCTTGGTCTAATAAAATACAATAAATATTAAAGTAAAAAAATACTTACGTATATTTTTAAACGAATATTTGTATTTAAAAGTGAACAGTTAGTAAAGGTATTTGAAAGCTTGTATTTTTATACGAAAAAATGCATCAAATATGAATAGTATCCAATGCTAAAATTTTACGTTTACCAACAAAATTAAAACCAGCATGATCCAAATAAATATGTTTATGTTTTTATCTACACTGAAATAATAATTAGTTTCATTCATATTTAGTTTAAATTATTAATTACATTAATTTATTCATCGTTTTAAAAAAATCTTGTGATATATATTTTAAAATTTTTTATAAGTGAGCAGGACCGAATTATTAGTTGGCAACCCTATTCAGAGAAGTGAAGAGATTAACCAGAATCATGTCATCGTATCCTAGCCCGTGTCGTACGGTCGTAAACGTAACGCCCACATAACAGTCAATGTAATGAAATAATAAAACTTTATACATCTTTTAACAGACATCATATTGTGCTTAGAAAGATTATCAAGAAGTGGCTCTTTTGTAAACAAGGCATTATTTTTTTCACTTATATGCCGTATGCTTACATAACAATTTATGTGCGCTTTTTACAGTGGCCCTCCGGTGATGGAAAAACATCTTTAAGAAACCTTCAACCCCCGCATGGTGGTAGGACAAATACATAGTGTCCGTCTGGCCAACTACCGCTCCAAAGTTAGATAATCTGTCGCTAAACATTTAATGTGTTCCGGTAGCTATCCTTGAGAACCAGTTCCCAATCTAGGCCTAGCGTGCACTGCTACCATCGTCGACCGCATCATCATTTACCAACAGGTGAGATAGTGGTCAAACACTAGCCTATATGATATTAAAAAAAAATACTTGCCTGGACATTCACAAAGCATTTCTTCAGGGAAAGTTCTTTTATTACAAGGTGGTAAGAGCATATTATATCGATGTTCCGCCTGACTTCCTACTAAAAAGTAGCTTAACACAAAGTTCAAGTGTTTTTTGAACTCGTGTAGACTAAGTTTCTGGATACTTAATTCTCATAAATTTCCTGATGTTTTATATTAATAGACCTTTGAGTAATATTATAAAAATCTATACGAACGTAAGAAAAAAAAACAAAAAGTAACATTAATTTACTTAATGCAAAATGATCACACAAGCAGTCAGAAAATAATACTTTAAATAAGTTGATGAGGCATTCCTACAATTTATTACCTCACTTTTTAAATTCTGGTAAAAAAACTGTTCATGCATTTTCTATGAACGTGAAAGGTCAGTCAAGTCAAAAGTCCATTCTTTGAAAAGATGATCAAATCGTAAAGTTCTCTGAAAAATAAATACCTACATAACTTAATGTTTAAAATATTTTCGTCGCGATTGTATCAACATGATTGCATATAATGGTGGCTACAGGTACGGGCCCAAATAAAATAATCAGATAAAGTCCGAAACACAGTAAATAATAATTAGGGAGAAAGTTGAGAGCTGTCATAATCGGGACCGGCTTGAACAGATAACATGGAAATATTTGGATAGATGGGACATTGGGGCGATAGCTGAGAACGGAAGTCATGGTGACATTCCTCATTGCAAGCCTTTTCAACCAACTTCCAAATAGGAGGAGATTTTCAATTTATCTCTGTTGGTACATGTTCACAGTGGTCACATTATAACATTTACTAAGATCTGATAAGTCTCTCTAGAGAAATTAAGAAGATAAATACCTCAAAATTGTCAAAATGAACGGATTTTAATTATTATTGAGTAGGAGGTACGGATAAACCGCAGCGTCCTGCGTGCGAGATCAAGGCGGCGATCAGATAGCGCAGTAGTATTTGTACCAACTTATTCACACAAATGCGATCAGAAAACAATTGAAAAGTATTGAGATAGCGCCCCCAGATCGCAGGACGCCGCGGTGTCGCCGTACCTTTAGTAAAATTCTTCCACTTCCAGGCAAGCGTTATACCTTCTTACACCACATCATCCTTTACATAAGTGAGTTAATTGTGCAGTGCTTGTGGGTCAGCAATAATTCAGAATAGACATCGTAAAGTGAGGAGCTCACTCAAATCAAAGAGTATAGGAAAACTCTCCTCTTACACCGCATCGTCCGTTTACATCATCGAGCGAGAAGGTTTAAATGAGTGAGGAGTGAGTCAAATGTCAAGTGCTTGTCAGTCAGCAATAAATCAGAATAGACATCAGTTAAGTGAGAAGCGCACTCAAATCAATTCACATATACAGAGTATAGGACAACTCTCCTTGCTACGTATTCATAAAAACTTTTATACGTAAACAAGTTGTAAAACCACATAGTTTCGTCACGATTTCACACGCTCGGCCCGTTACAATCTAAAAAAATATTCTCAGTGACTAAAATATTTTTAGACAGCCTAGAACTAGCTAGATTCTATCACGTCGTAAAGTGAGTTTGGCTATAAAGCTTGGATTTAATGTGTGTTAAATCGCAAAGTGCTAGGCTTAAAACCGATTATACATATTAACATATACCGTGAAAAGCTTTCTTTCTTCAGTCATTGTGTAAATACCGTTATCTAATAATAATTTTATTTTGTGTGGGTAGATTACAATTTTACGCTAGAGACGGTTAATCTTGCGCAGGACAGTGACAGGTGGAAAAATATCAACTGTCGATTAAGATAAATAAATGCATGTTAGGCAAAAAAAAATCGTTGCGTTGTAATCCCTGGGTGAATTAAACAGTAAAGTAAGTACCTAGTACTAAAGTATTTGTGATGTGTGTCTATACACTAATATTAGTCTATACGCTCTAATCGAGACTCACATCACCCACCAAACAAAGTTATTTCGCAGTTCGCTTTTCGTCGGCATCGGGGGAAACGCGGTACGAAATAGCGGGAAAGTATCTGTTTAGGTTATACAGAATTTTCAAACCATATGACTCACGAAAAAAATACTACTAATTATTACATTCTTTATTTATATTTTTATCTCTCTGCTCATTAGATTTGTATTATGTATTATTTATGTATATATGTAAGTAGTATGTATATATTGTATTAAGTATGTAGTTATTAATTATATGTCTAATATTTTATTTGTAATTTAGTACTCAAATTTTAAAATAATAATATATTGCTGATTCCTAAGCACACCTACCATTTATACGATTTTAATGTGTCTCTAATCAGCCCACGGTTGCCTGGAAGAAATCGGAAGTAGCGATGAGGCCCCGATTGTTCTGTAAAATGTAATCACAATTGTATCCTGTTTTAAGTGCAATGAAGCGCTTTCTTTCTATCTATCTACTCATTCCCTTTCTCTATTTATCTCTACAAAAAAGGGGATGCAGTGTGAATGATGCGCTGAAAACAATTTCTATCGCGCAATCACGTGACACGATAGATTATTACATAGTTGACGAGGTCGTCGCTCGGCCTTGTTCGGAGATTTTCGCTCGAGTCACAGCTCGATTGTGGTGTGACGTCACGCGCGACGACCGACGTGAACCCGATCACGTACGGATCGCGGTAGTGACGCGCGTTCTAAATTTTCTAATATCGATAAATGAAGCGCTAAGACAGTCGTCAATAGATGTGTTTTTGATACAGCTAATTTAGGCAGGGTGTGATTCATGTTTGTTTAAAAAACATTTTGAAGGATAGCGTAGCTATTTTATAATTAAGTATACTAGCTGACCCAAGTTGTAACCATAAACGTAGCGTAGGACGTCCTGTGGCCAAGTGGAGTGACGATATCCGCAAAGCGGTGGGCAGTGACTGGAAAAAAACAGCCGAAGATCGGGCTTAGTGGCGTATATTGGGAGAAGTGGACTGACACTGGCTGATTATGATGATGATGATGACACAAGTTGTAGCCAACCCATCACGTTGTAATCACGCTGAATAAGAGTAACCGAGGGAAGTGCTCAGTGTCGTGCAGTTGGAGGGGCATGTATCCAGCAGTAGACTCACAGAAATATTAATAATAAGGTAGAGTACTAGTACCTATAGGCTGTCTATGATGACAAGTTGTTCTGGTCAGGATTATATTATCACTTATTTGTATTACAGATATAAAGAGTTGATTAGTATCTATATGAAAAAAACAATTATATTTTTATACGTTGCATTTATATAACCTAGTAATAAGTATGTAAACAAAAGTTTTTCTACATCGATTTTTTTTCATTTGTTTTTATATATTCTAGTACATTATAGTCATCGATATATTTCATACCCCAAACCTACTATTGACACGTATTATTAACTTCATCTGATAGCTAACAGTAAAACAATTAAATTTATTATCGGAGTGCGAAAATATTTCTGTACTTAGCACTGACAGCTGTGCTAATTTGCGAATAAATATGTTGCTGCCTTTATGCACAAGCTTTTTTATATAAAAAAAAGATTCCTACGAAACTTTAAGAAGCGTCTAAATACAACAATTATCAATCGAATAATGTAACAACATTTTTATTTACTTTCCGTCTTTTATTGATAGTATAGGTATTATACGAGTAAGTTTATATAATGTTGATATTATCAATAGGTAATTATTTTTAGTTGTTTAAATAAAAAATATCGTTTTAATATTAGGTTGCACAATACATATTAATGTTGCATTATAAAATCTTTGCTTTTTTAGTTTTTGAAATATTTGTGCCATTTGTTTGATATCCTAGGATATCCAACATTTTTGATAAAACATAAGTAAACAACTATTTTGAATCAACAATGGCCGGTTTAGAACAGAAGTCAAGGTATTAACGACCACCTCAAGCACGCACAATTATTAAGTTTCATTGACCAACGTCGATAGACGAGCGTTGCAACAAGTTATCGAACAGGAATCATAAGATCGTTTTAAAACTTACAAATACGACTTCACATGCCACTCGAATCAGTTTCAATAGGAAATTGTTTTTTCATCGCCATACCTCTGGAGATACTCATCAAATCTTGAAAAAAATTACCAAAGAACCACACCTACATAAAAATAATTTTAATGGGTACACAATAGGCGGGATCATTACGTAACATAGATACAATAAAAACATAGGTACAGATGAATTGAGAACCTGTTCACTTTTGGAAGTCGGTTGATTGTACCCCATGTTGTAATGACTAATTAATAGTTCAACGCTCAGATAAAAATGAAGATTTATTTTTAGATAGATAAGCACAGGTGGATGATAAGAATGGCTCATTAACAAATCTATCTTTATAATGAAGTGGCTCTGGTGTCTGATGTAAGATGGTGGTGTAAGATGGAATACAGTGTAGCGTTATTAAAATAAATGCATTATAAATGTATATTGGCACGCTTTTTTTATGAATTAGATAGATGTCTACGTTTTAGTTACTTCTATACTAATATTATAAAGAGAGA
Source organism: Cabera pusaria (assembly GCA_954871355.1). Classification (NCBI taxonomy): domain Eukaryota; kingdom Metazoa; phylum Arthropoda; class Insecta; order Lepidoptera; family Geometridae; genus Cabera; species Cabera pusaria. The sequence goes on from OX940905.1 coordinate 19,263,867, forward strand.
ACATTTGTATTTTTGTATGTTTGTAATGATTTGGCTCAAAAACTACAGAACAGATTTAAAAAATTCTTTCACTAATACATAGAATGGACTTTCGGAATGAAAATAGGCTATATATTATCCCGTTTAAATCAAAGGTACATTCGTGGAGACCTAATTTGCAAGCTAAGTCGGCAAATAAAAGGTCGAAAAAACACGATTCTGACGAACGCTGCTTAATTGAAAATAGATAGAAGAATATTTTCTTTGCAAGAGTTGTACAACTTAATAAGACCTACAAAAAAGTCCGCGACAGCATATGTCTATCTCTTAAGGTTGACTCACAGTAACCATTTTAATCTTAAAATTTTTGTAAAAAAATATTACATAACTTCCAAGGCTATTTTCAAGTATATAGTATTAATCCTTATCCAAATAATTACGTTAATTAGCTTGGCCACATATTATAGATTAAAGTTGTCCTTTACAGTATATAATTCAAATGAAAACTCTAGAAGATATCACGAATTTCACATACACGCAACGCAAAATTAATAAAATATTTGCAGTGAAACCACAGATTAGGTCATAGTTACTTCGAAAATATTATTATAAGCTTAGCTATGCTGTAGATTCCCACCGATCACAATCAATTTGAAGTCAATATAGTATAATAATATGATCTATTGTATAAAATAATATTCATCTATATATATATATATATATAAATATAATATTTTAAACCACCCCGACTGATCTATGTATAATCTTTTCATTAAAAGCATTTCAATTGGTGAGGATTTGAGTATTCTGTAGAGTCCAGGAGATGTCCCAGCATCAGGTCAATGCTTCCATGTTCTTACAAAATCGTTGAAGAAGAAGATTTTCGAATTGATCAGACCTATGAAAGTTGATTTCATAGCGCAATTAACTAGAAAAAAGGTCATAGTTTTATAACGATTGAACGAATTTTCATGAATCAAAGCTAAGAAAACTCTCGATGAAGACATCTATCAAACAAAAAAAAACTATCAATAATAAAAACAAAATCGGTTCATCCGGTTAGGTGCTAAGATGCTACAGACAGACACACAGGCAGATACACACGTTAAACGTAAATTACCCCTACATTTTGCGTCGGGGAACGCGTAAGGTTACGGCGGCAGATGTTCAACCTTTTTTTTTTATATCGAATTTATAGGCAAGCGTTTGACCACTATCTCACCTGTTGGTAAGTGATGATGCGGTCGAAGATGGTAAGCACGCTAGGCCCAGACTGGGGAACTGGCTCTCAAGGATAGCTGCCGGAACACATTAGATGTTTTTGGCGACAGATTTTCTAACTTGAGGGTGGTAGCTGGCCAGGCGGACACTAGATAGTGTCCTACCACCATGCGGGGGTTGTTGGTTTCTTAACGATGTTTTCCTTCACCGGAGGGCCACTGTGAGAAGCGCACATACATTTTTCGATGGAAAAATCCATTGCTCTCGGTAAGGTTTGAACTCGGTACCACGGCATCAAAGCCGACCATTCTCCCGATTACGCCACCGGGCCCGGGCTCCTTGGTGGTAAGCTACTTTTTGGTAGATTTAATGATCCCACTACCACTGTACGAAAACTCATGATTCATGAATGCACATACAAATTTCATTGGTAGGTATATAGCTAGGATTAGAACCAACGACGGTCGGGTCAGAATCAGGGTAACTATCCTTTACGCTAAAGGGCCGTCCAATATCACTACGTAAGTATTATAAAATTAATATATTAAAACAAATTCCATCACTGCGTCTGTCTGTCTGTTCGCAATAATCTCAATAGCTCCTGAACGGATTATTATGCGGTTTTCACCAATAGCCAGAGTGTTTATGAGGAAGGTTTAGGTGCATAATTCGTTAAGGTTTTGTGTAAATTGGATGAAATATGACGATTATTGTTAAATATGTTCATATTTTATATTCGATGCAACAAACTGATGCAAATTTTGTAGGCATATATGTTCTACCCGTGCGAAGCCGGGGCGGGCTGCTAGTAATTAATAAAATAACCCGTAAAAGTATTTTTGAGTTGAGTATTCTTAAATTATGTTTTACTATTCTTAATTCTACCTAATGTCACGCACAATCATTTTGCATGCGGAATTTAGGGTAATTTTGTCACTAATAAATGAGTTTTATGTACTATTCAAATTGTTGGGCGGATAATGTTTTTACGATAAAAAAAAACGCCAAATTTGAGTTAGTTGTATCTAGTAACATAATGTATATAAGGTACATTATATCAATAAAGTTCTTTCATAGATTTTTCTGTATGATAATAATAAAAATTAATTATATACATTATTTGATCACTGTCTCGCCTAAGCGACGATGCGGTCGAAGATGGGGAAGCGACGATGCGGTCGAAGATGGGGAATACGCTACGCCTAGAATAATATACTCTGACTCTCATAAATCTCACGGGTTCTGTGCAGCCGGAACACCGTAGGACTAGGAACGGTATGCAGATTTTCTCCTTGATGGTGGTAAGCTACATTTTTGGTAGCAATTCAGGCGAAACATCGGTTCCTTTATAGAATGTTCTGTATGATAAGTATCTATTATTTGATCACTGTCTCGCCTAAGCAACGATGCGGTCGTAAATGGGGAAGCGACGATGCGGTCGAAGATGGGGAATACGCTACGCCTAGAATAGTATACTCTGATTCTCAAGGGGTCTGTGCAGCCGGAACACCGTAGGACGGTTATTGCAGCAGATTTTCGCCTTGATGATGGTAAGCTACTTTTTAGTACCACCTGTGAAATATAAAATTAATAATATCATTTATCTAATAATATAAATGTTTCTACTGATACTTTTTATTTTGTGCACAACTGATACAAATAATATATTACTTACCTGTTTTTTTATATTCATTATGCAACGAAAATAGTCTCATTATGCAAATCTAACGTCTTTTCGATAATTGTTTGACTAATCGATATTATAATATTTTGAATATATTTGCGTATTTGGGTGATACCGAGATTAAATTATTGAAATCATTATCATTATCTTAGGTCTTATCTTACATTTACAATGGGAAATAATTATTTAATTTACGAATAAATAATTTAAGCACAGATGCCGTTGTAATTTAGCATTATTAATATTTCTTTTATTATATAAAATATTAATCATACCATACTTTATAACTATCAATCAATTTAATTACAGACCCCAAAACCCAAGACCCTAAAAAATACCTAGGTACATCCATAACACAAACGCTTGCTCGGTATTCAACTTGGGACTATGAGACAAATGGCGGACTAACTATTGGACTAAAGGACATAAGCAGAGAGTGAGAACGACTAATTAATGAGTAAGCATTTTGCACGAAACTATTTTCTTATTTGTAATTTTTTCATCAAATATACTAGTGTTGTATGTAATCGACTTTAAATTATCGTTGTATGCAATCACTATCGTTAAACGATCTGTTTTAGTCGATATCACGATCAGTTTACCTTATACGTCACTTGCTACTTAACTTCAATGGTTTTTCTAATTGAATGCATTATGTATTTTTAATATGCGTAGTAGTTATAATTTAATATGTTTAATATTGAGTTTTTATATTCGATAAAGTCACGATTATGACGGTTATTTTAAAAAAAAAATATGGGATAAATAATAATACTTATCAATATAACGCCTTTTTAGTTTAAGTGAGAGCCAGTTCCCATTCTAGGCCTAGCGTGCTAACAATCTTCGACCACATCATCACTTACCAACAGGTGAGATAGTGGTCAAACGCTATGCTTATATAATATTTAAAAAAAGAAGTAGTTTCAAAAAGAACTTTAAAACGAATGTATTGTACTTCCTCGTTCATGCGTCAAGTTGCAAATCCCACACCTTCAAGAAATATACGAAAGTCTATTTAAATTTAAATATATTTTACCAATTACTTCTATGATTTTATATCTTTTATTTTTAGTTTCATGGCCGAGTATATTTATTGCATGTTTTATTTGAAGTAAATTGTTACAAAGCTAGTAAGGCTCAAGATGATATCATCTGTTCAAATAAGGAACTATAAATAATTGCTTAGATAAAGAATTTTTTGATAAGCTCCCGTGGGCGCTAAACTTGACACGTTTTCTGTGTTCAACTTTGTAATAATAATGTAATTTTATCAGGATATCAATTTTATTTTATGATATAAGATAAAAAGAGGCTCGTACAGATACTGTGACATGCAAATCTCTGGCCTACCGGACTGTGCTGCGCCATTTTTTCATTTGCACATACATTGAGCTGTTGAGTTTAACATGCCCTGTAATTTCACTGGACACTTTGTCATTAAACCGAAGAATGTTTCTATTTATTTAGCGTGCTACCATCCTTGACCGCATCATCACTTACCAACAGGTGAGATAGTGGTAAATCGCTAGCCTAAATGATATAAAAATTAAAAAATAAAATTTCACGGCTGAATTACTTTTTTTTTAATATCTTATAAACTAGCGTCTGATCTGGTGGTAAGCGATGATGTGGTCAAAGATGGTGAACACGCTAAGCCTAAAATACTCTGACTCTCTAGGGATGTGTGCTGCCGGAACATTGTAAGTATGGCCACATATTTTCTCCCTGATAGTAGTAAGCTACTTTTTGGTAGCAAGTCAGGCGGAACATTGATATAATATGCTCTTACCACTTATGGACGAATGGCCGTGCTGCTAGGATGAACCGGTGACCTCTGACTTAGAAGTCAGCCATTATCTGTCCTTTACGCTAATGGGGCTCAAACTCTCAAAGCTGAAAAAGTATTCGTACCGCTCTAGATGGACTAGCAGCTGTCCTACCATACCAGTATAAAAAAATAGGAGTTTGAAGATATTCTTTAATATGAAATGGTACTATAATATCGACAGTAAGACTAACAAGGTCATTCCAATGTGTTGAAGTTTTTATAATAAACCGGAGGATTAACAGATGCTTTTATAAAGCGAAGAGTGAAATATAACATATCTACATATTGGATTGGTTTCCAAATTATGCGAGATTATAAAATTGGGAGCTATGATAACTATAAAAAGATGTAATAATTTCTAGTATTAAAACTGGTTGTCAAAACAACCGCTTCTATAAGATGCTAAAAATAAGTTACATGCGTAGGTTTAGCATAATATGCAGGGTCCACACCGGCCGAACGAACGAGCTGTAGTGGTAAGACTTCTGCTAAGTAGTCCGCCTGGGACGGTACCACCATTTTGCTAATTACTTCAACCGCGAAATAGAAAAGTTTTTCGGTTTGAATGGCGAAGTGTCCAGTGAAATTACAGGGCATGTGAGACTTAACATCTATGTCTCGAGGTAACAGGCGCAGTGCAGTGACTTGCAAAATTCTGAATCTGTGATAGGTAGACGTTATCGCTTACCATCAGGCGAACGTCGTGCTTGTCTTGTTACCTTAAACCATAAAAAAAACTAACGACAACGCCTGCATAGCCTGCATATATGCTTGACGATGTTATCTATACATTGCGGTAGATGCGACATCTTTACATACGCTATTTGTTCGCTCTCGTTGGCTTGGTGTAGACCCGGAATTACAAACAACATTAGGATTGTGTTAAATTTTATGATAAATAATCATTTCTATAACTTAACAAATTATCTTATACTATACTGAAATAAAAAAAGAGTGTGTGTACTTATGCACACGCGTTAGAAGTTATACTTCTGTGGCGTAAAAAATAACTAAAATGCAGTAGTGATTAACGATAAATATGAAAATTAATCAAAAAGTTTTTATTTTAATAAAAAAGGTTTTATTAACGTAAAAATATGACGTTAAATATGACATATACAACTTGAACATAGTCATGCCACCTAGAACTAACTTCGCGGTGTAGAATTTAGGTGTCGGTGTGCGCGCGCATCGGACCACCTAGAACTAACTTCACGATGTTAAATTTAGGTGTCGGTGTGCGCGCGCATCGTACCACCTAGAACTAACTTCACGATGTTAAATTTAGGTATCGGTGTGCGCGCGCATCGTAAAAATTCACTCTCGTCATTTTCTCTATGGCGCCAAAAGAAGTATAACTTCAAAAATAGATGGTAACATAACATAACCTTGCTCTCAAATATCTTTATAATAGAAAACCTAAAAGTAGAATACCTGACGCTGAAACAACATTAATTTCTACAATACCTACAACGGTGTATGGCAATGACTTCTGGATCCTCAGAATGCCACAATTCCATAGATCGTGTTTAAATATATGTATCATAAAATTTAAAAAGTAAAAATAAAAAGGTTTAGTTACGAAATTAATCTATTATATAAAATTCTCGTGTCACAGTTTTCGTTGCCAAACTCCTCCGAAATGGCTGGACCAATTTGTATGAAATTTTGTGTGCATATCGGGTAGGTCTGAGAATCAGCCAACATCTACTTTTTTTTTACAAGGCTAACCAACGTTTGCTGGGTCAGCTAGTAATGTATATAAACGCTTGACAAAAAAAGTACCAAACTGCACTTCCCGCTTCCCATGGATCATTTAGTTAGAGCAAACCTGAACGCTTTATTGAACAATGTCGGACAGCGACCATGATTTATGTACCGTAGCGGATCTGTCGTCACGAATTGCGATTTCTTGGGAAAATGTTAACTAGGTAAATCTTGAGAGTAACTGGTAAAGATGGATAAAACACCCATGAATTATGATATCTTTGACACTCTAGTCAGTCCCTAATTATTTAACTAGGTGTGTAGAGTGCCCCTTTTTCTTTATCAAGACACAATTGATCGAAGTAAAATATTACAGAAACTTATAAATATATACACATGAGTAGGTAGGTACTTCATTTATTAACATGTAACATAGAATAAAAATATACCACTTTATGTAACAATATTTAATCAGTAAAATGTGTCTGGTCGTAAGTGATCATACGTCAGGTCCTTTCGAAGGCATTGACGTAGCCCAAGCCAACGTCAAAAGGCCCTTTACAATGGTCTATAGATGGAAGGATATGACAAACTATGGAAAGATAGTACAAAATATGGGCTATTGTTACTAGTAATTTGGTCTATGGAATGAGGTACGACACCCGTCAATTATGCCTCAATACAATATCAACAATATTTAATTATCATTGTAATCATTGTATTTTATAAATCATATATATACTAAATACTGATATTAAAATTAGTATAATAAATACTAAATTAACTAAATATTAAAGATTGAATAGAAAAATTGAATATAGAATAAAGTAGGGAACACTATAATATCCGCCTTTTAATTTTAAACGTGGTGTTAGAATAAGATAGAAGAAAAATAATAGAAAAAAATGCATCAAATAAACATGTCAAACCAAACACTATTTCCAAAGCATTCTATTAACTGGCGGGTTCTTTGAACTTACAATCGGTTTTGTTTTGCGTTGAAGAACATAAAACTAATGGATTCGATGTTAACACTTAGCAATCACAAAAATAAACGAATATATTTATGTGTTTCAGGGATGAAAAGGCATTTTGAAAAAATATTTATATAATTACTACGCACATTTTCTGGCTACTACACATTTTTTTTAATAATTAATATTAAGACCTTCAAATATATTGCCAAGCCTCTCTTGAGAATTTGTCTGATGCTATTGCTTCCACGAACACAGACCTGCAGCGTATATCAGACTGGAGTAAAGCATTTGGACTTATGGTCAATCCTTCAAAAACGCAGGTTATGATAGCTGGAAGTTCTAGGCTCATTTCTAAAGTGGACTGGCAATTACTACCAAAAGTAAATTTCGGCGGTATAGATATACCCTTTAGCACATCTGTCAATAATCTAGGATTAATAATTGATCAATGCTTGACTTGGGATTTACAAGTCCATACGTAATTTTCTGCCTACATCCACAAAAAATTGCCCTCGCTCAGTCTCTCTTACATCCTATTCTTGATTATTCTGACGTCTGCTATCTAGATCTTAGGGAAGATCAGCTTAATAAACTTGAGCGGTTACAAAATTTTTGTATAAGGTTCATATTTGGCCTGCGTAAATACGATCACGTATGTCAGTTTCGTACAAAGCTCAAGTGGCTTCCCATTCGCCTTCGCTGGAATACACATATCCTTTCCTTTCTATTTCATATACTGTTCAATCCTTATACTCCTCGTTATCTCAAAGAACGGTTTAACTACCTTCACGTCTCAAACTCTCTTTCTCTAAGGTCATCAGAAAACCATACCCTTAATTTTCCTTCTCATGTTTCCACTTTTTATGACAAATCTTTCACTGTCCAGGCTGTTCGACTCTGGAACTCACTTCCTGAAAATATTAAATCTTCACAAACTCTCAATATGTCCAAATGTCGCTTAAAGATATTGTATATTTCATTATGATTTGTGTCCTGCTGTTTTATTGCTTATTGTTTATTGAAGATTGTAGGTATGTTTTTGTTTTTATTTTTGTTTATATATATATATATATTATTGTTTATTGGTAGTAAGTTAGTTTATAGTTATGTTATATTAGTTAAACTTTGTGTTTTTGTTTAGTTATTTTTTTTCTTTGCTTTAATTAAATGCACCCTGTTGTTGACAGTTTTTATATTCTTTCCATATTAAGGTTGACTGGGAGAGATCGCTATTAGCGATAAGACCGCCCATTGTAACACTATAATGTAAGCTATTGTGTATAAATATTTAAGTTTTATTTGTGGTGTAACAATAAAGTTTTATCTATCTATCTATCTATTAATATATAAAATAATTAATATATAAATAAATTACCACATTTAAACTGAGAAACATTAAAATTACCTACTGGTAGTAATTTTATTTTTCTGAAAATTAAAGTTATAAAAATTATATATTAAAAATAGCAAATAAAAAATATCGATATTTAACGTTTCAATTTGAAATATCGATAAAAAATAATTGTCACAAATACCTCATCACTAAAATTCATTAAGATATTATACAACGAAAGAGGTCAAGGCGACTATTCGCGATAATTAAATATTTTTATATTTCCGTGATAAATAGTACAACGACCCGTCTGTTAAGTAACAGTTAAATTCATTGTCACGCTTGTAAATTATGTCAAGGAATTATTTTACTACCCAGAAATTAAGTCAGTAGTACTTAGTGATATCGATTAAGGAAGAGAAGTAGATGATACTTTTTAGGGTTCCGTACCCAAAGGGTATTAACGGACCCTATTACAAAGACTCCGCTGTCGGTCCATCCGTCTGTCCCAGGGCTGTATCTTTTGAACCATCAAGGTTCAAGGCAGACACTTGAAATGCTTTCTAAAGCCGGGTCTGCTTAGCGTGTTTTGCTAGCAAAAACATGTAACCAATGTTTTGTTATTTTGGGGCGTGGTCTAACTGTTTTACTCGAAATTCTATACTCAAAAATCGCAGTGAACGGCCTGTTTGCAAAACATGTTTTACTAACATGTTAGCAAACAATATTTTGTTCATAACATGGCGCAGCAGATCCGGCTAAAGAGTGTATTACTGTGGCTACTATAACATCAACTATGAAAAAAAAAACAAGTTAAAGTTAATAAGTAAAGAGGATTAATTGTTAATTGGTACGACCAGTTACGGACACATTTTATGTCTTTCTTCTGGAAGCCTCGTTCGTCTACAGCAAATTATTCGTCGGTCCTACTGGTCGGAGCAATTCCGGTAACAAATCCTGTGAGTGTACAACCATTTTAAATAATAATAAAATATATGACTTTAAAGCCTTTTAATATTACATGCGTACATAAATTCAGTAAATTCTATTGAGCTGTTAAGTTGTGAAGAAAACATTGAACATTCGGTTTTTTTAGTAAAGTATGTAAAGCATGACATGTTCTGAAAGAATAAACATGATATAAAATAAACATAAAAATAATGAATTGTTTTAAAAAGATATCATGGTAATTTCAGACCATAAAAAACATGCCTGTAAGGATCAGATACTTTACAATGTTAACACTATGTTAAAAACACACTTCGAAATTTAACTAGGGTCGTTCCCACGTGTTACACGAAGTATCGATATTCGGTATAGTTATCGATAAAATAGTTACACTGAATGTCGTGTATCGAACTATAAAACCTTTTACGACCGAACACTAAAGTCGGAATTGTCGGAAATGTAACTTCTCTATTTTAACTTTATCTTAACTTATTATTTTACGTACGTCTCAAGTTTATTTTAAGTTATCAATGGGCAGTGAAAGGTATTTTACGATATCAGCTAACGGGTGTTATTACTATTTAATAGTTTGTTTATTGAATCCAAATATCTGTTTGTTAATTAAGATTGGTATTTAAAGTAGATAAAGATGCGTATAATTATTTTTTTAGAATACTAGAGTGGAGGAAAGGTGTCAAATATGGTTATTGACTTTGGGACGCTACTTTTATAGAATGATAAATTGAGTAGAATGCAACTATCCCAACCCGTCTCTTCCATACTGGCTGGTACTTACTGAACATCATTCTGGAACTCGGCTAAGATACATATGCCATTTTTGAGATTTTAAGCTTAGTTTTGCGAGGCATATAGAGAGAGACAGATTTGTGTGAGATTTCACACATAAATCAGACTGTCTGTCTGTGCCCCACATTAACGGATACAATGGTACCGGAAAATATGTAAAATGACAGATATAAATCGCTTTCGCCAGCACTCAATGAAATGTGACATGCTCTGACATTTTGACTGGCGTGATTACATTTTTTCTTAAAGCGATGTTTAAATACTTTTATTATTTTATGAAAATAAAGGTCTTTATCTTTGCATATAATCCTTGCTTCTAGAGAGTACACCTGAAGTGATGCTGAAAAAATATTTTAACATTAAGTAACTTTATTCATGAAATCATTAATCAAAAGTAATTAAGTTATAAATATTCGAATGCATCTACCAAATTTTCGTTACCTTTTAAAAGAAACACTAAAACGTTACAACCTTATCTTCTTACCTTCTTTACTTATGTAGCCTACTCTATCGTTTACACAGTCTCCTAAAAAACCGCATAAGCTCTAATGCAAAAAAAAACAAACCAAAAAAGTCGCATTGAAATCGCAATCCTTCGAAATGAGATCAAAAATGTTTAAGGGCTTCACTGCACCCAATTTATTAAAAAACTTGACACACGGTTGACAGCTGCGTCAGATGGGTGAGTTAATCTGAACAGCGGGCCCCACACAGAGGGCGCCTGGGAGCTGTCACTGTCACATTGACAGCTCACGAGTGCTTAATTATTATTGTTTCAATATTTTTCATCTGTATCGGTATTTGTTAAGCCCGAGCTTAGAAAGTTAATAGTTTATCTCAGTAGCTCGATAGAATATTGAGATTATTAACGTCACTTAAAGGATTTCTTAAAAAAATTGTAGATTAGTTCATTGTTTTTATACGCAATTTGATTCAATTGCCTTATTAATTAATTATTCATATAAATTAACGTACGTAGTAATGTATCTAACATTAATTTGCCGCCTTTATTTCTAGTTTTATTCATTCCTGAATCTAAAACTTAATTGTGGGCAACAGCTTTTATTAGACTTAAAATTAATAAAGTAATTAATTTAAAATAAAAGGTCACCCAAGAAAGTAGAACTTGTGGTATAGTTATTGTAGTTGTACAAAAAAATGTGTTATTAATGTTGATCTAATTTTTATTTATTTTTAGGTTGTAGTTTGTAAGTACTTCGTTGGGCGGAATTTGTTGAGAAACTGTCAAGCGTCTTCACGCAGCGCGCGCGGCCTAGCTCAGTCCGACACTTCGGTATTATGTCTGGTGATTATATAATTAAAATATTTTAACAACTAGATATATTTAAATAATGATAGTTTGCTAGCATGAAACACGCACACAGTATTAAAAATACAGCGTAGTTACGCACGTTCATATGGCCAATAATGGCTATATGGCCAGCAGGGGGGTACGCCTTGCGTTAACATCTCCATTGGTAAATGCTCGAAGTAGTTTAACAATAAGTTTTAGAACTTAAACACCTATTTCACATACCGCCCAAATCAGAATCAGTAGCAAGTTTAAAATTTAAAGTTTAAAATGTTTATCTCCGTATCTCAGGAGATACTTAGAAGATCTTGATAAAATTTAAATGGGACCACTTAGAAAATTAACCCTATCAATGAAAAAAATAATCATTAAAATTGGTTTACATGCCAAAGTAATCGCGTAACAAACATACAAAAAAAACATACAGACGGATTCAGAACCTCCTCCTTTTTAGAAGTCGGTTGAAGATACAACATAATTAAATACATAATTTTCTGTATTAACTTCACTGTAAACTGCAACTTTAAAATGCTTCTGACTTCGTATTAAAATTATGCAGTCATATTTAAATCTGCATTCGAAAATAAATATAAATAAAACGCACCATAAATCTGACAATACGAGATCGGTCGCGATTTATTTTTAATTTTTATTTTACCACCCACCTTAAGTGATATCGAAATTATTGGTCCAATAAAAACGTCTAGATCCATTGATTGGTTAATTTTATTTGACGTTTGTATGTTTTTACAATAAATCAAGGAGTTATATTAATGATACTAGAGGAGATATGCAGTGCAATCGCGTATAAGTATTTAGTATCTTTTATTATAGACTTGGATATATCGTCGTCGTAGTGGTTAATTAAAGTTAATTGAAATTTATCAGAATAATTAAATATGTTCTATAAATTAATTACTAAAACTTATTTTTAAATGATTTCTGCTTTAATTTCTATTATTAATAACATGAGGACGCAGATTTTCTATTGCTCCACAAATTGACCGCAATAGTGGAGCATTCTGTCACTTCTAGAAATATATTACACTACTATAAAATTATATGAGTTAGATCTATTGGAAATTTTTGTTCGGGTTGAGTTTTATTAGCAGTAAAATAAAATTGTAAAATACCGCAGCAAATAGTTTTATGACAAATCTAATAACGACAGATTTAAAAATAACTATTGAGTCCATCCTATGTGGTAAAGACACACCGCGGCGTCCTGCGTGCGCGATCTAGGCAGGGATCAGATAGCGCAGTAGTATTTGTACCGACTGGCTTACACCAAACGCGGTCAGAGAACAATTGAAAAGTACTGAGATCATGCCCGCAGATCGCAGGACGCCGCGGTGTGTCCGTAACTTAATACTTTAAAATTTAATTTTTTTTAAATGATGAACTATCTTTATTTCGCGACTATTGATTTATTGATTCAATTGTTATTTTTGACAGAGATCCTGTAATGAAAACTGCTCAGTCATTCATTACAATTATTTATATCGATACATTTATTTCATACCTATGATTTTATCGGTGATTGACACATTGGCGAATTGATATTAATTTATTACTGCCCATCGATAACTTCAATAAATCAATCGTATATTTTAATATTACTGCTCGTTGTCTTAATAGCACCAATATTATAAATGCGAAAGTCAGTTTGTTTTTATGATTTCTTTACGGTCAAACGGCTTGACCGATTTGGCTAAAATTTTGTACAAAGACAGTTCATAGGGCAGAATAGAATACAGGATTTTTTTTTTCTAAAAAGGTTTTTTTTAAATTTTATTAATGCGGTATCTCTTCTCGGTCAGCTAAAATTCACCTAAAATAAAATTATTAAATAAAATAAATAAATATTAAAATTATGTAATATTAATATAAAAATATAAATTATATGAAATATAAAAATAATATCAAAATAAAAATAATAATATAAAATAATAAAAATATAAATTATAATAATATAAAAATTATAATAAAAATTAAATAAAATAAAATTCAGCTAAAATGTTGTACAAAGACAAGTTCATAGAGCAAAGAAATGACATAGGATACTTTTTTTCTGGCTGTGTTATATACATATATTATGTTATAATGCGGTTAGAAACAAAGAGCTGAAGAACGAGCTCAATGGCTTGCCATAGTAAAATAAATAAGTAAAAAAATTACTAGTAATTGTATAACTGATTCGAGGTACTTAAATAATAATATTAATAATAAACCCGCAGGGGCGGCTTTGTGGCGAGCCGACGGTGAGTGGCGACACCGCGTACCCCTATCCCGTGAGGGCTAAATGAGACCTTCTGACCCCCGCCTTGCTTTGACCGGCCGGCCGGTGGTGGGAATCGCAAGAGCTAAGACCTAAGCTCCAGGGTGGAAGTGTTAAAGGCATAAAGCCGCTAGTAGCGTTTAGTGAAAGTGCAGCACACCTCTCAACACCCTTAGCTATCCACGCCAATGTTGCCCCTCGGCGCCAATATAACGGTCCGCCTTTATGGGGGGGCAAGCAAGGGGGGGCCGTTCAGTGGGTGGCAAGTCACCACCCGACTAAATATTTTGTAATGAGGCATAATTGGCGGGTGCCGTACCTCATCCCATAGACCAGCAATCCGACATTAATCAGCTCACCCAATAGTCTCATTAAATAATGTACCATCTTTTTATAATATAGTTTCCCATATCTCCTCCTCATCCATTAATAATACCTAAGTAAACATTGTAAAGGGCCTCTTGATGTTGGCTTCGGCTCCATCAATGCCCTCCAAAAGACCCGGCATGACCCGTGAGTTAAATTGAATAAACGAATAATAATAATAATTTATTGAAATAGTAAGCCTTATATCGAATAACTAATACTTATACAGTTATGTGTGGCTTAATTTAATAAATATAAATATTTATCAACTAAAAGCTAAAAAAAAAACAATAATAGAATAGGTAATTTAGAATCGTAAGAAACATGTAAAGTAGCAAGGACAAATAAAAGATTTTAATTTATTTTTATTTAATTTTATTTATAGCACCGGGTGAGATAGTTATCAAGTACTTGTCTGTCCGGAATAAAAAAAACGGTCTAGACCGTGGGGCGCAGCTCATTCATAGAACATATAACTGAGTAACATTGTTTTGCCAATAAAATGTTTACTATTAAATAAAAAAATATATATTAAGTATCAACAAATATTTAGTACTACTAAACGTTTTACCTATTTAAGGACCTTGTTTAGTAGAAATATGTAGTACACGGCTTAATAAATATCCTTGAGCCTCTTGTTAGTCCTGTACTGAGTCAAACGGACCTTAGATAAGGACCTGATATAGGATCACAGTTTCGATACTACTTAGGTCCTTCGATCGTATCTTGGGCTTAGAAACTATATGACTTTAACTACATTCAAGAGAGACAGCTATATTTAATTCTTCCGCGTCATTAATTTAAGGCACTGTTTTTAGGCTTCTTTTTCATCAATCATTTAAGATAATAATTTAAAATCGTATAGAAAACAAAAAAAAAGTCGTTTTCTAATGCCGTGCTAGTAATTTTCAGTACTATGTCTGAGGTGTTTATCTCCATATATCTTTTCAGCGGGCCTAAAAAGGCCACATTGAGTGATTCATCTGTAAGCAATTCATTTCCTGAATTCCCAGCAATTCCTAAACAATTCCTCTATAATTCGTAAAATGGCCACAAAATTGAATGAACTAAACGCAATTCAATTCAGCAGCAGATTCATATTTGACGATAATATTGCTACACGCAAAAAAAAACATGAATGAATGAATGAATTGCTGAACAAGTATGTTTTTTACGTATTATATTATTATAAAAAGATATTTTGTGAAGAAATAAATCTCATTTCCTTTATAAGTTACTAAAAACTATTAATAAGACTGAATTTGTTAAATTGAAAATGTTATCATGGGCTTGTATTATTATTTATTCTGTGTCATGGATCACGGCTGGCAACAATTTGGATACCTATTCCTACACGTAATCACAGACAGAAAGAAACTCTTTGTTTAGAACGAAACAAAAACAAACTTAGTTAGTATATAGCTGTGCCCGCGACTTCGTTCGCCTGGAATAGAGACTTTGGACAGGATTATTGGGCTTTGGGTTTATATTGGATTTTAAACACGATCGTTTGGGTATTTTAAAAAAATCTACTTTACAGTAATGCTTCTCTTATATACACGATATTAGACGACGATTCGACGTGATTATTTAAATTTGCATTACTTTTTAGGGTTCCGTAGCCAAATGGCAAAAAACGGAACCCTTATAGATGATATAGTGGCTGTGACATACGGACGGACAGACGGACGGACGGACAGACAGACGGACATCATGTCTGTCTGTCCGTCTGTCCGTCACAGCCTGTTTACCCCGTATCCGAAACTAAAAGTTGAAACTTGGTGGGTAGATGTATTCTGTAAACCAATAATTTGAAAGAAAGACACAGACACTTCTGAAGTGGTAAAATGTGTGTCCTCCCCCTCACCCCTCCTAACTTTTAAAGTTAGAGAGTCAAAAATCTACAAAAAATATATGCTTTGGGTTTCAATAAAGACTTTCAACGAAAATTGGTTGGAACGAGTTATAGTCAGTAGTTATTGAGATATACCTAACAAATTTTCAAAACCGCAAATATAATTTTTCATACAATTACAATGAAAAACAAAGTTATTTTTTGCTGATGAAAAATGACGGAACCCTACGAGTACGACTTGCATTTGAAGTTTATTTATTTATGAACCGATTGACATGAAACAAACACTAAATGTTAAGTGAAGCTTACCACAATACATTAGTGAAAACCACATCTAAATCGGATAAGCCATTTCTGAGATTAGCGTGCACATACGCACAGACAAACAGATAAACAGGCAAAAATTCTAACAATAATTGTTTTAGATGCTATTGCGTTGATAAAGGTCCCAATAAGATTTTTTCTCAAATATCTTCCATGTACAGACAGCGATCCGTTACATTTTTATTATATGTATGTATAGATATAGATGGACATAGATGTATGGATTTCGATTTGGTTATTTTAAGTGGTTTTTACGTTCGACACTCAAAATGTTCGTTTGGTTATGTACACTGGAAAAAAAATCCACTTGTACCTTTCATGGAGGGGCTGATCACTGCATACACTTTTGTTTAGTTTATACAATCCAAAAAAATCCGGGATCCGGCATATCGAAAGCTAACTCTTCTTGCAATGAGCTACACTTTGCCGGCGATACATAAATACTCTCTGTAATACGCGCATGCTCCAGAAAGTTTTCGTAGAGACCTAAATATGCCATTATTATCATTATTATTATTATTAATTCTACAAAAGTACCGAAACGCACGAAATGAATTGTAAAAAGTTCCTCGGGAGTAACTTCTAATGAATCTGCTATTTGACTCAAAAGCAATTCCTATTTAGTGAACCATTTTACGAATCTCCATACAAAACGGTCAAATAGATGAATTGCCGATCAGAATCGGAAAGCGAATCATAATATGAATTACTCTTAAGTGGCCATTTTATGATTTCAAATATGATTCGTATTAGGATCATATTATGATTCAGCTAATGTGGCCTTTTTAGGCCCGCAGATCTCAATGAAATTACAATGGGGTCACTTTGGAGATACGAGGTGCATTCAATAAGTACCTAGCCTCATCGCCAGAGGGCGCTGTAGTTTCAAAAGAGTTTTACCACAGAAAAGAATGTGCTACAGCACATTCTTTTTTAATTCTTTTTTAAAATTTTCATTCCAATCCCTTCATTTGTTTTATTTTGACAACTTATGGAAGCGAACGTATCGATCGGTTTTACAAAAATGGAAAAAGAGCAATATCGAAATCAAAGAGCGCTTGGATGCTGTGTTCGGTGACTCTTCTCCATCGATGGCCACCGTCAAGAATTGGTTCAACGAGTTTGCACGTGGCCGTACGTCGGTTTTTGATGAACCACGTCCAGGTGCACCGAAAACAGCTGCTACGGAGGAAAAAAATAAAAAAATCCATGATCTTGTATTGGCAGATCGCCGATTGAAGGTTCGGGAGCTAGCTGAGACTGTAGGCATTTCAGAAGGAACAGTGCATCATATTCTTCACGAGGAACTCGGCATGAGAAAACTGTCGGCGCGATGGGTGCCGCGTTTACTCACACCGGAAAACAAGTGCAACCGTGAGACCACATCGGAGACGTGTTTGGCGCTGTTTAAGCGGAATCCAGCGGAGTTTTTGCGTCGTTTTGTGACCGTCGATGAAACCTGGATCCACTGGTACACACAAGAGACCAAGGAGCAATCAAAACAATGGATCCAGACCGGGGAACGTGCTCCAAAGAAGGCGAAAACTGTAAAATCGGCCGGAAAAGTTATGGCCACCGTTTTCTGGGATCCGCAAGGTGTGGTCTACATCGATTACCTCGAGAAGGGTAAAACAATTACAGGGCTTTACTATGCCGATTTATTGGGCCGATTCGACGCCGAATTAAAGAAAAAACGACCCCATCTGGCTAAGAATAAAGTGCTGTTTCACCACGACAACGCACCGGTTCACACGTCTGCCGTTGCCATGGCCAAATTGGTCGAATTACGCTACGAATTGCTGCCCCATCCACCGTAATCTCCAGATTTGGCCCCTTGTGACTTCTTTCTGTTTCCTAATTTGAAAAAATCTCTCGCCGCGAATAGATATGGATCAAATGAGGAGGTCATCGCCGCCACGGAGGCCTATTTTGCAGAGTTTGACAAAAACTATTTTTCGGACGGGTTAAAAAAGTTGGAGCATCGCTGGGCTAAGTGTATCGAACTAAAAGGAGACTATGTTGAAAAATAAATTGCCACTTTTCTAAAATTTTCGTTTACTTTTTGTAGGCAAGTATGTATTGAATGACCCTCGTATATACACCCTACCAATAAAAACAATAATCATTTGAATCGGTTCATAATTGGCGGAGTAATCGCGTAACAAAAAAAAACATACAGACGAATTGAGAACCTCTTCCTATTTGGAAGTCTTTGGGCCTGTTTTATATGAAACTTTTTCATCATCATCATTATAATCATCGGCTGGTATCAGGATTGCCTCTCCCAAGTCACACTACTGAGCTTAGCCCGGTCTTCAACTATTCCATTCCAGTCACTTGTCACATGGAACTGTAGACCTATAAAAAGTTTACTCCTAAAAATCTTTTTAAATATTTTTAATGTCAAAGTTGACAAACAAGCAAGCGGCCCACCTGATCGAAAGTACTTAGTCACCGCCGCCTATAAATATCTGCAACACAAGTAGTATTTGCACGTGCTTTACCTATCTTTTGCATAGCGGACTCTTTTTACCCCTCTCTTAAATCGCTGCATGTTGTCCGTAGCGGAAAAACCTCAGGTGAGAGATCGTTCCACATCTTGCAATCTATAGAAATAAAAATTTTAATCTTCGTTTAAAACTGTTAATCCGTATTGTTTTTATTTTATTGATAATAATAGGTTTTACATTAAGATTAGTTGGAATCCCTGAGAATTGAAAATATAGCGCAAAAACTGAGTACTCCACCTACGAGCATTTAATACAAACTCGAATAATTTTGACTGGAACACACGGCGTCGGATCATCTTGTTTGAAATATGTTAGTGAATAATAATAACAAAAACATGAAAGCTGGTGTCCAGCGAAATTACAGGGCATGTGAGACTCAACATCTTTATGTCTCAAGGTAACAGGCGCAGTGACATGCAAAATTCTAGCAGTCCAGAATTTTGCATGCCGCTGTATCTGTAATAGGTAAATGTCATCGCTTACCAACAGGTGAGCGTCGAGCTTGTCCTGTTACCTTATATAATAAAAAAAACTTAACAGTATTATTACCTATCTGTTCTGTGGCTTAACTTCACGCCACCGTAGGGATGCGCCCGAAATCTTCAATTTATCGACAATTTTATCGACTACCATCATCCTATAGTCACTTCATACAACTTAATAAATATGTTGTATCAGAAGTTTCATCTTAATAAATTAAGATTTGTTGTAGATACAAGGCGTAATATTTTCGGTTATTTATTGCAGGACAAGTCCTTTGTGGTACCGATGATGATATCAGATGTTAAATGTCGAGGGGTATAATGAGTAGAGGTAACGCTGTACTGCATTAAGACTTAGCTTATTATAGCATACTAAGTAAGTTTATGAGGTAAAAAAAAAATTGCTTGTACTATTCATTAATCAGTGACAGAAGGAAGGACTCCCTGAGAAATAGTGTTGTTGCTCGACGTTGTTGAATGTGTCACCTTTTCACTATTTTGTATCAACGTTTTATCAATAAGTAGTTTATAATAAGTAGTAAATACTTTCATCAAATTGAATACATATTCAAGACTATAAATAATCTAAACGTTTACGTTGATTACAAAGTTACTCTAGCAAAGTACGTGATGAAGTCACTTGAATATTTTTTTTATGAATAGGTAGAGTATAAAGTTAAAGGTGTATTTATATGATATTGGATTGTTAAATTATATCAATAAGGTGTCTCTTCTAGCAACATAGATGTATAACATTAAAACATGTGAAGACCCCTTTTTTAATAAGGGTTGTCGCTTTCAATTACGTATTCATAGTTATTAATGGGGTTAATGGGGTTAAATATCACCAGCGAGAATATATGTCTATTTGTTGATTTTTTAAATGGAAGCGGCAATCAAGCCCAGGATCATTTTTGTTACACCTATGTTGTCTGTTGGTTATAATCAATACAAATATATGGTATTATCAATAAATTATTGCTGTCGCCTAAGGTTTTTGTAGTAACGCTTCGCCACTAATTTTATATTTAAAAATTAGATTGTAGGTTAACAGTCTCATCTGATGGAAAGTGATGACTCATACATAACATAATGAAAAATAGTCATCAAGATTCGAAAGTCGGTATAGTAAGAGATATTATATGGTCTCATAATAACCACATATTACGAATTTTTATTTTCTCGCTCTTAGTGACAAGTTGCCATCAGCCACAAAAAATATAAGCCGTACCTATCTATTATTTAAAATTATCATCATTTATTATTTATAAATGACCCTAAAGACGATCCTTTGATGACAATCCTGTGTATATTTAAAATGTTATTTATTTAATGGAGAGCCAGGAATGTTCTACTACCGATATAAATTACAAAATAACTGGGTTATAAAATAACTACAACTTCGTAACGTTATACCGCTCAAATAAGGACGTGCCCGATATTAAATACTTTACTTATCACCGCTTTTATTATATGAGTATGCTTCACACGATGAGAATATTAATTGTCAAGTACAATGTTTCACATATTTCATGCGTTAACTCATTTTACCCATATGCACTTAACAAAATAACCGCCTTAATTTCCCCAAAAACCTTAAAAAAATCATCATTGAGAATAAAAATATCAATATATAATTTGCAGATAGGCTAAGGAACTTTATTTACTCACACATTTTATGAGCTTTTGATTTCTGGTGTTGTTTATTGTGAGAATTGAAGGCAGTTCTTATGTTTAGTACAAAAGGGAATTACTGAACTTTTTTTTATATCATATAGGCTAGCGTTTGACCACTAGCTCACCTGAGTGCCTAGTGCGAGTAGTTCTAAAATTGGTTTACTCATTCGATTACGTTTACGTAAACGCAGATTTGTATGGAATTAAAAAGCGTCATCTAGTGTGCATAATACGCAACATTGTAATTTTCATACAAATCTGAGTTTACATAAACGTGATCGAGCAAGTGAATAAGTCTGAAGAAACTCGCACTAGGCCCTCTGTTGGTAAGTGATGATGCGGTCGAGGATGGTAGCACGCTAAGCCTAGATAATGGGAACTGGCTCTCAAAGACAGCTGCCGGAACACACTAGATGTTTGGCGACAGATTTATATTTTTTATTTATAGTTACGGAAGTTAAAGTACTCCCTCCAAAGCTCTCTAAGAAACTATTATTATGACGTCGACGACCAGGTTTAGTTGAAAACTAGAGGTAGGTAATATGCGACCCCCATGGTTGTTATATTTATAGCATCACACTCGATTGTAAAACAAATAAACTTCAAACAAAATTTCTCAAGTGCATACCGTTTAGCAACCAGTCAAGAAATATATAGAGCTGTGCAAACAACAATATCGATAAATATGTCTTCACTTGATAATCGCCATAATCACCGCTAAAACGATTCAATTCATCGAACCGTTTTAGCAGTGGATCACAATAAATTAAGGAAGTTTGTAAAGCTGTCATCGAATTCGATTTTACTGGTAAGGGTTTATATTTGTAATTTAAGAATTTGTAAGCTTTTTGCATAAATTGTCCAAATATATCACTTCTACATAATATTTTACGAATTGTTTTATGGTGTCTTTGCTTCTTTTTAGGGTTCCGTACATCGAAAAGAAAAAGAAACCCTTATAAGATCACCTTGTCTGTCTGTCTGTCTGTTAGTCAAGATCCTTTTTCTCGCGAACGCGTAGAGGTAAGTATCAAGTTGAAACTTATATTATATCAAATAATATAAATGCAAAACTCAGATTGTATATTTGTTTGTTTGGGAAATCTTCACAGTGAAACGGCTCGACCGATTTGGCAAAAATGTTGCACAGAGATAGCCAGTATATTGAATAAGGATATTGAATACTTTTTAACACGGGCGAGGCCGTGGGGCGCCGTTAGTTTTAATTTACAGAGTCACATGTTCGCTGTATTGGCGATATGTCCTTTTTACCGCAACCCATCCGCCCGCCAAGACTTCGCTGCGTCGGCGTGGGAAATATGGTTACAAGCACATCTAGATGTCCTTGTGCTCAGTATATAGGTCCTTACCCACCGAAATCTTATACGTCTTTAATGTTCTTAAATATCCATTTATAGCACAGTGTGACCTAAACCCGTACTTTACACACGCTTTTCCGTGACTTAAATAGTCGATTATTGCACGACGTTTAGCACCCGAGCGCAAATGATCTTCTATTTGACGGAAAAGCGTAAAGTGCCGGTTTATGTCACACTGACAGCTATAAAATAATATACGATACCTGTGACTTAAGTTGTCTATTCCTCCTCCTCGCTGCGCTCGGGTGCTAACTTCACGCCGTGCAATATTAAAATACTTAAGTCACAAGTATCGTAATACACTATATCGATCCTTTTCATATACTACGATAATGATCTCATCACTATACCAGCTAAACTGTTATTTTATAATAGAATAGAAACAAGTACTTAGCTGGTACTGGGAATCGATTGTTATTGTTTAAACAATTGTAAATATGTACCGAGTAATGCTCCACATTTAGAGAACTATTTTAGCAAATTAACGCGCCTGCAACAACTCTATATTTGTCTGGCCAATTTGAAAAAGACAAAATATAATTAAAAATTGTTTAGTTACGCAATTTTTTTATAGACTTACTTAATATAAGAGAGATTACGTTGGAATTTTTTACCCCAAACATGACTAAAAAAATATGTGATCATCCCCGAGGGTCATCTACTTCACTATTATATTATTTTTAATTATCAAATAATAAATTACTAGTATAATTATAGTCCACCACACTAGGGTTTTTGCCAATGCTCTCTTAAAAATGCGGAAAAAACACAGATTTCATTGTAATTCATTTTTATATATATATATATGTAATTTATTCATAATTTTTGTAATAGAGAAGCACTTGTTATCATAAAACTAAAAAATAATTTGCAAATAAGTTAATTATTCAATATCCTAAATGTCAAGATTGGCTTAGCGTCATTGAATAAATAAGCGGATATCCAACTCATCGCCTCGCTTTCCCCCATTAAGCGTACTATTATTATTAATGGGCCTTATTATTAAACCATTATTAATGAGGTAAGATTTATACAACGCATGTTCGGTAATTAATGTATGAATTATTTAATTTCGAAGTTCCTAACGTTTACATTGGAAGCACGTGCTGGGTACTCTACTGCGGATGAAGGAATTTGATACTTGTTGCATAATCTAGGACAACGCAGTACATGCATATCACAGATTATTATAATAGTTAAATTATACTGTACATGCGTATTAATAATGATATTTTGATAAATATTTCTTTTCTGGGTTTTGTTTTTCTGTTTATTTAATCTTCAGCAATATCAGAGAAAGATTAGGTGTTAATGAATCGCTGAAAGCTTATATTGTAATACTGGAAGCGTATACTTATTATCTTGGAGAGAACGCACCTTGGGAGAGGCCTTTGTCCAGCAGTAGACTGACACCGGCTGATTATGATACTTATTAATAACAATCAGATAAGTATCAAAAACTTTTAAATTTAATATAATTTAATAGTAGTAAAACTTTAGTTAATTATGTTTATTATAAGCGATGTGCAGTTTCAGAAACATTGTGTGATGTGGACAACTTCCCTCTATTATTACTTACTGCCAATATCTATTACTAAGTTAGGTTCAGTAAATTATGTACTCTCATCCATTGATGATCTCACTATAGTCCTCATAACTTAAGAGCTTAAAGTCTTAAATAAAATAATGAGATAATAAAGTATCAAATCCTTTCCTCTGGCTAGATAAAGGTGTTGATAGTTGGAGCGGGCGAAACATCGAAGATAATTTTAGCCTAAGCTACCGTGTACTTTAAGTACAGACTATTATTTCTATTACGCTATTAGTTACGTATAAGGGACTACCGTGACGAGTGATCGGTGAGTAAAGGATTAACTTGGCTGCACTGTATTTTAGTTTGTTTTAAATAATTCGAACCGAATTCTTTCTTTAAAGTACGGTAACTTGTGGTTTTAAAAGTGATTCTTAACTGATATATTCAATATTGCAAGTGAATGCGCCTTTTGTAATAACATTTAATGATGCTTATTTTTAGAAATGTCTCAGGAACAAAATTATTCTTAAGGCAAACATTCTAAGTCTAATTCTAATTGGTAATGGGGGCGATAAGAGCTCCACTGACCTCCCGCTCAGGGTGTATTGTGCATTTCCCCCTGCCAGCGTCTCCCCTAGCCACCGTAGCTTCTTGACGAAGCGGAGCACGGCTTTAGGTTGCTGACATAACGCTGCCAATGGTGAAGGTGGTGAATTGTTTAGTAGCGGTGATGCTGGTGAACGTGTGTGTGTATGCCTGCTCATTTGTAAACTAGGATGTAATGATAAATCTAAAGCAGATGGTGATGATGATGATTGCAAATGTTGTTGCTGCTGCTGCGACTGGTACTCTGCATCCGGGTTCTGCTTATGCAACCCAGCTGTGGTTCTCATTTCGTTTAAGACGGGACAGTGTAAGATCACATGTTCCACGGTCTCATCTTCTGACATGCATCCTCGACAAAGAGGACTGTCTGTGGCTCCAATTTTATGAAGATGATAGTTAAGATTACAATATCCCGTGATGAGGCCTACTATTAGTCGAAGGTCCTGCCTTTGCAATTTTAGGCAAACATTAAATTAAAGATTTTTTCCGTGCGTGCTTTTTCTTAGTTATATTATAAAAATAACTAAATAGTTAAACAAATATATATATTATCTATGATACAAAAAAAACTTTCATTTGCAGTTGAGCCGATAAAAAAAATCCTAATTAAAAATCTTGTCGAAACACTCACTTAAATAGCCTAGCAATATTCCGCGATTCCTTCACGAAAATCCCGTAACGACTAACAAATGAATAATTCCCGGTGCACCCCGCCGCGTCACTAAGCTGACATAAAGCTAAGTCTCACTTATGTTAGAGACGAAACCGATTGGCTCATAACTTATTTAGTAAGACGTATGTCTCAGCTAGGGTTGCCAGGACACAGAACATTCTGCAATTTTAATTAAGGTTATCGTCAAGCGCCGCGAGATTGAATGTACTAGTTATTTTAATTAAATGTCGCAAGTATTTGACTACCTACATTTTAATTTGATGGAAAGTGAGAATGCAGTTTATATATAGGTATGTTAGTCTGAAAGTGGAAAACCAACTTGAATTATGGCGATGAATGAATGACCCTATTATAATATTCATTCAAATATAATTAAAAATGTTAAATGTATCGATCTCATAATTTCCAATAGGATTACATCCAACAGCGATCATGCAGGATCTTACTGCTAATTACATAATATATATGAAAAAAGGCTTTATTTAGTGCCCTTCCAAAAATAATTTGCTACGCAAGCACAAGAAAAGAAGAGCAACATTTGCAAAGTTTATCGCGTGAGTCAACCCTGAAAGCGAAGTTCTGTCTAAGCACTCAGGTCTCAAATAAGTGGAAATGTTGCAGTATTAGTCAGTTTTGAGCCTGCGGGTAAAGCGGTTCTCTTTATAATAGCTTAAGGAACAGCTAACTTATTATACAATACAACACATGATAGGTCTTCGATACATAGATTAAAAATATTCGAACTTCAAATGCTGTACGAGCGATTCTCTCCTCGCCATGAATATATATATATTTTTATATCTTATAACGTTAGACCACTATCTCACCTGTTGGTAAGTGATGATACGATCGAAGATGGTAAGCACGCTAGGCCTAGAATGGAAACTGGCTCTCAAGGATAGCTGCCGGACCACATTAGATGTTTTGGTGATAGATTTTCAAACTTGAGGGTGGTAGCTGGCCAAGCGGACACTAGATAGTTTCCTACCACCATGCAGGGGTTGTTGGTTTCCTAACGACGTTTTTCCTTCACCGGAGGACCACTGTGAAAAGCGCACATAAATAATCCTAGAGTATTAAAATTTGAGCTTATATTAATGTGAAAGCTTTTAATAATTATCCCTAATCTGGACATAATTTACATGTAGATTGTATCACGGGGGCGCAACATTGTATATTTCTTTGAGGCCGCTATTTTGAATCGAGAGCGGAGCGAAGGATATTATAATATGTACTAGGATCTACTTTATGTCACTAGAGTAATTGAAAGAAAAACCAAAAACAAAAGAGAAGAAAAGCGAAGGATATTATTATATGTACTAGGATATACTTTATGTCGGCAGAGTAATTGAAAGAAAAACCAAGAACAAAAGAAACGAAAAGCGAAGGATATTATAATATGTACTAGGATATACTTTATGTCACCCACCAGTGTAATTGAATGAAAAACTAAGAACATAAACTAAGTCGCAGACAACGACGCGGGAAGCAACTAATACACAGCCATTTATAACACTTTGGCATGTGTATCTTAAAGATATGTGTAAATCTGCTTGCCTATAAATAACTTACTTTTAAGTTATGGTTAAGCTGTAACTTGCGGCCGGCGGGAAGTACGAAAGCAGCTTATCAATATTTTGCTTTCTAAAATGTTTTGTCATAGTTTTGAATTAATCATGAATTAATAGAAAAATTAAGTAACATTTAATGGTTTTTAAATATCAATAATACCGTGCGTAGTCATGATTATTTTATTTAATAAAATCAGTTAATATACATTATTTCAAAATAATAAGCATACTATTCATTGATTTATCTTTATACTAAATATAGCTGTGCTTCGCGGTTTTACGCAGGTGCGTAGACATCGTTCCCGTGGGAATATCGGGATAAAAAGTACCCTATGTGTTATTCCAGGGTCTAGCCTATCTACATACCAAATTTCCGCTCAATCGGCTGAGTAGTTTTAGCGTGAAGAAGTAACATATATACACACAAACATTTTCCTATGTCGTAAGTATAAATAATACCTCTACTAAGAATTCTCATCCCTAACTTGCAAATCGATTTATAAGCAGTCACGAAGCGGTAATGAATTCCATTATCTAACAGCGCCATCTGTTGATGCCTCTCATTGCACTATTAAACACTTCCTACCGCATTAGCTTAACGATCATTTTGTTAACAAATATCGATATGCCAATAATCGATAGGCCAGTATAGATTTATTTAATTGGAGCAATTAATTTGAATGAAGTAATGGAAGTAACGTTTGAATGTTTACGGTATTTTGTTAATGTCGCAATAGTTTTAGTTTGCAGTCATTCCGACTTTATTAATTTATTATTGATGTCATATATGAGTAACTGCTTTTTTCGTTTAATAAATTTCGATTGAAGTTATTGCAGTCACGATAAAAGTTATGTCCTAATTGATATAATAAATTACAATTATAGCCAAATTAACCCTGATTTATTAATATTATGAGACATATTAGAAAGAGTTATATCATAGAACAAGTCATCTGTGGTTATATTCTATGCTAATAATTAATTTAAACCGACTTTAATTCCATTACAAAATATACTAGGGCGGAGATTTATAGGCAACACCCATTCTGCAATAATGTTATCCAACAACTAGTCCCAGAAGCTTACTTCACTCCACCGGTGGTTAAACAGCATCCGCAAACAAACACAATAGTAAACAAATTCAAATCCAAAACATTTATACAGCAAATTGTCCGTACTTTCACATGTCAAATTAATCCGAATCGAACGGGTGCGCTGTTGACATTAACAAACTCGATAGCCTTATTAGATTCGAGTCGACGTCCAAATGACTTCGAGTTATTGTGGTAGGGAGTAATAGGGAAGTGTATGAATGAAGTCCTTAGTGGGCGAATTCAGGATACCATTAGGAATTAAACAATATTGTAATTAAGTTCTCATTAGATCTCTGTACTCTGTAGGTCGCATTTGTGCTAATTTAGTGAACGGACGAATTAATTGAATTGAGTCTTTATTGCTACGCATTAAAGTTCACTTACACACTTGTTTATTTGTTAAGTGTGCGTACTGCGTGTTTACTAGTTCGTAATAGGAGCAATTATAGGAAAGCAACAGGACCTTATGCAGATTGACTTGTTTTAAACAATCATTGGCCATTTTAAGATAGTTACCGTTCTATGTTTATTTCGTTCGCTCATGCATTTAAATTGATAATTATTAGCTGTTATTATTTTATTGAGATGCCAATTGAAATTTTACGATGTTATTAAACGAGGAATTGAAATAAAATGTTTATGGTACCATTTTCTCCTTATTACCCAACTACGGCGAAGCAAAAAGGAGGGTTATGTTTTTGACCGGTATGTGGGTATGTATGTATGTATGTATGTGTGTTTGTATGTATGTTCATCTGTTCCCTAATAACTTCTTAACTATTATCATTATTTGACAAATGAGTGTCGTTGGACGCGTCTTATTTGTCTGCTGGTTATAGGCTATGTAATGTCACAAGAAATTGACTGTGGCGCCCTCTAGAGGGCACGAAGTAAAGAACTAAAAAAAAATTTTCATCCCACCCCATGGTGTGGGGTATCGTTAGATAGGGATTTTAAAATGAAGGTAGGGTTTGGTACATCATATTTTTGTTAAGCGTAGCGTTTGCGAGATATATCCCGTCGAAGTCAAGAAAACTAATTTTTACCCCACGGCGCGGCGTCGCAAAGAAGCAATAGGGAGGGTTATGTGTTTGTTGATCGCTATCTATATATGTAAGTATGTTGACATGTATGCATGTATACATTTATGCAAAACCCCAAAATACTTGAAATAAAAAATAAGTTCAAAAACTAAAACCCGACTACTGCAATATCACGCTCTAAAAAGTATGAAACAAGAAAATATTCTCCTCTGAGATCGTTATGTACAAACTATTCAATATGTATCGTTTATTATTAAAAAAACTTACTTTTAATAAATGTTTTATAGTATTTTATAAATATTCTTAGTGGTGCTCAGAGGATAACCGTGGTCGTACGTCACCTACCGTAACAAAACAATACATTCTGAAAAGTAGCATACGACCACGGGTATCCACTGAACACCACTAAGAATATTTATGAAATACGATAAAACATTTATTAAAAGTAAGTTTTTTTAATAATAAACGATACATATTGAATAGTTTGTACATAGCGATCTCAGAGGCGAATATTTTCCTGTTTCATACTTTTTAGAGTGTGATATTTCAGTAGTCGGGTTTTAGTTTTTGAACTTATTTTTTATTTTCTATTAATAACTGTACTTAAAAGACTGGTAGGTACCAAAATCATACAGGGGTCGGTTTCATAAATCGTTAATTGGCAATTAAAAGTAATCTGATTAATAAACCTTGTTCAAGGACGTCTAATAACAATATACGCACAAGGTCTAGTTTACTCGAGCACAAAACAAGTAAGTCCCATTTTTGGTGCCTCGAGTGTGGAAAGTGAATTGAAGAGCTTGAGCATTTCGTGCTTTCAGTGATATATCAGTTTCTGTACCTACATTATGTGTCATAGTCTAATTACCAATTATTTATTAATCCATCCAGTTGCTAACAGCTGGCTTTCAGGTCGTAGTTGCATCTAGATTCTGATCTGATAGATCTAGACTGAGGCGTTCTAACACTACGCTTGCCTGCATGTGATTTGCACTCAGGAATTTATCTACCCTAATAGTAGTGGTAAAAAAATTAAACCCTTATTTTATTTAATCTTTATCAAAAAATAAAATCATTGCTGAAACAAAATCAAGTATAGACCAGAAAGCCGCTGAAATTGAAATCATCGATTAGAGAATATATCTTTTAAATAAGAGTACTTTGTAGGCAAGGCACATAAACTTTCTAAGTGCTAAGCTCACTCGAAGCGCACTTTCTCACCATTAACGGTTTAGCATTATCAATAAATTATTTGAATAAAATCTATCGCAAGCTTACGGTGCGGACATTAAACCACGGTTTACAATGAAACGGTTGGTTAAATTATTGTACCGGTTGTATTGTTTGTTAAACTGTATTTTACTAGGACGGGTCTGCGAATGTGCTGATATTATTTGTTGCGGTACTTAGCGGTTGAAATTCGAAATGTTTTCAATAGAATTTGATTTTACTACACATCATCGATTCCGTAGGTCTATGATTTTTATTACTAGGATTTATGCTCCACTCAATAACCTTTTCCTAAGAGGATAAACTTTAAATAAATATTTCTTGCTGAGGTTCTAAACTACGTATAATGACTGTTTTTAATCGAATGTTTCTAAGGAACCTCTGTGCTGTAAAATTTCTAGAATCACCAATTAAGGATATCCTATTCGATATATTAAAACGGCTAGTATAATGTAATATATTGTCATAAACTCAAGTCAAAAAGTCACAAAGTCGTTTGTTGTCGACTGTCTCGACACAGTCACAAGTGCATCTGACATGCAAGAAAACTAGGTCCTAGGTTCTTGCATGTCCGATGCACTTCTTCGGAAGTTGACGCAGCAAGACATGAACGAAACCTAGGACGGTAATTTATAATAATGATTCAAACTCACAATAACTATGAATCTAAAATAACATAATATTGACATTTTTGATTCAACGTCTTCATGTACTTTAACTTTCGCATTAAGTAGCTTCACAGTTCACTTATCGCTACAGAAACCATCCCGGCAACTGGCCCGACATGCAAAATGACCATTAGCGCCCGTCGGGCCATAAAACGCGCAGAGATTTACATAATTTATTCATGTTGATCATGACGAGAATAAGATTGATAGGGGCTTTAACTCATTGTTCAACTCAGATACGACGTTAAATCTAAGTTTAGTGTTGAATGAGTCTTGAATGAGGTTTGTTTTGAATAAGAGTTGTAAATGAAGTGTTTAGGGGAGTGGCTTCAATTGACAGTTCCTGACTGTCACGAATAATGAGCCATAACTTTTCTGGTCGGTCAAGTTTTAGCCAAAGTCAATAATACATTTATTCAACGTTTACTGCTTATTTGATGCTCTGTAATATAAAGGTACGGACACACCGCGGCGTCTTGCGTCCTGCGTGCGCGATCTCAGTACATTTCAATTGTTTTCGCGATCAGAAAACTATTGAAATGTACTGAGATCGGGCACGCAGGACGCAGGACGCCGCGGTGTGTGCGTACCTTAAGTCTATTCTAGTCAAAGTTTGTCAGGCATTGTTTCATATATTATTTCCTTCTAACTATTGAGCTAGTAGTTATTAACTAGACTATATTTGAATACTAGTAATACCCCACGGCTTCGCCCGCGTTAAAGGTATTTATAGCGTTATCCATAGTACTGGCTATCCCTGTACAATTTCAGCAAAATCGGCCCCGCCGTTTGACCGTGAAGAAGTCCTAAACAAACAAATAAACAAACTGACTTTTGCATTTGTAATATTGGTGTTGATGTGTTTTAAGTGCAAGTAAAGCCGCCTATTTGCAAAATTAATTTTATCACAACACCAAAAATCAACAACGATGCCGCAATATGAAATATTGCGTGATTAAAGATATCGTGTAACGAATTATTTATTTTGAAAAACATGTCGCTTCTTAATCAACACATTCTCCATTAATTTCCTCACCAAAATCCTTTTAAATCTTATCCTTAGTGACTTATGTATCCGAAAATAGAATCAATAAACTCTTTACGTAAACCTTGGGGTGATAGCCGAGTATTTTTGGCAACATTGCTTTAGTAAAAATACAAACATGTTGATTCAGTGTTGACAGACGTTGTGAGATCTGAACAGATGTACATACTGCAGTTTATGTGTGAATTTTTGTGAAATTGTGGCTTTTTATCGCCTCTTGGAAAGATGCCAAGTGGATGACAAATGACCTAATTAGTGACTTTTTAGAGTGGTAAATGCTTTACTTTGTTAGTCGTTTTATATTCATTATCTTGATATCTTATTAACTGATGCTTAATATCTTATGCTAACATTATATTTTTAAGGTCTGTTAATGTTTGAAAAAGTTGTAAGGTAAGTAAATAATTTTTGTTTTTTTTTTAAATTGTTTTGTACAAATTATTTGATTTGTATCGTGTATTAAATAAAAAACTTATGAAAAAGAAAACATTCAAAAGTCTTAATAATTGTGCTTTTTAATTTTAGGCTCTAAAATACTAATTAGTTATATGAATTATGTTTCAGGAGGTGGCGTGTTCTGTATTACCTGTCCTTGGTAAAGTAATTAATTTAAAAAAGCGATAAGAAATATTTTATTAAAGGGCGTGGTAGTCAAAAACTTGTTCTCTCTCTGAATCTCTCACTTTGCGATCGCAGTTTTAATGGCCGCACGTCTTTGCACCTGATTGCACGATACCTTATTCGCTTGAGGAAGCGATATTTTATAAGATATAAATAATAACCACTTGGTGGATGGTAAAAAAATATTAGTTTTTGGATGATTACGCTTCAATATTCGTGAAAAATGCTTCATGAAATTTTTGATTAATTTTACAAAAGGTACTCAATTTGTTTACAGATTTTATTTTTATTTTTGTAACTTAAAAAGCTATGGCAACCGTTGGCTCGTTAAGATATTAGGTAATATGTCTGTTTAAGGTCACCGCAGCGTCCTACGTGCGCGATCTAGGCGGCGATCAGATAGCGCAGTAGTATTTGTACCGACTGGTTTACACCAAACGCGAGCAGAAAACAATTGAAAAGTATAGAGATCGCGCCCGCAGATCGCAGGACGCCGCGGTGTGGCCGCACCTTTAGGGTATTTGATCTATTAACATTTTTTAAAAGATTCTTTAGGGTCCAAAGATAGGCGAACGAAAAATCTCAGCATATCTGCTAGCAGAAAATAATCTGCTAGAAAATAATCTTTCAAATTAGCCTACGGCTAGCCGTAGGCTAATTTGAAAGATTATTTTCTAATCAACAGGTTATAGCTAAATAGCTGCAAGGTAACCCATATTTTCTGAAGATTCTATTGTGATCCCCAAAGATTTGCATCAAAAGACTTCACAACATTAACTGAAAATATAACTTGCGCTGTATGTAGACTGCAGAGTCGGTCCGTCCTATTTATTTATCTAAGTTATTAAAACGATATTATTACTAATATGCTTAAGCATCTTACAGGATAATTAACTTAAAGCAAGTTGAAGTACTTACATTAACTTGGTAGTAAAATTAACAGTTTCCGTACTTACCTGAAAATAAAAAACAGGAAATTAAATAAATATTAACTGTGCTTGATACCTACTTAACATTTAAAAATCGCAATTATGTCGCGCAAATACAATGCAAATTTATAAAATAATAAAACAATACAATACAAAAACTCTCTATTGATTGCAATAATACAAAAAACAAAACACTACCCTAAACAAATTGTACAAACAATTATCTAATAGAAACACATGCAGGAACGAGGTTATACAATTGGCGGTCTTATCGCATAAAGCAATTTCTTCCGGACAACCTTGGCTTTTAACGTAACAAAACAATGCAATGATAGCTTATAACAGATACTGTGGCATGCAAAAGTCTAGATTGCCAGAATTTTGTCGCCATTTTGCTCTTGTTAAGTCTTCTGCGCCCTATAATTTAATGGACACTGTAATTCGAACCGAAAATAAAATCCATTTGAAACATTTATTTACTAGACAAAGCGGTGATACCGTTACAGGTGGACAAGCAGAATTTCTACCACTACCTTTTTCAGTCAGTCTATACTTATAGCCCTTTTAAGAGAGTCATCATCATCACAAGCCTATCTCGGTCCACTGATGGACATAGGCCTCACCTATGACTCGCCACTGAGCTCGATCTTCAGCTGCCAGCCAGCTTGCGTTTATCATCGCTCCATGTAGCTGAAGAGAAGTAAGCTGTAATAACTTAATTTTCTATATTAGTCGCTTTGAATTGAAGCTTGCAATACACGAGACAACTTTATGTACCTACCTAAGAAGTAAAAGCCAATAGATAAACAGTTGGCAGTACAATAACAGCACTATAAGTTGTTTATAACACAATAGTATTTACATTCCATCACAGATATCGGTCGCTACTGATATGAACAGATGCAGATTGTATCTATGATTTATAGGCCTGTTTAGTTCGGGAGCTGATTATTGATTTAGTTACATCAGCAGTTAATGTTATTATACTTATTCGTTGTAATAAGATAGATTAGGTTAAGCGGTGACCACTTAGCAAACAGTTTGTTTATTTGCCGCTCCATATTATAAAAAAAAGGTAAGCTATTTCAATATCACAATACGATTATAAATGCAAACGTTAGTGAGTGTGTAAGTTAGTGTTTATTTTCATCTTCATGCTCAAACGTCAAAAACCGTGGATCCCAGCTTTTGAGAACATATAATTGTTTGAAAAAAGAAAACGATCACGATATACACAAGGTTTAACTTAATATTATGAATGTATAATAGTTTTAATACTTTGTGTTACAGTCGTTGGTTTTCGTGTTATCTCTTACAAATAGAGAACACGGAGGTAATGATATTAGTCAAGTGAAACATTGATAATTAATCCACGATTTTAGTGGGGGTCATCATCATCAGCAGCCCGTGTCAGTCCACTGCTGGACATAGGCCTCTTCCAATGCTCGCCACTGAGCCCGATCTTCGGCTCTTCGCATCCAATAACCGCCAGCTACCCTAGGCAGATCGTCACTCCATGGGCGTCATGAGGGCGTCCTACACTACGTTTTCCCAAACGTGGTCTCCACTCCAGAACTCGTTTACCCCGTCTGTTATCGGTTCTGCGACTAATGTGGCCGGTCCACTGCCACTTCAGTGTGCTTATCCTGCTAGCTATGTCGGTTACTTTTGTTTTCTGCCGGATCACCTTGTTACGAATGTGATTCCTTAGAGAAATCCCGAACATAGCACGCTCCATAGCCCGCTGAGCGACTTTCAACTTGTGGGGGTAATAGGAATATATTAAAGCTGCATGGTAATTAGCTTTTAGATAGATAGATGAACAATTTATTGCACACTAAAATAAAACAAACAGTGAAACTTAAGTTATTGTGGCAAGATAGATCTGGGCAATAGGCGATCTTTATGGCTTGGAGCTATCTCTAAATCTTTACAAGGCACATACTGGCAAAGATAAATAGTTATAAAAAAATGTGTTCATTAGCATACAATATTAACTTAATATTAATAGTTAACAAAACCAGAGCATTAATTCATCAACTATAACTTTTACTTACTATTGAGTTCACCAATTCAAGTCTAGCAAGTAGTAACTTAAACCGTCAGCACCTCCCAAACTATATCAAAGCTACCTGTCTGTCAGCGGCGATCTAGTTACGTCTTTCAGCAAAATGATATATCGAAGTATATGCCCGATAATGATCCTATGCTTGAAAACCGATTGATTTAAGAGCGCTACTAAGTACACAGTAAGTGATAAATGCGCTTAAGTGCAGTTTTAAGTTACATTTTGCTTTCGCTCGGTCGGATTTACCGTTACAAGACAACCAAGATCGTTTGTGAGAGAAGTTATCTATAATGTGTAAAGCATTATGATTTGTGAGTGAAAATGTAACGATCGAAAACCTGCCTCAGTAGTGTCTACATTGATAACGAAGGCTTTGCGACCGATGTTCGTTGTGAAGAGTGAGATGTAGGTATGCAGCACTGTCTAGCTGCATGTTTGATTATTATTTTTTTGAGTTTGCAATGCACCTAATATTAGAAGTAATTTAAGGTCGTTTGAAAAACTAAAGAAAACTGACGCGTGGCATGTGAAGTCGGTGTTTTAGATTTTAAACTATCATAATTATTATTCTGTTACCTTCTATCACATAACATACAGTTGTTCGGTTTTTTTAACAACCGACTTCACAAAAAAGTAGGAGGTTCTCAATTCGTAGGTTTTTTTTAATGTATGTTCACCGATTACTCGAAGATGTCTGAACCGATTTGGAAAATTCTTTTTTGTTTCAAAGGGTACCCTTCCCAAGTGCTGC
This sequence comes from Cabera pusaria, assembly GCA_954871355.1. Classification (NCBI taxonomy): domain Eukaryota; kingdom Metazoa; phylum Arthropoda; class Insecta; order Lepidoptera; family Geometridae; genus Cabera; species Cabera pusaria. The sequence continues at coordinate 19,300,370 of OX940905.1, forward strand.
CATTTAAATTTTAACGAACCGTTTTTAATATATCAACATTTGTATTACGAAGCATTTACTTATCTCGACGGCATACTACTAACTACTGGCACAGATTATATAATAGTTACTACGTCTACTGGCTACTTCGACTGTAGCGCGACCTTAGAATTCGGTTCTTTTAGTTTTTTAAACGATCTTAAATTATGGTAGGAGTAGTCAGTTTTTTTCAGTTTCATTCATAGCTGCACCAATGAATAATTTAAACGTATAAGTTCTGATAAGATTGTTGTTTAAAGGTGACCGATCCACCTCTAAACAACAATCTAAACACACATACACAACCCTTGAACAACTTCTATTTCAATAACAAACAAAGCGGCACCCCGAACTTAATTAACACAATCACATCGCGTGTTATGCCAACATAAATCACTGTAACATAAATACATACATCGGATCGCAAACATCTCCTTTAAAGCCAGCCTCTGTACTCATAATAACACATTTGCAATTCATAATACAATCTAAATTATATTATTTACAGGTATTACTATTAGAGTTTACTTGTGGATTTAGTAGTTTTTTTTTATATCTGGCTAGCAGCCCGCCCCGGCTTCGCACGGGTGATATTGATACATTAGACGGCCCGTAGGCGTAAAGGATAGTTGCTTACGGCTTAAGTTGACTTCTGACTCGACGGTCGCCAGTTATTATCCTAGCTATATATATATACCAATTGATTTTCTCAAAATTCTATGTGCATTCATGAATCATGGGTGTTCGAACACAGGTAGTGGGATCATTAAATCGATGTTCTGCCTCAGTTGCTACCAAAAAGTAGTTTACCACCATTAGTGAAAAAATCTGCCGCCATAACCTTACGGTGTTCCGGCAGCACAGCGCTCGGAAGTCTTTCCATTCTAGGCCTAGCGTGTTCGCCATCCTTGACCATCATAATCAATACCTAAGTCATATAAATGCGAAAGTCAGTTTGTATATTTGTTGTTTGGAACTTCTCTACGGTCAAACGGCTGGACAGAGGCTGGATTAAGCAGAAATTTTGGACAAGGGATAGACAGTACTTATTAAGGAATAAGACCATATGATACTTTTAAACGCGGGCGAAACCGCGGGACTCAGCTAGTTTTATACGATAGATCAAACTAAATTGACATCAAATTGATTTATATAGGTTGGGATCTACAGAAGTAGCTAAGCTAATAATGTTTTCGTAGTAACTATGGTCTATTCTAGTATTTTTGAGACGCATAATTTTAAATCTGTAATATTTTCTGGCTGGCAGCGGTTGGAAACGAATAGCTGAAGATCGAGCTCAGTGGCGTGCCATGGGAGAGGCCTATGTCCAGCAGTGGACGGAAATTGGCTGATAATGATGATGACGAATATCTTCTAAACTGTTGATTTAAATTACATACTGTAAAGGACAATTTTAATCTATAATATGTGACCAAGGTTATTAACGTAATTATTTTGATAAGGATTAATACAGTATTGTAGAAAATAGACTTGAAAGTTATGTAATGTTTCTTTATTTAAAAATTAAAGATTAAAATGGTTAATGGGTACAACTTTAAGAGATAGACATGCTATCGCGGACTTTATTATAGGTCTTATTAAGTTCTATAAATATTATATAGACACATTTCTCATATCTATTTTCGTTTAGGCAGCATCGCGTTTAAACGTGTTTTTTTCGACCGTTTTATTGTCGACTGTGGTTGCAAAATAGGTCTCCGCGAATGTACTTATGATTTAAATCGTACAATATATATCCTATGTTCATTATGAAAGTCCATTCTATATATTAGTGAAAGAATTTTTAAAATCGGTCCAGTAGTTTTTGAGCCAAATCAATACAAACATCCATACAAAAATCCAAACATACAAAAATACAAATGTTCTCTCTTTATAATATTAGTATAGATAGGCACTAGCGTTTTACCATATCTCGCTTGGTGATGAACAATGTGATCGAAGAAATCCTTGAGCTATTGATCGTGAAAATCTTAAGGATTAGAATCACTGATTTTTACAAGCTTTTATTTATTTTGTAACGTGCGTATATGTATTAAGTAGTAAGTCAAAATTAGCAAACCATTTGCTATTAGTATCCGATTGAGCTAAAACTTGACATAGGAATTATGTAAGTTCGATGACAATGCAACACTATGGTACTTACCACCGAGATGACCTGATGATGGAGCTGGGCTGTAGAGACTGGAACGCAGTAATGACAAATGGTAGGATAGTCGAATTTAGGCTAGAATGTATATTGTTATCATTAGTACTTTTCATTACATATATTTATGTCTTCACAAATAGCTTGCAATTAATTTTTCTTTTAATTTATTTAATTTCGAATGAGAGGCCATTTCCTAATGCAAACTTGTTTTCAAATGATTTTGAATAGCCCTGCTGATTAATTTGACTTTTCCTGTTGGTATGGAAGGGCTATTCTAGCTCGGAATCCGAAACAGAGAACCAAGTCATCGACGTATACAATCGAAGTGGGTGGTTCATCCGTGCAATCGAATGATTAAGCTGAAGCGGCAATGGGCCGGCCACATTAGCCGAAGAACCGACAACCGCTGGGGTAAACGAGTTCTTGAATAGAGACCGCGAATCGGCAAACGTAGCGGTAGCGACGGACGTGCAATTGGAAAGGCCTATGTCCAGCTGTGGACTAGTATAGGCTGATGATGATGATGATAGGTCTTCTTATCTACGTCGGTTTTCAAGGGATTAGCAAGCAAAGGATTATTAGCTATGTAAAAATAACATAAACATCTAGTTTACTGACATAAACGATATGATTATTGCTGGCGCCGATTATTAATTATTTAAACTGGTATCATAAAACACATGGTATATAATAGCGGAAGCCTATGCTAAACAACTATTGATATTTTCTGAGATTGATAACAACAATTATCTTGTTTATTATGCATTTATTAAAATAATCATTTATTGTAACATGGATCGGCGCCGATATACTATTTTACATACTAAAGGGACATAAGTCAGTCTGTTTGCACTAATTGATGTCTGTTGTACTTTGGTAGACACAAGTTCTTTTCTTACTTCCGCATTTTTCTTCATAGCCAGACAAGCACTTGACTTGGTAGTGAGCTGGTGCTAAGATGAAATCCGGCTTGTATCGAATGACACGAGGTGGTGGATAACTGACTATGGATTTTTCTATCTAAAAAAAAAACCGGCTAAGTCGAGTTGAACTCGCCCTCTGAGGCTTCCGTACCAACCAATTAAGCAACAACCTCTAAATTGTAACAGCACTCTTATAACTCAGAGGTCTACCTTAATTGGCGCAAACTATGTATGTATGGGGACACCCTTTAATTTTCAACTTTTTTTATTTTTTGAAAATGTTCCTTAATTTGTGCTGTAAGACCTTGCTTCTTGCCAACTTTCATGATTCTAGGTCAACGGGAAGTACCCTATAGGTTTTCGACCCAAAACCTATAGGGTACTTCCGGTTTACCTAGAATTATCAATTTTGGTTATAAGCAAGGTTTTAAAGCACAAGTAAAGGAAAAATTCCGAAAAATAAAAAAGTTGATAATTAAGGTACATTTTGGTAGGTACTAACAAGTTTTCGCGATAATCTAAATTTGCCCATATCTTTTTATTGTGTTGACTCAAGACCTTGATTTTATACACCCAATAGGGACTATAGACTTCAGTATCAGGTGTAAATTTCAACTTGCTAGGTCCACCCGTTCCTGAGATAATCAGTGGTGACACATGGACAGACAGACGGACAGACAGACAGACAGACAGACGGACAAGAAAGTGATCTTATTAGGGTTCCTTTTTTTATCACCTTTTGAGGTACGGAACCCTAAAAATGTATGTGCGCTTTTCACAGTGGCCCTCCGATGAAGGAAAAACATCGTTAAGAAACCCCCAACCCTCGGTGGTAGGACACTATTTAATGTCCGTCTGGCCAGCTACCACCCTTAAGTTAGAAAATCTGTCGCCAAACATCTAATGTGTTCCGGCAGCTATCCTTGAGAGCCAGTTCCCATTCTAGGCCTAACGTGCTACGTGTACTATCCTCGACCGCATAATCACTTACCATCAGGTGAGATAGTGGTCAAATGCTAGCCTATATGCCTTTTCTTGGTTGTTTAGTTTAATGAACTGAATGGGACTGAATCTCATCTCTCTCTTCGTGTTAGAGACCGTAAGATGTTGTAGTAGAGGCGCTGGAAAATGGACTTGTCAGAATTCAATGACGGCACTGAGACGAGGTGCAGACGACCTCTGACTTAAGGCGAACGTAACAACCCGTCTTCCAGTCTTGCTGAAATTACATAAACAACAATAATTGGTTTAAAAATATACAATACAGACGGAGTCACATATAACTATGTAATGTACGTATGTATGTAAGTAAGTAAACCAGTAACTTTGATAAAAACAAGTTAGATTGTTGTAATCAATTGCTTATTGATTACTTATAATTGTTAAGTTTTTGTGATTTTCTTGAATATGGATTAGTTATGGGGATCGGTATACATATTTTCAATGTCAGAAAATTTACTCAATTTTTTGTTGAGTACCTAACTGTAGGTTTCCTAGTCTATTAGCTTAAGGCGTGGCTTCAATAGGATATAAACTAGGTTTTAGAATAAATAAATATCTTTATACACAGGCATATAATAGCACTAGCAGCGCCTCGCGGTTTCAGTTCTCGTCCCCGTGAGAATACAGGGATAAAATATAGCTTATGTTACTCGCTGATAAATTAGCTTTCCATTAGTGAAAGATTTTTTGAAATTGGTCCAGTCCTTTTTTAGTTAAATCGTAACAAACAAGCAAACAAAAATGATAATATAAAAATACCTAAATGATAATAATGAAATTCAAAGTTTAAAACCACCCCCAACTGATCTATGTATAATCTGTTCATTGAGACTGTTCCAATGAGCCCAAACTCAACATCTCTGCAGCAGAGATGTCGAGTCTCACCAACTTACAGCAGAGACTATGCTGTAAGTTGGCGAGGAGTTGAGTATTCTGCGGATTTCAGGAGATAGTCCTCTCCAGGAGTCCAGAAGCGGTCTAAAATGGAATCATGGTTGTCTGGAATTATTATAACGAGACGCTGGACCACTGACTTTAGTTCAATTATAGCAACTATCACAACCCCTCCATCTTCCAAGCTATAAGTCTTTGCCTTCTTTTCATCTCTTCATCCTATGCAAATATATCATAAGTATTATCTTTTTATCGGGAGCTTCATGCCACTCAGGCACAATTAGCCCGAAGTCTGGAGTAACCTGTTCGATTAATTCCCGCTTCATTTACTTACCTTATGCATGCGAGTACTTCTTTTTTTACGTTATTAAGATTTATGGCCTGCTTTGAGTATGCGGAACTTAAGTGTCGTGTGTCTGAAGAAGAGTTAATAGATAATTTAAAATTCTGTTTTGAAAGTGGGCGGGCATAGGGACATCGAAATATGGAGTTGTTTATTTTGTCTGTAGTAAGTAGCAAACTAGCAGACAGCTCACCTGATTAGTCGACATTATAGAAATAGGAATAATACCTTATTGTTCCTATTTCTATGGTCGACACCGTCACCACTGGACATTTGTAACACTCGGGCTGTCAGTCGTGCGTTGCCGACTTGTCAAGATTATTTAAACGCCATATTTGAAGCCATTTTGCAGCTTTTCGAGAAAAAGGTAAGCTAAACTTTTTAAAATAATTCCCAACATTTTGGTGCTTTTATAGATAGGTATATATTTGCAGAGCATTAATTTATTGCAATATTATTAAATCAAAAATGCAAAGATTTAATAAGAATCAGGACAATTATAGTGCTACATTTTACAATCTAAACGTTAATTTTAACCGACTTCAAAAAAGGGAGGAGGTTTCTCAATTCGACCGTATATATATATATATATATTTTTATGTTTGTTCGCGGATAACTTCGTCGTTTATGAACCGATTTTGATTTTTTTTTTGTTGGAAAGGAGATATCTTATGTGTGGTACCATGGTAATTTTATCGAGGTTTGATAAGTATCTCCAGAGATATGGAGATAGCTCAAAATTGGTACTGAAAATTAATTGCGCGACATTGAAGTCAATTCTTTTTAGTTTCTTAAACGATCTTATTAAGTTAACGTTTTGAATTTCAGTTAATCATTTTGAAACCGCAAAAATAAAGCACATTGTCGCCGACTTGTTTTTATGTAGCTAGCGCGTTAGAAATTATCTCATATTATTACCGTTTTCCTCTTCAAGACTTGACATCATACCTATTGCATGTTAACTAAGATCCATTTAAAAACTGTATTCTACTAATCCTACTAATATTATAAAGGCGAAAGTTTGTGTGTATGTTTGTGTGTATGTTTGTTACTTCTTCACGCTAAACTAAACCTACTGAACCGAATTGAGCTGAAATGTATTATGAAGATAGTCTCGATCCTGCAATAACACATTATCGTAGTACATAGTACTTTTAATCCCGATATTCCCACGTGAATGATGTCTATGCGGGTGAAACCGCGGGGCACAGCTAGTGTGTAATAAATGTTAATAATCATCTATAACGTGGTCAAGCAAGTACATGTCTGTCTACAAAAAACTATTTAGTTTGCTTCTACAGCTCAGTACCAAAGAAGAGATACTATGGCAGTACTTACAATCTTGAAACAATAAATAAATAGAAACACGACGAATAAAAGTAGAAACACGATACACTTTTTGACAACGAAGTGAAGAGAAAGGACACACATTAAAATATCGTTAAAATCAACGACTCCAGTAAACAACTATTTTCATGACTATCCTTACTGTGGCATAGAATAAATAATAGATTGTGCTGTCTCATATTTGATCCTAAATTGTTCCTTCTTATCCGGTAACACATAATCCTGTTCTTTTAAAACTGGTGCAACTATATATGCAACTTTCCTTTCTTGAGAATTTATTTGTAGAGTAACTTTAGTATTTTCCAGACTAGAGAATATGCTTTTTCATTTAAATATTAAAATCACAGAACAGTAGAATTCTTCTATTCTGTAGTTAAAATATACCTTTCTTAAAACCTTGGTCCATAATTTATCTGCAAAATTTTGCAAAATCGGTCAAGTACTGGTTAATCGTAAAAAGATACTAGTGATATTTTAATTGCGCATGTAGATCACAATGAATGCATGTTTTTGGAAGTATTATATTGAGTAAGTAGATTTTTGGAATTAACCTGTATGTACCTACTTATTGTGAAGATTATTTTTAAGCTTAATTTGAAATTACAAATCTTTTTGAAAAATTCTTTAGTGACACAAATCCTTGCTATTTCTGATCCGACCAATCCGTCTGAGTGACATTTTAATTTTAGTCCGGTTTTTTATCAAATCAAACGCAACGCCATATTATTATCTTTTATATGTCAACGCTAGAGCATCGAGAAATCGGGGTGGAGTTCATTTGCTAAAAAAAACAATATATTCTTACTCGGGGTGACATGCATAAGTAAAATACCTATGTACTTATAACTGCAGTAACATTTCCATACATCAACGCAACTAAAATAGATGACGTACCGCCACGCCTGCCCTATTTAGTGCCCGCTTGGATTCCTGTTTACTATTAGCTAATTGTTTTACTTTGCAACTCTATATGGGCTTGGAAATTGCTAGAAAGTAATTGCTCGGACCCGGGAGTAGTAGCAACCTACCGCAATATTACTTGGGAGTTGGGGGTGATGAATGGTAAATAAAAACCGACTAAATACGAGTTGGACTCGCGCACCGAGGTTTGACAAGTTTGTACGGACAAACTTGGTTATAGGACAAACTGAACTTTGACGTTCGATCCCTAGAGACCTATCGATGCCTAGATACCTTCGAGCATTTACCAATAGAGATGTTAACGTTGTAATCCGCAAACATTTTTATCTGCCGATACTTACAGGGGACGAGGTGAACACACATTGCACATACACAAATCACTCACTTGAACGATCCCGCACACTAGCTTAAAAAACGCAAACAGTATTAAAAATTCAGCGTAGTTACGCACGCTCATGTGACCATATGCCCAGCAGAGGGGTCCTTCTTGCGTTAACATTTCCATTGGTAAATGCTCGAAGCTATATACGGTTAATGCACCACTAACTAATTTTGCTTTTTGAATAAATGTTTAGGGTTTCAGTTTTACCCTTTACTGTATGTGCTGTAAGGCATTGCTTCTTGCCAAATTTCACGGTTCTAGTTCACACAGACATACGGACAACAAAGTGATCCTATAAGGTATGTACAGAACTCCAAAAATCTAGTAAAAATAACGCAACCGACAAGACAAGCCCGCCTACACAGCTGCTAGAACCATGGACTATTTGAATTTTCGGGGGTACAAATATTACGCCATCCTCCGTACAACCCAGATTTAGCTCCATGCGATTTTTAATTTTTATATTTCCAACGGTAAAAATAATGCTTCGTGGGCGAACATTTCGGTATGCGTTTCTCTATGTTGTGTTTCACTATTTCACTTTTTTTATTTTTTTTATATAAAAATTGTCTGAAGTACTGAAACACACAGTTACAGTCCAGCAAGTATAACTTGGCGCGGCTGTGCGCCACTGTGCTTTTACTTTGTACTTTGATAACAGTTTCTCTTGAACCACTTTTAATTACTTTTGGCATTATTCAACTATTTTAATGTAGCAGATTTATCAACAATAATGTCGCGGTAATCTCTCAAACGTCAAACTCACAGTTTCAAGAGAGCGGAATTAGTTCCAAAAACCACCACCGCCACGTTATACTTGTGGGACTGTACATGTATGGTTGGTTTTAACCTACTTTAATTTTTTTTTAATATTCTGACGTAAACGATTGGATGACAGCTGAATGGTTCATTACTTTTTTTTTTCTAATTCAAAGCGTTAAATTCTGCTTTTGCTATGTTTACTTGATAATTGGTTATGATTTATTTTATGATTTATGATTTTGACGTGTATATGTGCGTATATTTATACTGCCTACATACTGAATAAATGCTTTGATTCTTGATTCTTTGATTTTATACATGTTTTAGACTGTAGACGAGGCCGTCAAAGAGATTTGGGGGTTTTTTTTCAACCGCCAATAAAATACATTTTTTAAATGATTCGAAAGCTGGTTCCGAATGCATAAGTGCATTGGGGTTGAAGGGTAGTTAGTATTTTGAAATGCTTTAAATAAACTTTTATCATTCACTAACAATTTTTGGAACAGTCCACGTATGAATATGAATATAAATAGTCCAGCCATATGGTTCTATTAAATAAAACTCGCCGATCAAACGTAACTAGAACTAGTGCATCGATCACTAACAGGGTGTTGTAGGCGGCCGTCACTCATAGTTTACCACTATATGCTCACTAATTGAGCTGTTGGGTGAGCAGACAGTAGTAAAGGCACGGACACATCGCAGCGTCCTGCGTGCGCGATCTAGGCGGCGATCAGATAGCGCAGTAGTATTTGTACCGACTGATTCACACCAAATGCGTTCAGAAAACAATTGAAAAGAACTGAGATCTCGCCCGCAGATCGCTGGACGCCACGGTGTGGCCGTAGCTTAAGGGTGAACCTTGGTGTTTTTATCACAAACCTCATATAACACTTCGTTAGTTTTTATTTTATCACAGACTGGTTTTTAAAGTCAATTACAATTGTTTGGAGAAAAATATTTTTCATTTATTTCATACCAAAGTACCGGGGCGACCGAGCTCAGCTCAATTCTTCTGTAGTAGGTTAGGTACTATCATATACTACTACTATTATACAAGGTGTGGTTTTGCATTCTCGCCATATTTGCATAGTCGATTGTTACGGGTACCCTTAATCACTTAATAATATTATTAAAGTTCGCCCGTGAATGAATACCCGGATATTTGATAAAACAATTTTGTGATTTTCAGAATCTTCCCCGAGTAATATGAGAAAAACGCCATGTAAACTGCGCAGGCGCGTACACACATACGTAGATGATGTTATGACACTGATAGAGCGGTCAGCTGTGGCTGTGGTGGTCAGTGACGTGTACCGCCGCCGCTCAATCAGCTGGCTCTATCATTAAAATGATTTTTTTTAAATATTTTTTTTACTGATTCTTGTTCTATACATGGAGTTTACCTACCCCTGCAAATATGTCTAGAATGCAAAACCACACCTTGTATATTCTGTCTACCAGTTTTTAAAATTTGTTACGCGCATACTAAGCTAATTGTGAACCGATTGGAATGATTTTTATGTTTGGATAGGGTGGATACATCTCCACGATGTTCCCATTATATAATTCATTGAGGACTAATGAGTATCTCCAGAGATATGATGATTAACACCTCAAACTTGTCACTGACAATGAACAGATTTTAAATATTCTTAAGTAGTAGGTCCTTTAGTAAATTTTATAAAGATCTGATGAGTATCTCGAGAGGTATGTCGATAAAAATCTTAAACTTGCTACTGAAACTTACTCGCGCGGCATATAAAGTCGGTTTTTTACAAGCTTTTATTTATTAGTATTTAAACTTCTATATAAAGTCTGAATTATGCAACGAGGAATCTTGTAACATGGTAATGTGACGTTCTACGTCAAAAAATAAGTCAGTATTCCGATTACGTCATCTGACATTTTAATAATCAGCCGGTCCAATTCACAAATCTATAAAAACGTCGTGTGCGCGTGTAATTGACGTGCTTCAGTTCGTTTCACATTATTGCTCTTATTACCAGGTCAGTAAATTAAAATACCCCTCGTTTCTTACAATATACCTAATTTAGATTTGTTTTAAGGGAATGTAAGAAAATGAAGCACCCTCATTACAGAACACATAAAAAAGAATTTAGAATGGTATAAGCTATCACCATTCCAATTACCATGTAAATCTATCGAGTCGTTTTAGCGTTATCAGTTTCCCGATAACTACCATCTCTTCAAGTCGTCGCGAATAGGTAAAAATCTTCTTCACAAGCGTGTCACATCGTCACTTAACAGCAGGTGAGATAGCAGTCAATCGTTTGCCTATTCAACATTAAAAAAAAACTCGCACTCATAAAACATTTTAGACCGAGACCTACAGTTATTAGGTCTAACATGCCCTGTAATTTTACTGGACACTTTTCCATTCAAACTGAAAAACATTTTTATTTCACGGCTGAATTAACTGCCAAAGTGGCGGTACCGCCTCAAGCGGACTAGCAGCTGTCCTACCACTACAAGAAGTTAGAAGAATATATAAAAATATGGATTGGTAAGTTTTAGAATTCTGGCAACACAGCCGTCAATACAAATCCCCCAAATATTCAAATATAACATTAGGCTCAGGTTTATTACCTTTATTCAGACATTTCAAGTTTTTACGACATGCTAATGATATGTATAGGTATCCAATCCGTTTGGTATAATTAGTAGAAAAAGTTATAAATAGGTTACCGACGGGTAACTTAAGTTTTATGGTGGGATTAAGGTACGAGGAATAAGCTTTTTGGCGCCATTTCGCCATAGCATAATTTGTTAAGTCGAAGGTTATATAAGTCGTGAATCTTGTAATAAAGTTGCCTGTTGTTTTTGTTCAAACAATATATGTATAATTATAAATAGTCAAGTGTACAAGCACTTGGTACATGTTGTTTAAACACTACGATAACATCAGGGCGAAATTGACGCCTTAAGGAGAATGACGGAGTTACGTCTTGCCTGCAAGTAAGGAGCTTAGGAGTCAAGAAGCTTACGCTTAATGAATAAAAAATGATTCAAGATAATGATGTCTTACATTTTAGATGTGGCAATAGCGGAAATAAACCTGCCAATTTTCCCCGTACCATTATCCAACAATTCAATACAATGCCGCGTCCGCTACCGCTTAATCTCATAACTCACACCACATTGTAGAGCCAGTAAAAAAAGGTTATCAACATTTAACAACGGTACATTCGCAGTAGTACAATCACTACAATACCGCAGCCGCAACCGCTTATGGCTTATACCACTCTGTAGGGCCAGCAAAAACGGCCGCTAATCATAACACCTGACAGTGATCTCGCGGCGGCAACGTGTTAAAGCGTAACGATTCAATCCTACAGATTAAGTACATAGTACAAGTGTTACAGTAGATCAACTCATCCTTATTTAGGATATAGATAAGTCCTTAACTTCATAAGAACCTGAGGAAAACTTCCGGCTGAAGCTGAACAATTGTCGATTACTGTATCGACTTTGTAAAAGTTCAGACTTATAAAATATTAAAACTTTAGCTGCTATCGATGCGATGCTGACGTTTGAAGCGTTTAAGGATGCGCTTCGAAAATACTGGATTTTGTAACTAGAAGGAAAGATCGCGGTAATTAAGTAAATAAATCCATCTGATTTCGGTCAACTGAGGACAATTATCGGATTAACTTGGCTATCGTCCTGCTTTTATAAGCTTCTTATGTAAATCAAAGCCCCATCTATATTATAATCCGTTCTGCCTTCCTTTGAAAAACTACCCCTTCCTACCTTCATATTATCTAATTGAATTTTATCAATAATTATAATAATGCAGTTTATCAATGTCTACCTCCACACGAAATGGTTTTCTATAGAGAACATCAATATCATTTAATTTAAGAGTAGTTAGGTTATTTTTAATCGACTTCACAAAAAAGATCGTGGAAAGTGGATCCACTAATTTCGTCGTAACGATACTTCGCACCGTGGCTTAATTGGCAAAGCACCGGAACATGTTATTCTGGAGGTTGCGGGTTCAAGTCCCGTCGGTACGATGAAGTTTTGGATTGTGTTTAATGTAAACGATCTTAAATTATTTATAATATTGTTTTCTATAAATAAATAAAATATAATAATAATAAATCGTGCATTGTGCCACAGTAACACGTTTTCCAACCAAGTAAACACTACTCCGGGCGTTCCGTAGTGATCGCTTAACGAAGCAAATAATCATAATAATGTAAATAGCCCGAGGCGTTTCATAAATTCCCGCCTCTATCCGAACTAACTGTAGTTTGATTAAGTTCAAACACTTGGCTATGAACATTAGGCTACGGTCGCATTTGGCGATTATTTCGCTAGATAGCGGCGAATAATTAGTTTCAAAAATACGTATTCAGGGAATAGGTATACCTATATATCACTTACTCCCTGCGGAGACATTGAAAAAAGCAGGGAATTATTTTTATCGCAATTAAATATCAAAAATAACTGTTAGGTTATGTGTCAACAATGTTAAAAATAGGGCAGATACGGCGAAAATATGCAAAACGGAAAAAAATATGGCAGTATCTAAAAATTTAAGTTCCAAAACCAATACATTACATTAAAGATATGTTCACTGGTGTTGAAGTAATATATAGGGGCTTTAATAATGACGACAGAGGATAACTAACAATGTTTTTAAGTAATGTAAAAATTAACTCGAGTATAACTTCCACGCTCAATGTGTTAAATGTAATAATGACGACAGAGAAAAAAGAACAATGTTTTTAAGTAGCGTAAAAATAACTTGGGAATAACTTCGACGCTCATTGTGTTAAAGCAAACTACAAAGCAAGTCTGAATGTAACCTAACACACTTGAGATCTTGAGCAGAAAATGCAATCAGTATACGTCAATGTTTTAATTTTCTTTAATAGCTGTGTCTTCTTAGGTAACACTTACTTCATCACAATATAGTTGTATTTGTATGATTACAAGAAGCGAGAATCTTATTCCGATTGCATGGTGAGGTTACGACAATATTACTACTAGTGTAGTTCTATGAACTATAGACCTCATGAGTCTGTCTTTGCAATAAGTTAAAACTGAATATATATTCACCGGTCACCTCAAAATAAAATCCTTGAAACAACACAAATTCACCCCCGACCCCTTGAAGATTATCGGACATAAAAGTTGCGTTTTATTAAGGGCACAGAATAAATAATAGTATGAAAAGGGTAATAAAAAAGTTCAGTGACATTTTTGTTATCCTAATTTCAAATCTTTAAAGTGATTGAAATCAATAAAATGTATTCCGATATATTTTACTAAAAGTGTCAGCTTAAGGAACTAAGAATAGAATTAAAAATACGTTATTATATGCAAAATGTCTGACCATACTTACTATTTGTTGTGTTTTGACTGAACAAATTAAAATATCGCTCATATTTATGCAAATGTATACAAAGTTGTATCCAGTAAACTCATAAAATGTATTTCTGTACAGCTCTTAAATACTATTTACAATAATAAATAATCACAATCGCTGATAACAAATTCATATCAATACAATACAACCAATAAGCAAACGGATGTTTTTCTTATTGATTAATAATTCAATCGTAATTATTATCTATGATTACGGTCAAATATGTATGGTAAATTTACGCAGAACTATCGTAAACGTACGTATTTAACTATTATTGAACTAAGTTCCTACAATCCTTAGTAAACAGTAAACAGGTATCTTCTAGGCAAGCGTGTTATCGTCGATCACACCGTCCTTAAGTGAGATAGTGGTCAAACGCTTGCATATAACGAAAAAAAACATAATGATTAAAATTCCGTTTGGCGTTTTAAAATTTCACATTTTTCTTTATTTAACAGACATCATTCTGTCTTAGTGTCTTACATTTTTTAACCGACTTCAAAAAAAAGAGGAGGTTTCTCAATTCGACCGTATATATATATATATATATATATATTTTTTTTTTTTTTATTATTTTTTTTTTATGTTTGTTCGCGGATAACTTCGTCGTTTATGAACCGATTTCGATTATTCATTTTTTGTTCGAAAGGAGATATCCCAAGTGTGGTACCATGGTAATTTTATCGAGGTATTATAAGTATCTCCAGAGATATTGAGATAAACATCTCAAAATTGGTACTGAAAATGAATAGCGCGGCATTGAAGTCGGTTGTTTTTTAGTTTTTAAACGATATTATTTGTTATTTAAAGGGTTTGTTAGAAACCATTCAAACCTCCGAATACGTCCTACTGGTTTTCTTGCGCTACGTCGCTTTTTGCTGACGACTCGTCGCGGATTACAGCTTATGTCCGATTATCTTTCTGAGATAAACATTATAACTGTGGCTCTGAGTTACTATCCACCGCCTTAGATTTACTACGATACCGTAATAAGGTATTTTCATATTATTAGAATATTAAAAGCAATTCTGATCGTGAACATAATTTATTATGACACGGTGTTAATTTATTAATATGTTATTCCTACTTAAGTAGCAAGGTTAGAAGACGAGGGCTTCGTAAATATATCAATTAGGCTTAAATTATTGCTAATTGAACTGTGTATGTTGACCATGAGTATTATTATCAGTATTTTACATTGAGAAATATTACAATAGGCAAGAGCAAGCTTTTATTTAACTCGTCCATACTGTTGTGACTACCACCGTCTGAGCCGAGAATCCAGAACGAGAGCGAAAGAGGGTAGTCCGTTTCCTTTGCTCGTAAACATTACTTCTACACGCAATCTACTGTTCATCTGTGATCATGGCGTTTGCAACGGAGCCGAAATATTGAAAACTCGTATATCATAAAAACATAGTAAAAATCCTGTTGAATAGTGTTAGAATCCATGAAAACTTAAAATTGATAACATCCTCCATTTCGTAAGTCGGTTAAAACATTAGGATAGAATAACAGACAAAGCAATGATACCGCCCAGGTGGAGTAGCAGCCGTTCCTACCACTAAATACAATAAATTTAACAAAAAGACAATAATTTTAATGAAAAAAGAATGAGTATGGAAAAACTTCTATTTGTTTAGAACATTAATTTATAGACGGAATAAATAAATGTCATAATAAAATCGAATACCAATATCTGCTTATACGCGATTCTATGAATAAAATTTTACTATTTTTACGTAGCTGAGGTGATATTTTATACAGAATTTGACATTTCTATTTCAATACAGCTTATTAAAGTAAAATGGTTTATTCATTATCTATGAATGGAAAACAAATCTTGTCAGATATTGTTGAAAATTGAATTACTACGGGTACTTTCTGCAATGGCATTTAGAGATTTATGGATTTACATTGATTGATTACAATGTTTGCTTAGAATAGTATAGCAAAACATATATATTTAATACAAGATATTTATATATATATATATATATATATATATATATATATAGATAGATTTATAGATAGAAACACTTTATTGAACACTTTAAATAAATATAAACAACATACATTATAATATAACGCAATTTATTTTATTAAGATACTATTATATACATTAATATATATTTATATATTTTTTTTTATATATATTTATATATATATTTTTTATTTCCAAAAACAAATTAATGAGGAAGCACTAGAGATACAAGGTTATACTTATCTAATTGAAAAACGTTTACAAAAAGAATACTTAAAACTAGAGCCATATTTAACTGCGGCTCCACACTATAGGCTCAAGGCCCGTGTCGTGACAGCCATTTATTCGAAAATCACTGTCTTTTTACTTTTATGGAGGCATCCCTAATGGTGTGTGTGTGTGTGTGTGAGGTGAGATCTATGTTTAATTTTAACGTGAACTCACACGTTTCCCAGTTGAATAATCTTCTCTGTGCCATCATATGATTTGCCTTGTAACCATTTGTGTACCAAGCGTCGGGCACTAGCAGTATTTTCATTTTTGATGTCACAGACCTTAGCGACATTGTTGTAGATATGTGTGAACATATACTGAGTGTGACGCTTTGCGAAAGAGGAATGGGTTCTAGGAAGTGGAATCCTATAAATTCGTCTTTTAGCTATATCTTCCCAATTCTCTAATAATCGAGCCTTTTTGTGAAATAAGTTAACTACTTTTGAGATATATAGCTGTCGCACTGAAAGTACTTCGGATTCCCTGTACAACGCATTTGTTGAAAACCGAAAAGGCTTGTGCAGCATTACCTTTAATACAGCTCTTTGGGCTCGTTCCAATTCTATCATGGTAGTTTTTGGAGCCCCACCCCATACCAGATTGCAGTACGATAGGATCGACTGGCAAAGGGCTGTGTAAACCATCGTCAGGGTCTGCTTATCACAAGAGGATCTTAAGGATTTCATAATGTAAATGAAATGATAATATTTTTTTATAACTACCTAACTATAAAAAAAACATACAGACGAATTGAGAACCTTCTCCTCTTTTGTAAAGTCGGTTAACAAACAAAGAAACCTAATAAAAACAATAAAAACTAAAATTTTGTTATGTCATTATAATTGACAAGTAATATATTCTACTTCTAATGAATACTGTACCTATTTTATAAGAACAAGTAAATTATTTTAGGAACAAAAACACGACTGTGTAATAAAAATTAAGTGATTAAACTATTCTAAACTCCAATAAAACATATAAGTTGTACATATTCGTAATCACCGTTAAAAATTATTTATTTTCACACCACACTCTATCGATAAAACATTAATTTTTGTTATTGTTTTGCTAATCCCAATTTGCAAGTTAGCGATACAAAAGACTTCAACGCGTGACTTGTTTTTCCTTCCGAATAGTGAAACCGCAATGTTCATCTCGTTATTTTGAGATTACTTTTTGGCGCCAAAAAAAAAACAATACATACATACACTCGAAAAACATAACCCTGCTTCTTTCGCAGTCGGGTAAAAAAAAACATATTAAGTTTACATACATTTTGTCTGCCCTATGGATTTAGTTTATTAGTCGTAGTTGGCAAAATGGTGTAAATAGATCGTCGTCTACCTAAACCACTCTGCTAAAAAAAGTCCAGAGGCTCTTTTGTACTGACTGTACCGGAATACCATAAATTTAAATTGTATTACAACGAAAAAGGTTATATATTCCCTTGATGTTAAAAAAGGCACAATCATTATTAGTTAACTATACGTAATCTTCTAATACTATAAGAATCTTTGTCCTGACATACTGACTGACTGACTGACAGACAACGCACAGCCTAAACCGCTGGTCGTAGAGACTTGAAATTTGGAGGGTATATTTGTCTTAGTACGTAAACCCTTACGTACCCGTAGGATTTTCTAAAATTCACTCCTGAAGGGGATGAAACGGAGGTTCAAAGTTTGTATGGAGAAACAAGATAAGATAGTCATTTGTACTCGAAACTTCACACAAGGACTTAAGTAAATAAATAAGTAAATACGTGTTCTTAGGCTTTTTCGAAAATCCACCCTAAGAGGGTGAACAAAGGGGTAACAAAGTCTGAAAATCAATGTTGTTTCGGATTACGCTGAAATTTGGCATGCAGATAGTTATTACGACATTAGTTCCCTCTGAGAAAGGATTTTCCAAAATTCACCCCTGAAGGGGATGAAACGGGGGTTCAAAGTTTGTATGGAGAAACAAAATTAGATAGTATTTTCTAATCGAAACTTCATACAAGTGCTCCAGTAATAAAATAAGTAAATACGTGTTTCAGGCTTTTTAGAAATTGCACCCTAAGAGGATGAACAAAGGGGTAACAAAGTCTGAAAATTTGGGCTTTACGGGTTTTATAAATATGAATCTCGATTTGCCTTAGTCACGCGATAACATGAAAACGGGTGTTTCGAGTTGGCTAATTCTTATTTGATGTCTTTAATGATAGAATCGTTTTTACAAAAGAACAGTTTTAAGTAATTAAAAGGAGTTTTTAACGCGGGCGAAGCCGCGGGGCTCCTCTAGTATCATAGTATATTAAGATACGTGTGACTTAGTCACGAGTATCGTATATTATTTTATAGCTGTCAGTGTGACATAAAGCCGCACTTTACGCTTGCTACGCTTTTCCGTCAAATAGAAGATTATTGCACGGCGTGATGTTGGCTAAACATCGTGAAATAATGTCAAGAAAAAAAGTGCGGTTTTAGGTCACACTGTGCTATAATATTATTTTAGAATATGCCTGAAAAGTGGTAAAGATCAATTGAACAGCAAGAATAAATATCAAAAAAGATAAATTTCAAGATTTTCCGAAAATGGATATAAAGTTGAAAATATGACACCAAAGTTTATATGGCCATACATTCATACGTCTCGCCGCATTTATGCGCAAGCGCGGCGCCGAGCGTTTCAAATCGTCTAATAGAATGTATTGTCCAGGAGAAATGTATGTACGTTTTTGTATGCTATTTTGGTTACCTGATAAATGGTAAAATGCGAAGTTTATTCTGAAATCAGACACGTCTTTTGTTGCCTTGTAATGTAGGTATTGGTTCTATTCTAACCATTTATGGAAGAAAAGGCTAACTCGGAATAGTGAATATTTCAAGTTATTTACTTGGACAGTGTTATTGATTCGAGAATGGATTACCAGAGAAAATCAATAAGTTGCTTTTAAAAAACATGATATATAAAGACAAATGAATGAGGTCTTCTATGTATATATTGTATATGTATGTGTATAGATAAATTTAAATATTTGCGCGTCTGCTTGCAGGCAGAATACTTTCACAAACCATATTTTTAAGAACCTAAATGTAAAACTGTAATATTGCAAATAAATACCTGATTATGATTATATACTGCTGTTCTGTTTGAGAAAAATAGCATCCTCTTGGTTGGCTGCTCCACATTTTTCAGGCACTTGTCAGTTGATACTTAGATCATTCTTGCGTCTACGGATGTGTGGGATTAGGATCTAAGCCTTTCTTAACCAAAGGTATCTAATGGGTGATGGGTGACCACTAGTGGTAGGCTTTGGCCGTGGCTAGAACTACCCACCGAACAAAAACGAGGTTAAGGTGACATGACATGACATCTGCCCCCATGTTTGAATCGTTGGAAAACTCCATCCATCAACTATCTCAACTGTTGATGACGATGCGCTCGATGAAAGCAGCGCGTTTGGATTAAGGTCGTAGCTCACTTACACGACCTCGCTCCCGCTCGATACTCGTAGTCCACGCGCGGACAGCTAGCTGGCCACCAGCTATCCACGCGCTTACAGCTGTCAGTCTGCAGCTGTATCCACGATTACAGCTAGCAGTTAACTAAACTGTTCATACGACCGCGACTCGCTTGAAGCGCGCAGTAGGCATGCGGTAAGCAAGACGTCAACTATAAAGTAGTACGATTCGGTAAGCTCGGTTACAGCGAGCTGTCTGCTAAATTGTGTTGTCAGTGCTTAATCTGTCTACAGAGGACGTATTAAGGCTCACATTTTAATGAACATTATTTTGCCGTGTGGGAGCGGTGTTGTATAAGTCGGTTACGACCTTGTGCACTTTACATTGTGCACTTTTCTTGGGATGGGTAAAAAACGTCAGGTCACGTGTCCTGATCGAAAATTCGTAGGACGGAGTGCAGGGCGCTTGCGCGAGGTGTCATTCCAAAATATTCAATAATAATAATGGGAACTGGCTCTCAAGGTCAACTGAAGCAATACATTACATTGATCACCACTATCTATCTCGCCTGGTGATAAGCAATGTTTTTTGGCAACAGAATTTAACGTTGTCTAGGGCTTCGTCTCACTACCATCTTCCTGATAATTACAATTAATACCACCTTAGTACACGTACTCACTTTTCATCAGATGAGATTACGAACAATGCTTGTCTCTTTTCAGTTCTAAAAACTCCGTCTTCGTTAACAGCTG
Source organism: Cabera pusaria (assembly GCA_954871355.1). Classification (NCBI taxonomy): domain Eukaryota; kingdom Metazoa; phylum Arthropoda; class Insecta; order Lepidoptera; family Geometridae; genus Cabera; species Cabera pusaria. The sequence continues at coordinate 19,320,985 of OX940905.1, forward strand.
CCTAAAAATTTCTTATTCAGTACCTACGCTCTCTGCTTAGACTCTGTCAATAAATTTTATATGTCAATGCCGGCAACAGCTAACGCAACATATAAAATAACTTCACAGATAGTTAAGCCTGTAAACGTGTGACTAATTGATCTAATTAATATTCACATTTCGTTCTAACAAGCTGATTTGCTTATAAATCGGGGCAAATTGTCGAGAGGTGTGAAAATGACCACTTATAAGATATTTTATGCACTTTATAAGGCATCGCCTTATGCTATATTTATGGTTTACTTTATATGGGTGTCGGATTACTGGTGGCGATGCTTGTATTTTTTACGATTATAAATAGACTAGCAGCCCGCCCCGGCTTCGCACGGGTAGAACATATATGCCTACAAAATTTGCATCAGTTTGTTGCATCGAATATAAAATATGAACATATTTAACAACCATCGTCATATTTCATCCAATTTACACAAAACCTTAACGAATTATGCACCTAAACCTTCCTCATAAACACTCTGGCTATTGGTGAAAACCGCATGATAATCCGTTCAGTAGCTATTGAGATTATTGCGAACAGACAGACAGACGCAGTGATGAACTTTGTTTTATAATACTTACGTATTGATATTGGACGGCCCTTTGGCGTAAAGGATAGTTACCCTGATTCTGACCCGACGGTCGTTGGTTCTAATCCTAGCTATATACCTACCAATGAAAGTTTTATGTGCATTCATGAATCATGAGTTTTCGTACAGTGGTAGTGGAATCAGTTTAATTGGAATTCCTTTAAAAAATTAATTTTGAAGTGAATTTACTGTCAGTGATGTTAAGAGAAGCTTTACGTCCATTGCGTCAAATGCAGTCGGCAGTGATAACATTAGTCGCAATATGATCATGCCCATTCTCGACGAAATCCTTCCTGTCCTAGCGTATATCCTTAATGAGTCCATCAAAACTGGTAGCTTTCCAGCTTTGTGGAAAGATGCGCAAATCATCCCTCTTCCTAAAAAGTCCAACCCATCATCCTTTTCCGACCTTCGACCCATATCTATCTTACCTTTCCTTTCCAAAGTCCTCGAGCGTCTGGTCCATCAGCAGCTCTTTCTTTTCCTTAACACTAACAACCTCCTTAATCCCTTTCAATCAGGTTTTCGTCCCGGTCACAGTACAGTGTCTGCTCTGGTCAAAATTACCGATGATATCAGACATGGAATGGATAATGGTCTTGTGACTGTGTTATCACTTCTAGATTTCAGTAACGCATTTCTCCTAGGTATCCTACGCTCTCTTAAAATATCTCCTGTAGTAATTTCCTGGTTTCGTAGTTACCTGTTCGGTCGTCGGCAGCGTATCCGTGTTGATGATTCCTTTTCTACATGGTGTACTACGTCTGCAGGCGTACCTCAGGGCGGCGTTCTATCTCCTCTTCTTTTTGCTATTTTCATAAATTCTATTTCATGTCATCTTTCTTCTTCCTACCACCTCTATGCCGATGATTTACAAATTTATAGACAATCACCACTCACCGAACTAAATGAATCTATTGTGCACACCAATACAGAGTTGCAGCACATTCTTGAGTGGAGCAAATGTTACGGAATCAACGTCAACCCATTAAAGACGCAAATTATTGTAATTGGCAGTTCTCGAATGGTCTTAAAAATCGACTGGTTCCGCCTTCCGCAGTTTATATTCGATGGTACTCACATTCCAATAAGTGAATCTGTCAAAAATCTTGGGGTACTTTTGGATAGGAAACTTTCCTGGGTGCCTCAATTAGCGGAAGTCAGTCGAAAACTTTTCGCTTCTGCAGGCTCTCTTCGAAGGTTACGTAACCTCCTCCCAATTTCAACCAAAACTGCACTTGCAAACTCTATCCTACTCCCTATTCTTGATTATGCCGACACCTGCTATCTAGATGTGACTGAGGAACAGCTCGGTAAGCTTGAGCGTCTCCAAAACTTGTGTATTCGGTTTGTGTTCGGATTACGCAAGTTTGACCACATTTCTGAATACCGCAAAAAGTTACAATGGGTACCCATTCGTCTTCGTAGAAATGGTCATATCCTTTCCCTTTTATATTCTGTCCTTTTTATCCCATCTACTCCTCTCTACCTTAAAGAGCGCTTTCAGTTCCTACATCTCTCTAATCCCTTACCTCTTCGTTACTCAGAAAACCTTCAGTTACTTATTCCTCTACACTCCTCACGGTTCTACGACAAATCCTTTACAGTGCATGCTGCCCGGTTATGGAATGAGCTACCTGTAGATATTAGACGTGCTAAATCTCTTAAAAAGCACTATTTGTCCCAAACATGCTAATTCTACTGATCACACTTTGTTATAGACTTGAATGTATTCAGCTATGTGTATGTATTTATTTGTATTTATAAAGTATTTATGTATTCAATAAATTATAAAAAATATATGAGTATGTTTATGTAATATATGTATATATATTTTATATAATTTATATGTATTTGTATGTATGTCCATATATGTATATTTAGTATTCTACTTATAATAATAAATAAATATTTTATTGCAGTTTCCAGTTAACATAAATAATCGCCATCGCCAAACTCCCTTTGTTTTTTGTTACTACTCCACACTTGGTTGTCTGGAAGAGATCGCTCTATGCGATAAGACCGCCGATTGTATCACCGAATTAGGTTGTTATGTCTAGATATTAAGGTTCTTTCTGGTATACAATAAAGATATTATCTATCTATCTATCTATCTATCTAACAGGATGCAACCTAATTTAAATTAATTAGAAGAAAACTAAGATGTTTATCTAAAGTAACTTAAATAATATACCTATTTACTAATAAAAAATACATAAAAAATACACTCCTACCTCAGTTTGTACTTAATAAGCAAAATATAGGTATGGTATTATAAACATATAGCAGCGAGATACATTAGGTACTTTTAGACATTTTAATGTGATGATGTGGTTATTTATAGAATTTAAAATGTTTTTCTTGTTTTTGTTATGATAGAGAATAACAAGATAAGCTAGACAAGACAAGTTATCAAAACTAGAACAAGATTGTTCATACTTTTCTAGGTAAGATTATCAGATAAAATTTTTGTATATAGCAAATAATAAGCAGTTATACGTTAAATAAACCATACTTATTCACCTTATACGGGGTGCCGCTCTAATTACAACTTACACAGGATGCTGTGGAAATCAAATCAATTTGTAAAATATAGAAACCTATAAGGAAATCGGTAGAATCAATTAAGCGAAAGTTCTTGTACTATGTAATATTCTGTAACGAAAGGTTTAAATTACTTGTACATTATTACTTTTGAACTGAACACTTCTTCGGCATTGTGCACTTTTCTTGGGAAAAACGTCAGGTCACGTGTCCTGATCGAAAATTCGTAGGACGGAGTGCAGGGCGCTTGCGCGAGGTGTCATTCCAAAATATTCAAAACTGACGTGTTAATCTTTTCACTTCTGGCGGCTCTCCCGGAGTGCAACCCGTTGTTTTTAGGGTTCCGTAGTCCTGACAAGGAACCCTTATAGTTTCGCATTTTCGTTTGTCTGTCTGTCCGAGGTTTTGCTAAGAGACCGATGATACTAGAAAGCTGTGATTTTGTAGGGGTATGTATATAAATGACACCGACAAAGTGCTGAAATATGGTAGCTCCCCTATATGAGAAGTGGGGATGAATTTTTTTTTCATCGTCTACCCCATCGTGTGGGGTATCGTTGAATAGGTCTTCTAAAATTAGGGTTGCTAATACCATTTTTCGATTGATTGCTCCATTTACGAAATATTAAACTTTAAAGTGCAAATTTTTGTTCCAGTAGGGCGTCCCCCCCCCCCCTCTAAAAGCTAAACTGCTGGCTTGAAAAATCTGGAAAAATTCGTGATAATAGCGCATTTCATGAACTTTAAAGGAAAATTATATCGGTTAAGATAACTTTATTAGTTTAGCAGTAATAGTCGTAGAACTTAGGTGTTGAATAATTTTGTAACAATTACAAAATCCTTAGAATAAATTCTTTAAAGTGACAAAGACGAAGTACCTAGTTGCTTGTTTTATAACGGGTAAAGACTTGCATTGAATAAGAGGCTACTACGGAACCCTACACTGCGCGTGGCCCGAAACGCACTTGGCCGGTTATTAGATACAATTTTTGTATATAGCAAATAATAAGCAGTTATACGTTAAATAAACCATACTTATTCACCCTATACGGGGTGCCGTTCTAATGACAACTTACACAGGATGCTGTGGAAATCAAATCAATTTGTAAAATATAGAAACCTATAAGGAAATCGGTAGAATCAATTAAGCGAAAGTTCTTGAACTATGTAATATTCTGTAACGAAAGGTTTAAATTACTTGTACATTATTACTTTTGAAGTGAACACTTCTTCGGCATTGTGCACTTTTCTTGGGATGGGTAAAAAACGTCAGGTCACGTGTCCTGATCGAAAATTCGTAGGACGGAGTGCAGGGCGCTTGCGCGAGGTGTCATTCCAAAATATTCAAAAATGACGTGTTAAACTTTTCACTTCTGGCGGCTCTCCCGGAGTGCAACCCGTTGTTTTTAGGGTTCCGTAGTCCTGACAAGGAACCCTTATAGTTTCGTCATTTTCGTCTGTCTGTCTGTCCGAGGTTTTGCTAAGAGACCGATGATACTAGAAAGCTGTAATTTTGTAGGGGTATGTATATAAATGACACCGACAAAGTGCTGAAATATGGTAGCTCCCCTATATGAGAAGTGGGGATGAATTTTTTTTTCATCGTCTACCCCATCGTGTGGGGTATCGTTGATAGGTCTTTTAAAATTAGGGTTGCTAATACCATTTTTCGATTGAATGCTCCATTTACGAAATAATAAACTTTAAAGTGCAAATTTTTGTTCCAGTAGGGCGTCCCCCCCCCCCTCTAAAAGCTAAACTACTGGCTTGAAAAATCTGGAAAAATTCGATAATAGCGCATTTCATGAACTTTAAAGGAAAATTATAGCGGTTAAGATAACTTTATTAGTTTAGCAGTAATAGTCGTAGAACTTAGGTGTTGAATAATTTTGTAACAAATACAAAATCCTTAGAATAAATTCTTTAAAGTGACAAAGACGAAGTACCTAGTTGCTTGTTTATAACGGGTAAAGACTTGCATTGAATAAGAGGCTACTACGGAACCCTACACTGCGCGTGGCCCGAAACGCACTTGGCCGGTTATTTTTTAATGATACGAGGATAGACAAGGCCTGTTGGTTAGTAATGACAAGATATTGGAACACCCAAGACTACGCTAGAAGTTAGCGCGTCACTGTATTACACCCGTGGCCAAGGTATGTACTACATCTAGATTTTAATTTCAGATGCTGATACTGTCGTTACTCATAAGACTCACTATCCCTCAGGCAGCTTATTATATTACGGGGCGTAAGAGACAATCATCTGAAGGTAAGAAACGCAGTGTGGTAACGCGGCAGTGCGGTGATCCAGATACCTGACAAAATGCCCACACCAGGTGGTAACTAGCAGAAGTCTTACAACTTGATACAATAATTGTAAAATGTATAAAAAGAAATCTGTTTTCCTTCCATAATAAGGAAGCTACCTAGTTGTATCAGGGAGAGCTACTAAAGCAATGGCGAGTATAAGTCAGCGATAGATAGCCGCAAACATGCGGTCGCGAATCCTATTCCGAGATCGTGGTAAATTATCGAAACAGAAAAGCTGTAGAGATATCATTGTAAAACAAATCACTATCACTACAATTTATAAATATTTTAATTTTAGTATAAAGAATTTAACTACAATATAATTTAAAAATAGCGCAACATTCTACGACCTTTTCTAAGTTTTTCTTAACGAAATCATCGACATTAAGTTACTTACTCTACCAGTTTAAGATGGTTTTATGCGATAAGACCGCCCTTTGCATAGCTATAGTTATAAGTTTAGAGTATATTTTGTTTAAATTGTTTCTGTTCTTTTGGTGTGCAAATAAAGAGTTTATCTATCTATCTATGACGATTATGAAAGCGGGACTTCAGAAGGAGTGGAACATAATTTAAAATGTCTGTAGTCCGACAACTTATATGTATAGATAAGTAGATATTCTTACGAAGCAAGCTGAAGATGACGACGTGATGTAAAATATTTATTAAGAGCGATCGAGGGGTGCACTTTTTTAACCGACTTCAAAAAAGGAGGAGGTTTCTCAATTCGACCGTATATATTTTTTTATATGTTTGTTCGCGGATAACTTCGTCGTTTATGAACCGATTTTGATTATTCTTTTTTTGTTGGAAAGGAAATATCCCAAGTGTGGTCCCATGGTAATTTTATCGAGGTCTGATAAGTATCTCCAGAGATATGGAGATAAACATCTCAAAATTGTTACTGAAAACTAATAACGCGGCATTGAAGTCGGTTCTTTTTTAGTTTTTAAACGATATTATCGTACAAATGTATTCCCCCGTTTCCTCCCTTGAAAATGCTTCTAGAGCAAAATTTGTTTCTACAAAAAATCAAGGTCTGCTGTAGCTATGCCCCTATCATTTGCATTATTTGACCAACCAATTGCAAAAAAATATATAAGCCTTTTTATCTCCTCATTAAGATTTTTGAAGGGTCATATTTCTATTTGCAATTGGTTGGTCAAAAAAAGCAACTGTTCTATTTTTATCAATTTCAATTTTAGTAGCCTAATTGTAAAATCGTTGGTAGGTACCCTTATTTCGCAAAGGCTACTCCATCCATTTTTCTGTTCAAATACGGCAAGTTGGACAATTAGGTGACACAATTGCGATGCGGTCGCGGCGCCGCCCGTTGTAAAGTAAGTAGTTAGTTATAGAAGTATTACAGTAGTTACTTATAAAGGGCCGACACTGTGCCGACACTATGAATTACTTTGCATACCAAAGCTGGTAGTTATATTGAGCTATTGGTATATTAATATTTGATGTATGATACATTGTAGAATTTATTTATTTACCTATATATTTTTAACCGACTTCACAAACAAGGTGGAGGTTCTCAATTCGTCTGTATGTTTTTTTTTGTATGTTACGCGATTACTTTGTCAATTCTGAACCGATTCGAATGATTATTTTTGTAATCGGTAGGGTACGTTACCGAAATGGTCCCATTGTAATTTCATCGAGATCTAATAAGTATCTACAGAGATATGACGATAAACGTCTCAAACTTGGTACTGAAATTGACTCGCGGGGCATTGAAGTCGGTTGATTTAGTTTCTAAACTATCTTAATTATTGTATTTTTTTTATTACATTGTAATACTCATATTACAATCTAATAGGGAACTGTAGCCATTAAATTATCTCCTTAGTTTTTAGCCAAAAATGTGTTTATATAATTTAAAACAATTTTCGATGACTGAACTATATTTAATCTTAAACTTTCCCATACTTTGTGGTTTCCGCTGAACTCTCTTCATTTTATTGGTTTGTCGATCCGTTTGTGTACTGGCTAGGTGCCATGACTGATTCCAGGGTGTTAAGGGGAGTCGATATCAAATGAAAAGGCCTCTTAAACAATAAATACAATAGGTTCTCTAATACAACTAAGTACAACTAATAAGAACTTAGTGCATCTATACTGTGAGGATCACCAATATTAGGTACTAAGTTATTTATTGCCGCGGTCGAAAATTATTACAGATATGTTATTCAGTTAATACATATACCACCCAGAACTTCGAGCTAAAGAGGTCTGATCATCGACAACTTTCGTAGAGCATCGTCTCGAAGTGTTTTATTTACCGCTACCCTATTTACATAGGGCTGCAAGAACTAAATAAATAAATATTGTATCAACGTTATTTAAGTTATTGTTATCGGCGTTAGTCCTACTCCCGCTCTCAGTTCATTCTAAAAATCAGCGTCTTGGGTTTTGGGGTCTACGATCCAATAATCTGGACATTTGTGCTGAGACTGGTCTGTTTCAGCACCTCATATTGTATTCCTTTTTTGTTTTATTAGTACTTTTTTTGTCAAAATGTCTAAGATCTTCATCTGCGTAACGTGAGCACAGCTGAATAAATATTTTTTCTTTCTTTCTCTTTCTTTCTCTTTCTTTCTTAACATATAGATAATTCTACTTTTCAGTTTTAGTCATTTCGGAGTAAATATGTCCTTGTGTTGTCAAAAGTTTAACAATGTTGATTTTCGTACAGAAAGTTTATCGTCGGGCGTAAGTTTATCTCAACCTTCATTTGTGCCTACTAACGATCTTTTATCAACAAAAGTAGGTATAATCTAATATAACGGGCATTCCACGTCTCCCTACATTAATTTACTGAAGTACTTTTTAAAAATAAAGGCGTGATCGCCTTAATAATATATTGTTTCTATCTGTGTGGCCTATTTCGTGAATAATTTATTGTATCTACTATTTTAATGTTCTAAACAACATATTAACACAAGAATCCGCTATTTTTTAAATTGGTCAGGCCATTGTTTTAAATAATTACAACTTTAGATGATTAATATATGATGATTAATACTTACACACCATATCATTTTTTTCTTTGTTTATCTTATAAGCTAGCGTTTGACCACTATTGTTAGCGATGATGTGGTCGAAGATGGTAAATACACCAGGCCTAGAATACTCTAAGAATAGAATATTAATAAAAATATAGTAATCTAGAAAAAAAGAAAATTACCTACTAATTGAAGAACTGCCGGAAACGTCTTCATTCACAGTTTAACCAATAAATACAGCACATAAATGAAAATGTTTAGATTTTTTACAAGAACCTTTTTTTTACCTGATAGGCTAGCGTTTAACCACTTGCCTCAGCTTGCGTGGTGGTAAGGGATGATGTGGTCGAGGATAGTGAACACGTTAAGGCACGACCACACCGCGGCATCCTGCGTCCACGTGCGCGTTCGCGATCTAATTTGAAATCGTTTTCTGATCGCCGCAGATTGCGTTTAGTGTGAACCAGTCGGTACAAATACTAATGCGCTATCTGAACGCCGCCGATATCGCGCACGCAGGACGCTGCGGTGTGGCCGTACTTTTAGGCCTAGAATGGTCTGACTCTCATGGGTTGTTTGCTGCCGGAACACCGTAAGGTTTATTATTATTTGTTTTAAAAAGCTTACTAGCAATGTGAGTTGTACATTACTAGTAGTCGTGTTAACCGCTCCAACTAAGCTAAATATGCTTGTGTCTGCCATGGAGTGGGTTCACCTCAATAGTACAATGGGTGGGGATCAAACTTACGAACACTCAATCGCCAGGCCGACGCCTTAGCTATCGGGCTATTGCCGCTTTAGATTACGGTGGCAGATTTTCACCTTGATGGTGATATGCTACTTTTTGGTAGCAAGTCGAGCAGAATATTAAACTTCCGTACAATATTGAAAAATGCCGAAAAGGAAACACTTTTCTTGTATGGAAATCCCCTTTTATTTATAATCTTACAAGCTGTACCCCGCGGCTTCGCCCGCGTTAATTCCATAGTCTCTACTGGCTATGCCTGCATAAAATTTCAGCTAAATCAGTCCAGCCGTTTGACCATGGAGAATACTTTCGCTTTTATAATATACTAGAAGTGCCCCGCGGCTTCGCCCGCGTTAAAAACTTATTTTATTTACTTAAAACTTTTCGTTTGTAAAAACGATTCTATCATTTAAGACATCAAATAAGAATTAGCCAAATAGGTTCACTCGTTTTCATGTTATCGCGTGACTAAGGCAATTCGAGATTCATATTTATAAAATCCGAAAAACCCAAATTTTCAGACTTTGTTACCTACCCCATTTCGAAAAATCCTACAACACATACTTTGTCTGTTTCGCCATACAAACTTTGAATCCCCGTTCCGTATCCGGGAGGAATTTTTAGAAAATCCTTTCTGAGCCGATACATACGTCTGCATGCCAAATTACAGCGCAATCCGAAACAATATTGATTTCAGACTTTGTCACCCCACTTCACCCTTTTAGTGGTGGAATTTCGAAAGAGCCTGAAACACGTATTTACTTACTTAAGAACTTGTGTTAACGTTTCGAATATAAAAGACTATCTAATCTTGTTTCTCCATACAAATTCTGAACCCCCGTTTCATCCCCTTCAGGGGTTAATATTGGAAAATATTTTCTCAGAGGTAACTAACGTCGTAATAGCTATCTGCATGCCAAATTTCAGCGCAATCCAAAACAATATTGATTTTCACACTTTGTTACCCCATTTCACCCTCTTAGGGGTGGAATTTCAAAAAGACCTGAAACACGCCTTTACTTATTTTTTTACTGATGCAATTGTGTGAAGTTTCGGATAGAAAAGACTATCTAATCTTGTTTCTCCATACAAACTTTGAACCCCCATTTCATCCCCCTAAGGGCTGAATTTTGGAAAATCCTTTCTTAGTATACACCCTTACGTACTAAGACAAATATACCCTCCAAATTTCAAGTCTCTATGACCAGCGGTTTAGGCTGTGTGTTGTCTGTCAGTCAGTCAGTCAGTCAGTCAGTATGTCAGGACAAAGATTCTAATAGTATTAGATGTGTGTTGATTTTATTTTTATTATTTTTTGTTACAGCGCGCGGTCGCAGTACATATAATGTCACATTTCAAGTGTCTACATATATAGATCAACGAAATGGTTAAGGAGATAAACCCTCTCTCTGACAGACGGACGGACGGACAGCGAAGTCTTGGCAATAGAATTCCGTTGGTACCCTTTTGGTACGGAACCTTAAAAAAAGATCGATCTTGCAGACCCGTGAGTAAGGCGCCTTAAACATGCCTATTTAGGCAATCCTAGTTACAATACAAGGTTCAAATAAAAAATACAAATACAGACCTACCACTCCTGTTATATCTTTTTAGCACTTGGTCTAGTAAGGAAGGCGCTTTAAATCCTTTTCAATATTTATTTAATGATTTGACAACGTATTAACATGTTTGAAATCTTTAACCACAAAACACCACGCCATAGCTTGACACGATGTTTTATGTATTGTACTCATAAGCACAGAATAAATAGTTGTACTAGTATCAGAAGTACAATCAACATCAATATTATAAATGCGAATGTCAGTTTGTGTATTTGTTTGTTTGTTACTCCTTCACGGTCAAACGTCTCAACCGATCTGGCTGCAATTTTGCAAGTAGGTAGATAGCGTATGGGGTAGGGACTAGCGTATAAAGTTTTTTCACTGTCACTTTCACTTTTCACGTCTAGGGTAGCGTCTAGAATCAAGTCTAGGTAACAAACCTTTTCCTAGGTCCTATATTTAACTTATTCAAGTTAACAGATTCGTATGGCTGTTTCTTTGTTTCGTCAAACACCTGTAAATCATGTGATTAATAAAGTTAACGTTATTGGAACTGTGTAACAACTGCTAAATGGTAACGTAGTCTGTGACGTAGTCATCTGCTGTAAACTGTGAACCGCATCGTCACTTAACACGAGAGAAATCAAGCCCTTGTCTCCGAAGGGAAAGTTGTTACAGTCGCCTATGTAGATTTACAACACTTTACCAACCTGTTGAGGTAGTCGGAAAACTTCCAGAAGAGAAAAAGGCAAGTCACAAATAAATAATATATTCATTTCCAGAAAATAAATTTACAGAGCATAAAATAGTTATGCCTAAACAATACATTTAAATATGATTTGAACTTATAACTAGATCTATATTTTTAACTGTGGCAAGGCACACTAGGCTCAAGGCCCGTGACGTGGAAGCCATTAAATTCGATGTACGTTATTTAACAAATCAAACTCAACTTGGAGGCATCCCATAAGGTTACGTTTTAAATCACTTATAGATATATGTGTTTGCGTGTGTGTGTGTGTGTGTGTGTGTGTGTGTGTGTGTGTGTGTGTGTGTGCGCTCGCGTGTGCGTGTGTGTGTGTGTGTGTGCGCGTGTGTGTGTGTGTGCGTGTGTGCGCGTGTGTGCATGTGTGTGTGTATGTATGTATGTGTGTGTGTGTGTGTGTGTGTGTGTGTGTGCGTGTGTGCGTGCGTGTGTGCGTGCGTGTGTGCGTGTGTGTGTGTGCGCATGTGTGTGTGTGTGTGTGTGTTTGTGTGTGTGTGTGTGTGTGTGTGTGTGTGTGTGTCTGTCTGTGTGTGTGCGTCATGTCCGTAATAATTTATTAAGTTAAAGCTGTATGATCTTTTCTGTTTCATCATATGATTGCCTGAGCAACCATTGTTGTACTATAATTCGGGCGCTAGCGGTTTATTTTTGTTATTGATATCACAAGCCTTATGCCAATGCTGTTGTAAGTATATGTAACCATATAGTGTGGGTGTCTTTTAGTGACGTTGGAATGAGTTATTGAAAGTGGCATCCTGAAAATTCGTCTTTTAGCTATTTCCTCCCAATTATCTGATGATTGTATATTCTTGGATATCAAATTAACTGCTTTAGCGATAAATAGCTGTCGCACGTTAAGAACTTTGGCTTCCTCGTATAAAGCATTCGTATAAATACAATACCTACCTACAATTACAGATTTTGTATTAGTACCTACAAAGTGAAGTAGTACAATAGTATTATGTTATCTTAGGCATCTTAGGTCTTATATAGCAGTAGGACTCTCGGTAGAAATCTGTACCTAGTGTCAATAGTAGGTAGGTACATTATATATCTACCATATAGCTAATATATTATGTAACTTAACTTAAAACTTACAAGTTAAAAATTGTAGAATGTGAAATCGGCATACGAACTTACCTGGAAAAAGATAAAACAATATTAATACAAATCTCGTAGTCTAATTATTAAATTATGTGGACGGAACTAGATTCTGTAGTAACGCGCTTACACTAACACACACAAAATTTTCCCACCACGAGCAATGCCTCTCAAGCCAAATGCAATCTTGATCAGAACTTGATCTCGCTTACAATGAATGCCAGCATACAAGCACTTGACCACAATCTCACCTGATGTTAAGTGACGATTCGGTCTAAGATGCATAATAAGATAATGAATCATCTGCTCGTCTGGAAATGCAAGATGATAATGAAAAGAGGAGGAGCAGGACAGTTGACTTTAATCCAATCCATATAACATAACTATGAATACAAATGTGGTGGGAGCATGTTATATTGATGTGCCGCCTGACATGCTACCGCAAAACAGCTTACCACCATCAAGGAGATAATCTACCGCCGTAATCTTACAGTGTCCGGGAAGCAAATAGCCCTTGAGAGTCAGGGCCCCTAGACAAAATCAAATTTCTGCTTTATTTCACGCTAACGCAACTTCAAAATGTGTGGGAATGACAACTTTGTTGCGGAAACATAAATATAATTCCATACATTTCGAACTTGCGTTAGCGTGAATGAAAACCGAAATTGGATTTTGTCTAGGGGGGCTGATCATTCTAGACCTAGCGTGTTCACCATCTTCGACTACATAATCGCTTACTACCAGACAGACGATGGACAAACGTTAACCTATAAGATAAATAAAAAATCTTCTACAGTAATACCTCAACGGCAACGTGTCCAATGCTAAGTCTAATAATAATGTCCAAGTCTAGTTAGGTATAAAAATAAACAATTGGCATAGAATCTAGTCGAACGCAACAGGTCATACACCTACTTGTAAAACATTCACTATCTTTCAGCGATCACTCTGTCCCATTCTAACATACTGGATTTACTATTCGTCTCTTTCCAACGGCCTTGCTGAAAAGGTGAACAGCCAGATTTTCAACGAGAAAACACTCCAAATAAACAAGGATATAAAATTAATTGTTTGTTTTATGTAACATCTGGGCTTCTATAAACTTTTTAGAATATTTTGATGACGTTAACGTTACGCATATCTTCGCCTCTTTGTTTTATTTTGGAACATTGTATAATATAGACTCAGGGAGAACAAGTTTTTACTTTTTAGGTTAGGTTAGAGGAATCTTGGCAAGTATTATTGATATGTCTATATTAAGAACTATTATTGATAAGCTATCGTTTGACTACTATCTCGTCTGGTGGTAAGCGATGATGTCATCGAGGATAGTGAACACGCTCGGCCTTGAGTGTAGGCTGACTCTCAGGGGTTGTGTGCAGCCAGATTGCCGTAAGGTTTTTCCGGCAGATTTTCTCCTTGATCTCTTGATGGTTAGCTACTTTTTGGTAGCAAGTCAGGCGGAATATCATTAAATATGCTTTTATTACCCTTGAACGAATACCCGTGCTAGGATATGAAATGGAGACATTTTGCTTAGAAGTCGAGCCACCTATCCTGTACGCCAACGGGGCCTCTCAATTGGGGCTTGCGATAGTTGCGCTGTAATGTGGATTAGACTAAGATCACTAGCCTCCTCACCACCGTCTAACTATTCTGAGGCTATACTATAAGCACAAGCCCGTCTAAGACATTCCCGTCTCCACCAGATCATAAGTAAACATAGATATAATTTCTAAGACGATTAGATAATAAAAACATTTATTTCAAATGCTTGTCTGTTCGCAATAAATAATTTAGTTTTTACTAAATTTTTGTTATTGTATTAGTATAAACTATTTTTTTTATTGCGAACAGACAAGTTCGTCCGAAGCAGTTTTTATATTCAAAGTTTTGTGGGCATCTGTATTTTGTTACAGGCCATCGCTTACCATCAGGCAAAAGTCTTGCTCCTCTTATTTAATAATATAAAAAACAAGACAACATTAGGCGATCTTACTTTTATCAGTTTTATCAACAATTATTTTGCTTGCTACTGTCTGATTCAATTACTTAGAAAACTACCACTTGTATTTTGCAAATTATTTATGCTGAAAATTAGCGCTTTTACCACCCACACGTATGTTAGCCAAATACAACAAACAACAAACTGAAATTATTTATGAGGCTCTTAGACACCTTTTATTGCAGAAAAATATTCTGAACCATCGACTCTTTATCCAATACTGCTAGTTTGATCACGGACCTAGACTGATCTTAATCTAATGTGAAAGCTGTATAGAATTCCTATTGAACTTATACATTATTAATCAACTTAGATGAGAAAAACCTCAGTAGTATGGTCTACTAACTGTCTTAATGAAATGACAAATTTCCGAACAAAATATGTTGTTAAATGCCTCCTTTCTGTAAGGATTTTAGATTACTTTATTAATCTTAGATATTAGTTTAGTGATATAGGTTACCAATAGCAAAATCTATCTATCATTTCGCGTAAGGTCAATTTACGAGAACAAAACATCCTCGATCTCATCATCCATTACCAATAGTCGAGGTAGTATAGGTTTTTTTTATAATATGCAAAGAGTTTTTTTTTATATATTACTAGCTGTGCCCCGCGGCTTCGCCTGCGTTAAAAATCACTTTTTTTTCATAAGAACCATCTTCTGATGATAAAAAACACAACAAAAAAGAATAAGCGAAATCGGTCCAGCCGTTCACGCGTGATGCCGTGACCAAGGGCAATTGGGATTCATTTTTATATATAAGAGATAGGCTAGCGTTTGACCACTATCTCACCTGATGATAAGTCATCATGCGATCGAAGGCCTAGAATGGGAGCTGCCGGAACACATTAGAAGTTTGGCGACAGATTTTCTAACTTGAAGGTGGTAGCTGGCCAGGCGGACACAAGATAATGTCCTACTACCATGCGTTTTTCCTTCACCGGAGGGCCCCTGTGAAAAGCGCACTTAAATTTTTAAATAAAAAAATCCATTGGTGCACGGCAGGGATTGAACTCGGTACCTCTGGCATCAAAGCCGACCAACCTGATGGAAAGTGGTCACCGCCGTCTACCGAGTAACCACTCACAAGGTCTAGTTTTGCAAATGTCAGTACATAACTAATATGTACTCTAGATAGTGTGGTGAAACGCTAGCCTTTACAAAACTTACAAAAAAAACATTTATTTTTATTTATTTGTGTTTACAATTTATTCATTATCAACACCTGCCTGATGTTCGTCTTATTTATTATATAAGATAACATTAGATCCTTTGCCTTGAAGACCCCTAGTGATTCCTGCTTGTCTGAAATTGGCACATGGCAGTGAAACGAGGTAATAGACAACTAATATTTGTTTAATCGTAACTAAACCAACCCGTCCACCGTCACTATAAGCTTTAAAATAAAAATGTTGCGGGTAATAAAACCAATAAGCAGTCATGACAGTCCATCAAACCTTAATTTACTAGTAAATCAATGCTAAAAAATCTTATTGTATCGTGTTTGAAATTGTTACACGAGTTTGGCAGCTGTTTAAATACCATTAGCCACATTAAACTATTGTCAAACGATTACGTAAACGTCACATTTTCTTACCACATTTCCGAATAGATTTTAACCGCTCTACTAACTGAAAGATGCTGAAAAACATCGCGGTCAGGGTCAAGATCTCAACCCATCTCAATCCGTTATATAACACTTGACATTTAGCATATGTTCCCATCATATATTTGTACTAAATTCTGGCGTACAGAAATAATATCTTTTCGTGTTGGTGTTCTGCCAAAGTTTTTTATAATAGTTTAGGTCAAACACCCGTTCCTTCAGACAGATAGTCTGTGTAGAAAATAGCCTAAATGGCTGGTCATGGAATTTTGATATTTTTGAGTGGTTTATGAATCTTTGCGTCACCAATTGTGGGTAGTTGTGAACTATTACGACTATCTTCGGTGACTCTAGCTATCAACCAAACCATAGATAAGAATATTATGTACTATATCTCCACTTTACGCATGTTTTGATTCGATGGTAGGCGTTTCACGATGTGAATATAATTTTACATTAATTAATGGGTCTTTTAAAAAGGTTATCCAAAAATTACATTAAAAGTTGGCAACGCATTGTCAGCCCCCATGGTGTTGCAGATGTTCATAGGCGGTGGTGATCGTTTACTATAAGGTTGTTTATCTGTTGTGTATGTTGTTGTGTATCTGTGCATATCTGTTGATATATCAGTTCATCGGTGTCGAAAGGAAAGAATTTGCGGGCTTGGCATTGCTTCGGTAAATTGAAAGTATTGTGATCTATTTATTTGTTAAGCAGCGTTGACCGAAGTAGCACGCTTGGCTAGAAGATACCTTTCCACTTGCGATTTGAAAATCCCCGGGTCTACTACCAAAATGAATTTATATTCTTAACTATCAGTACTACATACTCTAGTATGTGGTTATCGGGAAACTCAGACACCGGCAATTCCGTCACGATCCACCTCTAAGTTTCCGATCTTCAGACGTCTTCACAGAATACTTCTATTGACCTACGCGGCTCGGATATCTTGCCGGTAAAGCTTCCCTATATTGTCTGATTCGGACAATAGGTACCTATTGTCGATATATCGAGATAATAAGTGGTCATACGTAAATAAACTATAAAAATATGAATAAACATACAAAAACTTGCAATTATTACTATATTATTAAAATAAGAAAAACAAATATCATATAAGATAATGATTACATATTTAACTGTATTTAAAAACCAAGACAGTGACCATATCGGACTAAACAGCTTTGTTCTAACTAAAGTAACATATATAGCACAGAACATATAATAATAGGACGTAAAATAGTCTCTTTACACATTTGAATACGTATCTTCTCTACGTCCAAGCTATATCTTCAAGCGATCAATCTCCCTCGACTTACGCACAAATAGCAACATTTCTACTTCAAAGCCGAGAGCATTTATCAATCACAGCCCACTCTATGAAAGATCTTATTTATTACACGCGGAACCCAAAATACAGGTGTTTATTATGCCATAAACGGAGTGTTGCCAACTGATTTAAATGTTTCGTCGCCCACCGTTTTTTATTGCGTTCGGTTGATCTCTAAAGCTTTGGGGATATAAAATAAAGCTCGTGGATGTGCCCGGAGCGACCACATCGCCCTCGCACGGGTCATACATTTGTGTAATTGTTTTAATGTTATCTGAATTTACAAAGTGAACGCTACAGCCATGTTTAAGTTATGTTTGTATTTTTGTTTTCCATGCCAAAGTTGTCTAGAAGAAATTTCTAAGATCTTTTATTGTTGTTCAATTTAGTAATCAAAGTTATCTAGAAAATAAACTGAGATCTTTTATTGCTGTTCAATTTAGTAATGGTAATCAATAAAGAGTTTTTGTATTGTATTGTCTTTAAACTATCGCAATCAGAGTGACTATAATCATAAGGTCTTCAACAATCTTAATTCAATGTTTCAAAGCCGCAGTCAATTAGATGCTTCTGTACGGTCGTAGAGCAGCTTGATTTTCTCAGAGGAGTAGTAAGAATAATATAAGAATTAGACCTTGTAGTAAGTCTATTTACTTGACTTTGACATTAACATTGATTTAACAGATAATTTTTAAAATTAATACTTTTTAAATTACATTTGAACACATACTATAATACCTTCAAAACGGTCGAGTCGCGGTCCCCGCTGCTATTTCAAAATAAGGAAGTAAGTATATGTAGTGCATAAAACAAAATATGAGCGTAAAACAGCTTTAAATAAACTGACGTCGCAAAGGCGGAACCTAGAGACCGTACATCAATTGGATACTCACGCACATCCCTTTTATAGTAACTTGAGACATGCGCAAGAGTTCCTCTCATTGCTTTTTCATCTCAACATCAATCTGTTTCGTTATGCGTGGTTTCCGCATCAGCTTTTATGTAGGTATTTCATTTTGAAAAGTAACGGTTATACATTTTTCTTTGATCTCGTATTTGCTTTGTGAATTTTACGATGAAAATATCATGAATATTGATTATTTTAATGCTTTGATGAGAACTTTCACTTACCCACTAACAAATAAAATGTAGCTTAGCCATAAAATGTGTGCTTTTCCGCATACCTTGTCATAGGGATCAAATAATCCCGCGGCCGTAAGTTTAATGTGGACGTAAAAATATAGCATAAAAAATTAAATTATGTTCGTTGGCAAGCTTGGCACTTGAGAACAGCTGAAACGATTCAGATATTTTTTCTTACACGCGTTATGACATGATAGGACTGGCTAATTGGTTTAGTAATTGCACCGGCCGCGAAATCGATGGACGTGGGTTCGATACTCACGCGCTATTGCTTATATAAATATTTTTTGTATGTTATCCTCAGATAATTGTTTCGAGTCAATTGTAATAGTTGTCCGTAATTATGTATGTTTGTAAAGAAGTCCTCTACGACACAGGGAGATAGGTCCCTGATGCGGGAAGTTGTCTTTAAAAAAGTAGTAGTAAGTTGTAAGGTAGTCTAAATAAGGTTTTAAAGGTAAAAAAAAACTGGATAAGATGGTCGGCAAACTGGAATATTTCGTTCAAACCAAATAGTAACAGTGCTATTTTTCTATGGAATTTTGGACAGGACAACGCGTCAGTTCCTCTTAAACGTATATAATATTTCTATTACATTTATTCAAAAAATAGTCAGTTTCGCTCACGTTCCAACAAAAACGAAATGTTTTGCTTTTTTATTTTCCGTGGTTCCACTGTGCTAGGTAAGTAGGTACCTTACACTTCATATTCCCTGGGTAGTGTATAATGATGACCACTAGTAGGCTTCAGCTGTAGTTCACTCGAAGACATGTCGCTGCTATATTTGTTGAAGTCGGGCATGAAGTGTGTATTATGTTGACAGCTTTGAAGTGTAGTGATAGTTGCATAAAAGGCAGTCTGTATAACAAAGTTTTGTCCCACAAATCTACATATGCATATGGAATATAAAAACGAAGACGAAGCTCTTAAACAGCATTTGATTTATTTTATTTTGTTCTTTCTTTAATAAAGCAAACATCTTTCAACTCTTTGTCTAACATCCCTAGTCTTTGTTAGTCATTATAATAAACATCGAAGTTCTATCAATAAATTTTCCGCCTATCAAAACAATTTTATTACCAATTATCGCTTTTCAACACTAAAACAGTGATGGGAAAAAGTCGATAAATATAGATCTTGGTTGCTATCCCTTATTTCGGCCCTCGTAAAAATTTTAATAACCCAAACCAGGACATTCACGGCGCGACTTGCGACTTGCGTTGCGACATGCGACTTTGACGATCGAAAAGTTGTTGTTTAAAGCAAACGTTTTACGAGCTGTCACGATGATATTTCAAATTAAAATTATATGTGCATATATAAAAAACCTTGGTGACAAACACTTTTATTGCGGTTTCAAACGTTTACTGAAATTTTTTATTCTGTTTTGAATTGTTTTGAATTCTTGGAGCAATTCTATTAAATATTATGTTCACTGACTCGACATTAATTTGTATACGTAAAACGTTTACTTTTTTGTTTAAAATTATAACTAAAAATTTATAAAAATGTTAGTAGTGAACATTTCTACAGTTCTGACACAGAACTTTGATTCAACTAGCTGCGCTACGCGGCTTGGCTCGTGTTAAAAGTATCCTATGTCCTATTCTATTATATTAGCTATTCCTGTACAACATTTCAGGCAAATCGGTCTAGCCAAAATGTATGCATGCATTTTAACTGTTTGATGTCCTATTGTAACCTAAAGCAATATAATAAGACCTGTAACAAGTATGGAAATATGTTGGATTTGGTTTTGAGCAGTCTGAGCGACGAGTGGATCATGATGAGTGACGATGTGGAGCCCATAGTTCCCGCGTACGCTCACCACCCGCCACTAGCGTTCGCTCTGCGGCTGCACAGTGCGCGCTCGCGGGGCCGGCCACGGCATAGCGCGCAGCCTCGATCGGTTCCCTCCGCTACCGAATGCGTAAACCCACAACGCGAATGGAACTTCCGGAAAGCTGATTTTCTTTCTTTATACATGATATAAATTCGATCACATGGGACGATTTATTCTTATTATCTGATGTTGATAATGCTGTAACTTTATTCTATGATAAAATATATGAGTGTTTTGACAGAACGGTTCCACTTAAAAATAAAAACAATATCAATCCGCTTTATAATTATCCAATCTGGTTTACACCCGAAATTATCAGAACGTTAAAAATAAATACGTCAATTTAAAAAAATTTAAACATAATAAATTAGAATTTAATAAGGAAATGTTTAAATATTATATTATAGGCACTTCGCTAAAGGTCTCATCGATGTAGCCTATAATAATTATATTAAGCGAACTGAATTAGATATAAAAAAAGATCCCAAGAGTTTTTGGAAATTTGTAAGAGAACAAAGAACAAGCAGACAAAACCAGACTGAATATGAATACGACGGTATAAGTGTGAGCGGCCTAGCGGCGGCAAATGCCTTTGCATCGTATTTCGGTTCTGTTTTTCTTCCCCACGACCCCGTATTATCAGCATCCGATGCTGAGCGTGCAACTGCTACTTCGATGTGTTCGACACGAGTGGCTATAGATTCCATCGATGCCTCCGATATAAACATAGCGATACGACGTCTGAAACCCCACTCATCGATAGGTCCAGACGGTGTCCCACCATACGTATTAAAAGACTGCGTCTCAAGTATTAGTCATGCTCTTCATTTCATTTATAATCTGGCGTTAGAAACAGCAACTTATCCTAAATTATGGAAAGTTTCCAGAGTTACTCCTATACCGAAGGGTAGCTCCAGATCAAAGGTGGAAAACTATAGGCCCATTGCTGTTCTGTCCACATTAGCTAAAGTTTTCGAGTCTATTCTCAATAGGTATATAACATGTCAGATCCGGTCTCATCTAATAGAATGTCAACATGGTTTCAGATCTGGTAAATCTACGATCACAAACCATATCAACTTTGTGGATTACGCGGTCTCAGAGATGGATCAGAGCAGGCAAGTTGACGCGGCCTATTTTGACTTTAAAAAAGCCTTTGACCGCGTCCACAACGACGTTCTATTAGAGAAGTTGGCGACGATAGGTTTCAATCCTAAGCTACTGCAGCTATTTGCCAGCTATTGTGCACGACGGGTCCAGTATGTTTATCTTGCCGGGTTCCAGTCCGTCCTCTACTTGACCGATTCTGGTGTGAGCCAGGGTAGCATATTGGGTCCGACCCAGTTTCTTATAATGAATAACGATTTGCCATCGGTTATTAGAACAGCACAATGTCTCATGTTCGCAGATGATCTGAAGCTATTCTTAGGTATAGATAGCGTTAGCGACTGTGAAGCGTTGCAGAGGGACATCGACAGTGTGGTTGAATGGGGCAGATGCAATAATCTGGAATTCAATACCTCGAAGTGTAAAACGATTTCGTTTACACGATTACGAAAAACCCTCGAGTACCATTATAACATTGCCGGTGTTCCCTTGGAACGCGTCATATAAATCCGCGACTTAGAAGTCACATTGGATAGAGAGCTAACTTTTAATTCTCACATCACAGATATATGTGCCAAAGCCTTCAAATCTTTGGGATTTGTCATGCGACAAACAGCTCGATTCTCTGATAGAAACACCATAATTTCAATTTCTTTATTTCGCCTTCGTAAGAAGTAAATTAGAATATAATTCTATTATATGGGACCCTCACGAGCAAAAGTATACATTAATTATCGAGCGAGTTCAGCGAAAATTTGCCCGATATCTATATAAAAAATTATATGGATACTATCCGTATTTGTATCCGTCCTTGTTTGTCGCTGGGATGGTGGGAATCAATACTCTGGAGTTGAGACGCAAGTGCGCGTTATGAACGCATTACTACCTGCTTCTCAACAACAGGATTGATAACCCCACCGCTCTGGGCCGCGTCGACCTGTACGCGCCCGACCAGTACCTGCGTCTGCGGTCGCGCCGCCTGCTCTCGGCTCCGTCAGTACGAACGAGGACCGCTCAGTATGCGCCCACATGGCAGGCTCTAAATTTGCTCAACGCTTTGATTGCTGATGTACCCGATACCGACTTATTCCATACAACATTTTGTATGTTTATAAATATATGTATGAAATATTTTACTTAAGTTAAGTTTGTATAGCTATATGAATTCTGGCATACTGCACGCTTTGGTTTTAACTGTAAGTGTAGCATGCATTTTAAATAAATAAATAAATTGCGGTTTCAAACGTTTAACGATTTTTTTATTCTGTTTTGAATTGTTTTGAATTGTTTTGAATTCTTGGAGCAATTCTATTAATTATTATGTTCACTGACTCGACATTAATTTGTATACGTAAAACGTTTATTTTTTTGTTTAAAATTATAACTAAAAATCTATAAAAATGTTAGTAGTGAACATTTCTACAGTTCTGACACAGAACTTTGATTCAACTAGCTGCGCTACGCGGCTTGGCTCGTGTTAAAAGTATCCTTTGTCCTATTCTATTATATTAGCTATTCCTGTACAAAATTTCAGGCCAATCGGTCTATCCGTTTGATCATACAGAAGTATCAAACAAATAAATATATTTATAACATTGGTGTTCGGTCCTAGCTAGGTCGAGACAGTCAACAAAACATAGTATAGTGGTTATAATAGTGGGTACTTTTTAATCACAATATTTGTGTTGAGTTACTTCTGTTATTAAGAAACCATTCTGATGAAAAAGTTGCTTAAGTCGGACCGTGAATAATTGCCTTATTCCACGATCACCCAGGCGAATCCCGGCAAAATTTCAAATCAGTTCTGTGAGCACTAAAAATTTAATTGCTCTTCTTGATTGCCGTCCCTTCCCCATCCTTGATAAACATGCTGTTGGCACTAAACGTTATCAGGGACCTTTCTGGCGGCACTTTTAATGTATAGATATTGTTTTAATAGCGAATTAATTGCGTTTTTATGTCTTTTAATGGAGGGTTTATGCATGTGAACGTGTAGGATTTTTGGTGGGCTGTTTGTTGACTTCGCTGAATCGAGTCGTTTTGCGCATTAGCGTTGGGGTCGACAGTAACTATTATTAATCTTCTTAGTTATTGTTTGATTATCGTTTTATATAGACTGGAGAAAGTGGGCGGTAGAATAACTTTATCAATTATTCAGCCGTGGAATAGAAGATGTTTCTTAATTTTAGGGTGGCAAAGTGTACAATTAAATTGTAGGGCGTAAGATACTCAACATGGGAACAACAACGGGAAGACGTCTCCGCTTTGCATTATCCGAGGGTCTCACTTGCCCAGGCAAGTTGCTTTCTAACTACATATATATTATGATCAAAAAATCTACCGAAATCTTTACGTAAGATTTTACATAAGATTGCTGATAAAACGCGTTGAACTGCAAATTGGTATAAAGAGGAGCGACGAGGAAAGGAAAAGCCCACAGGAAAAGCCGAAGATCGGGCGTAAAATGTAAATCGTTATAATTTTAGTTTTTTAATAAACTTATCGTCAATTAGAGGCCTAGATAAATATTCTTAAAGTCCAAATAATCGCATAGTATAGAAGAAACAGTGTTCAACTTTTAAATTATTCTAGTTTTAAGTTTGTATGGACAAGCCGTTCAATGCCGACCTCTTATGTACTTGCAAATCCCAAGAGAAAAAAACATACTTTTATATTCATTACAGAACATAAAAATTACATTAAACCAAAAGGCTACCCAAAATTAAAATCTAAATATTCAATTACAGAACATCGCACAAAGTGCTCTCGTTAAAAAATAGGGTTCGCATGTCAATTTCAAAAATAAAAAAAGGAATCCGGAGCTTATCGATAAGTTTGGGATATAAACCATTCGCGTGTTTGGAAAACAAATTTCGATATAAATTTAAGTTAGCGTAAGCATGATATGGATTTGATTGCAACTTAGTAAGCGGTTATTGACCTTTCTTAAAAAACTTTAGGTATTCATACTCTGTACTGAGCCTATTTATTATTCTGCCACGTGTCACTAAAGAACTAAAACGTAAGAAACATGATGACATGATTGCTCGAAATCTATGCTTAAAGAATAAACTACCTACCTAAGTACCTTGGTTATAGAATACATTTATGTGTTCAATTTTTCGTGATTCCTTCACATTTCATCATACATAATTATCGATTTATTAAATAGTCTTGATGAAATATTCAATTATCTCTCAGTCTCGATTGAATGTTTACAGTATGAAGATCGCAACCTTTATCTTTCTACCTTGATCTATATATTAATGAAAATATAACCCTGACTCAATAATAGAAGCTATGCTACACAGTATTTACTAAAGCAGTATACATTATTTTGTAAACGCGTGTCCACTCTATGATGCCATTCCATTCACAAAAATGTTAGTTAACCAGCAGTCCCCGAATCCGTTCGTAAAGGCACCGCAAGACATGTCTGGTGTGCACAGCCTTAGGATACCTTATTAGGGTAAGGATGCACGATATAAGCGAAGCGATTGTAACACACTTGAAGGTACTTCAAGAAACCTTGTAATGTTAGTAAGTATTACATTGATATTCCGCCTAAATTGCTACCAAATAGAAGGTAACATACCACTTTCAAGGAGAAAATTTGCCGCCATAACTTTACACTGTTCCGACAGCCCTTGAGAGTCAGACCATTCTAGGCATATCGTGTTCACCATCTTTGACCACATCATCGCTTACCTTCAGGCGAGACAGTGTTCAAATGATATTTTTCAGACAAAAAAACTATTTTGGGAATCATTTGAGAAAATTAATCTTTTATGTTTTCTTAGACCAAAAAGGCTGTCAATGCAGTACCTACACTGCCTCGACTAATCGATTTAATCGCAGTCCCTTATCAACAAATCCACTACTTTATTACACAAATGCACATTTGACGAATTTATGCGACACGTTTTGCGAACCGTCGAAGATAAATTTAAAACATTATATTTATTTGAGTTTCAACATTTTGCGCCTCGGGCAAGTGTGTTGTTTCCACTTATTAACCGACTTCACAAAAAAGGAGGAGGTTCTCAATTCGTTGTGTGGCACTGGCACCGACTTCAAATAGATAAGTGGGTAGCGCTTATAATAATTATATTAAGTAATTTATTTTTCGCTTTTGAGTGCCTGTTTGTGGTAATGAAGTCGGTTTTATTTTTTTTGAAAAAGATTTTATTTTGGAACAACATGACTTAGGCAATTTAAAAATATATTCAAAATATTGTGAAGATGCCATTGTAGGGAACGGTCGATGTGCAACAATAAAAGAGGAAAATATGAAAGCGTTCCCCTAATTACGATCAACTAAATTTATAATCTAAATATAGGCCAGAAGATGAAAAAACTGGTTTTCCTGGTGGTAAGCGATGATGTAGTCAAAGATGGTGAGCGCGCTAGGCCTTGAATATTCTGACTCTCAAGAGTTGTGTGCTGCCGGAACACTATAAGGTAGAAGCGGTAAAAACGGATCTCGGTTAAGATTGGATCATCTGAATCTGAATCAGTATAGTGAACCGGTTCAGTGAAACGTTTCATTTGGAACATCGGATCACTAAGTCTGTCCACGATCGGTTGGTGGCGGTGGCATCGCGAATCTAAATTATGTAGTAATTGTATTCTCTTTGAACCTAATTTCCTAATAATATTACGATAACTGTAGTGTGCGGAATTGATTTTGTTTTATTTTTCGATTCATATTAGCTGAAGTAAAATTATTGATACTAATTATATAATCTATTTCCCCTCATACTTTTTCAGGCTTAGGACTGACAGTTAAATATTATGGTTAAAATTAAAAAATATGAAAAATATCGGACCAAATCCGAAATATTCCGTAGTGATCCGAAAACGCTGCACTGATATGCTATTACATTTAGTTCGTTCAAATCAATCGCACGGTGAGATCGAGTTCCGAATGATCCGTTTTTTGCCAGCAAAGTGAACCGGCTCATCGGCTCAGTTAGATTAACCGGCTCAGTGAGACGTTTCAGTAAAGAGCTACACACGTCTACTATAAGGTAGCGGCAGATCTCATTGATGTTGGTAAGCTACTTTTTGCTAGCATGTCATGAGGAATATCGATATAATGCTCCTACCACCTATATTATATAGACACGTTTTATGTAAGTATCATGCTATTTAATCAGATAAAAAACTTTTCTATACTGTCAGATTTCTTTCTAGATAAAAATATTGACGCAAAATAGATTTGAAACGCAAAATAGACTATAGGCTTAGACTTAATCATAGATTAGGGCGAAAAGATTGATGATTTTTATATAAGATTGTGTGATAGACAGAATTGTAACGTGTGTTTGATAAAACAAAGAAGTTAGACTTTGCTGTCCTAAAATAAATACATATCATTACGAAAAGGAATTATGCAATGTTCTTCTATTTTAAATTCAAATTCTATTCAAAGCAAATATTATTGACTGACGGTTATATTCATGAAGATTATGATGAACGCACTGTTACGAAGTATTATTATATATTTCTCTGGCACTGAAATAAAATGAAATTGTTATATCGCATGATATTACTGACAAGATGATTACTACAGTAAAATGAATTAAAGTACTTTTTATCTTAATTTAGTTCTAAGTATGTGTACTATTTGTAAATAATGTTTTATATGGAAATAAATTAGTCTCGTTTTATAAAACGATGTTCGGTTCATTTTGCCACAATCTGGCATGCATCATTTAAGAGTCAAATACACAATCTTCATTATATCAGCCTCTTAAAAGGAATTCAAAATCCATACTAATATTATAAAAATGTTCGTAACTCTGTCACTTTGTCTGTCTGTTACCTAATCACGCATAAACGGGCGATCCGATCTAACAAGGCAAGGAGATACGTTGTAGCATGAGGAAGAACGTAGGCTACTAAATGCTTGATGTACCTGAACGAAGTCTATCAGCTAGTGATAATATAATTTACAATAGCGTAGCATAAAAAAAATACTGTGAGACTTCATAGTGTTATTTTTGTTATATTTATACGGGGAAAGTACATATAGGTAACTAGTATTCGTAAGTTTGAAAAACGATTACGAATAACTATAATTATAAGTGGTCATTATTACAGTAGTCGTCGCGATTTCACTGCTGCGTATACTGCTCGAGGAAGAGTATGATGGGGCATGCTTGAAACATAAATAAAGATAGTCGGGAAAAAAATGTTGTATAATAGTCGGAAGATAGTTAAATTGTGATACAATAAAACTAATAGTTAAATACAATATACAATGTAGAGTCGACTCGTCTAGCTACGTTTTCTTTATTATCAAGGGTTAATAATATATATCTAAGCCATTTACATATTATTATGAAAATCAACAGCAATATTAAAAATGCTTACAGGGACAGCTTGAATATTTCTTGAATATTGGTTTGTTTGTTACCGCTCATACTGCTGAACCGATTTGGCTGAAATCTTGCACAGAGTTAAGCAACATGGTAGAATATGACATAGCCTTTTAACGCAGGAGAAGCCGCGAGACGCATCTACATTTTAATATGTTACTTAATGTAGAGTAAAAAAGCGCTGTGTAATGGAGATCAAAATAAAGTCCTAAAATACTATTCTATTAAAGTAACCATTTGGATCCATTAAAATATAACGTCTCTTTTACCAATTGTCATACTACCCACGAATAAAAAATTAAATAGGGTAGCTTCCGGGTGGGCTGTACTTAACATGACTGAATACCATCTTTATGGGACCCATAACAATATCATTCACCCCAAATACTTAAACTACTCTAATAAATATAAATATTTTCATTTATTGTGATTTAATGGGGTATAACCACTGCTGGATTAATATGGATAAGATGGAAACATTAATTTAAGGATTGTTTGTACAACATATCTGTCACTCTAAAATCAATCATCATCAAATTAACCAACAGGTGAGATAGTGGTCAAACGCTAGCCTATATGACATTAAAAAAATCTATTTGTTTTATCGAATTGACACGGCTTGATAAAAATATCAACGGTAGAGACCTTTCACGCTGCCCTTCCTATTTATAATTGGTATTTGAATATCTTAAATGAAATGTAACTAAGTACAAACAATACATACTTAGGGCCATTTTCACCGGTTCATGATAGAGTCACAGATAGCTATCTGACAGATGACGCCATATATAATGTGTTATAAATCTGTCAGATAAGTTCCTAATAGGGTTGGGCTATCAGGTACCGGTGAATTAGGCTCTTAGAAATTAATATTATATACTAAAATGGTTATTGAGACGCTATAATGAAGCTTCATAAAGTTATGCCCAAAGATGTGCTATTTAGGCGTCCATTACACGGTAGGTTATCCGTCATTCAAAACCATCAATCATGACTTTTGGTTGCTGATGCAGCCATCAAAAGTATGTAAATATCGGTCAGTCACCGTCAATCGCCCCATTAGACGATCAGTTATCCACCAGTCACAGACGTGATTACCAGCAAACTGACAACAAAACCTGTCGTGTAATGGACGCCTTACAAATGATGCAGCTACATCATAGTTCAACAAATTAAACAACAATTTTATTGCTCAACACAATACGTCGCCACTGCGCACTGCGCACGTTTCTCCTATATTTCTTCCCCTATTGGCCCATAGTAAATACCGCCGACATTTGAATTCACAACGAATTCCGCGCGAATGCTTCCAATTTACAGCGGCATTAAATTAACCGCTTTCTCTGGGCGTGTCCACACTATTCCAATGTTGCCATTAGTTAGAAATTAAAATCAGTTTAAGGTAGTTTATGGCGGCACGCGGCACCGTTAGGGCGGGTACACACTAACGCTAATCGATATTCGGATCGATGATTCAGAATTGTAGGTATTATTGATTTGTGGTTAACGAAAAAAACGTAATATATGGCATTGAACAGTTAAAAACTATTGCGATTTTAAATTAAGTTAAATTTTAATACGTTTATTTTCTGCCAGTAACCAGTAAATTTTTTCGCACAAGAAGCCATCTTGGTCTCAAAGGTAGTAGGAAAGTATTAAATAAAAAAGTGCACTGTCCAAACTAAAATATAAAAGACAAAATAATCTATGCCTAAACATAATTGAAAATTAATTGTCTAATATAAAATCGCGATTAAACCTCACATTTGATCATTTTGAACTTTGAAACAACAAGTCTGTGAGAACAAATAGATATCGTTGTTACACGTAACTTTATTGTTTATGTCCATCTCGTACACACAATAATAACCCTTATTGTTTGAGTATCATCAATTGTAAGCCTTTGAGATCGAACGTGATAACAAGGGTTGTTATTAGTCAACAACAGATATAATAGACCTTTGGCATAGAAAAGATAATAATACTACGTATAGAACGGATACTCTGTTCCCCCCACCAATTCCGGGCTTCCTCACCCCGCCACCGCTCTGGAGCTGTCGATGAGCTGCGCTGAGCAAGGACGCCACACGCGTACGACTATAGAACAATTACTACTCACGGAGAGAAGAACATCAACTTCATACATTTATGTTGGGACCAGTAGACACTGGAGGTTCAAATTTACGTAGGTTCTTATTACGTAGCTATATAATAAACACTTAATTATATTAGTATACCTACCTACATATTCGTATTTTAGAATTCATTTTCATAAATGAAACAACGATATATATACTCGTGCGTAAATAACGCTTAATTTGTAAAATATTTAAAAAAACTTTCACGTTCAAACATTTTTATAACACAGCAATTGGGAACTTGATGTAGGTACGTAGTATTTATATTCTCTTTACTTGATGTCGCTCTAACGTGCGAGCAAGACACACGACATTGTTTCGTACAGCTCTGGCTGGCCGCCCAACACAGAATAAAAAATAGTTACTGTGGTGCAGTTTGTTCTATGCAAGTCGACTGGACCTGGAGATGATGGTTTACGAAATAGCGACTAATATTTTTAGTGTCAAAAGCTTTTTGGGTAAGTGTACAAAAAAATATTCATACGGTCAGTACGTAGTACGTATGTACGAAGTAACTATTATATAATCTGTGATACGGTGATTACGGGCGACAACCTTGGACATCACGCACACAAATGCACGTATAGAAAAACGACCCGTGTGTAGTGTCTGTGTCAGTGTCACAGTGTCGGTCGTTAAAACGCTAGTTTGTATGGAGATTTAGCGAGTGTCTTTGGCTCACCTTGCTTTGAAACTAGCTGAGCCCTGCGTTTGGCGGCTAAAAGCAATAAGTCAAATTACTAATGAAAAGTTACAGGTTATAAGCTATATGTACCTATGCCAAATTTTATCCAAATCTGTTTACCCTTTTTTTAGTGATTGAGTAACAAGTGCAGACAAGACAAACTTTCACTTTTGCACGGACCTTCGTAATGTAGTAGAGCCGTACATATCGAAATTACCTACATGTTTTTTTTCATTAAGAATTATTTAAAGATTAGTTAAAATAGGTACGTAAAGAAATTTACGTATAAACAATTCATCAATCTTTTTTTGTAAATATGGCTTAAGTTTCATTAAGTTTTTTTTCTGATATATTAACCAATATTAACTTATTTAGCTGCTTTTTTCCAACCGCAATCAGCCACCTTGCGAATATCGTCGCTCCACCTAGCTGCAGGGCATGGTATGCTACGTTTCCCGAGACGCGGTCTCCACTCTATAACACGTTTACCCCATGGGTCATCGGTTTTGCGCCATATCATATATGACCCGTCCATTGCCACTTAAACTTGCTACTCCACTGAGCTATGTCTGTTTCTTTAGTTTTCTGTCTTTAGCTGAACTATTGCACAGGGATAGCCAGTATTATGGTGGATTAGTCCATAGGATACTTTTCAATGCGTACGAAGCCGCGGGCACACCAAGTTTAATATATTTCATACTAAACTAAACAACTAGATTTGTAACGATACATTGTGTGTCACATCCTTTAGCTATCGTATAAGGAGCCGATCGGTAAACCGTTAGAATAACCGTAAGAATAGTAAATTGAAATTAGTATCCTATCGGATTGTTTATAGGGACGAGAACATTCGTTCGGCATTTTTGAAATAAATCTCAATAGATGTGTACTGATGTTTTGATAATTTTAATGAGAACGATAATTTGTAGACTTATTTAATACAACTGTGTTCGTACTTTCTGTTGGGAAGGATTTTAAAGTAATTAGATACGTATTAACTGAGATAGTGCCTTTGCTGTGCACAGAAAAGGACCTCACTGAGGCTTATAACCCTTAAACCTTGTACTATTATCTATTCTGTGGCTTTTTACAACTGCTATTTTTGTACCTAATATATTTTTTGTGCTGGAGAGTCAAGCACTACACCACTTACCAGATGTTAAGTGACACATCGTCACAAATCCATCTTAGTCCGCATGGTCTATGATGAAATTGTGCTTGTGGGTATTTAAGGCTGCAGTGAAACGAGGTGTAGGACATTGACATAGTTTTACTTTTATAATAGCAATCGTTTATTTCATAAAATCATTAAAATAGTTTTTATTTCGAAAACTTTTTTACTTTTTATTTATTACATAAATAATCAAGACCAATATTTTAAATGTATATATTATGAGTATATATAACGCGAGTCAGTTTGTATACCTATATATTTATTTGGGACTATATTTTATAGGCTAGCGTTTGAACTTTGACCACATTTTCGCCTGTCCTGGTGGTAAGCGATGATGTGATCGAAGATGGTGAGCACGCCAGGTCTAAAATACTCTTACTGTCAAGAGCTGCGTGCTGCCGGAACACTTCTTAACGATCAAACGGCTGTATCGGTTTAGCTGAAATATTGCACAGGGATATAGCCAGTAATGAATTAGACCATAGGGTACTTTTTAACGCGGGCGAAGCCGCGGGACACAATAAGTTTAGCTTTAAATCTTACACGAATACGCTCGTCATTTTAAAACATTTAAAAGAGGATGAAGGAAATATTCGGACTGTAATTAAATCACCAGTAACGGTATCGTAGAAAATTGTAATAAAAAATATTAAAATACCGAACCAAACTAACCTAACCTTTCTTTGGAAATCAGCAAAGATACAGCTAACAGAAACAAAATGAGAGATTTAGCTCTAACCTCTAACACAGACACCAGCAATTTACTTAACAACACCTGGTTAAGTTAATAACTATAATTTAAATCATCAACAGTCTGGTTAGTAAAACATCCGGACTGAATGACTTAATGACGAATCATAAAATTATATAGTCCCAAAGCAAACATCCATTTAAGTTGGGTTTGCAAACCACCTAACTACTTCTTTTCTATATTCCATACCTTTAGATCTCTGACTTTAATATATAAAAAACAATCTTTGAGAATAAGTCGTACCGTAACATATTTCAATGACTATATCGACATCGCGTAAGTCATGTTTAAATTCACGTTTTCAAACCATAATAATTTTTTGGTTTATTTAAATTGTGTGTGATGTGGCGATATCAATATAACGTATGTGCATAATCTATCTATAATTAGGTATGAACTTTATTTTTCAGTCGCGTCAAATCAAAATATTATATAGTTACATAAGTCTGCGATATCGTTACTCAAACTGCTCGTAAATGTGGGTTTTATTAATTAAATGTTTTAAAAACACTTACTACTTGGCTACACGTTAAGACGCATAATAATATTACAAGATACATTCACCTACAAAAAAAATCACATATCTCAGTGGGTTTCAAACCTAAAGAGCGAAAGTTCAAATTCGGAATACCGTCAATTTTCTGTTTGAGACCGTTGATAACTTTATCTCGGTGTAATTATATGTTGTCGGATGAAACGACCACCGTGGCGCGTGCCGTTTACCCAGAACGCGTTCGATTTTCGAACTTGTTCTTTTTTTGTAATTGCCAGAATTCAAAATTTGAGCAAAAATAGGTTGTTTTCTGTTCTGATATAGGTGCATTATCTCTCAAACTTTATTTTGATACCTCTTTAATTAGTTTATCTACCTACGGTCCTATTAAAACCTCGGCAATGAACTGCATAGGTTTCTCATTTAAATCGGATACATTTAAATGCCTCATTAACCCCCAACACAAAAAGCGGTGTGTTATAAGTTTGCCGTGTCTTTATAATGTATATGTATCTAGATGAGTCTTTCTGTCTATCTGTCTATCTATCTATCTTAAACGAATAGACCGATTTTGATGCGGTTTTTTGTTTTGTATGTAGTAGCTGATTTCCATTATGTATTATCTATAGGAGCTGTATTTGCAATTATAGGAGGATTTGTTCATTGATATCCATTATTTACTGGGTTATCTTTAAATCCTTTTTTTTACTAAAAATTCAATTTTTTATTATCTTTATTGTGGTAAATTTAACATTTTTTCCACAACATTTCTTAGGATTAGCTGGAATACCTCGACGATATTCAGATTATCCAGATTCATATATTTCTTGAAATATTATTTCTTCCTTAGGATCTTATATTTCTTTATTAGCAGTAATATTAATTTTAATTATTATTTGAGAATCAATAATTACTTAATCGAGAGTATTCTTAGCTTTGTTAAAAAAACAGTTAATTTATTATTTAAAAATAGTTAAAGAATAGATTCGTAACATCGGCCGAGTTAGCAAAGGCTTTTTGCAAAGTTTGCGTTATAATGCGTGCACCAATGGATTTTTCTATCGAAACATTTATGGGCGCTGCTCACTGTGGCCCTCTGGTGAAGGAAAACATCGTTAAGAAACCAACAACCCCCGCATGGTGGTAGGACACTATCTAGTGTCCGTCTGGCCAGCTTACACCCTCAAGTTAGAAAATCTGTCGCCAAACATCTAATTTGTTCTGGCAGCTATCCTTGAGAGCCAGTTCCCATTCTAGGCCTAGCGTGCTTACCAACTTCGACCGCATCATCACTTACCAACAGGTGAGATAGTGGTCAAACGCTAGCCTATAAGATATTTAAAAAAAATACAATCTTTCACTTTTGTTACTAAGTTCCCAAAATGGCAACCCCAATATCAGACGTATGTTTAACTACCATAATTATGCGGGTAATTTCACAGAATTCATGCTTAGGTTTTAATTCCTAAAAGTCAGTGAACTTTCGGGTAGGGACCGAATAAACTGAATATTTTAGGCCTTAATCCAGACCCAGACTCATGAATTTAAATTACTAAGCCTAGACAAACAGGCCTTGAAGCTTTTACGTTTATTTTTGCTGAAAATATACGGTTCTTTCCTTTCATTACCTTTTTAACATAATGGAATGTAAATTAATGAACATTTCAGTTATTTCAGCTTTATCTTTATCACCTAAGCGGTGTTTGCAAAGCCTTTTGCCGAGGCTTTTATAGTGAATATGGACGTAGGTTTAACTGCTATGTTTTAGGTTTTAATGTTGTTGAACTTTCAGTTTCAGTAGAAATGTTATACAGGTACTACAGTAGGCTTAACTAGAAAATACCAAATACCTATTCACTCGCGTCTTAAACACCTCTGATGAAAGTGATTAGGAAACACTGGCTTGGGCTAGGAATTTCATTCCTTGGCAGTTCGTATGATGAAGCTGAAGGTAGAAAGAAGCAAATTATAATTCAAATGTAAAATATTGTCCCCAATAGAAACTTCGTACAATAAACATTAATTAAGGAATGCTAAAATTTCCTAAAATTTCCATTTTAATACAGTTATTTGTCGAAATAAATAATATGATAATATCATACGCACGCAGCCTTTGGGATCCAAAGGAAGTAGATCGGAGAAAGCAAATTAATACTTATAATTAATTGTAAGAGATACTACAATGTTCTAGTTTTGTAATTAATGTTACATAAAATATAATAATGCTGCATAGTCGAGTTTAAGTGATATTTAGTCTCTAATGATACTTATGTTAAACGCATAATGCATGTAGCTTATAAGCTATATTAGTTGTGTTTCGAGGCATCGCCTGCGTTATTAAGTACCAATCCTATGTCATACTGTTCTATGATATTGGCTATGCTATTATGCAAAATTTTATCATAGGTGTTTCATCGAAAAATGTGAACGAAAACAAACTGATGTTATAAATGCGACACTGACAGTCTGACAGTAACTCTCTGTGTATAACCGATTAAGTGACTAAACCGATTTTTTTAAAATTTTGAACATGGATAGCCAATATCATTAAATAAAATATACGATATATTGTGTGGCTGAAGTGGCAATGGACTTGCCACAATAGCCGAAGAATCGACGACAGCTGGGGTACACGAGTTCTTGAGTGGAGACCGCGTATTGGCAAACGTAAGTAAGACGTCCTCAAACTATGTGGAGCGATGATCTTCGTAAAGTAGCTGCCAAGAGCTGGATGAAAGTAACCGAGGATCGTTCTCAGTTGCGTTCAATTGGAGAGGCCTATGTCCAGCAGTATAGACTGATAATGATGATGATATAAGGTGGGCTAAGTTGCAGAGCATAGCTCTGTACATTATAAATTAACTTTTACCTATATCAAATACAAAATCATAACCATTACGTTTTCGTGCTGTCATGTACCAAAAAGCTCTCGAATAAACTTGTCAATGTATTTGCAGTAATGACAAGACATCGGAAGGAAGATAATAAGTTACGATAAAGCAGTAACTTGGAACTTGGTACCGTAATTGGTGTCAGGGGTCGGCTATAACTTAAACTATGATAAGTTAGAAATGTTAAGTTATTTAGTACTAAGTAGGTATAAGTTTACTTATTCATCGAGTTAGATGAGAATGAGTGGATCGATCTTTGTTACTTTGTTGAAATTTGCTGAGAAGAAAATTTGGCATATACAGACATGTTTTTAACTAGGATTAACACAGGGTACTTTCAATAAGTATTTTAAAGTGGTGCTATTCCTACTATTACATATGTTAAATGCGATAGAAAGTGCGTACGGACGGACGGATGGATGTTTGTTATACTCTTTCACACAAAAACAGATTAACGGATTGCGATTTAATTTGAAACATAGATAGTTTATAATTTTATCTGAATTAGCATATAGAATAAGTTTTTTGACGCGGACGAAGCCGCGGGCTCAGTAGGTATCTCATAAGGCCGCATCTACAAAGATCACTTATCGCTATCTCGAAAGATCTGATTATAATTTTTGCTGTCAAACTTTATTAGCTCAATATTGCATATCGCGTGATGCTGTGAAAGTGTGAAGCGATGCAGTGCTCGCCTCATTGAAACTCGTCTAGTGTTGGGTTACGGGTGTGGGCGCGGTATACGCGGCAGCGGGAGCGTTTAATGAACTTAAGGAGAATAAGTACACTAAAAAAAAGTACAGAAAAAGTACACTAAAAGTAAAAAGGTATTGGATTGAGTTTTCAACCGACTTCCAGAAAGTAGGGAAATTCTAAATTGGTTTGTATATTACGCTATTACTCCGTCAATTGTGAACCGATTCGAATGATTCTTAGGA
Organism: Cabera pusaria; assembly: GCA_954871355.1. Taxonomy (NCBI): domain Eukaryota; kingdom Metazoa; phylum Arthropoda; class Insecta; order Lepidoptera; family Geometridae; genus Cabera; species Cabera pusaria. The sequence goes on from OX940905.1 coordinate 19,358,140, forward strand.
TTTAATTGGTAGGATACCTACATTTCCACGGTGGTTACATTGAATTTCATCGAGATCTGATAATTACCTCCATGGCCATAAACGTCTCAAACTTACTACTGAAACTGACTCGCGCGGTATGGAAGTCGGTTGTTTCAGTTTTTAAACTTTCCTTATTATTGAAGTGAAAAGGCTCGACGGGCACTTTTGGAATGGAGAAAAAGCATTGAACTCGTATGACGATTCTCGTGAAATTTTGTACGTAGGTTTTATAAAATATCGATTTTATTTAAAATATGGATTTATAAAAACTTAAAAAATCATATTTCAGCCATTCAGTTCACGATAAACTATGCAAAAGCATATTTGCATAGTTTATCGTCGCGAAGTCTACTTCTCTAGTTAGTAAATATTGTAAAGATATAGTAGATAATATAGTTGTGAATTATTGGCCAAAATTGTATTGGCGACTTGATAACGATGAAAATAACATAGCAACCTAAAAACCTATCTGAAGAGGTTATCGCACAAATAATTAATCATCGAATCTTCCTTTCATTCATAAGCATTTTGATAACAATATTGTTTCTAATCGAAATCAGAAGATATGTCCTATTATGTATATACTAGGTAATCATTCGATGTTATATACCTATTTTGGTTCACCGTACATACAAGTGTATATTGGCAATGGAAAATTGTATATTGGCAAGAAATGTTTCTTAGTTTCGTCGTTGAAAAAGTTTGGAAAGGCTGAAAGATTAGGTACAAAGCTAATAAAAAGTTATATGATAATTTTTAATTAATGTAAAATTCATAGCATGAGATATAAAGCTTAAAATGAAATGTTGCTATGAAAAACCTCCATGTAAACGTGTTATACCGTCATCTTCATTTAGCGTCAGGTTGAGATAGTGGTCAATCGTTACCTTACCTCTTATAAAAAAATAAAAGTTTTTCACTTTGTTCATTTGTGTCTAAAATGCATGTATAAAGACTGTAATATGTCGACAATCGGGTTGCCGACATGATGTTTGTTTGGTGTCAGCTAATATGGAAGACATGTTGAGATAGTTGACTGTGTGGATTGGACTAAAGTCTAGTTTGTATAATAAAAATAATTGGACTAAAGTCAGTTGTTCCGTTCCAGCGCCTCATCTCAGTGCCGTCTTCTAATTCTAATTCCAGACAAGTAACTACGATTTCATCTTAGACAGCGTCTTCACATATCATCAGGTGAGATAGCAGTCAAGTGCTTCTTAGTAAAACATAAAAAAAGTCGTAAGAATATGACAATGTATTATGTCTATGTTCGGCGAAAGGTGCGAGCCATGGCCGTGGCCATACTACAGTGGTAAAGTAAATAACCATTAAACCGTTTCGCGCCATCCACTTACCCTTTGCCTAATTGAATTTTACTTTACATTAACCTGTACAAATCGGAAACAATAAAACGCACAAGGTTTCGTATTCGAGTGGTTAAGAAGATTAATTGCCTTGGTTGCACTATAATAGTTAGGTAATTTTTCCTTGCCTTAAATTTTCTCTTACTCTATAAAGCTGATTTAGAAGTTAGTGGAAATCCTCGTCCAATGAGACTTTAATTGACTATCTATTACAATTATAATATTTACAAAATTATTGTGCACTATTTATAACAAATAGGCGGGCTTATCGCTTAGAGAAATCTCTTCCTGGTAATCTTCGGACGGAGAAACACTACGTAATACGGCGGTGTATATCGTTTCATTTAATATATACTTAAGTCGTGTATATTTACTTTTGTATAATATAGAAACACACAACAAAACACGCTCCAAAATTCAAAGCATTCATTCTCCAAGTATGTAGCTAGACATGTGGTTAAGCACTGCCCATAATGCCATAAATCCTCAGTTGGGTTAGGGACTACGTACACTATGTAGTACATATTTATTACATTACTCGCTCCGCCTCTTACCGTATCCACAGTCAATGTCAATGTAACCCAACCTTAGTGATGAACCACGGATGCACGCGAACTGTACATTACTGGCTGAACTAGAAATATGCTTAGATGTGCGCATAGAAAATGTACCTAGACGTTAACCACATGTCGACACGCTCGGCTTTTGTTTCCCTTCAACTATTTGCAGACACATGTATTTATGATAACAATGTATGAAGGCCGCCTAAGATATACGGAGGTCCTAAGTGGTGCCTGATGGGTAACAATAATCTATACAGTAGATTATTCCCAGTTCATAAAATCGTGACATGATGTATTTTATAGTAAGAATACCTAAATGTTTTTCATGTGTTTTTTTAGGGTTCCATACCTCAAAAGGAAAAAAGGAACCCTTATAGGATCACTTTGTTGTCTGTCTGTCCGTCTGTAAGTCAACGCGATCAAAAGATAGAACAGTTTATTTCGCATATTTTCGCATATTTTGCGATTTCACAAGAGAATCAAAACCTATAGGGTACTTCCCGATGATCTAGAATCATGAAATGTGGCAAGAAGCAAGGTCTGGAAGCACGTATATAGGAATAAATCTGAAAACCGTAAATAAGTGGTTGAAAAACAAAAAAATGAATATACTATTACATACTTAGTACTTGTGGTTGTTGCAAGACATTTTCAAATTTGTACGGAAGCTTCGGTGTGCGAGTCCAACTCGCACTAGGCCGGTTTTTTTTTGTGATATTAGGTATATTTGGTGAATGGTTAGCGATGATGTCTGATTAAGTGATCGTGTGGCCTGCTAATTTCTGGATTAAATAAATATTTCGGGATACTCCCTCCACTTTCTTTTCATTAGACGCTCAGGACTTTAAACCGAAAAACATCCTCAACAAACGGCTGTACAACTTACAATTAATAAATAATATCCGCACAGATTCACCAAATTTTAATTTCTATGTTTTATTTCAGCACGGCTACACGGATGTTATCAGAAGAATATAAAGCGCTGCGCTAGAAATGGTCATTCCCTAGAAGATCAAGAGTTCCTCGCCCTACGCTTTCAACTATCACTCGACATGACATCTGTCTCGTGCTCGTGACGTAGCTTAAGATGTCACTTGACACCGGTGGTAAACATAACATGACTCTACTGTTGATACTGTTTACTATTTTTAGCAGTTACTGCGTCTCATAGTACTGAGGCTCATAGTAAGTACTATTATCATTTATTTTATCTCCATATGTCTGGAGATACTCATCAGATCTCGATTATTTCACAATGTGGCCCGGTTGTTGGAGGGCCCGGTGGCGTAATCGGGAGAACGGTCGGCTTTGATGCCAGAGGTACCGAGTTGCACCCCGCCGTGCACCAATGGATTTTTCTATAGAAAAATGTATGTGCACTTTTAACAGTGGCCCTGCGGTGAAGGAAAAACATCGTTAAGAAACCAAAAACCCTTGCATGGTGGTAGGACTCTATCTAGTATCCGAGTGGCCAGCTACCACCCTCAAGTTAGAAAATCTGTCGCCAAAACATCTAATGTGTTCCGGCAGCTATCCTTAAGAGCCAGTTCCCATTCTAGGCCTAGCGTGCTTACCATCTTCGACCGCATCATCACTTACCAACAGGTGAGATAGTGGCCAAATGGTAGCCTATAAGAAATAAAAAAAAGACCACCTCAGGAAAAATACCACACAAATATAACATAAAAAAATAAAATATTGCGCGCAATCCATTATGATTTAGACAACATGCATCATCGCACGCCCAATATAAGCAATAAGACCGAATTTACAACATCAATACTTATATTTGTCAACACATTTAAATGCCCGGATACTTTTATCCCACGACGCAAAAAGGGATGTGGACCACTAATTGACAGAGAAATCGGTGAACATACAGTTAAAAAAATAAACATACATATAGAACGAAATACGAACTGAGAACCTCATCTTTTTTGAAGTCTGTGAATAGTCGCCTAAGCCCATCACTTCGCACCTTAACCCTTAATCAGTGTTATGCATTTCTATTTTTAAGCGTACCGACTCTCCATCTCTACATCTCATCTACATAACTATCTTAACATATAGCAAATGCAAAAAGTGTATTATAGTCGTAACTTTTTCTCTATTCTGCACTTCAATTAAAACATCTAGGTACGAGAAAAGAAAGTGTACGTCAGTAAATTTCTTATTCCAATGCAGATAGTCTTTAACCGCATCCGACAAGGAAAGAAAACTTAACAAAACCGCAGGATTACGTATAACAACTACTATCAAGATACGAAGTGATAAAAGGTCGTTCACCTACATAAAATGACTATGAGTAAATCACGCATTTGCGATAGGCTTAGTGACAATGTTTGCCGAATTCTTAATTTCCAAGGACGATTTTCTTTGATGTTTTGTTAGGAATGTTTTCAAGCGTATTTATGGTAAAGCTTGAGATGTGATATGTACACGTTTAGTTATGTAGTACATAACTTGTGTAATTGATAGATTTTATTATATTATATTATATTTATATATTATATTATATTTTATTATACTACGAAGTTTAATTCAATTCAGTGAGTGATAGCAGTTAGTATATAGGCGTTAAAGTACGGACACACCGCGGCTTCGGTGATCTCAGTACATTTCAATTGTTTTCTGATCGCGAAAACAATTGAAATGTACTGAGATCGCGCACGCAGGACGCAGGACGCCGCGGTGTGTGCATACCTTTATTTTTTCATAAAGCGATTACATTTTCAATTTATAAATTCCAAGTACATACATAACATTGATGCATAAGTATTGATGCTTGAAAATGAGATAGTAGTTTTATCTCTCTGTAACCTTTTCACGGTTAATTGCTGACTGGACCGATTTGGCTGATATTTGCTACAGCGATAGTTAGTTAAGCTGGAAGAGGACATAATTACATCGATATGAAAGTACAACGTATTATACCTCCATGCATAATTATGATACTTTTAGACGCGGGCGCGGCTGCACGATGCAACAAGTCTTAAAAGCAAGTTTGTTGGACAAGCAACTTTCAATATTATAAACTAGATGCACCCCGTGGCTTTGCGTTTAATCCTGCCTTTCTTGAATCACTCTTCTATTGCTGAAAACTGCATTAAAATCCGTTGCGTAGTTTAAAAGATCTAAGCGTACAGACAGCCGGAGCGATTTTGTTTTATACTATGTAACGATAATGCAAATGCAATATGATAGGCAAGCAGTCTTCCCTAGGGAATAACTTTAACTATAGAGGCTTACGACGTTTCATAAAAATAAAATTCAGTTATTATATAAAATGTAACCAATACGATATACAATTTTTACCACTTACTACAAAGTGGAATGTCATCATAATAACTCCGGCATTTTCGGAGATATCAACATTTAAAAAATACAGTTAGATATAGATAAAAAAAATGCCGTTCAATGGTATATTCAGTGTAGTTACAAAAAAATGACCCTCACGCATCGCTCTCACCTCATTTCACACAGTCGATGTATGTTTGTACTAGCTGGCACCGCGGCTTCGCTCGCGTTAAAAAGTATCCTATAGTCTAATCCATAGTACTGGCTATCCCTGTGCAAAATTTCAGCTAAATCGGTCCAGCCGTTTGACCACGAATAAATCCCAAACAAACATACAAACTGAATTTCGCATTTATAATATTGTTGTAGGAACTTAATAGTTGTTTACAAAGTTACTGTTCGAAAACAGCAGAATGAAAAATACAACACATAGGTCACTTTATAACGCAGGTGAAACTGCGGGGCACCAATAGTACTCTATAAATTATACTACACTATATAAATGCCACCGTAGACTTCTGATTGTAAATTAATGACATATTTTTATGACCATTTTACTACTGATCATATTAAAATCATAATATTAATAATTATGACGATAACTTATTAAACTGTACATTACATAACTTTCTCATTAATAAATCATAAAACATGAGATAAAACCGTTACTATTGGATAAGCATTAAGAGGTGAAACCCAATGAATTTTAGATTATCACTTTTTGATATAAATTAATGTGTAATAAACATTATTTAGAGGAGATACGTATTTAACGTCGATATAAAAATATAATTCATCCCAGTTCCATTCTTTTTGAAAACCTTTGATTGGTTCCTCGATAAGTGCGCGAAAAAATAGGTCTTTTCTCTTCAAGCCTATTGAGCGGGCGGTAATAGTAGATTTGATTGTATATCGAGGCCGCAAAGAGTACGTTTCTGCAAGGCCGCTATTTTGAATCCTGAGCGTAGCCCCTCGCTACGCTCAGGATTCAATGTTGTCGGCCGAGAGAAAATAATGTTGCGGCCGAGTAATACACTCTGCTTTTTATCCCCCTCTATGAGAAAAGGGAATAGATAAAAGGCTCTACAAAATAGCAATTCAAGAGCATAATATTGTAAAAGACGCTGATTAACATAAACAAACGCAATAAACCAATAAATACATACAGTTACCGATAAAAAGTTCGCAGCTTTTACAATTTTCACCCGGTTAACATTTTACCTTTAACTCATTGACATATTATACATAAGGACATGAAACACCTACAAAAAAGGTACATACCTAAACCTAAACCGTATGCCATCAATTGTCCATTGGTCCTTTGTTAGGATTGTCAATCATGGTCATCAATGGGTCAATGGACAATCAATGGCAGTCAATTAAGTTTCCATTATGACGTCTAGGAACCTTTTTTTGAAGTTATATACATACAGGCAAATGTATCGCGGCATCTGCATGTCTATATGTATTTCTTACTCTAGCGCTTTTTCTAGCGCTTTTTTTTCTACTTGGCCCCCACAAGATATATGTATTGTGCCACTTGCGCGCAGATTTTTTTTTAATTTGTTTCCCCTAATATATGCCGTTGCGGCATTTTTTTTAACTTAATTAGCGCCGCGCGTTCTCTATTTAATAGGACAGTACAGTACTTTCCCGTCTTACGGCGGAAAAGACCTATTTTGCGCGCACTTATCAAGAAACAAACCATCACTTTTCGAATAGATGGGATTAAAAGTAATTTTTTAATTGTTGGTTTAGTAATGTTATTTTGTTGTGCCCTGTCTAAAGAGTTCTGATAATATTATTGTGGGTGATTTGATTTTTCTGTACTCAATAAATGAAGGAGCTCGTGAAAGTGGAAGAGGTAGTATGTCAGGATCGTAGCATGTGGAAAGAAGTAGTCTCTGCCTACCCCAACGGAAAAAATTAAAGGTAAAAAATATTATTACAAACAAGCTTTTATCTGTGACAATGAAAGTTAAAAATAAATCCTAGTAAGTATTTTGCGAGTAGGTACTTACCTATATTCTTAAAATATACATATTTGTATGAGTATTTGTAAATTATTAAAAATGTTTTTTCCCGACTTTTGAAAATTCACGAAAAAAACTATACCATAGAAAAAAATCTGACCTATGACAAGAATTATAGAACAACCGATTTTTTGTCGCGTGATTTTCAAAAAGTTGAACTACCTTTACAAGAAGTTGTTAATTAATTACAAATAACCCTGTAGAAGATGCGTGTTCTACCATAATTAAAAACCCTATAAATACATCTATAAATCAATATAATTAATACAGCCTCACGTATTATCCTAATATATTTGTTTAATCCCTTTAAATAGGGCGGCACGTTCCTAATGGTCTATGAATTATACGTTCATGTCGATAAAATTGATTTAGGGACATCACTTAATAACTGGAATATAAAATAATTTTGCGTTTTTTTATGTAATTGGCTTCTGGAAAAGGCTTGATTGGATTTTATTGTAATTTTTATTTTAATGTACAATTTTTTGATTAGAAAAATGTTTAAATTTCAAGGCTAGGCAAGGCAGGGCATTTTCAATGTAACCGAATGAATGAATTATTCTTCACTTCTCTTGATTTCTTCACATTACATTAAACAATAATTGGACGAAAATATAAATACAGAATATTCTAATGAAATCTTCTTAGGTCCATGGGACCCAAAAACCAAAAAAAGTCAAATCATATCATAAGGCAAGCATTTTTATTTTGAATGTGACATTTTAATAATAACACTCGATGACGATAAAATAATCTAACACAGGTACTGCCGTACCTGCCGTACTATAAAATAACTATAATATTATGAAAAAGGTAATTTGGGATCAGATTTGAGCGGAAATCATTAAAATTAGTTCGGATACTTGTTAAGGTATAAGCGTCACAAAATGGTTTAAAGCTACAATTAAATATAAAGCTTATTTTGTATACGGTAAGATCTTGATTTGTGTGTTTATGAGGTCGATGCATATGGCACCGATATGACGTGTCACCTTGATCGAGTTTTGACGCAGTTTGCTTATGCAATGAGGTCGATGAACTTTGTTTAGGGATGTCCTGAATTTTCGAAAGCATAGATCGAAAGATGCTCAGGGATCGACATCAGTAGCGCCACTTTCTTCTAACCACCTAACAAAGTAATCCCAATGTCACTTATCAATTTACCGAGTTCCAGCGCGAAGTATAGTAGTGTACCATTGAACTAGTTTGATATGATTTGCAGTCACTTGTCTAACATAATAAATATATCGCTCTGCCTACCGTCGCGTATCCAATACCAGACTAGATTATTTGTATCTGTTCTGTGCTAGAAGGTTCGATCTGAGACGGGGTGGGGTCATCTCATTTTGTTAGTAAATTTATTGGCCAAGTGCTGTTTGTCTGCACTCAGCTTGTTGTCCTGATTGATTCGGGCAGCGATGGTTCCATATTTATCGTTAAATTGTAAAAATTAACATCATTGTTTCTAATTACAAACTTAGAATTTACGTTGAAAATAATTATTTTAAGTTATCGTAACCTAAAAAGTTTTTTTTTTTAATATCTTATATCCTAGCGTTTTTGACCACTATCTCACCTGTTGGTAAGTGATGATGCGGTTGAAGATGGTAAGCACGCTAGGCCTAGAATGGGAAACTGGCTCTCAAGGATAGCTGCCGGAACACATTAGATGTTTGGCGACAGATTCTCTAACTTGAGGGTGGTAGCTGGCCAGGCGGACACTAGATAGTGTCCTACCACCATGCATTTTTTTATTACAGCTGGACTGTAGACTTAAGTATTTTTATATTTAAACTTAACAGTACCACTGAGAAAAATGATTTGACATACAGACAAACTACGAAGTGATCCTATAATTGTTTTTTTTTTCTTTTTGAGCAGTTTAGTTCCTAAAAATCTAAGATCACTTTTAATTAAAATAAAACATGTCTCATCATGACAGCAGCCAACCCTAGCCTGTTTGAAGTCGGTGCAAGCGCTAATTCTCAAATATTTACATTTCTGAGTTACTAGCTTTTCGCGTTCGACGGCTCTATTTCGAAGTCACCCGTGTGTGTGTACGGTCTCTTTGATTTTACATTCAGTTTGTTTGCGCTCTTTTATAAAACGTTCAATGAAATGAATGCATTTAAAAGGTCAAGGTAGTACTTTTGACATCATATTCTAGAACTGTGGTTTAAGTTGATTTTTACAAGCGTAGACTGTTTTTAGTTCGTTCTGAAAACGCGCATTCTGAATGTCGCGGGCTGGCGAGGTTTGTTTTGTTTGAGGGGTAGGAGGTTTCATTAGGTAGGGCTTTTAGCATTGTACGTTTTTTTATATTTTATAGTCCAGTGTTTGACCACTACCTCGCCTGTTGGTAAATGATGATGAATATTTTTTTTTATATCTTATAGGCAAGCGTTTGATCTCCATCACACCTGTTGGTAGGTGATGATGCGGTCGAGTATAATAACACGCTAGGACTGCCAAAAAACATTAAAAGTTTGACGGCATATTTTCCAACTTGAGGTTGGTAGCTGACCAAACGGACACTAGACAGTTAATTGTAATTAGACAGTGTCCTACCACCAGGCAGAGGGCCAGTAAGAAATGCACACATACATTTTTCGTAAGAAAAATCCATTGGTACACGGCGGGGATTAAACTAAAAACAAATAGCGTCGGAAATAGAACACAAAAATTTAAAAAAGAAGTAGGTCCTACTTTTAGAAATCCTACTAGAGATATGATGTAGTATTTATAAAGTTTTTTATTTTTGTGAAGCCAGTATTTTTATACAATTCAGTCTACTAATAAACAGTAACAGCTATAATGTCAAAGAGGCCAACATTAAGGGCCAGTGTCACAGGTTCCTCATAGCCTATTAGGAACATATCTGCTGCCTTAGATAAACTGATACTTTTATATAGTTATATCAACTATGTCAGATAACAACTATCTAAAACTTTATCAGGAAACGGTATACGGCCACTGACTATTTTTAACATTACTACTACTAACATTATACTCTAAGCAGTTATTAGTAAGTTTTAGTACGATACACTCGTACTAAAACTTACTAATAACTGCTTAGAGGACCTGAAAAATAGACAAACCTCTGCAACGTTTAATAGTGCTTTACGATATAAAAAAATGAAAATACTTATCAATTAATAAATAAATAAAATAAAATAATTCAATAAGTACCTATTCTCACAAAATGAATTGATTAATTAAGTGCCTTCTCGCTTTGCGAAACCGTTCAATAAAACTAATAAATAACCAATAATTTAAAAGCTCTTTAATAGCACTCTAAATTATGCTGTCCTTTTCTCACTTCTAAATAAAGAAAGAGATCAGAACAATTTTACAAGAGTCAAAGTTGGGGTACATTAAAATAGACCCACTAAAAGCTTAATTTCATATTAACTTTGGACCGTTACGTTGAGTTGTAATTAGTGATATGTAATAAAACCCCGTTGTAATATATGCTGTTATTACAACTTGAACGATTGTAATTGCGTTTGTAATATTGTTTCGTAACGTTATGTAGCAATTGGAATTAAATACAGTTTGGTATCTATGATTGTATTTTAATTCAGCTTACTCCATGAGAGTTTAAATTCAAGGAAAACAGTTAAACGCGAAAACGTCTATCAGATGCTGGTGTAAAGTTTAGTAATGTAATGTTATAAAACATGATATTATAACTTGTTTTATAAAATTCCGTGTCCACATTATTTAAAACATTTGAAGTAACAGTGTTATAACATGTAATGTTATATAGCATAGATAAGAATATGTACTAAAGTATAGTCTGTACGCACCGTAAAGATCGCGTGTTTGAACCATTACTTAAGAAAAATTTCACGGATTCTGAGAATCGTGATTAAGATAGATAACACTTAATTTGTACACCAATGCTAAAAGAAAAAATGAACATAAAAATGTAGTTATTTCTGTATCCACTCATTTTACATCCATATCTGCCATATGTTTCAAAACAATTCCAGAATGATAAAAATTACTCTGTCATTCCGATAAACAACATTAAAAAAGGCGCTTTACTAAGTCCATCTTATGTATTTTATTATTCACCGCAAAATCGGTGCATTATACAGACGTCACTTGTTTTAATAAGGGTTGTATTTGCCAACTATAATGGACGTTAACTCGTTACTACTTAAATCAAGCTTTATTCTAATGAAGCTTATTATATTTTATTATATCTTACTGTCAACTAAAAACATAGGCAATACGTCAGATATAACAGCAAAATCGATAAGGATAACATTTAACGAAACAGATTCAGCTGTTTAAATTACATAAACTTTTAATAAACAATTTGTTATTGACAGACATTTCAACCGATGAAACACGGCATCTCTTGCGATTTAATTTTATATTATGTCTGTTTTTACAGGTTAAGTAAATCGGAATATTGCTTCAGTTAAACCGGCCTCTAAAAATAAGATATAACTCTCCGAAGGGGCGGACTAATGAACAATGATACATCGTGATATATCGAACTAACTTCAAAGATATCGTACGCGATCTTTGTATCTGGTGCCGCCATCTGTATTGGTCGGAAATATTTTTATTTTGAAAGTTCGATACAATGTGTAATAGCTTAATTTTTAAAGATGGTTCAGCCTTTTACAGCTTTTTAAAGCGTGTAGTATATATTTCACGTATTCACATGAGTTAACCATTGATTTATCGATTCATTATGATGTCATGAAGTCGGTTAAAAATGCGGTATGTTTCATTGCTAAAGATGTTCAGTAGGAGAACTAAACTGCTGAAGGTGATATGCTTGAAAATAATTTGGGCGGAATCACTTGATAGCAAAATCATGTCTGGTCGTCGGCTAATAGTGCCATCAGAATATTTATCTGCAGTAGTCTTGCTCATCGATCATACACATACCTAACATACCTACGCCTTTGCCAACGCAACGCCTTCCTATAAGCAAGGAGAGTCATGCTTACGAACAAAATTGTCGATCTGGTACCCACGACTAAACGTACTTTTTTTCATATCATATGGGCTAGCGCTTAGCCACTATATCACCTGTTAGTAAGTGATGATGCGGTTGAGGATGGTAGCACGTTAGGCCTAGAATGGGGTACGTTCCCATTCTTCCAGATTTTTTAAATAATCTTATCAGCAGTCAACAACGTCAAAGCACAGATTATATAATAGTTACTACGTAAGTCAAAGTACGAAAACGCAAACAGAGAATTTAAGCAATATATTATGACACAAATACGAGTAGACTACTGTGATCGATAGCCAGTTTTGGTAAAATGCTCTGTTCTGGCAGAACAGAGCAATCAATGACTGAAAACAAAACGATCAGCTTATAGTGCCAACGACCCTGCAATAGTAGAATACATACAGTTACAAATATGTGCATTTTAGTATCCTGTAACGTGAAGTAACGCTTTCATTCAGTACTAGACAATGTTGAATATATAGACTACTGACTGAACTGTCAGGTAATACTGCAAGTTATAAGAGTTTGCGAGTTTTCTTGCTTATAACTTATATTGACTAAATATGACTTTTTTTTTGTAAACTCACGTTCATTTTAATTATATTGATGAAAAACGGGAATTTAAGGTGACTGCGAGGTCAAAGTCAAAGTCAAAGCATTTATTCAGTATATGGGCAAATTAAAAATTAGCACTTACACACGTCAAATAACATTAAATAGATCATATTCAACAATAAATATAGATATAACAGAAACATAACGCTTTGAGTTTACAAAAAAAAAAAACAAAGGTATTGAGCCATTCAGCTTTCATCTAGACGTCGAACGTCACACTTAAAACACATGTTTAATTCCCCTTATTAATGTAGGGTTGCCAACCGTACCATTACGTGCACCCGCAACCCAGTGCATGTTTCAGTACTTCAGACAATTTTTATCCAAAAAATTGTGAAATAAGGCGTCGGCGAGCGCCCCGCACTCGAATCGACATCCTGAAGAAGCCCTCCGAATGAGGCCGAAGCAATTGTCGATCGCTATCGACTATCGAATATCGACATCGCGTAAGTTACGTTAAATTCCCGTTTTAAATGGTGACCACGCTAGGCCTAGAATGGTCTGACTCTCAAGGGCTGTGTGCTGCCGGAACACCGTAAGGTTATGTCATTATATTTTCTCCTTGATGGTGGAAAGCTACTTTTGGTAGCAAGTTAGGCGGAACATTAATATAATTGCTTCTTTCGATTTGTTCATCTGGCGATCTATTTCTCGCAATCCTTAAATCTTGTGTAAATACCATAGTATCTGCAATAGGCGAGCGTTGTTATTTAATATCAGGTACAACGCGAACTTTTTGTGGCAAAATTCAGAGATTTTTTGTCGCTTTTGCTCTTGATTTGTATTGCCAGAGGAATAGTAGAGTCAGTAAATTAAGCAGCAGCGGGAGCTGACAACACCACCCATTACACGCGGTTTCTGCTATGGATAGTTCGTTTCCACTACCATACGGCTATTTATCAATCGGTTTTCGCCAATCGGTTCGCCGAGTTGATGTCGGTTCGCTAAGTCCAGGATGAGGTTCTTTTAAATATATCTTAAAGGCTCGTATTTCACCACTATCTCACTTGATGTTAAGTGACGATACGATCGACGATGTAACACGCTTACCTAGAAGGTGTATAAGTTCTTTACAGAAGAAACAATATTTTATGCTTTCTTATGGCTGAATATTTGGCTGAATACTCAAAGCTATTACCCATATCAGAAACATACATCACCTACGTGTTAAGCCACAGATATCTGTGGAGCCGATTAGACCATAGATTTCCTAAAATATTTAACATACTTTTTCACTCAACAAATATTTTTTTGCTGCACTTTTCATCACACGAGCCCTCAACCTCCCTTTTTAACCGACTTCCAAAAAGGAGGAGGTTCTATGTTCATTTTTATATATTGGTGTATATATTTTTTTAAATAACATTATCATAAATATATGTTGTTGATATACGATATATCAACAACAATAATGTCGAATGAGAATGGAAACAAACCGTACACCTAAGGACGTCTGCTTCAAAACATAAACTCTCTTCATTAAACGTGAACGATACTCCGAAGACAAGACTTACTTAAAAACTGAACAAATAAACCAGCTGTTGACGCGAAGTACATCTATAGAAATCTGTGACTTTATTAAGATGTTTCCTTTACATAATTTACTATACCTCGACTGACCAGTTGGTCTAATTGTTAGTGAGCCTGTTCACGAAACCGAAGGTCGTGGGTTCGATTTCCACACGAGCGATTCTTTGTGTGATCCTAAATATTAGTAGGATTAATACGATTAGGACCGAACGAGCAAAGAGTGTTCACTAACAGTTTAGATCACAACAAAAATATGATTGTTTATAAAGCGAAAAAATAAAACGGACTTTAAATTACAATGGATTCTCCAAATCGGTTGAGAAATGACGGAGTTCTCGGGTAACAATTATAATTATTAACAAAAACATAAAAATACAGGCTTATTGAATCACATAATATTTATAATTATAAAAATTTAAATACGGTCATATTCACATAATACAATCATAATTTAAGATCGTTTACAAAAAACGAAAAAACACCGACTTCACATGCCGCGATAGTCAAAATAGCCAGTGGTATGTCATCATCATGTCGTCAAGGTATACAAAAAATGCATATCTCGTCAAGGTATGTATAATGTGTTTGAGATGTTTATGTTTATATCTCCGGAGATACGGACAAACGGATAAACGGTGGGACAAAAAAATTCTGAGGTAACAAACATAAAAAAAACCAGTCGAATTGAGATCACTTTTTTGTGAGGTCGGTTAAAAAGAAATTAAAAATTGTAATATTAAACTACTATCCAATAAATTTTCATATAACGTATAATTGCTAACGTGATTGAGATAATGTCTGGGAGAGACCACCAATAGACCACAGTTACCGACTAAACACAATTTGACATAACTTTCCGGGACCACACAGGGCCGGCAACAAAATACTGTACAGTTTTGTATGAGGTTGACACTTATTGCACATTTAGTTCAGCGACACGATGCTCGTGCCGGAAGGTAACAATGTGGAATTGTTACGAGCGTGTCCGAAACTTGGACCGACGTTGCATTCAAACTTGCGAACTTTTAGCCTTTTTTTTAAATAAAAAGGATTTATTAACTTCGGTAATAATAACTACATAATTCCTTGGTGAAAAAAAACCAACACAAACTAAGCTTTATTTTGTTGTGTTTGGCGACAGATTTTTCAACTACCTACCTAACACCAAAATTGACGAAACAGATTTATGATAGAAGAATGCGAACGTATGACTTGTAAAATGCTTGAGGCAACCAATCACAACTGCAATTTAAAGCAGTATATGCGTAAAACCAATTAATGAAATAAATAAAGATACCAGATCGGAGACGTTTTACAGAAAGGCCAAGTCAAAAGTTCCTATAACCGGCGAGCATGTATGAAGGAGCTCATGAAAGTGGAAGAAGCGAAAGATGTATGTCAGGATCGTAGCATGTGGAAAGAAGTAGTCTCTGCCTACCCCAACGGGAAAAAGGCGTGATTGTATGTATGTATGTATGTATGTACCTAACCCTGCTGCTACCACCCTCAAGGGTGGTATCCTGGCTAGACAGACATTAGAAAGTGTCCTACCAACATGCCGGGGTTTCATAACGACGTTTTTCCTTCACCGGAGGGCTGCTGTGAAATGCGCACATACTTCCATTTTTAGATAGAACAATCCATTTTCCCACTGCGCCACTGAGCCCTATACTACAAATAGACAAGTACTTGACTACTATCTGACCATTCTCACCTGATGATGGATTCGTGCTCGCCCGGAAATGGAAGTCGACAGTGAGGTGAGTCGCCGGACAATAAAATTAACTGAAGTTACCAATGTTTAGCGTAAGTTAAAGCGAAACTATTATGTCTTTCAAAGGTTATTGTATTGATATTGCAAAATTGTGACTTGTTGAAGTAGAATATGTACCTAACTAACTTTAACCTTTTGCCTTACTAAAAACGTCTTGCTGCTTGAAGCTACAATCTGTTTTTTTTTTTAACTATTTTTAATGTATTTTATTTGATAACCCTTATATGATAAAAGCTGGTTCATTTTGCGACATGATATTAGGGTGATACTTCACACAGCAAGGATCTTTTCAGTTCAACATAGCGACACAAGCGCCATATAAGATTACATAAGATAAGTAAGCTGAAACCTTGCTATGAAACATTTACCTTGACAATAGGCGCATTGAGAACTTATTTTTAGTACATAGTCACAGACTAAATATTGCCTAGCCTAGTCTATCTATCTATAGAGGTATGTACCTATACATATATCAGCTATCCTCACGGAACAGCAAATACCTACAAGTATATGCAAGCATTTTACCATAATCTCACCTGATGTTAAGTGACGATGTGATCGACGACGTAGCACGCTTGCCTTGAAGATACTATTTCACTCGCGATTTAAAGGCCCCCGCGCCCCGGATTGTACATAACAGGAAACACATTTTATTACATTCACAGACTGTAGGTTTTTGTGTCAGTATGTCATGCCGGTACGCCAGTGTTTTAGGCCAGGTAACATCAGTTGACATAATAAGAAGTGTGACAACTGTAACTTCATGGAATCCTGGATTGTATTTGGAGTTTTATTACAGTGGGCCATGAACTTAGCGAACGAGCAGTGAATCTAGTTTCCAAATTTAGGGTTGCCAAGCTAATACTATAAGAATCTTTGTCCTGACATACTGACTGACTGATAGACAACGCACAGCCTAAACCGCCGGTCGTAAAGACTTGAAATTTGGAGGGTATATTTGTCTTAGTACGTAAGGGTGTACTAAGAAAGGATTTTTGAAAATTCACCCCTTTAAGTGATGAAACGGGGGTTTAAAGTTTGTATGGAGAAACAAGATTAGATAGTCTTCTATTCGAAACTTCACACAAGTGCTTCAGAAAAAAAAAGTAAATATGTGTTTCAGGCTTTTTCAAAATTCCATCCCTAAAAGGGTAAAATGGGGTAACAAAGTCTGAAAATCAATATTGTTTCGGATTGTGCTGAAATTTGGCATGCAAATAGTTATTACGACGTTAGTTTTCTCTGAGAAATGATTTTCTAAAATTCACCGCTTAAGGGGATGTAACGGGGGTTCAAAGTTTGTATGGAGAAACCAAGATAAGATAGTCTTTTATATTTGAAACTTCACACAAGTACTTCTGTAAATAAATAAGTAAATAAGAGTTTCAAACTTTTTTTAATTGCCACCTTAAGAGGGTGAACTGGGTTAATAAGGTCTGAATCAATATTGTTTTGGATTGCGCTGAAATTTAGAATATAGATAGTTATTATGACGTAGGTATCCGCTAAGAAAGGATTTTCTAAAAAAAAAAATCCTGGATATAGACGGGGAATCAAAGTTTGTATGGCGAAACAAGATGAGATGGCCTGTTTAATTCGAAACATTACACATAAGTACTTCTGTAAATAAATAAGTAAGTACGTGTTGTAGGATTTTTCGAAATGGGGTAGGTAACAAAGTTTGACAATTTAGGTTTTTCGGGTTTTTTAAATATGAATCTCGATTTGCTTTAGTCACGCGATAACATGAAAACGGGTGAACCGAGTTGGCTAATTCTTATTTGATATCTTTAATGATAGAATCGTTTTTACAAAAGAACAGTTTTAAGTAAATAAAAAGAGTTTTTAACGCGGGCGAAGCCGCGGGGCACTTCTAGTATTACATATTTAGTTATTACGTCATTTATTAGACAACAGCGTACATCCTGATTTTATAACTTTTTAGTAAGCGACAATAGCCCAATGCATAAGGCGTCGATCAGCCTGACGATCGAGAGGTCCTGAGTTTGATCCCCACCCATTGCGTTATTGACGTAAACCCACTTCAGACGCAAGCATATTTAGTTTAACTAAACTAGGGATTAACAAAACTACTACTAGCAATGAATTTGTTGTTTACTCTTATTTATTCTGTGACTAAACTAGAAGTGTTTAGTTTTCGATCGTTAAATTAGCGTTAATATCGGCGACGCTCAAAATAAGTTTTGGTTTTTACCTTTTTACAATAAAGTTATTGTCAGCTATGGGCTATGAGGCACTATACCACACACTGTACCTACATAATACATTTATCTGAATATTTTCTCTCTGAATTTATCCAGATATCCGTACAAAAAATGGAATAACTTGTAAATATTTATTAATCGTCCATCTTGAGTGAACTAAAGAGCTTAGGTAACTACCAAATAACTTGTGGACGCTTTAAATTATGTTGGTTATAAATGTTATTATTTAGTTATTACTTGCCAACTTAATATGTTAAGGCCAGTTTCACCGGTCCCTGATAAAGTTTCAGATAGTTATCTGATATAAAAGCTGTCACGAATCTGTTAGATAAGTTCCTAATAGAGCTATCCGGAAGCGGTGAAATTGTTATATTAGAGTGCACTTGACAACCAGTTCCCATTCTAGGCCTAGCATGATCACTATCTTCGACCGCATCATCACTTACCAACAGATGAGATAGTGGTCAAACGCTAGCCAACATGATAAAAGAAATCGATACCGATAAGTATAGCGATCGACAGTTGTTATTAACAGCATAAGTTTTAAAATAAATTATAAGTAAAAAATATTTTTAAAAACAAGCTTTTATCTATGACAATGAACTAAAATGCTAAAAATAAATTCTAGTAAGTATTTGGAGTGTAGGTACTTACCTATATTCTTAAAAGCTTGAAGCACTACCCGTTTTTCAGGCTAGGTAATTACTATACTTCAGTGCCTCAAGCTTTTAAAAATATAGGTAAGTACTTACACGCCAAATACTTACTAGAATTTATTTTTAACATTTTAGTAGGTAGATATAGATACCGACTACCTACCTACTACCTAAGTATTTAAGAGAAGGCATGATGTTTAAAAAAATATTCCACGGATATTTTAATGTGATTAAAGTTAATTTTAAAGTGCTATTCAAGGAAAATCAATCGACTCGGTGGGGCTATGTTGCTTTGTAACCGAAATGCCATGGCCACTTTACAGCTTCATCATCAAATCCTGGCTATCATTTAAGTGTAAAGTGCTCCACAAGACGAATCATTTGAGCCCTAATTCACTGGGGTTACGTTATTTTATCACACCGATGCCGTGGCCACCTTCCAGCTTCATCACCAGTCGCTAAATATCATCTAGGTGCAAAGTTCTCTTCGAGACGAATCAATCGAGCCCAAACTCGGTAGAGTTACGTTGATTTATCACAGAGATGCCGTGGCCACCTTCCAGCTTCATCATCAGACCCTGGATATCATCTGGGTGAAAAGTTCTCTTCAAGACGAATCAATCGAGCCCAAACTCGGTAGGGTTATGTTGATTTATCTAAGAGATGCCATGGCCACCTTCCAGCTTCATCATCAGACCCTGGATATCATCTAGACGTAAAGTTCTCTTCAATACAAATCAATCGGGTGGGATTATGTTGTTTTATCACAGAGATGCCGTGGCCACCTTCCGTCTCCATCATCAGAGCAGCTCCATGGTACCATATCATTGTATTGTCATCGAAGATACATAAGTACACCAAATTTGAGTCCAATCGGACATCGGGAAGTGGGTTTAATTTAGCTTCCAAGATTCCATCCGAACATACATAGTGACATACGAGTACATACATTGCAAGTTAAATAAAAGCTTGTAATAATGAGCGTGAAATTTTAATAACTTAATAGGTGTCGGGGTCGTAATTCGGTCTTATAGCGGGCCAAGCCACGAGACATTACAATATGCTATTGCTATAAATAAAATATCGATAATAGCAATCAACAAGGTGGTAAGATTTCCAAATCTAAACTTTTTCTTATTACTACGTATTTAATTTTCAATTGGTTAATTGTTTATTTGCCCTAAATTTTAGTGAAGCAACGCTCGGTATTTATTCATGTTTAACAGGTCAGTACTTAACTAATGTTATGCGTCATCAATTACATTGTAATAATGTATGTATAATTTATTTAAGAAAGGCAAACGTTTAACCTCTACCTCACCAATATCTTAGAAGGATATGTAGGGGAATGGATTAAACAAAACACTTTTAAAAACTCAGGAAAAAAAGAGTGTGTGTACTTATGTACACGCGTTAGAAGTTATACTTCTGTGGCGTATGGAAAAAAATTACTAAAATGCAGTAGTGATTAACGATACATATTAAAATTAATCAAAAAGATTTTATTTAAATAAAAAAGGTTTTATTAACGTAAAAATATGACGTTAAATATGACATATACAACTTGAACATAGTCATGCCACCTAGAACTAACTTCACGGTGTTAAACTTAGGTGTCGGTGTGCGCGCGCATCGTAAAAATTCACTCTCATATCTCTATCGCGCCAAAAGAAGTATACTAACGAAGTATAGTAACTTCAAAAACTCAGGAAAACTTATAGATTTGAGACGGGAATTTAACGTGACTTACGCGATGTCGATATAGTGATCGACATATGTTTCGGCCTCATCCAGAGGCCTTCTTCAGGATCTTGAGTGCGGGGCGCTCGCCGACGCGTTCAGCCTCGCACTGCGGGCCGCTGCTCGTGCAGCGCGGGCGGACGGTGCGGGCGGCGGCGGCGGCGGCGGCGGTGGTGTTGGTCCGGATGAGGCCGAAACATATGTCGATCACTATATCGACATCGCGTAAGTCACGTTAAATTCCCGTCTCAAATCTATAAGTTTAAAATGAACGTGAGTTTTTATAATAAAACTCAGGAAAAATTAAAAATCACATACACTTTCAGAAGTGGGTAGTAAAGGAGGAGCTGCAAACGACGAAATGCCATTCTTCATAATCATCATCATTAACAGCCAGTATTCAAATGCAATATTTTTCATCCGAGGGATAAAAAAAACATCTACAATACCAGCAGTTTTTATGGCCCCACATTTAAACGTAGTGTATGCACTACCTACCCCGTTGTTGACATTGACGTCAAAGGTTACGCCCGGCGTGTCAAGGTGATCGAGTTACCGCCCTTACGATTTATCGCTTTATGATTCCAGATAACAAGTGTGTACGCGCCTTAATTAAATTAAGTCGTTCGTCTGACATTTTTATGGCGGATTGGATGTCAACGTCTTTTACTGCTGGGAACTGGAGTAAGTGGAAACATTTAAATGAATGTTGGTTATCGCGGTTTACACGTGAAGATAGTAAAACTGTGATTTAACTTTGTAATTTTCGTTGGTATATGAACTATTTTTTTGAAATAGACAAGCACTGAATGTTTACATTGATGAAAACCAAATCATTTGCCTAACTAAAAACCTTTACCTTCTGATCCGTTGTTGAGAGTTTCAATCGGTTTTACATACTCACGTTAGATTTACGGTGTAATGTGATTAAAATTGGCCACGTGGTCTGCACTGAAATCTTGTTACCTGGATTTGATTCTAGTTCTGTCCTTGTAGCATAAATATACCAACCCACTTACCGAAATGCCTATACTGAATGAATAAAATCATGACAGAATTTGCCTTGTAAAGTTATCAAAGATGTCATACTAGGTTTCTGAACAATTAATTTTTACATCTAGGTTCCCTTTTCAGGCCTAGCGTGCTACAATCTATCCTCGACCACATAGTCTCTTTCTAACAGGTGAGATAGTAGTTAAACACTGGCTGATAATCTTAAAAAATGTATGACCACACGTAGTTACTTTTTCAGAGTCCTATTTTGATATTCTGGCTCACATATTCAGCCGATTACAAAACTGCACCGCATACAAATACACATCTGTCAAAAGTTATTCTATTAAAAACTTCCTTCCGTGCGAGCTTCATAAGCGGTACAGATTTCAAAACTAACACACTTGTACGCAATGTTTACATATCGGTGTAACAGGAAAGGTAGGGTAAACAGTGTGGTACTTATCTTACAATGGCTGCTCATACGCGTGTTTAGAGTTCAGATGCTACCTTCTGTTTCCTACCGTCTTGAAACAACGATGTAGTCGTGTGAATATTGTTATTTTATAAGCTTTTATTTAGCGATAAGGTTCAGTAGCGTAACTTGTGAGTGGCTTGTGTGCATTGGTGGACGGATAATTTATTTAGCGATAAGGTTCAGTAGCGTAATTTGTAAGTGGCTTATGTGCATTGGTGGACGGATAATTTATTTAGCGATAAGGTTCAGTAGCGTAATTTGTAAGTGGCTTATGTGCATTGGTGGACGGATAATGGCTGTGAGCTGGTTCTTCTAATATTTTCCAGACAAGAACTTGACCGCTATCTCACCTGATGTTAAGTGAATGTGTATTTCTAGATTTCTACTATTTATTTTAGTTATCGGTGGTGTACGTAGATCAATTAAAAAAACTGTTTGGATTGAAAGAAAAACATTTATTTTTATTTATTACTGATATTACTTTTAGAATTATTTACGTGATATTTTTTTGTTTTTTTTATACATTTATTTTGAGTTTCCAAAATTGTAAAAATGGTAAATATCCCATAAATCATTATAATAATAATTTTAGTAACCATGAAAACTTAAAAGCTTAGATTACTGATATAGTGAGAAGTTGAGCTTAGTAGAGAGAGTAGGTAACCATATTTATTAATTTTTTTTCAGGCGCCGTCCCAATCGCCATTGTACGTATGGGGCAAATCTGAAAATCTCTCTCACGGCATTTATAACTGATACTTTTCAAAGTTTTTATTTCAGATGCCATTAGTATGTATGTATGTTTGTGTTGATTAAATCTTGGAAGCAAAATAAGAACCACTTTCTGACGTTGGATGGGACTCAAATTTGGTATACTTGCGTATGTTCGGTGACAATGCAACAATATGGTATTATCGAGCTGACCTGATTGTATTTTGTCTAGTGGGGCTGATATTAAGTACGCATTGATATCATTATAACTATTTAGTACACATGATTATGTCTTTACAAATTCTTTAAATATAATAACAATCTATTTCAATATAAAACAGGTATAATTATAATGAGTAAGTACTTAAAGAAAACGGCGACGGACCATAACGCAAGTGGTAAAAGTAAACAAAGACAAATATAATGTAAATCTTGAATGACCGGTACATCCCCAATGTTTGTAGATACACACTTGTGCACACAGTACCATTTTGTGAACTTTGTATGTCGCCAAAGAGAGCTGGTGACATGCAGCATGAGCATGTCACCACCTCCTCACCTCATACCTATCCTTACGACCATTCAAAATATATCTATAGACTTTTTTGTTACCTTATACTAGCTGCGCACCGCGGCTTTGCCCGAGTTTAATTCTAGTTATAAACTTCTTGCTTTTGCTTCACTCTATCTATTGATGAAGCTGCATTAAAATCCGTTACGTAGCTTAGAAGATCTAAGCGTACAGACAGCTGGAGTAACTTTGTTTTATACTATGTAAAGATATAAGCTAGCGATTGATCACTAGGCATTATCTTACTTTTTCTTACTTTTACTTACTAGCTTGGTGGTCAGCGATGATGTATTCGAAAATGCTGAACACGCTAGGTCTAGAATACTGTGACTCTCAAGCGCTGTGTGCTGCTGTAACACCGTAAGGTTATGGCGGGAGATTTTCTCCTTAATGGTGGTAAGCTACTTTTTAGTAGCAAGTCAGACGGAAAATCGATATAATATGCTCCTACCACCTGTGGTGTCATCAAAATATTTGGTCTGTTTTTAATAATTCACTTATCAATTAGTTTTATGTTATTTCGGTAGGCCACCGTTTTGTCTCTACGTCACTTGTTGATAAGTGAACATGCTTAAATCCGTAAC
The DNA here is from genome assembly GCA_954871355.1 of Cabera pusaria. NCBI lineage: Eukaryota > Metazoa > Arthropoda > Insecta > Lepidoptera > Geometridae > Cabera > Cabera pusaria. The sequence goes on from OX940905.1 coordinate 19,382,276, forward strand.
AAACTAAAAAATTAAATTGCAAAGCATGCCATTTCTTATATATGAATAACGGTTAGCCTACTTAAGTTACGTAGTCACTTACAAATCTTAAAGAGACCGACGAGTAGGTATCTGCTAGGGTATCGCAGGTACGTTACTACGTAGTATTTATGGTGAATGTGTTCGCAAATATATTTTGACATTTTTGTCAACTGTCTTCAAAGAAATAAAGAAATCCGTAATTTTTAAAGACATATAAATTCAGTATGGAGTCTCATAGTGGAACACTGCGGAAATACGTCGCATAAATCATAGCTCATTTGACGGCGCGGAATGCTGCGGTCCTGACGGCCGACTTGACGTAGGTTACGGTTTAGTAGAGGATATCGGAAGCGTTTCACATCACTATCAGGCGCTGTCCTAATGCCATCGCTCGCGCGATGATGCGATGTGATTTCATCGTGCGATGAAAATCTTTTTCGATGCGATGAAAAAATTTCATCGCATGATCGTGCGACCTTCAATAGAACATTGATTAGATATCTGTATGATTGAACGCACGGTTGCACGACTGAAGCACGCATCATCGCGCGAGCGATGGCAATAGGACAGCGCCTCAGTGTTATTACATGCGAACTTTGACCAAAAACACTTAAGAATAACTACATAATAGTAATAATAACAGAAGAATAGAATATAATTGACGGCTTGTTGGCGTAAAGGATAACTGGCCTTTTGAGGCTGAACGAAAGATTTTTCTATGCGCATTCCAATACTGAATTTTAAACATTTTACAGTTCTAGATATATCCACTAGAAATTAAGTTACATTTTACTAACAGAATCACTCATATCGCATTTACTTCTTATAAATCGAAGTAACAACATATATCTCTATAGACATCGCTGTAGTCCACAAGATAAATCTTACTCAAGACCAGGCACAGTTGTTGTAATGATCGGAAATACTCCATCTCCAGCGTTTAGTTTCGAATCGAGGGATATCACCAATTACTGCAGTCAGGATACTTCAGGTCATAGACCATGCAACTTAGATTAGAACAAAGACTACACGGTGTTATCATGTGAATGCTTTTGGCAAACCTATGTTGGTACCTCCAAATCTTAGGCGACATTTAAAAAAAGCTAGGTGCTTTGTTTTCTCGAGGGTCTTCTCATTCACGAATCAAGGGTTTGATTTCCACATGGCCCAAAATTATTTTGTGTGATGCGTGATTTGTCTGTTTGTAAAGTCCTCTGCGACGCTATATATATATACACATATAATATCACCATAAATATGCACAAAAGCGCTCAGAGAAAACTCGATTCAATGAAAACCTTTCGCTCTAAGGACCAAAATTCCCACGTCTTTTAAATAAGGTGTAAACCAAACACAACCTGAGTAAACTGTCTGTAAATCCCAAATTACCAAAAGTGTAGAAAGCGATCACGGGTCCGAGCAGACAAACAGACAGTAACAAACCTTCTTATTGTGTTAAACAGGGCTACCATTGTAAGACTGCCACTGTCAACTGTCAGTAAAGTAGGAAGCCCACGCGAACACGCGATTAGTGGTGTGAGGTATAAGCGACAGCGACAAATCTATTACGTAGATAACGTTGTAGTTACTACATACTATGTAGTTCGCTAGATAAGCTGTGCTATATTTTTAGCATATTTCCATTTGAAGCATTTCCTTCACAGGGTCTTTGTAAGGAAGTGTATTTAAATGATAAATTTAAAAGGTCACAGCAACAAATTAAACGTTCTTACCATGAAGAGTATATTCATTCCGAAAGTAGAAATGAAGAGAAGGAGTAAGTACACAACTCGACACTTACCTGAAACAAAAACAATAAAACATTTAAAAATTATTCTCTAAAAATTTTGAATGTAGATTGGGATAGCTTGATATTTTAGCATAAGCTAGAAAACCGTCAGAGGGCCGTCTAGAACAATATTTTTTGATATATCTTATAATGTAGCGTTTGACCACTATCTCGCCTAGTGGTAAGCGATGATATGGTCGAAGATGGTGAACAAGCTAGGCCTAGAAAACTCTTAAGGGCTATGTGAAGTCGGAACACCGTAAGGTTATAGCGGCTTTCTCCTTGATAGTGGTAAGCTAAGCTCAATTGACTTACCGCGTTTCATTAACCATGACGATTCGATCAAGTAGCATTGATTGAGATCACAAAAAGACTCACTTTTCTCGGCCTATAATATTGATATAGCGAAAATTTAAGATTAAAAATAATATGAATCGCTATCTCTTGTTACTCGGAGCACAGCGGCAATTGAATCACCGTCTGCTAACATTGATATATGTCTGCGAGATACGTGAGCAGATATAGGAATCAGCTTCGAAGATTTACGTCGTACTTCCCTGTCTTCAACTCTCGATACAATTAGCGATCGGATCAATCAACGGAAGACTTACTTCAATGAACTTGTGCATAGTTAGGTATAATACATAATCGAGGTGCTAATTTTAAACTGGATAGAAGTTAGTTTTTTTTTTTTATTCGACAGACAAGCATTTGACCAATTTCATCTGATGTTAACCGACGATATGGATAGAGCTAGTTATAGCACAGAATAATTAAATAGTACTACGTGCGGTATCATCGTATATCATTGCTTCACCTCTGGAGGGCGTCCTACACCAAGTTTGCCAAGCCGTAGTCTCCACTCTAGAACTCATCTACCCCAACAGTTATCGGTTCTACGACAGATATATATATATATATATATATATATACGTGACCAGCGCACTGCCACTTTACAAGAAGACCGTCGAAATTAAATGTTTCTTTACTCATTAATTCAATAATTCACAAAGAATAATAGCAAATAAATAATAGTTTAAAAAAAAAAACAAAAAAATACGCTTTTATAGAAAATCCAACTAAAAAATAGAAAATAAATTTTAATAAATTTTAATTAAAAATAGTGTAAGAAAAAATGATTTTATTGTAAAAAAAGCGTGGGGTGCATGGTATCAATAGTTCCAAATATTTTATAGACAGATATGACTAGAAGGGTTATTTTGATAATATCCTGAAAAGCACCCCACGCTTTTTTTACAATAAAATCATTTTTTCTTACACTATTTTTAATTCAAATTTATTAACATTTATTTTCTATTTTTTAGTTGGATTTTCTATAAAAGCGTATTTTTTTAGTTTTTTTAAACTATTATTTATTATTCATTTTTAGTCGATTTTTTAAAAAAATACCTAGTAAGGATAACGGGTCAAAATGTTTAAAATATTGAATTGTCATCGGTCCTTAATAAGTATGCCAAATTTCGAGTTAATCCGACGTTTTGAAGGGGGTTAAAATCATGTTCAAAGATTCCGTTACATATTAACATACAAACATACATACGTCTGAAGCTAATAAAAGCGTATTCAAAAAGGAATATACCTAATTTTACTTTTACTATAACACGATATCTAACACGATAAATATTAATTAATGTCGACTTAATTGAAACATTGAAAGCTATAAAAAGCTATATTTTGGGTAAACACCGCATTATTTGATAAGGAGGTCGAGAGATCATCTGTCAACCATAATATCGGTACTCATGGTGTTCGTACACACGAAACAAATATTTCAAAAGCGTATAGGAGCTACGTCCTGCGATCACCAACCCGCCTGCCCATCGTGGCGATTAGGTCCTATCTCTCACAATGAGCCGAAGATCGGGCTTGGGAGAGGCCTACGTCCAGCAGTGGACTGATTATGATGATGTTATATAGTAGGGCCACAGAATAATTAATAGTACTACGTAGTAGGACTCATTGATTCTATTTCCTGTACTCTATCCGTATGCAATTTTTTTTCTGATGCAGGGCCCTTTGTGAATGTCAAACAAATTTAATTTTGCATAAATTGACTGGTTTAATTTTTGTACTATTGTACCAGCGACCTGCGCCAGCCGCTGGGATAGTCTGAAAATGCCTGTAAATTGATCATAATCGCCCTAGACGTTTTGAAGTCCATTGTGAACATATATATTAGGTTCGGTGCAATTAAGTCAATTCGCAAGAAGAGATTTATTGTATTGTTGTTGTGTAGTGTTTTTTGCCTGAATATATGGTTTTCTATTCTATTCTATTTTACATACAAGAATTTATACATTTTTTTCAGAATTTTTTACAAAATGTAGATAATCCATTTCGATACTTTTTACATTTTGTAAAAAATTCTACGTGCTCATACATAAAAAGGCTAAGTAGGTGGTTGTTACCTACGCCTTATGTGAATTTCACAGGTGGTCGCAGTATATTATATCAAAGTTCCGCCTGACTTATTACCAAAAAAAAGCTTCTACCATCAAGGAGAAAATCTGCCGGTAACCTTACGGTGTTCCGGCAGTACACAGCCCTTGAGAGTCAGAGAAATCTAGGCCTAGCATGTCCACCATCTTCGACCGCATCAGCGCCTACCACCCGCCCTAGACAAAATCCAATTTCTGTTTCCATTCACGCTAACGCAAGTTCAAAATGTATGGAATGACATTAATGTTTCCGCAACAAAGTTGCCATTCCCATACATTTTGAAGTTGCGTTACCGTGAATGAAAACAGAAATTGGATTTTGTGTAGGGGCCCAACTCAAGTGAGATAGAGGTCAAACGCTAGCATATGTGATATAAAAAAAGTTCGGTCCAAAAATCGAATAGGTTAAACAAAGTATAAGATACTTCTTAAGGCATGTACACAAACATAGCAATTAAAGTAACGATTCCATGGAACACGATCATTGGACGGCAGACGTTGGCCAGACGTATTGTGATCGGTGTTGGGTTACCTACCGTCTTACCGTGCCTTGCATATATGTGGTCACGGTCATATTCACTGCGGGTTTCATGTAGATACAGTAGAAAGTATGGATCTGATTCTCATTAGGTATTATTACCCCACTACAAAAGGAAGGGTTATGATTTTAGCACTCCAGTCTATGTATCCAGATGTATGTATGTTCCTCCGTAGCGCCATAGATTAAATAGTATCAATGGTAGGGCCTAAACTATTTATTTATCGATATGGTATTATGGCCCGGGTAATATAAGCTATATTTTAACCGACTCTAGCAATAAGATGACTAGATTTTACCCTGTAAACCCCGATCTTAACCGATTACATTCCTTTCTTTTCAACCGACTTCCAATAACAAAGGAGGTTCTCAATTCATCTGTATGTTATTTTTTTTGTGTGTATGTTACGCGATTAGGGGATGGTGGGGTAATTGCGAACACCTAAGGGAGAACTGTAATAAAACAAAAAGAAATAAAGTTATAAAATTATTTTATTGATAAATGTTAACTTAAACTAATCATTTTTGTACTGTCATAATCAACTTTGATAAATATTTAGTATAAAATCAAATTTTGAGGAAAAAACAAAACACTTGGTCTTTCTAACGTGCGAATACCTTAGTGTTCGCCATTACCCGCCGTCCGTGATTCCCCCACTCTCCCCTACTCCGTCAATTCTGAACCGATTCGAATGATTATTTTTGTTATCGGTGGGTAGGTACGTTTCCGAGGTGGTCCCATTGTAATTTCATCGAGATCTGATAATTATCTCCAGAGATATGACGATAAACGACTTGCTACTGAAATTGACTCGCGGGGCATTGAAGTCGGTTGTTTTAGTTTTTAAACTCTTAATTATTAATGATGCCGTTTTAGGTATCAAATAAACACTTAAAAAATATATATTACTAGCAGCCCGCCCCGGCTTCGCACGGGTAGAACATATATGCCTACAAAATTTACATCAGTTTGTTGCATCGTATATAAAATATGAACATATTTAACAATCATCGTCATATTTCATCCAATTTACAAAAAACCTTAACGAATTATGCACCTAAACCTTCCTCATAAACACTCTGGCTATTGGTGAAAACCGCATGATAATCCGTTCAGTAGCTATTGCGATTATTGCGAACAGACAGACAGACGCAGTGATGGACTTTGTTTTATAATACTTACGTAGTGATATGGGACAGCCCTTTGGCGTAAAGGATAGTTACCCTGATTCTGACCCGACGGTCGTTGGTCCTAATCCTAGCTATATACCTACCAATGAAAGTTTTATGTGCATTCATGAATCATGAGTTTTCGTACAGTGGTATTGGGATCATTAAATCTACCAAAAAGTAGCTTACCACCAAGGAGAACAACTGCCGCCGTAACCTTACGGCGTTCCCCGACGCAAAATGTATGGGTAATATACGTTTAACGTGTGTATCTGTGTGTTTGTCTGTAGCATCTTAGCACCTAACCGGATGAACCGATTTTGTTTTTATTATTGATAGTTTTTTTTTTGTTTGATAGATGTCTTCATCGAGAGTTTTCTTAGCTTTGATTCATGAAAATTCGTTCAATCGTTATAAAACTATGAGCTTTTTTCTAGGTAATTGCGCTATGACATCAACTTTCATAGGTCTGATCAATTCGAAAATCTTCTTCTTCAACGATATTGTAAGAACATGGAAGCATTGACCTGATGCTGGGACATCTGCTGGGCTCTACAGAATACTCAAATCCTCACCAACTTACAGCTCAAATTTTAAATGTCGTGTTTAGAGTCATTGGAATACTTGTAATGAAAAGATTATACATAGATCAGTCGGGCTGGTTTAAAATATTATATTATTATATATATAGATGAATACTATTTTATACAATAGATCATATTATTATACTATATTGACTTCAAATTGATTGTGATCGATGGGGATCTACAGCATAGCTAAGCTTATAATAATATTTTCGAAGTAACTATGACCTAATCTGTGGTTTCATTGCAAATATTTTATTAATTTTGCGATGCGTGTATGTGAAATTTGTGATATCTTCTAGAGTTTTCATTTGAATTATATACTGTAAAGGAAAATTTTAATCTATAATATGTGGCCAAGCTAATTAACGTAATTATTTGGATAAGGATTAATACTATATACTTGAAAATAGCCTTGGAAGTTATGTAATATTTTTTAATAAAAATTTTAAGATTAAAATGGTTACTGTGAGTCAACCTTTAGAGATAGACATATGCTGTCACGGACTTTTTTGTAGGTCTTATTAAGTTGTACAACTCTTGCATAGAAAATATTCTTCTATCTATTTTCAATTAAGCAGCGTTCGTAAGAAACGTGTTTTTTCGACCGTTTTTTTGCCGACTTAGGTTGCAAATTAGGTCTCCACGAATGTACCTTTGATTCAAACGGGATAATAAATAGTCTATTTTCATTCCGAAAGTCCATTCTATGTATTAGTGAAAGAATTTTTTAAATCGGTTCAGTAGTTTTTGAGCCAAATCATTACAAACATACAAAAATACAAATGTTCTCTCTTTATAATATTAGTATAGATTAGCTGTAGCTCGCAGCTTTGCTTGCATGCACTCGATAAATGGGAATATTTTTAACCGACTTCAAAAAAGGAGGCTTCTCATTTCGATGTTATTCGATATATTCCGTTCGCTGATAACTTCGTCGTTTATGAACCAATTTTGATTATACTTTTTTTGTTGGAAAGAAGATATCCCAAGTGTATCACCACGGTAATTTCATCGAACTCTGATAAGCATCTTTAGAGATATGGAGATAAACACCTCAAACTTGGTACTGAAAATTAATAGCGCGGCATTTGAAGTCGGTTCCTTTAGTTTTTTAAACGATCTTAATTTAAGCGTTGAAGCGAAAATTAGAGCGTGATTTTTAACCGACTGCAAAACAGCAGGAGGTTCTCAATTCGCCGGAAACTTAATTTTTGTGTGTGTTTTTTGAGGCTAGCGTTCTATTTCACCTGATGGTAAGTGATTATTGTTATACAGTAAAGATATACAAATACAAAATAACATAATCTATTCAAAATCATTCGATTTTCATTCAAGAAAATCAGCAATTTCATTATCATAGAAAATCTATGAAGCTTCATTGAGTATTCATCTATAGACCATTTAATTTCTATACAATGCCACCTACATGGCGAATTATAATAACCATAAAAATCATACGAATTTATAGAAAATTGATTAGATGTCTTTAAATTTAATAGAGTAGTTCAAGTTTTTGACATTTTACTCAAGGTGGATTTATTTATTGGTCGTCTTAGTAGAAAAATTTATGATGTGAGACCTTATACATACGAATTATTTATATGTTTTCTTGTGTTTGTAAAATTAAGTAGCTGCTATGCCTACATAGCCATTAAAGTTTTTTTGGATATAACTGTCAGTTTACAGATGCCATACATAATAATACAAGAAGTAAACCGGCCAAGTCGAGTTGGACTCGCCCACCAAGGCTTCCGTACCAACATTGGAAAGTACCAATTAAGCTAGAACTCGCTCATATAACTCAGAGGCCTATCTTAATTGGCGTAAATTATGTATGTATGTATGTGTATAGTATATAGGTATAGTAATAATTTATATTTTCAACTTTTTTATTTTTTTTAATTTTTTATTTATTTGTGCTGTGAGACCTTGCTTCTTCAAAATGTCTTCCAAATTTCATTACTTCAAGGTCAACGGTAAGTAGCCTATAGGTTTTCGACCCAAAACCTACTTCCGGTTGACCTAGAAATGTCAATTTTGGTTAAAAGCAAGTTACAGCACAAATAAAAAAAAAATCCGAAAAATAAAAGAAAATTAAAATTAAGGTAAATTTTTGTACTTACAAGTTTTTGTAAAAATCTAAATTTGCCTAAGTATATCTTTTTATTGTGTTGACTCAGGACCTTGATTTTTATACCCCTAACAAGGACTTCCGCATCTGGTATACATTTTGAAATTGCTAAATGCAAATGATTGACTTTGAGAAAAAATGATTTTAGAAACCTCAATGTCATTTTTGAAGACCTATCACGTATATATACACGTATAGGTTTGAAGAAAAAAATGTTTATTTTGTTTCAGTGCCATGTATGGGATGCCCCCCCTTAAACTTTTATATTTCTTATTTTTGTATAAAAATCGGAAAGCGGTTCACAGAATACATCTATCTACCAAGTTTCAATTCTGTAGTCCTAACAGTTTCGGAATAACATGGCTGTGACATACGGACGGACAGACAGACAGACATGACGAATCTATAAGGGTTCCGTTTTTTGCCATTCGGCTACGGAACCCTAAAAAGAACCCTATGTGTTAGTCCAGGGCTTATGCTATCTACATACCAAACTTCAGCTAAATTGGTTGAGTAGTTTAAGCGTGAAAAAGTAACAAACATACTTACACGCTCACAAACATGTCTTTTAAATAATATTAGTAGGCTAGTAGGACGTGAAGGCCACATACAATAAAACATTTCGGACGTAAAAATTAATTCAAAAATGTAGTAACACTAGTAAGTAGTAATATAACCTGAGAAGTCAGATTGTCCGCTTTTGAATAATAATCAAAAATGTAAAACGATACATACCAATTTGATTTTATTGCTGGATTGTGTAGTAGAGATATTTTGTTAGTTATAACAATTAGATATCTTTGAATATGCATGTAAGTGCAGAGTTCCCATTATGTGATTGTTATGCTTCTTCTGCATAATAAATTAAGTCAAGTGATTTTGGTTGGTGGTTTTTTCAAATTTTATATTAAGCTATAAGTAATGTTATAAAACATATTTTAGAATACGAGTTTAGAATTTAGCTAAAAATAAAGCAGACATTTTTTTGTATGGCATTAAACTCAAACTCAAAATTTACTTGCGCCATTTACCATTTAGGGGCCTGCTCAAATATGCACAAACATAATTACAAACGGTCCAGCTGTTTAGAAGGAGTTCAATATACGATTTAGACTGGTATATTATATAGTGATACTAATTTAACATTCGCGAGTCAATTTCAGTAGCAAGTTTTAAACGTTTATCGTCATATCTCTGGAGATACTTTCAAATCTCGATGGAATTACAATGGACCACCTCGGAAACAAACACTACCGATTAAAAAAAGAATAATTCATATCGGTTCACAATTGACGGACTTATCGCGTAATGTACATACAAAAAAAACCATACAGACGAATTGAGAACCTCCTTCTTTTTAAGGAGGATGTTTCTAAATTCGACCGTATATATATATATTTTTTTTTTATGTTTGTTCGCGGATAACTTCGTCGTTTCTGAACCGATTTTGATTATTATTTTTTTGTTCGAAAGGAGATATCCCAAGTGTAGTACCATGGTAATTTTATCGAGGTCTGATAAGTATCTCCAGAGATATTGAGATAAACATCTCAAAATTGGTACTGAAAATGAATAGCGCGGCATTGAAGTCGGTTCTTTTTTAGTTTTTAAACGATATTATTGGGCAAAAAGATTCCACCTCCTTCGGTTGATAAAATAACGCATTTTAACATATTACTGTTGAATCCATGTCCTAATAACAGACAAAGCCACACGACGCATCTAATCTAATAGATCGAAGAAATCTTCACAAGTTTACACCAAATATTCAAACAGGAAGAAACAAAACTGAACAAAACAGATAACATACGGTTGTGAATTCGATCATAGCTGCTATTACAATACTCTGTTATCGAAGGTGCTATATCGTAACAACATGTTAATCAATAACGTAACGGTTTTATCATGAATGAACTGAACTGAATTATGAATGAATTGCAAACTGCATTTCGTGGATACGGATATTGGATTATATTTAGCAAAGATATAAAATTTTATTATTGAATCTGTATGAATCATCTTTTCACAATGGCCTTCTTTTAAGTTTCATTAGGGAGTAAATAGAGTAAAAGGAAGCTATGAATCAAAACATAAAGGTTTTGCGCTAGTGCTCCCTATTATGTGGTTTTAGTATTAACTACATAATACTTCAATTAGATAGATTAAATAGCTTAAAATAGCTTTTTTAGTCATTCAAGTGTATTTTATGTAATTTTTAACCGACTTCACAAAAAAGGTGGAGGTTCGTACCTGTTCTTAGGATTCCGTAGCCGAATGGCAAAAAACGGAACACTTATAGATTCGTCATGTCTGTCAGTCTGTCTGTCCGTCCGTATGTCACAGCCACTTTATTCCGAAACTGTTAGGACTACATTATTGAAACTTGGTAGATAGAATAAAGAAAATAAAAAATATAAAAGTTTATAAGGGCAAGTTTATAATGTAAAACCCTTACATGGAACTGAAACAAAAAAAGAATTTTTCTTCAAACCTATGCGTGTGGGGTGTCTATGGATAGGTCTTTAAAAATGACATTGAGGTTCCTAAAATCATTTTTTCTCAAAGTCTAATCATTTGAAAGGCGCGTCTAAAGTGGTAAAATTTGTGTCCCCCCCCCCCTCTAACTTTTAAAGTATGGGAGTCAAAAATCTAAAAAAAACTAAAAACAACGAAAATTGGTTTGAACGAGATACAGTCAGCAGTTTTTGAGATAAAGAGACCGCAAAGATAACTTTGTTTTTCATACAAACACTATGAAAAACAAAGTTAATTTTTTAGTTGCGAAAAATCATAGTTAGAATACTTTACTATGTTACGGAACCCTACGAGTGCGAGTCCTTTGGCCAGTTTATTTTTAATTTAATTTTATATTTGTTACCTTAGTACACCGTCAAATTTTAACCGATTTGAAAAAATAATTTTATGTTTGAGAGATTATGCCTCCCGTTTAGTCCCATTCAAATTTTATCAAGATCTGATAATGATCTACGGAGATATGAGGATAAACAATATAAACAAATTTGATACCTCGATGACATGATTATGGCTAGTCGGCTAGTGGATATTTTCACTATCGCGGCATATGAAGTCAGTTTTTTCGTTTTGTACGATCATAAATTATGTATTAACTATTAGTTGTAGATAGATAAATACTAAATTTAATAGGTTAGACAAATGTATTGTTTGAAAACGGGATGTCGATATACTGATACTGATCGAAATATGTTTCAGTTTCATCCGGAAGAAATTTATTGACACAACTATAGTCATTATATGTTTTATGTATTGTTGCAACAACAATACAAAAGATTTACTGACGTTAGATACTAATATTTCTACAATAGTGTAGCAACTATTGATAACTCGTAAACAATACTCAACTAAAGGCCAGTTTCACTAGATCCTGATAAAGTGTCGGATAGTTAGTTATCTGACATTTGACGCCTACCAAAAGTTGTCTGAAATACAAAACAATACAATATACAACAACAACTCTATACTGATTACGAAGAAGAAAAAAATACTTTAAGTATTATAACAATATTCAGATAATACAATCGGGGGTCTTATCGCTTAGAACGATCTCTTTCAACCATAGAATGTCCAAAAGTAGTATAAATAAAGGACCGTGCTCCACAATAAAAAAATATAATTTCTAGCTAAAGCATTGATATTTTACTTGTCTAACCACTACCACTACTACACTACATGCCAATTCCAATACGTGTAAGAAAATAAAAAAGAAAAAATTAAATAATAAGAAAATATACTAATACATATGGGTACAATAACTTTAAGAAAAACAAATATATTGATAGCGTTTAGTTGGTAGGTGAAAAGTAGTGATTCTTTACCACATTTACTTTACGTTTACACGTACACGTACGTTTACATTCCAGAAATCTATCAGATAAGTTTCTAAAAGGGCTATCAGGCACCGGTGAAACTGGCCCTAAAACACATACCATAGAAATAAGCATAACAAAAGACTCATTCATCATCATGTTTATCTAATAGCTAAGATACCAATAATCTGTAGTAATGACAACCAATTCTAATAAGATTATTGTCTGAAAGCCCATAATATGAAACATAGAAGAATATATTGTATACTCGCTTTGCCCTGCAACTAAGTCCACGTTTAAAAGTATGTATGTATTTTTGTAGAGGTAGGGCTTCTGTTAGTCCGCCTGGGGCGGTACCGCCACTTTGCCAATTAATTTTTAGCCGTGAAATAGGTATGTTTATCGGTTGAAATGGCAAGGTGTCCAGTGAAATTACAGGGCATGTGGGACTCAACAGCTTTATGTCTCAAGTTTACAGGCGCCGTGCAGTGATGTCACTATCACATACCAGTAATAGGTAGACGTCATCGTTTACCATCAGGCGAGCGTGTGCTTGTCCTATTACCTTATATAATTTAAAAATATGTTAAAAGTACTTTCCTACGTATTTTTCCAGGTTTTAACACTATATGTGTGCTTGCATCTGTCTCCAGAGATAGTAATAGTATAAATGTATAATGCATCGATGTTTCGCCTGTTGCCGCTATAACCTTACGGTGATTCGGCAAAACACAACCCTTGAGAGTCAGAGTATTCTAGGCCTAGCTTGATCACCATCTTCGACCACATCATCGCTTAACACCAGGCGAGATATTGGTTAAACGATAGCCTATAAGATATTAAAATAAAAAATGCTCATGAAATAAATCCTTCTATAGGTACGATCACACCGCGGCATCCAGCGTCCGCGTGCGCGTACGCGTTCATGATCCAATTTTCAATCGTTTTATTATCGCCGTAGATCGCGTTTGGTGTGAACCAGTCGGTACAAATACGACAGCGCTATCTGATCGCCGCCTAGATCGCGCACGCAGGACGCTCCGGAGTGGCCGAACCTTAAGATTATATCATGAGCTTTTTCTTAAAAACTTTCGAACAATCTCTATCTTCTTTCGTGATTCATTTGTTAACACTTTAACTAGTTGAGTGACACCCCTAGATGCGCGGGAGTTGAATCAGAGGGATTATCTCTAACAAACAGAGATAACGTGATGGATAGACTTTATGTAGGACAAGTTAGAACTAAAAATAAGACAAAAAGTAGACATTATGTGTATTATTGTATACTATTAGTATCTAGTAAGTTTCTAACAGAATAAGTAGTCATTTTCTGGTCTTATAAACTCTAGTACATCATTAAATACTTATATTTGTACTAAAAAAATAAATAGTGTAAAAATTACCGAATTACTTTTTTATGTAGGATAGACAATCACTAGACTATCTAACGTGGTGCTAAGTGTTGGTGTAGTCTAAGATGGTATCGTGCAAGCTTGAATATGGAAAACGGCAATGAGACGAGGTGCAGCTGCTAATTAAAGTCTAATCCACGTGTTCCATGCTGGCCTACAGTTCAGTGTTCAGGCTGGAACGCAGCCAACCGATTGATGACATTTCTTTGTTCAGTGGGTGGTTTGAGACACGGCGGAAGTCTTCCACTTATACCACGTTCCCACGGGGCAAATTTAGTTATTCTATTATTAGATACTCTTGTTTCGATTAATTGCGCTTGATTAACCAATAAAGTTTACAATAATGCCAGTCTAAATTATTTCCAAAACCGATTGAGTAATTACTTAGTACTTTTAACTGGTACCTACTCGGTATTGGTTTCAAAGTATTTGAAATCGATTGGAAAGTACATCCCTAGGTAGTTGACCGTAGGTGACAATTACTACCCCATCCGCAGACCCCCCCCTCTCCCCTCGTTTTCCCTCCAAGGAAGACGTAAAGACATCTTTGAATTAAATTGCAGTTTGAAGAATTTGAATAAGGATATATTATCTTATTGTCAAGTCAATGTCAAGTCAACCATAATTACACAGTACTATTAAGTATTCTGTGAGAACATTAAGAATTGTCGGTCATCGGTTGATATGCTTAGAGCCGATTCGTAACTACAATAATAAAATTATAAACGTCCATTATTTAATAATACCTATTTAACGATTATGCAAGAACAATAAAATCTTAAACTACCGCTATTTCAAATCACGAGATGCGTAAAATTTCAACTAATTGTTTTACTTATATTCCAAAGTAAAATCATCTTTGAAACAGTACAAATAAGATTGGTTTTCTTGTACACGGTAAGACCACCCAGGCCTTTCGCATGCTGTCGGCTTAGCACCTAACTGATAACATTAGTGATAAGCGTTATCTTGCAACACCAATACGTTTGAAACCACGTGGTCTGTTTAAAATCTAGACTAAGATTTCTGAATGAAATTAAATTTCTTTGCGGGTTTGGTAAGCGCTCGAGGCTTCGAGTACTTCCATAGATATTATAGCAATATAGAAATAGTCTATAGGGTTTAACCACAGAATATTTAATAGTGCTACGTACCTAAATCACAGTTTGTACTGTGATTGTTCGACTAAATTCCAGAATGGGACTAAATGCCTTGTGACTAAGTGACCAGTCTTATGGGAGACTTCAGCCCGAAGCACCTTCCGAAGAAATACATGACACAGATCAGTTGACCGACCTCGTTTCATAATATTCAGTGTCACCATTTATTTTGAAGGTTTGGTGTTCCAAATTGCGTTGCAACTTTTGGAAGATGGATGGGGATCACAATTCAGATGGTTGTGCAGTGGTAGTTACTAAAGAAATTAAAATGTGAGGGGCTAGACAACTAACGAGGCATAACAATAATCTTACTCCTACCTATCCCACTTTCTAACCAACTGTGCAGGTAGAAGCGTGATAATATAATTTACTTAGTATATAATCTAATACTTAATTACTATTAATTATATTAGCCATTAGCGAAGTCTAGTAGCAGTTTTTAAATAAGAATCATTCAACGTGAATGCTTAGTAGAGTATTAGAAACGTTTTCTACCAACATATTGATAACTTAAAGCTTTTATGGCTTTTAAAACTCAGAAGTATCTGCTTAAGACAGACTAAACATTAGATTTTCCTATTAGCTGTCTAACAAAGCCCGTATTCATAGACCTTTTAAAGAAAGGAATACAACAGATTTACTGCCGGTTGCCAATTCTAAATGTTTTGTGTAGACAATATTAAATATTCAAGTTATCTAACAAAAGGCGTCAAGTTGCCGGGAATTGTGACGTTTATGATTATGACAATAATTTAGGTAAAGGAAATTCACGTTGCGATGGTCTCACGGATTGTCTGTCACACCAAATATTTATCAACACCAATCAACAAAAACACTAAACGACACCAATATTATAAATATTTCACGATTTAGAAAGTCAGTTTGTAATATTTGTTTATTTGTGACCTCTTCACGGACAAAACAAACAAAAAAAACAACAAAACCAATTTGGTAGTTTTGCATTGGGTTAGCGAATATGGTCGAATATATGGAGGACAAGGGATACTTTGTATTGTAACGAGAGAGAAGCCGCGGGCGTAGCTAGTATCTATTACATAAGTATTCAATTACTGGAATAGTCGGCTTATATCTAAACTAATTAAGACATTTCCAACAGAAATAAATCGTGGTGAACGGTATCTACCTTATCAGATATTTTATATTTTGGTCAATCAAAATACATATAAGAGCATAAAATAAACTGAGTATTAAAAAAGGGCACTTACTCGTAACTTACAGTTACCTATAAAATAAAAACGTCGAAACATAGGGGTATAAATAAAAACGCCGAAAGTCAATCATACTTTTGTGATGGTCATTTTCAGTCTGGTAATCACATAATAATTATAACCTACTGCAAAAATAAATAAAATCATACTTGACTTTTAAATGATCAAAATTAATAAACTCAAAGTGGTATATAGCACCCGTCATTTCACATAAGCTCTGTTCATCACTTCACTTCATAAACATTTTACAATTGAGTTATATGAGTTATTATAGCTAGAAATGAAACTAAGGTGCTTTTGACAGACAGGTTTTTATGTTTTTATGGGTGGATTATTTGCTCATATTATCTGACAAAAATTAAATTTATTTCTAATACATAATAAACATATTATAATCATGGATAAACTTACTCAAATAAGTATTTATTTATACAGAATAGTAGAAATGTGTTAATGTGTTGTAGTGGCCCTAGTGGGTAGAGTTTACAACTTTCACTGTATTACGCTGTGGTTTTCCCGAAGAAGAGGTACTTCATGATATTATACCACATTACTTTATTTGTATAATCACATACTTTTAAAGGTGATATTTAAGTATTGTATGAAAATATAATAAAATTATGACATTTCTGTAATTTTTAATTATACTTTATTTTACAACAGCTTTGCCACGATTTTCGAATTTTATCTAGTATGTTATCATAGCTTAAAGCAACATCAAATAATTGCTCAAATAGAAAGATAAACACTCCAAAACTCGGATAGTATACAGGCCGTAATTCATGATTGTGTACCTTTTTAACCGACTTCACAAAAAAGGAGGAGGTTCTCAATTCGTCTGTATGTTTTGTTTTTTTTTTGTGTATGTTACGCGATTTCTCCATCAATTGTGAACGGATTCAAATGATTCTTTTTTTAATAGGTAGGATACGTTTCCGAAGTGGTCCCATTTTAATTTTATCGAGATCTGATTAGTATCACCAGAGATATGGAGATAAATACCTCAAACATAGGAGAATGTACTAGTTTTAGTAGAAGAGTCCCAAGAAGATTATACACAATGGAGGTTGCTATTGCATATAAGATATTCTTACGGTAACTGTGAGCGAGATAGAAATAAAGGTGGGGATACATTTCTTTTTATATCTTATAGGCAAGCGTTTGACCACTATCTCACCTGTTGCTAAGTGATGATGCGGTCGAAGATAGAGAAGTGGACTAGAATGGGAACTGGCTCTCAAGGATAGCTGCCGGAACACATTAGATGTTTGGCGACAGATTTTCTGACTTGAGGGTGGTAGCTGGCCAGGCGGACACTAGATATGTTCTACCACCATGCGGGGGTTATTGGTTTCTTAACGATGTTTTCCTTCACCGGCGGGCCACTGTGAGAAGCGCACATATATTTTTCGATAGAAAAAATCATTGGTGCACGGCGGTTTGAACTCGGTACCACGGCATCAAAGCCGACCGTTCTCCCAATTACGCCACCGGGCCCTCAATAAATAATAATATATTAATAATTATAATAAATAATTATATATAAATATAAATAATTTGTCTTCACAGGAATGTTCTACCGGGCAAAGTCTTGTTAGGGTGTAAACTTTTTTAAACATACCTAATATTTTTTGACATGACATGACATTTGGCGAAGATGGCGGCCATTTCAGTCCCGCGACACTGCATACATAATTAAATAACTCAGAATTATGAACGTACTTTGTACCAATCAACACTGCAAAAAAATAATAATCGCAAATAATACTTTTTAATATTCATTTTGGAATACAACTAGTCCGTGTTATAAAAGTATTTGGAATTATTGTAATAAAATAGACAGTTAATTATCGTGTGTGTCAGATGCTTTAATTGTACAGGGCCATTTTGGACATTGTCCTTTGATACCTTGATGACATCATTATTACTAGTGAATATTTTCACTTTAGCGCGGCATTTAAAGTAAATTTTTTTAGGGTTCCGAACCGAAAAGGCTACCAAATGAACACTTTCTGAGACTTTGTTGTCTGTTCGTCCGTCCGTCCGTCCGTCCGTGTGTCTATATGTGCGCACTTTACAGATCTGTATCTTCTTAACCGTTATAGGTACATACTTGAAATTTTCAAAAAGTATATTATAAAAGTATATATCCGTCAGTGTATAACGGCCCAGACACGAAATTTAATAGATGCATGTAATTTCATTAAAACTTTTTTTGCACTAAAAAGGGTAAAGTAAGTTATTATTCAAAAAAAATAAAACCGACTTCATAACCACAATAAGGCACTCAAAAGCGAAAAATAATTTACTTAAAATTATTATAAGCGTTACCCACTTCTCTATTTGAAGTCGGTGCCAGCCAAGTCTATTGGATATTAGATAGATACTATGTATGTAGTAGTAGTAAGTAGGTACATGTAGGTTAGTAAGTAGGTAGATACATGTAGGTATTATCTATCTACTACCTATTAGACTTGGCTGGCACCGACTTCAAATAGAGAAGTGGGTAACGCTTATAATAATTTTAAGTAAATTATTTTTCGCTTTTGAGTGCCTTTTTGTGGTTATGAAGTCGGTTTTATTTTTTTTGAAAAATAACTTATCATTGAAAGTACTAATTCTTATTTAAAATAGCAGGATGCTATAAATCTGTATTTAAGAAGATTTTTTTTTATTGTGCTCGAGATTATCACAAGTGTTTACGGATGCATTTTCATTATTAAATTAATTATTGATTGATTGATTCAATGGCTGGCTAAGCTACCACTATCATGTTGGAAAATCTTCAAATCAGCTGTCCTTGAAAGCCAATTCCTATTCTAGGTCTAGTGTGCTACAATCCTCAACACTTACTAACAGTTGAGATAATGATTAAACGCTAGCCTATATAATATAGAACAAAAAATATTGTTGTCCCTTTCTTGTTTAATCAATCAATGCGAAAAGTTTCAGTATAGTTTTAAAAAACAACTGAAAATAAATTGGTTCACTACTCTCAAAAACTACTTAGCCATTAGAAGTGGCGTTTTATAGCAAAGATCTATCAAAGAAAAAACGTATAGGACTACCAAACCCTAGTAGAAGTCAGGTACATTACTTCTTTCTCCGAGTCACGTATAGATCAAAGCTCAGAGATGTTAATACCCCATCGTTTTGCTGACGGATTGTAATTACTCGGCCCACCGTGATGATGATGCCTTTATAATTAGACGGATCCTTCCGGCTAGACCTCCTATGAATTCTATTAGGTCTTATAAAGCTGATGGATCGAGTAATTTCTTTGAAGCTTCTTGTGACTTGCAGACACGACACTTAAGTTAGCCAGTCACATTCTACATGCAATTTAAGTGTTGGTTTTCAATATATGTACGTGTATTTAAAGTTTAAATCACGCATAAGTATCGCCTCTGCCACTTCAGCTGTTAATAAATATTGCCTCAATCAGCGACGTGATACAAAAGGGTATCGACCGCTAGCCTCAATGTATGAGATCCTACATCGCGCAAACGATATTTTCCGCGATGTTAGAAACTCAAACTATCATTAAAAAAGGCAGACGGATTCGTGCCGAACACCCGAGTGAACGTAAGTTCAGTAATACTAAATGCTTGATTAATACTCTTCCGCGCTTAGTTTGCTCAGTTTGCTCAGTTTGCTGCCAAGCGGCAGCAGGGTCGGACGCCTTCGTGCAGTATTACTTCGCAGCGTTGCTTACATAGTAATTATGCCGTATTGACTATGCCGGAAAATCTGCCACTATAACCTTACGATGTTCCAGCAGCACACAACCTTTGATAGTCAGAGTATTCTAGGCCTAGCGTGTTCAGTATCTTCGACGACATTCATCGCTTACCACCAGGTATGATAGAGGTCAAACGCTAGCCTATAAGAAATTTAAAAGTAGATGCACCTGCTTTGTCAATAATACCTAAAAATATGAACTCGTTAATTTATAATGAAAATGTGATTGATATATGATGATGAGATGTTGGTGACATAATCTTTTTTTACAATATTAGTATCTAGGATACACCTAATATGTACTTAGGCTCTAGTACAAAATAGTAAACTATAAAGCAATAAACCCTTTCACAATGGCATATCAGCCAGCTGCCTATGTTCACCCTGTGTCATGTAATCGTCGCGCGACATGGTTCCGTACATGTCTTTAGATAATTAACGCTAAAGATAATATATTAACATGCTTTCTCTCTTCCTAAGTAAAGGTTTGTAAGTGTTGTTGGTGTCTTGATTAGAAGTAGTAGTAAACTTTGGTAAAAAACATAGCAATTAACTTTGGTTAATGTTGGTTTCTAAATTTAAGATCGAACGAAAAAAACCGACTTCAAATGCCAACAAAACCTTTTTGATACACAAAAAGTTTTTTGAAGTTATAATATTTTTTTTACACCGAACTGGATAGCTCTTGATCACTATCTCACCTGATGTTATGTGATGATGCGGTCGATGATAGAGCGTGCTACCCAGAAGATACCTATTCACTCGCGATTTGAAGACCCCCATATTGTACTTAAATGGCACCGAAAATTGGCAATTTCAATTGCTTAATTTTAAAAGTGTCACACTCACAATAAAAACAAATCTAACGACACCTCTCAAGCTAAAATCCATCCATTAGGCTACAGTCTAAAACGCTCTGTAGAGCATGCCAAAGAAATATACCTACATACATACATATTCAAAAACACAACCATCTCCTTCAGGCGCAGTCGGGTAAAAACATACATATTGGCATACAAAAATATTTTTTATGTTTTGTGTCTATTAAATGTTATTATAGCTGACACAATAACTGTTACACTCACGCTATTTAGTTTTTTATGTTTTTGTAATAACATTTTCAGAAGATATTTGTAGATCGTAAAAAAACATTAATTTACAACCTCACGGCTCACTAATCTCTTAATTACGCTAATTAATCTCTTCTAACACTAATTTATGTGAATACTTAGTAAACGACTAACATTTGAATAAACATTTTAATAAAAATTTCAAATTCAAAGAGGTAATGTCGTCAGGTTTTTGGGTAACCCTACCAGCAAACAGCGACTTTAATAGCGACCTAGCGCGGTCCCCATAAACAATTATAAAAATGTAACTGCACGGGAAAAACTGAAAAGAGGAGGCACTTGTCCACTCAAGTAAAATGGTAATTAATTTATCACCTATGTCCAGCAGTGGACTGACGTGGGCTGATAATGATGGTTAATTTGTCACCAATCAAGTTTGTATAGGTATACGACAAACAAAATTGATATCAAATAAAGCTTTATAAAGGTTTACACAGAATACAAATTATCTCATTGATACAAACATGACTTTTATGGATTGACATATTTTTTTATTAGATTTATCCACAGGATTTATACGTTTTCCTTCGCGCTATGACTTGTAAACGTCCAAATTAGGCATAACTTTGCATAATGTAATTGTAAATGCTTGTGTTTGGCATAATTTTCATATAAAAATCATGAATAAGGCATTTACCCTAAAATGGATTGTTTTTATGTGGGTTTTCCGATTAGGGATTTATTTGTATATCTACGATTTGTAATATTTGACATCTTATTGAAGAACTGAACCGAGTTACAGAATAAATAATAGTATTAATTACGTAACAGAATTGAAAAAGTTAAAATAATTTATTGAATAAATTATTTTTTCTGATTTACTAATTACTAGATTGTCTGGACTACATTTTAAGTATGAAAACATTATGTAGTGCTTTTTATTACGCTTAAAGGTACGGACACACAGCAGCGTCCTGCGTGCGCGATCTGGGCGGCGATCAGATAGCGCTGTAGTATTTGTACCGAGTGGTTCACACCAAACGCGATCAGTAAACAATTGAAAAGTACTGAGATCGCGCCCGCAGATCGCAGGACGCCGCGGTGTGGTTAAGGTACGGACCTTAATACTAAGTTCAAAATACTTACCCTATTCCCTTACCCTATATACAGATTTACGAAAATAAAAAAAAGTTGTTTCCTTTAGGCCACGCGACCGTAGCCGCGGGCAGAAGCTAGTTCAAATACAAACTACAAACAAAAAACTAAATTTAGGTGCAGGCCTACTGGGAAAGTACTTACCCAAAAAGTCACTTTGAATGGCGATACGTATGCGTTGCCTGTGGTAAGCGCCACCAGCTCTTTGGTGACTTACTTTACAACAATATTATTACACTGGCTTACTTTATAAATAAAAACGAATTTAAAACTTTAAAATTGCATAGGATTTTCATTTCCAGTGTTTAAATGAAGTTATAAAACTGATCTTATTTATTGTTTATATAACTAACTACCATCGTAAAACAGAAGTCGGTAGAGAACAATTAATTACAAAGAATTTATTTTACTAATAAATAGAGCAGTAGTAACATTTATTAGGGAGGAAGATGGATCACATGGGAAATTTATTAAGGAAGTTAAAATTCCTTCGTTTCTTTTGTGTGGTCATTATTTGGGTTGACAAGAATCCTTTTGTGGCATCGTTATTACCAATTAAAGATTTACACGGACGTCTCTTTAAAAGATAAATATTTGAAGTCTTTATACAAATAAATTGAAGATTTGATAGTTTAAAATTTGAAATCCATGGTCTAAATAGACTAGCTTAGGTCAGAATTGTCCAGCGCCACATCACATTAATTTAGTTAAATTACTGGGGATGGACATTACGAGTTAATACAAGTACTCATTCGATAATTTTTCTACTCATTAAATCGCACTCAATAAAGCAATTGAATAACGTTTGGAAAAAGCAGTCTTTGGAATCGAAAGAAAAATACATCACTAGAAAGTTGAACAAGTAAATTCACCTGGTGTGAACCCGGTATTTACACCATTTCAAATTTAAACAGATAAGGTAACTAGGGATTGCAATCCCGCAACTCATTCAATCCCGCGGGATCCCGTTTTGCGGGATTGCAATCCTTAAAGGTAACTAAACAATTATTTACACACATTCACAAAAGTATTTTAACTAATTGAAAAAACTTGTACTGTTTACTGAAGAGCATCCTATTTGGTAAAACTGATAAAAGTAGTATACCTAGTAATGTAAAGTACCTAGGTAATTCTATGCATCATAAATTACTGCGTAGGTATAAAAATAAATCAGATATAGATACTTACTATCTAAAATTTGCTAAAAATTGCAACAACCTACATATGTTATCGGGCAAATGCTTTGATAAGATTTATTTCCTGCACTTGACTACGAGATAAGTCGCTAATAATTTGTACCGGAATAAGGCTATTTAAAAACTAATTCGTAATTTAATGAGACCGAAACTTGGACGTAATATGTCACCTATGAAAACCTTTAAAATTGACAATATTTGCGCCATTGTACTACGCCCGTCAGTATATTTCGGTGCTTAATTTCATATATTCTTGTATGTACCTACTAACTTCGTATTCCATTATCGTAGCTAATTAATAACACCCATCTAATGTATCCATTCTACTGGATGAGACCTCAATCTAAACACTTTATTTAGCGTTAAAATTTATAGCTAATTAATGCATAACATCGCAATACCCCATAATAGCACGCAGATAGGCAGATTAATTCAAAATCGTAAAGCTACTGGTAGTAGATGTAATTATCTAATAAATAATATGAAGCCATGACAAAACACTACATATTAATTATAAGTGTGATGTCCTGCATACCTTTGCAACAATATCATGTTTGTAATCAAGATTTAATCATCATTTACTACGTAATTGCCTATGATGTCGTTTTTGAACAGTATGGGCGATACGAGTGGTATTCTATGGTAGAATATATATGTTATTAAAAGAGCTCATTGTTGTCAGATTCTCTGTCTTCCGTAATGAACACGGTTACGAACATTCCGCTTGCTGAAATAGTAATACATAAAAAAGATCTCTTACTGTTAGTGCAAGCTATTAAAATTTTTTTTATAAGGTTTTCAGCCTTTCAGTTTTAGGGTTACTAACATTTTTCTAACTATAATGACCTAGTCACAATTATAATAAAATTTTCCTGCCACTTTACATGTATTACTCCCAGGGACACGTTTTTTTGAATCCGTATTCAAAAACCTCTGATAATAAACAACATTCCGAGAATGGCGGTTTAATGTTACACAATCTGTTCAAGATTGTTTCTATAAATTATTTATAATCAAAATCAGTTCTGAACGAGAATGGTAATCCTCAATCCCACTATCTTTATTGTATTTCTTATTGTGACATCGATAGCTACGAAAATGTGCCACCGGAATCATTACCATTATTTCTAGTGTATTTTACAATACAACGGAATAATTTGGAAACAACATCCAAATCTAAACATTAGAAACTTCGTCCATCATGGCTGCGAACCAAAGTAGAACTAGCCCCCACATAAAAAAAACACAAATATTTTCCTTTTCTGTGTATAGCCAAAAAGAATTATTAGCAAGATGAAGTTGCATCGGAATGGGCATATTTGTATCATACCTGGACAGCTCGGCAAACGTAGGACGCCCTCCAACCCTCCTAGCATGTCTGTCTCAATTATTTAATATATATGATAACCGCACATCGTAGATCTGGTAACCCTACTAAGTGCCATCCCTAATCCACTTTCACCCAAACAATGAACAATCGTCAGGTTCATACAATCATTGTATGCAGAAGTAATGCATTCATTATCAGCTACACGTGTCTGTCACTAATCCATGCACCTCGCATTCAAAATGTATTGGAAAGTTGTATAATACTACACTGGATTATTATATAATATTTATTTTATGACTCAGTCCTTGACAGTCAAAGTATTCTAGGTCTAGCGTGTTCACCATCATCGGCTACATCATCGCTTGCCACTAGGAGAGACAGTAATCAAACGCTAGCCTATAAGCCTATAACCATCGAATGCCTATAAGCATCGAATTATAATTAAACATAAGCAAAACATTTAGGCATAAACATACAATAGATGATCATATGGTACCTAAACTAATCCTAAAAACTCTAACAGTTTCTAAGCCCGTGTAATATGTACTTTTTTTATTTTTTATATCTTATAGGCTAGCGTTTGACCACTATCTCACCTGTTGGTAAGTGATGATGCGGTCGAAGATGTTGCATCTGTTTGTTGACCTGTTTTGCCAGTATGCCAATCAAATGTAGTATTTTTTAAATCTGATAAGCTAGCATTCTACTTAAATATCACCTGGTGGTAAGTGACAATGTGTTCGTACATAGTAAACACGTTAGGTCTAAAATGGTCTGACTCTCACGGGCTATGCTGCCGGAGCACCGTAAGGTTATGGCGGCAGATTTTCTCCTTGATGGTGGTAAGCTTCATTTTGGTAGCAAATGAGCTGGAACATCGGTATGATCAGTGATCGGCATCGACGTCATAGCAATTGCTATGACTACTTACAAACTGTCGATGGTGATCGGTTAACATCTATCCTTTACGCCAACGGGCCGTCAAAAGCAATTTCAGGGTTTAATTTTTAATAAATTATTAAAATTAGTAGTAAACTAAACGATTTCAAAATAACATGCATTATTCTACTTTACTCGTAAAGGGGGAACAAAAAAAATGCCTCACGCATTTACAATATTGGACTTTGGTAGTAATAATTATGCCTCCTCAAACATTACAAACTCTCCGTTACAAGTATTTCAACCCTTCAAACCCATTACAACTCAATGGTTTGAAACAAAACTTAATTAAGACACCATGACACTGAGAATGTATTGACAAAGTAACAATGGAAATATCTTTTCCATTTACATGAGACTCCTGTTCAAATATTTTTTAAAAATATAAAAACGTAAGTTAAAAACAAAAAAAAATTGTAATTTAAAAAATTAAAAGAAGTTAAAGATTGTAATTTTTAGGGTTTAAGGTTTAAGGTTTAAGGTTTAAGGTTTAAGGTTTAAGGTTTAAGGTTAAGGTTTAAGGGTTTTAGGTTTTAAGCACAGATGTATGATCAAAACCTTTATAAACTTTT
Source organism: Cabera pusaria (assembly GCA_954871355.1). Taxonomy (NCBI): domain Eukaryota; kingdom Metazoa; phylum Arthropoda; class Insecta; order Lepidoptera; family Geometridae; genus Cabera; species Cabera pusaria. The sequence continues at coordinate 19,408,620 of OX940905.1, forward strand.
ATATAATTTTTATGTTCACTGCAATATTTTTAAATGGGATATTTTATCTTATTTATTTTTCACTATTTACAAGTCTCCGTTGTTTCAGCGCTGTAATGCTTTATGTAATGCTAGCTGGCAGCGGTTGGAAACTAGGTAATCGCTGAAGATCGAGCTCAGTGGTGTGCGTGAGAGACCTATGTCCAGCAGTGGACGGAATTGGCTCATGATGATGAATGCTTCTTTTTTTGTATAAAAATCGTAAATCGGTTTACGGAATACATCTACCGACCAAGTTTCAACTGTGTAGTCTGAATAGTTTCGGAATAAAGTGAATGTGACATACGGACGGACAGACAGACAGATAAGAACCCTAAAATGGAAAATGGAGTAGATTGCATTGACTACAGATAGACCTAAGTGGAAGAGGATATGTTGCACCGAACTCACTCTGGTGGGATAGGGGTAGGAAGATGATGATGATGATTGTGTCATTAATGTAAATTGTTAAATACAATCCAAAATGTCATCGTACCGATGGGACTTGAACCTGCACCCCCTGGATAACATGTGAAATTTTGGATTGTGTTTAACAATTTACAAAAATATAAAGTGTGTAAAACTTCAAAGAAACATTATATTTGTATCAAAATTATTGTGTATCAAAATGTGTACAAGAAGATTCCTATCAATTTATCTTTTCATTCAATCCTAATGCACCGTAACAACAAAAAACGCTACACAAACAATGTCTAACATCGCACATTAACATAATATCACACCTTTCTTCAAACGACATCTGCATATAAGCAAACATCCTAAGCAAATAATCCTTCGTAGGTAAACTTCGAGAAAAGTTTAGTAAGAGATCCTTGATCTATAAAATGATCATAATTTGAGATCGTTTATAAAACTAAAAGAACCGATTTCTAACGCCGCGCTAGTCATTTTTAGTACCAAGTGTGAGGTGTTCATCTCCATATTTCTTGAGATACTCATCAGAACTCGATAGATAAAGATTGACACATTAAGATTCTTATAAGAATATCATAAGGGTAAAGTATAGTAAAATATCATAAGTATTTTATTATCCTCTTTTTGTCATTGCAAAACAAATATCATGAGTGGTCTTTGTTCTTTCAAGAGGATTCAGATCTGAATAAGAGGACAATATCATTGTATTCTCTTTAAAGAACAAGTACGCTTTCTGTATATTCAAAATATTCTCAAGACTTGATAATTTTAATTTCAAATCTGTAATTTTTCCGTTAACTAAGTCAAAACTAACCTAAGTCTGCATCGGCAATTAACATCAGACACCAGAGTACTTGTCTATAATGTTGCTAACGCTATAATTAAAAAAGACATTTCGCTAACTTACCTTTTAGATAAATTTTAGTTATAAAACGTCGTACAATTTACTAATAAAAATATCTAATTGAAATGTTATATTTTATGGCAGATTAAATTTGTCGCGTTCTAATACACCTACATATAACAAGGCTCTTAATCTTAAAGTCACGATTATCATTGAGTAACATATATTTTCTTCTGATACTTGATAGTATGTGTAATAAGTATATACACTGGTGAAACTTGTTAGAGTCTCCTCTTCCATATAAATAGAATGTATAGCCTATTATTGGAATATAAATCATCATTTTAACACATCGCTCAAACACTGAAGCATGCCAATCGGCTAAACACAGCTAGTACTATTCATTATTCTGTGACGCAGCCTTAATACACTTGTTACGTACTATAAAACTATACAATACATAAATTTGTCCGTTGTTTTTGAGGAATGTTCGCAGTTTGTTTGGAGGAAGGGTAATAAAATAAAATCAATAAAAAAATCGCAAACGTACTAATAAAAGTAAGTTCTCCAGTGCATCGCAGCGTCTGTCTGCCGTCTTACTTTTTAGATAAACCTTGATCGCAGCTTAGACTGCATCGTCATTCGGATGATATCTGATAAGTTTTAGTGGTTAAGTACTCCTTTATCAAGCGTAAAAAAATATCGAATATGGCATGAAGTTTATCGTCAGAGAACCACAGTATCAACACACACCTTTATATAACTCTACGGCTGAAGTGACAGTCGTATGGTCATATCTGCCGCAAGACTGATAAGACTGAATCTGAGGTTGAGACTGCAAGGACGCCCTATGACCAGGTGGAGCGACATTCGCGTAGCGGTGAACAGTGACTGATAAAGAAGACCTGAAGAAACGGGCTTAATGGCGTAACCCAGGAAAAGGCATTCTTTAATTATTGTATTCTACGATCCAATCAACAACTATTTTCAAAACTTATGTACTGTCTCAACATCTCCACGGCATACATTATAAAGTCGCGAACTCACCGACAAAGAGATCCCGCGATAGACTTGAACTGAACCTCACAGCGATAAGGGCTTGCAGCGATAAGGCGGTGTGCAAAGTCGGAAGGTATCGTGTAGGTGTCGTTAGCTGTCCAATCGAGATACCGAATGTATGACTTAAATGGAAGGGTTAGAAATTGTTGGAAATTGTTTTAGAATGACTAACCATGTCGCTTTTTTATATGCCGTGATAATATTGACCTATGTTTATTGAGTAGAGTGTGTTAGCAAATTGACCATTACATACCTCGATTATGTAACGTGGTAAGCGTAGGTAGACTCCTCCCTACAACAATGACTATGGAAGAAACTGTCACTACGCTGCTTTTAAGATGGTGAGTCTGGCTAAATCCTGAGATATTAAAAAATTTAGAAAACGTTTAAGGAGTTTTTTTAAGTCTCTCGATCTATTTCTTTTAAACTATAATACCATTTTATTTTAATGAATGAAGCAGAAACAGTTGTCGATAACTATTACAACATCACGTAAGTCACGTTAAATCCCTGTTTTTAAAACCATATACATTAGCGGATTACACAAGACGTGTTCTATTTTTTAAAATTAAACGCCTAATCTTATAGTTAAATAAGATTTCTGTCACAAAAAAAGTAGTCCTTGCAAAGATTTATAGAATCCTTGTGCCTGCGCCCTTACGCCTACGAGCTCCAGAACTACAGGAGTCGTGTTCGTTAGACGACAGGCATAGATTTGTAGGTTTAAATTTATAACGTATGAGATATATCTCGTATATATATGGCCATTTGAATTATTGGGTGGTCTTTAGAAGGTGTTAGAGATATGAGTAATGCCATAGTAGAAATAGACCATCATAAAGTTCATGCAAATGTTTACAGTTAGTTTCGTAGGACTTCTCCTAGTCCGCCTGATGCGGTACCAACACCTTGTCAATGAGTCAACCGTCAAATGGCAAAGGTAAAGTGTCTACTAAAATCTTAGAGCGTACAAGATGCGGTCTTGTTTTGCATGCCACCAGTGACTGCTTTAGACATAGCTATAAATATTAAAATACGTGACTTACCGCGCTAAAACATTAATTTTATTTAACTCGACGTTTCGATCGAGTTGCATTGATTGTGGTAACAAGACGTCTGCTTTAGACAGACTTCATCGCTTACCATCAGGCGCAAGTCTTAATTGAGTGTTACATAATATCATAATATGTAAGAAAGATTCCTCCAAACACGAACGTGAGGTAATTAATTATACAGCTCTATTTAGCTTTTTTGGTGGCAAAAAGCGTGGCTTAAACTGTTTTATTCTCTACAAAGTATGTTTACCAGCCTATCTATCTCATTAATGTCAAGCAAATCGAATTTACATATATCATACTGCAAGAAAATTGAATAAATCACAAGGCCAGAGATTTATGAATCCAGAAGCATCCAGAACAGGTAAAACAAATGAATAATTCATGGTACATACACTCAACACCAAATTCGTTTCCACTAACTCAATCTGCAAGGCCGGCAAAGAAAAAAAGCGCACTGAATTCTCTCATTCTATATTACAGTACTATGGAAACTCGATTAGGTTGAGAAGAGATTAAAGTGGCTATAAAACTGTTATAATATAATATACAACATTTCTAATCAACAGTACATGCATTCGCAATTTTCTTTGATTATTCTAAAGCGAGCTTTCCATCCTGTATCCATGTCTTTAATAACATAAGTATCGATTTAATGTACTACTAGCTGTACAAGTTGTACCTACTTAGCTGCTTTGCCCGTGTTTTTTGGCAAATGTGGATTAAGTTTTACGTAGCCATTTTAAGTAGAAAGGGTTGTTTAATGATTTGGAACATCTATTGATTTGACTATTCACGAAACTTAAATAATAATCGAAAAACTTTGCTTTGTTTGGGAAAAAGTTATTCAATAATCAATAAAAATAAAAACCACTATAAACTACCTATATCGAAGAGAAGACTTCAACATAATAATATAATATAAGATATTAGAAGTGTATTATAATAGAATAGTATGGTTATATTCTTCTTTTCTAGACATTTAAATATAATAAATCTAACACGCCCTGAAATCACTAGTCACTTTGACCTTCGGACCAGGAAAACTACCTATCTAGAATAAGAAAACTAGAAACTACATTTATATTGGCTTTATTTTGGCAGTAGTTTATATTGTATAGAATTTTAATTGTAGATACCATTTGTAAATATTTTATGTAAATAAATCAAATACATATTATTATTACGGAGTACAGCTAGTAAAATAATTTTGGTTCCTATTATAAATATTGAATGGAGTACGGTAGTAGGGGGTGATGCATGGTATTTTTTCGTACTCCGATTTGGCGGTACATCATTTTCGGTAAGTGAGGCGGTGAGACCAGTTTGCGCGTGTCGATGCACCTGTGCTAATAAGCGACAAAGATTATACAATAAAACAGACAGGACAATGTGATTTTTTTTTTGTTTGGGGATACAGTTATTCACTAAAAATATAAACAACTACTTTCTTTGATAAATTTAACAAAATGTTGTTTAATAGAACATTATGTGGTCATATTTTATAGACATTAACTTAAATATATAATACATATTTGTTTTATGATATAAGGTCAAGGTAACAGGACAAGCACGACGCTCACCTGATGGTTAGCGATGCCGTCTACCTATTACAGATACAGCGGAATGCAAAATTCTGGCAGTCCAGAATTTTGCATGTCACTGCATTGCGCCTGTTACCTTGAGACGTAAAGATGTTGAGTCTCACGGCTGAAAATTAATTGGCAAAGTGGTAGTAGCGCCCCAGGCGGACTAGCAGAAGTCCTCAAATCTATTATACATTTGAAAGTGTAGTCTATTTCAGGTTGTGTTGTAAATTGGTTGGCATGCTTTATCACAGTATGGAAACCAACTATGGAATTTTGAGGCAAAGATCCTTTGATTCCTCCTTTCTTAATTATATGTTGTTTCTACCAATCAAAAAATAATGTTGTTAATTTGTATTCAGCGTGTAAAAAGGTAGTAATACTATTTCGGCATTCACACAATCCAATTTTATATTTAAATGATTATTAAATAGTTTTCATTGATTTGTAACCGAGAGATTTAAACTAAACTTAACTTAATAAAATCGTTTAACTGTAACCAGTTTACGCATGGGAACAAACATTACAGTCTATATCCCTAAATTACTAATCTATCTTCGTTTAAGTCATAAATCTTCTTCAATTGAGTGATTGATAGTAAGCGATTTATTTAGTACGCAACACTTTAAAATGTATTTATTCATTTAGACACCAATTTACGAGAAACATTTTTAAACCCCTGTTTAAATGTCTGGAAGCCATAATTAAAATATTATGATGTTATGATTTCTTAATACTTAAACTGTCATCATCATCATCAGCAGCCTGTTTTAATCCACTGCTGGAAATAGGCCTCTTCCAATGCTCACCACTGAGTCCGATCTTAGGCTCTTCGCATTCATGATTACAGCAGCTACTTTGCGATTGTTCAAAATTGTACGTTCTATAAACTTAGAAGTTAGAAGTCATTAGCAGTCATACAATCGAGCGAAAAGAACACCAGAAAAAAACACGTTTCTTGTAAGGAGGACTTTAATTTTTACTTTGCTTAGTTGTTCATACCTAATTTTATTAGAAGCGAAAGAGGCAGGTGTGTCAGGATCGTAGGATATGGAAAGAAGTAGTCTCTGCATAGTGCCTACGTCAACGGGAAAAAGGTGTCATTTTATGTATGTATTATGTTAATATAGCGGCAAATGCAATAGTAGATAAATAGTTCGGTTACGAATCAGGGCGTGTTAGATTTCATCGTTTCCAATGCACGCCGATGTTAATGTTGTAGGGAATGAGTTGCTCTCCTTGTGAACATTTCAAGTGTCTACCTATTACGGTTCAAAAGATATAGCCCAGATGGACGGACGGACGGACAGCGGAGTCTTTGTAATAAGGTCCCGTTGGCACCCTTTGTGTACGGAATTTTATATAGGAGACTCTGTAATGGAGTATCTCTATATTTTTTGCGATGCTGCCTTTAGTTTTATTCAAGATCTCTAGGCCGATTTGCATGATTCATTTTGTTGGAAAAAGTAAAAATATAGGCTAGGATGTGCTCTATGAAAGTGCTTATTTAATGTTATGTTCGGAATCAACCAAAAGCTTCAAAAAGGAACAGCTAAACTGTTTACTCTGTTGAAAAAAAAATGTCTAAGATTACTGTCTTGCTACTAGAAAGAAAAAAAATATAGAAACAGGTTAAATAATACTTAAATGCAAAATTTCAAAACCACCCCGACTGATTTGTACATGAATGAGCCTTAGCACGACATCTCAGAGTGGCTAGTAAGTAATGCGCAGAAGCGCCATTTTGATTTTTTTGACGTCTGCGGTCAAAGGGCTACGAAAGTTTCTATCGTAGCACAGAATACTTAATAGCACTACATCGAAGTCTCATCAACCAAAGAAGAGCTGAGAATATTTAAACGGCTGAACGGATTTTCATGAAACAAACCTAAGAACACTCTCGATGAAGACACCTATCAAACAAAAAAAACTAAATCAAAATCAGTTGATCCGTTTGGGCGCTACGATGCCACAGATACACACACACATAAACAGATACACAGACAGAGATACACACGTCAAACTACACATAACACCCCTTCTTTTTGCGTCGGGGGCTAAAAAACTAAAATGCGTTTTTACGACGCATTAAAATATTTTAACAGTGTTAAAAAAGGCCGCAACCTTACAGGATGCGGAATGCTTTCACACTAACGTAACCAAAAAACTTAGAAATAAATTTTATAAGTAATAACATTAAATCACTTAGCGGCGCATATCATTTACTATGTAAGATTTCTCCAGCAAAAAAACACATTAAGATTATAAAATGTCCATAGGTCACAAATAAATTGTTTCTTGTTACCACACACTTTGATATCAGCTTATTTAACTTATTTAAATACTAAACATTCGTAATTAATGGTGTATAATCCGCAAATGGTGTACAATAAACTGTTTTATTACGCCCCTTTGTTAATTAAATGATGTGCTATAACATGGAAGTAAATGGAATAACTACTGTTATGCTTGGGGCGGGGCTCGAACCACCCACCACTCACCAATCACCGAGTTCCATGCATTATCCTTCTTTGCAATATCGCCTAGCATGTTAATAAGGGCCCGGTGGTGTAAGTGGGAGAATGGTCGGCTTTGATGCTAGACGTACCTACACACTACAGATTTCAATCCCTGCCGTGCACCAATGGATTTTCTATCAAAAATGTAGGTATGCGCTTTTCACAGTGGCCCTCCGGTGAAGGAAACACATCGTTAAGAAACCAACAACCCCCGCATGGTGGTAGGATACTATCTAATATGTCCGCCTGTCTAGCTACCACCCTCAACTTCAAAAATCTGTCGCAAAAACATCTAATGTGTTCCGGCAGCTATCCTTGAGAGCCAGTTCCCATTCTAGGCCTAGCGTACAGGCAGACAGGTACGACCACACCGCGGCATCCTGCGTGCGCGATCTCGGCGGCGATCAGATAGCGCAGTAGTATTTGTACCGATTGGTTCACATCAATCGCTATCTACAGCGAGCAAAAAACGATTGAAAAGCAGATCGCGAAATCGCTCGCGGACGCAGGACGCTACGGTGTGGTCGTACCTTAACTTATAACCTCAAAACACGACCTCAAAATTACCTATTACATCAGGGCTGCAGTCATATTAATAAATTTGTTGTCAAATAACACTACAATCAGATGTCATCGAAGTATCGAATATCGGTGCAATAATTGAATAATGCATAATATTTTGTTTTGCGGTGGGTTATCTCGAGTTACTTTGTATTTGGGTTGAATGAGCCGTCTAGACTCTGATTATTTTATTTTATAATAATAACGAATAAAAACTTAAATAAAGTAGACTTCTCAAGCCAAGCGACGTTATTCTATTGCATGTTTCTCTAATCGCATTGCGCATCGCCCGCAAAGTCGCTTGCTTATCGGTTTTTTTATCGAATACATTTTGGCGAGTGTGCAATGGAATGGAACCGCATGACTTGATTCCACCATCCACATTTTATAATCGGACATCCAGAGATACTAAAAGGCGCCACCGATTTAAGGTGGATATACCATTTACCCGAACGAAACGATTTGCTTCTTCGTTTATCATACGAACCGCCAAGGTATGGAATACCTTGCCTGAGGCTGTGTTTCCGGTTAAGTACAATATGAGGGTCTTCAAATCGCGATTGAATAGGTATCTTCTGGGTAAGCACGCTCCATCATCGATCGCATCATCACATAACATCACGTGAAATAGTGGTCAAGTGATACCCAGTTCGGTGTAAAAAAAAATATCTCTGAATATTTCTCTTACATATTTTTTATTGCTTCTCACTGTTATTTTAACATTTTGGTACGAATAAAAAAAAATACAAACGATATTATTGTCAATGGGCGATCTTGTCGCTCCGATCTCTTCTAAACAACCATGCTCGGAATGAATTATACATTAGGGAAGGCAGTAGTGTTACTACTATATTATATTATAGTTAACTACTATATTATTAACCGCAGTACATACTACTACTTTACTACGTATGTTAAAACCGGTAATTCATCACATTACACCAGGGGCAACCTTTTGCTATAGCAGGGCCAGATATGTTGCCAGAGTATCAGTGCGGGCCGCACTTATTTTTATGTATTCGGAAATTTGAAATAAAACGCATATATATTCATACAATCATGTGTATTTAAATTGAATTACTATACTAACATAAAAGTAACAACTACTTAGTGAGATTTTTGCGGCTGCATTTGACTCGCAAGTTTTTTAACGTCTGCTTTAATTTAAGTCGTAGACACGCGCAGTATCGCGTCTAAATGTTCATCCGTTAACCGTGAACAATTTTTATTTTTGCGGTAGTTGAGAATTGAAAAAGTCTGCTCACACAAATATGTACTACCAAACATAGTGATTATCTACTGAGCAAACTTTTTAAATTCTTTGAAGTTTTCAGAACTCAAACCTCCGTAGAACTGTACCAAGTCAGTGCTTTCCTTAAATGCCGTTTTAAGTGTGCTATTACTTTGCAAATCTACTATGTTCATTTGCAAATTGCTTGGTACATCATTAATATCAATTGCAAAAGGGTTTTGGAATATTTCCATGTTAAGGAAGATCGTTTTAAAGTCGGCGAATCGATTTACAAACTCAGTTTGTAGTTGTGTTAACAGGTTTCTCATTGTAATATTTTGCCACTCAAAATTATCTCTAGCTTCTTCCACGGCTTTCTAGCAATTAGGAAAATAGTCTAGCTTTTTTTCATCAATACGCTTGATAAACAGTTTCAGTTTCATCTTAAATGACTTTACATCTGAATACATATCGCAAATCAATTTATTTTTTCCCTGCAAGCGTTTGTTGAGCTGATTCAGTTCCATAGTGAAATTAGTCAAAAAATAATCCACTGTTTGTTAAGTTAAGTTTAAGCTTTTTCTTTTCATATCCATGAAGTTGCCAATTTCTTTCCTGAAATAAAAAACCGTTCCAAAACGGCACCTCACTTCACAATAGTAAACCACGTGACGTCATCATGATCAGCTTCCAGATCTTCCAAAAACTTTTGGAACTGACGGTGTGTGAGCCCATTTTTTATTATAAAATTAACAGTGGATGTTACAGTATCCATTATTTCTTTCCAAGATATACCAGGATTACCTTGAACCTCAATGCCTCTTGATGGACAATACAGTGAAAAATCAATGGCACTGTAGATCCAGAATCTTTCACATTGCTGACAATTCTCCTATCAATACCTTTTTTTTGACCGCTCATGTTCTTGCCTCCATCGGTTGTGACACTTGTTAACTTTTTCCAGCTTAATTGCAATGAATCTAGAGCTTGTTCCAAATGGTGAAATAAATCTTGTCCCGTAGTTGTACCTATCAAACTGCACATTTTCACAAGCTCTTTGTAAACAGTAAAGTTTTCGTCAATGCCGTGTACAAATAAAAGTAGCTGTGCTGTATCCGACACGTCCGTACTTTCATCCATCGCTAAAGAGAAGCAGTCAAAAGACTGCGCTTTATCCCTAAGTTGTTCACACAAATTAGCACCCAATTCTTCGGTACGTAGAATACTCTCATGGCCCAGCAGCATGGCCGTATACTTTCTAGTGAATTTATATCCGCCTTTTGCTTTGGTATTTTTTTCTTACGGACCTCAGGCTTGCGGGCCGCACCGAGATAGTCCACGGGCCGCATGCGGCCCGCGGGCCGCCGGTTGTCTACCCCTGCCTTACCACAGAAACGGACAATAGCATACATAGCCTACAAGTTACAACTCTACTAGACAATTCAGATAATATGTCTACATACTCTAAATAACACAAGAATCTGGCACAATCACTGCTTTAAAGCTATATTTCGCTAAGTTCATAAAAGGTTGTGATTCATCTGTGCATTCTAAGGCTTGTGTTAGGAATTAAATAGTGAGGTAGTTTCTATACTAAGGACTAAATAACCGAAATAAATGAAGAAGAAAAAATATTAATTTAATAATTTATTTTAATTATTAATTTAATAATTTTGAGTTAATAATATACAAGTTAGTATAATAAAATTTTATTAATAGTATGTTTTTGTCCTTTAGCCACTATGGGCAGGGATTACAAAATATGTGATTTAATTGAAAACATTTATTATATTCCTGCATAATTTTTAAAACCGTTGTTGCACTTGTGACCATGAGAGTACGTTCAGATAACAAGCGCTTGAACGCGCGTTAAATTTTTGTATAGTGTTTACATGACACGCGCTTGTCAGGCGTTGAACGCGCGTTGCCGCGGCCGCCAAGGTTCAGTAGTACTAAAACTTTAACTAATTTCTAATACTTATGAACCCTAAAATACGTTTAGCAGGCGGGTTGGCCATCGCAGGACGTAGCTCCTCGCACCGGTGATGCTGCTGCCCGTCACCGGCCTGTTATCCGCGTCGAAAGCGCGCGCTCAACTGAACGGAAAGATAGAAAACCAATGATCCCAAAGCGCGCGTAGACGCGCGCTGATAACAGTCGAGCGCTAGCGTAGCGTTCAACGCGCGCTTTATTAAAACGCGCGTTAGCATGTGTACAGCCTGAATAAAATGTATGTAGTTGTATACGCGCGTTAACAAAACGCGCGTTGAGCGCTTGTCATCTGAACTTACCTTAAGAGTACGTTCAGATGACGATGATGTCATGTAAACACTATACAAAAATTTAACGCGCGTTCAACGCGCGTTGAGCGCTTGTCATCTGAACGTACTCTAAATTGCCGTATTTTTTAGGAAACTTCAGCTTTAGTATGGTTGTCAAAAGATAAATAAAACACATAACATTCAAAAATGATATTTATAAAATCCAAACTAGCAAATAATATATCAAAACCATAATCCATGTATTGTAAAACTACAAAATATTTTCCCAATAAATCATCCATTCTTAGTCATAAAACCAATAAAGGTTTTCAGAAGAACTTATACCGCTTAGTCCTCATTAAGTCTAGGTTCACTAGAAAGGTCAAAAGCGTGTTGGCGATAGGATTCAAAGCTGGCAGTGACACGGCGGGCGTGATTTTACTCGTTACACTTCTCACTGATACCGTGAACATTTGAGAAGACCGTGAAATACGGGAACTGAAGGGCGGAATTGAATAACAGTATTAATGAACCTTTTAGCTTTTATTAGTGACTTCTGTAACCTAGATTTGGAAAACGGTTTGTTATAATTGCACTGTGTTGAGGCTTAACTCTACGCTCAGTTGTAATAGTCTTTCGGAAGACGGGTTGGCACAAGGAGGAGGGGTGTTGCACAATGTGCACTTAGACTAAAGTCAGTGTTCCAGCGCCTTGTCTCACTGCTGTCATCAGACAAGCACGATTATAATTTGGCCCGTTTTGTCATTTAACATCAGCAGGCCTAGAAAAAAAAAACAAATGTTACCATTCACGCCAAACACAACTTCAAAATGTATGGGAATGACATTGACATTTTGTAGTGGAAAAACAAATGTCATTCGGATTTGTTCAGGTAAGTAGTTCATAAATAAAATAATATATGCATTTATTTTCCTGCTTTCAAGTTTTCAAATACTCTATAAGAAATAGGTATGCTTAGGTAATATAATTAATACCTTAACATGTTTTATTTGGTCTAAATATTCGTTTCTATTATATTTTTTAGATAAGTAAATATAAATTAGCTTCTATGACTCACTTATTCTTTGGCAAACTCTAAACGGCTGGCTCACATTGTCAATGTCATGACAAGTTAAATCAATGGTCAATTAACGAATCGTCATGCTAATTAAGCGCACTTAATGACATTGAAAACTTGTTCGGTTTCGTGTAATAAGACACCAGTGCTTAAATATGAGCATTCGGCACAAGTGACTGAGCATTAATTGACAACAAATCTCAGGTACTTTTGTATATTATATACCTACATATTGGTACTATATTACATTGAAAAACTATCATAGGTATTATAATACTTTCTTAATAATACACTAATTTCACAGTAAGTTTCGTTACTATTTTTTATTTATTAAAAGATAAGGACTTATTAATGACTGATTCATTTGAGCTATTAGCTCAAATGAAATCAGTTATTAATAAGCAGAATCAATTTTCCAACGCAAATAACTCTAATAAAATATGATCACCTTGTAAACACTCTGTCAACTGTTAGTAGGATATCAGTTTAATATTGGTATTCAATAAGCACATAATTTAAATAAATTCAGTTAGTCCAAGCCGTAACAAGGCAAATAAAATCTTTTAAATATACGTACATTCAAGCTAGTTTAAATACTTTTACTACATTTTAAACTTAAAGATTTAAAAACGGGAATTTAACGTGACTTACGTGATGTCGATATAGCGATCGACATAGGCTTCGCCTCATCCGGAGGCCTTCTTCAGGATCTTGAGTGCGGGGCGATGTGGCGGGTATCGACATCGCGTAAGTCACGTTAAATTCCTGTTTTTAAATCTTTAAGTTTAAAATGAACGTGAGTTTTTATAATAGTTTAAATACTGTTTTTATTTGCTCAAAGAGAATTAGCTGCCAAATCTATAAATAATGACGTAACCGTTAAGACCTCCGAACGCTATTTATTTATCAATCCGCATTAGTAAACCAAATGTCGTAAAACGTCTTACATCTTGCGCCATGTCTAAGTTAACATTAAGCTACATAATTTGCCCGTTGCTTCACTTAACTTAAGCTTTATCATAATTTAAGTTAAAAGTAATATTGATATCGGTTTACGTCACTGTTGATACCGTTATACACCGGTTATTGCCGGCTCTGATTTTCATGCACTTGAGAAATATTTGTCTCATTTGACGTGTTTTGGTAACCTGACAACAGTTTTGGGAAGCGTGGATAAAAATTAGGCTAGTGAGCGTTTTGCATTATATATATTATAAGTATGGAATAGATAATTAAGTACAATACATAAATCTCACATCTTTTTTTTTATTTTTTTTTTTAAATTTCTTATAAGCTAACGTTTGACCACTATCTCACCTGTTGTTAAGTGATGATGCGGTCGAAGATGGTAAGCACGCTAGGCCTAGAATGGGAACTGGCTTTCAAGGATAGCTGCCGGAACACGTTAGATGTTTGACGACAGAATGAAAAAATAAGGCTGATGTAACAATTGTTTCACAAACAATATTTTATGTTGTTTAATGAATTTAATTCTATTCTACTCAATTATGAATTCTATAATGATGTTTACTTAATGTAAATCAAATTTATTATACTGTAAAATTGACCTATAACAAATGTTATTAAGAAATAAATGATAATGATAATGAATGACAGATTTTCTAAATTGAGGGTGGTAGCTGGCCAGGCGGACTAGATTGTGTCCTACCACCATCCAATTTGGCCATGTCCATGTATCTATACGTTCTATTGTGTAACTGATGATAGAACAGCAGTATACGATATTACGAGCACCAACTTCTTGTCTTGTATTGTATTACAACTGTGAAATTAAATAATTTCATAGTTATAAATATGAAAATACGGGACTTGGTCGAAACGTCGAGTTTAAACAAAATTAATGTTTTAGGCGCGATAAGTCCCGTATTTTCATATTTATAACTATGTGTTCAAATCGCGAAAGTTTAAATAATTTCGTTTAAAGGCCTACTGAGAAATTACAAGGTGTATGAGACTAAACACCTAAGCGTCTCATGTTGATAGGCGCAAAGTAATTACATGCAAATTCTGATGAGCTAGACTTTGTGTGCCAAAATATCTATTACCTCATGTTTAGTCATCAAAATTAGCAAATGAAAAAAAAAACAGGTAACGGTAGAATTAGTCGCCTAAAGCCCAAGATTCACTGACAGATATTAGCATACAAAACATTTGGTCATCGATATCCCAAAAAGAACCAGTAAAACAAAACTTTGCTGTCCACAAAACATGAATACAATTGGTTCTTGCTGTTTTTCAGTCAACAATGCCGAACACTCTCCAAAATTACAATAAATGTGGTAGCCCTTAAATATGTGGGGACGCGTCGAAAATTCGACGACATGTGGCAGTTTGCAACTAAATACTATCATTAGGATCACAATTTGTGGCTCACAAACAAGGTGTATGAGAATGAGACAAGCAACTTGTCAAATTTTGGAAAGATGATGGTGATAGGTGTCAAAGTTAGGTATGCTCTACTTCTAGAAAGATTGGATTTAGGGTCGGCATAACATAATACGTACAAACTGATAACAGTGATAACGAGTTTATTCGCATTTTCTTTATCTAAAATTATTAACTAATCTGAAAAATAAATCGCAGTAAACTCATTTTTGAAATGAATGCGCTTAGTGCGCTATATTTGACAGGCCTCAAGGGGACACAATATCTAAATGAAAATACGCGATTTTATACGTGTCTTTCCATTGATAAAAAAAATGCGGGGGAGAGAACAAAGATAAAGGTAAGGTTAGTAAACTTATCATCCAGCAATTCGTAAAGTTTAACAAAGATAATCAAATCATCTTCATCATTATCAACAGCCTATACAGATATATATAATTAGTCCATTTCTGGATATAGGCGTCTTCTAATGCGCGCCAATCAAATATAACTGCTTAATATTCGTTATTCTGTGCTACTGCTTTGTATTACAGCTAGCGTAAGATAGAGAATCCCATAATTTGTTAAAAACATTTTACATTAAAAGCACTTGTTTTACCAAAGTTATCAAAACATCTAGGCTCGCCTTCAAGGAGTTTGACAGGGACTATAATGAGTTATGATTTACGACATACGTTGGCTTTATAGCCACTTTACATTCGAATCACTAGATTTTCGGAAATTTAATTATAACTGAATCTCGATGAAATTCTCTCAAAAACCGGTCACCTTATTGAGATTTTCCCGTCTCTTTAACGAACTTATAAATATGAAGACGCGTAAAAGGAAGTTGTTAAAAGCGGAACAGGTGTAAATTGCTATATTAAACTGATGGCGATCAATCTCGATGCGCTGGCGCAGGCTGCATGAATATGTATGGAGGTGGGAAATTTATAGTCGACGTTGAGGTGTTAAAAGGCATCTTATTAAATGTCACAGGTGTTCATACCCAAAATTGAGATGCAAAGACACATCTCAATTTTGGATGCATTTTTAATTTGTAAAGTCATTTTACTTGACTTTGTTGGTATTTGCCCAGATTTTACATTATGACGAAGTCTAAGTAATTGAACGCTATAACATATTGAAGAATATTTTTTTCATGTTGTAATTAAACTAGTAGATTCCTAGTTTTTTCTACATTTAATTCAGTAGGTATTGGTTTAACAGTTTTTGACGGTTTGCGCACCCGGTAGAATTTTTTCTTTATATATTCGAAATTGGTCAAGATTTGCTGACACTCAAACAAATCAACAATATGAGTTCTAATAATTTAAAGATTATAAAAAGAAAACGTAATACAAACATGTGATCCTTTCACTTCTAGAAAACGTATTTTATTGCCATCTCTTTCAACAATTTAAAATAGAACAACATAGAAATAAGAACCCCATGCCAGTAGCCCATATCATGGCGCCATCGAGGATTTATTTCCCACAGATCCAATAAATCCGTCATCGACATAGATCATGCATACGATTACAATAAGCGTTGTTATCTATGATCGCCATGTGGGAAGAACAATACATGCTCCCTTGTGTAACCTCTGCGTTTTTTGGTCTTATATTGATTTACGACTTGTAAATGGAAAGCATGAACGTTTCAGTTATATACTATGTATGAATATTGCTATGACACAATTTTTCTTATGGTAAAAAACCCTATTGAAATCCAAAACAATAAAAACGCAAATATATAGTGTCTAAGTGGTTCATTAATTCCATAGTCACCGATTGTATGAATGCGAAAGTCTGTATGTCTGTTTGTTCACGGTTAATAGGCTCAACCAATATGGCTGATCTTTTGCACATAGATAGCTAAAATGTTAGAATAAGACATAAGATACCTCATAACGCAGGCGATGTTAGTATATTATAATATTTTTAATAAAAAAGAAATTATAAATGTATACGTCATGTTAGAATTATATGCCTATTCAAAAACCAACGAAGTCGTAAACAGTGACATAAAATTAATTATTTTGTCATCTTCATGGTTCACCTACACATGGCAACAATGGCTGATATTCCCAGACGTAGACAAAACGAAACTTTATACCTCATAAATTAACAAGACCTACTAAGTACTAATAAATTAAAGTAATTAAATACTTAACATTTTTGTATTAAGTATGTATTCACAGATACACGTTTAACAAACATTGATAGCATTAATACGTGTGCCTTGTGTGTAATACGCTTTTGTTTAATTTATCTTCAAGGTTTTCTATAGGCAAATATTATTTCACTGCTATAAAGTAGGTACTTGCTTGTTGTAGTAAATGTTTTTTTTTGCGGAAGTAAAACCAATATCGTATATATATATATACTCGTACGTATTTTCTGTATCACTTGTTTGCTATCATTTATTACGAAATCTAAAGCACTCAAAACCTATAGGCAAATATTATTTCTATAGGCAATATATTTTCTATAGGCAAATATTATTTCACTGCTATAAAGTAGGTACTTGCTTGTTGTAGTAAATGTTTTTTTTTGCGGAAGTAAAACCAATATCGTATATATATATATACGTATTTTCTGTATCACTTGTTTGCTATCATTTATTACGAAATCTAAAGCACTCAAAACCTATAGGCAAATATTATTTCTATAGGCAATATATTTTCTATAGGCAAATATTATTTCACTGCTATAAAGTAGGTACTTGCTTGTTGTAGTAAATGTTTTTTTTTGCGGAAGTAAAGCCAATATCGTATATATATACGTATATTCTGTATCACTTGTTTGCTATCATTTATTACGAAATCTAAAGCACTCAAAACCTTATCTATTACCAATAATCATTTAATCTACGTCAATGATGAATCAGATATCTATTAATAGACCTCAATCACTGCGGTTTCAAACGTTTATCTTATATCAATTGTATCTAAGAATAAAGATCTTCACAATGAAGGGCAATCTAAAGTACAATCGCTGCCAAATCGCCGTCAATAAAGTAGTAATTGATATAATCAGAGCAGTGGATTACAAGACAAGGTCTGTGGTATGCAAAATTACCCACACAGATGGTAAAATAGACGTTAGTAAAAAGATAACTCTTAATTATAATTCATTACGGATCAGTTTTGCTTGTGAGCAGAGATCTGAGAAAGCAAACTGATGTTGGTAAAGCAGGCTATGTATAACGGGTGCAGACTTAAATACCGCAATCTGGGGAAATTACAGAAAGTCAAGAAAGTTACTTTTTTTTTGCAATTTACAAGTAAAATATTTAATAGGAATGAGGTTGTGGTCAGACAGATAAATTGAAATACTAAAGCAAATGCTTTAATTTATCTGTAGTCAACACATTATTAAAATATTGTGAAAATACGTACCTACCAACCTGGCAAGAACTTAAATCAGACACATACAGGACCATATGCTATACATTTTAATGATACTATCAACCTTTAAAAATCAAAATGAATTAGAAATGTAATGCAGAAATATCCCAAAAATATGTTTCAACACAATTTTTGCATTTACTGAGGTCGCTTTTCGCGAACCTAAAATGTCTGATGACGGGTTCCTTTTCCTCGAATGCGTATCGTGTCGACGATCAGGTGTTTTTACTGCCAATTTGCAATCGTTCGCAAGTAAAACTTCTCAAACCATATTGGTTTTTAAAAGAGAGGAGAATTTTTGAGACTGTAGAATCGTTAAAACCGCACGCACCTATTTGTTGGCAAAGCGCGTCATGAATCAAGCGACTGTTTCTTTGGGAGTGCTACTGCATTAGTATTTCAACATAATCTGATTGAATTCTTCAATTAATGAAAGTACGTCGTTAGTATTATCTTTCGGCTCGTTGGATCTCACATCATTTATAACTAAACCTGTATCAAAAACGAATTCCGATCCAAAATCAACACTGCATATCTTAAACGAACCGTTAACGTCACATTAACCAACTACTAATCAATCTGTGGGCATATTATGTTTCAAAGATACAATATCGAGATAAATTATATTGACAGGAACAAATAGGGACAATGATAAGTCTTTGGACCGAATTGACATAAATTGTGTGATTAATTCAATGATGCGCTTGGCTCAGTGGTATGGAACGCGTCAAAATATGTGAAACATGTCAATTGACTTGGTCAATTTGTTCTAGTTAATGGTTGGCGTGATGTGGCAAAGTTAAGATAAATGAATGTTTCTGATGCTATCGGAATGATTATCATTTAGGACAATATTGAGACTTCTCTAAAGAGATACACAAACATTGGAATAGAGTGGTTAAAACTTCCGTTATCAAACAAATATTAACGGTCATTTTAAACTTAATAAAATATCAAACAATTAAGAAAACTTTGATATTAAACTTTACAAAACAAATTACGAAAATTATATCAGAAAACTGTTTAAATGTGAAATTTAATTAAAATTATTAAAGTATTAAGTATTGAAGGTGTTATCCCTATTAGATAATTTTGCAGTCATGCCCGAATCATTAACCAAATCGTCCATTCAGCCTCTCGCGCAATGGGCGGAAGTAAATTGATTGATTTTGTTGAAGAGTTACTCATACTGCAAATCATTTGACAATGATACCATCGGCAAAAGTCTTGAGAGTCACACCGTACTCTAGACCTAGCGTGTTCACCATCTTTGACCACATATCATCACTTATCACCAGGCGAGATTGGAATCAAACGCCTTTGTGACCTTTCAGGAGGCCAACTCCGAAATGACACATCCGATAGTTTGGGACCGACCGACACACTATCGAATTTTCTGATGACTTACTAGCTTACTACGAAAAAAGTTCGGACATTTTTGACAGATAATGACAATTAAACTCTTGTCAAATTATCGATGGGGCTTTTTTCGTTTAGTAGGGTTAATGATACAACAAAATGTCAAATGATAATTTGGTCGGACTGCCGATAAGCCAAACCGACCGACCGAACCGAATGTGATTCGTAGCAAGAAATGCCCGATAATTTCGGCCGATACTTCGGATTACTATTTCGGAGTAGGCCTCCAGGCATTAAAAATTAAGTTAATTTATACTGTGTAATAATAATTATCTTCATTATGTCAGAAGTCAGAACAAGATTGAGCTATTCGTTCTTTTTGTAGGGAATCTAAATCGATGATACGCCATGGAATCTTCCAGGTGAATAATCTCACAAATCGTAAACCAAAACTACTTTGTATAACACGTGTTTATACATTCAGTAGCTCTCTAAAACCAATAACAGTTTTATTGAAATAGTGACTATCGCTATCACAATACGAAATCTCACTTTACAGTTCATAAAGTTGTTATTAGGATTTTATGATCCCAATCTTCGAAGTGCCAGAGACCACCTTGACTATTGCTCGAGGCGATACAAATCTTTCTATTGAGTCATTATGACTCCACTTAGCTCATTGTGTGGCTATTTTACCAAATATATAATTATTCCCTAGATTAAGAGCACTATTAAGTTCTATGTGGTTATTATTGAACAATCTCAACGTCTATCGGAAGATGGTAATCATTGTGTCTCTATTAAGCAACAAAAAATAGTACTATCATGATTTATGTCACTGTATCAAAACCTGTTCAAATTACATAACCTAGTCTAGCCCATGTCTGGTTAGCATAAATATAGTGTTCAGAAGTCACCGGTGTATCATTATAAGTAAAAAGTGTGAATAAATGTGAAGCGACACGTGAACAACGATCTCCTTGATTAATGTTGGTTCTTTTTACTGTTTTTTTGAAATTGATAGCGTTTTTATATCGCAGTAAATTGGACTTTTATAGTTTTCTCGCAATTACAATGTAAATGGCAAGTTTTATTTCGCATTGAAACGAGGTCGGGCAATTGCAACAGGCTTACAACAGACCCAATTGTATGATGTAAAATTACGTTGGATCGAAAAATATTGACAGCCGTATTATTAATATACTAGGATGCAGCAATCAAGTTATTTTCTTAATAACAACGAGCGCGGATCGTTTTGATTTTTATGGATCAACTTATTAAGAATTTATAAGCCGTGAAGTCGTTAAAAGTGCGTCGACTGGCAAGAGTTTCATTCATAAAACTCATTCTTTATATGAAACGACGACGAGATACATTCTAAAAGGAGATTATCGAGTCGGGAGTTAAGAATTCGTTTAAAGTTAATGATAAAGTTCTCGTGGTTACCATTTAACGTAAACATAGGCGTTTGTCAACTTTAAAGAAAATGTTTGCTTTTCCGCTATCAAAGTTAAAATTGTACATTATTCATAAATTCCGTCCTAGATCTCTGTCTTTGCGGACGACATTCTTTGGTAGATGCCGATGGTAATACCGTGCCAAATACAAGGGCAGCTTATCACGAAGACTTATTCATATATTTGCAGACAAACTGGAATGATCCAGTTGCCATACTGTGTAAGTAGTAAGTGAGTTGCCTCGTTTCGCGGTATTTGACGGCATATAATATTATTTAATGGACATTGAAACCTTTTTTAAGATGATTTCTTTGCACGTTGTTGTTTTTCTATACTGCTATATTTCATTGCAAGGTCTACATTATAACACGATAACTTATAATATTCACAAAATTAAATCTAAATTTGCAAAATGAGAGTATAGATAGAGTATTGATTGTACCATCTCTGGTGCAAATGGTACTCGTCCAAATTGGTGGCAAAAATAATAAAAAATATTATGATGATTGCTCGGATCGGCGCATGTTTTTTCTGAGACTTTTATCATTTGCTTGAGCTTTTAAAATAATGATAAGTACACAAAGTAAGATAGGAGAAAAGTAAATAAAAATCACTTACTGTAAACGCTGCTGCCTTCGTAGGTGCCGTTGACGGTGCCATCTGGCAGTAGCTGAAGATAGCGGTTCTTGAGGAATATCTGTATTGTGCGTGATGTGCCGGTAATGTGGCTGAGATTGGCGGATCGCTGCGCGCGCGGCTCCGGCGCGGGGGCGGCGGCGCACGAGGCCAGCGCCAGCGCAGCCAGGAGCAGCCGCAGCGGGCGCGTGCGCGGACGCATGGCGCGCCGCGCCCATGGCAGCCGCCCGGGCGCCGTCACTGCACAACGCCCCCTCGCATACCCCCCGCAACCCAACCAAAAACTCGCTCCCCCGTTCGATCACGCGGAGTCGCGTCGCCAAAATTAAATAAAAACTGGTGCCCAACGCGGGACAACTCGATGCTAACACATTGTTTAATTTTGAACTATTGCATCATGATTCAGTTTTGTCTCGGTGTCGGTTTTGTCGGCGCCGCAACCTATCCGGTGTTTGTGGATTGTTCACTCGATCTGTAACAAGTAATAGTTTTAGGTTAATAATAGATTCTGGTACAAATCGGTAACCGATGCGGTTTGTCGTTGTCCTGAATGGCTGTCGAGGACAAACATTTCATAGGCTTTATTGAGATGTCAAATAGGCACGTGTAATTTGTTTAGATAATAATATCTATATTTTAACGAACTTGAATGTCGTAGGTCATATCAGTCAGTAGTTATGACGGTGAGGCAATAGAGTAAAATACACTGATTCCCAGACTTGACTTGACAGACTTTGCAAACACACAAATCTAAAACTATCGGCAAACTTAGTCCAGCTTTTAAACTTTCTCACAAACACTCTCCTCTAAAATATTACAAAGAAATTATAAGTTCTTACCACTAAAGGTACGGCCACACCGCGGCGTCCTACGATCTGCGGACGCGATCTCAGTACTTTTCAATTGTTTTCTGATCGCGTTTGGTGTGAACCAGTCGGTACAAATACTACTGCGCTATCTGATCGCCGCCTAAATCACGCACGCAGGACGCTTGTGGTGTGTCCGTACTCTTAACAAAATTTGGTACTAGTGTATTAAACGTAAACCTGTATAAGTGCACTTTTAAAAGGTGTTAAGTTTGCTCCGCGGCTTAAACAAGTTTAGATAAGACTGTCAAACTTCAGTTTAAAAAATTGGTGAACTCCATCTTTCATAGTACTACGTTACAACAAAACGTACACAGAAAATAAAATCATCTCATAATTCATTGACAAAAATTAATAGACCGATTTTAAACCGACTTCCAAAAAGGAGAAGGTTCTTAATTCGTCTGTAGGTGTGTTTTTGAAGTGAAAACTTCTTTAGAGGCGTCGTGCACTTTTCTTGGTATAGGTAAAAATGTTAAACTCGCTTCAGGTCACGTGTCCTGATCCAAAATTCGTAAGAGGGAGCTCAGGGCGCTTGCGCGAGCTGTCAATCCAAAATATTAAAAAATTACGTGTTCACGTTGCGCAGGGCGGTTGCGCGAGGTGTTATTCCAAAATATTCAAAAATGACGTGTTCAAGTTATCACTTCTGCCGGCACTCGCGGAGTGCAACCCGTTATTTTTTGTTGTATATTTGTTACGCGATTACTCCGTCAATTGTGAACCGATTCGAATGATTCTTTGTTTTATTAGTAGGGTACATTACCAAGCCGGTCCCATTGTAATTTCACAGAGATTTAATAAGTATCTCCAGAGATATGGAGATAATTACTTCAAACTCAGTACTGAAATGTTAATAAATGCCGACTAGCGCGGCATTTACAGTCGGTTTTTTCGTTTTTTAAACGATCTTAAATTATGTATGTGTGTTTTTACAGTCTACACTAGACGCACAGACCTGCAAATTCTGTTGTAGATATAAATAACCAGATTCGACATTAGAGGTTAATTATAAAATACCTATAAAGATAATAATCAAGATTCCGACCGAAAGTGTCTCGGAATCCATTATCTTTATTTTTATTGAAATGTTCTTTGATACGACCACGCCGAGGATATAAAATAAAAATTAGCAAAGCTTTTAAGAACAAGATTGGTTGACATGCTGCAAAAATAAAGGTTAATCTGTTTCTTCCTTTTTATTCTTCGATATACCTTCTGTTGAATTTTATAACTTTGACGTAACGTCTAAAGTTAAAAATAATTAGCTTAACTTTGGCTTATTATTATAATTTTTAGTATTTTAACCGACTTCAGATAGGAGGAGGATATCAATTCGGATGTTTATGTATTTTCCGGGTATAACTCAGTCAGTGATTATCTCCATATCTCTAAAGATATACATATCTTTAGAGATATGGAGATAATCACCTCAACTTGCTACTGAAAATGACTAACGCGGCATTTGAAGTCGGTTTTTATTCGATCTTAAATTATTACTCACTACATAACTTCAAATTATACTTCAGACTCAAACACACATTTGTTTATTTAATTTTAAGTAGATATTTCTATTTTACATATTGTGATCTCTCTTTTCAATGGCTCAGTACCTTTAAGGTACGGACACACCGCAGCGTCCTGCGTGCGTGATCTAGGCGGCGATCAGAGAGCGCAGTAGTATTTGTACCGACTGGTTCACACCAAACGCGATCAGAAAATAATTGAAAAGTACTGAGATCGCGTCGGCAGATCGCAGGACGCCGCGATGAGGCCGTACCTTTATGTTTTTTATGGTATTGAACTTCTAAGTTTTGTCATATTTTTATTTAAAAGTACGATTAACTTTATACTTATGAAAATATAAAAGTTAAATATCACGACTGAAACAAAACTATGCTGCCACAAATCATAAAAGAGAAGTTTCCTACCCAGTTTCCGTAATGGCACTGAAAAGCAGAACTAATTACAAAAGCTGTAACCGTTGAACAAGAACAAAGACAGTTCTCGGGTCATTGTTAAGGTAAACAGTTCAATTTTCCACATCGAGCTATCCTTCCAAATCTAATCTTTCCATTCTTTAACCGTATCTCAAATTATATATTTCCTTCACGCTTTCACCTTCAATGGGCCTTTACGGTCCATTTTTGGAGTCTTCGTCCATCACACAGATGGCCAGTGGCCGACCAGAAAATTATAAATTATTGGACCGTATTATTTAAAATGGCATTCCGATATTTTGGACATTATTTAAGTTCTTCAGAAAGTCACGCCTATATACAGCTGGTTCAATAGACGAATTTTTAATTTCAAAGTCAACAATGTAGCATTCACAGCCTAAACCTGTTGTCATATCAGTGTAGTAAAAACACAGGCCTCGAATTACATTGATGAGTAAAAATATTGCTCATTTTATGGTACATAGATATTTATCTATACAATTAAAAATTTAAAATTGTACATAGCATAAATAATAAAATTCAATAGTTTTTCAATTTAGCACGAAGTTTTATTTATTTCCTGTAACTAATAAAACTTAGTTATTATAAATCGGTTAAATTATATAAAGCGCAAGCATGGTATAACATATTAAATACTTACTAAACAAGTTTTTGGTGTAATGACTGTGGCATACCATAATGTGGTTGATTAATACGCCAAGATTGACCACGTAGATTAATCCAAGACCAAACCAGTGCACGTAAACCCTATAACCCCTGAATACATTGAAGGCTCAAAGTTCAAAATAAAAAGCATATGCAGGTTAATATCTGATTTTTATGTGAACACCAAACATGCTCTGATAAAATTTGAACGTATGCGATACATAGCATTACAATAACCTTCGTATTTGGACAAGCATTCCTCGGGGCTCAGATTTTTGAGATAACAGACCACGAGACAGTTTTAAGAGGAACAATCTGTTTTTATTACTTTAATCTTTAGATCTGAGCATTTGTTTGGTTTATGACGGTTTGAGATTGCATAAGTTAGTGATCTCTGTAATAAGTAATCAGATGCGTTCGCTTCATTTTGAATATATTTGGTCAAGATATTTTAGTCATACAATACAGTTATAATGGTGTAGACTAGGCGATGAAGTTATACATAATAATTATTATCTGATTTGGTCTCATATTATTCCTTTGATTTCTGGGATGATAAATATGTAGGTATTTCAGTAATTTTTTTCAATGTGTTTAACTGTTGTACAACTTTTAATATTCAGACAAATCAATATATTGATACAAGCTGTCTATTTTGTTTCATAATATTGCTAACACATTATTTAATTTCAAACCAGATCTACGATTTAAACAGCTAAAGTTGATAACGGTTATCTAATTTATGATTATAATTAACGACAGTGCATTTTAAACTAATGTAAAACTATCTCAAAATATATATGACCGAACAAAGTCAAGGTTACCTAATCAGGATACAAAAGCCCACGACACACATGGTAATGCTAACTGTCTACTGACTTTTCCAGCACTTTGTATCAGTACCATTTACCAATTCCGGACAAGCATGATTCCATCTTAGACCGCCATCAGATGAGATAGCGATGAAGTGCTTCTCAGTCAGAAAAAAAAAGCATTTACATTTATTATATATCTGATAGGCTAGCATTTGAACACTATCTCAGCTGGTGGTAAACGATGATGTCGTCGAAGATAGTGAACATGCTAAGCCTATTAGAGAATGGTGATTCTCAAGGACTGTGTGGTGCCGGTACACCGTAAGGCTATGGCAGTAGATTTTATTCATGATGGTGGTAAGCTTCTTTTTGGTAGCAAGTGATAAAATGCTTCTCTACCACCTGTGGAAATACATACCGGCAATTATCCAGATGACAAACTAAAGGTATTATTTACCTTAAACAACACCAATTTTATAAATGTGGATTTAAATTTGTACAGGTGTAGGTTTTTAATGTCGATAAGCCCATTTTCATTTGCTACACTGCCCTTTCAAAGTTGAATGCAATATCGATCTAAGAGAACTAACAAATGATTTACTTACCTCTAAAACAACGTATGTATAACCAGCCTTGAACTAATATATACCAGATTTTATTTAAATTTTATAAGTATATGCTCAATCTTCCTGCAATAAAGATCTTTGCATATAGATTTTATTTATGTCGCATATTTTGATAGTTTCTTAAATAATCCTCTTAACACGAATATTATGATTATAATAATGATGAATTTATGAGGAGTTACCAAATATTATATTACCATATTTCATTAAAATATGTGGATATAAATAAAGCCACAGAGTTTAAAACGTATGTGTCTTCAAAACTAAGTAACTATAGGCTATGCTGCGGTAGGTAGAGCACGTTGGCTAAAAGATATAATGTTTTCTCTACATTATTAAACACTTGCCAACCCTTCTGTCAGGTCCAACCCAAATTGAGAGCCCGGTGGTGTAGTGGGAAAATGGTCAGCTTTGATGCCAGAGGTACCGAGTTCGAGCCCCGCCGAGCACTAATGCATTTTTCTTAGAAATTTTATGTGCGCTGTTCATAGTGGCCCTCCGGTGAAGAAAAACATCGTTAAGAAACCCCCAACCCCGCATGGTGGTAGGACACTATCTAGCGTCCACCTGGCTAGCTACCACCCTCTAGTTAGAAAATCTTTCGCCAAACATCTAATGTGTTCCGGCAGCTATCCTTGAGAGCCAGTTCCCGCTAGTCATAGTGTGTCCTACGCTACGTTTGCCGTATCGCGGTTTTCACTCTAGAACTAGTCCTTCCCAACGGTTATTGGCAGATATGACCGGCCCAAAAGCATTTTTAATATTGTAAATTTTCAATTTAGATTATTTTATATGAGTCTACTCTTCTGGATTGCAGGCTTAGACATTTTTTTTTCTTTTAGCATCACGCCAAATACAACTAAATTCAAAATTAATTGGATTTATTTTTCTATCTCATATGTCATTGTCAATATCATCCCTATACATTTAAAAGTTGCCTTTGGCGTGAATGCTGACAGAAATGTATACTGCTTAACATATTCTAACAAATTATCTTCTCATGTGGCATTATTCTTTACAATGGCTTTTTTCAATAATAAAATTAAATAATAAAAAACCATCCAAGTTATCCATGTTCACGCAGTGAACACAAAAAAGCATATTTATATCCAAGTTAACGAAAGTAATGCGCGATGCGAAATTTAATATGAAAAAGCAGATCAATAAAATTATATATATAGTTACGTAGGTAGTCCTCTAAAACGCTAGATTTATTGTAAAAGACTAACATTAATCTAATTACGTTATGTGTTGCTAATTGGTATTTTCTGTTTGCACTGTTAAATTGGCAGTTGCAATAAATTCTCATTTGCTCAGAGTTGCGAAATCCAGAAATGTTCGTCCAGAAACTTATCAATTGACCTTTTCACAGGTAGGTGTTTGATTTTGAAATCTTTACTTTCCAAACCACTGTTATTTGTTATATTATATTGAGATATGTTTATAAGAATGAATATTTTAAGATATGTATTAAATTCATCTACATCACTTGTTATATAAATTGTTCACTTGATACTTCAATAAAATACCTTTGTCATTTTTAGGCGAATTGAATGAAATTATAAATATAAGCTATTACTACATAGTATAGTAATAACTAGGTTTAGTTTTTAGTATTTATATGTATCTACATCCAATGCAATTCGTAAAGTTATGGCTGTTAGAAAAATAACTTCTTTTTGGTTTATAAAAATAAGATTTACAATTCTTCTAATTGTTAATAAGCCATTAAAATATAAATTGTGTATCACCATGCACTATTTGTAAATTTTGTTTAATGTAATTTTCATTTGTAATAATACAATAATGGTACGGACACACCGCAGCGTCCTGCGTGCGCGATCTAAGCGACGATCAGATAGCGCAGTAGTATTTGTACCGACTAGTTCACACCAAACGCGATCAGAAAACAATTGAAAAGTACTAAGATCCTACTACTAAGATACCGCAGATCGCAGGACGCCGCGATGTGGCCGTACCTTAAAACGCCATTATATATATATTTTACTTATATACATTTTACATATATTTTTATTCTTTATAACTGGAGCTTTTTCGCTCATGCGAATATGTCGCTCCGCTGACAACTGAAACTTTGAAAGCTAATAAAAATACTTAGAAATCAACAACTTTACTAGGTACTTCTTTCTCTCCCTAAGTTTTAAGTTTTGTATAGATATTATACGATGTATTTATATTTTGTGACTGTTGCTCGAATCGATATACACACGAGGCACACTCAACCAGCCTAATGTATGATTTACTTATAAAACTCTAGTTACAGTTACAAGTACTAAGGCAACAGAAGTTGAAAGATAAGATAGTTCCAACTCCACAGTGAGTTTCCTTATGCTTTACATCGCCCCTAATTCAATATTCAGTGAAAGTGGCTGTGTTTCCAATACATTAGCAACATTGCAATACGTTTGTTTATCTTCCGTTGAAGGAAAACGTCTATCGTGTGCTAGAAATGCGGTTTTCTCAGCTGTTAAGATATACCGAGATAGTCTGCTTAGTTATGATTAATTTACTTGTTTTTGACTACTTGTGCCGCGCGGCTTTGCAAAATGTTCCTACTCGTAAAACATTTCCTATGTGTGTATTACGACTTATATCTTCTATAGTGCTTACCTATATACTATATGGCTTATTTCGAAAAAAAACAACACCCAAATCGTTCAAATAGTTCTTAAGTGATTACCAACGAACAACATTTGATTTTTATTTATATATGTACTTAGTGGTGGCCTGTGGTTTTCTCTCGTACGACGTACTCTGTCATAACGATGGCTTCATAGCAGATTATTTCAAAGATCCATCGTAGGGTCTTAGTAAATCAATTATCCAGATCACTTAAAATCATGGATGTGAATGTAATACAAGTACTTCGGTGCTTTAAATACATATAGGTATGTTTCGTACTATGACGGCCGCTTTGCATTATCCAAGCTCAATCTAGCCTTAGCAATGGACCACCGACCACCAGCTAATGTCACCGACACATGATCTGCGCTTCCTCCCACAAAACGAGAAGCAGGAACCATCAATACATCAAAGCGAACGCGAGCCCATTCTATAACGGAGGCATATTCGTGCCAAACACTCGCTAAAAATGACTTCTTGAAATAGTTCATGCCTAATTGCTTAGAACAGAGCTGGTCAATGTGGCCCGCATTTTATTTTTTGCAACCCAATACTGATGTTGTAGAGGAAGAGAATGAGGTGTGTGAATGTGTATTTATGCATTTGTGCGCTCCGCCGAATTAACCCGCCTAAAGACTGAACGAAATGCTTTGAAGTGATAAAAACTGGGTTTTATGTATTGACATGACATCACTCAGATTTTGATGATAAATATGGCACAAATGACTCACAATAAAATCCTACGTCCCTTGTAATTTAAGCCATTCATTGATGATGTTTGACCACCGCTGATGGCTAGGTTTTGAGACAACTACACAGTTGAGTCTGGCGTATTTTCTGTTATTGCGTATTTATTGCGACTTCAGTAACGGGTAATTTACCCCTGTTATCTGTGATACTTATAGAGCTGATAACGTTTTCCTAGAATTTCTATCCTTGAATGGGATATAACCATGGGACAAACCAGGTCCCACCTATTGCTTCAAAGCAGTCTCAAATCACATGTAGGTATTTACTTATAACATTTTGTTATACATGGCAACGACTGCAAATAATGTATGTAAATATACCAAAACAAAAAAACTTATTTTTTTTTTACATTAGTAGTTATTGTCTAAAACCGCATCATCAAACCCACATAGCCACATGATACCTATTAGAAGGAATGAAACTTCAACTTTTCTGTGTTTACATATGTTTAGTTACCTTTGAGTATTCAGTAGTTACTAATCAAAAACAATTCCGTTCTAAAACTTATACTCGTACATACATATATGTACATATCTCATCGTTCAGGGGATGGTGGAAACATTAACCAATTTTCTGTGATTTAACAAAAAACATTTAAGGGGTAGTTTTGAAAAAATAATAATTATGTTAAGGACGTTAACTCTAACATTAACTGTTTTAAGTTTATTTATATCGAGTTGTGAGTGAATCAGACCAAGGAATAAAATTGTACATAGAAACTTTATCACCCTATTTAACCCCTTTAGAGGAAGATTGTCGAAAATACGATTAGCCAATGTCTTATTCCAGAGCCCACACTATGTACTTAAAATAAAATACTTAAAATCGTAGTTTTGGAGGTATGCGTATACGTAGTAACAAACATTCACACAACCACACACACACACACACACACACACACACACACACAACACACACACACACACACACACACACACACACACACATACACACGAGTCATAGCTCATTCTCACATTATTTATCAACATAACAATTCTGTTTTTACAGTGACGAGAAACCAATAAAGAATCAACTAGGTATGACCACATGTCATTGACAACTGATAACGGGAGTTTATTGAATAATTGCGTGCTCGCCGATAACATTACTGGTCTAACTAAAGACAGGTCAAACATGTAGGGAGTCGTCTGTTTAATAAGGAACATTTTTTGTTTGAAGTTCTCATTCATAGTCTGGCACTAAGATTGCCACATATCAACACATCATTATTACAGCCTTGTTTATAACCCACTGATGGATATAAGCTGCCTAACGTTTTATCATTGCATCTAACTGTGACTTTCATTCTATCATCTACCCATATCTGGTGAACTTTCAACGTTTATCTTCTTCTTGGCTACCATTCTGCCTGAGCCGAATTATTATCGCAGATTTTTTAAAATATTTAATGATAGGCTAATAAACATGTGGCCTAAGTAATCGACCGCCATTACCTGAAAGAGAGGTGCTGTTGAGGCATTACCGATCTTAAGCAATAGGGAATATGCATGTGGTATAAATTTACTTGAAATCATTTATTTTCGAATCATTATTGTTCTGGTTTTGTATGTTAAACATTTTTTTATAAATAAAATCAAAATCAAAATCAATTTTATTTGTAAGAATGTAGGTATTTTACAATACAATACAATAAAATACTCTTACATTTGTTAAAATATTATATGAAAATGCAAAAAAAGCGTGGGAAATTTAAATTTGCTAAACACATCACCACTTGTCAATTAGAAAGTGTCGTCACAGTGCAGCACACGGTCTCCACAGATTAAATCTTTTTCATATAAATAGTATGCACTGTAGTACGAATACGTAGTATTTCTATTAAAAATATTTAATCTGTGGAGATCGTGTCGTGCACTGTGACGTCACAAAGGCGCGCGAAAATTTGGCAGCGTTTTAGATAACTCATATTTTTTCAAAGCTAAAACTATATTTTATAGCTTAATTTGAACACTTTCAGTATTATTTTTTTACTGTGTTAAATGGATGTATTCAGTGAAATAAAGATATTAAAAAAATCATGCATATTCCCTATTGTCGAGACCTTTTATATAAGACTCCTTGTTGTAGCTCAGAGGAAATATCGCAGTAGATAATTTCACATTGTACAGAAAGCCTACCGTGATAAAGAATCTTAGAACTACGGTGTTTAATAACCACTCAATCTCAACAGCAAATGTTGTAATTTCACCAATGCCGATAAAACCCTCCCATAAAATATTCCCCGTCAAGATTTAGGGCACTTTGATATAATCCCTAATGATTTTTACGAGACGATTTACGATTTGGTCCGACATCTATGAATACATAGTTCATCGGTAATTCGAAAATAGCCCAATTCTTGGCTTAGCTTGCGCATGAAATAGCTGTGATAATCCATTCTGTAAACTCTGTCAACGCTACGTGTCTTGTGGCTACTTTTACTAACGCTATAAAACGGGCCGTATTACGACTGTTTATCCTAAAAAGAAATACGGTAGAAATAACGGATCAATTTTAGTTAAGTGTTGGATTCAAATGTTCTTTACGTTCTTTTAACAATATCTTATTATATTACATATATATCTTGCTGTGTTAGTATATATATCATTATCATTAGAAAAAACATTATTATTAAATACTAGCTGACCCGGTGAACTTCGTACCACCTAACAGATAATGAATGTCGTGTTACCTTTTAGATGAACTTGTTTTAGGCTTTTATGAACGTAAAAAATGAATACAAAAGGGATATTTAGTTTATTAATGTATTATGACAATACAGATAATGAATAAAAAATGGTAGAAATGGTTTTTGGAAATATAAACTTTTTTAAGTTGCTTGTAAGCATACATTTCTGAACGCACGCACATTTGACAATCAATAAATATGGCAAACAATTATCATTACTGACAATATTTAACATTTTTAAAATCTACGTGACTTAAATTCACAAAAACTTGAAGAATTTTTACTTGACTTACTACTTGACACGGGCTAAATACACTAATCGTGCGGAGCCATAATTATACAAAAAAAAATACGCGATAATCCGAATATTGTAATGCTATCCACACATGGGAAGAATTTTTATACTTGACACTGGCTAAATATATACTTATCGTGTGGAGCCATAATTATACAAAAAAAAATACGGCGGGATAAACAATTGGACATCAAATGATTGGCAGTTTTTAAACCCAGGAACATTTTGGCAAAATATTTTGTCTTATATAATTTTTTTAGGTCAATTAATCATTGTTTTTAAAACTTATTATCCTATTCCTGACAAAGACAATTTCAAAAATACAATCATAAAAATCATAAATATTGGCCCAGCCGTTCTTGAGTTATAAGTGTAGTAACTAACACGACTTTCTTTTTAGGGTTCCGTAGCCGAATGGCAAAAAACGGAACCCTTATAGATTCGCCATGTCTGTCTGTCTGTCCGTCCGTATGTCACACACAGCCATTTTATTCCGAAACTATTAGGGCTACAGAATTGAAACTTGGTAGGTAGATGTATTCTGTAAACCGCTTTCCGATTTTTATACAAAAATAAAAAATAAAATAGTTTAAGGGGGGGCATCACATACATGGAACTGTAACAAAAAAAAATTTTTTCGTCAAACCTATACGTGTGGGGTATTTATGGATAGGTATTTAAAAATGACGTTGAGGTTTCTTAAATCATTTTATCTCAAAGTCAATCATTTCAAAGATAGGCGCGTCTAAAGTGGCAAAATGTGTGTCCCCCCCCTCTAACTTCTAAAGTAAGCGAGTGAAAAATCTATAAAAAATATATTCTGTAGATATCAATAAAAACTTTCAACGAAAATTAATTTGAACGAGATACAGTCAGCAGTTGTTGAGATATAGCGACCGCAAGTATAACTTTGGTTTTCATACACATACATACACACTATGGAAAACAAAGTTATTTTTGTAGTTGCGAAAAATCAAAGTTATAGAATACTCTACTGTGTTACGGAACCCTACGAGTGCGGGTCCGACTTGCACTTGGCCAGTTATTTATATATATACTAGCTGGCCCGGCGAACTTCGTACCACCTAACAGACAATTAATGTTACCTTTTAGATGAACTTAATTTAGGCTTTTATAAACGTAATAAATGAATACAAAAAAGATATTAAGTTTATTAATGTATTATGGCAATTTTTATTCTATATCTGATAGAATAAAAATTGGTAAAAATGTTTTTTGGAAATATAAACTTTTTAATGTTGCTTTTAACTGTAAGCATACATCTGAACGCACGCATATTTGACAATCAATAAATTTGTCAAACAATTATCATTACTGACCTTTTTGACATTTTTAAAATCTACATGACTTGAATTCACAAAAACTTGAAGAATATTTACTTGACTTACTACTTGACACTGGCTAAATTTGGTATAATTATGGAGCCATTATTATACCAAAAAAAATCGCGATAATCCAAATATTGTAATGCTATCCACACATGGGAATAATGTTTATACTTGACACTGGCTAAATACACTAATCGTGTGGAGCCATAATTATACAAAAAAAATACGGCGGAATAAACAAACAATTGAACATCAAATGATTGGCAGTTTTTAAACCCAGGAACATTTTGACAAAATATTTTTTCTCATATAATTTTTTTAGGTCAATTATTCATTGTTTTTAATACTTATTATCCTATTCCTGACAAAGACAATTCCAAAAATACAAAAATCATAAAAATTGGTCCAGCCGTTCTTGAGTTATAAGTGTAGTAACTAACACGACTTTCTTTTATATATATATATATACATGAGAGCCAGTTCCCATTCTAGGCCTAGCGTGCTTACCACCTTCGACCGCATCATCACTTACCAACAGGTGAGATAGTGGTCAAACGTTAGCCATTAAGATATCCTATAGCCTATAAGATAGCCTAAAAGAAGATATTTGAAAAAATATTTAAAAAAATATATATATCGGCACTAATTTCGCAACAATTGCAGACTTTATCATCGGGTATTTTGGTTGTAAAGAAATTTGTTACATTTTGTAGTGAGCATGACAAGTTGATGTAAAATTCTAAAATTGTTAGTTATTGGACTTGCTAGTATTAAAAATAGAGAATTATAGTTTTTAGCTGCTTTCGGTTCTGTCTTATTAACATTTTTGTTTATTGTGGTCACACTAGCATCCACTAAGGGTCAGTTCACACCGCAACGCGATGCGACTTGACGATGCTTTTGGATTATTATCTTTTCTATGCTTTTGGTTTAGCGCGGCGCAGCGAGAAGCCGCGCGGCGCAGCAAAACGCGCGACGCCACCAAATTATCTCAATGCAATGTGTATCTTATTGTCTAGTTAATAATGTTCAATTGTTTATCACGCGGCTTTCCGCTGCGCCGCGGTGCAGCGCGGCGCAGCCTGAAGCCGCCGAACTAACTCAATAAAATATATTGTGTATATTTTTGTGTAGTAAATAAAGTTCTTTTTTGTATCACTCTCTTAATAAGTGTGCCCAGCGTCGCGTCTCGGTCTTAGTTGACCCTGAATTCAACATAACATTTAGTGGATAATGCGGATTAATGTGGAATCGAGCTTGTTGTGGAATTTGAAGAATAATCGATTAACAAATAACATTCTTTGAATATTATCATAATCTTCATATACCTACTACTACTAGGCCTACGTGCCTACGTGACTTCTACGATATTCCGTTACAAAAAACCGGCGGAAATACTCCCATTCAAACGTGACGAAGCGATACTATCATAGTAACTATTGAATAAATCTGTGGTGCTATGACCTTGGGCGGGGATCAAGGAGATACATATTTATTTAATTCTTTGCTGTATTTGATAAACATGAATAAAAGCTAATGTTTGTCCTAGTTTTCTAATCTATTCCAATTTTCAATTTCTAATCTATTTTCAATTTCAAGTTTCTTATTCTGGATCAGATGGAGAAGAAAACGGCCAAAAGTTAGAAGATAAAATAAAAAAGAAATCAAAAGTGAGTGAGAAAAAAAATGTAATGATGCTGATAATTAATTTTAATTTAATTAGTTTTTAATTTTTTTTAATTAAAAAAAAAAAAAAAAAAAAAAAAAAAAAGATTACTCGCAATGTGGGTTGCACATTACTAGTATTCTTGTTAACCTCTCCAACTAAGCTAAATATGCTTGTGTCTGGAGTGGGTTCACATCAATAGTGCAATGATAATGATAATAATTGATCAACCTCTGATATTAAGTAAAACCTGATGTCTTAAGTTTAAGAGGAAAGGTTTTTTGTTTTAAGAGGATTTCAGTGGCAAAGGCACGTACAGAAGAATTATATGATCACAGCGCCACCTATGCAATGATACATGTGGAACATTCAGTCGCTAGATAATCAATCAATCAATCTTTGAGGGCCCAGTGGCGTGGGTAATCGGAAGAACGGTCGGCTTTGATGCCAGAGGTACCGAGTTCAAACCCAGCGTGCACCAATGTATTTTTCTATCCAAAAATGTATGTGCGCTTTTCACAGTTGCCCTCCGGTGAAGGAAAAACTTCGTTAAGGAACCAACAACCCCCGCATGGTGGTAGGACACTATCTAGTGTCCGCCTGGCCAGCTACCACCCTCAAGTTAGAAAATCTGTCGCCAAACATCTAATGTGTTCCGGCAGCTATCCTTGAGAGCCAGTTTCCATTCTAGGCCTAGCGTGCTTACCATCTCCGACCGCATCATCACTTAACAACAGGTGAGATAATGGTCAAACGCTAGCCTATAAGCTATAAAAAATAATTTACAAAATAAGTGGTAATTATTTCGAATGGCAGATCAAACAGAATACGAAAGTCTAAGATGTTAATGATATGGTCAAACAGATAAGCATCGTAAAGGTATGTAAAAACTAAAGCCTGAAAATAAGACATCGAAAGATAAATACCGAATAGGTACCCTAGCTAATCTAACCTAGCTTTAGTTCAATAAACAAATATAGATATGAACGAACACTAATTTACGACCTAAAATTGGCAACCGATGCATCATTAGCCCTACGACGTTGTAGCCCTAAGGCGGATACATGCTAGGAGTAGATGATCCACCCACATCAACAGTACAATGACCAGATTGCTAATACAGTTCACGTGATTTTAATAATATTCGACAATGATTTACAATAAAACAATGCAAAAGCAGCTGACTACTACCAATCATGACAGGTTTCTTAAGACGAATAAGTAGATTGTGTTGTTGTTCTAATATAACTGGTGTCAAACGCCAAGAATTTCGCAACGTCGGATGTATGAGGAAGTTGGTGGCCCTACATTTTCAAAATCGCAGACTTAAATAATCAACCCTCTAAAAGCCATAGGTACTAAAGATAATTTAGCTACATATTAACTACCTGCCTAAAACGATTGTTTCAGGCTCTCTAGTCTTTAAACAAGTTATTCCTACCAGAAAGCTTTGTAGTCTAATCTCAAAGACCAATAAAGATACACAAGATTTTCAGCTGAACGCGAACCACAATCTTAACACATTAATACAATCCACGCGCTCTCCTTGAATCACTGTCAGAAAAAAATACAAACACTGAAGATGTTTGAATCATTTTCCAATTGGATCGTATTGTGATTACCTACTAGTGATCGTAAAGGCTTTTACGATCACCTACATCGAACACAATGGCATTAAAATAACAGGTTCGCACGAAAATAACTTGTCGATCGTTAGTCCAAAAACCAGAAGCGGTAGTGACAATGCATAACTTCGGTCTGCTGGGTACAGATTTAGATGCGATATTTTGCGCGGGCGCACAGCTCCTAGTGTGGGGAAAGAAGTACTTGTATATGTTGGTCTATAAGATTTATCGATAAATATTAGGTATGAAGTAGCTGCGTTAAGCCCTGCTTTACGTACGTTTAAATCCAGTTTCAATAGAATTTGTCGTTTGCATAAAATTATGTTATGTTATGTAACTACTCAAAACGGTAATACGAATTCGATTTATTGTATTTTTTAACAATATTTAAATCTATATTCTTATGTGATGGAATCTATTACATATCTATGTATTTTATGAACGGCGCAAGTTTTTCAGGCAATTTTTTAATACAAAAAATATACGAACATAGATACTACTCATCCTCCACATCGATATAAACAATCGATAAGACCCTATCACTAGCGTGAACTATTCTTGCGAACAGATCACGCGCCTCCCTACATGTTGAGTCGAGAGCACGGTTCATTGAGAAATAAGAGATTGACAGATGTTTGTTAACTAGTAACACCGGAAATATCACCATGGGACTCGGAATACGTTATCTTTTAGACATGTTTGTTTGAAGAAATGGTAATGTGTAATACAGTTGGGAAAAAGCCAGGGAAGTCGACACTTAAGCGATTTAGGGGGAGTAGTGCTTCTTAGTTATATGAAGCTCTGTATTAAATATACCATCATCACTTAAAAAAACATATTAATAAGAAACGCCTCTCTACCTAGATTGCCGAAGTCTCGACTTGCCTGGCTTTTCCCAACTGTATCACACATTACCATTTTTTATGAGGTAACAAGACAAGCAGTAAACAAGACAAGGCAACAGTTTACCTATCAGAGAAATGGTGTGGCAGACTGGCACGCAAATCTTTGATTTGCCAGTATTTTTCTCGTCACTACACTACGCCGGTTATCTTAGGATATCTAAATATTAGGTCTCAGAAGTCCTTGAATTTCACTGGACAGTGAAGTCACTATGCCTCTCCGAAAAACATTAATATTTCAAGTCTAAATAATTGACAAATTGGGAGAATCAACAATCGGTAACAGATCGATGTCATTATATTACAGGCCAGGATATTGTTACTAAGTCTAAACTATCTAGTACAGGCACATTGATGGACTAACGTTATCGAGTTTTTTGGTTTAATTTATGATTCCGCGTGTCTTGTATATTTACGAGTATTAACGTTTCGAGCATTTTGACAGTAAGCAGTAAGACCCATGTAGGTCCGTCTGTATAGTGTTCGTCCTACTGGCTAACTCCACCCTCAAGTTATAACATCTGTCGCCAAGAACCTAACGGTGTGTTCCAAAAGCTGTCGCTAAGAGCCAGTTCCCATTCAAGTCCTAACGTGCTATACCATCCTCGACCGCATCATCACTTACCAAACAGGTGAGAGGTCAAACGCTTGCATATGCGGTCTTAAAAAAATAGAGTATTTTGCATTTTACAACATTGTTTGCAATTACAGAATTTTACATATGAATTTCTCGATGTAATTATCTAAAATACTTGCATAGTCACGTTGTAACCTTTGGATTTTCATATCATAAAATTTGTATCACATAGAACAACGATGACAAAACGATTTTATCGTCCATTAACTTATAGCAATTAATCGTTAATTTTTGCCAACCGCTGGTCGTAAAATTGTAATGAAAAGCATTTGATATTTGTATGACAATTGCGTTCGTAACGTTTGCATGTGATAAGGCAGTAAGGGTAAGTAGCTGGCAATGTTAATGCAGTACCTAGTGTACTTAAAGTTGGAAGGTAGCTTGGGATAGTTGCGTTTTATGTTAGGGCTAAAATCAGCTGCTTAAAGCAATCAATAATATCACTGTCGCCTCGCACATCATCTTCCAGATGTAGAGATTTTCAGTTTTCCACAGGTAGTAGGGGCATACTATATCGATGTTCCGCCTGACTTGTTACCAAAAAGTAACTTACCATCATCAAGGAGAAAATCTGCCGCCATACCCTTACGGTGTTTCGGCAGCGTGCCTTAAGAGTCAGAGTATTGTAGGTCTAGCGTGTTGACCATCTACGTTTACCACCAGGCGATATAGTGGTCAAACGCTAGTCTATAAGATAAGATAAAGATACACATGATTTCATCATATACCACACTGAATCTACATAGTATCCGTCAGATCGTGGTCAAGTCTATGTAAAAATTATAAATATAAATATTCAAAGATTAGGTACAGGTCAGACCCTAAATCAAAGGAGTAAGAACAAATAATGTGGAATAGATACAATTTAAGTCATAACTTTACAGATTACAAACTGAATCCTTTCATAGATTTGCGAATCAATAGAAAACTACATATATATTTTAATAGGATCTTCCGCGTTGTTTCCTGAAGAAGGTTTAGATTATGAATCAAAGGGTAATAAAAGAACAAACGTAGGCTAAACTTTCAGCGACTGCGAGTCTCCTACCTGGGAGTTACCCAAACAAATGTAGTTAACACTAACAAACCAGTTCCTAACAATAAAATAAAGCGTTGAATTAATTTACATATCAACAAATTTATGGTTCTACGTTTATGGGGTCAAGTGGTTTGGATTTTTGACTCAATTGCTAGGTGGCATTGAGGTGGCATTGAGGACAATCTATACAATTGGTAACTTATTCATTGGGTGGATACCAACACGTTTAGGTTTCAAAACCTAAACGTGGGGGTGGATAGGTATAAGAGTATGACCGTTTGCCCCCGAAACCTAAACGTGGGGGTGGATAGGTATAAGAGTATGACCGTCTGACTCCGAAACCTAAACGTGGGGGTGGATAGGTATAAGAGTATGACCGTCTGGACCCGAAACCTAAACGTGGGGGTGGATAGGTATAAGAGTATGACCGTCTGCCCCCGAAACCTAAACGTGGGGGTGGATAAGTATAAGAGGATGACCGTCTGCCCCCGAAACCTAAACGTGGATAGGCATAGATGTGTGCGTCTACTCCCACATGGGGGCAGTCTTTGGGGTGGACGGGAATAAACCGATTTT
Source organism: Cabera pusaria (assembly GCA_954871355.1). Taxonomy (NCBI): domain Eukaryota; kingdom Metazoa; phylum Arthropoda; class Insecta; order Lepidoptera; family Geometridae; genus Cabera; species Cabera pusaria. Next base: position 19,449,600 of record OX940905.1, read on the forward strand.
CAATATGGCCTGAGAGCGGATTTTTTTTTTCCGCGGGAGGGGGAAATCATCAATGATACTGCAGGGCTCGAGCCCTGCAGTTATGTCAGACTCCGTTAAATGAACCTACAACGACCTACTGACTAAAACCCCCTCCCCCCTGCATATTTTTCGCTACTATTGATCGTGCACCGCTTAATTCTTTTTTTATATATGTTTATCCTATTAGTATTTACTTTGTTCTTTTTTTATTTTTTTTTGTTTAATTATTTTCTTCTTTCTTTCTTTTAACACCAAAGTCTATACACATTACCAACTCCGATGACAATAATTTAAGTAGGTATATCTAATCTAATATGGCTGGCATAACCGCATACAGCGAAACCGCGGGCGCGGGTCTTGACTAATACTTGAAATCCAAATTTTGTTGTAATTGTACTATAGGTAATAAATAGGCAGAAATAAAGTCGAGTACATTCCAGTCTCTATTAAAATGTAGATGTCAACATGATTTGGCGACAATGATCGCGGCACCATCAAATAACCAATTGGCGCAGATGGAAATAAAGTAGACTACAACAATCATCAACACTATAAAATACAATTAAACCACTTGGAAAAAACAAGCTGTGATATATTAACTAGCAGTGCCTCATGACTTCATCAGAAAAAAAATTTTTACCAGTCATAAGTGAAGATTTTATCAACCGATTTCCAAAAAGGAGGAGTTTCTTAATTTGTCTGTATCTTTTTTGTGTTTGTTCACTGATTACTGCAATTCTTATCATACGATTTCAATGATTCTTTTTTTTAATTAGCATATTATAACATTTCCAAGGTGCGCTCCCATTTAAATTTTATCAAAATCTGATAAGTATCTCCAGAGATATGACGTTAAACGTTTCAACCTTGCTACTGGACCTGACTCGTGCGTCATGGAAGTCGGTTTTTTTTAGTTTTAAATCTTAATTATTAGACTTGATCTGCCCCGCTTTGCCTGCGGTAAAAAGTAATTGTAAAAAATATTCTAAGTGTTACTATAAATCCTACGTGTGTACAAGTTATAAACTCAGTATATTACTGTCAGGTACCGCAGAAGTGGGGCATAGATGGAGCCGAAATCCCCCCCCCCCCCCCGCTAAAACGTCACTACCTGATAATGAAGGTTTCTTTGTGTTAACCGTCATTGAGAAGTATTTCCGCGGTCCCTGATTTGTGTGTATATTGCATTAAAATCTATTAAGTTGTTTAAAAAAAATAGGCATTTATAATATCAGTAGAATATAAAAAAGTCGTACCACGACTAAACCATTGTTCTTAAACTCTAGACAAATTCGCTTGTACGTTTTATTAGTAAAGACATCCTAATGTTAATACCTACATTTCTAGAAACCAATATGTGGAACACCAATTGTATAGTTTGTTTGTGGTGATGGAGTTGACGTCCTCCTCATAAGTATTAATTTTTATAGCCGTTCAACAATAAAATATCACAACTAGATATCTAGAAGTAGTGTCTAGACTTGTAATATATGTAGACTCTAATATTACATGATTACTAGATGAATTGAAACTTTACAATTCTGCTGGACAGATTAATTTAAAGAAATGTCAGTAGTGGGAAGCCTCTTGCCATATGATTTAAGGGCCCGGTGTATAGCGAGATTAGTGGGAGAAAACTGGGCTTTGATGCCGAGTTGAATCTTCGCCGCACCAATGGATTTTTCTATCGAAAAATGTATGTGCGCTTTTTACAGTGGCCCTCCGGTGAAGGAAAAATATCGTTAAGAAACCCCAAACCCCGGCATGGTGTTAGGACACTATCAAGTGATCGCCTGGCCAGCTTACAACCTTCCAAGTTAGAAAATCTGTCGCCAAATATCTAATGTGTTCCGGCAACTATCCTTGAGTGCCAATTCCCATTCTAGGCCTAGCGTGCTTACCATCTTCAACCGCAACATCACTTACCAACAGGTGAGATAGTGGTCAAACATCACTTACCCCAACAGGTGAGATAGTGGTCAAACGCTAGCCTATATGTTATTATAAAAAAAAATATGAAACCGTTACTGTCGAAACTACGAAGTTTTCTTATGTAAATAGTTTACTAGCTGAGCCCCACGGCTTTGCCCGCGTTTAATCCTGGTTATAAACCTTCTTCTTGAATCACAATATCTATTGATGAAAATCTCATTAAAATTGGTTGCGTAGTTTAAAAGATTAAAGATTAAAGATCTGAGCATACAGAGGGCGACTTTGTGTTTTATACCACAGAATAATGAATAGTACACGTTTATTCCATGTAAAGATATTACTCAACTGCGTCCGTAACATTTACTCACCGTATATCAAAGCCAATAGAATCGAGCCGAGCCGATTTCCAGTATGATGTTCAGTGCCAGCTACCTCTTGCGAAGTGGTTCTTTGTAAAGATTTCCAAACGAATTTGATATTACAAATGTATTTCTTGTAGTGGTAGGACTTCTGCTAGTCCTGGGGCGGTACCACCACTTTGCTAATTAATTTTCAGCCGTAAAATAGAAATGTTTTTCGGTTGAAATGGCAAGGTGTCCAGTGAAATTACAGGGCATGTAAGACTCAACATCTTTATGTCTCAAGATAACAGGCGGAGTGCAGTGACATGCAAAATTCTGCCATCTCTGTTAAAGGTAGACGTCATCGCTTACCATCAGGCGAGCGTCGTGCTTGTCCTGTTACCTTCTACCATAAAATATATATATTATATGCGCAATGAAAAAGCCGGGACCTTCACAAAAATGGTTATCCTAGTGTGGAATCGATGAATGGTCCCAATACAAAAAAATAAGTATCTTACGTATCAACCTCTGATCGAACCTTACCTCATACATCAACATCAAACATTATGCAACGGTAAAATTACATTCTTTTGTTTCTAATGAACTTCATATTTTAATGTTGCATCATGATATTCATGGAGCGCTATAAATCTTTAGTAACGAACTCGTTACGAATTCGGACGAAATTTAACGACCACATACTGAAGTAATTTGCTTCTATTCAAAATGTTGTATGAAAAGACATAATGGATAATAAAAGTCTTCATGAGGAAGAGCAAAAACCTATAGTTCAGGCATTATTACTTTTAAGAGGGAACGCGGGATGCATTTTTCCATACAAATGTAATAATTACCCTATTTCCTCCCTGGGAAATGCTTACAGAGCAACATTTATTGATATGAGCATGGATGCACTCATCTGCAAAAATTTCGTGCAAAAAATAATTTGATCGGATCAGTTTTCGAGGAGAAAAGAAGGGAATATGAAACCTTATTTCAGCCAAATTTTTGTAGTTAAAATGGATCTGAGTTGCTGTTGTCCCTATCGTCTCACTCTTGTTGGTTGTTCGGGCACTGCGCGACGGCAATAGTTTCTTTAAAATACCTATTTTTCAAATTCCTCGCACCCGCGTTACCTCTTAATAATTGGTATTAAATAGTAAAATGTCTTGTTTTCTGAAAGCTTTAATCTCTGAAGACAACTTTAAATTAATAATTTAAAATATATAAGACTGAGGTATTTTATAGTCATAGTTTACTACATTATTATTTATGCATGGTATATTATACGCCGATGAAATCTCAGCATGAAATAGCAGTCAAGTGTTTGTCTATTTCAAATACCGATACCATTTAGAATTTTCAAAAAAATATTATAAAACAATAACCTTATTTTTTTTAAAGGTTACATGCAATGTAGGTTGAACATTAATTAATCTTGTTAATCCCTCCAACTAAGCTAAATATGCTCGCGTTTGGAGTGGGTTCACGTTAATAGTGCAATGGGTGGAGATCGAACTCATGACCTCTCAATCGCCAGGCCGACACCTTTAGCCATTGGGCTACTGCCGCTTTTAAATTATATTGTAATCACTTGTATTATTTTTTACTATGTTACATTATTTTTTAATAAATGTAACAGTTAAGTAAGTACTGTTGCTTGTTTTGTTGCAAGGTAAATGATTTTTAGGGTTCCGTAGCCGAATGGCTAAAAACGGAACCCTTATAGATTCGTCATGTCTGTCTGTCTGTCTGTCTGTCCGTCCGTATGTCACAGCCATTTTATTCCGAAACTGTTAGGACTACAGAATTGAAACTTGGTAGGTAGATGTATTCTGTGAACCGCTTTCCGATTTTTATACAAAATAAAAAATATAAAAGTTTAAGGGAGGGCATCCCATACATAGAACTGAAACAAAAAAAAATTTTTTCTTTAAACCTATACGTGTGGGGTGTCTATGGATAGGTCTTTAAAAATGATATTGAGGTTCCTAAAATCATTTTTTCTCAAAGTCAATCATTTGAAAGATAGGCGCGCCTAAAGTGGTAAAATGTGTGTCCCCCCCCTCTAACTTTTAAAGTATGGGAGTGAAAAATCTAAAAAAAATATATGCTGTAGATCTCAATAAAAACTATCAACGAAAATTGGTTTGAACGAGATACAGTCAGCAGTTTTAGAGATATGGCGACCGCAAAGATAACTTTGTTTTTCATACAAACACTATGAAAAACAAAGTTAATTTTGTAGTTGCGAAAAATCAAAGTTATAGAATACTCTACTGTGTTACGGAACCCTACGAGTGCGAGTCCGACTTGCACTTGGCCAGTTTATTCTTTCTTTTCTTTCTTTCTAAGATATTTTTTTTGTATTGGTATAATAATATATAATAGGCTAGTGTTAAGGTAATTAAACTGTCGAATATAGAAATAAAAACCGAGCGTTCGTTTGATCCATCCTGACTATCCTGAGTCCAAAAACTGTGAGCTAGCGAACTATAAGGCAAGCCTCTCGCATCTCACTCACCGAATGCGACAGCGCTTCAAGCCAATAAATAACAACAGCGCATTGCGCTGACTCGGCTATTAGTCGCTGGCTTCAGCCCCCGTATTCAAAATGCAATTTTTGTCAGCATTCGAGTCAAATGCAACTTCTAAATGTATGGAAATGACATTTATTTTTTCACTAAAATATAATAGTTTAGGAAATAAACGGTCTAACTATTATACGCGGTCCTAAAGTTCAACCTTCAATAATTCTTGTAATTTTTCTTTTAACTTCAAATATTCTGGTATATGGTCTTCCAATCGCGAGTGAACAGGTATCTTCTAGGTAAACGTGCTACATCGTCAATCGCATCGCATTTAACGTCATGTGAGATAGTGGTCAAACGCTTACCTATCTAGTATAAAAAAAACAGCCTTTAGAGATAATACAAAGTGTAACTGACCTGTTCTTGAGCATCCGCCTTCACAATGTCTAACGCTATTTTTGTCAACCGACTAGACAAAATATAAACATCAGATGCAGCCCCGCTTGCTGGAGATACGAAATCTACATCTTGATACTTGTAACAAATTATTTCAGAGATCTCTTCCTTATTTGATATTACTACTTAGGAGGAAAGATCTACACTAAAAGTTCCGCAATAATGTCGAACTACTGCTAGGCTATTCTGTTAGCTATCTCGACAGCGAAATCCGCGGTGAGATTCGAATTTCGTACTACAAAATTCAATCGTATCACGTTCGTAATACGGTTGAATTTCGTAATACGAAATTCAAATCTCACCGCGGATTCCGCTGTCGAGATAGCTTACAGAATAGCCTAGCTGGACAAAGTCTCTAAAACGCACTGTCGACCAGTTTGTTTATAAACAATGAGGACCTATTTTATGCTGGACAGACAAGCATTTAATTTGACCACAATCTCACCTGGTGTTAAGTGACGATGATCATGTTTGTTTGGAAATGGTAGACATCAGTGGGACAAGGCACTGGACAACCAACTAAGTCCAAAACATAAAGAGCAACTATGCCTACCCGTTTTCCAAACTAGCTGGCAACGAACATCATCTTGGGATTCTTTGAACCAATTGGCGACAATTCATTGTTCTGTGGGTTGTTGATCCACGGCCGAAGCTTATCGTTAGTGTTCACGCATTTAGCACCACTGAAGGGAAGGGTCACATGTAGTGTTAGGATGTGGGTAGGTAACATAACAAGTGTCTCTTTGATTTTTTAATGTTAAATATTCAAGCTATTATTAAAATTGACTAGGTACCTACTGGCTACATGGTTCTTTTGCTCATCTGCTATTATTATATCGTTCTTTCTCCCTCTATTTAACGTCTTACTCTGCCAAACTAAATCGATTCGTATTTTTTTCAATTTCTCAGGAATATTTTCTCGTCGCTACTGTCGTATTACGTAAACGTATAATAGTAGCTACTGCAGGCAATTAGTAAGTATCTTGTCAGTGCTACGAGTGCCTTAAAAATAGTTCATTGGTTGATACAATAACTATTCTGCTACGAACAGAAATGACTGACAACTGCAAGTTCGTTAACGTTTACAGTTAAGTTTACGATCAGAGAACGGTTCGAATGAAGAGCTGGTAGATGATAAACTAATTACTCATATTTGTTATTGTTACTTAGTTTTATTTAATTATCGAAAAATGACTATGGTTTTCTAGTGTATATATAGAATTATTGACTTTTTTACAGAAGGTACATATATAAAACTTAAAAATAAATTAAACTATTAACTGAGACCAAATTAAATGTTATAAATAAAAATTAAAGTAGTTATTAGTAGTTAGTTCTAGTTTATTATTTGTTTCATATAGATGTTAATAATAGACTCTGCTTACAATGTCATCAATTAACTATGAAATAGTTGTTGGAAAATCTGTCGCGAAATATCTCTTGTGTTACCTACTGCAGCTGTCCTTGAGAGCCGGTTCCCATTCTAAGCCTAGTGTCATGATTTCTTATTTTTATAAGTTAAATTTACTTATTTTGATGTATTTTAATAATGAATAGTGCTCATTTGACTTATGTTTTGTGAAACTGCCATTGGAAACGTTTTGACTCACACTGTCAGTGTCAATCGATGGTGCCAACCTGCCAACTTTAAAATTACCGCGAATGAGAATTGTCTGTGGCCTCTAAGCATGGATGCCAACCTTAAAAAGAAAACAAGAAAGTTAACGCGTTAGCGAGTTGGCAGTCGGGCTTCAGTTCGGTCTTGGCGTTTAAACTCGTAGGTCGTTGTTATAAAAGTACCTCTCAATTCTCGACATTTATTGTATAGTGTGTGATGTACCGACATTGGTCGGATGTATATTATACGAAGTTTGCGCCTATTACACAATGTTTCAATTGGAAGAAGGTGTTTTTCTTACACTAGCGTGCTAGAATTCTCGACGGCATCATCACTTATCAAAAGGTGCAACAAAGATGGACCGTAGAGACCGTTTGTTCTGGCTTATTGAGAATTTTGGTATTAGTAGGTACTAATACACTTCTGCCCTTTTGGAAGTTTGTAAAAATAACGATGATTAGCAAATTTATGGCAATGTTCAAGACTACAAACATTTGTAAAGAATTTGTAACCATTTTAACCGACTTCAAAAAGGGCGGATGTTCTCAATTTGTCGAGATATTTTTTTTTTAATGTATGTTCACTGAATACTCAAATACGTCTGGAGCGATTTGGAAAATTCTTCTTTTAAACGATCTTAATTATAAGTAAGCGTGATTGTAGCTAAATTCTATTATTTATTTTTTTAAGTGATTTGAAAAGCAGGCCCACCATACCATACTGTCTAAGTTGATATTTTAACTCAGCGTCGTCGTATTTGCCAAGTGTTTGTCTGTCTCCTATTAAAAAAAACATACGCTATATCTCAAACTGGTTTCATTCAAGTTTACTATTCAACTTCTCAAATGCAATCTAAATAATAAAATTATACAAATTAAACATTTGATTTAAATAAATAAAACATTTATAAAAACTTAATTGGCGTGCCACTGATTTATTAGTTTTTTTATTCTGTTCTACAATTCGTAGATTAAGTAGTTGCAACTCCTATTTTATTTACATTAAACGTTTATTTACCTAGTAAAAACTACTTGATATTAAATTAGATGAATAAAATGTTAATCTGCTTGTAGGCCAATAAATAATCTTATATGTAATGTTGAGTAATAAATGTTGATATACTTTTTAGGGTGGTGAACCCAAAGGGTACCAACGGAACCGAATTGCTGAGACTTCGCTGTCCGTCCGTCTGTCCGTCCATCTGTTCGCCTTTCACAGGGCTGCTCGCCCAAAAAACATATTTCTTGTAAGGGTCCCCTTTAATTTTCAACTTTATTTTATTTTAAGTATATTTGCAATAGCGCCCATGGTAATACATATTTTGTGTACGGTCCTATAAATCTCCAAAATAATAATAACCGCCCAAAAACTTCCAATCCCACAAATAAAAAGAACCATTACCGCTTACATAACAGCCTACCACTTGATGAAGTTATCATCACAAATAATTGACCATTACTGTATCACTACTAACTACTAATTGACTATTAAAGCCCACGGGAGATCAATGGTATCTTAATTCCGTGACGGTGGATCAAGATTCTCGACTCAATTAATAATATGTTACAATATAATCAAAGGTTTTCTGAGGGCATCTTAGAGAACAACCATAGAGTTTTAATAGTAAGTATACCCAAGATAGCCCGCTTTACATCTAGACTGATAGCAAAACATATTTCAGTTCAAAACCAGAATAATTTATTCCATAATTTTTAAATAATGTGTAAAGCCATTTTTTTTAGGTATACAGTTAAAATTTGTTTATTCAAATAGGCAAATTACAATTGTATGTAATATGACCAATTTCATAATAGATGTGATTGAAGATGGTGAACACGACAGGCCTAGAATACTTTCAAGGGCTGTTTGCTGCCGGAACACCGTAAGGTTATAGGCAGTTTTACACAGTTTAACTGACGTCAGTCGACTGCCAAGTCAGTGCTGACCTGGCACTGCCATCGTATAAATTGATTTCAAGTCAGTACAGTACTGTCGCGTCAGCACTGACTTCAATATTCCCGCTTCATATTTTCGGCGTCAGCCCGCTCCCCCCCGCCACCCGCGCCAGCGCAACTGACGCCGTGTAAAATGTCGAATCAGTCACTGGTCAGTCACTGCCACTGTATTGTACCACGCTTCGTCGCACCACTCGCACCGCATCACAAAATGACATTCTTTTCGAGAATTCATTTTTCCGCACTGACTTTACAAACGTGTGTACACCGAAACTACTGAACCTCGACTACTGACGAAATACTGACTGCGTCTAAATAGCACGACTCAGTTTTCGGCGCCAGCACTGACGTCAGTTACTGCCACTGTGTAAAACTGCCTTATGGCGGCAGAATCAAGCACGTTAACTAATAATTGTAATTTTGCTAATTACTGGTACTTGCACCTGATTCTTTCAAAAATACGATGACAGTAACAGAGAAATGAGTTTGTTTCTGGATATGGTCAGTAGGTCAGTAACCGATGAAAATATAATGTTGATAAATAAACAATATCATTCACAATAAAATTATAAAATAACTACTCCTGTGCTTACATTCTAACTTTCGGCAAAGATTATGCAACGTAGAGACAACGCCCGAATAATTATACCTACCTACTTAACTATGACGAAATAGAGTCTCACGGGCTCATATTACCGTAAACGGTATATTACGGTAAATTAGCATTGAAGTGCCGCGTTGAAATCTCTATGTTTACGCTTTAATCATGTAAATTGAATTACCTTAGACTTATTAAGTCGCAATGAATTTTTAATGGTGCATAAATTCAATTAGATGTGCAGTTATATTTGATAACCTTGAATCTGTTTTAAGATGTATATCTAGTTTATTATTTTAAGGTAGTAAAAATGTATTTATGTACTTGACCGCACTGTCGAATAATTGAGTGAGTATGATCTCCGCGATACAGACAAATGATATTGTTTAAAAAAAAAAAGAGGTTAATAATTTTCGTTAGTGTAAATAGTATTGATAAACCATTGTGATAAACATTTGACTTACATACAACAAAAAATTTACATACTCTCACTCTTTTCTTATAACATGGATTTTGCATCATCTCCAGTTAGGGGATATTTCACTAATCCGTGCTTATTTTATTTCGACAATTAAACAATATAGCAGCCGCAAGAATGATACCCGTCATTGTCATTGTCTTTCTTGTATTTTCGAGGTAGTAAATTAATTGCAAAAGGAAAAGAGTTATTAAAATTACCGTACCTATCCTATGGTCAATCACATACCTAAAAACATTGTAGAGATTTAAATGCTTAGCCATGAACATAATAAAATTCACATACTGTTTTGAGTATATAACACATAACGTGTACATAAGCTAAGAGCACACCAAATGTCGCAATTTTTGAAACTAAAACAAAATAACAAATAATGCGCATTAGTCAATGTTCATTTGACATTATAATGAATTATTATGTCAACATATCGCAAAATTCACACAACTACACAATCTAAATCTCTAAATTGCACTGCAATGATATCTTTACAGCATTAAAACTAAAACAGTTGTTAAGCCTTTTTTAACATTATGGGCACTGAGTAGCGTGTAACTATTTTATTCTATGACGTATAGGTAGGTACAAAGTCATGGTCACATTCACAAGGATATGTTCGTCTGGACACCGTCTACTCTATACTGTTACGTCATTATTTAGTTGGCAATTAGCCGTGGCAAAGCACTAATTAGGTGCTATTTTTGTATCAAACAGTTGAAGATGCCGGTCAAGAGACATTTGAACTTCTGCTGATCAAGCTTGCAAAATTTGTAATCTGAGGCGACAAGCGATCATTAAATTACGCCCAGCAGTACATCATAGTCTACTTAATATTGACGAAGCTACTAAAATGCTGGGAAAGGTTGCGGAGAAAGAGTTTTTTATTATTGCTTACTGGTCACAATTTGACTATGTACTAAGTCATCTGTTAGTAAATGATGTGGTCGAAGTTGGTAGCACACTAGACCTTAAATGGAACTGGCTCTCAAGAACAGTCGTTGGAACACACTTTTGGTAGTAAGCAGATTTTCCAACTTTAAAATGGTACCTAGGTGGTAGATAGCTAGAGGGCACTAGACAGAGCGCTACCGTCATGCGCCATTCCGATGAGCCATCCTGCCAGCTAAGTCACCTTGGAAGAAAGGGGTCATGGTGCCGTAAAATCTATCCTATAATCCTAGATCGAAATAAAAAGAGTAGTCGATATATTTAGGCTACATTAGAATATATAGATTTAAAAACGGGAATTTAACGTGACTTACGCGATGTCGATATAGCGATCGACATATGTTTCGGCCTCATCCGGAGGCCTTCTTCAGGATCTTGAGTGCGGGGCGCTCGCCGACGCGTTCAACCTCGCACTGCGGGCCGCTGCTCGTGCAGCGCGGGCGGACGGAGCGGGCGGCGGCGGCGGCGGTGGTGGTGTTGGTGGGGGGTGATGATGCGGTGTACATAGTGGAGGCGCGGGATTAGGTTGGAGGGCTTCGTCTTCATCACTTGTGTTTACTTCAGACGAAACCTCATCCAACCGGCAGACGGAACTCAAGGTGTCCTCCTCACTGTTGCCACTGGTGACGTGCTTTCCATGAAGAACGGTTTTCCACGTATGCGACAGGTACCACCCTCTGTCTCTGTTGAAGTTACGACGACGACTGATCTCAATGGCTTCTCGGATTTTGCGGGGTACAAAGTACTTTTCACGCGCCAAAATCCGTGCCTTGTCAAATCTGATGTAGTGCGTCGTCCCAGATGTGAGAGCGTGCTCTGTAACCGCCGAGCTACCGCTGTCCACGTTCTTCATGGAAGCAATGTGTTCTTTGAGTCTTGTGGACACGTTTCTTCTGGTCTCGCCTACGTAGCTTGCACCACAGTCGCAAGGAATGACGTAGACCCCAGGAGCTCCTAGGGGATCCTTATCCTTTGGAGAGCGCAACAATTGCCTGACACGTGAGGGGGGGGGGCGGAATATCGTCTTGATGCTATATCTTCGGCGTAACAAGTGTCCAATTTTGTCCGTGACCCCCTTGACGTATGGTAGGTACGTTGCTGCTCTCTCAACCGATGTTATTCGGCACTTTGTGGAGTTGTTCGCAATCCGATTACTCTGCTTCCAGCTGTATCCGTTTGCCTCTAACACCGCCTTCACATGCGCGAGTTCCGTGTCTACATGTTGTGGGTCACATAATCTCAGCGCTCTGTTGATAAGTGTCCGAGGCAACGACGCTAGATGGGCGGGATGGTGACGGGAGTCAGCTCTCAAGTACCGGTCTGTATGCGTACTCTTGCGGTACACTGTGTGTGAGAGATGTCCATTCTGTTGTCGCTTGAGTAACACGTCAAGAAACGGCAACGCGCCCTCTATTTAGTATCGCGTAAGTCACGTTAAATTCCCGTTTTTAAATCTATAAGTTTAAAATGAACGTGAGTTTTTACATTAGAATAACTGCCGATTTTCAAAAATGGAGAGGCCCAAGAAGAAAACGAAACATTTCGGCATTTAAGCGGTTATTCACCTAAAAAGCAGGGATTAGTATAACAACAAGAGCAGATAATATTAGCGTAAGTGACGTACTTTTAACAACGGTCGCAACGTGTAGTAACTATTTGAATAATTCAAGGCCGACGGCAAATATTTTAACAGATTCTGTATCTTAGTATAGTACAGATGTTTTTCACGTTACTGAAATGCAGTCTGGGCTGAGTTTGCATCATAAAAATGTTATATGAAAGTGGGTTGGCAAACAGTAATGTATATGTTTTAATGTCAACTCAATGGTTATCGCGCTTAGCGAGCTTAAAGTCTAACCTCATCTAACATTATCATCGTCTAACATTATACACCTATACTTGTTATTATGTATATAGCTGGCCCAAAAAAATCTGAGCTTGTCCTGAGTCGCAGCTTAAGTCACTCTCAAATAATCATCTTCAGCTGAAATTAAATTGACAACAGATAAGCATTTTACCCAATTTTTACATCGTATAGGCTAGTGTTTTGACCACTACCTCGCCCAGTGGTAAGCGATGATGAGGTCGAAGATGGTGAACATGCTAGGCCTAGAATAGTCATAATAATACTAGAATAGGTGTTTAGGATGGACACAGGGTAGATTCCATCCTAGGTTACGAAGGACTTTGCTAGTTTTCAACTTTCCTATATACTCTCCACGATGTGTACATCCTTGACCCCAGTTTCGGTAGAAATGTTTGTTTAAATTCCGCTTCTGTTTTAGATCAACTACTCTAGACCACTTTATTTCACTAAAATACTTGGACTTTATCACTCAACTTCACCTAATAGTTGCCAGGGTGCTGAGCGCTTCCGTATTAGAAGCTTTTGATGCGAAGATAGATTTAGATTCTAAAATAACTATTAGATTAGAAGAGAATGTAGTCGTAACACTTGTCTTCTGTGTGGATGGAAGTTTGAAATATAGCTCTTATTAGAAATTAAAAACGTAGATAGAATAATATTAGTTGACAGGTTTTGTGTTTCTTATGTCTACGAGGGATCAGATTTTGCGTTATTTGATATTGAGGTAACTATATAATTATTTAAATGAAATCATTAACAGGTACGCATCGTCACATAGGTCAGCACAGGTGAGCCAGTAGTCAGAACATTTCAGTAAATAGTTTAAAATGCGTTCTGTTGACATCAAACTGCAGAGTTTTAAGAAAATGTGGCATTAATGCTACAGAACTGTCATATCGACTATTACATTCTTAAACACAATCAAATCCTCTGGTGTTGTTTTAACTTTTTACACAGTGAAAATGAAAAATGAGTTTCTACTTAAAATAAATGTTCAGTTGCTGATGGTCAAATCTATATCAAGCTACCTCGATTATCTTCTAATCGCGTAGCATGGTCTGGAAGGACAAGCTGTTATCTCAATGTTAGTCTATATTATATGTTTTATCTAATTCTTATCTAATTCTCCGGGAGAAAGAAGCTATAAATATATCTGTTCTGATCTATCGCCTTGCATTCGGGACCTAACCTTTCCGTCGCAGTGTCGTTTGGTGTTAAATATAGTCCATTCAGTAGCACGATGAGATTGTTAGACAACGCACGTGACTCATTGGTTTACAAGTCATAAAAAATCGCAAACTATTTGTTTCAGATACATTGGAAATTGGAATAATTGGATTTGGCCTTGTGTATTGTTTTGAGAGAGTTTAGGACGGTGACCTCACCGGATGGATGACAAATCCGTCTAAGATGATATATGACAGGAATGTGGAAGTGGTAGAGACTAGAGATACAGGGTAAAGTTTACTTATTGCTGTTAAATGTGCCTCTACCATTGTTGTAGTATACTTCGAAGTATACTTTGAAGTTGCTCTACTGAATTATCTAACTCGCACTAAACATTCATTTATGCAAATATTTCGTTAATAGTGAAGACAAAACCAGACTAAATGCATGACTGAAAACCAGTTTATTTCAAATTGAAGTAGAAAATATCAAGAGCAAAAAACGCAGTGCATGGAGTACAAATGTCATTGTGTCAAGACAAAAAGACCTGCTTTGACCACTGTATCATGATCAGACCAGCGAAGTTCACAGCCTACGCAGACTCCTTATAAAAGACAATTAACAATATAAAAAAAATGTAGAATGTAAAAAAAAACCTTGTTTCAGAGAAAAAACTCGAATGGAAAATTAAAATTATTATATCAAATCACATGTTACTTTGTCTTTTCAAATACAAATTATATTCAGAGATTCTATAGAGCAATAAGTACGCAAGAAAACGTACATTCCCTTCGTCTACCACTATGCAATGAGTTTGGTTGGAAACCTCTTCAGCTGTCTGAATCAAGCTGCTATTCCAAACGACCAAAGACCAATGATCAAGAGTTGACCAAACAATAACTTCCTTAAAGCGAAGTGTATCCTCAATGCTATTGACATAATGACGGATACCAAAGTATAGATTCATCAATACGAAGAGCTGATGCGTGTTTTGGTTTGTAAACGTGCCAAGAGATACGAGCTAATGACCGATCACCATGTGGGGCTTCGCATCAGCCAACTGCCAATTTGCCTACACTCGTATCGATACCATTAGCCACGTGTGATCGCTAAAGAGGCTTTGGTCTACCAAAGCCTCTTTAGCGATTAATTTAATTATTTATTTTAATTAAATCTAAAAATCTATTAATTATTTTAATTTAATCTATTAAATACTCAAAATTGTCTAATGCCAATTGCTGCATCTATCACACAGTCGTGAATTTATTTTATCAGATTATCAAAAAAGGATAAGATGACCAACGCGACTGTATTTTATTGTACTTTCATCAATTATATCAGTTATTAATTTAAGTGGACATCTCATCTCTATACTTCGTGCATGTTCGTGACCAGAAGAGTGATGAATATGAATGTAGGTAGATGGATAAAAAGGCGAGCAAGAGAGAGACACAAAGGAAAAGATTGTTGCATTCTGTTAAAAATTATATGAAAGAGAATGAGGTGAAATATAAAATGATAAGAGATAAGTGTGACAGACATATTTAGTCAGCAACCTTTTTTCCAATCGCTGCAAAATTGATGCAAGCCCAAATTATTACCATCAAAGACTATTGAAAGTTATATTATTATAATTTTCTTCCTGCATTTAGAATGTTTATCACACCTGAATTCAAACTCTCGCTATAAAAAGATTTTTTCTAAACAATCGTGCGTTAGGTCAATAGTCTCAGGTGTGCTTTAACCGTGTAACTATTGAATCACGGCATAACATTGGAGGCTTATGCCCGTTTGCACTAAACTTAAGAATCACCATAGCTTGTCAAAATATCACAAAAAAAAAAACAAATCCGGCGACCAAAATCTCAAAATATAGATAAATATAGGATCATTAGCCTATCTGCAAGATATATTTTGAGAATTTAATTCCCGATGTTGCTTTAATTGCGATATCTTGAAATGTTAGGCGATTCTTAAGTTTAGTGCAAACGGGCATTAGTATAGCTAGGAAGGTGCTTCAGACATATGCAATGCATAATATGCTTATTTATATAAAACGCCACAGTTATAATAAAATAATAAAATATCACAGTTTTAAAATCCATTTTAATGATCTAGTTCCTAAGTACTTTCTATTTTATAAGTAGTGTTCAATAAAGTGTTTATCTATCTATTCATACTAATAGGTTGCTTGGGTGCCTACACGTTATAAAGATATTTTATAAATTCAATACACACGAGCTTTATTAAATAGAAGAAGAAGAAGAAGAAAATCGTTTATTTGGCAAAAACTCACATGATAACAAATTCAAAAACACTAAATATTATAATAATGTAAACATACAAAAAACAAGAACACAAAACAGATAAAAATGAGGTGAGGTGCCAAAAAGGCTTAACTCAGCACATATGTCTGAGTTTGCACACCTAGACGCTGGTTTTCAGCTAAGCCTGCGGGTGTTGGACTAGTGCGAAAACATATATATATATATATATATATATATATATATTAAATATTATATATAATGTAATATAATAAATATACAATACATATTAGTAAATAAAAAATATATATGCATACAATATATATACAGTTTTAAACAACATTAAACCTCCTAACTAATTACTAAAGAAAGAAAAAGAAAATAAAAATTATAAATAAAATAAAATAAACACATATAAATGCTGGATACAAATGCAATCTATCTATATATAATCTATGGTTTATGGCAAGAGAAGGGAAATAGTTTAATGGACAAAATGTCATATTTATACATACTACTATACTAATTATTATGATGCTACTGATTATTATGTTATATAAACGACATATCTTTATTTATATCACCATGTTTCCGCTGCTCGGCCACCAAGTACTGTTTTAATTTGTGTTTAAATAAACTTAAGGTTTTTATGTTTCTAATTGGTGGTGGAATGTTGTTCCAGCACTTGCTAGCGGAGTAGCGGAAAGAGCCACGAAAGTTGGCAGAACGGTGATGCGGTGTGGAAAGCTGTTGGGAGACATACCTAAGAGAGCATGATCTCCTCTGAGAAATCCAATTGAGCTTGTCGTATAAATATATGGGTTCTTTAAAATTAATGACACCAAAGAGTAGAGAGGCAAGGTGTAAATACATACATACACTTATTCACAAAATTTCACAAAGATGCGTAGATCGTGAAAATTGAAAATTGAATCGCACATAGATCAAAACGAGATATTGTTTTTTCATGTAGGCTACTTATATATTTTTTTATTGTATGCATAGTCAAGTTACACAAATATTAAGTTATATTTATTTTTTTATATCTTATAGGCTAGCGTTTGACCACTATCTCACCTGTTGGTAAGTGATGATGTGGTCGAAGATGGTAAGCACGCTAGGCCTAGAATAGGCACGATATTTTTTACCTCACTTGTTAGACAGATCCATTTAATTTTACGATATAACATCTCTTTACGCTCGCTAGTTTATTGCATGTGGTATCAATTAGTTAGATAATATTATTTTAGTGTAGCTTTTTGTTATCAATTATACAGAACTAAGGCAATGACATCACCAAAACGTGTTTTTTATTGACACATGCCAAATTGCCAATAAAATGCTTAGAAGAACGAATCTATCTATGAGGATAAAATAAATTATAATACCTACGTTAAATTTTAATGTAGAGACCTTTCCTAGATATTTGACCTTCTTTTTCATATAATTGTAATAAATAAAATTAAAGACACTACTACAATGTATATGAAAATACATTTTTATTTTATTTTTACTTGAAGTTCGAAAGCAATTCGTAAAAATCGAATTATGTAATTGGTCGATATGTAAAATAAATTTAATTTAAGTTTTCAAATAATAAAACCAACAGTTACAAAAAATAACTACAGCTGACCAATAGATTCAGTAACACTTTGTATAATTACAAACTAATTAAAAACTAATTATCAACGTACAGATTTACCAGTCATCTAGATTTGTATGTATAGTTTTTTTGCCGTTGAGAAATTAAGCCATTTTTTGTGACGTATCTGTAGGCAATTTATTGATCTATGTTCGAATCATATCATCATGATTTTTAATCTTTGAGAAGTAGATTAATTACATATATGTACCTACTCAAGTTAAAATCTCATCAACGAAGTATAAGCAACTTTTAAGCGTAAGGCTCTAAAGCCTTGAGCATTACCGTAAAATCGCCATTCTATCGCTATTCTATTTATCGAATACTTTTCGGAGAGCGTGTCTCGAAACTGCACAATTTGATTTAGCCGTTCCCATTTTGCGATCGGACAACCAACAGCCAGGGAATAAAGTTCATTGCCTAAATCTTTCCAATAAAAGTAAAAATCTGTATCATGTCACACCAAAAATATAGACACATAAAACTATATACAGCCATATACAGCCCAAATGTAACGTGTTAACAGGGGCGGTTTTAATAAATTTAATTTTGTATGTGTTTATGACTAAACTCCTCCTAAAGGCTGGACCGGCTTTGATAAAATAGTTTTGTATTTTTGAACAGGTCCCTGTATGGTTAAGTTCCACAATTGGATTCGTAGGTGGCGCTGCGATCGGGCAAGTTCGACATAACTACTCCAATCAATTTGGGACGAAACGATGTTTAATTTAGCTTGAAAGTAAGTATTTGGAACAATTCGCCTTAAACAACTCGGCTCCCGTGCAAAATTAAGTAGGTACAGAAAGTACTACCAATGTTTCTAAGAAACAAGAACAACAGTTTTTATCGTCTAGATAATGAAGTTGTGACATAAAAAGGTCGTTTTCTCCACAACAATCCATTCAGCTGGGCGGATGGGATAAATTGACTGATAGTGGACAAAATGGACATCTCGCAAGCGAATTTACGTACGTTTTCGTAGAAGGACTTGAATATTGGGTGTACGCGCACAGATTACGATTTAACATGCTCTTTGAACTTGACATAATTGCACCTTGGCCATAAAAAAGAACAAGTTTTTTTTTTTTTTTACTTTAGTCCTTTAGACAGATACAAATTTTTATTGTACACCTGTTATATGAATAAACTTACAAAACATCTGAAAAGGAGTGTTCACCATAGAATATCTCTTCCATTTAACTTTTGGATCAAGAAGCAGAGCTAGAGGAGAAAGGTGGTGTGATATTAAAAAGCAAAAAATATTAAAAAGCTATACGAGGAATATAGTTAATTTTGTCAATTTGAAATGTAAAGGACTTCATGCTGAAAGCGTTTTCTAGTGGTTATCCTGTGACATAGGAATATCATATAGGATCCTAGGAGGGTAGCGAAGGACGTCCAAAGGCTAACTTTTTATATGAAAGTAAGCAAACGGCCCGCCTGATGTAAAGCGGTAACCGCCGCCTATGAACATCTGCAACACCATTGGCGCTGTTGATGCGTTGCCGACCTTTGAGGAATTTATGGATACCCTTTATAAAAGACTCCATTCTGTTAGAGGGAAATATCGTTGCAGGCAGATCATTTCACATCTTACAAGTCCGAGGTAGAAAACAACGGTTGAAACGGGTGGTGCGAGACTTCCAATTCTGTAAAGGTACGTACGACCATACCGCACACGGCGTGCGCGTTCGAGATCTGATCTGATTTTCTGTTGTTTTCTGTTCGCCGTAGATAGTGTTTGGGGTGTGAATCAGTCGGTACAAATACTACTATAGATCGCGCACGCAGGACGCCACGTTGTGGTCGTACCTTAAGATGTGTGGTTGGCCCTTTGACGATGTCGGGTAGATCGATAGAAAAAAGGCGACGCTGGTATTAGGTCAAAAAGCTCTTCAGAGCATTAGCTGGAGCGATGACGCTGTTAAAGTTAATAAGTGTTGCGTTGTTCTTGATAACTGTACTCAAGCCATATTGTTTCGAATTAGTTGTTGTATGTAAATATGATGAATTATAAAGATCAATTTAAAATGGTGACTGGCAAGCAGCCCATCGTCACCTAGATAGTGTTCCGATGACTTCACTTATAAGATATTATATCTGTTCTAGCCAAGTCTTAGCGTTGCCCTCTACAATCTACATTGTATCTACTATTTCAAAATAGAATAAAGGCTCCTTCACACAAATTGCATTACAACTGGGCAAAAAGAACTTTAAATGATGGTTAATGACCAATTTTATCAATCAGTAGCTTTGCTATAAATAGGCATCCTTTGTTATAGATAATTATTGGTCGGCGTAAAAACACATGAGTGAATTCCTTTTCTTTACTTATGTGGTAGGAAGGCTGAAATAAAAAAAAATTAGCCTTTGTGATAGATCCACTGGAGGAATAAATCTCACGAGTGAGTCACAGGAATTAACGGATGAAGGGATTATAAAGTCACTCCACCACAACATTCGAATTGATTATTATTTTCCCACATTATACGTAAAGTCAAATTATTCAACAATTCACAAACAAATAAAATTATATTTGCTGTGACTGGTCTATCCGTTTAGCATTATATACCTCTAAGCATTGCACTACATCTAACTAGAACCTAAACCCAGTTTAGAAGGGCTGACTGCCTCTCCCTCACATACGAGTGTTCTAGAAATCTCGACATGCAAGTATATATGCAGACATATAATACAATCCCTGCTAAAGTTATAATACATCGCCGACATCTATTGACCATTTTAAATATTTTTTATGACAAACGATTTATGTAGGTACTCGAATGTGCACATGTGCAGGGAAGCTCCTCTCTTTAAGGGTTATCAAGATCCTATGTCAATATCTGAGGGTCAGTTCACAACGCATCGCAACGTGACGAGGCTTTTAGTTTCGCGCGGCGCAGCGCGGCGCAGCCCGACGCCGCGCGGCGCAGCAAAACGCGCGACACCAGCAAATTATCTCAATGCAATGTGTAACTCATGGTGTAGTTAAAAAGTTCAATCGTTTATCACGCGGCTTTTCGCTGCGCCGCGCGGTGCACCCCGCGCAGCGCAGCCTGAAGCCGCAGAACTAACTCAATGAAACGTGTATCTTTTTATGTAGTAAATAAAGTTCTTTTACATCTCTCATATTCGGTAAGTAGGTCGTTATTACCCCCAAATGGGGCTTGTAGGTAACCAATTAGCGCTCTAGGGTAATAATGTAGCTAGAAAAGCCCTAGGGCGGTAAGTAATTAAAAAAAAACTCTTCACTCTTTCAAAAAGTTCGCGTACATCTAACCATCATACTGGCAATAGACATCATGCATTCAGCCCAATGACAAAAGAGGTCGCTTCGCTATTCAGCCTTGTCTTCGTATGAGTATAATAGTCATCAATTTTAAATATCGAACGGCGAAGCTCAATTTCGTTCTTGAAAACATAAATTTAAAAAAGATGAAAAAAGGCGGGAATAGAAAACTTTTACTTTAAATATTGTTTGTTTTTGGGATTTTTTTATAATTACGTGCTAATTAGGAAAAAAACATGAGTTCTGCAAGTGATGAAGAAATAAGCTGCACTCCCGATTCAATGAAAATGGAAGCTGAAGCAGCAAGTAACAATCATTTCACTATAAATTTTAACTAATAAAATGTTTTATACTTGTAATGCCGGTTTTTTTCTACTTACCTCACAATCGAGATGTAAAGCAGAGTAGTTAGCTCGGGTGTAAGCATCAATTGCACCCTCGAACTATAGGCGCCCTCGCTGCGCTCGTGCGCCTAAATATCTCGGGCTGCAATTGATGCCTTACAGCCCTTGGCTACTAATCTACTATTTTGTATCACCTCGCGTCGCATCGCGGTCAGAGCTGACCCTAAACGTCAACTGATGTCATCATTTACTGTCACCAAACTAGCACTAGCTTGCTAATAACATACTTTCAAGTACTATATATTATTCTGTGGCTAGAGTTAGAATCTTGTACTCATTATTTATTCTGTGCTCGAGAATGGGAATTGGCTCTCAAGGACAGCTGCCAGAACATATTACACAACACATTTATTTAAAAATTTAATGTTATTCCGGTATTTTTATATAGATAAGACTGGATTAATTCTTACTGCTCCACTCAAATAAACTAAGTACTAATAAAATCATCTGAAAGTGTTAAAATCAAGTTCCATCCAATATTTTTCATGTGATTATTTATATCATCAATCATCATCAATATATATAATAAATAACCGGCCAAGTGCGTGTCGGGCCACGCACAGTGTAGGGTTCCGTAGTAGCATGTTATTCAATGCAAGTCTTTACCCGTTATAAACAAGCAACTAGGTACTCCGTCTTTGTCACTTTAAAGGAGTTATTCTAAGGATTTTGTATTTGCTACAAAATTATCCAACACCCAAGTTCAACGACTATTACTGCTAAACTAATAAAGTTATCTTAACCGCTATAATTTTCCTTTAAAGTTCATGAAATGTGCTATTATCACGAATTTTTCCAGATTTTTCAAGCCCGCAGTTTAGCTTTTAGAGGGGGGGGGGGGGGGGACGCCCTACTGGAACAAAAATTTGCACTTTAAAGTTTAATAATTCGTAAATGGAGCATTCAATCGAAAAATAGTATTAGCAACCCTTAAGCCATTTTAAGACCTATTCAACGATATCACACACGATGGGGTAGACGATGAAAAAAAATTCACCCCCACTTCTCATATAGGGGAGCTACCCTAAAAAAAAATATTTTTCAAAATTTTATTTCAGCACTTTGTCGGCGTCATTTATTTACATACCCCCACAAAATTACAGCTTTCTAGTATTAACGGTCTCTTATCGAAACCTCGGACAGACAGACAGACGGACATGACGAAACTATAAGGGTTCCTTGTCAGGACTACGGAACCCTAAAAATCAATGCCACTTTTCGTTGTAATTTTATAACTCAAGAACGGGCTCACCTATCCAAACCAAATGTTTAGGCTTTGTTCGGACTATTTAGTAGATGGTTTATGTGAAGTTTGCACAAAATCGGTCGAGCTGTTCTTCATTTATCACATTTCACGAGGACTCAACGCGGGCAAAGCCGCGGGGCTCAGCTAGTACACAATAAAAACAACATTTAAACATCAAATCGATGAATGATTTCCTTAAAGCCCAACTATCGCAAGTAACTAATAATGGGAGTCAATTTCCCTACTCTCCGAGCAAACGGTACCTATTGAATTCAATGGTAATTTGTTGACAGATCTTGCATTATCCATTGACAGGACTATTCGGATGACCATTTGATGTCGTTACTAATATCAGAGTAGATTTCATTTATGTTGAACCTGCTTTAGGCTACAATGTTTAGTGACATGTTATCCGGGGGGTGCGGATTTATCATTTATCATTTATTGCTTTCAAGGATTCATTTTGATTAATATGCCATCGGTATAAACCTACCTACTGTTTCCAGTCCTACTACAAGTACACATTTTAAATTTATCAATGCTGTCAATCTTGCTGTGGGATGACTTTTTTTTTATGGTAGAAGGTAACAGGACAACCACGACGCTCGCCTAATGGTAAGCGATGACGTCTACCTATCACAGATTATGCAGTGACATGCAAAATTCTGGACTACCAGAATTTTGCATGTCACTGCACTGCGCCTGTTACCTTGAGACATAAAGATGTTGAGTCTCACATCTACATGCCCTGTACTTTCACTGGACACCTTGCCATTTTAACCGAAAAACATTCCTATTTCACGGCTAAAAACTTATTGGCAAAATTGTGGTACCGCCCCAGGCGGACTAGCAGAAGTCCTACCACTACAAAAACTAGACTATGACATAATGTAGTAATAGACCCCTAAAACAAACAACCCTTCGTTTTGGTTTAGTCGTACACGGGTAAAACATTGCACACACGTTTATAGGCTAGCGTTTAAACCCTATATCACCGTGTTGGTAAGTTATAATGCGGTCGAGGATAGAACGGGAACTGGCTCTCATGGACAGCTGACGGAATCTATGGCTGGAACACATTAGATGTTTGGCAACAGATTTTCTAACATGAGGCTGGTAGTTGACCAGGCGGAAACCCGGAAACTACACAATGTCTTACCATGCTGGGAGTTTCTTAACGCAAATCATTTTTCATAAAAATAATATAATAATACAAAATAATTACACATATGCCGCCCACTGTACTAGTGTGGAATTTATTTTGTGAACTTAATAATTTAATGTATGGTGTACAATAAAGAGTATTCATTCATTCATATATATACTAGCAACCCGCCCCGGTTTCGCACAGGTAGAGCCTACATGCCTAAACTTTTTGCATCAGTTTTTTGGATCGAGTATTTTAACAAACATCGTGATACTTCACCAATTTACACACAAATCTTAACGTAAACCTTAACTTAAACCTTCTTCGTGAGTCACTCTGTCTATTGGTAGAAACCGCATGAAAATCTTTTCAGTAGTTTATGAGTTTATCGCGAACAGACAGACAGACGCACCGGGGGACTTTGTTTTATAATATGTAGCGATGAAAGGCGTATCGCAGTACCAGTTCACAGAGTATGTCAACTCAATACGTATGAGAGGCGAGTCACGGCTAGCGCATAGTATTTATAACACGATTGTAAATAGCTCCACTGATTGCTTCACTAATCACTATCTCCTAGACTGAGATAGATAGATAGATAGATAAATACTTTATTTGCACACCAATAATACAGAAAATACTTAAGGTAACAGACTTATTCTAAGTAATGCAAAGGGCGGTCTTATCGCTTAAAGCGATTTCTTCCAGACAACCAAACTGATAGTGATATTGAGAGACTGTGACGGACGGTGGCGTATCTATTTTAAATCTTAGCTATTTATATATTTATACATATACATAAATACACGTGTATACACAAACATACATGCAAATATACATATTCATTACATAAACATATACATTTACACAAATACTTACATATATACACACGTATATAACTATATCTATATCACATAATACATACACTTACATAATTTAATACATTAATACGATATAGAAAACTGAGACTCTAGACTAGATAAAGCTCAAATAGAACCGTATCGCATTCAAACATCTGCCAATTTCTTTAGCATATAAGCTAAGAGAGAATCTTGCTTTGACAAGGTACTTTAATGATTGACTACAAGGTTCTTGTATGAGTAGAGATTTAGTTAAATTAAGGCCTGTGTATGATCTTGAAAGACTTCCGTAGCTTGAAGCTGTGGTAAAAGTTATGTTAGTGTCTAAGGGTTTTAGCTAGACCTTTGATTCTATTATTTTGAATTGTTATCTGCCAGGCAAGCATAGTAAGCTTACATTATATCGTGACTACCTTAGTCAAACGTTTAGTGCAATAATTTAAGATCGTTTACAACACGAAAAAAACCAACTTCAAATGCCACGCACGCTAGTTATTCTAAGTACTTAGTTTTTTTATATCATATCATATATATATATATATATATATATAATATATTTTGTTTTGTATATATTTGTCTCTAAATGTATATATTCGTATTATGTATGTATATGTTTATATATGTAGATTATTAGTAAGTCTATGTATATTATATTAATTCAAACCATTTCCTCGTTATACCTGTCATGCCATCGTCCATGCTCAACATACTTAAATATCATTTCCATCCTAAGGTTGTCAGGAAGACATCGCTTTTAGCGATAAGACCGTCCATTGTACCAGTAATTTACTTAGTGCAAATGTTTGTTTCTTCTTTTTTTGTGCAAATTGGTGTCAATAAAGAGTTATTGTATTGTATTGTATATATATACAACTAGCATTTGACCACTATCTTAGCTGTTAGTAAGTGATAATGCGGTCAAGGATGGTAGCAAGATAGGCCTAGAATGGAAACTGGCTCTCACTCAAGGATAGCTGCCGGAACACATTAGATGTTTGGCGACAGATTTTCTAAAGCCAAAGCCGACCATTCCCTACTGCGCCACTGGCCCATCCAAATGACTTTTTTTGATCACTTTATTGCAAACTAGAATTTCAAGAATTAATGGGCGATCTTATCACTCTTAGCGATCTCTTACATACAACCTGCATAAACGAAAATATTTACATTATAGGGAAGGCCTAATGGTCTATGTAATCTAAAGGCAAAAACATATGACCTGGACATTAAGTCTTGACAATATAGAAAATCAGTACTGACATAAGTAAGGGCAGGCCCTCATTAGGGTCAACCTCCACCTGTGAGTTACGCGAAACGTAAACCGGATACTGGGGGTATTGTGAAACGATACCCCAGGACATATTTATCAGTTTTAATGCAAATAAAGCTGATTAAAGGTACGGCCACACCGCAGCGTCCTGCGTTCTGCGGGCGCGATCTCAATACATTTCAATTGTTTTCTGATCGCGTTTGGTGTTAACCAGTCGATACAAATACTACTGCGCTACCTAATCGCCGCCTAGATCGCGCACGCAGGACGCTGCGATGTGTTCGTACCTTAAGTGCCAGTCAATGTTCCACCTGACTTGCTACCAAAAAAGTAGCTTACCACGATTAAAAATCTGCAGCCTAAAATTGCGGTATTCCGGTAGCCTTAGGTATTCCGGTACACAGCCCTAGAGAATCAGACCATTTTAGGTCTAGCGTGTTAACCGGTTTCTAATCGGTATTTGAAGTCGGGATTTGGTTTTTTGATATAATTATTCAATGAGGATTTTTAAAAATCTGCGTGTTTTTTTTTTGAGCGAATAAAAACTAAAATCTTCCAGGCGATATAGATAAAAAATGGTCACTGGCATATCAATCCTCTTTATCTGTTCTGTGACCAGTAATTGGTATTCAAATACAGAACTTGATACCATTATCTTTACATTTCATAAAGCTCTATAAATACCAACTTATCAAAAAAAATCTTATTACTTATTTCATTGAGATGATAGATACAATTTATTTCTGTGATGATTTCGGCCTCACAATGAAACATAACCGTTTACCGAGTTACCGGAACTTATTATTTACCCAACGGTTTTCGGTGAAGCCATTCTTTCGTCAAGTTTCACAGTAGCACCACATTTCGGGATCCAGTTTATCAACCCGTTGCTCGAGTTTTATAATATTTCAGTGTCGTTTTTTCATTGATTCTTCCTTATGGCTTTACTCACAGCGTACATTATGCTGAAAACTTTTGTAGTAATTTTAAACGAACTTATTTTACAATGCTTAGTCTTTAGTATACATTATGCACTGTCTGTGATCTGTTTATTGAATAGCATATTTAATGTTCATTTTATTTTGTTAACCGTTCATAAAATTTTTTGCAGGTTATTGAAAAATAATGCCATTTTGATGCTTATTAATCTACAATTCAGAAAACAATTCGTATTCATAACAAACATATGAAAACAGTCACCATTTAAAAGTAAGAACAAGCTTCAATGTGAACAATTTTAAAGCGATTTTAAAGCTGTAAGGCTGTGTTTTAATGTTTAATATCGGCGACAAAAACGCGATGTGTAAAGTACACTTTTAGCTCGCGCCGTCGACATATTCAGAGTATCGGTAAAAAATTGATTATCGTAACACAAACGCAGTTACCGTGCAAGTAGTGAATCAGAATATTGTTTTTCTATAATTAAGATAGTTTAAAAACTAAAACAACCGACTTCAATGCCCCGCGAGTCAATTTCAGTAGCAAGTTTGAGACGTTTATCGTCATATCTCTGGAGATTCTTATCAGATCTCGATGAAATTACAATGGGACCACCTCGGAAACGTACCCTACCTATTACAAAAAGAATCATTCGAATCGGTTGAGAATTGATGGAGTAATCGCGTAGAATACACACAAAGAAAAAAAAAACATACAGACGAATTGAGAACCTCCTCCTTTTTTTTTAAGTCGGTTAAAAATTAATACTAACTTTCAGGTAGAACTGTCGGATACTCGAAAACTCAAACAACGAATAACATGGTAAATTATTGTAATAATAGTGAGACATGTTCAAGGCGATCTACATCAGAAGTCACTAATGGTCACATTGTTTTTTAATCCAGACTTAGCAAACCTTTGGCCGCTATTTCACCTGATGGTAACAGACGACGTTACAGCCGCAGATGGATCATGTTTGGAATAACTTATGCATAAGTTCTTTGTCCATGGCTATGTTGGTTAAAGCGCGGGGGCGTGTTAACCAGGAGGCGCGAGTTCGATCTTGCTGGACGGCGAAATTTTGGATTGTATATAATGATGTACAAAAATATAAACTGTAGAAATCTTTAAAAAACATAATATCCTGAGAATGTTGTTTATCTGGTATAATAAAAACACAAGTTATGAGGATTCCAATAATTTAGGTAGTTTAAAAACGAAAACAACCGACTTCGAGAACCGAACCGAAGCGAACCGAAGTTTGAGACGTTTATCGTCATATCTCTGGAGATCTTATCAGATCTCGATGAAATAGCAATGGGACCACCTCGGAAATGTACCCTACCAATTACAAAGAGAATAATTCGAATAGGTTCACAATTGACGGAGTAATCGAGAAACATACATACGAATTGAGAACCTCCTCCTTTTTTGTGAAGTCGGTTAAAAAACGACGAAGTGCTTCGAGAAAAGGTAGGTAAGTGCCCTTGCGCTTCGCTTGACTCGTCTTGGCGGGGGCGATACCGTGCCCCCAGATTAAATGTATATATTTCAGTAAAGTAATCTGTGTTTTCAATAACCCTAACCTAAAAAATAAGCCGAATAAAGATTAGACTACTCTACATCAGAAATATCACGGTTGATCTTATCTTGTCTTTCTTATAATCAGATTAAAAAATGTTTTTACAAATAAGCAGTCAGTGACCATAAAACTGCAATTAATTTAAATAACATTAATAATTTGTAAAACATACAAAATTAAAAACAAGAAGTGTTTCATAAGACAGCCGCCGGGCTCCTTATCATAATGTGCGGTAATTCAAGTTTACGCAAAAACGGCTCTGGTTTTTAAACATGGTTCCGTATTAGAATTTCATTAAAAAGGTTTGTCACCTATCGGTTCGCCGAGTTTTATTTTGGGTTTTTTTATTAGCTAGCGTTTGACCACTATCTCGGCTGGTGGTATGCGATGATGTGGTCGAAGATGGTGAACACGCTAGCCTAGAATACTCTGGCTCTCTAGGGCTGTGTGCTGTCGTAACACTGTAAGGCTATGGCGGCAGGTTTTCTCCTTGATGGTGGTAAGCTACATTTTGGTAGTCAGGCGGAACATCGAAGTTCGGGAATGTAGTGCCAGACAATTTGGGATAGTTAACGTTAGTTAATATCATCATCATCATCATACATTAAACATATGTCTAATTGAGTAATTAAGTAAACATATATTAGTTCACTTTTCTGTTTGCTACTTAGGCAAAAAGGCAACATGCCTTTGTTCGGTCTTCAAACCACGGTCAGGCTAGTATGTACGCGTATCTTAGATATTGGGTAGACTTTAGTTTTTTACTAATTTTATTTACCTTGCCACTTCAATAACAACTCGAATATATAGTAATGGTACAATGTTAATAACATTATTTTATCTTCTAGGGACATAGTGATGAGGAACCCTAAAAGTATTATCAAAAGAATGGATCTCATGACACGAAATAATGTTCAGCGGATTGGTGCACTCATTCCAACAATATTCAACTGCGCATAATTAAGGTTACTTGTGCACTTTTTTGAATTTGTTACTTTCGCTTCATATACGAGTATTTTAGGTTTCTGCGTTTAAAATTATGGTAACGAATAAGCTTAATCTGTAATTCAAGATTAATCAAATTATATTGTGCAACTTGTGCGTGTTTCCGTGTTTAATTATTTTCTTAATTTAACTTATTTCTGATAAACATTTGACAAAAACAACTGTGCAATCTTTGTCTTAAGAGTTTTCTATTTTCGAGTGGGAACTCAGTTTTTATGTGTGAATACCGTATTGCTCGTTTTTAACCGACTTCAAAAAAAGGAGGAGGTTTCTCAATTCGACCGTATATATATATTTTTTTTTTGTTCGCGGATAACTTCGTCGTTTATGAACCGATTTCGATTATTCTTTTTTTGTTCGAAAGGAGATATCCCAAGTGTGGTACCATGGTAATTTTATCGAGGTATGATAAGTATCTCCAGAGATATTGAGATAAACATCTCAAAATTGGTACTGAAAATGAATAGCGCGGCATTGAAGTCGGTTGTTTTTTAGTTTTTAAACGATATTATATTCAATATCTTCCATCTTTGGGAGGGATATGCCCTAATCGCTACGCTGGGCAGGCTATCCCTCCCAAAGATGAAAAGTCACACAAAGCCAAGGCTGGCCAGTGACTGGAAAAGAAGAGCCGAAGATCGGGCTCAGTGGCGCATCTTGGGAGAGGCTTCCATCTAGCAGTGGACTGAAACCGGCTGATGATGGTAATTCAATATCTTAGAAATGGACCTAGGAGGCCAGTATAATAAGCTTACAAAGACTGGCTAGCTATAATGACTTGAAATATTAGCCTCATATGTCGCGAGGCCAATAGTTTATAGTCAAACATTAATTTTATACCACACATTTCTTGTAAAATCATGTTTCAACATTTTATTTAATTACATTTTTTGAATAACCGAGTCATCAAAAACTCAATTGTATGTTATTTTACGTCAATGCTACAATTTAATTGAGTAAATGGCAAAAGACTGTTACGATTTTAAGAGAACTCTAGTTGAACTGCATTCTTGCAAGACACATAGATCGATTTTGTCCCACATTCGACACGTGCGGTTCCTCAGCTATAAAATTATTCTATTAGATCTAACAGACCCTACAACTGGCTGCTTTAGAGGTCCGCAGTTAGGCAATCTAAACTACTACACACTACACTTTTATTATAATATCGTTTGGCCACTATCTTGCTTAGTGGTAAGCGAGGATCGTTAACACGCTAAAACCAGAATGGTCTGACTCTCAAGGGCTGTGCTGCCGGTGTTGAAAAAAGAAGTAAGATATTTTATATTTATTCTATCTTGATAGCAGCGTTCCAGATTTTTTTATAATATGTGGAACCCTGAGAATCCCAAGTAACTCTCTATTGACAGTTTGTACTTAGTTTATGACCATCATTCGTGTAACTTTCCTACGTTATCTGCGAGCGACCAGTTGGATGCGTCTGCGCATTCTACAACTTCGAGACGCTAAAATGTCGCTTTTACGAAAAACTGTTTTAATTAGAAGTTGACACTTTGACCTACAAACGGGATTGGTTTTGTATTAGATCTTGTTGCACTTAAAATATTTTAGGAGTGTAAATTATTGTCATAAGAGGATTTCCAAATACCTAACCACTTTATCTATGCAAATACTTACTTTTCTTTATTTGTTACGTATGGAATTAGCCAAATATTTATTAGTAGGATATCAATGTTACAATACAATACAATACAATACAAAATCTCTTTATAGTATACCAACATAAATAATACACAGAAAATTAAAACAAACATAATAACTTTTAAGGTACGGACACACCGCAGCGTCCTGCGTGCGCGATCAAGGCTGCGATCAGATAGCGCAGTAGTATTTGTACCGACTGGTTCACACCCAACGCGATCAGAAAACAATTGAAAAGTACTGAGATCGAGCCCGCAGATCACAGGACGCCGTGTGGCCGTACCTTTAGGTTTACAATGGCTGGTCTTATTAGTAACAGCAATTTCTTCCAGACAACCTATATACCCAAGATATACAGGAAGTAGTAGACGGTGTACAATAAATATAAAAAGTTGATTATAAAGTTATCGAATAATTTAACAATAAACTTAATATAAACATAGTATCATAGTAGTCTGTGGGTCTGACTCTCACAGGCTGTGTGATGCCGGAACACCATGATAAGGTTATCGCGGCAGATTTTCTCGTTGATTGTGGTAAGCTATTTTATGGTAGCAAGTCAGGCGGAAGTGTTACTGCTCCAACCACCTGTAGATAAATGAATAGATGCAGATGATGAATTTATTAATTTACATTTATATATAAGCTTGCATGAGGAGGTTTGCTCCCACAAGCACAGAATAATGAATAGTACAAGTACAGAAATTGCACTCCCTGAGAGCAAAAAGGCGAGATTAAACCTAGTTACAACGCTAGTAACGTTCAAAATGCGCTTCACGCCTCGATCTCGACGAAATTACATTGGTACCTCGGCAACGAACTCTACCGATTAAAAAAAAATCATTCAAATCGGTTCACAATTGACGGAGTAATCGCGTAACATACACACAAAGACGAATTAAGAACCTCCTTCTGTTTGGAAAGTCGGTAGAAAATAATGTTCTACGTTCAAATGAAAATGAGTATGTAAAAACGTATAAGTATGTATAAACGTATGCTACGCAATGCTTTGTAGCCCTTCGTTTAGACATACTGAATAATATTTTTGTATGTTAATATCGTAAGCAAGGAATATAATAATGAGGTAGGTACAAGTAAGGCGCGCGGCCGATCGAGAGCGCGCGTGACACTTAACTGACTGAACATGGACCCGAGAGGGTGCGCGGAAGTACTTGTAGTTTCATAGCTACAGCGAGGAGTGCGACAGGCCTGCCACAAGTCAGGCTCTTTGTCTCCTCAACGATCTGATTGCAAAGGAGTCGGATCTGGATATATTTTTCTCCTCATTAACCTTTTTTCTCAGTGCATGTATTAGATTTTTTAGTTAGAAATATTATATAGTCAGTAGTTACTAGTTCTGGCATGATGTACGCTTTGGTGTAAAACTATAACTACTATAAGTGCAACATGTATTTTTTCATAAATAAATAAATGAGGTAAAAGGTAAGAAAAAGGTATGTTCTATTGCGTATAATAACATTTAAGATGTGGGTAATGACAAATCATACGTATTGTATAAGTAATATAGGTTATATAATGATTTATTGGCCGGAGTGAATAAGCTGTGACGTCATAGGCACACATTTTTTAAATTTACGGCGACCTTGAGACGGTTTTGCGAGATTTGAACAACTGTTATAATATATAGGCACTTGACGTAGCTGCTGAGGAATTTTATGTGTCTATTTGATTGTATTAATGTGTGTTATATTACCGAAATTAAATGATAGCACGATCGCGGAATGGTGTTAAATTGGTGCCCTCTGGTTACGGCGGCGACTTCCACCATCTATGAAACATAGACAATATGTCGCCGATCAGTGCACCGAGTTCCAGCATAAGTCGGTTTTAGCCAGTTCTGAGGATGGATCGGGACTGTTTAGGTCTAAATTAAGTTACTATTATTCAAATCTACGTGTTTCCAACTACCAAACCATATATCATACCGAAAGCGTACCATGTTTTTTTTTTAAATATATATATATATATGTTACATTTTTATGCTGGCTGGCAGCGGTTGGAAACAAGGAGCTGAAAATCGAGCTCAGTGGCGTGCCATAGGACTCCTATGATAGGAGAGGCCTATGTCCAGCAGTGGACGAATACTGGCTGTTAATTATTATGATGATATTATTTTTATGCTAAACGGGCTAGCACTTGACCACTAACTCACCTGATGTTAATTGAAATTCCAAAACATTTTATCTTCAAGCCTATAATAACCTAAAAACAAATAAATATTATCGAAATCGTCAATCTATACTAGTCCACTACTGGACTACTCGACTAATATGGACATATGCCTCTCCAATTTTACGCTACTGTGCAAGACCCTCGGTTACTCTCATCCACCTCTAAAAACATAATATGTTGGGTCGCAGCTCCTAAGTATTATTATATCTCGGTACCCTCGATTAGAAAAATATTTAACTAAATAAAAAGTTAATGAACAATAAACCCTCTCGTACACTTCCTACTTACAAAAAATATCACTATGTACTTATGTGCCCATTATACAAATCTTATTTACATCCTATGACTATACAACAGTTATATAAACATGTAGGTGTCAAGATCACATTTCACAAGAACATATTTCATCACTATCAGCCCTAGCAAATAGACTGTGACCCTTTTTGTGATACCCTTCAAAGCTATAAACAGTTGTTTATATTATATATAATAAGAGTACAGAGGATCGTAAAACGAAAAGGGGATGTTAATGGCAGAATTAGTGATGTTTGAAAGATTGCGCTAAATATTACGCTATAACGTTATCGTCCATAATTATAGTGTTATAGCGTTACATAATAACGTTATTTCATTGTAACAATATATTGTATCAACGTATAACATTAATAATATGTAAGCGCAGTGATAATTGCATCAAAATTTACGTTTATAACTTGTAGAAAATAACACTATAAAATGTACAAAGTATAATATTTTATTTATATGTATAAATATATTGATCTACTTTGTTTAAGGATTGTTCTATGGAGTACGACTGTACCCATATTGAAAAAAAATACTATACGGATAATATAAATTCAAAGCTTATGTTGACTGGTTAAAAAAAAATTCAAGGTATGATTCGATGTATAACTCAACTCAGCCCCCAGATTCTCAGTCATCTGAAAGCTTATTCAGATTCAGAAGCTTCATTTTTAATTTTTAATATTGATAAATTCGCGTCCCATTTTGTCGCGGAATCCTTTTCAATTAGAACTGATTTTTTGGATTGAAATGTCAAAAGTAACCAATCGTAGTATTGTGAATTGCAAAGATCTGAGTCGAAGGAGAGGCTTTTCCGAGAGCAGTTTCCGAATCCTAATTTGCTTTCGAATGATTGAGAATAACCCCGCTAGTCCTGAAATAAAAAGTGTACTACGTGTGTGTATTGTAATTCCTAAATGAGCTTTTTAAAGCCACGCTACTTATTTCTGCTAATAGCAGATAGCAACAACGATGGTAAAAATAACATCAAGCATTGTTAACGATTCCCTTGAACTAGGAAGTGTTCGGGTTATTTTGGAATTACATATTATAGTGAACGGTTTAGCAATGGGCATGTGACAACGACGTTCCGGGTATTTAGTGTTATTTGTTGCGTAAATAGTTTTAACAACTCTGTCTTGAGTCAGGCATTCTCAGTTTAAGCTGTGTTTTACTTTACTATGTATAAATTAAGTATTTTGTCATAGATCCCAAATGGGCGCTTCTGCTCTGGTTAAAAAATCCGATATTTTTATCTGATTTTGACATGCCCATAAGTCATTCACAAATTTTACTTTTTATTTTTTAGCTAACAACTTTTATTTAGGGGATATTGGCTAAATACAACTATGACAGCTCCGTATTAAGCTGCCCCATCGTCGGACGCAGTTAGAATTTTCTATCTATGTTTTCATCTAGGGTGGTTGACTTTCTTTTCATGCCCACATATGTGAGCTGTATCTTAAAATAGCTTAATATCGTTTGATAAGACAAAATAACCAACTTCAAATGTTGCACTTCATTTTTAATACCCTGGTATTGAAAACCTGGTATAGGTATTGGTTTGAGGTGTTTATCTCCATATCTCTGGAGAGTCTCATCAGATATTTACAAAACTGAAATGGGACTATTGCGGGATAAACGTCCTTCGAATAAAAAAAAAAGAATTTTGCAAATCCGTTTATAAAACATACATTTAAAATAAAATTGTTTAGCAGTAATAGTCGTTAAACTTGGGTGTTGGATAATATTGTACCAAATACAAAATCCTTAGAATAAATCCTTTAAAGTGACAAAGACGGAGTTTCTAGTTGCTTGTTTATAACGGGTAAAGACTTGCATTGAATAACGGGCTACTACGGAACCCTACACTGCGCGTGGCCCGAAACGCACTTGGCCGGTTATTTTTAACTATTTTAACAAATATGTAGCTATTGTATAGACAGATAGTTAAACTCTTTATTTGCACTAAAACTAAAAGAACAGAAAAGATAACCGATGAACTCTAAACTTGAACTAGTTACTTTAGGAATGCAGAGGGCGGTCTGGTCTATAGTATAGTAGTCAATTTATTACTACGTACTACGTATAAGCCTACGTATCTTGACTTTCAGTTGCATACTTATACATACTATGATATATATATTACTATGTACCTGCGCCACGAGGCTCTTTGCATACTAAATATATATAAATAGGTATTATACTTTCGATTACCCATGTATGTTCGTCCGTCAATCAATTGGCACAGAATATAAGTAACTAGCTGTGCCCCGCGGCTTCGCTCGCGTTAAAAAGTATCTTATTGCCTAATCGCTACCCCTGTGCAAAATTTCAGGTAATTCGGTCCAGCCGTTTGACCGTGAAGCAGCCCCAAAACAAACAAATACAAAAACTGACTTTTGCATTTATAATATTGGTGATATTATAAATGCAAAATTGTTGATTTGACGAGTGTAAGTGCAAATTTTTAATTTGCCCATATACTGAATAAATGCTTTGACTTTGACTTTGGTGTTGATTGGAGTTGACTGGTGTTGATCTACCTCAACGGGTTCCACGTGAAGGTGCGAAACTCGACTTGTACCGTCAACTGCCAATTTAAAATCGAGAAGAACAGACTACCTTATTCTTATTGGCGGGCCCTCATCATCATTATGAGACAATTTCCGTTCACATTTTTTTTTAAATATCTTATTGGCTAGCGTTTGACCACTATATCACCTGTTGGTAAGTGATGATGCGGTCGAAGATCGTAAGCACGCTAGGCCTAGAATGGAAACTGGCTATCAAGGATAGCTGCCGGAACACTTTAGATGTTTTGGCGACAGATTTTCTAACTTGAGGGTGGTAGCTGGCCAGGCGGACACTACACAGATTCTACCACCATGCGGGGGTTGTTGGTTTCTTAACGATGTTTTTCTTTCCCAGGAGAGGGCCACTGTGAAAAGCGCATATAATAGATAGATAGATAGATAGATAACTCTTTATTGTTACACCTTCTTAAAACTAACTTACATAGTAAACTTAAGAATAATGTGTTACAATGGGCGGTCTTATCGCTAATAGCGATCTCTTCCAGACAACCTTAGGATGGAGAGGATAGAACATGTGACTAATGACGGGTGTATCTAACATCTCTAAACACTAATCACATACATATATACCTATAAATAAACTTAACTAACTTATATAAATACCTAGTGGCTCAAATATTAAGCGTAAATTAATCTTATGCAGCTAGAACAGTATAATACTAAATGACCTTGAAAAAGAATAAATAAATAAATATAAACAGGGGACTCCAGTTACAACGACAGATAATATTGCTTTAAATGATCCTTAAATATAGTAATGGATTGAGATGCTCTAATGTCCTCAGGTAAAGAGTTCCATAGGC
This sequence comes from Cabera pusaria, assembly GCA_954871355.1. Lineage (NCBI taxonomy): Eukaryota > Metazoa > Arthropoda > Insecta > Lepidoptera > Geometridae > Cabera > Cabera pusaria. The sequence continues at coordinate 19,486,718 of OX940905.1, forward strand.
GAATAGCCTGTACTGTGAAGGATTTATCAAAAAACACAGAACTGTGAGGTGGAAAACTGAGGGTATAGTTTTCTGATGACCTAAGAGAAAGAGTATTTGCGCTATGAAGGAAGTTGAAACGGTCCTTAAGATAACGTGGAGTATATGGATTAAAAAGAATATTGTAAAGAAGGGAGAGGATGTGAGTATTCCGGCGAAGACGAATAGGAAGCCACTTGAGCTGAGAGCGAAACTGAGATACGTGGTCGTATTTACGTAGGCCAAAAATGAATCTTATACAAAAGTATTATACAATAGTATAATTTTCGATATTATAGAAAAATCCATTGGTGCACGACGGGGTTTGAACTCGGTACCTCTGGCATCTAAGCCGACCGTTCTCCCGATTACGCCACCGGGCCCTCAAAAGTGGACTGCTCGACATAGGCGTCTCCTATTATTAAAATGAATATGTGGGTCCTAAGCAGAAATAATTTAGGGGCCGCCAATATAAATAGGATACAAGGAAACATATCTTTGCATTAATAACTGGAGAGTGTAAGCCCAGCCTTATATTTTACAAATAAATAATAAGCATCAATTAAAATTTATAGAACACCTATCGCTATTGACGTTAGAGTAGTGTTAATATTAGTCTAAAATTGAACCCAGTAATTGGTGTAATAGACGCACCCAAGTGTCCGAAATTACATATACCGAACCTATATTTATTTAAAGTTAACATGTGTGTAAAATGTATATGTACACATATATAATAATAATGTAGCGAGGTAGGTAGCGTAGTCACAGAAGAGAAACTAGTGCGTACTAGTTATAGAGATGTAAATAATTATGTTCAAAATGTGCAACAAAAAAGAAAAAAAGGTTTAGAATGGTTTTGGGAAAAATGGAAATGCAATACATTTTATTCAATACCGTTTGTTATGTGAAATTATTCTTTATTTAAAATGTGATCAACATTTGTAGTAGCACGGAAATGTATGAAAATCTCGTACAGTCACAGAATAATGAATAGTACAGTGGGCATGGTTATTTTTTTTTACATTTATTTATTTACCATACAATGTACAAAAGAAGTAACAACTTAGTGTTAAACTTCGATTAAACCTACTTTATTATAGTGGGCATGGGTACATTTTGAAAGTTGACATGCATTTGCCTATACACCAGCACCACCAGTCCGTTGTTGGACTGAAGCCTATAAAATTTACCTTATTTTATTTACTCATATATTTGCTCGACCGATTTGAATATTATTGCTTTTATCTTGTTTTCCTTACTTGCACGGGGGTGGTTAAAGAAAAACCTATATTTAATGCAACCGAGGCCGCGGGGCACCGCTAGTACCTATACATTAACATAGAATATATTTAACACAAACTTTAATATTAGCTGCTAACTCGACGTTATCTATAAGATGGATGGGTGCCCATTATAAATTATACAGACGATGAGAAAATCAAATGCCAGGTGTTTAACAAACATTTTAAAACCAATAACTAAAACAGAAAGTCAATTAACCCTAATTTGGGACGCATAAAATGCCGCTTCATATTATATGGATATCATAGAGCTAAGCATGCTTAGCACTTATAGGAGACAGATTTTTCCACTCAAAAAAATACGGACGGTTGGTTGCCTGGAACCGCTATTTAATGCGAAAGCCTTTAATCGGTATTTAATATTTAGAGCTACCTATTATTACAACTTAAGTACCTACTAATGTATTCTATGTGGCCTCTTATTCAGCTGTTAATGGATTTAGTTTAAAGATGAAGACGTGAATTTTAATTCATCAGATCAGGCACACTTTTGTCTATGATTTCACCTAATGGAAAATGACGATAGCGTCTTAGGGTGCGTACAGACTATATAACATAACATGTTTTAACATTATTATTTAACATGTTTCAATTAATGTGGTCACGGAATGTTATAAGACATAATAATATAACATGTTATTCTATCATGTTTTATAACATTCCGTGTCCACATTAATTGAAACATGTTAAATAATAATGTTATAACATGTTATGTTTTATAGTCTGTACGCACCCTAAGGACGCTCATCTTGCTACGTTTGAGGATCTTATTTGACGAAAGATTTGAGCTGAAATATCGAGGAGCTTCTTTTAGACGCACTTGACAAAAGGATCCTAATGTAGGTTAGTTTCAAATACGAGTAAATTACATTAAGATTCGATAACAATATCAAGATTAACGAAGCGAATCAGCTCTGCATTGAAAATTAAATGTAAATCGGATATATACATACATACATACATTCAGTCACGCCTTTTTCCCGTTGGGGTAGGCAGAGACTACTTCTTTCCACATATAATCGGATATATTTGAATTCGAAATGAAAATTTTAGATTAATCCGTGAGCCCAGAAACCTTCCCGACTAGAATCACTGATTTTAAAGTGTCTCATGTGTCTGATCGGAAAATTATGCATCGCAAAGATCCGAGTCAAAGGAGAGACAGTTTCCGAACCCGGATTTCGAATGATTGTGCAGACCATCGACGTCCTAACCCATGTCGATGCTGCAGACCATCAACTGAATGTCACTCATTTTTTTAAACCATATTTATTACTAGCTGTGCCCCGCGGTTTCGCCCGCGTTAAAATGTATCCTATAGCCTAGTCCATAATACTGGCTATACTTGTGCAAAATTTCACCTGGTCCAGCCGTTTGAACGTGAAGAAGTCCCAAATAAACAAACAAACAAATAAACAAACTGACTTTCGAATTTATAATATTGGTGTTGATATTCAAAATCCTTCCCGACATTCCAGTCCCGTCTTGCGACTTCCAATGACATCAGATTTCTAAGATAAATACTCGCACATAGTAACTCAGTCAACTACGAGTAAGTCACGCAAGACGCAGATCAAATGAAATTATTTTTAGGTACCTAGTAGACTTAGTAGTAATAAGTCGATTCCAAAATAGTTACAATACGTAAAATCATGTGATTAGAATCGGTCATGCTTTTTGTAGCATTTACAATAAAAATACGAAACAATATGAACTATCGTGTTTGCTCGGAAACGGCAGGTTTTTTTTAATGTAAAACTTTTTGGCGCAGTGGTATGTATTTATCATTATCATTGTTTTAGGAGAAAAACGTTTTGTATGACATGTCCCAAATAATTTTAATGAGCATTGAAAAACATATCATTTGGGTTACTTTTTATCATGCGAATGGTTGAACCGATTCTAATTATGTATTTTCCAGAAACAGTTTGTGGTCTGTAGGGCTATTCTTTCGTATTCGTAATATTATTATTTCGTAGTACGAAATTCGAATCTCACCGCGGATTCCGCTGTCGAGATAGTTTACAGAATAGCCTAGCTGAACGAAAAATGTCGGAGATGTATTTCATCACGCATGTAAGAAGCATTGCAAAGCATACTGGATACGGTTAAGTATGTAAGTATCTATCTTGTATAAAATAAATAATTAGTTAATTATTTTAAATAAAAAGCTAAATAAAATTTTCCACCACATCTTTTTTCAACAAATTTTTGGCCTTTAGCTTTGCATCAAATTGGTTCATATATATATATGGAGCGAATTATTAACTGCAAAATCTGTTATGACTGCTGCATTATTTTTGTTATTCCTGACAGTCAAGCAATTGATTATTATTCATTATATATTTTATGCTTAAGATTTCTGTCAACGGCTATCGAAAATATTCGGTACCTATGTAGTTACTGAATCAAAAACGTACGAAATTCATACTCACCAATACGAAGATACTATTAGATTATTCTACGTCAACACGACACATAAGCTGCTATGTTCACAGAATAAATAATAGTACTACGTGTTGCAAAAACTTAAAACATAGTAGGCACAGAGCATAAGTATACCTAGCTAGATAGATAAATCTTCGCAATTTGTTAGTAGCCTATGACCGCATTGAAATTCATTGAATTGAATGGTCCGTTGCATGCAAAAAATATCATTTTGTAAACGTAGTAAACGCCACGTGATTGGGAACAGGTTTTTTATCGTCTTTACCTACAACTATAATATCTATAACGTCAGCATTCAGAACCGTTGAGAATATATTGACGTCAATATTTTGTGTATTATCGCACGTTGGCACGCCTCTTTTACTGCACTGGATATTGTTAGGTGTCTGTTTTTAAAGATGATTCAACCATGATTATTGTATTAATTTTTTATACCTTTTTATGATTGTTTATCGTTTTTCAATAGGAAAAAAATATTTAAACAACTTAAAAATACACCTAATCGTTTATCGCTTGACCACTAACTGTTGATGCGCTCAAGGATGGTGGCACGTTGGTAATTGGCTCTCAATGACAGCTGCCGGAACGGAACACATTAGATGTTTGGTGATACATTTTCCAACATGAGGGTGGTAGCTGGCGAGGCGGACTAGACAGTAGACAGTGTCTTATCACTATGCAAAATTACAAATGGCAAGTTTGAAATTTTTATCGCCATATATCTGGTGATACTCACAGGATCTCTCGGTTTACAATTGGCGGAATAAGTAACAAACATACAAAAACAAAACATACTTACTACTTGAGAATCTCCTTCTTTTCGGACGTCGGTTGAAAAAACAGACAAATTGATAATAACCGCCTTCTTTTTGGAAGTCGCTAAAATATTTCTCCTGAATTCACGACTGCCATTTATTCACAAGCAATACATAAGGTCTCACAGTGCTCGCGAATGCATAGTACCTTTTTTATATCGTATAAGCTAGCGTTTGACCACTATCTCACCTGTTGTTGTGATAATGCGGTCGAGGATGGTAGCATGCTAGGCCTAGAATGGGCCCAAACCTAACCTACTTTCAAGCCATTTTATTATTGATATTACTTGTGTCAAATACACCAACGTCGTGCGTCAAAATCTTCATAAATAAAATACGGCCATTGGAGATGATAATATAAGAGTGATAGAAATCAAACGTCCCTAGTCAAACGAGATAGCCTAGGGGTTAAAAGGCAGAAGGTATTCATAATTTGTTCAAGTCATGTTCACTTTCTAACATTTAACATTACAACTGTGATGGCCTATCTTACTGTCATAATAAGTCTTGTTGCTACAACGCAACACTGACTCTGTAAGTGTAAAATATTATAATAGTACAAGCGAATCCTGCAGACGTTATTCTGTCTGAACGCAGCGCCATCTACTGGGTTCTATTGTAAACCTAAAGCCTCCGGGGTACTACTCAAACACACACAAGAAATCATCAAAATCGTTCCAGCCGTTTAAGAGGGAACGTGGGGTGCACTTTTCCACACAAATGTATTTCCCCGTTCCCTCCCTGAAAGAAATATAAGCCTTCTGGAGATTAGAAGGCTTATATATTTTTTTGCAAAAGGTTTGTCAAAAAAAGAAAATAATAGGGGCGTAGCTACAGCAGACCTTGATTTTTTGTAGAAACAATTTTTTCTCTAGAAGCATTTTTCAGGGAGGACCTTGGAAAAGGCTGAAAAAAACGGGGAATACTGTATTAAAATTATTATATTTATTATATTATTATTGTATGTAAAAGTGCACCCGGCGTTCTCTTAGAGGAGCTTAGTCGCACACACACGGACTTGACGTCAACTAGGCTCAGAGATTTATTTAATCAAGCAATATATTATACATATACACATATATATGTATAATATAAGAACGCTTATTGTAATAAGTCATTGTGATACACGTGTGCGTAAAGTCTTTACCTAAAACATTTCGGCGAATCACGTAGCAATAGCAAAAAATCTTTTCGCCTATAACCTAGTCATTAACTGTACGCACTAGGTCTTAACCGGTTCTACATGCCTATTATTCATAGAAAAAAACGCAGCTTGACTTTAATATACCTATCATTTGAATTGATTTAAATAATTTTCAACTGACTGCCAAAAAGGAGGAGGTTCTCAATTCGTCTGTATGATTGTTTTAAAGCAGGAGTAATAATAACTCTTTTGAGTATCTTTAACTGCTATCTACCAACACCTCTTTGTGTCTTTTTTCTTCAAGTTTGTATATTATGTTAATAACTATAAGTAAAAATAAAAAAACAAAATCAATTACCTACTAAAACTGTATGTTTTCCAAACAAATAATAATTTAAGATCGTTTAAAAAAACTAAATAAAAGAACCGACTTCAAACGTAGCACAAGTCAAAGTAGCCAGTAGACGTAGTAACTATTATAAAATCTGTGCCAGTAGTGAGTAGTACCTATGTCATCGAGATAAGTTAATGCATAATACAAATGTTGATATATTAAAAACGGCTCGGCCGATTTCGTTAAAATTTAAATGGGACCACCTGGAAAGGGTACCCTTTGAGACAAAAAAAGAAATTTCCAAATCGGTTCAGGCATCTTCGAGTAATCGGTGAACATACATTAAAAAAAGATTCGAACGAATTGAGAACCCCCTCCTTTTTTGGGAAGTCGTTTAAAAATTAAAGTAATCGAACTGCAGAGCGTCTTCTTTCAAGTATCTGAACGAACCGATCCTCGACTTCCCAGAGCGACAAAATAGGTCCCTGAGGACAGATTCACAAGATAACGTAAGAGTTGTGATCAATCACATATCAGTATCATTTCCCACATTTCGTAGATAACAAATCAGGGCATTAGATAAGTAAATTACCTACCTTATCGTGCGTTGTATACATTCGTTTTATCATGCTTGTGTATGTTAAGAAATCTATTTTCTATTTAAGAAATTTTGTTTGTACGGGTGCTGAAAGTGGCGAATCTATTTGATAAATATATTACATACGAGTACATACATTTATATTAAAAGTTAATTAATAATTTAGGAACGTTTACAAAACATAAAAAAATGACTGTATGTATATTTTTGTTCATATTTTTAAAAGCGCTGAATGAATTTTGATAACATGTATATGCTGACCACCTCTAAAATACGACCTACCAAACAAAAAAAAAACATCAAAATCAATTCATAATTAGCGGAGTAACAGCACAACAAACGAATAAAAAACAGTCGAATTGAGAACCTCCTCCTTATTGGAAGTCGTTTAAAAAACTAAAACCCAACTACCAAAAAGTCACGCTCTTATTTTAGAAATTATTTCTAATTATCTAGTGCTTGCAAGCGAAGCCGCGAGCAACAGCTAACAATATAAGTATATGTTTTTGGCCCTTTGATTTTATACCCAATGTGTGTGTGTGTGTCTCTATGAGGGCGCCATAATTATAATATATTCAAGTTTATGTGACATCACATAGCTTATAGCCAGCGGACAATCTTTTTTTTTATTATCTTATAGGCTAGCGTTTGACCACTATCTCACATGTTGGTAAGTGAGATGCGCTCGAAGATGGTAAGCACTTAGGCCTAGAATGGGAACTGGCTCTCAAGAATAGCAGCCGGAACACATTAGATGTTTGACGACAGATTTTCTAACTTGCGGGTGGTAGCTGGCCAGGGGGACACTAGATAGTGTCCTACCACCATGCGGGGGTTGTTGGTGCAATCAAGACGCTTCCAACGACATCTAATTTCTTAATTATCATAAGGAGTAAAGAAGTTATGAGGGCACAGCAGGGTTATTCTCAATGATTCCAAAGCAAATTCGTATTCGGAAACTGCCTTTACTTCGACTTCGATCTATGCAATTCCCAATGCGCCGATCGGTTACTTTTGATATTTTAATTCGAAAAAATCGGTGAGTGATTCTAATTGGAAGGGTTTCCACGACGAAATGAACAGGTATCTTCTATGCAAGCGTGCTACATCGTCGATCACATCTTCACTTAACATCAGGTGAGATAGTGGTCAAACGCTTGCTTATCATCATTTAAAAAAAAATAGGTCACGGCTTTATCAATATTCAAAATTAAAAATGAAGCTTTTGAATCCGAATAGTTTTTCGAATGATTAAGAATCAGGCTGATCATCATCATCATCAGCCAGTGTCAGTCCATTGCTGGACGTAGGCCTTCCCCAAGATGCGCCACTGAGCCAGATCTTCGGCTCTTCTTTTCCAGTCACTGCCCACCGCTTTGCGTAAGTCGTCGCTCCACCTAGTCACAGGACGTCCTACGCTACGTTTGCCGATTCGCGGTCTCCACTCTATCCATCCCATCAAGCTGATACTATACATAAATTAATACCAGTCAAAATCATAACCCTCCTGTAGTCGGGTAAAAAGAAATTCTATCTTATCAAATAATTGTTTGAGTCTTGCAGATTCTTGCCAAGCGATTGTCGCCTTTAAGCGTCAGTTTACCATCATGGCCGATTATTTTTAGTTGTAACGAAATTTCCTCGAGGTCATTGTTTCAGTGTTCGCGTAAACTTTAATAATGTCTTGCATCCAACTATTGACTGTCTGTCAATACCCTTGAATATGTAGACAAAGATTGCCATGTAACTAGAGTGCTTACCATCTTCGACCGCAAAATCACTTACCAACAGGTGTGGTAGTGGTCAAACGCTAGCCATGATATTAAAAAAAATATCTCCAACCGTCTGTATTAGTCCACTGCTGGACATAGGCCTCTCTCAATGCCCGATCTTTGGCTCTTTGGCGCTGATGAAGCGCTGATGAAATCCAGAATAATCACTATCCACATTTTTAGATTAATGAATTAAAATTTATTATACTATTTATTCGCTGCACCCCGTGGCTTTGCCCGCATTTATAAACCTTCCTCTCGAATCACTTTATCTATTGACGAAAACGGTATTAAAATCCGTTGCGTAGTTTTAAGATCTAGACAGCGGGCACGACTTTGTTTTATACTGTGTAAAGATTACAATTTAGATTTTTTTCGTTTGCAACGTGAAGAACAGGTATCTGGCTGTCTCATCAGGTCATTTGAGATTTATCTTTTTGGAAACCAACCTATGTAAGTAAAGTTTCGTTTCGTACTTCCAATTATTTTCAGTCTTCAATGGCAAGCATTTCCTTGTGAATTAAAGCTGTGGACTAAAAGCCTGAGTCAAATTCACTCATATTTTGTTAATAGATTTTTATATATCTTGACGTACGTGGTAAGCGATGATGTGGTCGAAAGTGGTAAACACGTTAGGCCTAGAATACTCTGACTCTCAAGGGCTGTGAGCTGCCGGAAAACCGTAAGGTTATGGTGGCAGATTTCTATCCTTGAGCTTTTTCTTTTGGTAAGCTACATTAGCAAGTCAGGCGGAACATCGATACTATAACCGTGTCAGAATTTGAACCGGCGACCTCTCGCAGAAGTCAAGCATCTATCTTTTATGCCAACAGAGTTTTTTGAACATTATATTTCTAAGTACTAAAACTCTTTACAACAAATGAGAAAGCAGTCAGAAGCTCGGCCTAAAAGAATAAAATGTAGAGAACATCATAATATCGATTAAGTAGTTACATACTAATAAATATGATAGACACCTCAAGATAACCTACAATATACAACAGTTTATAAATAAATGTACATAAAATACCTAGAGCCACGATCTCTATGTGAAAACAGTCAAAAATCGTCTGCGCGTCGTCGTTATACATACCTACCTAATACATGAATTATTATAGCAGTTAGTTATTTATTTAAACAATTTTAAAACAATTACCCAATAAATACGCTACGGAACTTAAAAATAATATTAATATGTAACTACCTATTTAAAGTATACTACTCTACGCAGTATTTTTTTTTCATACAATATTTTCAATTACTTACTTGTCGCCATAATTTATCATTTATCAATTACGCTCGTAGACAGAAAGCAAACGTAGACGGTAGACAGAACTGCAATTGTTAAAATACCCTCTTTTATTTAATATTAATACAAATAAGAGAAAAATAATGAATATTAATGCTGTGGTATTTATTTTTCGTTTCAAGTCAATTGTTTCATACTATTGTACATGTACATACATGTACTATTATGATTCTGTTTTACATATTTATGTATGTCATTGAACTTTGATATTTTACATATATGGATTTATGTATTTATACGTATACTCGTAATTAATGTTAACCGAATTCGATTTCGGCTCTAGGAATATTCACGCAAATACGGAACTATTTTTATAGCGTAAATGGATAATTAAAAAGATCTGACATTAAAACAACAATAATAATATTAGAAGGATAAAACTATACAATCACTAGTATGAGTGAGCGAGACGGACAACATTTTTTTTAAATCTTTCTCGCGTATGCGATTTTAGTGTTTGCCACCAACTCTGCCCCCAGCTCTAGCGGCGCCTATTGGCTTTCACCCGGTGTCATAATATATAACCCGACCAAATGACGTTGTTAATTATATCTCATAGCTGGCATATGTTTCACGTGTTCATCATTTTAGACGGGTTATATCTATAAAGCAATTTCATCGTATACGCTAAATTCTTCTCCATTAATTTTCCCTCCACGTTTTAGAGTGTACGTCGAAAAAAATGGTAAATCTTTTTCGACCGACTTCCAATAAGGATGAGCTTCTCAATTCGTCTGTATGTTTTTTTTAGGGTTCCGAACCCAAAGGGTACCAACGGAACCCTATTGCTGAGACTGCGCTGTCAGTCTGTCTATCAGTCTGTCCGTCTGTCACCAGGCTGTATCTCATGAACCGTGATAGTTAGACGGTTGAAATTTTCACAGATGATGTATTTCTGTTGCCGCTATAACAACAAATACTAAAAACAGAACAAAGTTAAAAATTAAAGGGGGACCTCCTATATACAATAAACGTGTTTTTACTATAGCGCCATCTATGAACGATTGTTTAACTTATTAATAAATAATATGAATTACCTACCTTTGTGTTAACGTTCACTTAGTTGTTGTTAGAAGTTCGTTAGATATTCGTTAGACGGCGTTTTGTAGTTAATAAACATGTTTGGTATTGACACGGTAAGATAATACTCGTATATTAATATTATACTTATATATTATTATACTGCGGTTCGGATCCTTCTGTGTGCGAGACAAAAGTCTGGCTCGCACTTGGCCAGTTTTATTTGCGTTTGTTACGCGATTACTTCGCCAATTGTGAACCGGTTCGGATATTATTTTTTTTATTGCTAGGGTGTATCTTCATTGTAATTTCATCGAGATCTGATGAATATCTCAAGAAATATGGAGATCGCACAAACTTGGTAGGTACTGAAAATGACTAGCGCGGCATTTCAGTTTTTTTTCGTATTGTAAACGGTCTTACATTATTTTATAGCACAGTGCACTTTACGCACACTTTTCCGTGACTTAAATAGTCGATTATTGCACGGCGTGAAGTTACCACCCGAGCGCAGTGAGGGTTCTAAACGCCGTGCAATAATTGTAATTTGACGAAAAAGCGTAACGTAAGCGTAAAGTGCGGGTTTATGTCACACTGCGATCAATAAATTAATATGCGATACTCGTGACTCAATTGTCTATAATTGCACGGCGTGCAATAATCGACTACTTGAGTCACACGTATCGTAATATACTATTTTGGCTGACAGACAAGCACTAGACCGCTGTCTTACTAGATGTTAAGTGAAGATGAGGTCTAAAATGGAATCGTTATTATCTACTCGGTATCGATTCTAAAGTATCGATTCTTAAAATACATACTAGAAATCGAAAGAAAAGTACATCCAATAAAATTCGCCTCGTGTGAACAAGTCTAAACTATTTATCTATTACTAGCAGCCCGCCCCGGCTTCGCACGGGTAGGACAAATATGCCTATAAAATTTGCATCAGTTTGTTGCATCGAATATAAAATATGAACATAATTAACAATCATCGTCATATTTCAACCAATTTACACAAAATCTTAACGAATTATGCACCTAAACCTTCCTCATAAACACTCTGGCTATTGGTGAAAACCGCATGATAATCCGTTCAGTAGCTATTGAGATTATTGCGAACAGACAGACAGACGCAGTGATGGACTTTGTTTTATAATACTAACGTAGTGATATTGGACGGCCCTTTGGCGTTCTGACCCGACGGTCGTTGATTCTAATCCTAGCTATATACCTACCAATGAAAGTTTTATGTGCATTCATGAATCATGAGCTTTCGTACAGTGGTAGTGGGATCATTAAATCTACCAAAAAGTAGCTTACCACCAAGCAGAACATCTGCCGCCATCATCTGTCGGGGAACGCCGTAAGGTTAACCTTACGGCGTTCCCCGACGCAAAAAGTAGAGGTAATATACGCTTAACGTGTGTATCTGTGTGTCTTTCTGTAGCATCTTAGCACCTAACCGGATGAACCGATTTCGTTTTTATTATTGATAGTTTTTTTTGTTTCATAGATGTCTTCATCGAGAGTGTTCTTAGCTTTGATTCATGAAAATTCGTTTAATCGTTTTAAAACTATGAGCTTTTTTCTAGTTAATTTCGCTGTGAAATCAACTTTCATAGGTCTGATCAATTCGAAAATCTTCTTCTTCAACGATATTGTAAGATCATGGAACATTGACCTGATGCTGGGACATCTCCTGGACTCTACAGAATACTCAAATCCTCACCAACTTACAGATCAGATTTTAAATGTCGTGTTTAGAGTCATTGGAATGCTTTTAATGAAAAGATTATACATAGATCAATCGGGGTGGTTGAAAATATTATATTTATAGATTAATATTATTTTATACAATAGATCATATTATTATACTATATCGACTTCAAATTCATTGTGATCGATGGGGATCTACAGCATAGCTAAGCTTATAATAATATTTTCGTTGTAACTATGACCTAATCTGTGGTTTCACTGCAAATATTTTATTAATTTTGCGATGCGTGTATGTGAAATTCATGATATCTGCTAGAGTTTTCATTTGAATTATATACTGTAAGACAATTTTAATCTATAATATGTGGCGAAGCTAATTAACGTAATTATTTGGATAAGGATTAATACTATATACTTGAAAATAGCCTTGGAAGTTATGTAATATTTTTTAACAAAAAATTTAAGATTAAAATGGTTACCGTGAGTCAACCTTAAGAGATAGACATATGCTATCGCGGCCTTTTCTGTAGGTCTTATTAAGTTGTATAACTCTTTCATAGAAAATATTCTTCTATCTATTTTCAATTGAGCAGCGTTCGTAAGAAACGTATTTTTTCGACCGTTTTTTTGCCGACTTAGGTTGCAAATTAGGTCTCCCCGAATGTACCTTTGATTTAAACGGGATAATATATAGCCTATTTTCATCCCGAAAGTCCATTCTATGTATTAGTGAAAGAATTTTTTAAATCGGTTCAGTAGTTTTTGAGCTAAATCATTACAAACATACAAAAATACAAAAATACAAATGTTCTCTCTTTATAATATTAGTATAGATGTACTTGTGGACCAGAATATTATAGATGAACATAAGAGTTGTTAATATCATAAAGGTTTCTTACTGCTAATTTAAAAATGTATTGAATTATATTTGCTGTTTTTACCCGACTGCGGTGAAACCCAAAAAGAAGGGTTATGTTTTTGACCTGTATGTATGTTCTGTGGTCCGTTGCTATGTCCGCTCGTAACAACTCAATTGTAATGGCTCAACCGATTTTGATAAATTATACGTCATGCATGCGATTAGTCTTGATGGCGCGAGTGTCACTAGGTACATTATTTAATGCTTAAAAAATCAAAATGGCGAATTTACAAAGATATATATATATATATATATATATATATATATAATACACATGCTATAAATGTTTATATGCTGGCTTATAATATGGGGTCCTTACAATATGGGGTCAAGAGAAGGGTTAAAAGAGTCGAAGGGCAGGTAACGCATCGGCAACGCCGCTGGTGTTGTATGTTGTAAGTAGGTGACCATAAGCACAGTATAAATAATAGTACAAGTACCATAGGTGTCGGTGACCGCATATCATCAAGAGGGTCATCAGCCATCAGCTTGTTTGCCGCCTTATATTTAAAAAATGTCTATTCTGGGTTCTCTACCTAGAGGCACGCAGATGGTAGAGAGATAGCGGGTTCAAATCCCCGCCGCATGGCGGCTGGATTTTTCTAGCTAAACATTTTTTTTTTGTGCTCATTTCACAATGGCCCTCTGGTGAAGGAAAAACATCGTTTAGAACCCCCGGCATGTTTATGGACACTGTCTAGACTCTAGAGTCTACCTAGCCAGCTACCACCTCAAGTTAGAAAATCTGTCACCAAACATCTAAAGGTGTCCAAGCAAGTTTCCTTTCAATACGCCCTGTCATTTCACTGGACACTGAAAAGTGTCCAGTGAAATGAAATATGAAAAAAGCGGCTCTAGCGGACTAGCTGAAGTCTTAGCTCTAAATACTACTAAGGTCCATATTATTGTAACTATATCTAGATTCTTTCCTACGGTAGACCAGTGGAATTCAGTGGATCTGTGTTTAAGGCCTTATTATAAAATAGTGGGACAGGTACAATAATCAGTAAAGTTTACATTAAAATAGCGTCATTAGAAATCGTCACGGTTATCAACAGATAATCAGCAATCAGTAAATATTTGAGATACCACTGAAGAACGAAAGTAAATGCCGACGGAAACCGAAGCCGGTTCTAAGTTGCTCAAAATTTAGATTCCTAACCCAAAAATAAAAAAAAACATAGTACTGAAAATAGGAATAGAAGTACAGTACACGGTCTATGTACACGAGGTAAAAATGTACTCGGTTACAAATATGTCGCCGTCTGCAACATAAAGTGTCGTATTCGAAAAATCTTCAAAAATTATAAAGTTAAAAAAATCTGTCATTGAACCGTGTCTCAAATAGAAATGTAGTTTTCGCAAATAAATATATTAATAATCAAATATTTTTTTATGGCATACATGTAACTAGTATAAACATTTTACAAGTAACAACTGACCTAGATTAGAAATTCAGTGACCATTGACTTAAATATACTAAAATATATATATACCTGTTTATAGGTTTTATTGATGTTTAATAATTATTTTCTATCAAAGTATTTTTAAGTAGTATGTGTTATCTTAAAACTTTTTATCCAACTTACCTTACCTATACTTACTTACTTTTTAATTTTTATGAAAGTAAAACTTTTTATCTTATTACGCTCTTATAAGGATTGTATTTAATTTATTTGATTTTAAACATTCGTGCAAATTGTTATAAGATAATTATAATATTATTTTTATTATAAACAGGGTAACAGGACAAGCACGACGCGTGGCTGATGGTAAGCGATAACGTCTAACTATTACAGATCTAGTGACATGCAAAATTTTGGATAGACCTGGTAGGTACCTACCTACCTCGAGAGATAAACATATTAAGTCTCACATGCCTCGTAATTTTACTGCACACATTGCCATTCAAATTGAAAAACATTCCTATTTCACGGCTGAATTAATTGACTTATTTAACATGAATAGTAAAAGTAATAATAATCTACATATCATCATATAATGTAGAATCATCATGAATTGAATTAATACATATCACATTTACACATTAGTTGTACATGTAGTTACACATTATAGTTTATCCATACATTTTATTTTTATTTATTATATTATTACAATGAAACGTATGTACTGTAAATACTAATGTAGATGAAAATGCAAACTACAATAGAAAAACAGACACGTGGTCTTCTTTCAAAAACTAGTTCTAAGCCTGTTTGCAGACTAATCTAGGTTGTACCTATCAGACATAAGATTTAGGCTATATATCTGATTTAATCCACTATCAATACGTTTTATCAGCATTATCAATTAGAACGAAGCAAAAACCCGTCAAAGTCCACGTGTGGAAAGAACAAGAGCTATTGCTCTACAAACTACAAGCTCTGTCTCAAGTCTAGCCCTGTATCAAATCTAAATATAAAATTACTATCACTCTTACCTGAACTATTCTGAGGTCACCGCACGTCACACAATCAACAATTTTATTTTAATTCAGTCGCACTGTCGTAGTCACACTTTCGTAACTATCAAACGTCCATCAAAACCGCGTAAATTTCCCAACAGTGGTCGTCTCACTTTCGTACAGTTACTAGATCGTGTTCACTTGTGGTTATTGTAACTCTAACTGGACACTGGTATTGTAATCGACATCACACAGGGAAGTAATATATACTAGACATTTCCCACCGACGTTTCTCTGCGAACTGAAAATCACACGCGTCACAACTCACGATTATACACCTCAATACCGTCAAATAAAACACCATGGAACATTGAATAACTAAATTATGAACTTTTTTTAAAAGTTCATACTGCAAAACATTTGCAGAAATCGTTTTGCGTTCGAAGAACAACTAACATTCCGCCGTGCCAAAAGAGATTTCTAAAGCAATTAGCAGATAACTGTCATCAGAAGCAAAAAAAACTTTTCGTCATAAACTTTTTGGTCGTGAGCGTTTCGTAACAGGCCAGTCACAGCGCACAAGTCATTACACTGAAATCGTCCTAAATCCACCGTCACGTACGCCGCGTGGAAACTCCGACCGAAAAGAAAATTCTTCAACGAAAGCAAAAATATCAAATCAACTTTTCCGCGCGGCCCGGCCTCCGCTGCATTGTTATGCAATTGCAAGCCGCTGCGACTGCCAAATCGCTAAAACTAAGGCTTTAAACTTGGAAAAACGTTAACCGGAAAAATCCTAACCTCAAACGGGAAAGCGGCGGGAGAATTTTTATTTGTTTGCAAATGGTCTATGGTGTTTTGTTTGGCGGATCACATGTTTGTGGATTACCGATTCGAGTTATCGAGAGCGGAATCGGGCAGGCGCTCTATGTTCGGAGAGCGGCATAACGCGACCGGCCCGAATGGGTTCTCGCGCGATACTGAGCGACCGCTGGCTGCTATCTGAACTCAGCCAAGAGCGACACTTCACGTCTTCGAAAAGCTCGGCCTATCGTGCTAGCGGTACCATCACGCGTGGTCAGATACTTCACCAATTTTTGGTCACAAACTTTCCCAGATCTTAGCGCAGAAAGATCCGAACGTATTAGTTCCGTGAAGTACGTGTCAATAATCTTATTGGTTTCCTGTAAATCTAAAATCATTTGCTGATAGGGCTGTTTACATTAATTTTGAAGTTCATTTTTTGGTTTAAGTACAGTTTACCACAAAAAGCACAACTTGTTTCTTGAGTTCAACACACTTAATAATCAAGTTTGCATGAAAATCTTCGAGTTGTATTAAGATAAAACATGGTTCATGATTTAAAATCGAGACCTATTATCACAAACCAAACTCCTTATCTGTCACTGGGCGCAATCTTTTTCTTTTCTATAGGGCTAAATAAATTTCTAAAGACACTTATTCTCTTCCGGTAGAGATTTGATATTGAATTGCAAATGCGTAGTCCATGCTCTATATAATATCGATAGAACACACTTTGAATGGACGACGAGTAAGACGAGTCCCCTATTACGTTTAAGAGTCATCTGGTCAATAGTTGCTAATGCTTTTTGACCTTTATCGATAACATTAAGTTAAGTAAATATTGTAGTAATACGGCAAATTTTTTGACATGGGTCTCAATACGTTATAACCTATTTCAGCTCCAGATCAGTTTATAATTAACTTCGCATTTTTTACTTACTGACGTTCCTGACCTACGTTATTTTTTCTCAAAAAACCTGTACCAAAACAACCCACAGGTGGTAGAAGCATAATATTGTATCAATATTCTGCCTGACTTACTACCAAAAATTAGCTTACCACCATCAAGGAGAAAATCTACCGCCATAACCTTACTTTGTTGTTCCGGCAGCATACAGCCCTTGAGAGTCAAAGTATTCTAGGCCTGGCGTATTCACGATCTTTGAACATACCATCGCTTATCATCAAGTGAGATAGTGGTCAAACTCTAACATATAATATATAAGGAAAAACTTCACTTAAAGAAATTATACCTAAACGAAAATATAGTAAACTCTGAATATCTACCAAAATATTGACGGAAGAATCAATAAGAACATCAAATGTACAAAAGAAGGATAAAAATGCGCTTAGTACTGATTAAATTACAAATTAACATCTAAAGTCTAATACGGGTGACAAAAATACCCCTTTTTACATCACTAGGCAATGAAATGGCTATGTCGGAATTCAACTGACTAAGACCCCATAGAGTTCATAACTGCACTCTAATCACAAAGCTACGGGAACAGTGGTGTTCTCGTCCGTGGCTAGACAAAAATCCTAGGCCAACATATAGCCACAGAAAACACTAAGCATAAAGCAATTGACAGAAGAATAGGCATGAGAGAAGAATTGTTCTGCAAGGGAAAATATCAATAAATAGATACACATGAAGGATAAACGAAAATGATATAATATTAACATTTACATTTTGCCAATGTGTAATGTTTTTCCATATGGTTGCTAAATATTGGCATCAACATAATGTCAATGAATAAAATAAACCACAACTAATAATTTAAAAAAATCCTTTTTAAACACAAGCTTTTACATAATCTAGAACCAGTGTAAATCAAGACATACCCAACGAGCCCAAACACGACGGGTATAACATGTGCAGTTTAGGAGCTCCTTTGGCCACCTTCCAGGTCCATCATCAGATCATCACCATGTCATCATAACATCGCATTGTCACGCGATTTACACATGTATGAAAAATTTCAGCTCAATCGAACCCCTGGAAGTCGATCTAAAATCAATCGCAATATTTGTGACGGACAAATAAATTCGCCGTGAAGTAGAGATAAAGCTTGTAAAAATAAACTAAAACATAATAGTTTTTTTAAATATTTGATAGGCTGGCGATTGACAAATATGTTGCTGATGGTAAGCGATGATATGGATGAAGATGGTGAAAGCGCACACATTGCGTAAAAAACACAGGGAAAGAAGAGGGAAAGAGACAAATGGATATATTTACAGGAACCTTTTGTCAAAGAAATTGTATATTTTCGTATTATACTATGAATTATTGTAAACAATAAATAAATCTGCATTAATTATTGCTTTATTAATGCTTCTCAAAAACTTTCGTGCTTACCAACTTTTTTTAGACAAGATTGGCTTTATATTTTTTTAAATTGAATTACAATTTCACTAGTTTATTTAAGTTGCACGCTTAGATTAGTCTTTTTAGAAATATGCGGAAAGGAAAGGAAATACATACATCAATCCTAGTACAAATATTTTATAAAAAGATAATTTAACTACTTAAATGGCGTCACTTTTGTCACCTCTTTATAACTTATACATTTAAAATGGAAAGCATTTATTTGTATTAGAAGTTATCACAGTTATGGCAAATGTCCCCATTTTTGAGCGCATTCCTACATTTGACCACTTTAGAAAAGAGAGTAACAAAAGTCTATTTTCATTCATGTTTAACTTCAAACTTCAAATAATTTATTGTTCATACTACATACAGGTACATGGTGACATAAAATAAAATTATCTCTGTAGTTTGCCTTTAAGGCACAATATTTAGGTTAATTAGATAAAATTAGTTGGGATCATAAGATGTCGCAAAATACAATTAAATCACATATTTATTACATTATATTTCAGCGTAACAACGAACACGACTATACAAATTATGTCAAAATCTATTTATTGTTATTAAGCACATAAAATCATTACTAAATGTCAAATATAATTTACAAATTATCAAATTAATGCTAGTATTATAATACTAGCGTTATTATTATATAAATATTATATTTGTTTAACTTTTGTTTAGCAGACGCATTAGGACATTTTCGCTATATGATTATGCTAAAGTCACTTTTCTTGCAACTTCGTCTCACTGCCGTATTACACTTCCAGAGAAGCAATTCCATTAAATAACTAACAGCAACTTGACTTTTAACATCAAGTGAGTAAGATTTAGTGCTTGTTTGATTGTTATAAAAAAAACTAGCAGCGCCTAGCGTATTCGCCCGCGTAGTTCCGGTTACCATAATAATATGGGCATAAAATATAGCCTATGTTAATCGCTGATAATGCAGCTTTCTATTAGTGAAAGAATTTTAGAAATCGATCAAGTAGTTAAATCGTTACAATCAAACATACAAAACATCAAATCTGTCCTCGTTATAATATTAGTTTATATTACCTCAAGTACAAAAATTTACTGACTAGAACAAAATTAAATGTCATCCACGTGAAGTCTAGAAGCGAATTTTGCACAGACATGTACAGGCATTCCTCGAGTTACATTAAGAAATTTGCTGATACTTCTCGTCATAGATATGTCAATTGTTTCAATTTAGGTACGTCATAGGGAAATTTCCTTGACGCGTCTACGTGCGTAAGTATCCCGCTTACCATTTAGAATTTAGAAAAATTGTGCAGTCTATCAATGTTATCTAGACTTTTATCAAAACATTAAAAAGGAAGCGAAGCGAAAAATAATGGCTGGAATCTGTCACCTAAAGTTATATTAAAAAACCGGCTAAGTCGAGTTAGACTCGCCCACCGAGGCTTCCGTACTAACGTTGGTCGGGACCAATTAAGCTTTTTTTATTTTTTGGAATTTTTTCTTTGTTTGTGCTGTAAGACTTTGCTACTTGCCAAATTTCATGATTCTAGATCAACGGGAAGTACCCAATAGGTTTTCGACCCAAAACCTATAGGGTACTTGCGGTTGACCTAGAATTGTCAATTTTGGTCAAAAGCAAGGTCTTACAGCGCAAGCAAAGGAAAAATTACGAAATATAAAAAAAGTTGAAAATTTATGTATATTTTGGTACTTACATGTTTTCGCGAAAATCTAAATTTTCCCATATCTTTTTATCGTGTTGACTCAGGATCTTGATTTTTATCACCTCAGTATCTGGTATAAATTTCAACTTGCTAGGTCTTGAGAAAATCGGTGGTGACACACGGATAGACAGACAGATAGACGGACAAGAAAGTGATCTTATAAGGGTTCCTTTTTTAACCTTTTGAGGTACGGAACCCTAAAAATACAAGAATTAGTAGTCATCGTGTCGTGAACAGAACCTAAAAATATTAATTAATTCACGTATTTATCTAAATTATACAAGATTTAATTTTTAGATTTTTTGCAATAATACAACTTTCTCTTACAGCGTCGACATAAACTTAAACCTGATGCTAAAGCCAAAGAATACTCTTTAGAAACAAATAATACTATTCGGAAAAAAACTAAAGATCGAGCTCAGTGGCGTGTAATAGATGAGGCCTATATTCAGCAGTGAACAAGAATAGGCTGATGATGATGATGAGGCTACAGCCATAATGTTATATGTTGTGAAGATTTTTTTTTAATATCTTATAGGCTAGCATTTACCTACTATTTATCGCCTGGTGGTAGGCAATGATGTGGTCGAAGATAGTGAGCACGGTCTAGAATGGTCTGACTCTCAAGGGCTGTGTGCTGCCGGAACACCGTAAGGTTATAGCGGCAAATTTTCTCCTTGATAATGGTAAGCAATTTTTCGGTAGCAAGTCCGACGGAACATCAGTATAATGCTGTAATGCTTCTACCACATAGGCGGACTCGGGAGGTCAGTTAATTGTGAATAATGTTGATGATACCTTGCTCGTTTAGACTTCAATATACCTTATACGTGATCCTTGGATGGTGCTAAATGGTTGACCACTGGTAGTAGGCTTCGGCCGTGTTTTGAACCACCCACCGGATAAAGACAATTCACCAATCGGTTCTCCGACCACCGGCATTATGTTCGGTGCCGGTTTAGGAATTTTGGGATAGTTGCGCTCTGATAATTAGACTATATTCAGGTGTTCAGCGCTTTGCCTCAGTGCCATCTTTCAATTCCAAACAAGCACGATTCCATTTTAGAGCGTATCTTCATAGCGCATATCAGACTACTCTATAATATAATAGTTTATAATGTATAGATTATAGTACAACAATTATCGCTCACCATACATTTATTTAGATCACGTTCACACTTATACAGTATTATCAGAACTATACTATGTATGAGCCGGTTTGCTTGTTATTTTGGCTTGTCATGCTGTGTAAATATGACATTTTATTACTCTTTGCATGCTGTAGGTACTACATAGCAGAATACTATAGCTTAGACTGAAATGCGCAATGTATAGTGAGTTATATTGTTATGCTATAAACTATATGCTATAAGTTATTATATTATAGCGTAGTCTGAAATGCGCTTAACATCATGTGTGATAGCGGTCAATTGCTTGTCTGTACACTGTAGACATACAAAAATGTTGTCAATCAAATCATAGAAAAAAAATCGACAGGTATAATGACAGGTAGAAACTCACTAAGAACCAACATACATTAAGACATTTCTTTTCTTTACTCATGTGCTTTTACTTAGAAAATGCTTAATAAGTTCAGAAAAAACTAGGTCCGTTCCAAGCAGTATATCGTATTTATAAAGCTTAATTAGCTTCAATTACTGAGTGACTAGTTTAGCTCGGGCAAGGTAGCACTATATATTGTAGTTATTAGTAGTGATAAATTGTAGTAGGACTTCAACTAGTCTACCTGGGCACAGAATAAAGTATAGTACAAGACCTGGGCCGGTACCACTTTGTTAAATAATTCGGCAGTGACATAGGAATGCCTTTTGGTTTGAATGGCGGTGTGTCCAGTAAAATTACAGGGCATGTGAGACTTAACATCTTTGTCTCAGGGCTTGCTAGGACGTCGATGTCTCAGGGTAACAGGCGCAGTGCAGTCACACCGTCAGGCTGTCGCTGTAGGTATCTGTAATAGGTAGACGTCATCGTTCGTTACCATCAGGCGAACGTCGTGCTTGTCTTGTTACCTTATATCATAAACAAAACATTTTATGTTGGCGCCGAACAATGACATGTCGTCAATCGGTTTGCCAAGTTACAGTCCATGTTGTTCGGTGCTAGCCAGTTGGAATTCGAGTTGGATTATTTGAGCTCTGTGAACTGGACTACAGTCAGGTGTAGCTTTTTAAGGCTGCCTTTTAACTTACCTCACTACCCAACCAACACACTGGTGGAAATTGCAGCTAATTTTATAGCTTTAAGTTGTTGAACGCCAACCGATGGAAATTAATAGATTAAATTGAAGACGTGGTGGTTATCGCAGGAAACTTCAGCGGGCTTATGAAAATATCAAAAAATTTAACTGGCCAGGTGCGAGTCGGAAACGCACACCTAGGGTTTCGTACCACAGAACAATCTATACTAATATTATAAAGAGAGAACATTTGTATTTTTGTATGTTTGTAATGATTTGGCTCAAAAACTACTGGACCGATTTAAAAAATTCTTTCACTAATATATAGAATGGACTTTCGGAATGAAAATAGGCTATATATTATCCCTTTTAAATCAAAGTTACATTCGTGGAGACCTAATTTGCAACCTAAGTCGGAAAAAAAAGGTCGAAAAAACACGTTTCTTACGAACGCTGCTTAATTGAAAATAGATAGAAGAATATTTTTTATACAAGAGTTGTACAACATAATAAGACCTACAAAAAAGTCCGCAACAGCATATGTCTACCTCTTAAGGTTGACTCACAGTAACCATTTTAATATTTAATTTTTTGTTAAGAAATATTACATAACTTCCAAGGCTATTTTCAAGTATATAGTATTAATCCTTATCCAAACAATTACGTTAATTAGCTTGGCCACATATTATAGATTAAAATTGTCCTTTACAGTATAAAATTCAAATAAAAACTCTAGAAGATATCACGGATTTCACATACACGCATCGCAAAATTAATAAAATATCTGCAGTGAAACCACAGATTAGGTCATAGTTACTACGAAAATATTATTATAGGCTTAGCGATGTTGTAAATCCCCACCGATCACAATCAATTTGAAGTCAATATATTATAATAATATACTTTTACTGTATGAAATTCTATTGTATAATATAGTTATGATCTACGAGGGTCGTTCAATAAATACTTAGCATACGTAGGAATTTGTCTGGAAATGGAAGACAGTCCCAAGTAACACAAATTAGCTGCATAAAAGCTTTAGAGCCAATCCGATTATTCCCTAAGGTTCTAAGACCCAAGCGCTGGAACGTGCTCTGCAGACCTAACGCAGCAACTCTAGCGCTATTTCGGGCACAATTTTATGCAGCTCATAGTTCCATATCAACTGCACAACAGTGGCGCAAAGGTGCCTCAAGAGCTGAAACGAATGATTAACGCCACACTAGCACTCTTATGCCGCTACTTATGTGAACATTACGAATGAATGTAGGTACTTTATGAGATTCTATCAGTTCAGTATTTTGAGTGTTTGTAAAAAAAATGAAGCGTTTTTATTTTAGTAATCAGCCATCAGCACCATTACTAAAATATAATTATTTGTAAAGTTTTAATTACATACATTACTGGTTGTGGTATATGTCAGGCGAATAACGCTTCCAAGTTTACTGTGCATGTAGATGACGTTTTTTGAGTAATTTTGAAGGGCTTTTAAATTATCACTAAAATGGGAAAAGGTACGTAAAAAAAAAATTTTTTTCTATTAAGTATTGACAGTGACTATCTTCAAATATGTCGTTGGTATGTGTGAATAAAATTTAAGATAACTTTGCTGAAATACATTGAGTATTATTGAGTAATCTCTAAATGTTCTCTCTCTAAATCTCGTATATATAAACCACCCCGACTGATCTATGTATAATCTTTTCAATAAAAGCATTCCAATGACTCTAAACACGACATTTAAAATCTGAGCTGTAAGTTGGTGTGGATTTGAGTATTCTGTAGAGTACAGGAGATGTCCAAGCATCAGGTCAATGCTTCCATGTTCTTACAATATCGTTGAAGAAGAAGATTTTCGAATTGATCAGACCTATGAAAGTTGATTTCATAGCGCAATTAACTAGAAAAAATCTCATAGTTTTAAAATGATTGATCGAATTTTCATGAATCAAGCTAAGAACACTCTCGATGAAGACATCGATCAAACATAAAAAAATATCAATAATAAAATCAAAATCGGTTCATCCGGTCGGGTGCTAAGGTGCTGCAGACAGACACAGATACACACGTTAAACGTATAATACCCCTTTTTTGATTGATTTTGATTCAATGATCCCACTACCTCTGTACGAAAACCCATGATTCATGAATGCACATAAAACTTTCATTGGTAGGTATATTAGCTAGGATTAGAATCAACGACCGTCGGGTCAGAATCAGGGTAACTATCCTTTACGCCAAAGGGCCATCCAATATCACTACGTAAGTATTATAAAACAAAGTCCATCACTGCGTCTGTCTGTCTGTTCGCAATAATCTCAATAGCTACTGAACGGATTATCATGCGGTTTTCACCAATAGCCAGAGTGTTTATGAGGAAGGTTTAGGTGCATAATTCGTTAAGGTTTTGTGTAAATTGGTTGAAATATGACGATGATTGTTAAATATGTTAATATTTTATATTTGATGAAATAAACTGATGCAAATTTTGTAGGCATATATGTTCTACCCGTGCCAAGCCGGGGCGGGCTGCTAGTATTTGATAAGTTGAATAAGAAATAATAAATAATGCAGATAAATATTATCAAAAAAGTAATAAAAAGTCAAATAAATATTCATTGTAATACATTCCATCATTTACAAAATGTTTTTGAACTGCCTATCAAGTCATCATACTAATCATATTAAAGAGCAAGGACAATATAGATTTAAGAACAGAATTGTTGTGTTTTCCTTGCGTTGAGAAATGTAAATTCGTAGTTACAAACTACAAATAAGTCAAAAGTCAAGTTAAAGGTTGAAGCATTTATTCAGAATATGGGCAAATTATAAATCTGCACTTAACACGTCAAGAAACATTAAATAGATCGTATTAATAATAATTATTCTAAATATTACAAAAACATAACTTTTAATTAATCTTAGGAACTAATCAATTTTATAAATTTGAATCTTGTAGATAATCAACGTCACATCAAAATAATCTAAATGGCACTTTGTTATGGAATGTTAATAATTACGACTATGACGGATTCAATTTCTTCAATCACACGTTGCGGATCTCCAAATAAATGAAACATTAACCCAGCGTTAACCTGCAAAACATATCCATATTAGTACTTGTGCCTGCAAAAAGGAAGCAAGAGGAGCGAAATTGTAGCCCTTTTGATGATCACAACTGCACTAAAGATATAAAAATCACTTGGACCTGTAGAAGAGTTAAAATTCGAGCCACGTAGAGGAAGTTTGGGAGTTAAAGCTGCACTGCATTGACGCCATTATTTTTAAAGAAAAAATATTTTTGCTTGCAACATTTAGAGATTACTCAATAATACTCAATGTATTTCAGCAAAGTTATCTTAAATTTTATTCACACATACCAACGACATATTTGAAGATAGTCACTGTCAATACTTAATACAAATTTTTTTTTTTTACGTACCTTTTCCCATTTTAGTGATAATTTAAAAGCGCTTCAAAATTACTCAAAAAACTTCATCTACATGCACAGTAAACTTGGAAGCCTTATTCGCCTGTCATATACCACAACCAGTAATGTATGTAATTAAAACTTTACAAATAATTATATTTTAGTAATGGTGCTGATGGCTGATTACTAAAATAAAAACGCTTCATATTTTTACAACCACTCAAAATACTGAACTGATAGAATCTCATAAAGTACCTACATTCATTCGTAAACTTGTTCACAAAAGTAGCGGCATAAGAGTGCTAGTGTGGCGTTAATCATTCGTTTCAGCTCTTGAGGCACCTTTGCGCCACTGTTGTGCAGTTGATATGGAACTATGAGCTGCATAAAATTGTGCCCGCAATAGCGCTAGAGTTGCTGCGATAGGTCTGCAGAGCACGTTCCAGCGCTTGGGTCTTAGAACCTTAGGGAATAATCGGATTGACTCTAAAGCTTTTATGCAGCTAATTTGTGTTACTTGGGACTGTCTTCCATTTCCAGACAAATTCCTACCATTTCATCTTAGATCGGACCGTCTGTTACCGAAAACAGCGAGATCCCTTGAATCCATCTAGGTACATGTTTTTTTTTATGGTAAAAGGTAACAGAACAAGCACGAAGCTCGCCTGATAGTAAGCGATGACGTCTACCTATAACAGATACATGCATGCAAAATTCGGAACTGCCAGAATTTTGCATTTCACTGCACTGCGCCTGTTACCTTGAGACATAAAGATGTTGAGTCTCATACGCCCTGTAATTTTACTGGGTAACAGATACAGCGGCATCAAAATGTATACCAGAGGCGCCCATCATAAATTGACTTACGTGCCGAGCGGCGCGCGATCGGGCGTGAGGAGTACTTACGCTAAACTAAGCGAGATTCAGCACTGCTTTTTATTTGATCGTAGAGCTAGATCGCGACGCCACATCTGGTACGTATAGTACATACACATAGATGCTTGAATCAATGACAAAGTACTTATTTGATTCCGGCATCCCCATTTTACAATCGAACATCTGAAGATACTAAAAGACGCCACCGATTTATGGTGGATATACCATATACCCGAACGAAGCGATTTGTTTCTTCGTTCATCATACGAACCGCCAAGGAATTGAATACCCTGCCTGAGTCTGTGTTTCCGATTAAGTACAATATGGGGGTCTTCAAATCGCGAGTGAATTGGTATCTTCTGGATAAGCACGCTCCATAATCGACCGCATCATCACTTAACATCAGGTAAGATAGTGGTCTAATGATACCAAAATGTAAACCAGAGGCGCCCATCATAAATTGACTTACGTGCCGAGCGGCGCGCGATCGGGCGTGAGGAGTACTTACGCTAAACTAAGCGAGATTCAGCACTGCTTTTTATTTGATCGTAGAGCTAGATCGCGACGCCACATCTGGTACGTATAGTACATACACATAGATGCTTGAATCAATGACAAAGTACTTATTTGATTCCGGCATCCCCATTTTATAATCGAACATCTGAAGATACTAAAAGACGCCACCGATTTATGGTGGATATACCATATACCCGAACGAAGCGATTTGTTTCTTCGTTCATCATACGAACCGCCAAGGAATTGAATACCCTGCCTGAGTCTGTGTTTCCGATTAAGTACAATATGGGGGTCTTCAAATCGCGAGTGAATTGGTATCTTCTGGATAAGCACGCTCCATAATCGACCGCATCATCACTTAACATCAGGTAAGATAGTGGTCTAATGATACCCAGTTCGGCGTAAAAAAATGTGGTAGTAGTAGGTAACATGTGTGCGTGTGTGATGTGTTTGTGTGAGCGTGTGTGTATGCGTGTAAGGAAAAACAAAAGGAAATCGGGAGAAAAAAAACGTGAATATGCCGTAGTCTGTGGACAAACGCTCTATGGTGGTTGGAGAAACATAAACACAGTAATGGTACGACCACACCGCGGCGTCCTGCGTTCGCGATCTAGGCGGCGATCCGATAGCGCAGTAGTATTTGTACCGACTGGTTCACACCAAACGCGATCGGCGATCAGAAAACAATAGAAATTCAGATCGCGGACTCAGGACGCCGCGGTGTAGTCGTACCTTAAGTGTTTATCAGGATAGCCGAGATTTTCCCTAAACGAAAATAAGTAGCAGATTGCATTTCACGCATTTTTCAGCATAAATTATATAATTTGCTTGTTTCTACGTTATAAAACGATATAGGTACCTATTTTGTAATAGAGTTTTTTGGCCAAAAAACTTAATTTACCTACATTAAGTAAACATTTTTTAATTTAATCATATTTTCAAGTAGGTATATATATATATATATATATATGCATTGGTGGCGCCATCTATGATAATCTATAATTGGGTTAACAAATGCAATCCACTAATTTCGTCGTATCGATGTATCGAACCGTGGCTTAATTGGCAGAGCACCTGGACGTGTAATCCGGGGGTGCGGGTTCGAGTCCCGTCGGTACGATGAAATTTTGGATTGTGTTTAACAATTTACAAAAATATAAAGTGTGAGACACTTCAAAGAAACATAATATTTGATTTACGCAGTGCAACGTCTCTCGTCGGATTTGAAAACTGTAATGATTTCTTCCGAATGATTAACTTACGTAATAAGTAGTCATAGATGGCGCCACCAATGCATAATTGGGTTAACAAATGCAATCCACTAATTTCGTCGTATCGATGTATCGAACCGTGGCTTAATTGGCAGAGCACCTGGACGTGTAATCCGGGGGTGCGGGTTCGAGTCCCGTCGGTACGATGAAATTTTGGATTGTGTTTAACAATTTATATTTGTTATATTAAAATAGGTGCTTTAAATTCATGTTTGTGTGTATGTATGTATGTCTATATATATATATATATATATACCTACTTGAAAACATGATTAATTAATTATTCTTATACACATATATATATAAATAATCATCACAGAAGGAGTTGCAAAGAATGGAAAGGAATGGGATAAAAGCGGATTTAAGCAAGACCAAAGAAATGGTTTTTGACCAAAGAATGACAGTTGAATGAGAGAGAGTGGAACAAGTGAATGAGTTTGTGTACCTGGGTTCTAAGTTTACGAGGGATGGTATGTATGAAAGTGATATTGAACGAAGAGCTATCGCAGAAAATGAGTGTGGCACCACATAATATGTAGTGGCACTGCATGCATAACTTGATGAGCAGTCAGAACGTGTCTTAATAAACTGGCCAAGTGCAAGCGGCAATAGCCCAATGGATAGGGTGTCGGACTGGCGATCGAGAGGTCGTGAGTTCGAACCCCACCCCACCCATTGCACTATTGACGTGAACCCACTCCAGACACAAGCATATATAGCTTAGTTGGAGGGGTTAACAAGAATACTAGTAATGTGAAACCCACATTGCGAGTAATCCTTATAAAAAAAATAATAAAAAAGTTAAAGGCAGTTTTACACAGTGGCAGTAACTGACGTCAGTGCTGGCGTCGAAAACTGAGTCGTGCTATTTAGACGCAGTCAGTATTTCGTCAGTACAGTCGAGGTACAGTAGTTTCGGTGTACACACGTTTGTAAAGTCAGTTCGGAAAAATGAATTCTCGAAAACAGCAAAATATAAAACTTAATAATTTGTTCAGAAAATTTACGTTTGTCATGATGCAAGAAGTAACTGGTATGATAGAAGAAGAATTATCCAATCAGAAAAGTCATTTTGTGATGCGGTGCGAGTGGTGCGACGCAGCGTGGTCACCGTACAATACAGTGGCAGCGACTGATTACGTGCCGTTTATTTTTCGCATTGTGTGCGTTAGCACTTAGTTGGCAGGATGGTAGAGATACTAGGTAGAGTCTGTGCAAAAAGAGAACCGTCCTAGAAATTAATGGCGCGCGGGTTGATGGTTCTAATTTACGGTTTTTGTTGCGTTGACAACATTGCTCTGTCATTGCTAATACGACTAAAAATGTTTGATACATTGGTGGTTACCTAATCTTTTTATTATCGGGTGGTACTAGGTAGGTTTATACCTTCCTTCCTTACCTTTTTTTTTAAATCTTAGTTCATCGTAAAGCCACAACGGTCATCTTTTTGCCAGCTCTCAGTATGTATATCATCACTATGCATGCACATGCTCTTTAGCGGCGTAAATATTATTTAAATTATATAGTTACTTAGATATGTATTACAAGTGTCTGACCAAGGCCTCGCCTTGTCAGACTAACTCTGTCTGACACTATCAGGTATTATCTTAGAATCTTCAAATCACGGGTGATTGAGGGATATAGTAACCTATATTTTATAACAGCGTCTTACATCTTGGACACCTAACACTGATGCCAAGTCAGGGTAATTTACTCTAGATTTAGAGTAAAATTGAGGTGACAGGGTAATTTTTAGGGTAAAGAATTGTTTAGGGTAATCAAATCCGGCTTTAAGTATAAGGCACAATTCCGTGAACGTACCCACAGAGTGCGGTTTTTATGTCATTTTTAAATAATTTTAAACAAATATATGAGAGTTTAGGGTATTTTTTCTAAGAAACTGCAAATCTAGGGTAAAAGATGACGGAAACTAGGGTAAAGTGAAAAATAGACCTGGCAATACTGACACCTAATAAGATTAAGTAACGCTGTACAGACGTAGGACTATTATCTTTTCTGTGGTACTGAAATTAAAAAATAGCAGGATAGTTAGACCTATCTATCCTCCGTGATAATGACCTCCTATATATATTAACTAGCTTCTGCCCGCGGCTTCGCTCGCGTGGCCTACAGGAATAAAATTAGGTACATATTTTTCTTCAGAAAATAATATTACATGCAGTCTCACTCTCTATCAATTGAAAATACAAACTGACAATATTCCAAACAAACGCTGCTCTATGAGCTTACTTTGTGGAACAGACCACGTATAACCGACCGTGCAAAGAGCAGTCTTCCCTAAGGTGTGGTGTGGTCGTACCCTTGTACGATCACACCGCGCCGTAGATCGCGTTTGGTTTGAATCAGTGGGTACAAATACTACTGCACTAGGTATCTAATCGAGCCCGCACACGTGAACGCAGGACGCCGCGGTGTGGCCGTACCTTTAGTCTACCCGTGTAAAATTAAGAGTTTGGTCTTCAAATTTATTTATGATCATGGCAAAGCAGACTTTGAAGGGAAACACACACTTCAAGGGGTCAACTCAAAGGGGTAGTTAGATAAAGTCGGGGCAGTCAGTCAAAGAAAATTAATTTGGTTTTGGTTAATTTTTTTTAAATTTATTTCCTATAGAAACAACTGTGTCGGGGATGATTTTGGAAAAACTGTGATACTCATATCGCTCAAATAACAGTTGAAGCTATATTTCTGTTGCTTGAACTACCATGATATTGCTATTACACCCAGATAATACTTAATCTGCACTTCACAAATACCACACCTTCCAAATACTATGTCTGACTCTCTAAGACCATCGGTTTGGGCACAGAATAAATAATACTACAAGTTTAGGCAGTACCACCACACGAGTAAAGAAAATTTGAAATTTAACTTCTAA
This sequence comes from Cabera pusaria, assembly GCA_954871355.1. Lineage (NCBI taxonomy): Eukaryota > Metazoa > Arthropoda > Insecta > Lepidoptera > Geometridae > Cabera > Cabera pusaria. The sequence continues at coordinate 19,518,598 of OX940905.1, forward strand.
GAGGGTAAAATGGATGGTTGAACTCTCTATGAAGTCAAATGTTTTGAAAATTAATGCATAGTCTTGAATAAAAATTATCACTTACAGTTTTTTCAAAATCATCCTCCACGCCTTTTTTTACTTATTATCTACGTACTGCCACTTGTACTATTATTTATCCTGTGGTACCACATGAGTAAAGAAAAGGTACAGAGACAAACCTTCTAAGGAATGGACAAAACGTTTACCTATTCATGTAGGGTTGGTACAAAAAAAAATCAAGAAAAATCTTCATCGTAATAAAATCCTCCTTCAAGTAAACATGACCTGCTTTTTTTTTCAAGCTTCATAATTGTCGACAACGATCAATGTCATGAGATGTCCCGAAATGTCATGAAATGTCTTAAATGTCATGAAATGTCACGAAATGTCATGAAATATCATACAATGTCGCGAAATGTCATGAAAAGTAACGAAATGTCATGAAATGTCTATTTATGTAATGAAATGTCACAAAATGTCACGAACTTTCATGAAATGTCATGTAATGTGATGAAATGTCAAGGAATTGCATTAAACCTCCTTAGACAGGTCACTATAAAAGAACATTCATAAACCAAAAATTAAAAAATCTTTTTCCCGCCCTAGTGCGGAAAATATCTACTTTGCGCGTGTTAGCATACTGACTGATAACAAGATGGGTGGTAGGCGGTAATCTAGTAATCTACCATAAACTTAATACGTCTGGAGCTAAATATTCACTTGAAACCACGTCCAAAACTACCTGCCTATACTTCAGCTAATAGGTAGGACTTATTAATAAAATAGAAAAGTCAGGAAATCACCGAGAAAGCATTTTATTTGTAACTTCATCATTATAACAACATTTTATGTACCATCAGGAGACTCAGGACCATTATAATAGATAATATCGTTATGGATACTTTTAGAACAAACAACAGCAATATATACCAACTAGCTGACCCGGCAAACGTTGTTTTGCTAAAACCCAAATATCTTACGGAAACCTATTTTTTTCCAAATAGCCTATGTTACTCGTGGATAATGTGGCTTTCGAATGGTGAAAGAATTTTAAAAAACGGTGCAGTAGTTTTTGAGCCTATTCATTACAACCAAACAAACAAAGTTTTCCTCTTTATTATATTATATTATTATTATTATATATATATAATATATATAGTGTAGATAAGTATTTAACGTTACATCATCAGGTTTTATAACAACTTTCAACAAGACATAACATGAAAATCTATACTGATTTACATAGTTTATACAAAATATTATGGGGTTTCCCCCAAAAGGCCTCCACCACCCCTCATAGCCTTTCCTTACCACCCTCAACAAAGCTTAAACACTATCATCACCATTTCTAGGTGAAACCATCATCATTATTATATACATATCAAATATTATGTTTCTTTGAAGTGTTTCACACTTTATATTTTTGTAAATTGTTGAACACAATCCAAAATTTCATCGTACCGACGGGACTTGAACCCGCAACCTCCGGAATAACATGTTCCGGTGCTTTGCCAATTAAGCCACGGTGCGAAGTATCGTTACGACGAAATTAGTGGATTGCATTTTGTTAACCCAATTATGCATTGGTGGCGCCATCTATGACTACTTATTACGTAAGTTAATCATTCGGAAGAAATCATTGCAGTTTTCTAATCCGACGAGAGATGTTGCACTGCGTAAATCAAATATTATGTTTCTTTGAAGTGTTTCACACTTTATATTTTTGTAAATTGTTGAACACAATCCAAAATTTCATCGTACCGACGGGACTTGAACCCGCAACCTCCGGAATAACATGTTCCGGTGCTTTGCCAATTAAGCCACGGTGCGAAGTATCGTTACGACGAAATTAGTGGATTGCATTTTGTTAACCCAATTATGCATTGGTGGCGCCATCTATGACTACTTATTACGTAAGTTAATAATTCGGAAGAAATCATTGCAGTTTTCTAATTCGACGAGAGATGTTGCACTGCGTAAATCAAATATTATGTTTCTTTGAAGTGTTTCACACTTTATATTTTTGTAAATTGTTGAACACAATCCAAAATTTCATCGTACCGACGGGACTTGAACCCGCAACCTCTGGAATAACATGTTCCGGTGCTTTGCCAATTAAGCCACGGTGCGAAGTATCGTTACGACGAAATTAGTGGATTGCATTTTGTTAACCCAATTATGCATTGGTGGCGCCATCTATGACTACTTATTACGTAAGTTAATCATTCGGAAGAAATCATTGCAGTTTTCTAATCCGACGAGAGATGTTGCACTGCGTAAATCAAATATTATGTTTCTTTGAAGTGTTTCACACTTTATATTTTTGTAAATTGTTGAACACAATCCAAAATTGCATCGTACCGACGGGACTTGAACCCGCAACCTCCGGAATAACATGTTCCGGTGCTTTGCCAATTAAGCCACGGTGCGAAGTATCGTTACGACGAAGTTAGTGGATTGCATTTTGTTAACCCAATTATGCATTGGTGGCGCCATCTATGACTACTTATTACGTAAGTTAATCATTCGGAAGAAATCATTGCAGTTTTCTAATCCGACGAGAGATGTTGCACTGCGTAAATCAAATATTATGTTTCTTTGAAGTGTTTCACACTTTATATTTTTGTAAATTGTTGAACACAATCCAAAATTTCATCGTACCGACGGGACTTGAACCCGCAACCTCCGGAATAACATGTTCCGGTGCTTTGCCAATTAAGCCACGGTGCGAAGTATCGTTACGACGAAATTAGTGGATTGCATTTTATTAACCCAATTATGCATTGGTGGCGCCATCTATGACATATATACATATCCTAGAAAACCACATTCTAGCCACAATTATTCTATTCTATACATTATGTAATACAAATACTTAGCTTCATTGAGTTGGACAGCACTTCCTCGTCTGAACGATTCTTACGTAGTATTTATATTCTCTTTGTAGTATTTATATTCCCGACAGAGAAAAGGTGACGATGTTAGCCCGAAGGCTGCTCGAGCAAAAGTGTCTCAACTAACATTTCTACCGCCCTTTTAAAGCATCAGTCAAACAGAAAACCAAGATGGCGGCTCTGACACATCTTGTAAGGTTAAAGGCGGCCACATACGTAGCGGTATACCTGAACGGTATACCGGAACTGAAGGCTTATGCAAGTATACCTAACGTCCATAGTGACCACACACGATTCAAGTATGCCCAGTTCTGCGCCTGTGACAAACCGAAGAAGTCGTGTTGTGCAATAAGTATTTTGTGAAATATGCCACCGGTTCTATCTAAAGTGACACCCACCAATGATGACGTTTTGGCTATTGTTGGTTTGGTGCTAGCTATTAAGAAAAAATCGTGAATCGACAGACATTTTGGCGCGAAAATAAACACACAAACCGACCGAAGGGCTGGCGCGCGTGCGACTGAAGCGTTCCGACACACACGCTCATGCATGCTCATGCACAAACTAGTTTGCGCAGGTATACAGATCGTAGTTTTGATCTGCCTACCAGACTTGTGCAAGTCAGGAAACTTGTGCAAGTTTTGTCACACACACGCTCCGGTATACTTGCACAAGCCTTCAGTTCCGGTATACCGTTCAGGTATACCGCTACGTATGTGGCCGCCTTTAGACTACCCTCAAATGTATCGATGACAGTATAAATACCCTTATTTGAGGCAATATTAATAATTTATAAATTAAATCATCATCATCAAACATTGGAAATATGTCGTAAATCTGTATGTACTATGAAAATAATCTAACGCGTGCACTTATCGAGGAACCAACCATCACTTTTCGAATAGATGGGATGAAAAATAATATAATATAACGCAACGCGTTGCGAGCGACAGCCTTGAGATAAAGCACCAGCCGAGCCTCTATAAACCGGTTTCACTACGTACGTGACAAGCGGCACACAGGCCGCTAGTGCTCAGGCACACACACTACGTCATCATCACAGCGCAGTTGTATGAAGCTTTGTCTCTGTACCTTTTCTTTACTCATGTGGTTCCACAGGATAAATAATAGTACAAGTGGCAGTACGTAGATAATAAGTCAAATAACGTGTGGGGGATGATTTTGAAAAAACTGTAAGTGATAATTTTAATTCAAGACTATGCATTAATTTTCAAAACAATTGACTTCATAGAAAGTTCAACCATCCATTTTACCCTCTTAGAAGTTAAATTTCAAATAATCCTTTCACGGTGGGGTGCCTACACTTCACAAAAACACACCTTCCAAATTTCATGAGTCTAGGACCAGCGGTTTAGGCAGAGCGTTAATATAATAGTGTAATAAACGCGTGGGGGATGATTTGGAATAAAAACCGGCCAAGTGCGTGTCAGGCCACGCACTGTGCAGGGTTCCGTAGTAATATAATATTTAACATTATATTATTTTTATAATTAATTATCCAACACCCAAGTTCAACGACTATTAATTAATTAATTAATAATTTAATTTTTTAATTAATAATTATTTAATTAATAATTAAAAATTAATCCGCTCAAAACTTAATTGGCTCCCTATCCGTCTTCGCCGGAATACTCATATCCTTTCCCTTCTATAGTTTTAAAGCTCATGTCAAAAATTATTACTTGTCACTTAAATAATATTATGTTAGTATTAAGTCATTCGTTTCAGCATTAGAAATATTATAATTTGATTATTTATTGTATTGTATTGTATATATTATTATATATATATATATATATTAAATTATATATAATATATATATTTGTATTATGTATGTATATGTTTATACATGTAGATTATTAGTAAGTCTATGTATTTTATATTAATTTAAACCCTTTCCTCGTCACCTATCATGCCACCGTCCATGCTCAACATAATTAAATATAATTTCCATCCTAAGGTTGTCTGGAAGACATCGCTTTTAGCGATAAGACCGCCCATTGTACCAGTAATTTACTTAGTGCAAATGTTTGTATCTTCTTTTTTGTGCAAATTGGTGTCAATAAAGAGTTATTGTATTGTATTGTATTACTGATAAAGTTATCTTAACCGCTATAATTTTAAAAGGCGGCAATAGCCCAATGGATAGGGTGTCGGACTGGCGATCGAGAGGTCGTGAGTTCAATCCCCACCCCACCCATTGCACTATTGACGTGAACCCACTCCAGACACAAGCATATTTAGCTTAGTTGGAGGGTTTAACAAGAATACTAGAATTTCCTTTAAAGCTCATGAAATGCTCTTGGCATAATGCGTCTACGCGCGCGTGACGTTTGAGCGAAATGACTTTGACGTCTGTCACTTCGCGGCTGTCATAGCGCCGTCGCGCAGGGCTGCGTTCACGACCTACATTCGGAGTGCACCCAAACGCTCTAACCCCCGTTCACGACCTCAGAGCGTCACATTCGCACAGTTGCACAGGTTGCACTCCGAGCAAAGGTCGTGAACGGAGCCCAGCTGTGTGAATCATGATTGTCGACATGTCGACTCATATATTGCGAAATCTTACAATATGCCGACGACTTAGCTCTTTATGTCACAGTAAAATCTTCTGAAGAGGCTTCCCAAAGATTGACTTTAGCCCTTGCCTATTTGCACAACTGGCTTCTTAGGCATGGGCTATCTCTGTCAGCTCCTAAAAGTAGTGTGGTTGTTTTCACCAAAAAAAGACAAATCCCTTCAGTTGTTGTTGGGGTCAACAATGAAGTTATTCCTCAGGAAAACATGGTGAAATTTTTAGGCATCTGGTTAAAATCAAGATTATCCGGTTCGACTCATTGTGATTATGTTGCTCAAAAGTGTGAGAGAAACATTAACGTCCTGCGGTCGTTGTCAGGTGTTTGGTGGGGTGCTCACCCTTTTTCTCAAAAAAATCTTTATAATGCTATTATCCGTAGTCATATGGACTATGGCTTATTTCTCGTAGATCCTTCCACCAAAACTAGCCTCAATAAACTTGATAAGATACAATACAAATGCTTACGTATCATTATAGGAGCGATGAAGTCCTCTCCGACTAATGCTCTTCAGGTAGAGTGTGTTGACCCCCCTTGCTCTCCGCAGACAATTTCTGTCAAATAGGTTCTTCTTCAAGTTGGCGCAAATTTCTGATCATCCACTTCTTGCTAAGCTTCATCAATTATCACTTTTGTACAATTCTCTCGGCCATCATTCAAGTTCTGTTTTTCCAAGTCTGCTTCGTTTTTATCTTCAATTTTTCCGTCTTCCTAACCCTCTTTTTCAAAGTTCTATTATGCCATTATATTCTACGTTACATGACGCTCTTGTTTTTCAACCCAACGTCATTCTTAACTTTGGAGTTGATAAAAATACTCCTGAAGTTCCTAACATTTTTAATGGCATAATCCATTCGGATTATAGTAACTGGATACATTTGTATACTGATGCTTCAAAGGTATCTGGTTCTAGTTCGGTAGGTGCTGCTGTCTGGATCTCTTCTACAAGAATCATTTTAAGTAATAAATGTCCCCCTGTTTCGTCAGTGTTTACTGGAGAATCTGTTGCTATTTTGGCTGCGATCCTATTTCTAAAATCTCACAATATTTCCTACTCTATTATATTTTCAGACTCCAAAAGTTGCCTTCAGTCAATTCTTTCGAATACTTTTCGATCAAAATCTCGTTTCCCAATTATCCTCAAAATTAGAGAGGAATTGTACCATTGTTATAATCGTGACATTAATATCACTATAGCTTGGATTCCAGGTCATTCAGGTATTCCTGGAAATGAGTCAGTTGACTCCTGTGCCAGAAATGCTATTGACATGGGATCGGATGACTATTCCGTGATATATGCCCATGATATATGCACTACTTTGAAGCCTTTGCTGTTTGACACCTGGGCCCCTAGACAAAATCCAATTCCCTGTTTGCCTTCACGCTAACGCAAGTTCAAAATGTATGGGAATGACATTTTTGTTGCGGAAACATAAATGTCATTCCATACATACATACTGGAATAAGGGCTGGCAAATCTCAATGTCTGTCAAGGGGAAATATTATGGGGATATTCAACCGGAGATACCAACGAGGCCGTGGTTTGCAAAAAATCGCATGGCAGATAAAAATACCACCTCCACTATTTGTCGACTCCGCTTAAATCACTATTGTTCTCCAGTTTTCCTGTCTAAAATAAGGATTAGAGATAGCTAGATCTGTGAATGCGGTCTAGAGGATGGAAACGTGAACCACTTATTTTTCAGTTGTCCTAATATGCGCTTCTCTCTTTATGACTTTCTTCCTCCTCTAATCTCTCGCCCAGTCTCTTTTAAACATCTTCTTTCTCTCATTTTCACCCACTTTACTGGTTCTTTATGTAAATATATTGAAATTAATAAGATTAGTAATAAAATTAGTTGTAAATATTATGTATATACCTACTCATTTCCATGTTTTATTATATTTTCTTGTAAATATTCAAATCGAGTACTTTTTGTCTATTTTTTTTAAATTTTCATCCATACTGTAAGTAGAGTTGATTCCGCACAAAGTAAGTTTACATTTTTATTTGTTATCTGTGTTTATCTATACGATCTATACTAATATTATAAAGAGAGAACATTTGTATTTTTGTATTTTTGTATGTTTGTAATGATTTGGCTCAAAAACTACTGAACCGATTTAAAAAATTCTTTCACTAATACATACAATGGACTTTCGGAATGAAAATAGGCTATATATTATCCCGTTTAAATCAAAAGTACATTCGTGGAGACCTAATTTGCAACCTAAGTCGTAGATAGAAGAATATTTTCTATGCAAGAGTTGTACAACTTAATAAGACCTACAAAAAAGTCCGCGACAGCATATGTCTATCTCTTAAGGTTGACTCACAGTAACCATTTTAATCTTAAAATTTTTGTTAAAAAATATTACATAACTTCCAAGGCTATTTTCAAGTATATAGTATTAATCCTTATCCAAATAATTACGTTAATTAGCTTGGCCACATATTATAGATTAAAATTGTCCTTTACAGTATATAATTCAAATGAAAACTCTAGAAGATATCACGAATTTCACAAACATGCATCGCAAAATTAATAAAATATTTGCAGTGAAACCACAGATTAGGTCATAGTTACTTCGAAAATATTATTATAAGCTTAGCTATGCTGTAGATCCCCACCGATCACAATCAATTTGAAGTCAATATAGTATAATAATATTGTTACGTGCGGGGTGGTATTAAAATGCCAATCCGATGAGATGAACGTTTATTTCCACTTATCACTAGGTTAGCACAATGTTCCACAGTAGTTGTCCAAATCGTCTTGCACAATTATCAAAAGTCCGTTAACACACACTGAGGTCGTTGGTAATCACAATCACTGATTTCACTGTTCACAGTTCACAACACTAGTTCACTGATAACACTTAACGATCACTTGGTCGCTATCCGCGCTTAGATAGTTCACTGTCGCTTCCAGAGAAAGACTGACTCAAGCCGCGGTTTCAACGTCTTATATAGGACAAGAATATTTCTACAGAACTTTCCAGTATTGACGCGAAACAATAGACAAAAGACGTTCAAAACAAAGCAATAACAATCACAAACAAAAGGGGCGGCTTTCCTTTGAGCATCTGACGTAAACAACTTTACCATACATGCTAATTTGATCTCTAACTACTTATGAATAAGGTTCAATCTTAACTACAAAACTAGGTACATTGACTAGGGTCTGAATTCCCGGAAGGTTATCTTTTATGACGGTCGGGTTATATAGTTTATAGCCCCTAATTAGTCTATTCTTTCCCACGGTATTTTTGTTCGAGAAGCTTGGCGAAACATCGCGACTCGACGACGCGATGTAACAATATGATCTATTGTATAAAATAATATTCATCTATATATATATAATAATATAATATAATATTTTAAACCACCCCGACTGATCTATGTATAATAGCTTTTTCCAAATGACTCTAAACACGACATTTAAAATCTGAGCTGTAAGTTGGTGAGGATTTGAGTATTCTGTAGAGTCCAGGAGGCTTCCATGTTCTTACAATATCGTTGAAGAAGTAGATTTTCGAATTGATCAGACCTATGAAAGTTGATTTCATAGCGCAATTAACTAGAAAAAAGCTCATAATTTTATAACGATTGAACGAATTTTCATGAATCAAAGCTAAGAAAACTCTCGATGAAGACATCTATCAAACAAAAAAAAAACTATCAATAATAAAAACAAAATCGGTTCATCCGGTTAGGTGCTAAGATGCTACAGACAGACACATAGATAGACACGTAAAACGTATATTACCCCTACATTTTGCGTCGGGGAACGCGTAAGGTTACGGCGGCAGATGTACTCCTTGGTGGTAAGCTACTTTTTGGTAGATTTAATGATTCCACTACCACTGTACGAAAACTCATGATTCATGAATGCACATAAAACTTTCATTGGTAGGTATATAGCTAGGATTAGAACCAACGACCGTCGGGTCAGAATCAGGGTAACTATCCTTTACGCCAAAGGGCCGTCCAATATCAATACGTAAGTATTATAAAACAAAGTTCATCACTGCGTCTGTCTGTCTGTTCGCAATAATCTCAATAGCTACTGAACGGATTATCATGCGGTTTTCACCAATAGCCAGAGTGTTTATGAGGAAGGTTTAGGTGCATAATTCGTTAAGGTTTTGTGTAAATTGGATGAAATATGACGATGGTTGTTAAATATGTTCATATTTTATATTCGATGCAACAAACTGATGCAAATTTTGTAGGCATATATGTTCTACCCGTGCGAAGCCGGGGCGGGCTGCTAGTAATGTATAAAAAGCGTCCTAAGGTCTTTCCACTCGACTAAACCAAACTAAACTTGCCATTGGCGAAATTGTGGTGGTATTATCGCAAAAGCCAAAAACAAAAATAATAATAATAATGATTGTCGAGTCATTGCGGGACGACACATATTTTGTGGAAAAATGCGTTTAATTGGTGTTAATTGCACGTGATTTGGTCGCAACCGGGCGCCGTCGTAATTATAATCCATTTGGTGAACTGATTGAAATAAGATTAAAATTGGTGCTTAGTGATTGCACGCGTTGGCATTTTTTCGGAGTTAAAATTGATTACCTATTAACTTTGCGAAATACCAAGTGATATTGTGGCCCTTGCATTAATTCTTTCTTCCATTAATCTGGCCATTTTGATTTATAAGTAGTGGGAAAACCCCACCAACTAAATATCATGTCACTGAGACCAGCGGTTTAGATAGTGCGTTGATATATCAAACAATAATTCAGTAAGTCGGGCAAACGTGTAGGGGATGATTTTTTGTCAATCGACCGACAAGACGAGCGTACGAAGTCTTGTAACCAGGTGGAGCGACGACATACGCAAAGCGGTGGGCCGAAGATCGGGCTCAGTGGTGCATCTTGGGAGAGGCCTAAGTCCAGCAGTGGACTTACACCGGCTGATGACGATGAGTTAGTTATCTGACACATAACACCATATAAAAGCTGTCATAAATCAGTCAGATATTTTCATATTAGCGCTACCATGAACCGGTGAAACTGGCCCTCAATATCCAATTATCCATATTTGTAGCTATGTCACAGAACAGATAATATGGCTATATGAGAACTACTACTGCCATCTATCGAAAATTGTTAGATTTATATAAGCATCGATTTTGATCGTACAGTCTACAGACAGCTTGCAAACGAGGCAAGTTCCTACAAGATTCGTGAGATGGCGCTAGCTGTCTAATATTGTGATTTTTTACTCGATTATATGTATCAGTTTAATCGAATCGGTTTGATCATCTGAATCGATTATCGTATGTATTCATATAGATGGTCATGAAAGTCAAAGTTAACGTAACCTAAAAAAATAGGTTACGTACCCAAAGCGTCCTAACAAAATATCATCGACGTCATAACAATATAGATATTGCAGCTGCTATATTATGTCCGTGGCGCGTCCGTGGTGCGCGTCTTGACGACATGATTTCACAGTATAGACTAAATTCAAATTGCAATCGTCAATAGTTTTCGCGACCCTCGTAACTCTTGTATGTAAGCACTTTTCAAATGGTATTACACCACACTCAATCAGGATCCCTAATTAAGAGTGGGCGTGGCTCCTACTTAGAGATGTTCATTAACACTACACTGTTTTTACCGCCCTAACACAGTCGGAGAACGATTCTCAGAGCGGCTGGACGTCATGCCACCTATACTAAACTAAAAGAAGTCGCTATTGCTATGGCTGTTATTGCGATAGTAATAAAATAAATAAATAAAAAGTAAATAAAAGAAAAGAGGATGCCATCAAAAACAAAACATGTAAAAAAACCAAGTCTCGCAACTGAGTTCTTCAACCGTAAAAAGTTGTGAGATTCGTGTTATTATACATGGATACCAAGTCGGCTATTAATTTATTCAGTCTCTACCTAAGGGACCTTTTGTCTTAACTTATTACGTAATAAGCTTACCTAACAACATCTTATGGTGACAATATCAATATTAAAAATCTCATTATCATTATCAGTTGGTATCAGTCCATGCTGGACGTAGGCCTCCCCCAAGACAAGTCACTAAGCCCGATCTTCAGCTCTTTGTTTCCAGTCACTGCCCACCGCTTTGCGAATGTCGTCGCTCCACCTGGTCACAGGACGTCCTACGCTACGTTTACCGATTCGAGGTCCCCCCACTCTAGAACCAGTCTACTCCAACGGTTATCGGTCCTACGGCAGATATACTTGCCGATGCCGATTGGACTCAAATTTAGTATCTTATGTATCTTCTATTACAATACAATAATATGGTACCAAGGAGCTGGTCTGATGATGGAGACGGATGATGGCCATAGGAACTTCTAAACTAAACAAGATAGACCCATCAAGTTTGGTCTCGATTGAATCGTCTTGAGGAGCACCTTACACATTGATGATGTCCAGGGTTTGATGATGAAGCTGGAAGGTGGCCACGGCATCTCTGTGATAAAATAACGTAACCCCACCGAGTTTGGACTCGATTGATTCGTCTTGTCTTGAGGACTTTACACTTTACACTTAAACGATATCCAGGATCTGATGATGAAACTGGAAGGTGGCCATGGCATTTATGTGATAAAACAATATAACCCCACCGAGTTTGAGGTCCATTGCTTTGATTTGAAGAGCACTCTACCCATAATCACATCATACTATCCGTAGAATATTTTAAAACATCACTACTCTAAAATACTCAGTTACCTAGAGGTAAGTACCTACCAAAAAGTTTTACCTACCCGCAAAATACTTACTAAAATTTATTTTTAACATAATTAAACATAATATTTATTTACGTGCACTACCCATAGATAGTTTCAAGGAGCAAGTTCGCAAATACTATCTCTCTTCTGTCAGATAACTTTTCCTATCATTTCGCAACAAATATAATATTATACTATTGTTTATATATATATATGTAAGTTTATGATGTGGATATGTATTCTAATATATATTTTATAATATGTAACGTTTTTCGTAGTCTTTAAATGTAATAATTCTAAGTAAAATGTTTAAAATACACACCATCGTCCTTGTTCTATCTATATTGTTAAGTCCATCCAAATGTAGTCTGGAAGAAATCGCTTTTAGCGATAAGACCGCCTATTGTGCATAGTATTAGTTAGTCCTATTTAATTTAAGTCTAGTAGTATCTTTAGTTTTATTATATAAGTCCTATTTTTATGTCTGTTTTATATATGTGTCAATAATAATTATTTATGATACCAGTGCGATAAGTTGGTATTTACAAACGAGTAGACGAACGAATGTAAGCCCGAGACGAAGTCGAGAGTTTGCCATAGTCACGAGTTTGTCAAAACCAATATGCGCACGTGTGTCATACAACCGTTTTCAGCAAATTTGCGAGAAAACACTACAATTGGTAACAAAACAAACATAAATCAAATAATCAAAAAGTCGAAACAATCTTTGACGTTTATAATGTGAAAATGGCGCGAATTGGCAAATGCCACGTGTAGTAAACATTTGAACTAAATCTCTTGTCTTATTTACTTATTTTATTTAGTTTTTAAGTGAGACAAACGTATTAAGCTAAAGCGCTTTCAAGGAGGTTCTAACATTCAGCTTATTTATTCTCGCAATATGAAACTCTTTTGTGGAATTCTTATGTAGGTTTAACGGAAATAAAAAAAAACCGTAAAGGATACGCACGGCGCCATACAGCGGAGCGTGCGGTAAATAGGTACTTAGGTGAGAGTATATATTTTACCGCACGCTCCGTTGTATGGTGCGTTATTTTTAACTTTCGAACAATGTATACAGGCTTCGTAAATGCATTTTTTGAGCAAATGTGCTGAAAAGAGTATTTGTATTGTATTGTACCTATATTTTGGAATATACATATTTCACTCAGGGTACGGCGTGAATTGTAAATATTCGGCTTTACATGTACTGCATAATGCCGCGAACGCATTATTCGACGATTGCTCGTCGAATAATGCGTTCGCGGCATTATTTTATTATTTTATAGCCGTTTGCCCAATAGAGATCATCATATCGTGCAATATTCAAACGTTTTAATGTCATTTTAAAACATTTATAAAAGTTTAGGGTATTTTTTTAAAGAAATTGCAAATCTAGAGTAAAAGTTGACGGAACCTAGGGTAATGTGAAAAACACACTTGGCAACATGACACCTATGAAAATTATTAAAAATATCAACAAAATAATGTCTCATCACTCATGCATGTGTTTTGGCGGGAACGTAGAGAAGTGTGTGTGATCTCATTGTATTTTTTCCTAAAACTTGTGTTCTTCCGCGTGTTAATGTGTAATAAATGTGGATTACCATTAAGTGAAACTTGAATATTGAAACCATTAAGTGCCGGTGAATGTGTGCGAGTGTAGGGAAACAGCACAATGTTGCAAAACATGCTATTTGCGTTCTCACCAAAATTCCGCTGAAAATCTTCAGTAAACCGAAGATGTGAATCTTAATACCTGACCTGAAATGTGTTATGTGACTTTGACCCATCTCTACGACTAAAGTTCAAAAACGAAGAATTAAATACTTACATACATACCTACATACAATCACGCCTTTTTCCCGTTGGGGTAGGCAGAGACTACTTCTTTCCACATGCTACGATCCGGACATACCTCTTTCGCTTCTTCCACTTTAATGAGCGCCTTCATACATGCTCGCCGGTTATAAGTACTTTTTACTTGGCCTTTCTTTAAAACGTCTCCGATCTGGGCCCCTAGACAAAATCCAATTTCCTGTTTGCCTTCACGCTTACGCAAGTTCAAAATGTATGGGAATGACATTTATGTTTCCGCAACAAAATATAAATATAAATAAAAACAAAATATAAATATATATATATATACATATGTAGAGAGAACATTAGCGTATGCAAATGAAATAGCTATAGAGATATAACCCTCCCTGAGTAAATAGTATTCTGTGGATATAACCCGACTAAAACGATGCAAACGTGATACATATACCAGCTATAAGATAAAATGAACAGCGTAATTTGGTCGGGTTATACATGACAGTGGGTGAGAGCCAATGGGTGCACTAGAACTTGGTTCCATACAGTACTGTAACCAGTTTAATAGCATACGCAAGTAAAGGATAAAAAAATGTTCATCTCGCTCTTTCATACTAGTGATTGTATAGTTTTATCCTTCTCATATTATTATTGTTATTTAAATGCGACATCCTCTTAATACTCATTCCACGGTTTTTCTTTTTCGGCTTGGCCTTGATGATGATGATAGGGATGTGTATCGACACAAAAGTATCGAGTTACTCAGCTATCCAGTTTGTTTCGATCTTATTTTCTGAAAACCTTTCCTTTATTCCTTCAACAAACTGTTTTTCATGATCATCATCATCATCAGCCGGTGTCAGTCCACTGCTGGACGTAGGCCAACCTGTAACTGTTTTTCGTCGTTAGGATTATTAAGCAGGCGATGTCTAGAATACTCTCAACGGCTGTGTGGTTACAGAACGAACACCGTAAGAAGGTTATGCAGGGATACGACGAAAGTATCAAGTACCAGTGAAACATATGAGTAGTACTCAGTATCGTATAAAAGGCATCAAGTACTAAATTACTTGGTATCGTATCGAATGTATCGAGTTACGAGTATACTCACTCAGGTATCGATACTTTTTGCGGATCCCTTGATCCCTAGGAGGGAAGGGATAATCCCTTCCTTTCCCTGATAGTTGAGTTGATTTGATTGCGGCCATATTGAGGCCGTGAGTAATAGTGTTCTGCGGGGATCAAGCAGCAGAAATAAAATTTTATTTTGTTTTGTTGATCGAATTTGGTTGTGCTGTGAGTAGAGTACAATATTGTGCTATGTAATGTTTAAAACAGTATTATTCAGTTCAATTTTTAGAGCTAATCATAATTACTGTAAACAAACTTTGCGTCGCTGTTTTGTTCGTCAGTTCTCTGCTAAAATGAAGGTACCGAAACAAGTCGGCAATATCCCATGCTGGCTGGTTTTCCAAATATTCTATATGTTTTATTATATGCACATTTAAACTGCTTGCATTATTATATAACGTCGCCTACAACTGGTAAAACGATTTTGATGTTATTCCGTCCAGTGGGTTTTTTGCCCTGGAAATGCCGGCTACTAAATTTACCACTTTCGTATAACCTCACTTTCGATTCGATTTTGGTGCTATAGTATACCTTGCATTCAAGTCAAATGTGAAAAAGTTATAAGGAGGAAGCATGTTACATTGTCGACCGCATCGTCTCTTACCGGCAGGGTTGTGTACAATCTAGACCAGCCAGCTCTAAAATAGTATTATCTTGAGTTGTATTCAACAGAACTCTACATTATGATTTTTGTTGCATATTATAAGAATGCAAATTTTAAAAGTTATTTACTAAGTAATGTATTCACAAACTACTATAAATAAGTTCTTGTTCTTTCTTCTTTATTGTACTGTGTTAAATTGACTACTATGCGTTAGCGTAGTTAAAATCCTCATGGATATGGCTGGTATTTCCTACACCTCTTAAAGTTACAGTATCACTGAGTGGTTCCTGAAAAGATTCAGATAATCATCTGAGAGAAAGTTCCTATATTATTAACCGATGAAACTAAAGCTGGCTCTAAGTGGGCCACAGCTACTTATAAAAGTACAAAAACAGGCTGTTTTTGTCAGGCTTTAAAGTTTCTGACTTTCTATTCTTTTCAGGACTTTATTGCACATTACAACTGTCAATTTTGTGGTTAGGCGTGGCATGTGGGATGTTTCTGTTGGAAATCTGAGACATTTTAACTGCCTTAGGGCCAGTTCCACTGATCCCTGATAAAGTTTCAGATACATACATCTAGTTATCTGACACATAACGCCTTAAAAAAAACTGTTAAAAATCTGCTTGACTAGTTCCTAACAGGGCTATCGGGAAATGGTGTAACTGACCCTGTCTTGCTGCCTCGTTTTGGATAAGTAGGTATTCATCTTGCTTGTGGGTTCTTGCCTACTTTGAACCTTCATTTGGTTATGTTCTAAATGATTTCTGAGTCTTTCTTTCTTCTGAACACACTTAGTTTTTCGCTTATCCTTCCGTTTGATAGTCAGGTCCTTGTCGTAAAGAAACCATTTGAGTTTTTGGACAGATGCAGGAGATATTGTAAAATCAATAAACCAGGGCTCAAATAAGTAATTATTTTCCATTCACATAGTTTTAAAATATCTTCTCACAAAGTACCTAGGTTAGATATTTCATTTATTTATTTCCTAATCTTATGTTAAATTTGGTTAATTGTCTAAAATTTAGACAAACAATCATGTTTTATTTAGACTCTAAATTGATGTATAAGTACATGAAACTGAATTATTCAGCATTGCTATGCTGAATAATTCAGTGTGTGTTCACTCTCTTGACGCACCATCACTATGCTGAATGAAGGGCCCAAACTAGGATCTTAGGTACCTATGCTCCTTCCTGGTATTGCATTAGACTACAATAGTATTATATTGTAGCTTACCTATATTGCAATAATTAATTATTGCAAACCAAATAAAACAACAGAAAACATTGCATGTTTAAATAATATCACAAAGGACGGTTGAATGGCTTACATCCATCATGGTTGACAAATTTTGGATGGACAGTACATATTTACATACCAGCTGCACCCCGGATCCTGTTGATTCATCGTTATTGTCATCATAATCAGCCAGTGTCAGTCCTGCTAGACATCTTGAGATAGACCTCTCCCTCTAGATAGACCTAGAGAGACCTCTGTAGATATGCCACTCAGCATGTTCTTCCACTTTTCTCTTCTAGTCACTGCTTGACTCTTTGTGTAAGTGTATGTTGTCACTTAAGTTCACGTTGTCACGCAAGAAGGCAACCTCACTTTCTCGGAGCATATATTTATAATAACCTAAATAAAATCCTCAAGATATATCCAATGACACGAAATTACTGCAAATACACATTAAGGAAATGGTTACTCCAACAAGACTACACATCAACAGAATCACTACTAACAATCCTTTCATGAAACATTATAATTACATTATTATAACGTAACAAATCAAAATTCAAAACTTAAATTGCATGTTATTACTTTAAAATGTTTGTCGCTTTTTGTATATTATTTAAATATTTATTAAAATACTTAAATATATCTTATGAAATGTTTGTATTGTTTACCTCTGTATTAATTATTAAATACCACTATATATATATATATATATTATATAGTAATGTTTGATACAAAATGTGTCCGGCGGGGGGTATTGGTATACCATCTTACAGGTTCTACCTAGTTTGGATATCAATGCTTTTCCTTATCACGAATGCTTGTAATTCAGTACTAATACTAAGTTTTACATGATGTTTGTAAAAGACAAATAAATTTCATTTCATTTCATTTCACTCTACCTGGTCATCATACACAGGACATCCTATGCTATTTTTGCCAATTTGTGATATTTACTCTAGAACACCTATGGTCTCCCTTACTTAACCCGTTACGTCCATTCCAATTCTTGTCATAAGTTCCTGACGCTATAGTGCACGTAATGGGTACAAAAAGTATCCTGTCTTATTTTGTTCTATTGGTTATCTATGTCCAAAATGTTATTCAAGTTGGTTGACTATAAAGTAAGAAACTTAAAGATCTGCTCAGATCTGCATTTATAATATTGGTGTTGTTTTAGATCGGTACCCATGATGGAGTATTTCACTGTGATGAAGTCCTGGCATGCTTTATGCTCAAGCGACTGCCTCAGTATAAAGATGCTACGATTGTCCGTACTCGAGATGAAGCGAAACTTAAAGAATGTGACATAGTCGTAGATGTTGGAGCAGAATTTGACCATGAAAAGAAGAGATATGACCACCATCAGAGAGAGTTTACTGAAACTCTGTCCACTTTGAGGCCTGAGCTTGGTGATAAATATCAAATCAAGTAAGTTGCATATATATAATGCAATGCCACCCATGCTTGTGATAATAGATAGATTGTGATAGGTATTATCATTAATAGAATACTTTTTTTCGTTGTTCTATGTTGACGAATGGATGGGAGTTGAATAGGTCAACACTTGTGATTTTTGCTATAGGTACTTAGAATAATATGCATAGGGCTCTTACCTTCAATACATACACAAAATTATATATTTTGGCCTTTACCACTATATTACTGTTAGGTATGTGGATTTGACAAACGTTGGTTGGTAACTGAGCCTCGATTCCATCTTTATACTTGCTGCATCGTCACTTATCACCATTTACAATAGTGGTCAAGCATGCTACACCCTGCTCATATCTGCTATAGGACCGATAACCGTTGGGGCAGACTGGTTCTAGAGTGAAGACCGCGCATCAGCAAACGTAGCGTAAGACGCCCTGTGACTAGGTGGAGCGACGACATTCACAAAGCGGTGGGCAGTGACTGGAAACAAAGAGCCGAAGACCGGGCTCAGTGGCGTGTCTTCGGGGAGGCCTACGTCCAGAAGTGGACTGATACCGGCTGATAATGATGCTACACCCCAATCTCATTGTCACTTTCCATCAGTTGTGATAGTAGTCTAATAATTGCATCTTTATTATCAGTATCTTTCTTATCTAAAAATTTAAATGAAAATTCTGACAATTCCTCTCCAGGCTTAGTTCAGCTGGACTAGTCTACACTTATTATGGTGAAGAAGTAATTCAACAACTGGCATCAAAAGAAATCCCATTAGCCCCTGAAGACCTTAGAAATGTCTACAGGAAAGTCTACGAAAACTTTATTGAGGAGATTGACGCTATTGACAATGGCGTGCCAATGACATCTGAAGAGCCCAAGTACAAGATTCGTACACATCTGAGTTCCAGAGTTGGACGGTTGAACCCTGAGTGGAATTCTAATCAGCAGGCTGATTTAGATAAGGTATGTTCCTAATTCTAAGAACGGGATTATGTATTTATAATAGTGACCTGCATGGGTGGAGCATAATATATGCCTGCATGCATTTTTGCATTGGTTTGTTGCATCGGGTATGAATTAATGTCTTTAACAATAATCGTCATGTTTCAACTAATTTACATAAAACCTTGACAAACTATGTACTTAGGCCTTCCTCATGAATCACATCTATTGAAAACCACATGAAAATTTGTTCAGTAGTTTTTGAGTTTATCACAGACAGTCGTGACGGGGGACTTTGTTTTATATTATGTAGTGATGTTGTAACCAACATTTATTAAATCCAAATACATTTTTGCTATCCAAAAACCTAATTGTTTCTAGTGACTGCAAATCAGTATGTGTCTGTGTAATTAATTCTTTGACTTGCGAAATTAGGTAATCCCAGAGTTTTGCCCATGACGGTTTCTGTTTTAGGCAGACATCATTGCTTACCATCAGGTGAAATGTCGCCCATCCCTTCACCGAATTCCACCATGATTTTTGGTGCTGGCCTGTATGAAAGACAGGTTATGTTAGTTGTGATCTGTCAGTTGTCCAGCACCTCATTTCAGTGCCGTCTTTCAATTCCATACAAGCATGATTCCTTCTTAGATTATATCTTCACTTGTCATCAGGTGACCAGACTTTATACCTACCAATCCACAGATCGCAATAAGGAATATGCACATATTTTTTTCAAATATTTACACTTCATTGATTAGGTACTTCAACATAACAATATCAAATTTTAGCTCTTTAAATGCCACCATATTTCTTCAATATTTTTATCACACAGCACATTGCATTTTCAAAATGTCACGTGAGGTTGTGACATCATTTTTGATCCATACAATGGTGATTCATTTTACGATAGAGTTTCCCTTGCTTATGTTGCATTTTGTTTAATTATGTTAAGCAATTTAAAACGAATTAAGAAAATTTTGTTTTGCTAAATAAGTTATAACTCTAGGACAAAAAGGAATAAAAAAATATTATTTGATTTAAGTCACATCACATCACCAACCTGTCTTAAATGCTAATTATAAGAATAAGAATAATATTTATTGTTCAAAACTGTATTTACAAAAAGATGTCAAAATTATGTTGTATCAACAGTTATTTTTAATTATGAACTATTTTCATTACAGCTTTTCAAAAAAGCAATGGAATTAGTGAGCGATGAGTTTACATACACTGTAAACTATTTTATATCTGTATGGCTGCCTGCGAGAGACTATGTGAAGTCTGCACTGGAGAGCCGCCATGAGGTCCACAAATCTGGACAAATACTTGAATTCACAGAGAGATTTCCATGGAAAGAGCATCTGTTTGATTTGGAAAACGAAATGAATTTGGGTCAAGAAGTGAAATATGTACTGTTTAATGATAAACCGAAGTCGTGGAGAGTGCAGGCAGTTCCATTGAATCCAACCAGTTTTGCTACAAGGTAAATTGTTTTTATTTTTATTGCAACCCGATAAGTACTTGACTATTGGTCCGGTCTTAACTGGTGCATTGCCTGGTGGTGCATTGTGAGAAACATCAGAGCTAGTGTGTACAAATCCTACTGTGTGCATTTCACATTGGTCCTTAATACTGGCTGTAGCAGCAACAACATTTTCAATCATCATCACCACCAGCTTTGGCATAATCTTCACATCAAAGGTCACAAATACAAAGACATACACGCGAACATAACCAAATGCATCTTCACTAACAGATTAAACAACACCTTCATTGGAAGCGCTATTCCAGTGACCTAAAGCCATACACTGCTTCGTCAAGGAGCTGGGATGGCTTGGGTAGACTGTGGCAGGGGGAAATTCCCAATATACCCTGAGTGGGATATCAGTGCAGATCTAATGGCCCCATTCCCAATTAGTATTAGGTATTATCTTACCCGTTGGTAAGTGACAATGCAGTTGAAGATGGTAGCACGCTAGGCCTAGAATAGAAACTAGTTTTCAAGGACAGCTGCCTGAACTTTTAAAAATTATATGCAATAATGTATAAGTAAATGTTATATGTTTAGTGACAGATTTTCCAACTTGAGGGTGTCCTAACACCATGCAGGGGCCGTATCTAGATTGATACGAGCTTGCCCAACATCTGTGTCCTACCAGCTTACTAAGTTCCCCAAACTTACCATGTTTTCTTTGACCAGAGAGCCAATATGAAATGCGCATTGGGATTTTATCTGAAACTTTAAGAGGGATATAGGCATTGTCACTTATTCTTATGTCTTCATGACGATAAGCACTTAATCGAAGCATAGTCGCTATTTCACCTGATGTGAAGTGAAGATGTGGTCTAAGATGGAATTTAAAGACCAGTGAGATGACACCCTAGACAACAGACTTTTTTTCTATTCACAGGGCAGAAGCCTGTTCCAACATGTCTTCAATACTTAACATAAAGTGATTTAATTGATTGATTGATTTATAGTTTACTCCAACGACCAATTTTACAAATAAAATTAACAATTTTACTAAAAACTAGCGAATCAAAAATAAAACATGATGTTGAGAATCGCTGACGTGAAAATAGCCATTGGAAAAGGGATGGGCTCAGCATATTGCAGTGACTCTGAAGAACCGCAGCACTGATTTTCAGCCCAGCCCTAAGGAGACGTACGGATCTCTATCTAGTAGTTAATGTGTATACATATTTTAATATTAATATTACAAAACGCAATAAAAAAGAAAATAAATAAATAGTGCTTTGAGTAATAATTCTAAACAGTAATCACAGGTAGCGTCACCAATGCATAATTGGTTAAAATGCAATCCATTAGTTTTGTTGTATTGATAGGATCGTAGCGTAGCTGACTTGGTCAGCGCCGGGCATGTTTCACTGAGATGCGGGTTCGAGTCCCATCATTCTGATAAAACTTTGATTGTATATTACGAGGTACATAAAGTGACATGTTAATATCTCATTGTCTGTTCGCTATATATATATACTCCTTCAAATCTTAACCGATTTGGAAAAAATTGGTTTTGGTTTGAGAGATTATCCCTCCCGTTTATGGTCCCATTCAAATTTCATCGAGCTATGACAATTATCTCCGGATATATGGAGATAAACAATATAAGCAAATTTGTATACTTTGATGACATGATTATGACTAGCCAGTACTTTTGACTATCGCCGGCGGCATGTGAATTCGGTTATTTCGCCTTGTACGATCATAAATTATTTTATGATAAAAGCCAAGGTAACAGGACAATCACGACACTCGCCTGATGATGAGCAATGACGTCTACTAATTACAAATATAGTGCCCTTTAATTTTGCTGGACACTTTGCCATTCAAACCATTGCTTTTTCACATCTGGATTAATTGGCAAAGTGTTAGTACCGCTCCAAACAGACTAGCATAAGTCCTACCACTACAAACATTATTTTGTTTTCAGAAAATCTATACACAAAAATTGGTGGGGAGTTAGAGATGAACAACTCAGTGAAGTGGCTGGCATTGATGGCTGCATTTTCTGTCACAGCACAGGTTTTATTGGTGGAAATTCTTCGAGAGAAGGTGCTTTGAAGATGGCCATTGCTAGCTTAGAAGCAGAATGACAATATGCTACCTAGGTGGTAGTAATGATGGCATAATACAATAATGTAGTATTATTTATTAATGATAAAATCAAATCAGTGATCAGAGGGTATTATTTGTTTATTTTATAACCTTTTAAGGGTTTCATATCCAAAGGGTCCGTCCGTCTGTCAAAAGACTGTATCACCATTTGTGAACACTGTGTACAATATTGGCGAATGTCATAATTTAGCAGGAGCGGTATTGATTTTTGTCTCATTGCTGACATGCAAGTACTTGTCCATGAAGTCACCTGATAGGAAGTAATGGTGCGGGTTAAGATGGTATCTATCTTGTCTGGTAGTGAAAGACTAGTAAGATATAATAATAATGTTAATTGCCAAAAATCCATATTTCCAAAAAGATACACAGTTTTCGTACAATAATATTGTAACCGGACGGGTTTTCAGTTTTCCTTCTGAAACACGCGGGGTTCAATCAATCAGTGGATGCTGTAAACGCATTTGGCAGCTCCTGCAGTATCCAGCTTGTATCTGTGGTGGCTGGCTTCATCCATTCTCCTCAAGTAGAGAGGAAAACAGTCGGCGAGATAGATGGGCGTCTCTCCCAACAAACAGAGCGCACTAAGGAGCCGATACGGACCATCAACTTCTTGTTGGCTCCAGAAGGAGGTGATGTTTCCTTCGACTTCTGCTCGTCGGGCGTACTGCATTATACTTTCTCCATCCCTGAGATCCGGGACACGGACACGGGGGACGGAATACTAGACATAAATTGTACGAAAACTGTATATCCTTTTGGCATTATGGAAATGGAACGATATTCTGAATTGCATCTGTACAATGTATATTATCTACTCTTATATATATATATATGTATATACATAAACTAACAACAACTGCAAGTGTGCCAACTAGTAGGTGATATTGAAAGAAGAAACTGAAAGGAAGGTTTCTAAGCATTTATTGAGTATATGGGCAAATTAAAAAACTTACACACGTCAAATAACATTAAATAGATCATTAATGTAAGGTTGCCAACCGTACTATAAAGTGCAAACCCAATGATTGATGACCAAATGATTCAGTACTTCAGAAAAATGTATCCATAAAATTGTGAAATAATGAAACACAATAAATAAATAAAACGCAAACTAATCGCAGTACAAATCATTTACCGAATGGAACTGATTGTTTAAAAAAAATCCCAAAAAAATTTAATTGGCATGGAACTCAAAGAAGAATCAAAGAATCAAAGCATTTATTCAGTATGTAGGCAGTATAAATATACGCACATATACACGTCAAAATCATAAATCATAAAATAAATCATAACCAATTATCAAGTAAGCATAGCAAAAGCAGAATTTAACGCTTTGAATTAGAAAAAAAAAGTAATGAACCATTCAGCTGTCATCCAATCGTTTACGTCAGAATATTTAGAAAAAATTAAAGTAGGTTAAAACCAACCATACATGTAAGTGTGTGTTTCAGTACTTCAGACAATTTTTATATAAAAAAAATAAAAAAGTGAAATAGTGAAACACAACATAGAGAAACGCATACCGATCACAGTACATATCATGATCCAAATGGAACTGATAGTCCGTCTGTCAGCTGCATAATATTGTTTAAATAAAAATGGCAAGCCTAGAAAGAAAATCTGCGGACAAAAGGGGAAAACTGAATGGCTGTTGAATCTACCGGTGTTTCGGAAATACTCCCATCAGAGAAGAAACACCAAGAAACTCTATGGGGCTTGTCTTGTCATTTTATCTTTTTTTTTTTTTAAATTAATTGTACATGTCAGCTTTAATATTTTAACAATATATTATTAATTATAATACAATTTATATTTGTTCTTGGAACTTGGGGCATTCAGGCCATGCATTTTTGTCATCCATATAGTCACCTATTGTATAGTATGATTTTTTCATCAAATTGGATTTTACATAGATTTTAAATTTGCTCATAGGCAATTGATCAATATCTTTAGGTAGCTTATTGTAAAAGCGTACACAGTTCCCCATGAATGAACCACTAACTTTCTGCAGTCTGAAATTAGGTATAATTAATCTATTTTTATGTCTTGTATTAAAATTATGTACATCAGACCTTTTCTTATAATCATTTATATTCTTGCGTATGAACAAAATATTTTCATAAATGTATTGACATGCCACTGTTAGAATTTTAATTTCCTTAAATTTTTCACGAAGTGAATCTCGCGACCTCATACTATATATAGAGCGAATAGCTCGTTTCTGCAAAACAAATATTGATTGGATTTCAGCGGCTTTCCCCCACAATAAAATGCCATAAGACATTATACTGTGGAAGTAGCTGAAATAGACCAATCTTGCAGTGGCTTCGTCCGTTAAAAATCTAATTTTACGTACTGCGTATGCAGCGGAGCTTAACCTACCTGCTAGAACCGATATTTGAGAACCCCATTGAAGCTTTGAATCCAGGGTGATGCCCAAGAATGTTGTGGATTCAACAAGTTCTAATGGTTCATCATTTATTAATATACTTCTATTTAGGATACCCTTTTTTACATTTGGTAGAGAGAAATTAATACATTTAGTTTTTTTTTGCGTTTAACAATAAGTTATTGGTTGTAAACCAATTCAGAACCTGTGTTATTGATTTGTTTACATCGTCAAAGTTAGGTGTAGTCCTATCTATTTTGAATATCAAGGAAGTATCATCTGCGAACAAAACAATATCACATAGGTTCTGTACGAATGACGGTAAATCATTGATATAAACTAGAAATAAAAAAGGTCCTAGGATCGATCCCTGCGGGACTCCCATTTTTATGAGGGATCCAGATGACCTGACGCCATTGACTTCAACCATCTGTGTTCTGTTACAGAGGTATGATGATACCAGATCAAGTGCCTTACCTTCAACACCGTAGTATTTTAATTTGTAAATTAGTGTTTCATGACAGACACAATCAAATGCTTTTGATAGGTCACAGAACACGCCAATAGCATCTTGTGCTTTCTCCCATGCATCAAATATATGTTTAAGAAGACCTATTCCTGCATCAGTAGTAGAACGCCCTTTAGTAAATCCAAATTGTTTGCTATTTAAAAGATCATTCATGTTAAAATGTGTTAAAAGCTGGTCTAATATTACTTTTTCAAAAATTTTACTCAATGCCGGTAGTATAGAGATTGGTCTATAGTTAGATGGATCATTTTTGTTTACTGATTTGAATAAAGGAATCAATTTACTTTTTTTCATCAAATCCGGGAAGACACCTTGATCAACGCATCTGTTAAAAATAAAAGCTAAGTATGGGCTAATAACAGTAATAATGTAACTGAGAACTGTGGTTGACATTCCCCACAGGTCCTCGGTTTTCTTTTGTTTGAGCATTTTAAATGTTTTCACAATTGAGTCTGCAGTTACGTGTTTGAACTGGAACAAGGTATCACATTTATTTACACACTTTGATAATATAGAATAAGCATCAGCGGGACTAGAATTTATGGACTGAGTGGTAGTAATGGGTACTTGAGAGAAGAACTCATCAAATGTATTGGCAACCTCATTACTATCCATGATTAATTTATTGTTAATTTTTAAGATGATCTTACTGTCTCTTTGTTTTATTTTTCCAGTTTCAGTATTGATGATTTTCCATGTTGTTTTTATTTTATCATCAGCATGCTTAATTTTTCTACTAAAATGCAAAGATTTTGCTGTCTGACAAACCACTTTAAAAGTTTTGGAATATAGTTTTAAGTGATTTATGAATTTAGTATTGTGTAAATTAATTTGTTTTTGTGAGTATAAGTTGTACAAATTATTTCTACTTTTGTAAATACCAGGAGTAGCCCAGTCATCGAACCGAATTTTCCCAGCTCTTGTAATAGTTTTAAATTTAAAAATATTATTGAACTCTGCACTCAATATTTGAGATAAAGTGCTGCATAGGTCATCGGGATCCTCAGAAAATATTAGGTTCATTAGTTGCTTGTCAATGATATCCACAAACTGTTCAACCCGATTGGTTGTAATGGGCCTGTATGTGTATTCTTGACCTTTGGTGGATGTTTTACATGAAAATGTGGCACTCTGTCCCAGATGGTCGGAGCCAAGTTTATCAAAGATTGCAATTTTCTCAGGTTCACAGTTGCAAAACACATTGTCCAAGCAGGTTGCTGATGAGCTAGTGATTCTAGTCGGCTGGTTAAAAAGATGCTTTAAATTGAAGCTAAGAAATAAATTTTTTAACTTATCACTGAGCGGTGACTGCTCAATTAAATTAACATTAAAGTCACCGCAAACTATCAAAGATTTCGGGGTGTTGAAGACTTTCATCATGACTTCTTCCATAATTGTCTCAAACATTTTATAATCAGCCGATGGAGGTCTGTATACACAGATGACTATATGTTGCCCCAGCTCTATACAAGATAATTCAATACATCGTTCAACAGACAAAGCTACAATGTCTTTACGCTCCTTAAAATGACAATTTTCAGATACATATATAAGTGAGCCACCGCGAATTGCCTTCTGTCTAATAAATGTGCTTGCAATTGTATAATTTCTGATTATTGGTAACAAAGTACCTTTCACAAACCAGTGTTCAGTAATACACATTATATCAACTTTATAAAAGTCGAGAAATAATTCTAATTCTAAGGCTTTGCTGGAGAGGCCTTGTATATTTTGATGGAAAATGTTGATTAAGTCTGGCCTCCCCATTGTCCTAAGCGTTAGTTTAAACTAACTTTGTCAACTACACTACAATTACCCCGCATAGTAACACCACTACATTGGAGCTTGTCTGTGTGATCCGCTACAACATGTAAAACTGGATCATATATATTGAATGCTAATAACTTAGCAATGGTCGAGATGTCAGTCTTTTTGAGATACAAAGTATCCTTTGTCAATAAAAGCTTACTCATAAATGTATTAAATTCGAAATACAAAAAGTCGCTCAGGCGACATGTCTGATTATATAATGTCAAATTTAATTTATGTATATGATTATTGATATTGACAGTACTACTCCTGTGTTTTAAGTATGGAAATGAGCACACTATTATTTTACTGATACCTTTGCTGGCAATGTCTGATAAAAGTTCAATTAGGTTATTAATATCAGTTTTTTTTACGTTTGTGCTGTTGCCTAGCTGCACTATAATTGTACAATTTTTATGATACTGGTGGCTGCTAATTTTCGTACATAGATCTTTTATTGGTAAATTAGGACAGCAATTATTATGTACATTTTGGCTTAATCTTGTTCTTAATAAGCTACCCATACCTATGCCAATCTCATCGCTGTACACAATGGTCTCTCTAGCAGGCTCCGGCAGTTGTAAAGGACTGCCCGAGTCCACCCCAGAGGCCCCAGTGCACTGCAATGATAACGCTACCTCCTGCCTAACCAAGTCAGTCTGTAGATGTAAACTCGCAGTATTTACTGTACTTGGTAGACTGTTATGACCTTGGTAGCATTCACTCTGCAAGTTAGCGATGGGAGCCCCAATTACATCTTTTGAGGTAAGCAGTTCTTGTTTGAGTAAATCAGCCTTCTTCTTAAATTCTAATAGATCACTGTTACACCTTTCAAGCAACTCTATGCAATTTTGTAATTCATGACTTAAATCTATGTTTTTTTTACAAGCCTTTAAATTATCCTGTTTAATTTGATTATATTTTTTTAATTTATAAGTAGTTTTCCTAATAATTTTATTATACTTAATATATTTTTTGATCTTGTTAGAACCCTTAATACAGACACTACTAGAACCTGAAGGGATGAGCTCTGTATATAAATCCACAGTGTTAGCTTTATTAGACTCATTTTGTAACGCATGAGAAGTCTCCATTTCTTCAAGTTTATTCTTAGTACACAAAAGCTCCTGCTCCAGGTCCCGGATATAGGTCAGAGTTTGTTCAAAAAGTTCTTGGTTTTGAGTGTGTACATCCACTGTCGCTAGGAGCCTGTCACGCTGGTCTCTCATGTCTTCCATAGCGATATCATACTCAGCTAGTTGATTTTTAAGTTCTGCATTCTTCTTCAACATCTCTGCCATGTCAGATTCGTCAACTCATCGCCTTCTAAGCCTTTCAGAATGAATTTTAAAGATGTAATATGATTTTATTATAAAAACTCACGTTCATTATAATCTTATAGATTTGAGACGGGAATTTGAGGTGACTTACGCGATGTCGATATAGCGATCGACATATGTTTCGGCCTCATCCGGAGGCCTTCTTCTCAGTGCGAGGCTGAACGCGTCGGCGCCCCGCACTCAAGATCTTGAAGAAGGCCTCCGGATGAGGCCGAAACATATGTCGATCGCTATATCGACATCGCGTAAGTCACGTTAAATTCCCGTCTCAAATATATAAATGTAATATGATGTTGTTTGCGGCTTGACATTGCCGCTTCTCAACGTGTTTTACGAAATCTATACGTCAAACTTTTATGAATATATTTTCAGTCTACCTTTACAGATCTATCCCCTAGCAACTTTGAGTATATAAACGCCACAATCATTTGTTTCGTGTCTAAAATATTTCCAGTACACAGTAACATTTGTCGACGTCACTGGTGAAAAAGGGCTGGCTCATTCCTAACACAAAGAATTTCAATTGCGATTCAACGCGGTAATGCAGCTAGCGTTTTTGACACTTTACCACACGGGGATGTCCCTTAATTTTATTTTAGTTCTTTTATTTTATTTTAAATACCTATGTTAGTAAACAAATATAAAAAAAAGTCCACAGTCTGGTATATTGTTTTTGGAATAGGTCGATTTTCCTTTTCTCTGAAGATGTACCTATGTGTTTTAATTTTTTTAATTTAATTAAATAAATTTAAATATCTGATTTCTGGTATTTGATAAATAGCAGTTATTGCATATTTGCTTCAAATCAAATAACTTCCATTTATGGCATAAATGGATATGTGGAGATTTTCTATCTTCAGCGTGCGAGCATAAATTTTATGCGTTGGTTTGGATTACTTTGAATGTGATTTCTGGTCATTTTGGCAGTTTTGCTAACACTTATCATTTTTACGTTGCATACAATCAAATTTTTTATTGTATTTGCAGTTGTTTTGTCGTATCGGTAGGGTTCGTACTGTACTTATCATATCGTACGTCAAACGTAATCATATTCAACGCTGCTAGTAAGAACAAATAACCTCTGTAAAAAATATACATATATGAATGTCTTCTGTGGATGAACAATCGAGCTACAACATCCATCACAAAAAAAAACAATAGATTTTTGGGTGTATTATTTCTGCTTCATCTTGCAATATCCCATGTCAGGGATCTCCGCCCGGCGGCCTTATCACGAAGTTTGACAGTGATTGAAATTAACTAAATGACAGAGATGGCGCTGTACATCCTGTATAGCTGCGTCCCCGTCGTTTTATTATTTTTCAATGATCAACTGTCGAAGTTCGTGATCAGGGAGTAGATTGGTTTTTGACCAGCCATCGAAGGTGGTTCTTGCTTCCACGTCTACTATTGTGTGAACTTAATTGACATTGTAAAAGGCATCTTGGATTGTTTAGACTCAGTTTCAACGGTTCTTGGTCAACTTTCAGATATATCTCTGAAGATAGATCTCGATAAATTTATATATCTGGCAGATAACGCTTTACAAAAAGCGCCATCAAATCTGGCAGATAAGTTTCTAATAGGCGTATTAGGAACCCCGGTGTATCTGATCTTTTGAGTAGTGGTTGAAATTCCTGAAGAACACATCATAAAAAGATTTGGGAATTGTTAGGACAAAACATTTTTTGGACGTGCTTTGTACGCAAAATTTATCGAATAATACTTCGATCAAGTATAACTAGATGCAACATTCTGTAGTGACACAACGCAAAAAACCGGCTTGAGTTTACTATGCCTACCTACCTATTGAGATATACATTCATGTCATGCATATTACTATAGTATCACAAAGCCATTTAAATATTTTAATAATAATAAACCTTATTGCAGTACACTAAGATTTAGTTTTCAACAATGACCTAACCACCTTATGGCGTTTTCGCTACGGCATTGACGAAAGCTCATAAAATTTTATTGCCGTCCGCTGTGGCGTCTAGTCAAATTATACTTTATCTTACTAACATAACGCTCAAAATTACTTATGACACGTCCGACATTAGGACGTTCTTATTACCCTGACTGTAAAAACTATGATAGAACATGGAATCCAGTGGAGTCGCTTACTTGTACTAAAAATTATTACTTTTTTGAAGAAATTCGTGATTGGTCTTTGACTCCATAATAATGAACTAGCTGACTCGCCCGGTTGGACATTTATTGTAGTAGCCTTTGTCCCTCCAGAAGTAGAAGTAGAGTAGGTAGGTAACCTTCTTACCCCTTCTTCCGAAATAAATCCGAAAGTTGTGTGCAAGTCTAATATGTTTGTTCTCTTTTCATACCGCAGCGGCAGAATAAATTTAGATGAAATTTAAACAATTTTGTAACTTGTCTACGATAATGCTAATATGTAGGCACATGTGGAAGTCGGGAGATGGCAAAGGGATGTAAGGGCAAAAAATAGAATTGTAAATTGTTACTTTTATTATTTTAATGTACAACACGAGAATGTACCTATGAAAAGTATCTACATCGTAGGGACAACTAAATCATCTTTATACATTAACACACGTACATCGTAATCAGAATCAGATAAACTAAATCAAAAATAGTAAATCATACTCCTAATGGTTAATATAATAATTATACCTGAAATGAAACAGATATCCGTGAGACCAATAAAATTCAATCATAACTAATCGAGTAGAATCGACTAGTTACCCTGGAATAAAGTTAATTTGTTAAAAACTTGTCTTTTTGTTGCATTCTTTTTTTTATATTCTCATTCTTACACATGTAGTGCAGACGTACATCTATATACTTCTCAATAATAGCTTTGTTAAGTCATATGTGTGGTTGAATTGATCTTTTGCATGGACATCTGTTTCATTAATCACAAAACTGTATAGCTTGGGCAACGCTGTTACTGAGAAGCTGTGAGGCCAGTTTTACCTTCATAACTTGATTTCGGAATTGTACATGACGAAGCGTTAGTTTGTTTGCTAAGTGCAGACCATTCTCTTCTTGAAGAGTATGCAATGCAACTACAAGTTGTAAATTGTTTTTTGGGATTGTAACACATTTCGCATTAATTTCAGCATGTGGCAGGGGTCCAAAAATACTGCCACTTTTTGATTATGGCATGGGTGAGGGAATGTTGTCTGCATACTATCGTGCTTTTCTATATTGCAACCCAATAATTTCATGCTGGTAATATTAGATTTACATCCGTCAAATGTGATGGACACTACAGTAACCCCTACGAAATAAAATTTTTGAAGTGCTAATATTATCTAATTGGCTTTCATCTCACCATTAAGGCTTTGGATGAAAACATATGCAATGGGCAATGTCCATGACTTGTCTAAAGAAACTAACACGAACACAAATGCTTGATTAGCCAGAATATCTGAGTCACTGGAACCGACTCCCATGTCCACAAGACCTTCATATTTATTGCCAGTCCAAATTTTATGCTGACGTATGGACATTTCATCAGCCACTAAGGAGCACAAAAGAGGACCTTTAGACGCTTTGGCTTTATCAGCTAGTCTTGAAAAAGCTTCTTCTGTAAAGCCTGGCAGGGCGTTAACGTTTTGGTACCACTTAAAAAGTGTATTTGGGTGCGGAAGACGATTATTAAATACATTCCGTACATATTTATAAGCTGCAGGTGAATAAAACTGCAATGTCAAGGCGAATTTCCGTAGTACTGGTGGATAATAGGAAAACTTCTTTTTTTTCTTGGCAGTTAGTACTGACATAATTTTAGAATTAGCTTCATTTATTTCATGACCTTTAGACGCTTTGGCTTTATCAGCTAGTCTTGAAAAAGCTTCTTCTGTAAAGCCTGGCAGGGCGTTAACGTTTTGGTACCACTTAAAAAGTGTATTTGGGTGCGGAAGACGATTATTAAATACATTCCGTACATATTTATAAGCTGCAGGTGAATAAAACTGCAATGTCAAGGCGAATTTCCGTAGTACTGGTGGATAATAGGAAAACTTCTTTTTTTTCTTGGCAGTTAGTACAGACATAATTTTAGAATTAGCTTCATTTATTTCATGATTTAAATCGGTGCATAAAGATTCATCTGCTAGTCCTTTTGATTTTAATTCTTGGATAATCTGCTTTAAATTCGTATTATTTTTCTTGAGCCTTTATTCTGTATCTTTAAATTTTGCACCAGATTTGATTTCAGCTGTAATTTTCGGTTAAAAAAAAAAGAGATGATATTTCGGACGGTATTGGTGACGTAAATTCTCTTCCTTCATCATTAGTCACAGGTGCCATGAAGTGTTCAGATGAGATAGTTTGCGATGGTTGAGGTACAGTAGCTGATACCTGCGAAAATAAATATTCGACAAGGTTACATAAATATTTAAATTTGGTTATTGGATCATAACAAGGATGAATTATTAATAAATTATATGAAAAGCATAGAAACTACGAATTCTATGACATTGGCAAAGTAATAATATCGTTTGAAAACTAAAAAACAACCGACTTCAATGCCGCGCTATACATTTTCAGTACCAATTTTGAGATGTTTATCTCAATATCTCTGGAGATACTTATCATACCTCGATAAAATTACCATGGTACCACACTTGGGATATCTCCTTTCGAACAAAAAAAGAATAATCGAAATCGGTTCATAAACAACGAAGTTATCCGCGAACAAACATTAAAAAAATATATATATATACGGTCGAATTGAGAAACCTCCTCCTTTTTTTGAAGTCGGTAAAAAAATAAGAGTATTTATATACCTTGTTCACATCTGAGATGAGCTGTGTTTTTTTTTGCGATAATGTTTTTTTTTTTCATTTATACTAGTACTGGCTTCGGACTGCAATGAACTTCCTACTTCTGTTAGATAATTTTCTTCAGACATATTTTCGTACGCCTGTTCCGGAACCTCTTTTTGTGTAATTTGAATCTGAAATAAAATACAGTATTTACTCATTTTCCAGTAAAATATAAATATTTATCATTTCATCATCTAATACTATAAGAATCTTTGTCCTGACATACTGACTGACTCACTGACTCACTGACTCACTGACAGACAACGCACAGCCTAAACCGCTGGTCGTAGAGACTTGAAATTTGGAGGGTATATTTGTCTTAGTACGTAAGGGTGTACTAAGAAAGGATTTTCCAAAATTCACCCCTTAAGGGGATGAAATGGGGGTTCAAAGTTTGTATGGAGAAACAAGATTAGATCGTCTTTTCTATCCGAAACTTCACATAAGTGCTTCAGTAAAAAAATAAGTAAATACGTGTTTCAGGTTTTTTTGGAATTCCACCCCTAAGAGGGTGAAATGGGGTAATAAAGTGTAAAATCAATATTGTTTCGGATTGCGCTGAAATTTGGCATGCAAATAGTTATTACGACGTTAGTTCCCACTGAGAAAGGATTTTCCAAAATTAACCCTCGAAGGGGATGAAACGGGGGTTCAAAGTTTGTATGGAGAAACAAGATTAGATAGTCTTCTCTATCTGAAACTTCACACAAGTGCTTCAGTAAAAAATTAAGTAAACACGTGTTTCAGGTTTTTTTGAAATTCCACACCTGAGAGGGTGAAATGGGGTAATAAAGTGTGAAAATCTATATTATTTCGGATTGCGCTGAAATTTGGCACGCAGATAGTTATTAAGACGTTAGTTCCCTCTGAGAAAGGATTTTCCAAATTAACCCTCGCAGGGGATGAAACGGGGGTTCAAAGTTTGTATGGAGAAACAAGATTAGATAGTCTTTTCTATCCGAAACTCCACACAAGTGCTTCAGTAAAAAAAAATGTAAATACGTGTTTCAGGTTTTTTTGAAATTCCACCCTTAAGAGGGTGAAATGGGGTAATAAAGTGTAAAATCAATATTGTTTCGGATTACGCTGAAATTTAGCATGCAGATAGTTATTACGACGTTAATTCCCTCTAAGAAAGGATTTTCCAAAATTAACCCTCTAAGGGGATGAAACGGGGGTTGAAAGTTTGTATGGAGAAACAAGATTAGATAGTCTTTTCTATCCGAAACTTCACACAAGTGCTTCAGTACAAAAATAAGTAAACACGTGTTTCAGGTTTTTTTGTAATTCCACCCCTAAGAGGGTGAAATGGGGTAATAAAGTGTAAAAATCAATATTGTTTCGGATGGCGCTGAAATTTGGCATGCAGATAGTTATTAAGACGTTAGTTCCCTCTGAGAAAGGATTTTCCAAATTAACCCTCGCAGGGGATGAAACGGGGGTTCAAAGTTTGTATGGAGAAACAAGATTAGATAGTCTTTTCTATCCGAAACTCTACACAAGTGCTTCAGTAAAAAAAAATGTAAATACGTGTTTCAGGTTTTTTTGAAATTCCACCCTTAAGAGGGTGAAATGGGGTAATAAAGTGTAAAATCAATATTGTTTCGGATTACGCTGAAATTTGGCATGCAGATAGTTATTACGACGTTAATTCCCTCTAAGAAAGGATTTTCCAAAATTAACCCTCTAAGGGGATGAAACGGGGGTTTAAAGTTTATATGGAGAAACAAGATTAGATAGTCTTTTCTATCCGAAACTTCACACAAGTGCTTCAGTAAAAAAATAAGTAAACACGTGTTTCAGGTTTTTTTGAAATTCCACCCTTAAGAGGGTGAAATGGGGTAATAAAGTGTAAAATCAATATTGTTTCGGATTACGCTAAAATTTGGCATGCAGATAGTTATTACGACGTTAGATCACTCTTTGAAAGGATTTCCCAAAATTAACCCTCGAAGGGGATGAAACGGGGGTTGAAAGTTTGTATGGAGAAACAAGATTAGATAGTCTTTTCTATCCGAAACTTCACACAAGTGCTTCAGTACAAAAATAAGTAAACACGTGTTTCAGGTTTTTTTGTAATTCCACCCCTAAGAGGGTGAAATGGGGTAATAAAGGGTAAAAATCAATATTGTTTCGGATTGCGCTGAAATTTGGCATGCAGATAGTTATTAATTACGACGTTAGTTCCCTCTGAGAAAGGTTTTCCAAAATTCATCCCTGAAGAGGATGAAACGAGGGTTCAAAGTTTGTATGGAGAAACAAGAATTGATTGTCTCTTATATTCGAAACTTTACACAAGTAGTTTAGTAAATAAATGAGTAAATACGTGTTTCAGGCTTTTTGAAATTCTATTCCTAAAAGGGTGAAGTGGAGTAACAATGTCTGAAATCAATATTGTTTCGGATTGCGCTGATATTTTGCATCCAGATAGAAATTTTGACGTAGGTATCCGCTGAGAAAGGATTTTTCAAAATTCACTCTTCAAGGGATGAAGCGGGGTTTCAAATTTTGGATAGTCATTTTATTCGACATTTCACACAAGTACTTCTGTAAATAAATAAGTAAATACGAGTTTCAGACTTTTTCAAAATGCCACCCTAAAAGAGTGAACTGGGGTAAAAAAGTCTGAAAATCAATATAGTTTCGGATTGCGCTTTATTGGGTTTTTCGGGTTTTAAAAATATGAATCCTGATTTGTCTTAGTCACGCGATAACATGAAAACAGGTGAACCAATTTGGCTAATTTTTATTTGATGTCTTTAATGATAGAATCGTTTTTACAAAAGAAAAGTTTTAAGTAAATAAAAGGAGTTTTTAACGCGGGCGTAGCCGCGGGGGACTTCTAGTTTGTTATATAAAAATATAGGTTGAAATTTAGAATCGTTTGGCACGAAAAGGGGGAATGGAGGGGTGGAAGGGTTAGGTGAGGGTCCCCCTTTCACTACCCCACCACTCTCATTACAAGGTAATGCATAGTTTTAGAGTTATGATTTTTTTTGCAAAATCATAACCTCACTTGGTAAAAATTTAGAATCGTTAGGCACGAAAAGGGGAGGGTGAGGTGATGGGAGGGGGGGGGGGGGGGTAAGGGAGGGTCCCCCTTTCCTTTTCCCACCACTTTCATTACAAGGCAAAGCATAGTTTTAGAGTAATGCGTATTTTTGTAAAATCATAACCTCACTTTTTTGTAACACTTTGCTGATTAATATCACTGTTTTGTTGGATGTTTAACAGACTTTTTGCGCTTCGCCGGCCGCTGCCGCGGCACGCTCGCTTCGCTCGCTCGGCTCGCGCGTTGTGTTGTTGCAGTTTCAACCTAACCTAAACTAGTTTTTTTTCTAGTGGGGTGTTCTTATTAATTTAGTAGTGGTAAATAATATTACTAAAATGTTTACTAAGTTATCTAGCCCTTGTAATTATTATTTGCGCTTTGTTTTTCTGGTTTTGTATATTTTTAGGTTAGATTTTGTTTATATTGTTTTCTTGTAAAATATGCATTACCTTGTTATAAGAATGGTATTGTTACAATTAGGGACCTAACCTCTACCCATCCCCATAACATTTTATATCAAATTCATGCCAAATGATTCTAAATTCAACCAAAAATCCAAAATCATACCCAACAAAAATAGGCATAACTCAAAAACTATGCATTACCTTGTAATGGGAGTGGTAGGGTAGTGAAGAGGGGACCCTCCCCTTCCCATTCCACCCCTCTACCCCCCCTTTTTCGTGCCAAACGATTCTAAATCAAACCCAAAATATAGCTTGATAAAACTGCACAAATTTTAATTATCTCTATTTTTGGTACAGCATTTTTATTTATTCTCCGAAATCCTTTTTGAGTCTTACGATTTCTAGTTGACCTTCTAGTGGACCGTCTCGGCGTGTTTTCCTCTACAACATCGTCCACTTTGCTCTTCCTCCCTCTTCTCTGGGACTTTTTCTCTGAAACTTCTAATACATGTCAGATTCGGCAAAGTGGTCTGAACAAACCACACTGGAGTCATTGGGTTTAAAATAGTCGTCACTTCTTTCTTCTTTTATTACTAATCGCCACTTTTCTCTTTGTATCTCATTTTGGGGAAATCTGTAAAGATTTTAAACTACATCCATTTTTGAAAAAGCTTCTTCTGTAAAGCCTGGCAGGGCGTTAACGTTTTGGTACCACTTAAAAAGTGTATTTGGGTGCGGAAGACGATTATTAAATACATTCCGTACATATTTATAAGCTGCAGGTGAATAAAACTGCAATGTCAAGGCGAATTTCCGTAGTACTGGTGGATAATTGGAAAACTTCTTTTTTTTCTTGGCAGTTAGTACTGACATAATTTTAGAATTCGCTTCATTTATTTCATGATTTAAATCGGTGCATAAAGATTCATCTGCTAGTCCTTTTGATTTTAATTCTTGGATAATCTGCTTTAAATTCGTATTATTTTTCTTGAGCCTTTATTCTGTTTCTTTAAATTTTGCACCAGATTTGATTTCAGCTGTAATTTTCGGTTAAAAAAAAAGAGATGATATTTCGGACGGTATTGGTGACGTAAATTCTCTTCCTTCATCATTAGTCACAGGTGCCATGAAGTGTTCAGATGAGATAGTTTGCGATGGTTGAGGTACAGTAGCTGATACCTGCGAAAATAAATATTCGACGAGGTTACATAAATATTTAAATTTAGTTATTGGATCATAACAAGGATGAATTATTAATAAATTATATGAAAAGCATAGAAACTACGAATTCTATGACATTGGCAAAGTAAAAAATAAGAGTATTTATATACCTTGTTCACATCTGAGATGAGCTGTGTTTTTATTGCGATGTTTTTTTTCTTTCATTTATACTAGTACTGGCTTCGGACTGCAATGAACTTCCTACTTCTGTTAGATAATTTTCTTCAGACATATTTTCGTACGCCTGTTCCGGAACCACTTTTTGTGTAATTTGAATCTGGAATAAAATACAGTATTTACTCATTTTCCAGTAAAATATAAATATTTATCATTTCATCATTTGTTATACAGGGTGGACCATAAGTCTTTTTATATTTGAAATGATGATTAAAAAAAAAACTAATAGCAAAAGGTAAAAACTGTTTATTGTTTTCGAAACTAGACAAAATGACAATTTATTTCTTAGTTATAAATAAAATATCTAACTGAAATATTTAACTGTAATATTTAACCGAAACACTCAACTGAAATATTCAACTAAAACATTCAACATAAATATCTAACTGAAATATTAAACTGAAACGAGTTGGGAGCGACGGAGTCGGCAGTCGCAGCGTCGTCGATTGAAGGCAGCGACGCAGTAAGTCGGCGCGTGCACCAGGGACAACGACCTGCGATGCTCTGCCACCCACTGCACCCGCACGCACCACGAGCTCCACTCCCAGCCACCTAAAACATGAAATAGTTGGTAGTCCGCTATGGATGTGTTGTTGAGTTGGGAGCGACGGAGCCGGCAGTCGCAGCGCCGTCGAGCGAAGGCAGCGACGCAGCAAGTCGGCGCGTGCACCAGGGACAACGACCTGCGATGCTCTGCCAACCACTGCACCCGCACGCACCACGAGCTCCACTCCCAGCCACCTGAAACACTTAACCGAACATTTAACCGAAATGTTTAACTGAAATGTTCAACTGAAATTTTTAACTGAAACTTTCAACTGATCTGAAACTTTTTAATTGAAACTTTTGAACTGAAATATTTAACCGAAACATTTAACTGAAATATTTAACTGAAATATTTAAGCGAAATATTCAACTGAAATATTTAACCGAAACATTTAACTAAAATACTTTAACCGAATATTTAACTGAAATGTTTAACTAAAATGTTTAACTGAAATGTTTTGACTGAAATATCCAACTGAACATTTAACCGAAATATTAAACCGAAATATCCAGTTATAAATATTTAAATACGGGACTTATCGCGCCTAAAACATAAATCTTATCTATCTTATCTACTCGACGTTTCGACCAAGTTGCATTGATCGTGGTCACGAGACGACTGAATGTTGTGAGTGTCCGCACCGCTATTTATAGGAGAGATCGTTGGAAACTACCCTCAATTAATTTAATTTTTAATTTTTATCAGAGTTGTCATTGCGACACACAACACTGACAATATCGGCAGATTTTTGCTGCTTTGATCTTTGATTCGAACACTTGCTAATCACAGGGTTCCATGTTGCGGCCAACCTAAATCCATCCTCTCGGTTGAAATTGGGATGCTTCTTTATTTCTACCGCTTCACGCACAATACGGGAGTAATAGTAGCGGTCGGTCGAGAGGATCTTAGGGTCATGAAGTTCGATCCAGTGATTAGGTCCGGATTCCAGTAAGTGCTCGGCGATAGCAGATTTATTGACCTGGCATAAATCTGTTGTTAGTGTTGTGTGTCGCAATGACAACTCTGATAAAAATTAAAAATTAAATTAATTGAGGGTAGTTTCCAACGATCTCTCCTATAAATAGCGGTGCGGACACTCACAACATTCAGTCGTCTCGTGACCACGATCAATGCAACTTGGTCGAAACGTCGAGTAGATAAGAATTATGTTTTAGGCGCGATAAGTCCCGTATTTAAATATTTATAACTGGATATTTCGGTTTAATATTTCGGTTAAATGTTCAGTTGGATATTTCAGTCAAAACATTTCAGTTAAACATTTCGGTTAGACATTTCAGTTAAACATTTCAGTTAAATATTCGGTTAAAGTATTTTAGTTAAATGTTTCGGTTAAATATTTCAGTTGAATATTTCGCTTAAATATTTCAGTCAAATATTTCAGTTAAATGTTTCGGTTAAATATTTCAGTTAAAAAGTTTCAATTAA
Organism: Cabera pusaria; assembly: GCA_954871355.1. Classification (NCBI taxonomy): domain Eukaryota; kingdom Metazoa; phylum Arthropoda; class Insecta; order Lepidoptera; family Geometridae; genus Cabera; species Cabera pusaria. Next base: position 19,559,355 of record OX940905.1, read on the forward strand.
AAAGTTTCAGATCAGTTGAAAGTTTCAGTTAAAAATTTCAGTTGAACATTTCAGTTAAACATTTCGGTTAAATGTTCGGTTAAGTGTTTCAGGTGGCTGGGAGTGGAGCTCGTGGTGCGTGCGGGTGCAGTGGGTGGCAGAGCATCGCAGGTCGTTGTCCCTGGTGCACGCGCCGACTTGCTGCGTCGCTGCCTTCGCTCGACGACGCTGCGACTGCCGGCTCCGTCGCTCCCAACTCAACAACACATCCATAGCGGACTACCAACTATTTCATGTTTTAGGTGGCTGGGAGTGGAGCTCGTGGTGCGTGCGGGTGCAGTGGGTGGCAGAGCATCGCAGGTCGTTGTCCCTGGTGCACGCGCCGACTTACTGCGTCGCTGCCTTCACTCGACGACGCTGCGACTGCCGACTCCCAACTCGTTTCAGTTTAATATTTCAGTTAGATATTTATGTTGAATGTTTTAGTTGAATATTTCAGTTGAGTGTTTCGGTTAAATATTACAGTTAAATATTTCAGTTAGATATTTTATTTAGAACTATGTGTTCAAATCGCGAAAGTTTAAAGTTTACAATTTATTTCTTAAAAATAACGTCATCCATATGCGATCCTTCATTATTCTGGCATTGCTGCAATCGCGAGTGGAAATTTTCGATGACAGCTTGACACGTGCTTGATGAAATGTTAAGCATTTCTGCGCGAATACGATGCTTTAATTCTTCAAGAGTCACTGGGTTGGTGTTATAAACTTTACTCATGAGGTATCCCCATAGAAAAAAATCCATTGGGGATAGATCTGGGCTACGAGGCGGCCAGTTAATGTCAGCTCTCTTCGATATCACTTTTCGGCCAAAAATTACTCGAGCTGCCCTAAACGAGTCATTGGAGGTGTGACAAGTGGCACCATCTTGTTGAAACCATGACCGTTGATTAAAACCAGCAAAATCCTGCAACGCCGGGGCAAAAAAGTTTTGTAGCATGACGATATACCGCTCTGAATTTACTGTAACTGCACGTCCACTTGAATCTTCATAAAAGTATGGACCGATAATGCCTCTTGCTGATAAAGCAGCCCATACAGTAACCTTGGGAGAATGCAGAGGTTTCTGATGTTTTAATTTCGGATTAGTGTCACTCCAATAACGACAATTTTGTCTGTTAACATGCCCGTTAAGATGGAAGTGTGCTTCGTCTGAGAAAAAAATGTTAGTAAAGCTGGTGAACTGCTCTAACATTTCGTTTAGTAACCTTGGGAGAATGCAGAGGTTTCTGATGTTTTAATTTCGGATTAGTGTCACTCCAATAACGACAATTTTGTCTGTTAACATGCCCGTTTAGATGGAAGTGTGCTTCGTCTGAGAAAAAAATGTTAGTAAAGCTGGTGAACTGCTCTAACATTTCGTTTGCAAACTGCAATCTAGTGGCACGGTCCTGGGGCCTTAATTCCTGCACCATTTGGATTTTATATGGATGTAGGTGTAAATCTTTCTTGTGAATGCGGTTCAAAGTTGTTCTTGGCACGTTAAGGACACTACACCGCTTTCGAGTTGAAAGCCCAGGCTGGTCCCGAACAGACGCTCTTACTCGCTCCACGTTTTCGGGGTCCCTCGATGTTCTAGGTCGACCGGACCGAGGTAAATTTACTGTTGAACCTGTCTCCTCAAACATGAGCACCCATTTTGTAATCAACTGAATTGATGGAGCTTCAATTTTATGCCGTATGTGTTAATGAGCGCAAAATTTTCGTTGCGCTAAGGTCGCAGAATCGTTGTTTCGATAGTACTCGCGTACGCAGAGAGCACGTTGGCTACCGTTGAACGACGCCATGGTACTAAATCCCCATTGGCCGCTCTTTCAATGCGTCACCCTCCGCCCCACCCCGCCCGCCGCTGCTCGATGCGGCAACCGATTCAAATATAAACGGACTTTTGGTCCACCCGGTATAAAAATATAGCTTGATAAAACTGTTTTAGAATTTAACGTGACTTACGCGATGTCGATATAGCGATCGACATATGTTTCGGCCTCATCCGGAGGCCTTCATCAGGATCTTGAGTGCGGGGCGCTCGCCGACGCGTTCAACCTCGCACTGCGGGCTGCTGCTCGTGCAGCGCGGGCGGACGGAGCGGGCGGCGACGGCGGCGGTGGTGGTGTTGGTGGGGGGTGATGATGCGGTGTACATAGTGGAGGCGCGGGATTAGGTTGGAGGGCTTCGTCTTCATCACTGCTGTTTACTTCAGACGAAACCTCATCCAACCGGCAGACGGAACTCAAGGTGTCCTCCTCACTGTTGCCACTGGTGACGTGCTTTCCATGAAGAACGGTTTTCCACGTATTTGACAGGTACCACCCTCTGTCTCTGTTGAAGTTACGACGACGACTGATCTCAATGGCTTCTCGGATTTTGCGGGGTACAAAGTACTTTTCACGGGCCAAAATCCGTGCCTTGTCAAATCTGATGTAGTGCGTCGTCCCAGATGTGAGAGCGTGCTCTGTAACCGCCGAGCTACCGCTGTCCACGTTCTTCATGGAAGCAATGTGTTCTTTGAGTCTTGTGGACACGTTTCTTCTGGTCTCGCCTACGTAGCTTGCACCACAGTCGCAAGGAACGACGTAGACCCCAGGAGCTCCTAGGGGATCCTTATCCTGTGGAGAGCGCAACAATTGCCTGACACGTGAGGGGGGGGCGGAATATCGTCTTGATGCTATATCTTCGGCGTAACAAGTGTCCAATTTTGTCCGTGACCCCCTTGACGTATGGTAGGTACGTTGCTGCTCTCTCAACCGATGTTATTCGGCACTTTGTGGAGTTGTTCGCAATCCTATTACTCTGCTTCCAGCTGTATCCGTTTGCCTCTAACACCGCCTTCACATGCGCGAGTTCCGTGTCTACATGTTGTGGGTCACATAATCTCAGCGCTCTGTTGATAAGTGTCCGAGGCAACGACGCTAGATGGGCGGGATGGTGATGGAAGTCAGCTCTCAAGTACCGGTCTGTATGCGTACTCTTGCGGTACACTGTGTGTGAGAGATGTTCATTCTGTTGTCGCTTGAGTAACACGTCAAGAAACGGCAACGCGCCCTCTATTTCTCGCTCGACAGTGAAAGTGATCGTCGAATGTTTGCTATTTAGATGTTCTAATAAGGGTGTTACATGGTCCTTATGTAAAATAGCAAACACGTCATCCACATATCGCCACCAGTATCTCGGTCTAAAGGATATGTCGTGTAGTGCCGATGTCTCGAACCACTCCATAAAAATATTCGCAACTACTGGAGCTATAGGAGAACCCATGGCCACACCTTCCGTCTGAATATAAAATTCACCGCGCCACTTAAAATACCCACTTGTCAGTATGTACTTTATTATGTTCATGTACTCGATAGGTATAAGAGCTCTCTGGAATAAATCCGTTATAATTTTGAGTGTGTCCTCTATCGGTACGTTCGTGAACAATGACGTGACGTCGAAGCTCACCATCAGTTCGTCTTCACCTAATGTTACTTCATCTAGGAGCTGTATAAAGTTTCGCGAGTCCCTCACAAAACTTGTGGTGTTTCCTGTTAATGGAAGTAGCATGTCAGTCATTTTTGATCCATACAATGGTGATTCATTTTACGATAGAGTTTCCCTTGCTTATGTTGCATTTTGTTTATTTATTTATTTATTTATTTATTTATTCATGCAAACCATATAAAAGTGTCCTTATTATAAGTATACATTTACATGGACCCTGTAACTAGGGTATGGCATTTATAATAAACCTTGACATGACAGGTTTATCAGGTATCTAAGTAATAAGTAAGTATATAATTATTAAAAAATAGTGTACATATTAACTTCTATTCTATTACTTAATTAGGTTACTTAATACTAATTAGGAACTATTTTTCAGAACTAAATATGACATTTACTTATTATTTATTTATTATTTATTATTTAGTATTTATTATTTAGTATTTATTATTTAGTATTTCTTATTTATTATTTAGTACTTATTAGTTAAGTATCTATTTACAATGCTTCCTTAAATAGAGATATGAACATATTATTTTTAATTGTTTAGGTATGTTACTTTACATTATCGTTCAAGAAATCGTCTATAGTGTAATATGATTTTAGGATAAGAAATGTTTTTAGTTTATTTTTAAAGGATGTATGTTTGGTTTCATTTTTTATGTCTATGGGTATTTTGTTATAAAGTTTTATTATCATATATTCTGGGCCTTTTCTTACAATTTCTAGCTTGGGCTCTGGCAATCTAAGGAGATGATTTCTTCGCGGATTTTTATCATATTCGAATAATTGTGGATGTTTTTTTACGAATATTGCTGCTTCGAGTATGTAAATACATGGCAGTGTTAATATTTTTTGATCGACAAAGAAGGGTCTGCAACTGTTACGTTGTCGGATGTTGTATATTATGCGCATGCATTTCTTCTGCATAATAAACAATTGGTCGGCATCAGTACTGTTGCCCCATAATATTACTCCATATCTTAGCCACGAATATGCGTATGCATAATATGCTGCTAAAGTTGTATTTATGTTAGTATTTATTTTTAATATTGTTAGGGCATATATGAATTGAGATAATTTGGTTTTGATTTTTGAAATGTGTGTTTTCCAGTTAAGGTGCGTATCTATATTTATTCCTAACAGGTTGTAGTTCTTTACTTCTACTATATGGAGGGTATTGGTTATTATATTTAAATCTAAAGGCTTTTTTTTTTATGTCATGAATTGGATAAGTTTTGTTTTTGTAATGTTTATTTCTAGATTATGTGCTGTTAGCCAGGTGTTTATATTAGAGTAGGTATTTATAATATTTGTGAGTGAATTTTCTTGATTGTTGCATTTAAAGAGTAATGATACGTCATCGGCAAAAAGTATGCATGTGGAATCTGTAATTTCGGGTAAGTTATTAATGAATATAAGAAATAGTATACATCCGAGTACACTACCTTGCGGGATGGAATTGTTAGTGGTGCGGATGTCTGACCGAATCTTTGTTATTATTGAATTTTGGTGGTGTTCAATTTGCACGAATTGTTTTCTGTTACCTAAATATGATTTAAGCCAATTAAGTGTTTTTCCTCTGATGCCTATCTCGAACAACTTTGAAAGTAATATATTATGTGGAACTTTGTCATATGCCTTCGTCATATCAAGTAGGATTCCAACAGAATTAGATTTATCCTTTAAATGATTTAGTATTTTTTGCGTATATTTATAAAGGGCTAGGATGGTAGATGAATCTTTGCGAAATCCGAATTGATTTTCATTCAATAATTTATATTTTTCTAGAAACTCTGAGATACGATTATATATGACTCGTTCAAATATTTTCGATACTGCTGGGAGAATAGAGATTGGCCTATAGCTATTTATATTTACGGAATTTCCATCCTTCTTTAGAATGGGTCTTATTTTAGCTATTTTCAGGCGGTCTGGGAAGCATTCTTCATCTATTGATAGATTAATCAGTTTTGTTATAGGCGGTATCAGTTCTTGGCAGCAATATTTTATGAGAGTAGGTGGAATATCATCTATTCCACTACTGTGTTTATTTCCTAGTCTCTTGATGATATTATTGACTTCTTTTTCGGTGACTGGTGACAAGTACATCGAGTTTGTGACTAAGGTTTTCCTGTGTTGTATAGATGTTGATTTAGTTAGGTTTGTGCTTCCTTCTCCTATTGATGCAAAAAAGTTGTTAAATACATTTGCAATCTGTACTGGTTCTTCTATGATTTTGTTGTTATCATTTAGGCTTAGTTTAATGTTATGAGATTTTTGTCGTGTATTTTTATTAGTTGTCTCTTTAATTATCGCCCACATAGTTTTTATTTTGTTATGAGATCGTTTCATTTTATTTACATTGTACATTTTTTTAGAGATTTTTATGCAAATTTTTAACTGTCTTCGATACTTGTCGTAGTGGGATTTAAGGACTTTATTTCGAGTTTGATTTAATAATATTTTAAGAGTTCTTTTGTGAAGGCAAGATGTTTTTAGTCCTTTGGTGATCCAATTATTTTTGCTTATGTGTCTTATTCTATTATTTTTGTACGGTATACACGTGTCGAGTATTTGTTTAATTTTATCGTCAAATGAATTGTAGTTTTCGTTGATACTCCGATCTACTTTTATCAGCTCGTCCCATTGAACTTTCATTAAAGCGTTATTAAAACGTTCCATATTTGTAGTGTTAAATCGTCTCTGCAATATAAAGGTATCAGGGGAGGGCCGAGTTGAAATGCCAGTACATTCAAATTGATAATTTATAGATTTATGGTCTGATAATCCGTAGTCTTTTATATTTACTGCACACTTTTTTATGAAGTTATTCGTGAATAGTAGATCTAAACAGGTTGAACTTTTGTTGGTATCTCTTGTGGATTCATGAACTTTTTGTATTAAGTTATGTTCTAGCATTGTATCAATAAGTTTTTGGTAGTGAATAGGTTTATTATTTTTATCTAAGTTGAAGTCTCCTCCTATTATAACGTGTTTTTTGTTGTTCAGCATCTTAATTTTTAACAATAATTTATCTATAAATGTAAAGAATGTTTCCATATCTCTATCTGCTCTATAAATATTAACTAATATTGCACTATGATCGGGCACTTCTATTGCACAACACTCTACAGTATGTTCTATAGACAGTTCTTGTATATCAGGTCGTGCTCTGAAGTGGATACCATCTCGAAGAAGAATGGCTACCCCGCCACCTCTATATGACTTGCGGTAGTAGGCTGACGCGAAGATGTAGTTCGGTATTTTAATAAGGTTCTTTTGGTCTTCTGTGATCCATGTTTCAGATAGACATATTGCTTGGATGCAGCTACTCGCTTCTTCTTCTTCTGTTAGTACACTTTCTAATAAGTGAACTTTATTTTTAATGCTTTGGATATTTTGGAATATCGTTGTAAAGTTATTTGCGAAATGTCTTCTTGGCTTCTTTGGGAAATGTCTGGTGTAGGTAATTTTTAACAATTTCTCTCTGGTCTTGATCAAGTTCTCTTTTCTTAGATTCACAGATCGTAGTTTCTAGAAGTGAGATATTCTTATCCTGTGATGGATCCTCTTGTGAGGATAAGGATTTTCTTATAGTGGGTTTTATTTGCAATTGGGCCGTATGTTCTTTACCATCTACGTATAACTTATTGTTGCGGATCACAGCATGTCTTCCATTTTCTCTTTCTAACATCAGCAATTTTGTTAGTGTTTTCCTCTTTTCTATACCGTTGTTGTCTAGGTATTCCGAAATTGCTAATCCGGTGTTCCTAAACCATTGTCCGTTCTGTAATATGTATTTACACATTCTCTTACTAATAAGTTCAATCACTAAAGGCCTTTTATAACCCCTTCTACCTATGCGAGTTAGCTCTTCTACATATCCTGTTAAGTCCACGTTCTGAATTTCTCGGAATACTTTTATTATTCGGCTATGCAGTTCAGTTAAATTTTCACCATGGTCTTCTAATCCATATAGTACGATCTTCTTGATATTGTCGCACTGCTGGACTTGTTCAGTCGGGATAGGGTTGGCGCTTGAGCTTAACTCGATAATCTGTTTTTTAAGGGTTGAATTTTCTTGTTCCAAATATTTAATATTTTTGTTTATTTGATCAATTTCAGTTTGAAAATTTGTTTGAATTTTGTTTGTATTCTGTTTATGAGACAAAAAATCCTGTTCTAAGTTATGTAATACAGTGTGTATTTCTTCCCTAATAGACGCCTTCATCTCTGTAATTTTTACAAGTATATGCTCCGTATTCCGTTCCAATTTTTGGTCCAACAGTAAGCTGATCTGTTCGAGTGTTATGCCATTGGTGTGTTTCGACTCTAATAGAGTAGCTTCTAAGGTATTTCCAAGAGCCGATGAGTACCCGTCTAGGATCTGTTCGTCGATCGATGTCTCAGAATCATTGGGTGTCGACGACTTCATTGCAGTTTTTTTGATGCGGCATGTCAGGTTGAGGCATTCTTGACATGTCCAGTAGCGCTCGAGGTCTTGGATGTGGGCTCTAAAATATTCTTTTGTTATATCCACACAAAAGTAGTGGAAGTGGAGTTTGCATTTGGTGCAATCTATAATTTCTGCTATTGCAATATGTTTGGTGCAAACTGTACAATTCCTCATTTTGATTGAGTATATTTTTGTTCTATTCACAGAATTAGACGAATTTTATCCAAGTAGTAATATATGTGTTGTGTTCTATTTTTAACTAGTGCTGCTATCTGTTGTGTAATATCCTGTACTTTTGCGACTGGGTCGATCCAGGCGGGATAATAGACGTAGCGCGTAGGACGAAGCTCGTAGTAAGCGTAGCAGTAGGAAGGTAGGTACTTAATTAATAAGTACTCGATTAATCACATAGATAGCGTTACCTGTCGTATTTCTCGATTCTTTGACCTTTTCTTGTGTTTGTATATTAGGTTATAATTATGTTATGTGTATTATGATATTGAATTGTTGGATTATATTGTCACTATAAACGTCCACTGCATAGTAAAATGGTTTTACTCTTCGTTTTAGGTAGCTTTTCTTTCTTATTTTGCAGTAATTTTCACAAATCACTTAATTTTTTGTTTCACTTGTTAAGTCTATATCAATAAACATCTTGCTTGTTCTATTATATAAATCAAAGTATTAAATGTTCATGTTGAAAATTTAATCACATTTATATCACTTTACACGATTTTACCATTTTTGATGAATATTTTATCACGGAGCGATTGTAATGTTTACACTGTCATGGCGGAGTTTTTTCATTATGTTAAGCAATTTAAAACGAATTAAGAAAATTTTGTTTTGCTAAATAAGTTATAACTCTAGAACAAAAAGGAATAAAAAAATATTATTTGATTTAAGTCACATCACATCACCAACCTGTCTTAAATGCTAATTATAAGAATAAGAATAATATTTATTGTTCAAAACTGTGTTTACAAAAAGATGTCAAAATTATGTTGTATCAACAGTTATTTTTAATTATGAACTATTTTCATTACAGCTTTTCAAAAAAGCAATGGAATTAGTGAGCGATGAGTTTACATACACTGTAAACTATTTTATATCTGTATGGCTGCCTGCGAGAGACTATGTGAAGTCTGCACTGGAGAGCCGCCATGAGGTCCACAAATCTGGACAAATACTTGAATTCACAGAGAGATTTCCATGGAAAGAGCATCTGTTTGATTTGGAAAACGAAATGAATTTGGGTCAAGAAGTGAAATATGTACTGTTTAATGATAAACCGAAGTCGTGGAGAGTGCAGGCAGTTCCATTGAATCCAACCAGTTTTGCTACAAGGTAAATTGTTTTTATTTTTATTGCAACCCGATAAGTACTTGACTATTGGTCCGGTCTTAACTGGTGCATTGCCTGGTGGTGCATTGTGAGAAACATCAGAGCTAGTGTGTACAAATCCTACTGTGTGCATTTCACATTGGTCCTTAATACTGGCTGTAGCAGCAACAACATTTTCAATCATCATCACCACCAGCTTTGGCATAATCTTCACATCAAAGGTCACAAATACAAAGACATACACGCGAACATAACCAAATGCATCTTCACTAACAGATTAAACAACACCTTCATTGGAAGCGCTATTCCAGTGACCTAAAGCCATACACTGCTTCGTCAAGGAGCTGGGATGGCTTGGGTAGACTGTGGCAGGGGGAAATTCCCAATATACCCTGAGTGGGATATCAGTGCAGATCTAATGGCCCCATTCCCAATTAGTATTAGGTATTATCTTACCCGTTGATAAGTGACAATGCAGTTGAAGATGGTAGCACGCTAGGCCTAGAATAGAAACTAGTTCTCAAGGACAGCTGCCTGAACTTTTAAAAATTATATGCAATAATGTATAAGTAAATGTTATATGTTTAGTGACAGATTTTCCAACTTGAGGGTGTCCTAACACCATGCAGGGGCCGTATCTAGATTGATACGAGCTTGCCCAACATCTGTGTCATACCAGCTTACTAAGTTCCCCAAACTTACCATGTTTTCTTTGACCAGAGAGCCAATATGAAATGCGCATTGGGATTTTATCTGAAACTTTAAGAGGGATATAGGCATTGTCACTTATTCTTATGTCTTCATGACGATAAGCACTTAATCGAAGCATAGTCGCTATTTCACCTGATGTGAAGTGAAGATGTGGTCTAAGATGGAATTTAAAGACCAGTGAGATGACACCCTAGACAACAGACTTTTTTTCTATTCACAGGGCAGAAGCCTGTTCCAACATGTCTTCAATACTTAACATAAAGTGATTTAATTGATTGATTGATTTATAGTTTACTCCAACGACCAATTTTACAAATAAAATTAACAATTTTACTAAAAACTAGCGAATCAAAAATAAAACATGATGTTGAGAATCGCTGACGTGAAAATAGCCATTGGAAAAGGGATGGGCTCAGCATATTGCAGTGACTCTGAAGAACCGCAGCACTGATTTTCAGCCCAGCCCTAAGGAGACGTACGGATCTCTATCTAGTAGTTAATGTGTATACATATTTTAATATTAATATTACAAAACGCAATAAAAAAGAAAATAAATAAATAGTGCTTTGAGTAATAATTCTAAACAGTAATCACAGGTAGCGTCACCAATGCATAATTGGTTAAAATGCAATCCATTAGTTTTGTTGTATTGATAGGATCGTAGCGTAGCTGACTTGGTCAGCGCCGGGCATGTTTCACTGAGATGCGGGTTCGAGTCCCATCATTCTGATAAAACTTTGATTGTATATTACAAGGTACATAAAGTGACATGTTAATATCTCATTGTCTGTTCGCTATATATATATACTCCTTCAAATCTTAACCGATTTGGAAAAAATTGGTTTTGGTTTGAGAGATTATCCCTCCCGTTTATGGTCCCATTCAAATTTCATCGAGCTATGACAATTATCTCCGGATATATGGAGATAAACAATATAAGCAAATTTGTATACTTTGATGACATGATTATGACTAGCCAGTACTTTTGACTATCGCCGGCGGCATGTGAATTCGGTTATTTCGCCTTGTACGATCATAAATTATTTTATGATAAAAGCCAAGGTAACAGGACAATCACGACACTCGCCTGATGATGAGCAATGACGTCTACTAATTACAAATATAGTGCCCTTTAATTTTGCTGGACACTTTGCCATTCAAACCATTGCTTTTTCACATCTGGATTAATTGGCAAAGTGTTAGTACCGCTCCAAACAGACTAGCATAAGTCCTACCACTACAAACATTATTTTGTTTTCAGAAAATCTATACACAAAAATTGGTGGGGAGTTAGAGATGAACAACTCAGTGAAGTGGCTGGCATTGATGGCTGCATTTTCTGTCACAGCACAGGTTTTATTGGTGGAAATTCTTCGAGAGAAGGTGCTTTGAAGATGGCCATTGCTAGCTTAGAAGCAGAATGACAATATGCTACCTAGGTGGTAGTAATGATGGCATAATACAATAATGTAGTATTATTTATTAATGATAAAATCAAATCAGTGATCAGAGGGTATTATTTGTTTATTTTATAACCTTTTAAGGGTTTCATATCCAAAGGGTCCGTCCGTCTGTCAAAAGACTGTATCACCATTTGTGAACACTGTGTACAATATTGGCGAATGTCATAATTTAGCAGGAGCGGTATTGATTTTTGTCTCATTGCTGACATGCAAGTACTTGTCCATGAAGTCACCTGATAGGAAGTAATGGTGCGGGTTAAGATGGTATCTATCTTGTCTGGTAGTGAAAGACTAGTAAGATATAATAATAATGTTAATTGCCAAAAATCCATATTTCCAAAAAGATACACAGTTTTCGTACAATAATATTGTAACCGGACGGGTTTTCAGTTTTCCTTCTGAAACACGCGGGGTTCAATCAATCAGTGGATGCTGTAAACGCATTTGGCAGCTCCTGCAGTATCCAGCTTGTATCTGTGGTGGCTGGCTTCATCCATTCTCCTCAAGTAGAGAGGAAAACAGTCGGCGAGATAGATGGGCGTCTCTCCCAACAAACAGAGCGCACTAAGGAGCCGATACGGACCATCAACTTCTTGTTGGCTCCAGAAGGAGGTGATGTTTCCTTCGACTTCTGCTCGTCGGGCGTACTGCATTATACTTTCTCCATCCCTGAGATCCGGGACACGGACACGGGGGACGGAATACTAGACATAAATTGTACGAAAACTGTATATCCTTTTGGCATTATGGAAATGGAACGATATTCTGAATTGCATCTGTACAATGTATATTATCTACTCTTATATATATATATATGTATATACATAAACTAACAACAACTGCAAGTGTGCCAACTAGTAGGTGATATTGAAAGAAGAAACTGAAAGGAAGGTTTCTAAGCATTTATTGAGTATATGGGCAAATTAAAAAACTTACACACGTCAAATAACATTAAATAGATCATTAATGTAAGGTTGCCAACCGTACTATAAAGTGCAAACCCAATGATTGATGACCAAATGATTCAGTACTTCAGAAAAATGTATCCATAAAATTGTGAAATAATGAAACACAATAAATAAATAAAACGCAAACTAATCGCAGTACAAATCATATACCGAATGGAACTGATTGTTTAAAAAAAATCCCAAAAAAATTTAATTGGCATGGAACTCATCGCCTTCTAAGCCTTTCAGAATGAATTTTAAAGATGTAATATGATTTTATTATAAAAACTCACGTTCATTATAATCTTATAGATTTGAGACGGGAATTTGACGTGACTTACGCGATGTCGATATAGCGATCGACATATGTTTCGGCCTCATCCGGAGGCCTTCTTCTCAGTGCGAGGCTGAACGCGTCGGCGCCCCGCACTCAAGATCTTGAAGAAGGCCTCCGGATGAGGCCGAAACATATGTCGATCGCTATATCGACATCGCGTAAGTCACGTTAAATTCCCGTCTCAAATATATAAATGTAATATGATGTTGTTTGCGGCTTGACATTGCCGCTTCTCAACGTGTTTTACGAAATCTATACGTCAAACTTTTATGAATATATTTTCAGTCTACCTTTACAGATCTATCCCCTAGCAACTTTGAGTATATAAACGCCACAATCATTTGTTTCGTGTCTAAAATATTTCCAGTACACAGTAACATTTGTCGACGTCACTGGTGAAAAAGGGCTGGCTCATTCCTAACACAAAGAATTTCAATTGCGATTCAACGCGGTAATGCAGCTAGCGTTTTTGACACTTTACCACACGGGGATGTCCCTTAATTTTATTTTAGTTCTTTTATTTTATTTTAAATACCTATGTTAGTAAACAAATATAAAAAAAAGTCCACAGTCTGGTATATTGTTTTTGGAATAGGTCGATTTTCCTTTTCTCTGAAGATGTACCTATGTGTTTTAATTTTTTTAATTTAATTAAATAAATTTAAATATCTGATTTCTGGTATTTGATAAATAGCAGTTATTGCATATTTGCTTCAAATCAAATAACTTCCATTTATGGCATAAATGGATATGTGGAGATTTTCTATCTTCAGCGTGCGAGCATAAATTTTATGCGTTGGTTTGGATTACTTTGAATGTGATTTCTGGTCATTTTGGCAGTTTTGCTAACACTTATCATTTTTACGTTGCATACAATCAAATTTTTTATTGTATTTGCAGTTGTTTTGTCGTATCGGTAGGGTTCGTACTGTACTTATCATATCGTACGTCAAACGTAATCATATTCAACGCTGCTAGTAAGAACAAATAACCTCTGTAAAAAATATACATATATGAATGTCTTCTGTGGATGAACAATCGAGCTACAACATCCATCACAAAAAAAAACAATAGATTTTTGGGTGTATTATTTCTGCTTCATCTTGCAATATCCCATGTCAGGGATCTCCGCCCGGCGGCCTTATCACGAAGTTTGACAGTGATTGAAATTAACTAAATGACAGAGATGGCGCTGTACATCCTGTATAGCTGCGTCCCCGTCGTTTTATTATTTTTCAATGATCAACTGTCAAAGTTCGTGATCAGGGAGTAGATTGGTTTTTGACCAGCCATCGAAGGTGGTTCTTGCTTCCACGTCTACTATTGTGTGAACTTAATTGACATTGTAAAAGGCATCTTGGATTGTTTAGACTCAGTTTCAACGGTTCTTGGTCAACTTTCAGATATATCTCTGAAGATAGATCTCGATAAATTTATATATCTGGCAGATAACGCTTTACAAAAAGCGCCATCAAATCTGGCAGATAAGTTTCTAATAGGCGTATTAGGAACCCCGGTGTATCTGATCTTTTGAGTAGTGGTTGAAATTCCTGAAGAACACATCATAAAAAGATTTGGGAATTGTTAGGACAAAACATTTTTTGGACGTGCTTTGTACGCAAAATTTATCGAATAATACTTCGATCAAGTATAACTAGATGCAACATTCCGTAGTGACACAACGCAAAAAACCGGCTTGAGTTTACTATGCCTACCTACCTATTGAGATATACATTCATGTCATGCATATTACTATAGTATCACAAAGCCATTTAAATATTTTAATAATAATAAACCTTATTGCAGTACACTAAGATTTAGTTTTCAACAATGACCTAACCACCTTATGGCGTTTTCGCTACGGCATTGACGAAAGCTCATAAAATTTTATTGCCGTCCGCTGTGGCGTCTAGTCAAATTATACTTTATCTTACTAACATAACGCTCAAAATTACTTATGACACGTCCGACATTAGGACGTTCTTATTACCCTGACTGTAAAAACTATGATAGAACATGGAATCCAGTGGAGTCGCTTACTTGTACTAAAAATTATTACTTTTTTGAAGAAATTCGTGATTGGTCTTTGACTCCATAATAATGAACTAGCTGACTCGCCCGGTTGGACATTTATTGTAGTAGCCTTTGTCCCTCCAGAAGTAGAAGTAGAGTAGGTAGGTAACCTTCTTACCCCTTCTTCCGAAATAAATCCGAAAGTTGTGTGCAAGTCTAATATGTTTGTTCTCTTTTCATACCGCAGCGGCAGAATAAATTTAGATGAAATTTAAACAATTTTGTAACTTGTCTACGATAATGCTAATATGTAGGCACATGTGGAAGTCGGGAGATGGCAAAGGGATGTAAGGGCAAAAAATAGAATTGTAAATTGTTACTTTTATTATTTTAATGTACAACACGAGAATGTACCTATGAAAAGTATCTACATCGTAGGGACAACTAAATCATCTTTATACATTAACACACGTACATCGTAATCAGAATCAGATAAACTAAATCAAAAATAGTAAATCATACTCCTAATGGTTAATATAATAATTATACCTGAAATGAAACAGATATCCGTGAGACCAATAAAATTCAATCATAACTAATCGAGTAGAATCGACTAGTTACCCTGGAATAAAGTTAATTTGTTAAAAACTTGTCTTTTTGTTGCATTCTTTTTTTTATATTCTCATTCTTACACATGTAGTGCAGACGTACATCTATATACTTCTCAATAATAGCTTTGTTAAGTCATATGTGTGGTTGAATTGATCTTTTGCATGGACATCTGTTTCATTAATCACAAAACTGTATAGCTTGGGCAACGCTGTTACTGAGAAGCTGTGAGGCCAGTTTTACCTTCATAACTTGATTTCGGAATTGTACATGACGAAGCGTTAGTTTGTTTGCTAAGTGCAGACCATTCTCTTCTTGAAGAGTATGCAATGCAACTACAAGTTGTAAATTGTTTTTTGGGATTGTAACACATTTCGCATTAATTTCAGCATGTGGCAGGGGTCCAAAAATACTGCCACTTTTTGATTATGGCATGGGTGAGGGAATGTTGTCTGCATACTATCGTGCTTTTCTATATTGCAACCCAATAATTTCATGCTGGTAATATTAGATTTACATCCGTCAAATGTGATGGACACTACAGTAACCCCTACGAAATAAAATTTTTGAAGTGCTAATATTATCTAATTGGCTTTCATCTCACCATTAAGGCTTTGGATGAAAACATATGCAATGGGCAATGTCCATGACTTGTCTAAAGAAACTAACACGAACACAAATGCTTGATTAGCCAGAATATCTGAGTCACTGGAACCGACTCCCATGTCCACAAGACCTTCATATTTATTGCCAGTCCAAATTTTATGCTAACGTATGGACATTTCATCAGCCACTAAGGAGCACAAAAGAGGACCTTTAGACGCTTTGGCTTTATCAGCTAGTCTTGAAAAAGCTTCTTCTGTAAAGCCTGGCAGGGCGTTAACGTTTTGGTACCACTTAAAAAGTGTATTTGGGTGCGGAAGACGATTATTAAATACATTCCGTACATATTTATAAGCTGCAGGTGAATAAAACTGCAATGTCAAGGCGAATTTCCGTAGTACTGGTGGATAATAGGAAAACTTCTTTTTTTTCTTGGCAGTTAGTACAGACATAATTTTAGAATTAGCTTCATTTATTTCATGATTTAAATCGGTGCATAAAGATTCATCTGCTAGTCCTTTTGATTTTAATTCTTGGATAATCTGCTTTAAATTCGTATTATTTTTCTTGAGCCTTTATTCTGTATCTTTAAATTTTGCACCAGATTTGATTTCAGCTGTAATTTTCGGTTAAAAAAAAAAGAGATGATATTTCGGACGGTATTGGTGACGTAAATTCTCTTCCTTCATCATTAGTCACAGGTGCCATGAAGTGTTCAGATGAGATAGTTTGCGATGGTTGAGGTACAGTAGCTGATACCTGCGAAAATAAATATTCGACAAGGTTACATAAATATTTAAATTTGGTTAATGGATCATAACAAGGATGAATTATTAATAAATTATATGAAAAGCATAGAAACTACGAATTCTATGACATTGGCAAAGTAATAATATCGTTTGAAAACTAAAAAACAACCGACTTCAATGCCGCGCTATACATTTTCAGTACCAATTTTGAGATGTTTATCTCAATATCTCTGGAGATACTTATCATACCTCGATAAAATTACCATGGTACCACACTTGGGATATCTCCTTTGGAACAAAAAAAGAATAATCGAAATCGGTTCATAAACAACGAAGTTATCCGCGAACAAACATTAAAAAAATATATATATATACGGTCGAATTGAGAAACCTCCTCCTTTTTTTGAAGTCGGTAAAAAAATAAGAGTATTTATATACCTTGTTCACATCTGAGATGAGCTGTGTTTTTTTTTGCGATAATGTTTTTTTTTTTCATTTATACTAGTACTGGCTTCGGACTGCAATGAACTTCCTACTTCTGTTAGATAATTTTCTTCAGACATATTTTCGTACGCCTGTTCCGGAACCTCTTTTTGTGTAATTTGAATCTGAAATAAAATACAGTATTTACTCATTTTCCAGTAAAATATAAATATTTATCATTTCATCATTTGTTATATAAAAATATAGGTTGAAATTTAGAATCGTTTGGCACGAAAAGGGGGAATGGAGGGGTGGAAGGGTTAGGTGAGGGTCCCCCTTTCACTACCCCACCACTCTCATTACAAGGTAATGCATAGTTTTTGAGTTATGATTTTTTTTGCAAAATCATAACCTCACTTGGTAAAAATTTAGAATCGTTAGGCACGAAAAGGGGAGGGTGAGGTGATGGGAGGGGGGGGTAAGGGAGGGTCCCCCTTTCCTTTTCCCACCACTTTCATTACAAGGCAAAGCATAGTTTTAGAGTAATGCGTATTTTTGTAAAATCATAACCTCACTTTTTTGTAACACTTTGCTGATTAATATCACTGTTTTGTTGGATGTTTAACAGACTTTTTGCGCTTCGCCGGCCGCTGCCGCGGCACGCTCGCTTCGCTCGCTCGGCTCGCGCGTTGTGTTGTTGCAGTTTCAACCTAACCTAAACTAGTTTTTTTTCTAGTGGGGTGTTCTTATTAATTTAGTAGTGGTAAATAATATTACTAAAATGTTTACTAAGTTATCTAGCCCTTGTAATTATTATTTGCGCTTTGTTTTTCTGGTTTTGTATATTTTTAGGTTAGATTTTGTTTATATTGTTTTCTTGTAAAATATGCATTACCTTGTTATAAGAATGGTATTGTTACAATTAGGGACCTAACCTCTACCCATCCCCATAACATTTTATATCAAATTCATGCCAAATGATTCTAAATTCAACCAAAAATCCAAAATCATACCCAACAAAAATAGGCATAACTCAAAAACTATGCATTACCTTGTAATGGGAGTGGTAGGGTAGTGAAGAGGGGACCCTCCCCTTCCCATTCCACCCCTCTACCCCCCCTTTTTCGTGCCAAACGATTCTAAATCAAACCCAAAATATAGCTTGATAAAACTGCACAAATTTTAATTATCTCTATTTTTGGTACAGCATTTTTATTTATTCTCCGAAATACTTTTTGAGTCTTACGATTTCTAGTTGACCTTCTAGTGGACCGTCTCGGCGTGTTTTCCTCTACAACATCGTCCACTTTGCTCTTCCTCCCTCTTCTCTGGGACTTTTTCTCTGAAACTTCTAATACATGTCAGATTCGGCAAAGTGGTCTGAACAAACCACACTGGAGTCATTGGGTTTAAAATAGTCGTCACTTCTTTCTTCTTTTATTACTAATCGCCACTTTTCTCTTTGTATCTCATTTTGGGGAAATCTGTAAAGATTTTAAACTACATCCATTTTTGAAAAAGCTTCTTCTGTAAAGCCTGGCAGGGCGTTAACGTTTTGGTACCACTTAAAAAGTGTATTTGGGTGCGGAAGACGATTATTAAATACATTCCGTACATATTTATAAGCTGCAGGTGAATAAAACTGCAATGTCAAGGCGAATTTCCGTAGTACTGGTGGATAATTGGAAAACTTCTTTTTTTTCTTGGCAGTTAGTACTGACATAATTTTAGAATTCGCTTCATTTATTTCATGATTTAAATCGGTGCATAAAGATTCATCTGCTAGTCCTTTTGATTTTAATTCTTGGATAATCTGCTTTAAATTCGTATTATTTTTCTTGAGCCTTTATTCTGTTTCTTTAAATTTTGCACCAGATTTGATTTCAGCTGTAATTTTCGGTTAAAAAAAAAAGAGATGATATTTCGGACGGTATTGGTGACGTAAATTCTCTTCCTTCATCATTAGTCACAGGTGCCATGAAGTGTTCAGATGAGATAGTTTGCGATGGTTGAGGTACAGTAGCTGATACCTGCGAAAATAAATATTCGACGAGGTTACATAAATATTTAAATTTAGTTATTGGATCATAACAAGGATGAATTATTAATAAATTATATGAAAAGCATAGAAACTACGAATTCTATGACATTGGCAAAGTAAAAAATAAGAGTATTTATATACCTTGTTCACATCTGAGATGAGCTGTGTTTTTATTGCGATGTTTTTTTTCTTTCATTTATACTAGTACTGGCTTCGGACTGCAATGAACTTCCTACTTCTGTTAGATAATTTTCTTCAGACATATTTTCGTACGCCTGTTCCGGAACCACTTTTTGTGTAATTTGAATCTGGAATAAAATACAGTATTTACTCATTTTCCAGTAAAATATAAATATTTATCATTTCATCATTTGTTATACAGGGTGGACCATAAGTCTTTTTATATTTGAAATGATGATTAAAAAAAAAACTAATAGCAAAAGGTAAAAACTGTTTATTGTTTTCGAAACTAGACAAAATGACAATTTATTTCTTAGTTATAAATAAAATATCTAACTGAAATATTTAACTGTAATATTTAACCGAAACACTCAACTGAAATATTCAACTAAAACATTCAACATAAATATCTAACTGAAATATTAAACTGAAACGAGTTGGGAGCGACGGAGTCGGCAGTCGCAGCGTCGTCGATTGAAGGCAGCGACGCAGTAAGTCGGCGCGTGCACCAGGGACAACGACCTGCGATGCTCTGCCACCCACTGCACCCGCACGCACCACGAGCTCCACTCCCAGCCACCTAAAACATGAAATAGTTGGTAGTCCGCTATGGATGTGTTGTTGAGTTGGGAGCGACGGAGCCGGCAGTCGCAGCGCCGTCGAGCGAAGGCAGCGACGCAGCAAGTCGGCGCGTGCACCAGGGACAACGACCTGCGATGCTCTGCCAACCACTGCACCCGCACGCACCACGAGCTCCACTCCCAGCCACCTGAAACACTTAACCGAACATTTAACCGAAATGTTTAACTGAAATGTTCAACTGAAATTTTTAACTGAAACTTTCAACTGATCTGAAACTTTTTAATTGAAACTTTTGAACTGAAATATTTAACCGAAACATTTAACTGAAATATTTAACTGAAATATTTAACTAAAATACTTTAACCGAATATTTAACTGAAATGTTGAACTAAAATGTTTAACTGAAATGTTTTGACTGAAATATCCAACTGAACATTTAACCGAAATATTAAACCGAAATATCCAGTTATAAATATTTAAATACGGGACTTATCGCGCCTAAAACATAAATCTTATCTATCTTATCTACTCGACGTTTCGACCAAGTTGCATTGATCGTGGTCACGAGACGACTGAATGTTGTGAGTGTCCGCACCGCTATTTATAGGAGAGATCGTTGGAAACTACCCTCAATTAATTTAATTTTTAATTTTTATCAGAGTTGTCATTGCGACACACAACACTGACAATATCGGCAGATTTTTGCTGCTTTGATCTTTGATTCGAACACTTGCTAATCACAGGGTTCCATGTTGCGGCCAACCTAAATCCATCCTCTCGGTTGAAATTGGGATGCTTCTTTATTTCTACCGCTTCACGCACAATACGGGAGTAATAGTAGCGGTCGGTCGAGAGGATCTTAGGGTCATGAAGTTCGATCCAGTGATTAGGTCCGGATTCCAGTAAGTGCTCGGCGATAGCAGATTTATTGACCTGGCATAAATCTGTTGTTAGTGTTGTGTGTCGCAATGACAACTCTGATAAAAATTAAAAATTAAATTAATTGAGGGTAGTTTCCAACGATCTCTCCTATAAATAGCGGTGCGGACACTCACAACATTCAGTCGTCTCGTGACCACGATCAATGCAACTTGGTCGAAACGTCGAGTAGATAAGAATTATGTTTTAGGCGCGATAAGTCCCGTATTTAAATATTTATAACTGGATATTTCGGTTTAATATTTCGGTTAAATGTTCAGTTGGATATTTCAGTCAAAACATTTCAGTTAAACATTTCGGTTAGACATTTCAGTTAAACATTTCAGTTAAATATTCGGTTAAAGTATTTTAGTTAAATGTTTCGGTTAAATATTTCAGTTGAATATTTCGCTTAAATATTTCAGTCAAATATTTCAGTTAAATGTTTCGGTTAAATATTTCAGTTAAAAAGTTTCAATTAAAAAGTTTCAGATCAGTTGAAAGTTTCAGTTAAAAATTTCAGTTGAACATTTCAGTTAAACATTTCGGTTAAATGTTCGGTTAAGTGTTTCAGGTGGCTGGGAGTGGAGCTCGTGGTGCGTGCGGGTGCAGTGGGTGGCAGAGCATCGCAGGTCGTTGTCCCTGGTGCACGCGCCGACTTGCTGCGTCGCTGCCTTCGCTCGACGACGCTGCGACTGCCGGCTCCGTCGCTCCCAACTCAACAACACATCCATAGCGGACTACCAACTATTTCATGTTTTAGGTGGCTGGGAGTGGAGCTCGTGGTGCGTGCGGGTGCAGTGGGTGGCAGAGCATCGCAGGTCGTTGTCCCTGGTGCACGCGCCGACTTACTGCGTCGCTGCCTTCACTCGACGACGCTGCGACTGCCGACTCCGTCGCTCCCAACTCGTTTCAGTTTAATATTTCAGTTAGATATTTATGTTGAATGTTTTAGTTGAATATTTCAGTTGAGTGTTTCGGTTAAATATTACAGTTAAATATTTCAGTTAGATATTTTATTTAGAACTATGTGTTCAAATCGCGAAAGTTTAAAGTTTACAATTTATTTCTTAAAAATAACGTCATCCATATGCGATCCTTCATTATTCTGGCATTGCTGCAATCGCGAGTGGAAATTTTCGATGACAGCTTGACACGTGCTTGATGAAATGTTAAGCATTTCTGCGCGAATACGATGCTTTAATTCTTCAAGAGTCACTGGGTTGGTGTTATAAACTTTACTCATGAGGTATCCCCATAGAAAAAAATCCATTGGGGATAGATCTGGGCTACGAGGCGGCCAGTTAATGTCAGCTCTCTTCGATATCACTTTTCGGCCAAAAATTACTCGAGCTGCCCTAAACGAGTCATTGGAGGTGTGACAAGTGGCACCATCTTGTTGAAACCATGACCGTTGATTAAAACCAGCAAAATCCTGCAACGCCGGGGCAAAAAAGTTTTGTAGCATGACGATATACCGCTCTGAATTTACTGTAACTGCACGTCCACTTGAATCTTCATAAAAGTATGGACCGATAATGCCTCTTGCTGATAAAGCAGCCCATACAGTAACCTTGGGAGAATGCAGAGGTTTCTGATGTTTTAATTTCGGATTAGTGTCACTCCAATAACGACAATTTTGTCTGTTAACATGCCCGTTTAGATGGAAGTGTGCTTCGTCTGAGAAAAAAATGTTAGTAAAGCTGGTGAACTGCTCTAACATTTCGTTTAGTAACCTTGGGAGAATGCAGAGGTTTCTGATGTTTTAATTTCGGATTAGTGTCACTCCAATAACGACAATTTTGTCTGTTAACATGCCCGTTTAGATGGAAGTGTGCTTCGTCTGAGAAAAAAATGTTAGTAAAGCTGGTGAACTGCTCTAACATTTCGTTTGCAAACTGCAACCTAGTGGCACGGTCCTGGGGCCTTAATTCCTGCACCATTTGGATTTTATATGGATGTAGGTGTAAATCTTTCTTGTGAATGCGGTTCAAAGTTGTTCTTGGCACGTTAAGGACACTACACCGCTTTCGAGTTGAAAGCCCAGGCTGGTCCCGAACAGACGCTCTTACTCGCTCCACGTTTTCGGGGTCCCTCGATGTTCTAGGTCGACCGGATCGAGGTAAATTTACTGTTGAACCTGTCTCCTCAAACATGAGCACCCATTTTGTAATCAACTGAATTGATGGAGCTTCAATTTTATGCCGTATGTGTTAATGAGCGCAAAATTTTCGTTGCGCTAACGATTCTGCGACCTTAGTCGCAGAATCGTTGTTTCGATAGTACTCGCGTACGCAGAGAGCACGTTGGCTACCGTTGAACGACGCCATGGTACTAAATCCCCATTGGCCGCTCTTTCAATGCGTCACCCTCCGCCCCACCCCGCCCGCCGCTGCTCGATGCGGCAACCGATTCAAATATAAACGGACTTTTGGTCCACCCGGTATAAAAATATAGCTTGATAAAACTGTTTTAGAATTTAACGTGACTTACGCGATGTCGATATAGCGATCGACATATGTTTCGGCCTCATCCGGAGGCCTTCTTCAGGATCTTGAGTGCGGGGCGCTCGCCGACGCGTTCAACCTCGCACTGCGGGCTGCTGCTCGTGCAGCGCGGGCGGACGGAGCGGGCGGCGACGGCGGCGGTGGTGGTGTTGGTGGGGGGTGATGATGCGGTGTACATAGTGGAGGCGCGGGATTAGGTTGGAGGGCTTCGTCTTCATCACTGCTGTTTACTTCAGACGAAACCTCATCCAACCGGCAGACGGAACTCAAGGTGTCCTCCTCACTGTTGCCACTGGTGACGTGCTTTCCATGAAGAACGGTTTTCCACGTATTTGACAGGTACCACCCTCTGTCTCTGTTGAAGTTACGACGACGACTGATCTCAATGGCTTCTCGGATTTTGCGGGGTACAAAGTACTTTTCACGGGCCAAAATCCGTGCCTTGTCAAATCTGATGTAGTGCGTCGTCCCAGATGTGAGAGCGTGCTCTGTAACCGCCGAGCTACCGCTGTCCACGTTCTTCATGGAAGCAATGTGTTCTTTGAGTCTTGTGGACACGTTTCTTCTGGTCTCGCCTACGTAGCTTGCACCACAGTCGCAAGGAACGACGTAGACCCCAGGAGCTCCTAGGGGATCTTTATCCTGTGGAGAGCGCAACAATTGCCTGACACGTGAGGGGGGGCGGAATATCGTCTTGATGCTATATCTTCGGCGTAACAAGTGTCCAATTTTGTCCGTGACCCCCTTGACGTATGGTAGGTACGTTGCTGCTCTCTCAACCGATGTTATTCGGCACTTTGTGGAGTTGTTCGCAATCCTATTACTCTGCTTCCAGCTGTATCCGTTTGCCTCTAACACCGCCTTCACATGCGCGAGTTCCGTGTCTACATGTTGTGGGTCACATAATCTCAGCGCTCTGTTGATAAGTGTCCGAGGCAACGACGCTAGATGGGCGGGATGGTGATGGGAGTCAGCTCTCAAGTACCGGTCTGTATGCGTACTCTTGCGGTACACTGTGTGTGAGAGATGTTCATTCTGTTGTCGCTTGAGTAACACGTCAAGAAACGGCAACGCGCCCTCTATTTCTCGCTCGACAGTGAAAGTGATCGTCGAATGTTTGCTATTTAGATGTTCTAATAAGGGTGTTACATGGTC
Organism: Cabera pusaria; assembly: GCA_954871355.1. Lineage (NCBI taxonomy): Eukaryota > Metazoa > Arthropoda > Insecta > Lepidoptera > Geometridae > Cabera > Cabera pusaria. Next base: position 19,583,911 of record OX940905.1, read on the forward strand.
CTTATGTAAAATAGCAAACACGTCATCCACATATCGCCACCAGTATCTCGGTCTAAAGGATATGTCGTGTAGTGCCGATGTCTCGAACCACTCCATAAAAATATTCGCAACTACTGGAGCTATAGGAGAACCCATGGCCACACCTTCCGTCTGAATATAAAATTCACCGCGCCACTTAAAATACCCACTTGTCAGTATGTACTTTATTATGTTCATGTACTCGATAGGTATAAGAGCTCTCTGGAATAAATCCGTTATAATTTTGAGTGTGTCCTCTATCGGTACGTTCGTGAACAATGACGTGACGTCGAAGCTCACCATCAGTTCGTCTTCACCTAATGTTACTTCATCTAGGAGCTGTATAAAGTTTCGCGAGTCCCTCACAAAACTTGTGGTGTTTCCTGTTAATGGAAGTAGCATGTCAGCCATGTATCGAGCTGTTTTATAAGTGGGTGAGTCGATTTGACTGACTATAGGTCTCAAAGGCCACGACGGCTTGTGAATTTTAGGTAGGCCATAAATTCTCGGTGCAGTTGGGTTCAAAGGGCGTAATCTACTGTACAGATCTTCATTTAATGCACGCAGTAGTGTACTCAGTTTGGTAGTTACTCGAGATGTAGGGTCGTATGTAACACGGTTGTAAGTATTACCGTCACTGAGGAGCTGGTTTATTTTCTGTTCGTACTGTGCTGTGTCCACGACTACTGTTGCATTCCCCTTATCTGCGGGTAAAACTAAAAGCTCTGTGTTGTTACGTAAACTACGTAGTGCAAACATTTCCGAGTTCGAGATGTTGGATTTAGGTACCTTGGATACCTCGACCTTGGACCTTGGAGACCTCCCCTAGGAGCTCCTGGGGTCTACGTCGTTCCTTGCGACTGTGGTGCAAGCTACGTAGGCGAGACCAGAAGAAACGTGTCCACAAGACTCAAAGAACACATTGCTTCCATGAAGAACGTGGACAGCGGTAGCTCGGCGGTTACAGAGCACGCTCTCACATCTGGGACGACGCACTACATCAGATTTGACAAGGCACGGATTTTGGCGCGTGAAAAGTACTTTGTACCCCGCAAAATCCGAGAAGCCATTGAGATCAGTCGTCGTCGTAACTTCAACAGAGACAGAGGGTGGTACCTGTCAAATACGTGGAAAACCGTTCTTCATGGAAAGCACGTCACCAGTGGCAACAGTGAGGAGGACACCTTGAGTTCCGTCTGCCGGTTGGATGAGGTTTCGTCTGAAGTAAACAGCAGTGATGAAGACGAAGCCCTCCAACCTAATCCCGCGCCTCCACTATGTACACCGCATCAACACCACCACCGCCGCCGCCGCCGCCCGCTCCGTCCGCCCGCGCTGCACGAGCAGCGGCCCGCAGTGCGAGGTTGAACGCGTCGGCGAGCGCCCCGCACTCAAGATCCTGAAGAAGGCCTCCGGATGAGGCCGAAACATATGTCGATCGCTATATCGACATCGCGTAAGTCACGTTAATTCCCGTTTTTAAATCTATAAGTTGATAAAACTGCACAAATATTAATTACCTCTATTTTTGGTACAGCATTTTTATTTATTCTCCGAAATCCTTTTTGAGTCTTCCGACTTCTAGTGGACCTTCTAGTGGACCGTCTCGGCGTGTTTTCCTCTACAACATCGTCCACTTTGCTCTTCCTCCCTCTTCTTTGGGACTTTTTCTCTGAAACTTCTAATACATGTTAGATTCGGCAAAGTGGTCTGAACAAACCACACTGGAGTCATTGGGTTTAAAATAGTCGTCACTTCTTTCTTCTTTTATTACTAATCGCCACTTTTCTCTTTGTATCTCATTTTGAGGAAATCTGTAAAGATTTTAAACTACATCCATTTTTGAAAAAGCTTCTTCTGTAAAGCCTGGCAGGGCGTTAACGTTTTGGTACCACTTAAAAAGTGTATGTGGGTGCGGAAGACGATTATTAAATACATTCCGTACATATTTATGTTGCAGGAGAATAAAACTGCAATGTCAAGGCGAATTTCCGTAGTATTGGTGGATAATTAGAAAACTTCTTTTTTTTCTTGGCAGTTAGTAGTGACATAATTTTAGAATTCGCTTCATTTATTTCATGATTTGAATCGGTGCATAAAGATTCATCTGCTAGTCCTTTTGATTTTAATTCTTGGATAATCTGCTTTAAATTCGTATTATTTTTCTTGAGCCTTTATTCTGTTTCTTTAAATTTTGCACCAGATTTGATTTCAGCTGTAATTTTCGGTTACATTTTCTTATGGTCCTTTTGAAAAATGACGTCTTCGGCGTGTTAAAAAGAGATGATATTTCGGACGGTATTGGTGACGTAAATTCTCTTCCTTCATCATTAGTCACAGGTGCCATGAAGTGTTCAGATGAGATAGTTTGCGATGGTTGAGGTACAGTAGCTGATACCTGCGAAAATAAATATTCGACGAGGTTACATAAATATTTAAATTTGGTTATTGGATCATAACAAGGATGAATTATTAATAAATTATATGAAAAGCATAGAAACTACGAATTCTATGACATTGGCAAAGTAAAAAATAAGAGTATTTATATACCTTGTTCACATCTGAGATGAGCTGTGTTGTTTTTTGCGATAATGTTTTTTTTTTCATTTATACTAGTACTGGCTTCGGACTGCAATGAACTTCCTACTTCTGTTAGATAATTTTCTTCAGACATATATTCGTACGCCTGTTCCGGAACCTCTTTTTGTGTAATTTGAATCTGAAATAAAATACAGTATTTACTCATTTTCCAGTAAAATATAAATATTTATCATTTCATCATTTGTTATATAAAAATATAGCTTGATAAAACTGCACAAATTTTAATTACCTCTATTTTTGGTACAGCATTTTTATTTATTCTCCGAAATCCTTTTTGAGTCTTACGATTTCTAGTGGACCGTCTCGGCGTGTTTTCCTCTACAACATCGTCCACTTTGCTCTTCCTCCCTCTTCTCTGGGACTTTTTCTCTGAAACTTCTAATACATGTCAGATTCGGCAAAGTGGTCTGAACAAACCACACTGGAGTCATTGGGTTTAAAATAGTCGTCACTTCTTTCTTCTTTTATTACTAATCGCCACTTTTCTCTTTGTATCTCATTTTGAGGAAATCTGTAAAGATTTTAAAACTACATACCGGTTTTGTGACCTTAAACTTCGCTAGGACGGCCTTCCTGTCCTCACCCTTTGTCCGATTGAGACAACGGATGCTGGCCAGATAGGCTTTTCTGCGGATCTCATTAAGGTGACCCTGGGCCCCTCCGGCAGGCTTTGGTGCCTGCTGGCCTGGGGATTTCAGGGAGGTGCTCGATTTCGAACCACCTGCCTTTTTGAGCTTCGCGGAAACCGGGAAGTTCGGTGAACCACCTACGGTGGAAGCCACCTGAGCGTAGGTCAGAGCGGGAGTTGGTTGCTTAATAGCAATTACCCCCGCCTGGCCTGTGAACCGGACAGTCCGCGACAAGTCACCAGTCTGCCGCCAAATGGCGGTAGCCAAAGTGATGAAGTCACGAGCCTGCACCCGATTCAAACACCCAGGGTCGACCTCATCAATCTTCGATTGAAGGTCGGCTAAGGCTGAAGCCAAAGCAGGAATGGGAGCTGACGGAGTGACAGGAGCCCGTTTGGGGTTTTCCTGCTCACCGCCGTGCAGTTCCTTACTGCTCTGGGAAGAGAGAACATTCTTATGTGTTTCTCCTTCCATTATACCAGGTTTAATATAATCGTTTTATATAAACCAGCCCGTAGGCGATGAGATGTCCTTCGTAAAAGTGCATCAAAACAACCATGTTACTTTTGATTCCACACCAAACATTAAACGAAAATCTGACCTGATTGTTCGTTTCACGGACACGGAATGGATTTTGACGAGACCAGTAATGATTGTTATGTCTGTTATTCATTCCATTATTACTAAAATTTGTTGCGTCAGACCATACAATACAGTCCAAGAAATTTGGGTTGCGGGCTATTTCTGTTTGAATATTTTCACAAAACTGTAATCTCCTGTCACTATCTCCGGGATGTAGTTTCTGCACCAATCGCCCATCACGATAACATTTGTATTTGTATTTTTTCAGAACTTTAAGTATACTAGTATGGTTGATGCCTATCTCTTGAGCAGCTTCCCTGCTTGAAGCCTTCGGGTAACACTCGAAGTATGTCAAAATGTTTAACTCAACATCGCTATAGTCCAAATTTTGTTGCTGTGGGCGTCCAGTCTTCTTTTTAAAACTTCCAACGGTCAGTAAATTATTCACAATTCGAGACAAAACTTTTCTAGATGGTAGTTCTCTGTCTGGATACTTCTCGCGATACCACTGCAGAGCTAAATCGTAGCTCTTGTTGCAAACAAAGTAAGCTTCTAATAACTCGAATTGTTCTTGATACGCCATTATGAGATAATTTAATTACGCAAGGAAAGCAACACTACTTAAATAAAATCTGTTGATAAAAATCGTTCGAATTTTAAAATTATTGTCCCGCATTGCAAACAAAGTCAAACGTTCCATTTTTAAACTTCTCTACTGAACGCCTCGGATCATGTAAGAAGGAAATGTGCATAGAGGTATTACCACCATTGAACAATTTTCTTATCAAAGATTTCAACAAGGTACTTAACGATAAATTAGCAAGCGTGTACTTCATACGAAGTCTTTGAGTGTTGGAGAGATAAAAGAACTGTTACGTGTCTTTTACTTGTTAAAAGTGAACAGTAACCAAACATTTTTTAGAGAAACTTTATCCTGAATATTAATACTACCGATTAGTATAATAAAATAAAGAGTGTTTATTTTTTTTAATTTTAGTTGGTTCGAGTCCCGGGCGAAGCAAGCGAGTTTAAAAAAATCTTTTAATGCAGATTTGTTTCTTTTCAAATATAAAGGAATGTCTCCTTTAAGTAAAATGAGCTAGCTTAAGGATTTAAAGTAGTTTCCCTCCAGGGCCTGAGTTTAATTTCCACACTGTATATATATATAGAAAATACAAATAAAAAAAAACCTCTGGCATCAAAGCCGACCATTCTTCCACTTACACCACCGGGCCCTCAAGTATGAACTATTATTATTTTCAATGTTACTTGTACCACCAACCAGTAAGAATAGAATATAGGATGCAGCTTATCAATGCGGGCGAACCTAGGGGATGGAACTAGTATAAATAGGTATTTATATTGAATATATTGGCTACACATTTGTATATCCCAGTGACTTCGTGCTGGGAATGACAGGGTATAATATCCTCGTATTTAAATATTCTTATTAATTTTACCGATGTATTTGTCATGTATTAATTAAGTTTAATGTATTTATATATACTGGGTAAGCGCATTGGGTTACACTGTAATGCTTACTCGTCTCTTAATATTAAATAAAGAAATACATAATTATATTAGCGTTAAAGAAATACATAATAAAATATTTAAATTAAATAAGTTAAAAAATCCTATTACACCTGTGTGGCATTGCTACTATGTATATGGATATTATGCTCTATATTTACCTCTAGCGGATTAGGGAGACCACTCACTCTCTAGACCATCTGCACTCCACAAAATTAGAGGAGGCTCTCTTCCAGTGGAGTGAGTGGAGCAGGGCTAGGGCCACCACCAGTGCCTGCCCTATATTCAGCTATTCGCATGCTTTTCGCCATTTTTTTCGCCGTGTCGGAGCTGCACTCTTGCCAGCAGTAGAATTTGTAAACAAAGTAAATAACCACTCACCTTCCACCACTTTTCTGGTGTTTTGGTTGCCCCAGATTCCCCGCATTCAGCAAAGCAGCGAGCTCCTCGAGCATCTGCCCATTACGACGAGCAGCGACAGCTCCTGCTACACGGCCTCGAGCGAGATCTTCATGACTCATCATGAATTGCAGCAGGAGTTCCCGCTGCTTTTGTGACACTCGTGGTCTCTAAAAATTTGTAGAATTCAGTTTATTTACAACCTTTCATGTAATGTTACCCCTGCTACACGGCCTCGAGCGAGATCTTCATGACTCATCATATGTATAAGATAAGTAACATCTTCCACTCGATTTTTTAACCGACTTCACAAAACAGGAGGAGGTTCTCAATTCGTCTGTTTTTTTTTTTATATGTATGTTCACCGATTACTCGAAGATGCCTGAACCGATTTCAAAAAAAATTTTTTTTGTTTCAAAGGATACCCTTCACAGGTGGTCCCATTTCAATTTTAACGAAATCGGCCGAGCCGTTTTTAATATATCTACATTTATAATACGACGCATTTACTTATCTCGACGACTTACTAGTTACTATAGAAGAAGAGTCCCAAGAAGATTATACACAATGGAGGTTGCTATTGCATATACTTTTGAAGACTAAAAAATATGACCTTGAATAATGTTCTTACATCTTTCTTTTCGTTGATTTTGGTTTTTGAAAGATATTCTTACGGTAACTGTGAGCGAGATAGAAACAAAATTGTCCCCACTTTGAATTAATTTGTCTTTTCACAGGAATGTTCTACCGGGCAAAGTCTTGTTAGGGTGCAACGTTTTTTTGAGCATACCTAATATTTTTGACATGACATGACGTTTGGCGAAGATGGCGGCGATTTACGTTAATAATCGCAAATAATACTTTTTAATATTCATATAGGAATACAACTAGTCTGTGCTTTTATTGCACGGGGCATTTTGCATTTTGGAAATAGTCCTTTGATATCTTGATGACATCATTATGACTAGTGGATATTTTCACTAGCGCGGCCTTTGGAGTCATTTTTTTAGGGTTCCAAACCCAAAGGGTACCAAATGAACACTTTCTAAGACTTTGCTGTCCGTTCGTCCGTCTGTCCGTGTGTCTATATGTGCGCACTTGACAGATCTATATCTTCTTAACCGTAATAGGTACATACTTGAAATTTTCACAAAGTATATATATATCCGTCAGTGTATAACGGCCCAGACACGAAATTTTATAGATGCATGTAATTTAATTAAAACTGGTTTTGCACTAAAAAGGGTAAAATAAGTAATTTTTGAAGAAAAAAAAACCGACTTCATAACCACAAACAGGCACTCAAAAGCGAAAAATAAATTACTCAAGAGTACTAATTACAAAAACCGCGTAACAAATTGTGCGTAGTTAACTATTTTCGTAGTACGCATTATGGGTGCATGTGTTTATATTGGAACTATAGTAGTTTGATTTAAAATAATATAGTTAATTAAAAACTACACTTAATTGTGAAAAATCCCTGCGAAATAGAGATAATAGAGAATAGAATAAAGTAAATAATGAATTGATTCACTTCGCGCTGGAATGTGAATAGTTTCATTTGAATGGTTTATAGTATCACAGATCTCTAAAGAATATTCCATTCCATAATTGGATAAGGTGATGATGTAAGTTTGGAAGTTGATATTTGAAGCATAACGACACAGAAAGTCTAAACCTAAAATTCCATCTGCCATTAAAGGAATGTTCTCGAAAACATGAAGCTTGGTTTCGAATTCAACACAATGTCCGTTACGATGAGTCAAACTAAGCTGAACAAAACCTGTTGACTGGATCTGTCCTCTAATACCATTTATGGTTGTCTCATCTCTAACAATACAACTGTTGTTCGGTAATGCATCTCTCTTAATTACAGACAATGAAGCTCCGGTATCAATCAACCAAAAGTATTTTCTATTGTTTATGTACAATGATAAAAATTTTGCTTGACCATGTAATGCTAAGATGTTATGTTTAAGATCGAAAAAACTGCAGTTCGTTTGTATTTTTGTTCTCTAAATCATTCCTATCACTTTGTTCTGTACAACTGTATACTCGTTGTCCGTTACCACTACCACGAGTCTCAAAACTCGATCGATTCTCACTCGAATTTTGGTAACCTCGTCCTCTAGGATGGTTGTTATACGAATCTCGAACATTACCACGAGACTGATAAAATGATCTACCACGTGAATTATTAAAATTTCCTCTGGTGAAATTTCGATTATTGAAATTACCTCTTTGATTATTTGTCGAATTAGGGTAACCTCGATGACCTCGATGTCCTCAACTGGTCTGTGACTGGTTTTTGTAAAAATTTTGAGACTTACCTCTACCACGACGTGAAAACTGCATGACATTTTCACCTGTGGACGTCGATGAGGCCGTTAACTCCTCGTCTTTGGCTGCCTGAATTGCGTCTGTTAAGCTGTCGTAGTTACGCGCAGCAATTATCGTACTCAATCGAGTATCTCTCAATCCATCTGCGAAACGTTTAATAGCCAATTTTTCATTTAACGGTTTCAATATGGCATAATTTTGAGAATTGCCGTCTGTCTGCGATATTGTCAGATTAGTAAATATTTTTTCTAATTCTGTACCGTACTGGTCGATGGTACGCCAACCTTGAGTTGCGTTTTGCAATCGCGATTGAATTGCTGTAAATGATTTTTTGGGTAACAGAATGTTACGCAAATCTCTGACAAGATCACTTGCAGTTTGGTGTTCAGTTGACATACGCAGTTTAGCATTTTCACTCAACCTGCTTTTGTTTTAAAAATATTTAATTAATAATTTTTTACCTGCTTCTGACAACATTTCTGAGTACATTTCCACAGAATCGATAGCATTTTTGGTGTTATTTTCATTGCTGTTTATGACAGGAATCAAGTTACATGCCGGTTTCAAACTCCATGATTGATTTTTTAAACTTGACTTTGAAATATCCAAATAACAATCACTATCCTCACTACTCTCGTTAGTTTCTGAACATAATTTACAAATTTCTACATAATACAATCTTATTTCATCTCTTAACAAATTCAATGACGTCACAATTTCAGATTTTAATCCTTTTTTTGAAATTAACAATAGAAATATTTCATTGCTCTTGTTATATATAAATTCCGTTTCCGATAATTTATTTTTAATAACATTACACACACCTTAAATCTAGATTTTCCTTTTTTTACTAAATATTTCCTTATTAATTTAATATCTTCTAAACATTTAATTAATTAATTTTCCATTCCATTAACACTATAGTAATAATAATAAAATACATACCAGATTAATCCTCATAGTGAGTTACAATGGTAGGGGCTACCGTTAGTCGATACCTACATTAGTATGCGGCCACTTTCCTTATTGAACGAATTCACAAACATCACACTGATTAGAGTTAATATTTACTTAAAGTTTCTAGATTATTATTTATGTATGTATGTTTTTCATTAAACTTAAAGTTTTTAATTTATTGATAATTTACCATTTTATTTGTAAGTTTTCCGCGATTTTTTATAAACGTATATTTTATTGTCCACGCACAATTAAAATATTTATTTTATTTCACATTTTATTTAAATCACTTCACCACACTTAAACGTTACCTCTGCTATTTTCGCGGCGAAAAGAACGACGAACATTATTTAAGTTAATTTGCTCCGCAATCCAACCATGGTGGCACTTCTTGTATGTCTTCCACAAAAAGTATAATATACCCAACAGCAGAACAACACAGATTACAGTGAGCAGAATACTAATAGACGATATATGTGTCTTCACATCTTCAATAGCGGCGTTGTTGGAACCAGATACAGAATTTTGGTTAATAAGTAGAGTCTCTTTCTCTACCGACGAACGACACATTTTGAAAAAAAATATATATGGTGATTATTGCGAGTTGTATTAAATTTTGTATTGAAGATTTGAATTAAACGTTTTGTAGTTTACACTTCTCGCGAATCGCGATGCGCACCTCGCGCGTGCCCATATCTGGCAAGGGTCGCCATGAGGGGAGCTTGGATGTTACATGAGTAAGACAACTGTGTACGATTGAAGGTGGTTTATTACTGTCATCATATCGCTAATAGATCTTAGTGCTAAATGTTATACTACCTATTATCTAAACTATGTCTATTAGCCTACACCACATGTTTAACAGACTCGGATTTCTGTGCTGTTTGTTGGGCATGAAGTTTGCAGTTTTCTTTCCTTTCGAATTCCTTCTGTTCGTCTTAATGCGACGTTAGGCATTTTTAAGGGTCGGTTTTTTGGTTCATAGTTAACCAACTAATATGTAAAATCGGTGACAAATGGTTAATTGACCATTGGCTATAAATGCAACTATTTAAAAAAAAATTAACCATCCGCTGCCCAGCCAGGGTTAAACAAGACGGTGCCAAGTTATTTCCTATTCTCACAGCTGACTCGTGTTTGTTTATCCTTCTTGTTGTGGTATTTTTGCGTTAATCAGATCAGTTTCATAGAATTCCTAATATACTAATAGATATTGTGAATTTCTAATATTATGCGTTATTTTGAAATGTCGGACATTTCATCTGATGATGAAATTATCGTCGATTATGTTTTAATAAGAAGACCGAAAATATTTGGACTAAGAAACCCGCCTCTATATCACTGAGATGACGAAGATCTTTCAAAACTATACAGGCTTTCAAAACATACTGTGATGTGGGTCGTCAGTCAAATAGGAGCAGAATTAGAAAAACCAACGACATAAAACCAGGCCGTGTCACGGCACCGCTAGAGCAGTTACTATTACCACTTAGATTGTATGCGACGGGAAATGCAGCAATGCTCTGGAGATATCTTTGGAGTATTAAAATCAACCGCCAGTATAATAATTCACGCAGACTTGGTCTAAATCGAAAGATTTTATAAACATGCCACATACCACGGCAGAAATTAGAGAAGTTGTCAGAGGATTCTACGCTTTCGCCAAATTCCCTAGTGTAGTTGGAGCTATAGACACCCATATTCGTAATGCAAGTCCAGGTAATCAAAATGCACAATTGTATCACAACAGAAAAGATGTGTTTACTTTTAACATGTAGTTGTTGATGCTAAAATGAAAATACGAAACATGGCAAAGTGGCCGGGATCAGAACAATACAATTTTTAATAATAGTAGCATAAAACACCAAGTAAGTACTAGACAATTTGGCAGATGCTGCTTATTTATTTGGTGACCGAGGCTATACCTTAAAACCATATTTGCTAACTCCACTTGCACAACTAACCCCACAACACAGGCTGTGTTGTGAATGTACGAAATTCGGAATTACCACAAACTACATAACAATATGTGACGGAAAGTGCAAGTGATCGGGCTTATCGGCAACAGCTGATAATCAATTACTTTAAGTCCCTGGCTAATGTAGACTAACAAAACATTACTGAATACAGTTATAGAACTATGTGCTTATGACCCTACACTTTCTATACAGTAATTTCAATATAATTATAATATATATATGAAGATATATATAATATATATATATATATATATATATATATATATATATATATATATATATATATATATATATATATATAGAATTTAAGTAAAAACAACGACTGCAATTAATATTTTACTGTTTGATTTTTTCTACTTCTAACCCAGTTTTTTTTTAAAAGTAATACATGCATTTTTTTCTTAAAAACTACTTCTAAATCATTCAGTTCTTTCTGTTGTTGTAATAAGATTCCATGTTTAACTTGTAATATCTACCAACGTTTTTTGCAAAAACAATGTTTGATTGTGCTCTTCCAAGTCATATTGAGAAATATTCATATCTCGTTCTTCCTTGTGCGACAAAAGTTCAACTTCAACTTAAAAAAATCAACATTATTATTAAAATTTGAAGACTATGAAGAATCTTATCAAAAATTGGCCTCCAGTACCGGCCAGAATTAAAATGATCATTTATACTAGGCAAAAATCACATATTTATAGGTCGGTTAACTAAAGCTTTAGTTAACCGACCTGTAAATATGTGATTTTTGCCTAGTTTACAGTATTTAATTTATTTTAATTTCACTATACAGTATGCTTAAAAATAAATAATTTTGATTCAAAATGCGACTCTAGTCTTAGTGTAGACTAGAGTTAGGTTTCAGTAAGATAGGGTGCGTTGTGGACAAATAAAAAAAAAAAATGTGTTACTTGTTATATATATATATATATATATATATATATGTATTATGACTATTACTATATATGTATTATTATTTAATCATAAATTAAATCTTCTACCCCACTCAAACTTTCACCGCTCGAAGAACTTGATGTTTTGCCGTCGGAATTTCCTAGTGTTATTATAAATGATTCAGTGAGATTATCCACTTTTGGGTACAGTTAAATATATTTTTCTTCATGTTCTCGCGTCCTTCTCCAAACGTCACTAAACATATCAAGCAACAAGCTGACCCAAAGTTCCTCCCTTGGTCGGAATGCAGTTCGATTGGTACACCAAATCGACAGATTCTCCAACTTCTCAACTTCTTTGCAACTGTCTTTGCTTCCTGGTTTGGAGTCGCGAAAACCTCGAGCCATTTACTGAAGTAATCTTGCACTACGATGATATACTTATTGCCTTCTTCAGTCTCGAGAAATGGCCCGGCCACATCTACGGCAATGCGCTCCCATGGTGCTCCAACGTTGTACAATTTTAGCTGTCCTTTACTTCTAGTCTTTGGTCCTTTAACTGATGCACATGCAGTGCATTTCTTGCACCAATCTTCCACATCCTCGCGGCTATGTACCCAGTAGAATCGTTGGCAAATCTTCATTGTTTTTTTTTAATTAGTTGCAAATGGATTTATGGATGGATGGAACATTAAACACATATAATAAAAAAAAACTCTGGTGAAAAACCTTATGCATGTGATGATTTCTTGTACCCCAATCATAATGGACCACAAACATATCCGAAACACACACTGTAGACAATGTATATGCTTGTAAAATTATAAATATCATCCATTTAATCGAATAACGTATATCATAAAAAAAACACTGGTGAAAAACCATATGCATGTGATGTTTTCTTATACCTCATTCATAATGGACCACAAAAATATCCGAAACACACACTGGAGAAAAACATTATGCTTGTAAAATGGGTGATTTATGAAACACCTTCGATTCACTCGAATGCGCATGCTATAAAAAAACAGGAGAAAAACCATATGCATGATTTATTTTTGTACTCTAATGGACCACAATCATTTTCAAAACACACTGGAAACAACTGTAAAATGAGTGATTTTCCTTAAACCACCTGCGATACTAATAATCGATAATCACACATTTAAAAAACCTACTGGAGAATAACCATATGCATGTTTTTTTTATGTATCTCATACATAATGGACCACAAACCATACGCACCCACATAAAAACACGATCATACGTGGCTGTGTACCCACACAGCCACGTTATCTGTAAACAAATACCACTCACAAACTAACATCATCACACACACACACACTCACACACACACACACACACACACACACACACATACACACACACACACACACATACACACACACACACATATTTACAAACAAAGTTAGAGTCAGAGTCTTCCTAATTATTAATATTTCTGTGGTCAGAGTGTATTTATTATTATAGGTATTATAATTGGAAATGTTATTTTATACATTTAGTGTTGATGTTTGCTTTGTAAAAAACGTGATATTATGTCATTATGTAACCCGTTTTACAAACTAATATCTCGGCGAATAACCTAGACCGAGCACTGGGCAAATTTAAAACCAGTGTTGCGTGAACAAGAAATTGTGCACGCGCCATACGCTGAATTTGCTCCTTTTGTCATTAAAACTGTAAAACTGTTATTTTCTTGTATTAATTGTTATCTGCTTAATATTTTTTTTTTTTTAAAAACCTTCGATTCAATCGAATAACGCGTATAAATAAAAAAAGGAGAAAAAACATGCATGGGATTTTTTTGTACCTCATTAATAATGGACTACAAAAATTTCCTTAACACACACGAGACGACCCATATGCTTGTAAAATGATTGATATTATCGATTCAGTTCAATAACACATATCATAAAAAAAACACTGGTGAAAAACCATAGGCATGTGATGCTTTCTTGTACCATATTCATAATGGACCACAAACATTTCCGAACACACACACTGGAGACAAACCATATGGTTGTGAAATGATTGATATTACGGATTCAATCGAATGTAAAATGGGGTGTAGCTGTGTCATGGACACGGCCGTGTGTTATACGTGAATACGTCTCGTAATAGGTGGCAGATGTACTGGCACCGTCGTGGATCCGCTGGACCGCATTCATTTTTTTACGTTCCCGTTACAGCTTGACTCAATTATATGGTGTTTGAAAGGTACCATTCGATTGCTTTTGAAAAGCCCATTCTAACCATATACGATCTTTGTGTTTCGATTTGGCTGTTTGACGCGTATAGCCCGACATTATATACATTTAATATATTTTATATATATTAACACAAAATTATAGTGACAGCCACAATATTACACTAATGTTTTATCTATAATAGATACATTTTGTCGAGAGCTAACGATCGAAACTTAAACTAACGTCGTAACTTTTCCGAGTCTAAAGTTATACTAAATATAAACCTCGATACGCAGCAAAATGACCACTAAATGGCAGCGCTTCCCCCTCCACCCCGCGCGATGTATCAGTCCTTACATAGCGCAATTAAATTTTGGATAGTGATGATAGATTTGAAGCTACAACACCAAACTGTATCCCCCGATTTTGTTATCATTAGTTTATTTGAATTGCCTCCCATTGGCGGCAATTTTAAAGACGTATTCACTAGAGTTGCCGCGAATACTCGCTATTATTCGGTATTCGGCATTACTCGTCATTTTTTTATATTCGTCGAATACCGAATAATAGCTAGTATAATGGCCGGTTCACATTATTCCAGTCCAGTGATCCAGCGAGCTAATCCAGTCCAGTGCTGGACTGGAGCATATCGTTTACATTGTTCCAGTCTTTTAAGAGTAGCTGGATTGGTAACACGTCGGTGACAATGATTTCTAAAAAGAAACTCAAAAATTGTTTAAAAACTGCTAGTTTTCTACTGTTACAAGAAGTAAGTGATTTAGTAGATGAACTAAAACGAGGGAATCGGGTTTGGATGAGAAATTGGATAAGCGAAAGAAACATAAAAGGAGCCTCAACAATGCTTTTGGTACAGCTGGCGTCAGAAGATCCCTCAGAATACAGATTGGCAATGAGAATGACTGAACAAGACTTTATAGAGTTGTTATCATTAATTTCTAATAATATCCAGCGAAGTGATACACTATTTAGAGATGCAATACCTGCAAAATTAAAACTGGAAGTAACTCTTTACTATTTAAGTACTGGAAATAGTTACAGAAGTATCATCAGTCACATGTTTCGATTGCCAAAATCATCAATGTCAATTATTATCCTCGAGGTGTGTAAAGAAATAAAAAGGGCATTAAAAGACCACATCAAGGTAAGTTTTTTTTATTATTAATATGTTTTAAGTAGTTATAGATACAGTACGTTTAGTCTACATTTCGTTACTACGTCCTGAATCTGTTGCTGGCCCAAGATGGCCTGCTTTGTTGAAAGTTGTCTTAATTGTGTTGCAATGTATTTTCCAAATACGTCAAATTCATCTTCCTTTTCTGAATGCAACAAGTCATCATTGACCTGCTTCATGCTGTTAACAATTGAAGACAACTGTGCTAATCTTGACTTTTTTCGAGCTGGCTGTGGTGTAGAAGTTTCTGGAGTAGGGCAACGAGGCTGGGCTGTAGAAGGTCCCGGAGTAGCGGAATCTTCATCGGCATCTTCTCCAGATCGAGGTTGTATGTTTTCCTGAAAATAAAATAATGTTTTTATTACAGGTTCCAAGTACGCTCGCCGAATGGAAAGAGATCGAGAATGGGTTTCGGAACAAATGGAACATTCCCCATTGCTACGGAGCGTGTGATGGAAAACATTTTAAAATCAAGGGAGCTAAAGAGTACGGAAGTGTAAATTTTAATTATAAAAAAGATAATAGTATTGTTTTAATGGCTCTAGTAGACCATGACTACTGCTTTACGTATATCAACGTAGGAGCAAATGGAAGTGCGTCTGATGGAGGTATTTTCAAAAGTTGTTCTATCTACAATCAATTAGAAAATGGCAGTTTAATACCAGAAGGGGGAGTAATTGTAGCTGATGCCGCGTTTCCTTTGAAAACTTACTTAATGAAACCATATCCTGGAGGCAATTTGAGCTTAGAAGAAAAAATATTCAATTATAGATTGTCACGTGCCAGACGCACTGTCGAAAATGCTTTTGGGATGGATATTAGTAAGCCGATTTAGACTATTTGAAAAGGCTATCCCGACAAAGATAGATACTGTGGACGACATTGTGTTTGCAGCTTGTTCTCTACACTGGTTGCGAAAAAAGTCAACGGCTTATTTAACCACTAGTTGCGTTGATCATGATGATTTGAATACGCACACCATGATTGAAGGTTCGTGGAGAAGCGAAGTAAACGTCTTAAACAGTATCACTCGGCAAGGCAGTAACAATTCATCATCAAGGGCCAAAGACAGAAGAATATGGTATGCTAATTACTTTGTGAACGAGGGTACAGTACCGTGGCAAAATAATATGATTTATTAAAAAGTGGGTAGCTTGATTCATTTTATCATTATAAATAAACATTAATTATAAAATACATACCTGAACTTTTCTTTTCACCATTACATTTCTTATAAATGAATGGAACTCGGAGAACCACTTTATCTTCGGTTGGTACACATTACCACTAGCACCAGATGCAGATGACTTTTTAATCTTGTCTAGTTCAAGGTAGTATGTTGATCGCATACTTTTTATTTTATTTTTGACATCTTCTACTGTATAACCTTCTATTTGCATCTCTTCGCAAATTTTTCGGAGAGCGGATTGGCGCATATCTCGGATTTTATAAAAATCAGACGTGATGTCCCAAAGACATGCATGTTCTCTGTATAAAGAGACAAAATGAAGAGTTTGATCCTCATTCAATTTCATTATTAAATTTGGAACTGGTCCCCAAAACAATTGACTCGTATTCACTGTTCAACGTTCAATCTAGCACTGGATTGCAACTGGAATGGCTGTCTACACTATTCCAGTGGCGCTGGATTAGGTGAGCTGGAATGAAAAGTTGACGGTCTCTCCAGTCACTGGACTGGAATTCTCACTGGAATGGGTACATTCCAGTGTCGGTTCACATTATTCCAGTAGCATTCCAGTACTGGATTGGATTGCTGGACTGGAATAATGTGAACCGGCCATTATTCGGCATTCGGCGAATAGTCGTCGAAAATAAACTTTTAACGAACAAAAGAACGAATGAGTTAAAAATAATCATTTTTTTAATTATTTTCCTTAATAAAACAATACACAATATCAATTATTATCTGTAATATGTGCCTGTGCCGTGCCTATCATATTCATGAAATTAAAGTAGTAAGGCTTTTTAATTAATATTTAAAATCCAACAGAGGCAGATTGTGGTGCAAAAAAACTATTTTTTTGCACGTTCTGGAGCAAGTCGGTTTCGTTTTTCCTCGTAAATTAAACCTGCCTCGGAAAATAGTCTTTCTGAATAAACAGAGCTTGCTGGTGTGATTAAGTATCGTTTAGCAAGCTTACTTAAAATAGGAAATCTATTCTTATTGGTACTCAAAACCCACCATTCATATGGGTTTATGGTGTGCACGTCGGGCAACACCAGTTTATTGGGGCGTCCGTGTGGTGAACGCCCTGGTTGATACTCTTTAATTGAGTGTTAGAAGGATTGTATGGAGAATAGTTATGAAATTAAACGCGTAAATATGTGGAGCGGTCGGGCAGGCGGCGCGCATGCGCTTCGCACTGGTTATTCGAGTAGACTGTCGGCGGCCGGTGTCGCGGCGAGGCAGCGTGCGCCGCCCCGCGTGACGTAGTCGCCGAACGGGTTACTGGTGTAGTAAACAAATAGATAGCTCGGCGCGTGCGCGTGTCCTATGCCCGATATTTATTTATTAGCTTAATACAGTATTACAAATCGACGGCAATGACATATTTTATTCTAATGTGATTTGTAAATATTTATGCTATATATATTAGTACTTAACTTATTATAATATTATTTAATCTAGTTAAGTAAGTAATTTTATTTATCTTTTATTTAAGTTACAGGTGCAGAATCTATGAGGAACAACAGGTAAGTATCAGGTAAGTACTTAGGAATATTTGTTACGTTTCATTTATAGTTTCTAATCTTATGTTATTAATTTAGTTTGTAAATAGGTATTACTACGTAGGTATTAATGTTTAATTTTAAGTTTAGTTATAATCTTATAATGTAAATATTATGTGAGTGATATGAAACCCACAGGTTTATTTTTCTGTCAGCCTTTGCTAATGCGATTTTGTTGGCGATTTCTTCAGCAGTGGCATTCTTGGGTTGCTCTTCAGTAGGTTGCTCTATAGATGATTCTTCAAAACATGCCCAAAATAGTTTATGAGTTTCCGAATCATGCTCACTTTCATTGTCTAAACGAAACCTTTTGGATGCCGTTTCTGGATCCGAATCATCATTTTCGTCATCTAAAGAAAGCCTAAGACCTGAGCACAGCTCTACGGATCCGTTCAACTTGGGTAGCGTCAAAGTAAAAGTTCTTGTAGCGGGGTTCTAAAAATGTCGACAAGTAATGTGTTTTCGTAAAGCATAGATCATCCAAGTGACGGGCTTCCATATTTTCTATCAACGCCTTTCTAAAATCATCAACGTGTGCAGTTTGTTGAATCAGCGCATCTTTCATAAGGTATCTGATTAATGAAACAGTGCTAGATATCACATCTGATATAGGTGCATATGTGTAACTCGTGATTTTTGTTATCTCTTCGAAAGGTTTTAAGAGCTTTAACAGATGTTCTATAACCTCCCACTGATCACTGGTCAAATTTTCAAAATTCACGCTCCTTGATTCTGAAATATACACCGAAATTGCTCTTTTTTGTTCAGATAGACGCTCCAGTAAGTAATATGTTGAGTTCCAGCGAGTTTGAATATCTTGCATCAGTTTATGGTTAGGAAGTCCGAGCTCAGATTGAATACTTTCAAGTTTTGTATATCCTGAATGATTAAAATGTGTCACTATGCGGCGGGCACTAGTAAGAATTTCTTTTATTGGAGAACTGTTATCTAGTGCATTATTTATGACCAGCTGGAGGGTATGTATGAAGCAACGCTGTGAAGGAAGTAGAGTTTCCTTAACTCCTTTAACCATATTCGCCCCATTATCGTGAACAATCGCTTGAATTTTAGTGATGGGTATGTCCCATTTCGTTACACACTGTAACAGTTCTCTTTTGATATTTTCTGATGTGTGTGATTCAGGAAAATGCGCCATGTTTAGAACGGCATGATTCAGTTTAAAGTTTTCTGATATCCAGTGTCCGGTGAAACTCAGAAATGCAGAATTATTTACAGAAGAAGTCCGAAGATCGCTAGTGAATGCTATAGCTTCAGCCCTTTCTAACTCGTTTTTTAGTTTGCTAAACACTCTCTCATACATGTCTGGAATTATTTTCTCGGTAAAATATGTCCTGCCAGGAATGGTGTATTGCGGCAAAGCATTATTAATAAGACGTTTAAAGCCCACATGATGATCGACGATGGAAAGTGGCTCGTTGTCAACAGCGATCATTTCACCAATCAAGTAGTATCTTTTTGCTCGGCTATCGTTGATGTCCCAAACCTTTTTTTTTTCAAGTAGTTGTTGAAGTGACTGTTGCACCAAAGTCTGACTGGGCAACTGGGTGGATGAGGAGGTACTTGAAGATGATTCTGCGGGAGCATTATGTTGAGCATGACTACTTGAGCTTCCATAAAGTTTACAATACTCATCTGCGAACAAAGAAAAGAAACTTTAATCAGGAACGTAGGTAGTGGCAATTATTTAAATAATGTGCTACAAAACTCACAATAGTACAATTATATACTTCATAAATGAAAATAACTTTTGAAACAAATATTATATTATATAACGTTCTTATTTTATTATTACTTAGTAACGGTAAAATAAATAATATAGGTAAAGCACTGTTCTCTTCCTCTTCAAAATGTAGCCAAACATGAGATTTTTTTCCTGGGTTTGGCATGATTGTTCTTCTTTTTAAGTAACACTTTAACTAATTAAGTATTCATCAAGTCTTTAATTCAATAGCAATTTTCAAATAAGTATAGAAATAAAAAATCGTCAACCGATGTCGAAAATCAATTAACAAATGCGTGCCGCCTATCCTAAACACAAGCGTATTGATTGAGCGGGAAATCCCCTACAATAATAATCTAATCGCTGGGTTATACAAAACGGGGTATTCCCCGTAAACTAAAGAGAAAGACTTGTACAAGAAAAGGGTTGCCAGCATTTAAAAATGGAAATTTAAATTTACTACATATATGTAGGTATGTATAACATGAAACAGATTTCTTTAACTTTATTGTTTTCTTTTCTCACAACCTTAGAAGAAATTAGAAATATTTTTATTGTGTTTAATGTTTTTTTTAAGTCGAACAGTAATGTCGAGTTATTCGACTATTCGCCAAAGTGAATGGCGATTAATCGGTATTCGACTATTCGCGGCAACTCTAGTATTCACGTCAAATCTCTGTAGGGTGGGGTGGGCATCAATGAACCACCTAAAGTTTGAAGAGGTGTAACTCACTTATTTTAATACTTTCACTAAAACAGAGCTTTACAAATTGTAAGAAAAATATCTAGAAATTCTTTGGCATAACAGAATTTAGCTTAACTTGATTGGTTTCTAAGATATAAATGTTTTTTTTTTTAAATGGAAAGTGGTTCATTATGTACCACCCGGGGTACAATTTGAACCTAGGGGTGGTACTATTTGAACTTAATGGTACTCATTGAATCATAGTTTAAATTTCTTAGTTAATACGCAATTATATAAGAATACTACATTTCTAGTCTTTCGATATCTTTTTGCTATTTATAATAAATGGCAACACAACAGTACAATTTTTTTTCTATTAATACAATAATCAGTCACGATATTTTAAATATCTAGGTACTAATTTCACCAGTCTTGCGCTTAAAGCTTGAAATATATATTATTTAATATCTTAAATTTAAACGTGACATGTCCACAGGAAATTAAATAATTTCTTGTCGACGGCTTAAACCTTGAATTTTGGGCGATGGTAAAATATATTTAATGTCTTGTTTATTTAGCCCCGCTGTATCAGGCTCACGAGGTTCAACAAACTGCTGAAGAGCCTTACTTTACAGTTTGAAGTATTTTACAAAGTAGTCATAATCTTCATCTTCATCTAATATCTCTAAAATTTGGCCAATGTAATAAATGGTCTCAGTTTTCGATTTAAATTCAACGATGACATATTCTTCCTCACGAGGTCGCCTTTCCAAAGGACTGAAATGGTTACTTAGTACGATTTCTTCATCTTCTTCATCGCTAATAAATATTTCACCACCGGAAGAAGAACCACTACATTTGAATTCGCCATCTTCATCATCCGAGGAAAGTATTACTTCAAGCTTTTTAGTGTTTGTCTTTTTTTCAAATAGGTTTAGTTTAACTTTTTTTATTGACACCTTTGCTTTTTTCTTGTCTTTTTTAATCTTCTTTTCAGCTATTGCTTCCTTTTCTGGAGTGTCTGTGGCTATGAGACTTCTTCCAGGTTGTCTGCGTCGGTTTTTATTCCGAGGTCCCGCTTTTAATGGTGGTCGGAACATTTCTGGTGTAATCAATTGTTTAGAGGTGCTAGGTTCGACAACTGAAGGAATATTTTGTTTTAGTGGAGTCGTTACTTTTGGTTTTTCTGATTCTTGATAGTTGTTGGTTCTGATTTCAGGAGTTTGTGCTAGATAGTCATTGATTATTGACGGAGAGCCAATTATTAAATTTTGACACTCATGAGTAGTACAATACAATACAATACAAAACTCTGTATTGATTACCAGACAACATATTTACAAAATGTACGACGTATCTAGTATACAGTAATATAGTAAGGCAATACAATCGGCGGTCTTATCGCATAGAGCGATTTCTTCCAGACAACCTTGGCACGGAAAAAGAAGAATTTAACCAGAAACTTGGCGGTAGCGTACAATAGAACCTAAATGATTAGAGATAATATAATTTAAGTAGTATTTGGTGGTGTAACAATTCCAGAGCTTCTTGGGTTATCAACTTGTAATTTTATGGTATTCTCAGCACCTTCATCCGAGCTGGATATCTCATCTTCTGCATCTGTTTTATCCTGATCGTCTATATTCGTAGCTGGTATTGGTCTATCTGTGACACTACTAGGCAAGAAGTCTATTTCAGTAAAAATTGAGTCATCGTATGGGAAAATACCGGTTTTTTTAAACGCAGCCGTGATATTACTTGATATTTAATTGTAAGCCGTGATATTTAATTGTAATTCTAATTTACCGAAAATCCAGTTTGCCTTGAACAGCTCAGTAAACGAAGTGACAGGATTTACACCTGCCTTTCTAGTATTTGGTCGAGAGTTAGTGAATTGCGGTTCTCTCTATACGGATGCTGACTTAACTGATGATTTGATATTCTCACCCCGTGATGACTACGCTGAGAACTTGGGACACTTGAGCAAAATTTTCGATAAAGTTCAAGCCTCATTACTGAAAGCTCATTCTAGAAATTGCACTAACTATAACCTAAGACGTAAAGATGCTGAATTTAGCATAGGTGATATTGTTTGGAAACGAACATATTATCTAAGTGACAAGGATAAACGCTTCGCAAAAAAACTTGCACCTAAATTTATAAAATGCCGGGTTACAGGTAAAAAGTCACCACTAGTTTACGAATTACAAGATATTCATGGTAACAACCTAGGTACTTGGCACATAAAAGACCTTAAATTAAAGTTTTACAAAGACTAAGGCGTATTTCTTATTTATTTAGATCTTAGCTATAAGAAATCTTGCGGATTTTATTTAGGAAAAATCCTAACCTAAAAAGGGGGGTATGTGACACGCGCGTCTAGCACGGTCACGGCTTAATTTAAAATATAATAATCAAACCGTAATTTTACCTAAAATTTATCTTATACTAATTAATTTAATAAATTTATTAATTATAATATATACAGAACACTCAATACCGCTACGGATCCCTAGGCGCTGGCGCTGCGCACCGAACGTAATTTCTACGACTACTATGTCATAATCTGCGACACGCGCCTGGAAGGGACGAGTAAACCTCAGTCGGCCGGCAGCAGTCAGCTAGCGTCCTCGATCTACTGAACCTGCGCTTGACTGATCCATCTATATACATTTTTTACGTATACTACAGTTTTTATTTGTTAGTATCACAACATACTGTGCATTGCCTACTTAATATACTCCTAAGTAACGAGAACCCCCAACTCGGGTGAGTGTCGTAAGACTTTTTATTAGATTTTAAGTACCTAGTGTAATTTTATTGTAACGGTTTTTAATGTGCAAGCAAACACACATTGTTACATTATAAACTACTTTGTTAGTTGCAGGATTGCATACCCTATCTTAAAGCGTGTACCTACGTGGTATATTGAAGCTGCTTGGTGTTCTTTTAAATGATTTTATTGCATTATTTTCAAATAGTAGGTAGGTACCTTCTGTGTCCGTTAATGTTGTAGATCTGAGCTATCACAACGCTTGTATTTTCCGCTGTCACCTATCTATGCTTTAATGTAAATTTTGCCTGGACTGCCTCATCTCGATCGCTGCTATTTTCTACTTCCTGTGCTTAATGATGTCGTACGCGATGGATGTTGCAGTCGGGCATAAGAGTTGGCCTATAATGGAGAGACCGGTTGTATATTCCAGGGTTCTTGTACCGTGCTGAATCAGCGCAACCGCCCGACTACCGGGACGGTTATTGAGAAGACCTGCCCCCAGCAAGAGGACCAGACGTTCCTGTCGCTGCCTACTCCCTGGAGCCTGCTCATCACCTACGTACTACGCATCACTTGCCAGGATAGTACATTTATTTGGTGTGCTGGAATCACGTTCAGTGTGTGAACCCCCCCTTTGCTCTGCCCTTCTTATAGTTGCAATAAACACTTGTTATAACTGTAAGACTCTGTGTACTCATTTCTGTTTTGTAACGTCTACCCGTCACATTAGAATTGCAATAAACACTTGTTATAACTGTAAGACTCTGTGTACTCATTTCTGTTTTGTAACGTCTACCCGTCACAAATGGATGAGTACACAGAGTCTTACAGTTATAACAAGTGTTTATTGCAACTATAAGAAGGGCAGAGCAAAGGGGGGGTTCACACACTGAACGTGATTCCAGCACACCAAATAAATGTACTATCCTGGCAAGTGATGCGTAGTACGTAGGTGATGAGCAGGCTCCAGGGAGTAGGCAGCGACAGGAACGTCTGGTCCTCTTGCTGGGGGCAGGTCTTCTCAATAACCGTCCCGGTAGTCGGGCGGTTGCGCTGATTCAGCACGGTACAAGAACCCTGGAATATACAACCGGTCTCTCCATTATAGGCCAACTCTTATGCCCGACTGCAACATCCATCGCGTACGACATCATTAAGTACAGGAAGTAGAAAATAGCAGCGATCGAGATGAGGCAGTCCAGGCAAAATTTACATTAAAGCATAGATAGGTGACAGCGGAAAATACAAGCGTTGTGATAGCTCAGATCTACAACATTAACGGACACAGAAGGTACCTACCTACTATTTGAAAATAATGCAATAAAATCATTTAAAAGAACACCAAGCAGCTTCAATATACCACGTAGGTACACGCTTTAAGATAGGGTATGCAATCCTGCAACTAACAAAGTAGTTTATAATGTAACAATGTGTGTTTGCTTGCACATTAAAAACCGTTACAATAAAATTACACTAGGTACTTAAAATCTAATAAAAAGTCTTACGACACTCACCCGAGTTGGGGGTTCTCGTTACTTAGGAGTATATTAAGTAGGCAATGCACAGTATGTTGTGATACTAACAAATAAAAACTGTAGTATACGTAAAAAATGTATATAGATGGATCAGTCAAGCGCAGGTTCAGTAGATCGAGGACGCTAGCTGACTGCTGCCGGCCGACTGAGGTTTACTCGTCCCTTCCAGGCGCGTGTCGCAGATTATGACATAGTAGTCGTAGAAATTACGTTCGGTGCGCAGCGCCAGCGCCTAGGGATCCGTAGCGGTATTGAGTGTTCTGTATATATTATAATTAATAAATTTATTAAATTAATTAGTATAAGATAAATTTTAGGTAAAATTACGGTTTGATTATTATATTTTAAATTAAGCCGTGACCGTGCTAGACGCGCGTGTCACAAGGTGTCATAGCTTTTAAATAAGATTGACCCACACTGTGCAATTTCATATATAGTAAATGGTTTACCAGGATTTGCTAAGAGCCATGAGTCGACTGCCGCATTGTAAAATGTCTTAAAGGGTCCATTGAGTCCAACGTCTAATGGCTGCAACTTGGCTGTTGTGTGTGGGTGCAATGTTAAAATCGTTACACCAGACGACTTTGCCAATTCGACTGCCTCCAGGGAATGGTGACTCTCATGGTTGTCCATAATCAATAGCACCGGATTTAATTTCGACGCAGATGAATGTTTAATGAAATGTTTCATGACTTCAACAAAAAGTTTGCCATTCATCCACCCTGATGGATTGGCTAGCCCTAATGAACCTGGGGGAGCACCATGAAGCATGTGTGGTTTGTAATGCTTTCTTGGAAAGACAAGTGCTGGTGGTAAAGCCTGTCCTAGAGCGTTTACGATGCAACAAGTTGTTACAAGTACACCACGTTCGCCACTTGTAACTTTCGAAACGGCTTGTCCTTTTCGAGCCAATACTTTTTGAGGACGTTGCACTGTAGTAGTTGCAGTTTCGTCAAAACTAAATATTCTAGTGCCATTTCCAAAATCGGGATGACGACTCATTACGTCCCGCAGATTGTTAAAATATCGAGTCACGTTTTCTCTGTTAAAGGCGCTCGCCCTTGCTATACTGCACGGTTCTGGTTTTCGTACTGTACCCCGAGCACGAAAAACTTGCGAAAAAGTATTCGTATCGTCATCGACTTGAAAATGTGTGAAATTTGTACAGCGCCCCTATCGTGCGTAAAAGTAACTAAATTCGGCAGCACGAACGATTTTGATATGATTCGTATCGCAAACGTATCGTTACGTAAATACTTGAGATTTTATTAACAAAATGCGAGCATGAACTTAATTTTGACGTACGGTAATGTTAATTTCGAAGGCTGGCTATCGAGCATAGTCGAATATTTTTTCACTTAGGATTTTCCGGTGAGAAAAGTTTCGAAACTTTTTTTAACTGCATAAAACATATTTTTTGCGTGTATTAAATGCAAATACCGCCCGCTTTACCAACGTCGTTCTCTTTATTATCTTCTTGCTGCAAGTTTACTTGAAATTAAGGGAAAATAAAAACATAAAACAACATAAAAAATCTTTCCTCATAGTTAATCCTCCTTCGAGTTAATAAAACCTTCGTTCCAAGTTGACAAGTTTCATCGTTGTCAGCGACCATATTTGATTATCAAACTTCAAATTCGACACTGTCACTATGTCATCCATCCATGTAAATAAATAAAATATACCAAGTGTGAGTCGGGTTTCCACTAAGGGTTCCGCACAACACAATGTAATAATAAATATATGAAACTCTTAATTCACCACAACACTCTTCATTATATGAACACTATGGCTCAATGCATATTGAATAGGCAGCGACGCGACGCGCCAAGACGATCAGAAATGACAAGACATTATAAACCTTATGAACAATGTTACAAGACAAAGAAACGCTTGATAGAATGAACGAGGTGTGGGTACGTAGTATTATTAAGTATTCTGTGATGTGGGGAAGCCTCGAGCCGTCGTTTTCCTTTCGAAATACGGAACCCAAACTCCAAAGAATCAAGTCATTGGTGACGCTATATCTTTCGTTCATAAACTGATATATATATTTTTAAAGGTATTAAATATTATTCTCTTTTTCAAATAAAATTCATTTTAATATCACTCATACCGTATTTGAAGATGTTTATTCTGTTTAAGTACTTTTTTAAATATAATTTCCGATAAATAGAAAGCTAAGCCAGAAGTAATAAAAAGTTCACTGTTCAATTTAATTTTTGAACGAATAATTCATTCAATAAGACGTTCATTTCATTCACAACGGCTCGTCTCTACTTACATTAGGATGACGTTACTAACATAATCGTATTGACCTCTCGATAGCTGTCAGAATGTGCTTCGTGCTGCCGCCTATCGTAACACCACGTTATTGTATCGTTGACTCGATACCTTTACGATACGAATTCGATGATTTTTCGTGCTCGGGGTACAGATATTTCAGGGTGCCTCTTTCTAAACCCTCGCAACAAATCTTTTCCTGCAGTCTTCTCTTTTTCCCATGTAGTAGGCACTTGAACGTTATTCATTTTAGCCATTTCGTATGCAAGTTGGCGACATTGTTTTGTTGTCAAGCCATAAAATTTGTCGGCACAGTCAATAATATACTGCTTAAGACTTAGCGTAAAAACTTTCTGTGTACTATAGTTTGCCTCTAAATCAGTTGACGTATTTATCAAATATTTTTTCACATACCTCCTCAACGTTGGATATGGTATATTGTGTTCCTTTGCTGACTTTCTTAAAGATCCGCCAGCCAGATGGAATTTTATGGCTTTTTGCATTTGTTCTTTGGTATGCTTTCCCTTTTTTCGAGCCTCTCTTCCTAATGTGTTTCTTCCCATTCTGAAATATCGACTTAAATTAGTTTAGGCACCTAGATGAAAAGGTAAGTTGATTGAGACTACACATCGAAATAAATAAAAAATATGCATAGGTACTTGATAAACCAGGTGTGGTACTCTTTGAACCGCGGTTCATTGAGTACCAAATCGAAGCGGTTCAAATTGTACCACCCTTACCCAAAAAGTTTTGAGGTTATCTAGAAACTTGTCGAAACATGTTTCGTTAATGACCATTTTTCTATTAGAATGGCAATAAAACGGTTCATGGGACTACATAAATCATATTTTAATATATGTTATAGTAAATGACTGAGAAAACAAAGAACTCACCTGTTTTTTTTTTTACTTTTAAGCACTAAAATCACAGAAACAACGATGTCACGTGCGTCCTTGTCGGTAATGAAGTGTAGACTGGTGTGGAAGGGAGCGCAATCAAATACGCACATTTCCCTCTCGTTCGCACAACGCTGTGACTTCGCGTTGCTAAATTAGAGGTCTGATTCATTTAGTACCCTTGGCTCAATGAGTGCCAACCCAAGTGTAAAATGATTGACATTACCGATTCTATCGAATATCGAATATTATAAAAAAAAAAACACTGGTGAAAAACTATATGCATATGATTTTTTTTTGTACCTAATTCATAATGGACCACAAACGGTTCCGAAACGCACATTGGAGAAAAACCATATGGTTGTTTAACGATTGATATTATCGATTTAATCAAATAACGTATATCATAAAAAAAACACTAGTAAAAAACCATATGCAGGTGATTTGTTTTGTACTTCATTAATAATGGACCACAAAAATTTTCGAAAAACACTGGAGACGAACCGTATGCTTGTTAAATCGATGATTATATTATAGAACACCTTTGATTCAATCGAATAACGCATTTTAAAAAAAAATACAGGAGAAAAACCATATGCATGTGATTTTTTTTTGAACTTCATTAATAGTAGACCATAATTATTTTCGAAACACACTGGAGACAACTATAAAATGAGTGATTTTACATAAACCATCTGTGATACATGGATAAACGCACATTAAAAAAACCTACAGGAGAAAAACCATATGCATGTGAATTATTTTGTACCTCATACATAACGGACCACATACATTTTCGAAACACATTGGAGACAACTGTAAAATGTTACATAAAACACTCTCGATACATGGATCATTCGTATCGTATTCTTCATTTATTGCCGTGGTATAGCCATACCAAATCTAATCAAATCGGAGCATTTATCCAGTATGTAGACAGTATTAATATACGCGTACACGTCAAAATCCTAAAATAAATCATTATCAATTATCAAGTAAACATAGCAAAAGCAGAATTTAACGCTTTGAATTAAAAAAAAAAACACAAAAGTAGTAGTAGTAGTCAGCTGCATAATGCAAATTAAATAAAAATGGCAAGTCTAGAAAATCTGCGGAAAAAAGGGGGAAACTGATGGCTGTTGAATCTACCGGTATTTCGGAAGTTAGCGTACTTGTTGATTTGTGTCTGCAAAAGTCGAGTAAACTGATGGCTGTTGAATCTACCGGTGTTTCGGAAGTTAGCGTACTTGTTGATTTGTGTCTGCAGAAGTCGAGTGACGAGTGACGTCCATATCTACATAGTCTTGTATTCGGTATTGCATAGTAGGATTCTTGGTATGAACTGACATAGTTATTCTGCTGACGATATGGATATTCATTTTGGATAGTGATGATAGATTTGAAGCTGCAATACCAAACTGTATCCCCCGATTTTGTTATAATTCGTTGCCTCCAAAAAGAGGCAATTTTAAAGACATATTCACGTCAAATCTCTGTATTTTGTTTTTTACGAACCGGCATTCACTCGCGTTTATTTTTCGGATTATGGTAAATAAACGCAAGTGAATGCCGGTTAGTAAAAAACAAAATATTAATATCACTCGTAATATTTTCATAACTCAAACCTCTGTATGCTTGTAAAATGATTGACATTACCGATTCTATCGAATATCGCATATTTAAAAAAAAACACTGGTGAAAAACCTTATGCATGTGATGTTTTTTTTTTGTACCTCTTTCATAATGGACCACTAACATTTCCGAAACACACACTGGAGACAAACCTTATGGTTGTTCATCATCATCATCATAATCAGCCGGTATCAGTCCACTGCTGGACATAGGCCTCTCCCAAGTCATGCCACTGAGCCCGATCGTCGGCTCTTTGTTTCCAGTCACTGCCCACCGCTTTGCGAATGTCGTCGCTCCACCTGGTAACAGGGCGTCCTACGCTACGTTTACCGATTCGCGGTCTCCACTCTAGAACCAGTCTACCCCAACGGTTATCGGTCCTTTTTTTTTTTTTTTGACCCAGGAAAATCCTTTATGGATACCAAATCGCCCGGGGGAGCGAGATGGTTATGTGGGAGTCACTGCCGGAAGGGCAGTATACCCACTAAAAACCTGGGGTGAGCCGTCATCCACCGTGGTGGGGCAAGATGGGGTTGCGCTAGCATTCACCAACTTGCCCCGGTGGCAGACCCAAATGGGCCTCTGCCGCTGCGGAGGGCTGACCCTGCTCACCAAGGTCAACCCTCAACCGTCATGTGGAGAGTGCAAGCCGTTGGAGAGTCCCCCGACCCTCCAACAGTTACCCCACAATGACAGAGGAGTGTGGCACCTGGCCTCACATCCTCCGTCCCTCTGATGACATGTGTGCGAAGAGCAAATACCCCTACTCGCACACCGTCCGCTATTCGACCCGCATGCCAGTGCCAGTGGCATGCGAGACCCCACTCTTCGACCGTCGCCGGCCCCACCACTCGGCCCATTGGACCCACGGCCTGGTACTTAAATACACCCCTCTATTACAGAGGAATGCGGCACGCACACTTCTGTGCAACGCCCCACACCCTCCGTCCCTCAAATGACTAGTGTGCGAAGGGCACATACCCCTACTCGCACACTGTCCACCGTCCACCTCGCACGCCAAAATGGCATGCGAGAAACCCTCCATCGGCCGTCACCAGCCCCTCCACTTGGCTCGAGCATATGCTCGGCTCCACCACCGGGCGGCTCCCACCACCGAGCCTGCCCTGCTCCGTCACACTGTGCCCTCTTCTAATATCAGAAGGACACGCGGAGGAGCCCCTCACGTCGGAACTTCGCTATCGGTCGACAACTTAGCCCAGTAGACTAGGAAAAGTTGTCGGCCGATACCCAGGGTACACCACGAGGAGGTGTTCCGACCCGCACCCCAACTGTTATCGGTCCTACGGCAGATATGACCAGCCCACTGCCACTTCAGCTTGCTAATCCGATGAGCTATGTCGATCACTTTAGTTCTCTGGCGAATTACTTCGTTCCGGCTTCGCTCCCGCAGAGAAACACCGAGCATAGCTCTTTCCATAGCTCGCTGAGTGACTTTAAATTGGTGGACCAGTCGAACCGTGAGTGTCCTCGTCTCGGCTCCGTATGTCAAGACGGGTAGGACGAACTGATTAAAGACTTTTGTCTTTAGGCACTGTGTTATATGCGACGAGAAGACTCGACGGAGTTTTCCAAATGCTGCCCAGCCCAGCTGAATTCTTCTCTGGATTTCTTTTTCGAAGTTATGTTTGCCTAGTTGGAGCGTCTGCCCTAGGTAAACATACTTAGTGACAACTTCGAGTGGGATTGCATCTACGGCAATCGGTTCCGGAACAACGTGCTCGTTGTACATGACTTTGGTTTTATCCAAATTCATCCGGAGTCCGATGCGACGAGAAGAATCAGCTAGATCATTCAACATCCTCTGTAGGTCCTGCAGCGTCTCTGCCATAATGACGATGTCATCTGCGAATCGTAAGTGAGAGATGTACTTGCCGTTGATGTTGATGCCACAATTTTTCCAGTCCAGCGTTCTAAACATATCCTCCAAAGCGTTAGTGAACAGTTTCGGGGATATGACGTCCCCCTGTCTCACTCCTCGACGCAGGTGGATATGATTAGTACGCTGGTTCTGTACTTGTACACTCATCGTTGCGGCATTATACAGACATCTCATCACTTCGATATATCGCCAGTCGACTTGGCAACGCTGCAAGGACTCCAGAACAGACCAGGTTTCGATTGAGTCGAAGGCCTTCTCATAGTCCACAAACGCTAAGCACAGGGGCCGATTGTACTCTTCGGTCTTCTGTACAATCTGCCGCACTGTGTGGATGTGGATGTGGTGAATTTATGTAAGTAATCTGTGTTTATTGTTGTAGGTAAGTAGGTATGATTATGTTAGTTTAGGTATAATATGTTATTGTTATTCTTTTCATTTTAATTTAAATTAGGCGCACCCTGCATTAGGCTACTATTTCGATCCTATCCATACAAAGGTTTGTCTGGAAGAGATCGCTGTTAGCGATAAGACCGCCCATTGTTACACGTTAAATTGAAGCTGTAAATGTTATATGTGTCTGTATCTTTGGTGTCGCAATAAAGAGTTCATCTATCTATCTAAATTCATTTGCTGCCAAATTTTTACTTAAATTATCTAAGCTTGCACTAAGAAATTGAAAAGAATCTATGAACTTTATTTGCATAGGTCTTTCATTTTTATTGTTTTTCGGGGTGTATTTTAGTAATACTCGTATACTTTTCTTGGTCTTAGGTATAATTTTTATATCACCTGGATATTTTGATAATTCTTTAATAAAAAGATGAGAATCGTAGCCAGTCAAATTGTGAATGGTAACAAGCACAAATGAGCATATTCGATATCTGATATTACATTGAGCATGTGCTGCACCTCTGAATATTGAAGTAAGCAAATCATGATCTCTTACTCTGTCACTTAAAAGAATGTGCTTGCAAATATGACAAAACTTAGCATTTTGATATTTATTCTCTTCATCGACTGTTAATGGAGTCATTGGTTTTTTATCATCTAATACTTCGTAAATTTTTTGTACATCTTTAATCAAATAATTTATAATCAATCAGGACCTCTATACGTTCTATATTTATTCAAGGAAGGATCGTGTGAATTATGTTGGACGCCGCCGAAGGATTTAAAAAAAACCGAAATACTTTGAAAGATTTATTTCAAAAAAGTACAATCTTAAAATATTAATATTATAATAAAACTAAAACGACTGTCTTCGAACGAAGTGTGTTACGAAGTGCGGGCCGATGCGCGGGGCCGAGGGCGCCACGAGGCGAAAGTGCAGCGCTTGCATTTCCGCCGGTCACGTAGGCCACCGATTGACGTCAATGGCGTAAACTGCAGCGTTGATGGAAAGTTCCTGAGAACTGTAATATGCAGCGCTTGCGGAATAGGTGTAGGTAGGTACCGTAACACCTCCCCCCTTAGATCAGCAACTATTTGAGCACTCTGAGCGAAAATGTTGCTGACTTCGAATGCTGTCCTTTGGCTTTTTCAGGATCTTCATAAGGATGATTTTCAGGTGCTGTGCTGGCCTCTTTGGGTTGATTTTGTCTCGTACAAATATTATATCGCCGTAAGATGATTGCGAAGATAGCTATTGCTGCTAGAAGAAGTGTTCCGTAGAGAGGTAGTGTAGTGTGGTACAAGGAGATGTCTGTATGATTTATCTCGACTGGATGCTGCATCAGGATCTTATCTTCGATGGCGTGAAGTCCGTTGAGGTTGATTGAGTTTAGTTTTAAATGAGGTATATCTATGGTTTCTTTTATGTAGTCCTGTGGTATTTCCGTTAGAAGCAGTGGCTGTCCTTTAATGTGGTCATTGGTATTAATAATTGTAAATTCTTCAGTGCGTATGTAGCATTTCAGGGGCAAAGTTGCAAGGTAGCTTCCATGTAGGGTCAGGAACTCCTGTCGTCCACATTGTAGTTCTGCTTTCTTGGGTTTTGGGAAGACAAGTGTATAGTGCTGGTTGTCTAACTGCTCCATCGCTTCCTTGTCCAGGGTAACCTTGGTAGGCCGGCATGTCCTGTCCAGGGCTTGATGATTTATAATGTTCTGGATACAGTCTGGATGCGCTCGCAGAGGGTGGTAGCCGTCTTCTTCACATAGATACTGATGATTGAATTTCAGGCATTCTGCCGCAATGTACATGAAATTCTTGCCATTGGTTGCTAGGAATGGGTAAGGAGGGATAATAGTCTGTAACTTTCTATTAGGAACTAAGGATAGTTTGTAAAATTCGAAAGTGCTTGATGATATGATAGGGATTTTGAAAATTATAACTATTCTACTACCTGCATAATAATATCCTGATTTTATAATGTTATAGTACTCTCTCAAGTCCGCGTCTATTACTTGCTCTGGTCCATATAATATTTTTAACCTATTTATCATACTACGTAAGTTATCTATGCTTAGCATACTATGGTGAGTGCTCGATGCACGAATAAACGCTAAAATATTTTCTATTCTATCTAATTCTAAAATCAAATCCTCAGCGTTCTCGCTAATTATACCTAGTAGCTGAGCGAGCTTAGCGTATCTAACTAACTTAGCCTCATCGTGGGCGTTCCTATCTAACATTAATGCTAAACTATTATTAATCTTCTCCTGGTTCTCTGCTATTTTAGTTAGTAAGATGGTATGCTGAGATATCCAAATTTTATTTAGGCTTATGTGCTCATTAAATTCAGACATCAACTTATCATCATTACTCTCTAGTATATTAAGTGCTCTGTCATATTTTTCGGCATCCGTATGGTCTAAGTTACCAGTAATGCTTTTAACAACTGATCCAAGGCCATCTATAAGACCTCTTTTAGTACGCGATTTATTGGGCTCTAATGTGTCTAGCTGATTTCTAATTTTAGTTAATTTAGTAGTGAGGTAATTAGTCTGTAGTTCATAAAGTTTTAGGGTGTCGTTGTCTAATTTATTAGCAAAAAGTCGAAGTTGAGAATCTACCGAGTCAAGTCTGTCCTCAATATTAGTAAGGTCAATGTATTGTAAAAAGGAATGATAGTGAGTGACAAGTTTAGCTTGTCCGAGTTTAAAAGGGAGTATACCAGGTCCATTGTCAAGATTCTCAAGTCTTATCTCGTGCGCCAGCGTCAGGTGGAGGAATGCGAGGAGTATCATCCTGTAACAATTTCGCGGTTTTAGGCACACGTTTAAGTCGTGATTTTGCAATGGGGCCCTTCTTCTTAGAAGTATATATATGGATTGGCAGATCGGCTAATACGGTATCCTGAGTATAACGAGTCGCGAGTTTATTTCGACTAGCTTGTGGATTAGTTATGAACACTTGTTGGTCGGGTTGGTATTCGACCTCAGGTTCTCTATCCTTATTCCTGCTTTCTATGATATGCGTACGATTTGTAAGAGCTGATTCGTTCAACTGGTCATAAACTAATTTCATCTGGTCTCTATGGGTTATAATGTATTGTTGCATTAGGTGTTCTGTCATGTCAATGTCAAAAGGATCTCTAGGATCGAAATGTCCTCGAATACCGTCATGTGGTCTACACTTAGTGAAGCTATGCACGGAGCTATTATAAGCTAATATGGCATAGGGCATTAAGTTAACTGTCGGTTCAGCGTTTTGTCTAAGTCGCATTATTCGTAAGTGTTCTAAAAGAGTCGAATGGAATCTTTCTATCATCCCGTTATCGTTAGGGGCATGAGCAAGGGTCCTATGGTGGTTAATTTTATGAAGTCACGTAAATTCAGCAAACATCTGATTGGTAAATTCGGTTCCATTGTCAGTAATTAAAGTCAGTGGAAGTCCATGATGAGTACTGTAAGTCAAGAGTCCTTGTAGGATACTGACGGCAGTCCCGTCACGTAGGTGATAAGCTTGCCCGTATTTAGAAAATACATCTACAAAGGTCAGATATTTCTCATTGTGCGCTGTAAAAAGGTCCATATGCACTATCTCAAATGGCTTAGAGGCTGGTGGTACCACGTTGAATTGTGGTCTGACTGGGTGTCTGTCATATTTAGTTTGACCACACACAGTGCACTCATTTATGTACTTAGTTATCTCCTCTTTCATTTTTGGCTAAAAGTATTTGCGTGAAAGAGCCAGATAGCTTTCGTTTATTCCCCTGTGATTAGTTTTACCCTCGTGATAATGCTTTATGATTTCCTGTTGCCTCAAGTATTCCTTTACATCCTCTAACTCAGTCTTTGCTAAGACTAAATTCATAGAGGAGCTTTTGAAGTTATTTTGAATAATAGGAATGATAGAGTACATTCCTAAGGGCGGTGTAATCTTAAGGGCGGTCTTAACTTTCGGATTGACGTATTTTTTTATTGCATTAATCACGTCCTGCTCGAGACTGGATTCGGATACTTGAATGTGAGTACGAGTATGTGTGTCAAAAGGTTTTGTTGCTGTCGTTCGTCTTTTAATGTCACCTACTATGGTAAAACATATCTGTCTATGAAATTTATTTAAGGGTTCGTCAGTGATTGGAACTTCGAGAATGGGATTCTCGTTACTGGTATGGGCTGTAGCCGTTGTTGAACCAACATTAGAGGGTGGCATTTCAGAAGGATTTGCTACCATTGAATCTGTTTCCTCATTGTTAATTTCAATGCGAGAGAGGACATCTGCATTTGTATTATATTTGCCCTTTTTGTAAACTGTCGTGTAGTTGTATTCACTCAGTTTAAGTCGCCATCTGGTCAGTCTGGAGTTAGGCTCCTTGAGATTCATTATCCATTGGAGTGGTCTATGGTCAGTCAGAATTTTGAATTTGCGTCCAAAAAGATAGGGTCTGAAATACTTTGTAGCCCACACAATAGCTAAAAGTTCTTTCTCGATCGTGCTATAGTTTATCTCACTGTCATTGAGAGTACGAGATGCGTAACAGATAGGTTTATCTGAACCAACAGGTCCTTGGCTGAGTACGGCACCAATAGCTAGATTAGAAGCGTCTGTTGTTAGAATGAACTCTTTGCTGAAGTCTGGATATTGAAGTATCGGGTCGTTAGTCAGTAACGTCTTGCATTTTTCAAAGCAGTCTGTATAGTCAGAGTCGAAAGTTATCTTGCTGGACTTTTTCAAACACTTAGTCATAGGTTTAGTAATTCGTGCAAAGTCAGGGATAAATTTCCTATAATACCCCAGAAGTCCCAGAAACTGTTTTATCTCTTTAGGTGTTTTTGGCAAAGGATAACTCTCGATAGCTTTTATTTTATCAGGATTCGGTTTTATACCGTCTCGACTGATAATGTGCCCTAAGTAGGCTGTTTCCAATTTTAAAAACTCAGACTTATCCATCTGGATTTTAAAATTGGATTCTCGTAATCTAATGAACACTTTCTCCAAATTTGACATGTGTTCCTGCAAGGATGTACTAAAAACGATGATATCATCTAAATATACTAGACATATCTCATTCTGCAAGCCTCTAAGCACCTTGTCCATCACACTTTGAAAAGTTGATGCACTGTTCTTTAGCCCCATGGGCGTTCTCAAAAATTCAAAGTGCCCATGTTCAACGTTAAAGGCCGTCTTAGGTATATCATCTGGGGTCATTTCAACCTGGTAAAACCCAGATGCAAGGTCAAGGGTGGTGAAATATTGACATCTACCTAGCTTGTTAAGGACGTCTGAAATATTCGGTATAGGATATTTATCGTCGATAGTCTTGTCATTGAGTTTACGAAAATCTACAACTAGTCTCCATTTTTGCTTCCCAGATGCGTCAGCCTTTTTCAGGACAACCCATATGGGAGAGCTCCAGGCAGAGTTATAGGGTCTAATAATACCCTGGTCTAACATCTTAGCAATCTGATCTCTAACTTCCTGGCGATGTACAAAAGGGTAGCGGTAGCTTTTCGTATAAACTGGTTGTTCGTCTGTCGTCTTAATCTGATGTTTTATCTTGTTGGTAAAAGTCAGAGCCTCTCCGTCAATGTAAAATACATCGGCGTAGCGTCCACATAATGTCTCCAAGTTAATTCTCTCTTCCGTATTTAGGTGTTCCGTACGTAGTCGCGATAAAACGTCGCTAACGCGCCTAGAGTCCGAGCTATTAGTCATAGATTCCATATAAAAAAGGTTAACTCGAATAGTCCTGTCGAATTGTATAGTCATGTCCATATTAGAAGGATTTTCTACTTCTACAATACCGGTCTGGTCAGTTACAGTCGTCACGCATTCATGAATTATGCAATTGCACATAACCTGTTCACAAATGTATACGTCACCGTCGGGGTGGTGTATTGGTACATTTATTAATCGAGACGAATTTGCCGGGATTATTTCCTGGAAATTCGCTTTTCTGCATGTATAGTGAGAAAGCGAAATTTCAGTTCGGTCTGTGACTAAAACGTTACGTTTAAGGTCAATTTCAGCTCCATCTAATAAATCTAAACCCAACAATCCATCAAAGTGACTATGAAATTTATAGACGAACTATTTAATATCTTTTTGTTCGACAAACTCTGGAAAATTTGGTAGCGTGATGGAATGTTCGTGTTTGCTAGTTACGCAAGAATTTGTGACCTCAAAAGGATCAAAATTCAGAGGTACATGTGCGAAAAACTTTTCCACAGCCTCGGGGCTTATGAACGATTGATTCGCCCCGGTGTCTATAAGAAATTTAAGAGGAGGATCATAAATTTGAATATACCTCAACTCCTTTTTCGATTGAAGGATGACCTCTATTTTGGTGGAGGGTCGGTACGGCCCTTGTGAAAATCCGACTGATTTTGGTCGTGGCTAGTAGAAGGTTGGGGAGCTTCTATAGCATTTGTCGCGCTATGGTACTGTCCGTCGTCCTGGTCATACATGTAATAGCCAAAGTCAGTCTGGTCATCGGGATAGGCGTCAGTGTAGTCATAGTAGTTACATGAGTCATCGTAGTAATAATAGTCAGTATTATCGACAACCTCGTTATAATTCATCTCGCGTGTTTTAAAGTAATTCGAGGGTGGCGGATTCCCAGATTTTCGCCAATCGTGTCCCGACATTGTAGGCGGAAGCGCCTTTGGTATAAAATGGCTAACGCCACTCATAGGCGTTGGCTTTGGCATAGTCTGTGAAGAATTGCGCGGAGGGAAAAATCTAAGCGCGTTTTGGGGGTTGTAATTAGGTGGCGGTGCACTGAACATTTGTTGAGTGCGAGTAGGCATACGCGGCTGATTAATTCTTGGTGATTGAAAACCGGGCTGATAAAACGGAGGTGGGCGATAACTACTCTGTGGGTGCTGCTGCGGCATAAATAACGGTTTCGGCCAGCTAGTTTGGGGTTGCACATAATTTAAAGGTTTAGGCATAGCAAAAGAATTATTAATAGGGTTTAAATTAAATTTAGAAGACGTAGCAAAAGTCTGAGGCTGCGGCAAAGGCGGAGCCTTCTTTTCCACGTACTCATTCCGTTGCTGCAGATATAACACATTTAATTCTTCCTGAACAAATTCCAGTGCCTTTTCAATTGTTGCGGGTCTCATACAACGAATACGAGACCCTAGAGGTTCTTTAAGACCTCGTACAAAAGATTGTAACGTTAATTTTTTATATAAGTCGCGCTTTGCATCGACTGTGGTTTTTACACACTCGTGTAAAGTGACATAAGTCATTATGGTGCTGAAAAGGTTCTGGCATTTGTCGTAAAATTCAATAGGGGTGTTACTTCCTTGCGAAAGTAGTGACAGATCGTTATAAAGTGCTGTCTCGTCTCTTTGGTCGGAAAAGTTATTTATTAAGGATGTTCGAATATCCTGCCATGATTCTGGTATACCGTTTGAATTTATTGTTCTAGC
Source organism: Cabera pusaria (assembly GCA_954871355.1). NCBI lineage: Eukaryota > Metazoa > Arthropoda > Insecta > Lepidoptera > Geometridae > Cabera > Cabera pusaria. The sequence continues at coordinate 19,623,269 of OX940905.1, forward strand.
TGCATTACCGGTAATTTTATGTGATATACCATTTATCACACATAAATTAGTCAAAATGGCGTTCTCGTCATCGAGAATATATTTCGTCACGATTTCATCACAAATTCGAATAAACCGTGTGAGCACATTCGGATTACCATCGAACTCCGGTACTGGACGCAACGCTTTATAAATCGTGTCAGGGTCCATAGTACCTGAGCTAATACCTAAACTATTCTCACGTTCCGGAGATCCTAATTCTCTACCTAAGTCTAATTCTTTATTTCTACTGATCTGTCTGGAGGAGACAGACCTATCTACGTTTTTACCTTTATAAAAAATTTTGGAAACGGTAAAAGGAACAAGTAACAAGGAAGCAACACAATAGACAAAATAATTTCAAAGTACTTACATTCGGTCCACTGAAGTTTGAGTGTATCCTCGGCCGCGAACCTACCAAGTTCGGACGTTAGACAATGGCACTTGAAAGTGCGAGCAGAGTCGAAGTTCGCAGATTCGATTTTAGAAAGCTACAGATTCGCGCACTGCTTCTAACTATCCTACCGACTGCGCCAATTATGTTGGACGCCGCCGAAGGATTTAAAAAAAACCGAAATACTTTGAAATATTTATTTCAAAAAAGTACAATCTTAAAATATTAATATTATAATAAAACTAAAACGACTGTCTTCGAACGAAGTGTGTTACGAAGTGCGGGCCGATGCGCGGGGCCGAGGGCGCCACGAGGCAAAAGTGCAGCGCTTGCATTTCCGCCGGTCACGTAGGCCACCGATTGACGTCAATGGCGTAAACTGCAGCGTTGATGGAAAGTTCCTGAGAACTGTAATATGCAGCGCTTGCGGAATAGGTGTAGGTAGGTACCGTAACATGTCAGCAACATATATAATAAGCAAAACAAGATGCTTCATGATGTTTATATTTCTGAGTGTTTTTATTACTTGTATCAGTATGATTTATTAACAGACTTTCGAAATCGGCATAAATTACAAAATTAATCTTTTGTTGCCTCTCATAGTGCTCAAATTGTAATGTTTTGTTTTGAGGCAAACCTGTTAAAACCTGGGAGCAATTATGCGAATTGTATCTTTGCTGGGTAGAGAAAAACTGTAGACAAGCTTCACATAAATATATTTTACCTTTATGAAGAGTCAATTGCCTTCGTTTAACTAGTCTTACCAGGTCTTTTATCAAGCAGTAGTGCTGTTTGTCTCCTTTTTCAAAATACTGTAGATTGACATGATTCTGTTTTCGTGCATTAAAAGTGTACAAGGGCCCAGTGACATGATGTTTATCATCTAAGCCATATATATTAACACTAATGTCAGAATTATTTGTTTCGAATAATTTTATATCGTTAGGTGTAGGGGGGAAATGCATTCCCTGTATATTAAGAACACTTGAGTAATGAGGATATGAGTTTATTCGATTAACATTTCCTTTGCAAGGATGCAAGGCTGCAACTATGCTCCACAAAAAACAATACTCATCATCATTTTTAATATTTATACAGCTTTTTGTATTCTTTATACAAGTAGGTAAGTCAATATAGCTACCCCCTTTTAGTGGATTATACTTATTTATATTTATTTCTAAGTGACCAGCCTGATTCACAATGCTCGAATTCCATCAGTTTCTTACAAAATTCTTGTATAACTTCTGAATAAAACTGTGACAAGTCTGTGCTATTGTAAATAACATTGTATTTTACATTAAATGATTTTAACTGTCTTGATAGCTCATTTGTTTTAGGCAGCACAAAAGAAGCAAATAATTCAAAATTTATTTTAATGCATGTATGTTTTTGTAAAGATATATTAATTAAATATTATGTTTCTTTGAAGTGTTTCACACTTTATATTTTTGTAAATTGTTAAACACAATCCAAAATTTCATCGTACCGACGGGACTTGAACCCGCAACCTCCGGAATAACATGTTCCGGTGCTTTGCCAATTAAGCCACGGTGCGAAGTATCGTTACGACGAAATTAGTGGATTGCATTTGTTAACCCAATTATGCATTGGTGGCGCCATCTATGATTACTTATTACGTAAGTTAATCATTCGGAAGAAATCATTACAGTTTTCAAATCCGACGAGAGATGTTGCACTGCGTAAATCAAATATTACTCGTATGTTTCTTTGAAGTGTTTCACACTTTATATTTTTGTAAATTGTTATACACAAACTAAACTTTTATACTAATCATAAATTTAATTTTTTAATTCATAAAATAATTTTATGCATAATGTTCTTATATTGTAATTAATATAATGTAACTAACCTCCATTTCTTACTTTTTAAAATTCATACAAATGTAATTAATTAATTAATTAATTAAATTAACTGTACTTACCAATAGGCAGTTACAACTGTAAACAGACGGAAGAGGCCTGGAACCTATCATACGGGTCTCGAGCCTAGTTTAGGTGCCAGGTTACCAAATTTGTTATATTTACCTGCCTTTATATTATTATTTATGATTTATTTATTATTATTATTATTTATTATTTTCATTTCTACAAAATAATTTCCTTTCTTATTTGACTTATATTGACGAGCGTACCCATTAGCCACTCGTCGACTGATATAACAGGGTAAAAAGGGGGTTCTTTTACCGACTGCAGCAGATTCATCGTCATCATCACTGTCTGCATCATCCCCAAGCAAATCCATGATTGTTGGCTTGCATTTTGAAAGGATTGAGGACGATGAGGGCATTCCAACTCTCGACTTCTTGGCTGTATCCCGAGATTGAGGATGTGCTTTGCTTCGTTTTTTCGGCTTATCCACCTGAATAACTTCTTCAGCTGTCGACACCTCATCTTCAGACGGAAACAATTGTTCAGCATTTCTAGACCTGTAAACAATGCATAAAAATTAATACAATGGAATGATATTCTGATAGATTAGAAGATCGGAATATGTATTTTAAAAGTGACGTGATTATTATAATATTAATTACTTAACACATAAACATACATATCTCACATTGAAATCCTATTGATTATCAAATGTTCTATAAAAAAATTGTAAGTAAAACAAGATTATCAATATATGATGTAATTCGAATACTGATACATTAAATGTTGATATATTCGGTAAGTCATCTGTGTTTGCGCCAATTCAATATTTTCGATGATAGCTATTTAATAGTAAATTGTAATGTTTGGTTGATGCAATATTTCCCTTCCTTTATCACGCTCCCGCACATACCTACTCGCATATGTAAGAGCGAGACCGAAAATACTCGTTTCGGATTGCTGCCTCTCGCGGAGGTAGAAGGAACAAGTCTCGTCGAATAACTCGCAATGGAGGCGACCGCTCTCGTGCTTTAAATTGAAATACCTATGTAATTGTGCTATCAAAGCTGTGAAGTGTACCATACCTGTGAAGCTATCTACGCAGGCCAGCTCCAAGGACTCAAGGTAATGTGCACTAATCACATTCATACACACACACTCTAACTCATAACGCTCACACACATGACACCACTCACACACATACATACACTCCATAAAATCAGCCGTAGAATAGAATAAATTTAAATGTAGGTATATGAACTGCTTGAATACTTTTTAGCACAATAATGAAGAGTCTGATCGAGCTTTGAAAATGATGTTTAGTGAATAAGATTACTAGCGACCTTTGTATTAGTATTTTGCGTAAAACCTGTACAGATTCGTAGTGACCATCATCGTCCTCAGTCCAACGATTGTCAGGAAACAAATAGGCACCAAATAAGATACAGGCCTAGCCTAGTTTGGGGCCCAATTGGTTAACTGTACAATGTCTGTTAACAATGATTGAAGCTATTTATTATATTATTGATTCTTCTATTATTAATTAAGATTGCAAAACCTATAATCAGTGTAATTACTAATTATTATTGGTTTGTAAATATAAATGTCCAAATTATAATATTATTTCTAATTTTGAATTTATTAACTTACGTAGGCAATTAATTAATTTATTATTTATTATTGAATGTAATGTAACATGAATTGAATTGAAATGAAATCATTTAAGTAAAATGTACAATGTAATGTAAAATTTTTTTGAAATAAATATCTTTATTATCTTTATCTTTATATATATCTCCTTTTCCTTTCGAAAACTGCCTTTTTCTCTTGTCTACTCCCGCGCAGTTTTTTTGTCGTCCATCACATGCATCAACCATAAATCAAATATACAGTCCACTATTCGTCTAACCCGCGCACACATTTCGTGAACCCTAATCTAATAATCCTCATTCCAAATGTCAGTATGATTGATGCTATTGCAAACATGTTTAAAGAAGACATCAACCTAATCCAAAATGTGTCAGTTGTCATAACATTAGTTAAAGCCTGCAGTGATGTCTCTGAATAGTATGTTTTTAATGCTGTCACTTCAACCGCACACTTTGATTTTTTTTTAGAAAGAGTCTATGTGTCATTACTTCTTGTGTCTCCTTCTCTTGGGGACCGATGACTCGTCATCAGAGGAGTCATCAGACGAGTCGGACGAGTCGTCCTCCCTGGCTCTCTTGCTCCCTCTTTGTGGTGTCTTCCCTAGCTCTGTTGCCAGATCTTTTCCCTCATCTACAACATGACCCTGTTGCGCCAGCCACATCCTATCATCCTCACTTAGTCTAAGTCTGCCGGATCCTGTGGTCATCTTCAACGCCTGGACAGCTAGGTCTAGGTCGCATGCCTGGTCTGGTCACTGACTTGCTGCCCTGGTAGTTGACTTTGACTTTTTTTTTGTTTGACTCGCTGACCTTTCCACTGCGTCTGGCCCATCTCAGGGTGACCGCATACAATGTGGGGAACTGCACATGGTTCAGCTCTGGGTGGGCACCTCTGTTGAGAACCCTGCAAAGAGGGAAACCAGCACCCTCCACGGTCAGTGCCCGCTCGTACAATGGGATGAACCTTTTTGCCTCGGCCACAATAGAGCAAAAAGTTCAATTGTTCGGAATAGTGATAACTACGTTGGTAGCAATTTTCTTTCTGGTGATGTTATGCTACATATGTAAGAGGTGCAGTAAAAGTGCAAAAAAATGGGCTCGTAGAGAGATGGTATCAGCCGTGTCACTGACAATGGTAGATAAAACCGGTCAGCCACCGACACCAACGCCAAGTCAAAGTGCAGGACCAGCCCAACCGTTGCACTATGCATAAAAATATTCGTTAGACTATAGTTTCTAGTACTATGAATGTAGTGATAAAATGTGACATTTTGCTAACATAACTTTTATGTTATGAATATATTATAATGTTGTTATATACAGAAGTTACAATATTTGTGGTTAAATACAATTATTGGTTTTGTTCCGATATAACTCAGTTTGTTCATAAGTGTTTCCTACTAACGTATTAAAGTGTAAGAATGTTGTTAAAATAACTTGTATAAATACAATCAGTTTGCTTCATATGTAATGTGAGATCATACTCAAGGCCTGACTTCGTTGTTTTGCTTACATGACAAACTACATTGTACGCAGTATGGAATGTAAGCTAAAATTGCTATGTATAAAATAAGGCAGAGTGTAGACAGTCGATTTAGTTATTAACATTTTTATTTGAAAATTTTTTTTTGGTAGAAGGGGATGACTGTGGGGGCACAGTAGGTAGAGCTGACGCGACATAACATGTAACGTCGCCCGCGTCCCGCATACCCATTGGCCCACCGGCAGTGGTTTCCCGGACGCGATATAGGACAGATGTCTTGACAATAAACGTAGTGCATATGTAACCACACCTTGTTATTTCTTCCCCCACACCAACTGAGAGAACACGCTATAGTAAGGGTAGTGCAGACGTTCCACTACAAAGGTACCTGCACACACCCCATGCTGGTGATCACCGCACACGGGTGAAACCGCACAAATACTATAAGAATCTTTGTCCTGACATACTGACTGACTGACTGACAGACAACGCACAGCCTAAACCGCTGGTCGTAGAGACTTGAAATTTGGAGGGTATATTTGTCTTAGTACGTAAGAGTGTACTAAGAAAGGATTTTCCAAAATTCACCCCTTAAGGGGATGAAATAGGGGTTCAAAGTTTGTATGGAGAAACAAGATTAGATAGTCCTTTCTATTCGAAACTTCACATAAGTGCTTCAGTAAAAAAATAAGTAAATACGTGTTTCAGGTTTTTTTGAACTTTTTTTTGGGTTTTATAAATATGAATCCCGAATTGCCTTAGTCACGCGATAACATGAAAACAGGTGAACTGATTTGGCTAATTCTTATTTGATGTGTTTAATGATAGAATCGTTTTTTACAAAAGAAAAGTTTTAGGTAAATAAAAGAAGGTTCGCGGGTGAAGCCGCGGGGCACTACTAGTTTAAACATATACCTTACATACATAGATATAATATAAACATTTAGCAGTATTTATTAGACACGTTAATACTACGACGTGTGACATATATCTCTTGTGTCAGGTAGTCGACCTCTAAATCGGCGAAACTTCACACCTCTCGGCCAGAATTTTTCAGCCTTAAACGTGTTGAGAGACATGGCTAGACCCGCAGCACAAAGAAGTTGACGTTGTGACGCTTCTCCAGCTTCACGGCCCTCAGGCAGCTCTTAGAAAGCAATCAGTAGTTAGTATCTTTTAATGATTATGTTTTCATGTATGTACTTTAATTATGATTTCAGCTGCAGAGTCTGTAGGCACCAACACTGTTTGTACAATGCCAATGGAAACATCTGTGACTGTACATCCATCAACCAGTTCTCAAGCAAATGGTTAGTTTATTTATGATAGTAATATTTGCCAGTTTTATTAACAACTAGTTGTTGACCTGACTTACATTGTACTGTCATTGTTTTGGATTCATACAGTTAGTTGTTCAGTGAAATTACAGTGCATGTGAGACTTAACATCTTTATGTCTCGAGGTAACAGGATTTTGCATGCTGCTGTATCTGTAATATGTAGACTTCATCGCTTACCATCAGGCGAGCGTCATGCTTGTCCTGTTACTTTTGTCATAAAAAAAAGTTAAAATAACTAGTAAACCATGTTGCAATAGCAAGCTAAACTAGTACATCATAAGTTAATATACCTAGATCTCTAAAACAAACATTTTTTGCTATGCACTAGTGTCAAAGACTTGATTTGTATTTGAAGATTAATATAATACATTGATTTATTGCAGGCCCTCGCTTGGCGATTTCAAGAACACCAAAGGCATCAAAGAAAAGAATAGTCAATAAAATAAATAATTTGACACCCAATTGTGCTAAACTTTACCAGATTTATAACAAATCGAAGCACCAAGTCGAATACCTACAGAGGGAAAAACGGGCACTAAAATTTTCGAAGAATTCCTTTGAAAAATTTACCAAAAATATGAATCCATATGCGAAGAAAATTATGAAGATGCAAATAAATTTATGCACAAAAAAAACAGAAAAGCTATAGATTCACAGACATAGAAAAACTGATTGGACTGTCAATAAGGAAACAGAGTCCAAAGTGTTACAAATTTCTTCGTAAAATATTTATTTTACCATCTAAAACCACTTTGAATAAGCTTATAGCACAACTCAATGTTGAAGTTGGCATCAATCCTGTTATAATTGATGTTATGAAGAAAGAGGTACCTATTCTACAATTTAATAATTAAATAATATATTAAAATATGTACAATATTATAAAGTTAATATGTTGTATTTTAACACATTATTCTATTTCTAGGTTGCAACTTGGGATAAAAACCAAAAGTTTTGTTCCATAGTGTTTGATGAGATGAACCTAGACGAACGATTAAATTACAACCAACAAAAAGATATAATTCATGGATTCACAGATTCAAAAGAAAGACAAAAAGAATTTGCTGACCAAGCTTTGGTATTTATGTTAAGAGGAGCTGTAACCAAATGGCAGCAACCGTTTGCATTCTTTTTTTGTAAAGGTGCATCTAATCCTGCTGACCTTAAACAAATTATTAAAAATGTTGTACGTTCTGTGATTGAAATTGGCCTCAAGCCCATTGCAACAATTTGTGACCAGGGATGTACATTTCGGAGGGCTTTAGGAGAACTACAAACGGAATCAAGACGAGCTCAAATAATTGAAAATCGGCCAACAGGTTAGTAAACCATACACATGATGGTCATTTTCAAATATTTAATTATATTCTTTGACATTGTTACTATTAAATTTCAGCATATCTATACTAATATTATAAAGAGAGAACATTTGTATTTTTGTATGTTTGTAATGATTTGGCTCAAAAACTACTGAACCGATTTAAAAAATTCTTTCACTAATACGTAGAATGGACTTTCGGAATGAAAATAGGCTATATATTATCCCGTTTAAATCAAAGGTACATTCGTGGAGACCTAATTTGCAACCTAAGTCGGCAAAAAAACGGTCGAAAAAACACGTTTCTTACGAACGCTGCTTAATTGAAAATAGATGGAAGAATATTTTCTATGGAAGAGTTGTATGTATGAAGAGAAACAACTTAAGACCATCATCATCATGAATGCACATAAAACTTTAATTGGTAGGTATATAGCTAGGATTAGAACCAACGACCGTCGGGTCAGAATCAGGGTAACTATCCTTTACGCTAAAGGGCCGTCCAATATCACTACGTAAGTATTATAAAACAAAGTCCATCACTGCGTCTGTCTGTCTGTTCTGCAATAATCTCAATAGCTACTGAACGGATTATCATGCGGTTTTCACCAATAGCCAGAAGGTTTAGGTGCATTATTTGTTAAGGTTTTGTGTGAATAGTATGAAATATGACGATTATTGTTAAATATGTTCATATTTTATATTCGATGCAACAAACTGATGCAAATTTTGTAGGCATATATGTTCTACCCGTGCGAAGCCGGGGCGGGCTGCTAGTATATAATATGCATACAACACATCATTATATATAAATAGCAGGGTATGTACTAAAACAAACTAATTTATATTATCTTTTTAGATGACACAGTGGAATTGTGCGGAGAAAAGCTGAATGTCATTTATGACCCTTCTCATATTATAAAAGGCTTTCGTAATAATTTTATAAATAAAACAATTGAACTGGATGGTAATGTCTCCAAGTGGCAGGATATAGTAGATGTGTATCTAACCGATTGCTACCACACAGTCAAGGATTCTTTATAAGCTCAATGACCATCATGTTATACCCGAAAAAATGACCAATAGAAACAAAATGAAGGTTTGTATTTTTACTGATTTATTAAGGATTATTTTAATTATTATCCGACTGCCAAAAAGAGTGTTTCGCGTGTATGTATATGGGTAATTTTGTTTGTTGCCACCTAGGAGCCAAACGGTTGGACCTATTTCAATGAATGAGGTTTTTAATGAAAGGTATTGATCTCGTGAGTTTTATAGGCTATAAATGTAAAGGAAAAACAAAATTGAGTCCATTTTGTAATAATTTTTTTTGTGCTCAAACCATATCATGTATGATGTAAAAAAGAGCTTAAAAAGCCTATTCTAAATATAAATAATAGTTTCATAAAATATCATAGTGCTTTGAAAAAAAAAAAAAAATCACGCAGTCTGGTTTTTGTTCTTTTCAATAATTCACTTATTATTCATAATAATGTGTGTGCCTATTTTCATTTAAATATATTTAATCATTTATAATAACAAACAGACACACTTTCATATTTATATTATTAGTAAGATTACAATAATAATAATATAAATTGCACACATCTATATTTAGAATCTCAAGAAAGAAAAGTATAAAGCATATTGCAACTTATCTGAAACTTTCGGTTATTGCTAATATTAATAGCAGTAGCAGTATTGTATATTAATCAATTTTTGCAGGTGAAAACTGCGGCCCGTGTGTTGAGTTCTACAGTATCTGCTGCACTGTCATATACTGCTCAGTTTTGTAAGTATTATTTTTTTATATTCTGTTCGTTATGTCTACTAAAATAATAATTCATACAGTTTTAAAACTAAAACAACCGACTTCCATGTCCCGCGAGTCAATTTCAGTAGCAAGTTTGAGACGTTTATCGTCATATCTCTGGAGATACTAATCAGATCTCGATGAAATTACAATGGGACCACATCGGAAATGTACCCTACCGATTAAAAAAAGAATCATCCGAATCAGTTCTCAGTTGACAGAGTAATCGCGTAACATACATGCAAAAATCTTACAGACGAATTGAGAACCTCTTTTTCTTTTTGGAAGTCGGTTGAATAGTTGACTTAGATGCACCTGTGCATTGATTAAAATGTCCAGTGTCTCTTCTCACTACTGCAATCTGCTATACATTTTAGACTCGTAATGATGACTTTAGGCGCATAATGATGCGCAGTCTAAAAATTTATTGCAGATTGCTTAAAATCAGATGAGATATTATGTTTATTACTTGTATTTGCCTTGCAAAAATTAAGTACATTATTGCTTACTTTTTGTCAATTATATGATTTTAATATAACATATCTCAAAAATAATTATTGTCTATTTCCAGCTCACTATGCTGATGGAAGACCAGTTAGCAACACAATGAAGAATACTGCAAAAACTGTAAAGTTTTTCGATACTCTGTTTGACAGTATAAATGGGGCTGCCCTACACCACAAAAGGACAAAAGGCAAAGAGTTGAGAAAAGCTGTCACTGTCAACACAATACACAATAATTTTTGGAGAGAGGCTATAAACACTTTAGAAAACATTAAATTTATAGACCAAAAAGGCAAAACAATTATAGTACCTACTATTAAAAGTTGTATCACTACAATAAAAAGTTAAATGAGGCTATGGCAGTATTTTCAAGAGCAGGGTCTTAAAGTTATGCGCCCTCGCTATTTCAACTCCGATCCCATTGAAAACATTTTCGGACAAGTGAGGGCGTATAACTTCAGACACAATGATCCTGACTGCCATAGCTTCATTAGCTCGTGACTAAAATGATCAAATTTCACAACGATGCTTTTAATTGTGAGGATGATCAAGCAGACCAACTTTTAAATTTGTCACAAATTTTATCACTTAGGAAAACTGCGCAGCGTGATGTTGAAACAACCTCACCCACTGCAACAAGTCAATGTGAATTGAATCTGCTTGATCATCCTCAAAGCACAGATGATGTATTAAATCAAGCCAGACGTCACCGTCTGGAAATTCATTCTAGAGCGTACACTGCAGGATGGGTCGTGAGGAAAGTTTTGGAAAGAACTCCCTGTGCCAACTGCAAAATTCTATTGACATGCATATCACCGCTGCCAATACATAAATGGGTCAGTCAAAGGGAGTTCAACCAATCTAAAAATTTGCTCATGTACCCATCTGAAAAAGCAGTTCGGTGCTTTGGAACTGTTATAGAGGCAACAAACACACTTCTAGAAAATAGCCCTCATCTACACAATCTAAGTAAAATAATTATATCACAAATAAAATCAAAAATGACCGACGAAATTAGTTGCCCAAAACACCATTATGATGATTTCATAACCATTATCGTGAAATTTGCAATTCACAACTGGTGTACCAGTATAAATAAAATTTTAGGAGGTACCGATATTGTCCGCCTTGAAAAGAGATTGACGACAGTGCCTCCAATCCAGAAAAAGGCATTCGAAAAATTTAAATCAAAGTTAAAAAATAAAATGCCTAAAATATAGTCAGTTGTTTTTTTGAAGACATCCCATGATCCCACAACCGCAGATAGGATTGAATATGGTTCAAAGTTATTTTACCTGATTATCATGAGTGAAATAGCTGTGAACTTTCTGTAGGTACCTTGAAGCCCCCTAGACAAAATCAAATTACGTACTGTTTCCATTCACGCTAACGTAAGTTTTAAAATATCATTATTTTTTTACAAAGTTGTCATGCCCATACATTTTGAAGTTCCAGTCGCACGCCGGACGGTGCGAAAGGCGCACGCACACTTCGCCGCGTATTTTCTTCTGCGATCGCGACAGACAGATAAGCGTCTCCGCAATGGCGGATGAGTCGGGCAGTGACAGTCGACGGTCCGTGACCTCGGATCTTTTATCTGACAATCAACTGCAACGGTTTAAGCGTTTGAGGAAAGAAAGTGTTGGAGACGAAGAATTAAATGTTCGACTGAGTAAGCAGCAGCGCGTTCAACGGAGTGACTCCGAGCACAATAATACTGTGATTGAGCCCATGGACGGGATATTGCAAGAATCGAAACATGAAGTTCGTATTGTGTCTAAAGAGCCGCTTCCGAAGCAAATGGCCTTGGCAAAACTTCTTAGGGATCTACAGATTCAAAATATTATGAGTATCAAGTTTAAAGGAGCCTATAAAGTGTTTATTGTTTTTGACAGAAAGGAGGACGTCGATAAACTAATAAGCTGTGAGACATTGTTGAAAAAAGGCTTCAGCTTTCAGAGGACTGATGAAATGAATATATGCTACGGGATAGTAAGAAATATAGATATGGAGTTAGGATTAGAAGAAATAAAAGATTCTTTTAGTTGTGAGACGGACATTGTGTCAGTGAATCGTTTAAGGAGACAAACGAAGGAAGGACCTTGGGTGGACAGCGAGACAGCTCGCTTCTGTTTCAGCGGCACCATTATCCCCGCGTATGTAAAAGCATACGGTTGTCGGTTTTTAGTGGAGCCGTATACCTTCCCTGTCTCACAATGCGCGAACTGTTGGAAATTCGGACATATCAAAAGATTTTGTTCGATGAAAAAGATCACGTGTCCTAAGTGTGGTGCAGATCATGAGAACTGTGAGACGAAGGAATATAAATGTATAAATTGTAGTGGTTCGCATATGTCATTTCAAAAATCTCTGTGTCCAGTGTATCATAGAGAAAAGGAAATTCGGAGTATTATGAGCCGAGATAAGTGTACTTACAAAAAGGCTTTGGCCTTACATCGTGAACGGGATAAATATGTTGCCGCTTATGAGAATGAAAACATTGTAAAGAAAAAAGACGAAAAGGAGTCAGAAAGCCGCAACTATCAGTACAATGATTTACCTACAATGTCGGCTAGTTACAGTCAAATGTTGAAGAATAATCTGTATAATCATAGCCCTTCAAAACCTTTAGAGATAGAAATGCAAGATGATTTAAAACAATTAGAGAGAGAAAAAGAAAATATTTCGAGTGATGAATCCCAATCAGGCAGTACAATCAAAGAAAATAAGAAGAAAAGAAAAAACAAGAAGAAGTGTGCTAATAAGAAGAAAGAAAATAACAGTGAAGAAGATAAAAATGAATTTGTTAATGAAGAAAACGAACCAAAAAGAGACAGAAAGTTTAGTTTCATGAGGTTGTATATAAGGTTGAAAAACATATTATTATCTGAAAAAATGCTCAGTGTAAAAGTAACGGAATCTATCAATGTCATTTTTGAGGAGTGCTACATATGGGTAGCGGATTTGTTTAAAAACAGGGACTGTTTTTCCAAACTTATATCTGCGCTTGGACATGGATAGTGCACATAATAATAAAAAACGTTTTGTTAACATAGTCCAGTGGAACTCACAGAGTATTAAACCTAAATTATTAGATTTTGAATGTATGTTGATACAAAATAGAGTACATATAGCCTTATTGAGTGAAACTTGGTTATGTGAACAACAAACTATTAAAATTAACAATTACAACATATATAGAAGGGATAGACATGATGCATATGGGGGTGTTGCTATTATAACACATAAATCAATAAAAACAGAAGAAAGTCAAATTAACTTGAGTAATATTGGAATAGAAGTAGTGTCAGTAAAAATTTTAAACTGTAAACTTATTGAAAACATTATATCCGTGTATTGTCCACCATCGGTGCGTACAACGCAGTCAGATTGGGAGGAACTATTTTCTTTATATAAGGACAAGACTTTGATAGCCGGGGACTTCAATGCACATCATACAAATTGGTCTTCCAAAAATGACACGAGAGGTATAAAAGTACTAGACTCTTCGGTATATTATGGCTATATTCCGTTGAATTCGGGCGAAGCGACTAGGATTAAACTTGTAAATAATACTATGCGAAAAACATCGCCAGACATAACCTTCGTTTCATCTGACATTTGTATTGATCTCACTTGGAGTATCCTCAATGAAAATTTAGGTAGTGATCATATGGTAATTAAAGTATCTGTGTGGTACAATGATTCTGCATCTTTTGTTAAGAAACGAAATTTTAAAAAAGCTGAGTGGCCGTCATTTAGAGATTTTATAGACAATTCAGAACTAATGACCATTAACAATAGTGACAACATTCAACATTCATACGATATTTTTATTAAAATTATATGCGAAGCAGCTGATATGAGTATACCTTGGTTAAGGATATGTAATAACCCGGACAATAAATTCATACCTAAATCGTATTGGAATCCTAACCTTTCAAAATTACTAGCTGAACGAAGGATGGCACTAGGTAATTTTCGGCGCAATCCTACCCCTGATAATTTGTCTCTTCTAGAGAATAAGATGACAATATTTACATCAGAACTATCAAAGGCCAGATCGGAAGATTGGATGAAATTCTGTACTTCTGTAGATGAAACTACGTCATTATCAATTATGTGGAGAAAGATGAGATGGATCAAAGGCTATCGGCAACCAAAATTTTGTGCACCTGAACATAAAAAAGAAGAACTATTAAGTAATTTAGCTCCAGATTTTGTTACAGTATCCAAACCTATATTTACATCAAATAATACTTTACTAGAGCAGCCATTCAGTATTCAAGAATTAGAAGCATGCCTTAAAAAAAAGATACCGCCCCTGGTAATGACAATATTACATATTCTATGATATTTAATCTCCCTAATAGTGGTAAGAAGTATTTGCTTCAGTTATATAATTATATTTACAGCTCTAGTTATATACCACAACAATGGAGAAATATAAGAATAATACCAATTCCCAAACCTAGTTCAGATGCACGAACAGTTAAGTTAAGGCCTATTTCATTAATATCATGTATTTGCAAAATCTTTCATAATATGATATTTAAGAGAATGGAATGGTTTATAGAAAAGAATAGCCTTTTATCCATCAATACTACGGGATTCCGAAAGGCACAATCTTGTCTAGACTCAGTTACAAGATTGGTAACGACTGTTCAAATTGGATTGTCTAAGAATATACCTACTCTAGCCTGCTTTTTAGATATAGAAAACGCATATAATAATGTTTTACCTGAAGTTCTTACTAGGAAATTAGATAATTTAAATATTGGCAGTAGATTATGTAGTTATTTATGGGAGTTTTTAAGGGAACGCCATTTGATAATCGACAAAAGTATTTCAGGAGATAACTCTTTGTGTATGGAACGTTGGACATCTACAGGACTGGCCCAAGGTGACCCATTATCGCCACTATTATTTAACATAGTAAGTCTTGAAATCTGTAAAAATGTTTCCATAGAAATAGGTCAATATGCGGACGATATTGTTTTATATACAAGCAATAACAATATAGACAGATCTGTTGCCGAAGTTCAATATTCATTAAATAATATTATCGAACAACTTAAGAATATAGGTTTACAGTTATCGCCAGAAAAATCAAACTATTGCTTATTTAGTAGAGGCCGCAGACGGCACAACATAAATCTTACTATTAACGAGACACCTTTAAGTTCCAGTGAAAATATTAGATATTTAGGAATCTGGCTAGACAGATCACTTCGTTGGGGTAAGCATATCAATGAAATTTGCGAAAAAACCCAAAAATGTCTAAATATTCTTAAAGTTCTAGCAGGAGGAAATTGGGGGATTCACCCCAAACACATCAGAAGATTATACATTAATTTGATTAGGAGTAGAATTGATTTTGGTTGCTTTTTATATGCAAATAGTGCGAAATGCCATACCTATAAAGTAGACAAAATTCAAAATCAAGCCCTCAGAATAATTGGGGGCTTTATAAAGTCGACTCCTATACATGTTATGGAGAGCGAAGTGTGCTTGCCCCCGTTATTTATAAGACGAATGTATTTGGCATACAAATATGCCTTTAAAATCAAATCACACACTAACAATCCGTTAAAACATACTTTAGATGAACTTGGAACTTATTGTTCCACCAGATATTGGCAAAATAAAAGTAAACCTTTGTTAATGATAACTTTTAAAGACGTTGAAGCTGAACAGTGTACTTCATCGTATACATTACAGATGTTTTCGAACGATGTATGGATATCTAAAATTGATTTTAATGGCTATATAAAACATGGACTTGACTGTGTGCTGAATGCAAAAAAGGATTATAATTGTAATGTTTTAAAACAGACGGTTTTAAGCGAGATAAGCAACAAATATAATAATTGGTCTAAAATTTACACAGATGGTTAAAAAGTACCAATGCATCATCAGGGTTTGCTTTCTATGATGCTGGCCGTGAATATTCGGAGGTTTACAGGAATACATCGCCGGTATGCATAATGACCTTGGAGTTGTTTGCAATATCGGCAGCGTTATCCTATGCAGAATATACAAATATAAAAGATAATATTGTGATTCTTAGTGATAGTAAAAGTGCATTACAGCATATTTCACGATGTTTAACAGGAGCCAGGGGGTTTGATATAGCATACGACATAATTCGTAAACTTGAAACTTTTCGTAAGAATAAGGTAATTATTAAGATACAATGGATTCCCTCGCACATTGGCTTGGCGGGAAACGAGGAAGTTGATTGCTTAGCTAAACATGCTGTTGATTACGGATCTGACATATTTATAATACCATCGGCTTCGGAAATTATGCCTAAATTTAAAAGCAAATGTTTTGATCATTGGCGAGAATATTTTGACGAGCGGTCGAAGACCAAGGGCATCTGGTACAGAATAATGCAGAGTCAGCCATATCGATCGCCGTGGTTTGTGGGTAATATTAGCAGAAGATATGTTGTAATGGCTCACAGACTGCGTTCCGGACATATACCACTTAGAGCTTTTGCGCATATGATGGCCAAAGTGGAGTCACCTAATTGCTTAACGTGTAACCAACCTGAAGATGTGTATCATGTACTTATGGAATGCGTCCGGAACCAGACTGAGAGACAAAGAATTTTTTCAGCTCTTAAAATAAACACAAATAATATAGGTTCATTGCAATGTGTATTGTCCAAACCGACTTCTGACGATGCTGTAATGATTTACGATCTAGCAAATATTTGTTTTGATCGTGAATCAATCTAGCCTCCTCTAATAATGTTGTTATAATAACATGTAAATAGTTTAAGTTATGTTTATAAGTGAATTAGTTATAAGCACGATAGGGCTGGCATAAACGTGTTGTTTAAAAGCCCTTAAAATAAATGAATAAAAAAAAAAAAAAACATTTTGAAGTTGCTTTAGCGTGAATGTAAACAGACATTTGATTTTGTCTAGGGAGCAAGTACTGCCTATCTATAGATACATCCATCTATTATACCTACATATAGAATAGAATGCCTATGTATCTATTGTACGTATGTATACACAGCGCGTGCGGAAAGAAGATCGCGGGGGGCGAGGTTCAACTTTTACCAGGCCACATATAAAACAACGAATGAAAATTTTGTAGGGCAGACGGTCGTCTGATACGTAGTATCTCCTTAGTAGTCTGTGCGAACGATATCCAAACAAATGAACGTAAAATTTGTTTTGTTTCTTGACATTTGACAAGACAATTGACAATAACATTGACAGCAGTAAATGATGCCATAGAAATATAAAGAAAAATAAAATATAATAAAAAAATAATAAAATAAATTAAAAACGTGAAAAGAGTTTAATTTCTTTTTATAATTTTATTAAAAACTAACAGGTCAAGAACTAATAATTACTAATAATACTTAAATTTATGTTTTTATTAGTTATAATAGGTTTTTTTAATAAATTTAAATTAAGTCTTTTTAAATGTGGTCATACCAACTCTTTATCGATAAACTATCGACAGAGACATTTGATGTTGCCTCGCCTTACGGACACTTAAATCCGCCGTTAACTAATGAAGACTTAAATTCGGTCTCTGGGATACAGCGCCATTTAACAGATTTAATGTTAATTAGTTAAGTGACAATTAGGACTAATTTAATGAACGATTCTGAGTTGGGCAGTTAGCCGTTTGCCCATTCTTTTTTGAACATGCCCAATACATTCTTTCTTCGTTACTTCTGTCTCACCATAAGGAGCAGCCTTCGAAATCCCCGAATAAGTTTTAGAGTCACCATCACCGATCTAGTTTCTAAAACGAACTTGATACTTTTCCAATGAACGTTTGAACATGGTAATAACAGCATCAACTTCCACTTTTCCTGATGACCCATCGTGGTTAGCTGAGCATACGTCTTTGTGCTCTTTCCACCATTCCTGATATTCAGCAGTATCCTTGTGAGATTTCCAAGATAACAACTAAAAGATCAATTATTTTTCCACTGTTGTATCCAATTAGAGATGTAACTCCAAATAGAGAAGTAAATCCCCTTTTTTCCAAGTTCCATCTCCCGAGACAGTTAAATCACTCTTATGTTCATCACCGTGCTGTTCAGACGTGGCATTCATTTCCTCAACACAAGCTTTTTTTTAAAGTTTATCTGTGACTACTGACACACATTCGTGGATATTTTTAACGATCATATCATATGAAGTTTGGAGCAAAAAGCTGGCATGTCCATTAGCCCGCAAAATTGAGTAGCACCTTTCAAACCTAACCCAAGGATTCTCATCACAAATATAAATCGTCGATTTATTTCATACGAGTGTTTGACAAAGTTACAAGAGTTTACACTACGAGGACTACATTTATCACATAAGATAATAATTTTAAAACCAAGTCCACGTTCTGATGCTGTTTCAAATTTTACTGGCTCACGGCAAGTTTTACACAATACATACTCACTAATAGCCGTAAACAAAGTTATAAAATGTAAAATTCTATATTCAACTGATGTATCGCGAGTTACATATATTTCCTCTTGCGCTTTAAATTTTTTTGCTGAGGCGCTGAAACTGCTCTCATCATATTCCACGGTTTTCGGATTAAAAACGTTCTTCCGTTT
Organism: Cabera pusaria; assembly: GCA_954871355.1. NCBI lineage: Eukaryota > Metazoa > Arthropoda > Insecta > Lepidoptera > Geometridae > Cabera > Cabera pusaria. Next base: position 19,642,266 of record OX940905.1, read on the forward strand.
ATTTCTTCGAGACAACTGTTCATTGCAAGTTCTACGAGTTTCAATTGGGTCTTCGTTTAGGTGCCGCATCCATATAGACGTTATGTTATGGTCAACAGCTAATATTTTTACTAATCTTTCAATACCTTCCAGTGTCCATATCCAGTTATTAATACTAGGCACACTTGCAATTCTATTTTTGTCTGTAATAAATTTCATTGATTTTAAGATTTTTTTTTATTTTGTCCACACTTCGTGGTGTTTTGAAGTAGGGGTTACTAGTCCCAAGAGAGGTTAAGAAAACCTTTTTTCTAATTTGGCCCCTGCTGGTGATCCTAGGTAGGCCCAGTATTTGGGACACGTGGGCGTCAGCCAATAGGCGGACATTCTGATAACGTGAGTTCAGAAGTTCCCACGCGGTCCTGTACTGGTCGTCTTCCACCCTTAAATGCTGGATGATCGACCTAGCTTTACCCTGCATGGTGGACATTAAATAGGCCATTTTTTGGCCAAGCGTCAAATCTTCCCTGGAGTCGACCAACGATTTGAATATATTGGTGAATGCTACCCACTCTTCCATTTTACCGCTAAAATGAGGTAATTCAAGTGTGGGTAGTCGTCCCGTTACCTCCAGCGTGCCGCAGTCCGTTGCGGGGGATATAACCGGTGCACCTGCCCTTTTCGCCTTATGACGTTCCGCGGTTTTTTGAATGACCTCGTCGTATAACTCCATGATCTGCGCGAGGTCCGCTTCAAACCCGGCCAAAGCCTCTACGCTAGGTGCGGGTGCCGTGTCGCTTAGCAACATGAGCGCCGTTTCCGCGTTTTGTAGCCGTCCAATAGCTCGCGCAGAACGCTCCAAAATCGCGAGCTCTCGGTCCTTTCTGTCTAGCAAGCCCCTTGCACCAATTAACCACCGGAGCTCGTTAGCCAAGACGGCCTTTGGTGACGGCACCGATGGAGATATCTCTGCCGACAGAGAAACAACAAAAAACAAAAATAAATAAAAATATTAATTCAAATTTCTAAACTTAATAATGCACCCGGTGCAACGTAATTCGCGTTGACAATGCCACAAAGTCGTTTACAAGAAAGCGCCACCCTTATGTAGCGTTATCCCCGTGTATTTTGGGGGTTTACGTATGATAAGGGTTCGTAATTGCCTAATTAACGTTCGTGATTGAAGAGAAACAACCAAAGTCCATATAATATTTTATTTTACCGTTACACAATTCAAAAGGCTTATTTCTTACCCGCCACCGCTTAACAATAGTTTAGTATCCGCCACTACTTAAAACTAGACTTAAATTAGCCGCTTTGACCTGCCTAGGGCCTTTCTCAGCGATATATAATCAATGACGATCAAATCAATGACGATGATTGTTAATTATGTTAATATTTTATATTCGATGCAACAAACTGATGCAAATTTTGTAGGCATATATGTTCTACTCGTGCGAAGCCGGGGCGGGCTGCTAGTTATTATAATATTTTAGTAAAAATATGCAAAACTTAATTGCTTTGATTTCTGATATAATTTATGACACTAGACAGTACTACTAGACTAGTAAACTTAACACTTACATTAGTGCCAGAATCGATGAATGGATCTACCCTAACATGTGGCTCTCCTGTACCATAGTCCTCACCCAGAATCAAGAGGCATTTTTTCTCGATTTCTGAGAGCTCTGGTACCTGTGAGGGGCCTCCACCTGTACCGCTTCTAGATGCTCTCAGTAAAGCACATTTCCGTGTCAGCTTCCCTTTGTAATCTATCCAATACTGAAAGATGATAATAATATTCTACACCCACTAAATTCACCACTCAAAAATGTTATTTGCTGTGTACTTACAGCTGACCAACCCTTCCAATCCTTACATGCACCTTCTCCGAAAGAGTTTTTATGTCTGTGAGAACTCACATCACATTCTCTTGGAAAATTCACAAGCTTGGGCTGTCTTGTTATAGCCCAAAGCTACATCGTTATGGGTAATAAGAATTTCCCATAGGGCTTCGAGCTGAGCAAAAGTAACGCGACGACGTGTTGACTCGGACTTTCTCACTGCAATTAATCCATATCGAAATGTGTGGAAACACGTATGGATGGTCCTTAAGCATTTGAAAAAAACTCTTTTCAAACAATATTTATGACCTCTTGAATCGTTGGGTTTCATTTTCAAGGCACTTGAGATAAAAGTTTTTGAGATAGATTTTTGTTGTATGTTTGTTTACATCAATAAAATAAAATTGCTTGACGTTTAGTACGTTCAAAAGTTACATGCGTTCTATATGTGATGAATAATAACTAAGGTAAAGATTTTGAAGTAGCGTGGGATACCTTTGACGACACGAAAAATTTCAAATTCCAATTAGATTCTAATTATGTAATGTAAAGACAACAAATACAGTTAATATAGCTTTATAAATAGTTCTAATGAAATAAATATGTTTAATTTAAAAATATCGGAAATGTCGGTTTTTCATCTATATTTTTAGAACGTCACCTTGCTTGAACCCAGTGATGCCAGGTCAAATTTTCTCTTTACCCTAGGCTTGATCTCAATTTACCCTAGATTCTGTTAAATAAATAAAAATTACCCTAAATAAAAAGTCCCTAAGGCGCATCCCACACTGCGACGGAATCCGCATGCGGTAACACGGTTTCAGTGTGTATAATACGGTAAGTTTATATATAAAACACGGTTTTTGCAAAATTAAAAACCGCATTACCGGACACCGGAGATTCCGTTGCAGTATAGAATGCGCCTATTTGTGGCATTTTTATAAAAATAAAACATCAATAAAAAAAATTTTTTGGCACACAACAATAAAAGTTTCTTCTGCTGCATCAGCATCATTATCTTTTTTGTCATACATATTGTTATTAAATTTATCTAACATAGCTTTTGTAGGAGTAAAGTTCACACAGGATTTGTGGAATATATTTATGTTATACCTTACAGTCATTATACTCTGTATCATAGGTAAAGATAACCTATTTCTAAGTTTAGTTTTGACGACTGAATAAAGTGAGAAGGCCCTTTCCACAGCCGCATTAGATATAGGTGCTGACAAAAGAGACAATGCTAATTTAGAAATATTAGGGAATCTTTTATTACCACCAGCATCTGTGTCTCGTTGAACCTCAGCCCAAAAATCAATACAACGTGTCGTATTTTGCCAAGATTTGTTTTGCAAATTGTTCCATTCTGTTTCCACCTCTTGCTTGGATCCATATACTTCAACTCTTTGTACATTTCGTAGCATATCAACGAGTGTGGGTTTCACTTGAGACGTAGCTATTTCTGAAGACAACTTTCCAACGGATTTCAGAAATGCGATATTCTTGGGCAACCTTTTCTGTAATTCAGAACACAAAATAACAAGAAAGGTTTTACACCTCTCACGTACGTCTTCTTTGTCCTGTCTAACAAGCTTTGATAACTCTTCTTCCACTGTGTAGCCCAAATGCATTGATGATGCATGCATTAAATGCGCCTGAAAATCAAATGATGCATATTCCCCTTCTGTAACAGATTCGAGCTTCCGAGGGACAACAATAATCTGTAGGACATTTTTGAAGAGTAAAAACAAGTCTTCTAGAAGTTTCGTTGGATCGACATTGTCACTTTGAAACAGGCAGTTAACTTTAGTAACTTGCCGTAGATGAACATCCAAAAACGTGAAATAAGCTTGGTTTGCTCTACATTTCAATATACCGTACAGTTGTTCGGCCATGAAACATTTGTCTGCAGTCCTAGCCATCGAGAAGAGAAGCTTTAATTCCTCCCATTGCGCGAGCAACGTACGTATAGCATGAGAACGTGCTAACCAGCGTGTTCCACAAAATCCCTGTAAGTGTCAAGGCGTTTTGAACTATATGAGAACCAATTGTGGCACTCACGAATAAAAAATTCCAGTTGACGAGGCAAACTTTCCGATGCTTTTTCTGCGCATAAATGTAGCGAGTGACAAGTACAATTTACAATAATGATGTCCGGCAAGTCTCTTTTCAGCAATGCTGCAACAGAGTGGTGTTCTCCAATCATTACATTGGTATCATCTAACCCTATTCCTACGAGCATTTCAATACGTAAAGAGTCCTCTCGTTAAGACGCTTTTATAGTTTCATAAATAGTTGTTGCATCACATTTAGATATTTTTATGAATCTGTAAAATGTTGTTATTATATCCTGCTTTCTTTCTGAAAAATAACGGATCATCATGCATAAAATTTTATTCGTTGTGATATCCGTCGTTTCATCTGCAATTAGCGAATATGCAGAATCGCCCACATCTGATATCATTTCTTGCATCATTACTGGACCTAGAACGTTTTTTTATCAGCATGCTGCATTTGGTCCTGTGTTTTTTTAAAGTTCCCAGCACTTCTGATTTCGGATCAATACTTGGCAGGATTTCACCTAAATGATCTACGCTTTGAATAGCACCATGCTCAGCTATATAAACAGCTAACTTTAATTCCGCAGTTTTGTTAGTTTTCGTAACTGTTTTCACGAATGGCAATTGTTGGCTGCTTAGCCGCCTTATCGAAGGACACAGCTTTCATGTGTTTTTTACTTTGTGCGTGATAATTAAGTTCTTTTTTGAGGGGTACTAATGTGACATTACAATATTTGCATCTAGCACAGTTTTCTCCACTCGGGTCAGGGCAGATACAATCTAAAAGAGAATAAAAAAGCGTTTGTTAGGTTATCTATCACCACCCACATAACAATAAATTCACATCATCATCAATCACCATCATCCACCCTCAAAACGTGGGTAAATGTTAGCAACTGGCAACCCTGACTGAGTGAAAACAAACGGATGCGTTCAAGAAACTCCGATTGCGTTCGGATACACCAAAGTGAGAGATATTATAATTCTCTGACAGCAGAATGCTTCAACTTTAAAGTTACAAGAAATACTCCAAAAAATACCCCAAGTACATAAATTACCCTAAGAAACTTTTTACCCTAAAAATTACCCTGTTGGATATTTTTTACTCTAAATCTAGTGTAAATTACCCTAAGTTGGCATCACTGCTTGAACCAGATGAAGCTATACGGAAATCGTATATTCGTATCTTTTTTCCACACCTGCTCAGAAACACAGCTAGCAGGTCTGACGCCGTTCAAATGCAGTTCACTTTTCTTATGATCATGGTACCGCTATTAGCAGGTCAGTTAATTGCCCGATAATTGAACTGCCCGGAACGTGGCAGGTTTTCTATTTGTTCGTGGTAGGCCTGCAGAAAGGCCCTTTTTTTTACCCAGGAAAATCCTTTATGGATACCAACTCGCCCGGGGGAGCGAGATGATAATGTGGGACTCACTGCCTAAAAGGCAGGATACCGCACTAAAAACCTGGGGTGAGCCGTCATCCACCGTAGTGGATCGCGCTGGCATTCACCACCTTGCCCCGGTGGCAGACCCAAATGGGCCTCTGCCGCTGTGGAAGGATAACCTTGCTCACCAAGGTCACCCTTCAACCGTCACGTGGGGTAGTGCAAGCCGTTGAAGAGTCCCCCGACTCTCTAAAGGTACGATTCCACCAAAATAGTGTGCAGCACATTTGTTTACAAACATTTTGTGCAAAACTCCAGCAGTGCACGTACTAAACTGGTATCGCGTCTAGCTGCTGTCTCCACCGGCAAGGTTGTGCGTAACTTTTGTAAACGCACAGTATGGCACACTTGTGCACGGACATGTTCACTGAGAAGAGTTTTCTGTCTTCAGTTGTTAATATGGACGGGCGGGAAAACGTAGTGATTTGTGCTGCAGCTTGCGTTTTATTATGTAGTCTGCTTAAAAAGAAACGGAGAAAGAAACCGCGTTGTTGGGTGAGGCCTTTCCTAAAGCGACGAAATGAAGAAACGAATAGATTTGTAGAAGAAATAAAAATAGATCCATTGAGTGGATTTAAAAATTTCACTCGTATATCGTGCAAAGATTTTGAGTGGCTGGCCAATGCAGTTAGTCCTCTTATTGAGAAGCAAGATACAAACTACAGAAAATGTGTCCCTGTTCCAATAAGACTTGCAATTACCTTAAGATATCTTGCTACTGGAGATTCTTTTGCAAGTTTAATGTATTTATTTAAAGTTTCAAAAGAACTTATTGCTCGGATTGTACCTGAGACCTGTAAGGCGTTAATAAGCGTGTTGAATGAAAATATTAAGGTAAGAAAATAAAATTACATTTAATTTTAATTACTTTTATTGCATTAAATATGCCAAGTTAATATTTAGCTGTCATTCTGGCGTAAAAGATCTGAGTCATCATTATCGCGGATCTGAAAACTTGAAACTCGGATCTGAGAATTCGACGAATCTAAATACGGTGAAGGCATTGGAGTCGTAGTATATTTTCCAGTACCAATAATAGCATCATACAATAGATTATCAATATCTCTTTGCACTAAAATCTTCGTTCGCTCATCCTTAATTTTCCTTAGCTTTGTTGCGACAGCTGCAGCAAAAATGTCATCATCATCATGCTTTCTTGCTTCCATCTGCTTGTTTACGTTATCCATAATGGACAAAGCATGAGCGATTCTCGGGTCTTCATCGACAGCACGACGTTTCTGCGAGTTCTTCGGAGCCTTAAACTTTTCGACTGGCCTTTCATGAGGAGATTCTTGATCTTCATTTACTAAGTAGAGGAAGAATATCGGATGGTGGTGTCTTCAAAAATACTGGTTTCTATGCTAATCTTCAGCAAGGAAAATTAAATTTGCCTCAACCTTATGCGCTACCCGGAAGGAACAAACCAATTCCACATGTCATTGTGGCAGATGATGCTTTTGCATTAGATATAAATTTAATGAAACCATATCCCGGTCAACATGACAAAAGATCAAAAGAAAGAATATTTAACTATCGGTTGAGCAGAGCGAGACGTGTTGTGGAAAATGTATTTGGTATTTTGTCCGCTGTATTTCGCGTACTCAGAAAATCTATTCTGTTAGCTCCAGAAAAGGCACAATTAATAACACTGACATGTTGTTACTTGCATAATTTTTTGATGACACAAAAGTCGTCTGCACAACTTTATACTTCTTTTGGCAGTTTTGATACTGAAAACCAAATTACTCATAGCACTATCGATGGAAGTTGGCGGCGCGATGCACCCATGGCAAACTTACTACCTTTAAGACATGTCGGAAGAAGACCACCTGGTGATGCGAAAGACATACGAGAAGAATTTGCACATTATTTCCAAACTGACATCGGAATGGTGCCATGGCAAGAAGCACTAGCGTAAAAGCATAACTAAAAATAAAAAAGAGGTTTGAAAATAAAAAAAATTAAACGTACCTGTTCATTTATTTCGTCCTGTGAGTTCACACTGGCGTTCGGTTCGTCCCTTCCATGAAAGAAATTCAAATAAGCATAACCAAACCATTTTGGTTTGTATATGTCTGGTATTCCAGAACCTGAAGATTTTGATTCCGCGATTTTCTTCTTTTCTCTTCGATACTGAGCTAAAATAATTTTCCACTTTCTCATTATCTCCATCGAGTCACAATTGAAACTTTGAGCCAACTCTAGAGTGGCGTCGTGTTTTTTGTTTCTATTTTTATAATCATTGTGACTGGAATCCCATAGTAAAGGATAAGTTTCAATTGCTTGAATAAATTTTATAATTTTATCATTCGTCCAATCCATATTTAACTTAATTAAACAATGTGACGTGTGCGCGTACAAATAAATGTTATCGCTCCGGTAGCGGAAGCAAGACTGAGTTCGCGAACAACAAGCGCGTACGCGTCGACACGAGTCCACTGCATGCATGTGTGCGCGCACAAAAGTATACAGATGTGCGCGAACATTTCTAAAATGTTCGCGCACAATTTGTTATTGTTTGCCGGAGTGAGTCGACCAACGTGAACATTTGCGTCGTACACTGTGCGTTACAGTGCCGCACAGTTCGGCACACTGGTGGAATCGCGCCTTAACAGTTACCCCACAATGACAGAGGAGTGTGGCTCGTCTTATCGTCAAACTTACCACACCCTCTGTCCCTCTCATGACTGGTGTGCGAAGAGCAAATACCCCTACTCGCACACCGTCCGCTGTTCGAATCGCATGCCATTGCCAGTGGCATGCGAGACTCCACTCTACGACCGTTACCGGCCCCACCACTTGGCCCATTGGGCCCACGACCCAGGTACACAATGTGCACCCCTCAATAACAGAGGAATGCGGCATGCGCTCTCCTCAGCAACGCCCCACATCCTCCGTCCCTCTAATGACAGGTGTGCGAAGGGCAGATACCCCTACTCGCACACCGTCCACCGTCCGGCTCGCATGACGAAAGCATGCGAGCAGCCCTCTTGCAGCCGTTACCGGCCCCGCCACTAAGTCCGAGCATTATGCTCAGACCCACCACCGGTCGGCTCCCACCACCGAGCCCGCCCTGCCCCGTCACACTGTGCCCTCTGCTAAATATCAGAGGGACACGCGGAGGAGCCCCTCACATCGGAACTTCGCTATCGGTATATCTATAATCTATGTATAATATTTTCATTAAAAGCCTTCCAATGACTCTAAACACGACATTTAAAATCTGAGCTGTAAGTTGGTGAGGATTTGAGTATTCTGTAGAGTCCAGGAGATGTCCCAGCATCAGGTCAATGCTTCCATGTTCTTACAATATCGTTGAAGACGAAGATTTTCGAATTGATTAGAGCTATGAAAGTTGATTAAAGCTCATAGTTTTATAACGATTGAACGAATTTTCACGAATCAAAGCTAAGAACACTCTCGATGAAGACATTTATAAAAAAAAACTAACAATAATAAAATGTTAAAATATAAATGTAGTCCAAAAAGATCTGAACCAGCTTCAGGTGTCCGATTGGCAAGAGGTCGCGCAATCCAGGGAGAAATGGCGTCTCTTAATGTCGGAGGCCAAGACCCACTTTGGTGTCAGTGCGCCAGTGCAGTAAGTAAGTAATAATAAAATCAAAATCGGTTCATCCGGTTGGATGCTAAGATGCTACAGACAGACACACAGATACACACGTTAAACGTATAATACACCTACTTTAAATCAAAATCGGTTCATCCGGTTGGGTGCTAAGATGCTACAGACAGACACACAGATACACACGTTAAACGTGTAATACCCCTACTTTTGCGTCGGGGAACGCCGTAAGGTTACGGCGGCAGATGTACTCTTTGGTGGTAAGCTACTATTCAACCGACTTCCAAAAAAAAGGAAGTTCTCAATTCGTCTGTATGTTTCTTTTTTCTTTCTTTTTTTGTGTGTGTATGTTACGCGATTACTCCGTCAATTGTGAACCGATTCAAATGATTATTTTTTGTAATCGTCCTCGGAAACGTACCCTACACGTTTCCGAGGTGGTCCCATTGTAATTTCATTGAGATGTGATAAGTATCTTCAGAGATATGACGATAAACGTCTCAAACTTGCTACTGAAATTGACTCGCGGGACATTGAAGTCAGTTGTTTTAGTTTTTAAACTATCTTAATTATTGATAGATTTAAGGCCATTTTCTTTCTATGCAAAATTCAAAATCACGCTCGCCGTGGCGCCACAGAATACATACCAGTTTTACACCTCTTTGCTCTCTCTGTGTGAACTCTCGCTTCCCCGTTTATTTATTATGACTATAATGAAAGAAATGAAAAGTTTACTGTTGCTCTACTTTGTAATTGATATTTAATATTGTTTGTAACGTGAAAACTAAAAGCTAAAGGTAGGCTGAATTAATTGTTACCGTTTCTAAACCGAATTCACAAAAAAGGAGGAGGTTCTCAATTCGACTGTATATATATTTTGTTTTAATGTTTGTTACACAATAGTCGATCAAATTTTGACCGATTTCAAACATTTTTTTTAGGGTTCCGTAGCCGAATGGCAAAAAACGGTACCCTTATAGATTCGCCATGTCTGTCTGTCTGTCCGTCCGTATGTCACAGTAATTTTATTCCGAAACTATTAGGACTACAGAATTGAAACTTGGTAGGTAGATGTATTCTGTAAACCGCTTTCCGATTTTTATACAAAAATAAAAATATAAAAGTTTAAGGGGGTGAAATCCCATACATGAAACTGGAACAAAAAATGTTTTTTCTTCAAACTAACGGCCAAATAAATCTCTTTGAATTTTTATTTCTTGAATTTTTCCACCTACTTGAATTTTTTTCTTTTTTTTATAATCTTTGGAAAAATTATTAATCGGTACTTTTTTTATTGCTTTCTCAAATCTGTTAATATCTGACTGGCATTCAGAAATGAATGTTTTTCGAAGAGAATCTCCATTTGTTTCAACATTCAAAAGAAATTCTTCCACCGGTGGGGATGCTGATTTTCCGGATGAAATAATAATTAATTGGTCTTTAGGCACTTCTGGACTAAATGGATTAATATATTGATCAAAAGAAGTCACGAATTTCTGCAATTGCTAAGTATTTTTACGAATGTTATTGGACGCGCTGGCCCTTGGCAAACATAAAGGTAGCCGTGGTAATCGGTGATGCGCGTGGTCGCCACGTTGGCGTCACCTCTGATGTCACTCGGCGGTCCCCTTTTTCGTCGAGTGGTCCAGTTGCGAAGTCGCGGGTTCGGTTTGGAGTATATAAAAAGCGTAACCTCACGTTCAAGCCTTTATTTTTGATAGTCTCAGCGACACATTACACGGATTTTAGATTAATTTTCTATATCTAATTAATGCGTGCTCCTCAGAGCAAAGCCGGTACAAGAAGAAGGACCGAGAGTGAACGTTTCTTAGAACATCCAATGTTCGATCTAATAATCATACATTTGTTCACTCGACCGTTCGTTTATGAATGAAGAGAATATACAATTTGGTCTGAATTTACGTAATCTATGCTACGTTCATCGATTTATGAATGAAGTAGTCAATCGTGCGATAGAGCTACTGACATGAACCACTAGATGTCGCTAGGCGTTTTTTTTAAAGGCCTATTTGCTTACATAAATAATGAGAACGCGATATCAATACAATCATGTTATTTTTGCATCAACATCCTGTCCGGGGGGCCTGAAAGAACGATCGAGTCCTACTCTAATCAACGTTACATAATATCATAATGTTAACAACTACGTCAACTATAACTTACTTACAAGTCTTACTGAACCCTAAATTGAAATCTTACGATCTTAATTAACAAAGTTTAAATTGATACGCGCTTAACAACAATTGAATGACCGCTAGTAATCGCTTATTCTATATCTACAGGTAACTTACATAACTTGACTACAGGCCTTATCAATTCTCCTGACTGAGTTTTCAGTTTGACTGATCTGACTATATTATCTCTGCCGGGAAAAACTTCGATGATCCTACCACGTTTTCACTGCAGTGGTACTGAATTTTCATCTACTATTAATACAAGATCACCTAAAATTTCACATTTTCTGAGTGTTGAAACCATTTATTACGCTGTTGTAATGAAGTTAAATATTCTTTCTGATATCTAGAGAATATATTGTGTGACATTTTCTGAATGACTTGAAACCGTGACAATCGTGACATTTTAGTATCTTTCCAAACATACTCAGGCAGCGCAACAAGTGGTTGACCTATTATAAAATGACCTGGTGTGAGGACTTCTAAGTCGCATGGATCTTCTGACATTGGAACCATGGGTCGTGAATTTAAAATAGCCTCTACCTTTGACAATAAGGTTGAAAGTTCCTCAAAAGTAAGTATAGCATCCCCAATCTCCCTTTTAAGTAAAAGTTTAACCGATTTGACGCAAGCTTCGTGCAAGCCGTTCATATGAGCCGCCGTGGGAGGCGCGAAGATCCAATTGATCTTCTGACGGTTGAACTCTTCCTTGAGAATGACCTCATGACTTAATAGAAATTGACTTACCTCCCTCAAGTGAATTTCAGTACCCTTGTAGTTTGTAGCATTATCTGATCTGATGATAGATGGAAGACCTCGTCGACTGACAAACCTGGTGAATGCCGCGACGAAAGCTTCGACTGATAGCTGACTCACAGCTTCAATATGACAGCTTCGAGTTCCTGCACATACAAAGACAACAAAATAGCACTTGACGGATTTAGAGTTTCTGAGTAAGCTAGTTTTCACCAGTAGCGGACCAGCAAAATCTGTAGAAGTTGAAGACCACGGTCTGACTGCCGTGACTCGGTCCGCTGGTAAATCTCCCATGAAGGGGGGCTGAATGGTAGAGGGCCTGAATCTGAAACACGTAATACATTGCCGAATGGTTCGGGCAACCTGTCGCCTTGCTGATGTGATCCAATATTCACGCCTGATAATAGCCATAAGCGCCGTAGTCGCCGCATGACAATAACTACGGTGATAGTGTTCAATTAGTAAATGAACAAACTTATGATCCTTTGGTAACAAAAACTGATGACGTGTTCCATACGGTAGCTCAGCTCGTTTGATCCTACCGCCGACTCTGACCATTCCTTCGTCATCTAGGAATATACTGAGCTTCTGCAAGGAAGTACATACTGACTTTTCCTGTTTCAATGAATTTAATTCTGACGCAAATGCTAACGATTGTATCCGTCTGATCCAATACCTTGTAGCGTTTCTTGTTTCTTCTAATGACAACACCTTATTCAAATTCCGCTTGTTCCGAGGCAGCTTGAGATCTGTTGTATATCGGATGATAAAGGCAGTTACGTTAATTAGCTTACTGAATGAGCTTACTCTCTCTAGTAAATCCAGATCCCAGGAGTGAATGGGTGTAGTGACATGAATAATTTTCTTATATCCAGGTATATCCTTTGGCTTATTAATGACTGACTGAGGCCAATTATTCTCTTCCTGGTGTAACCAAGGTGGTGACCACCACAACTCATGTTTTAGTAAGTCTTTCGCTGACATGCCTCTACTTGCACAATCCGCAGGATTGTGCTGGCCATTGATGTGTCCCCATATAAATTAACGTTCAGAGTTGTGAATGTACTGAACTCTGTTACATTCAAACGTCTGAAGCTGATGTGGTTGTGACTTCAGCCATGTAAGCACAATGGTACTATCTGACCAGGCGTTGATACTGTCTAATTTGACCGTATCTTCAAGTGACGAAGCTACATGATTCAGTAGCTTACATACCAGGTGAGCAGCGCTAAGTTCCAACTTAGGTATTGTCTGACGATTTTTCTGAGGTGCAACCTTCGATTTCGCCATCAGCAGTCTGACCATGACTTGTCCTGACGTATCCACTGATCTCAGATAGACGCACGCCGCAAAGCCGGTCTCTGACGCGTCTCCCATGCCATGAAGTGAATATGAAACCGCTCCTGAAATTACCGTACATCGAGGTAATTTTAAATATGATAAATAATGAAGATCGGCGATTAATTCTTCCCAATATTTACTGACTAATCCTGAAACTTGTTCATCCCACTTTAGTCCATCGATAAATAGTGTTTGAAGTAAAGCCTTGAACCTTAATATGACAGGATTACAATATCCACAGGGATCATACAGCCTCGCTATCGTACTGAGTATATTGCGTTTAGTGATAGCCCGCCCTGTAGGTATATTAATTTGATATGATATTGAGTCTGAGTTCGGATCCCACTGAATGCCAAGTACCTTGATAAAACTCTTATCATCTTGATCGAATTGATGAGGTATTTCACAGTGGTCCCCTGGCAAGTCCTTCAACAACTGTGGATGATTTGATGACCATTTTCTGAGTTCATAACCTGCGCCTTTCATGACCTGAATGAGTTCTAATTTTAGGTTATGAGCTTCTGACAGTGAATTAGCTCCGGCTAAAATATCATCCACAAATGTTTGGTTTCTGATGATCATTGACGCCACTGAGTTTGGATGATTTGACTCCCAGTCGTCTGCCAATTGATTCAGAGTTTTGATTGAAACAAAAGGGCTAGATCTTAGTCCGTAGGTGTTAGTATTTAACTCAAATACCTTGACTGGGTCTGATGGTTGACTACGCCACATTATGAGTTGATATTTTCTATCATCCGGATGGATCCAGGTTTGCCTAAACATCTGCTTGATATCAGTGCTAAAAACATACTGATAGTGTCTGAAATTAATGAGTATTTTTGTGATATCATTCTGAAGTGCCTGGCCTGAGTGTAAACATTGATTAATCGAAACTCCATTCGATATTTTACAAGCTCCATCGACTACAACTCTAAGTTTGTCTGACTCTTTCTTGAATATACCATGATGAGGTGTGAAGTAGTGTTCTGATTTAAAGTCAAATATTGATTCTGACATGTGTCCAAGTTCTAAATATTCCTTCATGAATTCACGGTATTTCTGAGCAAATGCGGAATTCCTTTCAAATTTTCGTTCTAACGCCTTGAATCTATTCATAGCAATATGTCGTGAATCGCCTAGATTCGGTCTGTCTGACAAGCGTGGTAGTCTGACCATGTATTTACCATCAGGCATTCGCTCCGTTGTCTTATGATAATTTTCCTCGCATTCAACATGTAATGGATGACTGACCTTTTCCATTGGAGGCTCCTCTGATTTCCAGAATCGTTCAACTGCTTCCTCTAATGTCGATACCTGCTCTCCGTAGTTGAGTACTGAGGTTGATGAGTTGGCTGTGTCTGGAATCTGGTTCTGTGTGGTTTCCTCCGGCTTGTCTGCTCCAGCTGTTGAGCCGAGAAGAACATAACCGAAGCACGTTCCGTAGGCCGCCATACTGGAATTGATATTTACACGAGTCCCATCATACACAAAATTCAATATGTCAGTACCTAATATGATTTCCACATCCTGTGGTTTATAAAATTTCTGATCGGCCAATTGAATATGATTTGTTTGTTTCAACAGCTCCCTTGCTTCCAAATAGACTGAAGGTATGTCACCTGTGAGCTGCTGCATAGTAACCGCCTGAGTGCTGACAATAGGCACTTGCTTACCAACGGGTTTGATGACTACTGTTACCTTATTTCCTGATCGTGGGACTCTTTGTCGTCCTACGCCATAGATTTGACATGAATCCGACTGTCGATGCAATTTAAGTTTATTTACTAATGATTCCTTTATAACTGAAAGCCCTGCCCCAGTGTCCAACAGTGCCCTGGCCTTAATATATTTACCCTGACTATTTCTGATTGATATAACAGCTGTAGGACACAAATTAACTGATGATGTAGCACCAACAGTCTCCTTATTTCAGTCTGAGTGTTCATCCGACAAACACCGGCCGAAACGAAGCTTTTCATACTGCTCGTTTGCCAATCGAGCCCTGGCTCCCGGTGATCGTCGCCTAGGTGCCTGATACTGTGTGACCACCCTGACAGGACTGACAGAAGTGTCAGGTCTAGTCTGACGTGTCTGAGCCCTAGCTGTAGGACACAAATTAACTGATGATGTAGCACCAACAGTCTCCTTATTTCAGTCTGAGTGTTCATCCGACAAACACCGGCCGAAACGAAGCTTTTCATACTGCTCGTTTGCCAATCGAGCCCTGGCTCCCGGTGATCGTCGCCTAGGTGCCTGATACTGTGTGACCACCCTGACAGGACTGACAGAAGTGTCAGGTCTAGTCTGACGTGTCTGAGCCCTTGTACTGTCTGAATGGGCATTTGCCTCTGAAGTTTCTCCATGGCGGGGAGATGATGTTCCCTGTCTCATCCGTCCGTCAGTGGAGACCCCCTTTACCGTGTCCTTAGAGCACAGTAATGTGTTGTGAGAGCTCTGACCACAGTGCTTGCACCAATTTTTGTGGGTGCACTCTTTACTGAGGTGAGTTCTTAAGCACCGGAAACATAACCCCTTTTTCCAAGCCCATTCCTTCCTGTCCTTAGGTGTGAGTTTTAGGAAGGAATGACACATGTAAAATGAGTGACCTGAATCTAAACAAAACATGCAACGACCCACACCGGATTTGATTGTGGAGCTGAAGCTGCCGCCACAATATTCTTCGGATAACTGGTGCCTCGTTGTGTAGTACCGCGCTGACGTGCGAGCGCTGACGACTGTTGCCGATGAGTAGCCTCCGAGACAGTGAGTTGGAGTCGACACTGCTCGTCCAGGAAATCCATGACTTGAGTGAATGTAGGAAGGACATCAAGGTCTTTCCCGTGACGCTCTTCAAACAGCGTTCTGACTCTGGTCGATAATTTCTGAAAAGTAATAAAGAGTAGCAAGTACGACCATTCTGATACGGGCAAGTTCAACTTTTGAAGAGCCTGAGTGCTCTCCCTGAGCGAGTCATACAGTTGTCTACGCATATCTGCACCGTCTGACATGCGCGGAATGTTCATGATTCTGTCGATGAAGGAGTCTGCGAGAAGTCTGACATTATTGTACCGTTGTCTGAGTAAATTAAAAGCCACCTCATAATTAAGTCCATCCATAGGTAAGTGTCTGATTATTGACAATGCTTCACCACTCACTGAGGCCCGAAGGTAGTAGTGTTTTTCGGAATCAGAGAGATTAGTCCTACTATCAACAAGTGATGAAAACAAATCTGAAAATGCAAGCCAGTCAAATATCCTGCCATCGAACTCCGGGAGTGATATTAATGGTAACTTGGCTCTTACCTGGTCTGATTGTGGTGCGGCTGTCGAGGCTGACATTGTTTGGTGTTTTACCTCGGTTATGGCGTCTATTTGTACCGCTGAGGTGTTGAGCTCGGCAAATTGGGCTCTGAACGACTCCATTTCCTGCACCTCTACGTTATCTTGATGTTCGAGGAGGTTCTTATAGGCCTCCACGGCTTCACAATAATACTTATGGAAGTATTTTACCGAGACTGAGGATGCTATAGTGTCGGGTTCAGCAAAGATTCCGCTGCTGAAATCGCTCAGCATGCGGTACTGAACTGGAACTGCGCCTTTGCGCTTCTATATTTTGCCGACATAGTTGAATTTAATTAATTATAAACACTATTCTAATCACAAACACTAAAGTCACTAATAAGTTATAGATTTAAAAACGGGAATTTAACGTGACTTACGCGATGTCGATATAGCGATCGACATATGTTTCGGCCTCATCCGGAGGCCTTCTTCAGGATCTTGAGTGCGGGGCGCTCGCCGACGCGTTCAACCTCGCACTGCGGGCCGCTGCTCGTGCAGCGCGGGCGGACGGAGCGGGCGGCGGCGGCGGCGGTGGTGGTGTTGGTGGGGGGTGATGATGCGGTGTACATAGTGGAGGCGCGGGATTAGGTTGGAGGGCTTCGTCTTCATCACTGCTGTTTACTTCAGACGAAACCTCATCCAACCGGCAGACGGAACTCAAGGTGTCCTCCTCACTGTTGCCACTGGTGACGTGCTTTCCATGAAGAACGGTTTTCCACGTATGTGAATAAAAATGTGAAATATGAATCGGTATGTTATTCCGAGAGATCGTTTCCTCGATGCCGGTGATGATCACCTGTCAGATACCTGTGAGATACCCGTCGAGGTGATCATCACCGGCATCGAGGAAACGATCTCCCGGAATAACATACCGATTCATGCCGCTGAATGTTTACGACAAGAAGTAGCATTGACATTGCGAAAATCCAAGGTACCT
Organism: Cabera pusaria; assembly: GCA_954871355.1. Taxonomy (NCBI): domain Eukaryota; kingdom Metazoa; phylum Arthropoda; class Insecta; order Lepidoptera; family Geometridae; genus Cabera; species Cabera pusaria. The sequence continues at coordinate 19,659,749 of OX940905.1, forward strand.
AAATCCAACATCTCGAACTCGGAAATGTTTGCACTACGTAGTTTACGTAACAACACAGAGCTTTTAGTTTTACCCGCAGATAAGGGGAATGCAACAGTAGTCGTGGACACAGCACAGTACGAACAGAAAATAAACCAGCTCCTCAGTGACGGTAATACTTACAAACGTGTTACATACGACCCTACATCTCGAGTAACTACCAAACTGAGTACACTACTGCGTGCATTAAATGAAGATCTGTACAGTAGATTACGCCCTTTGAACCCAACTGCACCGAGAATTTATGGCCTACCTAAAATTCACAAGCCGTCGTGGCCTTTGAGACCTATAGTCAGTCAAATCGACTCACCCACTTATAAAACAGCTAGATACATGGCTGACATGCTACTTCCATTAACAGGAAACACCACAAGTTTTGTGAGGGACTCGCGACACTTTATACAGCTCCTAGATGAAGTAACATTAGGTGAAGACGAACTGATGGTGAGCTTCGACGTCACGTCATTGTTCAAGAACGTACCGATAGAGGACACACTCAAAATTATAACGGATTTATTCCAGAGAGCTCTTATACCTATCGAGTACATGAACATAATAAAGTACATACTGACAAGTGGGTATTTTAAGTGGCGCGGTGAATTTTATATTCAGACGGAAGGTGTGGCCATGGGTTCTCCTATAGCTCCAGTAGTTGCGAATATTTTTATGGAGTGGTTCGAGACATCGGCACTACACGACATATCCTTTAGACCGAGATACTGGTGGCGATATGTGGATGACGTGTTTGCTATTTTACATAAGGACCATGTAACACCCTTATTAGAACATCTAAATAGCAAACATCCGACGATCACTTTCACTGTCGAACGAGAAATAGAGGGCGCGTTGCCGTTTCTTGACGTGTTACTCAAGCGACAACAGAATGGACATCTCTCACACACAGTGTACCGCAAGAGTACGCATACAGACCGGTACTTAAGAGCTGACTCCCATTACCATCCCGCCCATCTAGCGTCGTTGCCTCGGACACTTATCAACAGAGCGCTGAGATTATGTGACCCACAACATGTAGACACGGAACTCGCGCATGTGAAGGCGGTGTTAGAGGCAAACGGATACAGCTGGAAGCAGAGTAAAAGGCACGGATTTTGGCGCGTGAAAAGTACTTTGTACCCCGCAAAATCCGAGAAGCCATTGAGATCAGTCGTCGTCGTAACTTCAACAGAGACAGAGGGTGGTACCTGTCACATACGTGGAAAACCGTTCTTCATGGAAAGCACGTCACCAGTGGCAACAGTGAGGAGGACACCTTGAGTTCCGTCTGCCGGTTGGATGAGGTTTCGTCTGAAGTAAACAGCAGTGATGAAGACGAAGCCCTCCAACCTAATCCCGCGCCTCCACTATGTACACCGCATCATCACCCCCCACCAAAACCACCACCGCCGCCGCCGCCGCCCGCTCCGTCCGCCCGCGCTGCACGAGCAGCGGCCCGCAGTGCGAGGTTGAACGCGTCGGCGAGCGCCCCGCACTCAAGATCCTGAAGAAGGCCTCCGGATGAGGCCGAAACATATGTCGATCGCTATATCGACATCGCGTAAGTCACGTTTAATTCCCGTTTTTAAATCTATAAGTTTAAAATGAACGTGAGTTTTTATAATAAGTCTGACAAGTCTATTGACACTGACCGAACGAATGAATTTCGACTCGACGAAGTAGCTGTAGATGTCGCTCCGAGCGACCTGAAGTGAGTTGTGCTTGCGCCGACCCGGCCTTACATGAAAAACATGGCCGTGCGAATGGAATGACGCAATCGAAATCGCATCGATGAATTTTCTGATAAACCTTCAGATTTCGATGTTATGACTTCTTCGGTAGCTGGTCCTCAGCTTACCGAATCACACTTGATGATCACGCTCCTGCGCCGAAATTTATCTTCTGATATATGCTTCTTCTGAGATTCCGTGTATACCAACCAATCTGAATAATAACAATGAGGTCTTAACGCCCGGTATTGGGTTCCCCTCATGGGACGCCAGAATTATGGTCGCGCTGGCCCTTGGCAATCATAAAGGTAGCCGTGGTAATCGGTGATGCGCGTGGTCGCCACGTTGGCGTCACCTCTGATGTCACTCGGCGGTCCCCTTTTTCGTCGAGTGGTCCAGTTGCGAAGTCGCGGGTTCGGTTTGGAGTATATAAAAAGCGTAACCTCACGTTCAAGCCTTTATTTTTGATAGTCTCAGCGACACATTACAAGGATTTTAGATTAATTTTCTATATCTAATTAATGCGTGCTCCTCAGAGCAAAGCCGGTACAAGAAGAAGGACCGAGAGTGAACGTTTCTTAGAACATCCAATGTTCGATCTAATAATCATACATTTGTTCACTTGACCGTTCGTTTATGAATGAAGAGAATATACAATTTGGTCTGAATTTACGTAATCTATGCTACGTTCATCGATTTATGAATGAAGTAGTCAATCGTGCGATAGAGCTACTGACATGAACCACTAGATGTCGCTAGGCGTTTTTTTTAAAGGCCTATTTGCTTACATAAATAATGAGAACGCGATATCAATACAATCATGTTATTTTTGCATTAACAGTTATGAAGCTTTAAATCTGCTGAATTGTCTTGATGAGTCTGAAGTTCCAGTTCAAGATAAACTTGACTTATTATTGTAGATCTTATATCGTGATTCCGGGCCCACCTTTGTCGTGCCGAAATTGTATTAGTGGAATGGATAACACCAGTCAGACGTCTCGCTGCGTCTGCATTAATAGTTTGCTCCAATACTAAATCAATAGGTTGTCTTGAAAATGGTTTGGTGGTTCTTTTAATACCAAAGTAACCTTGTTGAAATCCATCAAATAAATCCGGGTAAGTTTCTGCAACTCTTAGCAAATTTGCATAATATTTGACAGTCCACTGCATAATTTTGCTGATTACATATAAAAAATAAATTGTTAATTTTAGGCAGCACTGATTTGAATAGATCAAAATCACCTGTCCGAATACTTCTGGATAAGTTTAAATAATGATGTATTAGATTTACATATATCAAATAAAATTGTACCGTCTTGCCATGTTCTCCGTTAAGGCTTTGTTGTGCTTATAAATATCGTAGTTATTCATCAACTCCTTGAGATCTTAATTTTCAACTTTGAATGATGATATTTCACTGTTTTGCAATCTTTTGACTTCCTCTATCATATCATCTGTTAATGTCATATTATCTTCTTGTAAAAATGTTTCAAAATGAAGTATTTCTAGGCCTAATGCTACTAAAGGATGCAATCTTTTGCAGCGGTTGAAATGTTTCCCGTCTAAAAATCTATTTACAGAACCGTTCGCTAGCAAGTTACTCTCAACCATAATATTAGTTAATCCACAGTCACTAATTACTTTGCCGATGGCTTTGAAATAAGCCATCATATCATATCATATCATATATTTATTTATAACAGAGTTATAAGTCAGGAGTACAATGATGCTATTATTAAATACTATATAGCTTAAAGTATATTATAAAATAACTAAATAAATGCATTAATAAAATAAAATTCGTCATTCAATAAATTAAAAATTATATAATAATAATAATAATAGATGTAATTTGCGAAGTTGATCTGCTTCAGAGGGGGTAATAATCGCCCCCGAGTCATGCGTTTCGTGAACCAGGCCTTTGCTGGTACCGGGATTAGTCCCCGGGACTACATGACCTGTGTCACGGAACGCATTGACTTTCTGAAGCAGAAAGTTTATGCATTGGCAAACCGTATTCGTCGCTATAGAGCGCGTGTAGATCGCTATTATCAAAATCGCCTCTTCCAAAGTAACCAAAGGAAGGTATACCGAGGTTGGGAAGGAACCAATCAACGTGTGAATGACGAGCAGTGTCCGGATGCTACTACCATGAATAACTTCTGGCGTAGTATCTGGTCGGTGCCCGTCGAACACACGGAGGGTGATTGGATGAGCGTCGTTAAGCGTGCGTGTGAGCCTATCGAATCCATGGGGGCTATTAGTATTAGCCCCGAAGACGTTAGTTGTGCGATCCGTACGACCCAGAACTGGAAAAGTCCAGGACCGGACGGATTACACAACTTTTGGATAAAGTGGATTCGATGCTCACACGACTGCTTAGCGGCGCAATTCCAACAAGCTCTCGAGGTTGGTTCTCTGCCAACATTCATGACAACCGGTGTCACCTTCCTGCTCCACAAGTCCGGTAGTACCACGGAACCGAAAAACTACAGACCCATCACATGCTTGCCGACGCTTTACAAGCTACTTACATCTATTCTGAGATTCAAAATTAATTCGCACATTGTTGCGCACAACATTTTGGCCCCCTTTCAGAATGGATGTAAGGTTGGGTCCCGTGGTACTAAGGAGCTCCTCCTCATCGACACGACCATTTGCCAACAAGTCCGGCGGAACAGAGGGGCTCTCTCCACCGCCTGGATTGACTACAAGAAGGCCTATGATTCAGTGCCTCATACCTGGCTGGAGAGGTCTTTGAGTTGTATAAAATTGATACAACTCTGAGATCTTTTCTAGGTTCTTGTATGAGGCAGTGGACCACAGTCCTTCGTCAACCGGGTGATGGAGACAGTCCCTCTGATCCGCAGGACTTTATAAGGATTGAGCGAGGCATCTTCCAGGGTGATAGTCTGAGTCCGCTTTCTGTCTAGCCCTAAATCCTTTAAGCACATTATTAGAGGATTCAGGGCTGGGCTATCGGCTTAGGAGAGGGTGAAGTCATTTCACACTTGCTGTACATGGATGACCTCTTTTTTCTTTGAATCTCTTTTCTCTTTTTTTTTTTTTTTTCTATGAACTTTATGCACCGAAGCGCCATGATTTGATGGAATTACTGAAAGTCACTGAGACTTTCAGCAACGCCATCAACATGGAGTTCGGTGTAGATAAGTGCGCGGTCATGCACGTGCAGCGGGGGAAAGTTGTAAATTACTTGATACAATGACTTTCAGATCTCTCTCCGAAGCCGACACCTATAAATACCTTGGTATGTCAGAGTCATTAGGTATCGAGAGTGGGGGGATAAAACAGTCGGTGAAGGAGCGTTTCTTCGGTCGCTTGACGAAGGTACTTAACAGTCTTTTGTCAGGAGGCAACAAGGTGCGCGCCTTCAACGGCTGGGTTATGCCTCTACTTATATACACCTTTGGCATACTAAGGTGGACTCAGACTGAACTAGACGCCCTGGACAGAAAAGTTCGAAAGCAATTGACATCACATCGCATGCTTCACCCACGCTCGTCTGTTATGAGACTGTATATCCCACGGATATGGGGTGGTCGAGGCTTTTTAAATGCCAAGACACTCCACAACCGTGAGATGTGCAGTCTCCGGGAATATTTCCTAAACAACGTGTGTGGTATGCATCGCGATGTGGTGTCAGTTGACAAGACTTTCACGCCTCTCTCCTTAGACAAAGAGAACTGGCGCAAACCTCAGGTGCTGAGCACCGAAGACCGCAAGGACGTATGGAAGAGCAAGGAACTGCACGGCCGGTTCTATCGAACCTTAACAGGGCCCGATGTGGACCTGCTCGCGTCGGTGGCTGGCTGGCTGGCTACGATTCAGGGACCTCTTTGGGGAAACCGAAGGTTTTGTTTGTGCAATTGCTGACGAAGTTATCAAGACGAACAACTACCGGAAATATATCATGAAGGACGGTACGGTCGACATTTGTCGGGCATGCCGCCGTCCCGGAGAGTCACTCAGGCATATTATTTCCGGTTGTTCTCATCTTGCTAACGGCGAGTACTTGCACAGACATAATCTCGTAGCCAGGATCATCCACCAGCAACTTGCTCTTCAATACGGCCTTGTGGAGTCCGAGGTGCCGTACTATAAGTACGCACCTGCGCCAGTTCTTGAAAATGGACGTGCTTTGCTCTATTGGGACCGATCTATTATCACGGACAGGACTATTGTCGCCAATAAGCCTGATATCGTGATAGTCGACCGGTTCCAGCGGCGGGCAGTGTTGGTCGACATCACCATCCCGCATGACGAGAACCTCGTAAAGGCCGAAAAGGACAAGCTTAGCAAGTACCTTGACTTGTCTTACGAGATTACCGCCATGTGGGATTTTGACTTGACTATCATTGTCCCGATAGTTGTCTCGGCAAACGGCCTAATAGCTAAGAGTCTCGACCAACATCTGAAGAGACTCTCGCTAGACGGCTGGATCAAAGGCCAGCCAGGCTATTCTATAAGCTCGTTTACGCATCTCGCAAGCGGAATCCGCGGTGAGTCGTACTACGAAATTCAAATCGTAACACGATTGTAATACGGTTGAATTTTGTAACACAAAATTCAAATCTCACTGCGAATTTCGCTTCCGAGTTTAGCTTACAGAATAGCCCTACAGATACAGAAGGCGGTACTTCTTGACACGGCACGCATCGTCAGGAGGTTCCTCTGTCTGCAGCCCTAACCACCAGTAGCTTGGACCCTGCCCTGCCGGCGGCACCCTAGATTTAGGTTCTTTATAATATTTTATGTTTTTATAGTTGTTTTCATTATTACTTTTATATGGATATTATAAAAAACCTAAATATAAGAAAATGAAATATATATGTGAATAATAATAGATGTAAAAGTCATTATGGTACCCCATTATGGTACATTATGTTCATGTTGACGATGATCGCTTAGCAGCACCAGACTCACACTGTTCATTCAGAACGACGCAGGTTTCGTTCAAGAATTCGTCAACTGAGTAATATGCTTTTGACATTAAGAATTTTTTAAGTGTATTGATAAATAATGTAATCGACTCTATATCTCGGATTGGTTTTAATATTTTATTGTAAATTTTTGGTCCTATATTCCATACTGACTGCATTGATTTTTGTAGCTTAATTACTGGGTGAGATAGTTTGTTTTTATTTCGCGTATTATGGTTATGAGTTTCACCGTAAGTCTTAAACATATTAATATTTAGTTTAACAAATTTGCTAATTTCTAAAATTAAAAGTGATGGCATTGTCAGGATGCCATTGTCAATGAAAAGTTGGCGTGCGGGTGTGTCCCAGGGCACTCGACACATTATTCTAATTGCACGCTTCTGTATGATGAACACTCGCTGTCGGTCCGCAGCTTGACCCCACAAGTCAATGCCATAGGACAGTAGCGATTGGAAGTATGCAAAGTAAGTGGTTCTTACTGCTGAGGAGTCGAGCACACCGACTAGTCTTGACAAGGCAAAGCATGCTCTTCCAAGTTTGTCACAGAGATAGTCGATGTGCTTGTCCCACTTTAACCCCGAGTCAAAAATGAAACCTAGTTATTTGGCATGACTTGTTTGAGGTAGCTGCGTTCCATCACATTAACAGTCAATTGGCTAGATTGTCCTCTCAGGTTAAAGTGTATGATGTGAGTTTTGTCGATATTCAGAATCATACCATTCACCCTGAACCATGTTTTGATGTCAGTGATAGATTTTTCTAATTTACTTTCCAACTGCTGAATGTTGTCCGCCGACACCAGAAAAGCACTGTCGTCAGCAAACGCGATCAGTTCTGCAGTATTAGTGGCGACACTGAGGTCATTCATTAGTATCAGCAATAGATAGTTACCTAACACTGATCCCTGAGGGACTGAAAGATCTCCCAGATGAGCGAAATCAGACCTATCCACACAACTAAAGGATTTTACCTCGGTTAGCTGTCGTCTATCAGATAAAAAAGACGTCAGTAACTGAATACAGACACCGTTTACACCATAGTGCTGTAATTTTTTAATTAAGAGGCTGTGGTCTACTAGGTCGAAAGCGCGTGATAGATCGCATAGTATAAGGGTGACATGCTCACCTTTATCCTTTTTGTCTAGGATAGATTTTAAGAGCTGACGAGTTGCAATCGTCGTAGACTTGCCCTGCTGGTAAGCAAATTGTTGCTGCGACAACAATTTGTTTGTATTAAAATAATTCATTAGTCTGTCTGCAATTCCTAATTCTAGGATTTTAGAAAACACTGGAATTATAGAAATAGGGCGAAAATTTTTAAGTTCCGACTTTTTGCCTTTACCTTTATAAATGGGTACTACTTTTATATTCTTTAAACATTGTGGGAATATACCATTTTCGACGCTCTTGTTACATAAAAAACATAGTACTCCTATAAAAGTAGGCGGTAGTTTTTTTAATATACTTGTTGGTATGTCATTATGATCTTTAGTGTTCTTATTTTTTATTCTGCGGATTAATTTAATTATCTCATCGACGTAGAATGGTAAAAACGAAGTAAGGGTAGTTGGAGACTGTACAAATGTATTTAGATATTTAGCCGCTTCCGTCTCATCTATGCAAGTAATACAGCTGCGTGCTGTCTTTATGGAATAATCGTTAAATGTCCTCGCTAGACTAACGTGGTTTTGATTGAGTTGAGTTAATTTATCTTTATTAGTTTTGCATGTTTCGTCTTTTACAATATTCCACATTGTTTTAATAGTGTTTTGCGAGTTATTTATTACGTTGTTATAGTAGTTTTGTTTCTTTTCTAAGAGCAATCGAGAGTAAAAATTCTGAATCCTTATTAATTGATCTGCAAGATCTTTGTTGTAATAAAGTCTATTACTGAGTGACGTTAGTTCAATTAAGAGTGATTTCCAGTTCAGTATCTATTCTGTTACCCATTTTTTATTAGACTTACGAACTGGATATTTACGACAAGGAAAACATGCATAAAAGAGGTTACAAAATATTGAAAGTACTCTACTAAATAAGTTTTCTGATGAGTCATCGGAGTTCAGTATTCCGGCCCAGTTGTAATTAGTCAATGACGTAAGAAAATTATTTAATTTTAGGGGTGTTTGGTTTCCGTGTGATTTGCGGGTTTTGTTTGTATTTCGATTTTAATCGTTACCAGTTGACCGTCGTGGTCCGAGAGACAAGTTGATACCGGTGTTGCAGCGACCATGTCCTCGTCAACATAACAGGAGACATGGTCCAAACATGACGCTGATGAGTTGCTTATTCGAGTAGCAAAGTCTGTGAGACAAATTAAGTTATTACTAAGCAGCAAATCAATCAATTGCTTTTTACGTGAAGTTTCTTTTAACAAGTCGATATTAAGATCACCGACAATTAGCATTCTCGTACTTAGGTTACAAATATCAATAATCATACAAAGTACATTTATAAAAGTAGTGAAACATCCCGACGGTGGACGGTAGATACAAAGGATAGTAAGATCATATTTTTTTACATGGACTGACGAAATTTCTACATGCATTTCCACGGAGAGTGATCTAATGTTTTCTAGTTCTTCAGCTTGTAGGTCGTTGTTAACATAAATGCAGGATCCTCCGTGGATCCTTTTATCTCTGCAATATGCTGAAATCAATTTTAAGTTCATTATATTTATTCCTTCAACTTCTTTTCGCTTCGACCAATGTTCTGTTAGGCACACAACTTGTAATGAGTTTACAGACTGGATCACTGCTTCTAATTTATGTGTTTTCGAGTTTAATCTTGCAATGTTTTGATGTAATATCTTGCATTCTTCAATTGTAAATGAAGCGCACGTCTTAGCTTTTATGCTAAAAAAGATTCGCTAGAGTGGTGCTGCGACACGTTGCTTGTGGAGACGCAACCCATGGATGTGTCTAGTTGTATGTTTTTGAGGCTCGATGTGGCAATATTAAAGTTCAGGTTTTCGATGTCAGTGATTACTTGGATTTTTCCCGCCAGGGACAGGTTACCGTTCATAGTTATACACCTGTTTCGATATTTGTTTACGTCCAGTTGATAGACTCCACTTGTATATGTAACTATTTGGTGTATGCTGTTGTTTATTTTATATGCCATCATGTTGCTGTTGTTTGAGCGTGATTTATAAATTATTGATGTAGTTATTAATTTACATTTGCTTTTTACCACGAAATCACTTATAGTTTGAAGTTCATTTAAATAGGTGTTATTCACATTGCTGTGGAGGTCGCAGGCCATGAGCACAACAATATCGCCCTTATTTAATTTTAGTGACCTAATACTTTTCGAGATTTCATTGATAGGGGCATTGGGCTTACTTATACATAATGTGTCATAATCTTTTTTTCCATATTTTTCGTATATATTAGCCATTCCTTTAGCATTTTCATCACCACAGAAAAATACTCTGGACTTAGAGTTTTTTGTATCAATAGTACTTGTCCGTTGTTTAATGGCATCTACACCCATTGTTTTGTGTGTGTGTGTGTTTACTTTTTTCACTATGTTGTAGCATTGATGGGGTCGTAATACAAGAGGCGATACTTTCGATTTGTACTGACTTTGTTTCATTGTTCCTGTATATGCTTATTTTTTCGGTTTGAACATATTTGCAGCTCGAACTCGGTTTTGGTTGACTTAGTTGCATAAGTAATTCATTTTCTTCTTCTACTTCCTTTAAATTACTTTTAAACATGCTATCATTCCTATTTGCTTCTGAATTTTCATAATTTTTTTGTTCTTCTTGGTACTGTTCAATCGTTTCTATTAGACCTTGTATTTCTTCCTGCTTATCGTGGTTTTCTTGTTCTAGACTCACTATTCGCTTTTTAAGTCTTGTAATAACTTCGCAATTATCATCAAATTCCTTAGAGTTGCTTTCGGCTTCGTTAAGCAAAGTTTGTATAGTTATCTGCTTATTTTTAAGTTTGAAGTTCAATTGCTTTATAATATTTGTCAGTTGTTTGATTTCATCGTCTTGGTCAATCTGTATATCTGGTTACTCAGATGCATCTTGATAAGTTTTAGTTTTAAGCCTCGCTTTCCTTATAATCTTACTCATTTTGTTTGCAGAATGAAATATCAAGTGCAAAAAGATAATGCGATTAGTCAGGATCGAACTCGGTTCTCGTATGGTTCTGTCACTTAACCAAGCGCTATAACCACTGGGCCAAACTGTACGTTGAAGGCAATGTCGAAATTAGGTATCAGTTAACGAGTTCTCTCTTTATGTTTATATATTTATGTTAAGGGTAGGAGTTAAACCCACATTTTAGAATAAGTTTCTTTGTGAGATTCTATTTAATAAATTGATCATTAGGACCTTAATTTGTCGATAATGCAATAAGTACTCACTCAGATGGTAAGGCTATTCATCAAGTTAGTTGTATTTTGGTATTCACTGTTTGATTGTAGCTTCCATATTCTTATTAGTAACTGGTTTTGATACACGCACTTGAGCTCATAATTAACTTCATTTTTCAAATAATATCTTGGTACTTCACTTGAGATAACACTGGATAGAATAACATAGACTGTATTTTTCACTGATTTGCCTTATTCAGATCAATTAAGGCAATATTTATATTAATAAAATAATAAATACAGTAGACTGACTTAAAGGTCGGGTGTGCCTACTGCGCCACCTAGCGGAACCATCATGATGTGAAACGGTCCTAAATGGATGAATAAGTTATCAAATTTAGGTGTTTCCGTGGCTTGTATTTGCAGAGCAATTTTTGCTATATCGCAAGATTGTACGTAACCTGTATGGAAGGTTGCTGTAACTCTTCTGCTATTTTTTGACTTTGTAACATAGTTTCGAGCACTATTGATGTACTGGTTGGGGATGCATTGATTGGAGTCAGATAAGAGATAATTTGTTCTGAACTATCACTATTATAAGTCCGACTATTGAAACCAACCCACATAGGTACAGTATCGGTCATAATTGGAGTAGCAGTCTCAAAAAGCAATAGCATGACAGCAAAATACGCACATACGACCTTCTTCTATACGACGTTTTGAAAGTAACGTAATGAAAGAGAAAGATAGAAGAGATAGAAAGACCCATATATGGCACTCTTTCATTATGAACCCATTAGAAAGAGCGCATCTATTAATTAGTAGAATAGCTAGACCAGTTTTGCTTCTTTTATCAGTTTAACAAATAATGAGGGTAGATTTGAAACAAAATGTATTGATGGCATAAATGTATGAAGATAACATTGTCGGTTGGTTAACTTCGGTGGTGGTTGAAGTTTGGTTAATAAATAACTTAAAAAATCAAAATGGAAGAAAATATTATTATTAAAGACGGCGAATATTGAGGCATTGCATAAAAATGGACTAAATAAATTATATTATCTCAAATGTAGTGAAATAATAGAATATTGAAATAGTGAAAGCAAAAGAAAATAGAAGAATAGTGAAAGCGGCATAAGTGTAAGTTATTGCTGAGTGATACATGTTGCCAAATCGTAGTTGTAAAAGTAAATTGTTGATAAAGTGTGTTAATAAGATTTGGTGTTTTCAGACGGATTTTATACGCCATTATGGAAGAATGTTGGTCGCGCATTTTATGGGCATATTATTATATTTTCTATGCCATGGGGTTTAATAATGCAAAGATGAGAAGCGCGAGACGAGTGATGTCCTGAGCAGCTGTAGCACAGATTATATAATAGTTACTTGGCTGTAGGTTGGATCTAGTTTGGAGAAAATTTACGTGACAGACATAATATGTACGAATATAGTGGATAACGAAGGCTTCTTGGTTGAATACTCAAAGGCTTCTTATCTGTATCGAAAACAATAGAAGTCACACGAAATATTAATTTAAAAGTATATAAAAACTAGGCGATGTGCCGGCTGAGATAATTTGTAATAAGTAATTGTGTAAGTTGTGATTATAAAGGATTAAGCTTCAATCCTCTTTTCCTAGAGAAAATGTATAATTAAGCTTATAACCTTAAATAATCAATAGGTATGAGCAATTCTTAGATGCAACCAAAAAAGTGTTATTTTGTCAAAGTAGAAAATTGTCAATGAAGACGGTTTCAATTTAATATAATATTAAATAAAAATAGTAGTTTATGATATTTCGAGTCTATCCCACTAGTCCCATCGTGTTGTCCCATTATGCCACAACTGCCACTGAAACTGCCACTTTCTTGACCCCAGTACTCCCATGGGACAAGTGACACCAATATTTCAGACCCACTAGTCCCATCGTATTGTCCCATTACACTTTTTTGTAGTCCCATGGGAAAAGTGACACCAATGTTTTGGTTATAGAAGTCTCATTACTGCAGTGTTTAATAGTTATTACTAATAAAAAAGTAAAGTAAGTAATCTCTAGTAAACAAGAACTTTTACTATAAAAAAAATCCGCCGAATTAACTCAAATGAAATGGGTATTTTTTGTGTAGAAAATAATGTTCTTTTTTATATTGCTCTTTTAATAAGTGCGCGCCGCGTTGGGGTCTGAGCTGACCCTTAGCCTATACAAGTGACCAGAACCTAACGAGAATACTAGTAATGTGCAACCCACATTGCGAGTAATCTTTATTGAAAAAGAAAAAAATGTTTCGGTTATAGAAGTCTCATTACTGCAGTTGTTAGGTTATTGCCCACTATACGGTTACCTCCACTAAGTATCTGCTGATGAGATAACTTACTGGAGACAACTACTATATATGGTATATATATAGATCGACGGAAGGTCCTTCCTATATTCTACTAATGCGTGTACTGCTTAATGTACTAAGGATGGGATGTATAAAAAAATTTTGGGGGTGTGTATTGTAGGGACCATGTAAGTGTGAATGATGCATGTCAGGTTTTATCTGTTTAACACTTTTTGGGTCTGGGACCTATGGAAATTTTGAATCGAATTTCCCATCTCCTGAAACCATCTCGCAGCTGTATCTCGGAAAGCTCCATAACACTTGCACATCATCACTGCTATTAACAATAGTCCAATAATCAGTATCGCAATACCGCACAATTTAACATGCTTTTCCACACTCGTCAAATCAACTTGATTTGCTCCACTCTGGGCTATGATGATCTCTTCTTGTTTGCTGTAAGTTTTGCCCATTTTAACAACTTGTTAAAATAATACTATATACTGGTATCTGCTTGGACTGGTGACAATCCAGATGCAGTGATGAAATGAAATTGAATCAACGATTCTGTATCTAATAAGTAATAATGTGCATAGTGGATTTTGCGAGATTTACAATTTTTGGTTGCTGCTTGTGTAACACAAAAGTACCTAATACTACACTTACATTTTACCAATCATCAAAACAATACTCACTACTATGACCTACTTGTATGAAAGAGGTACTATTACACAAAATTTTAATCGCTGGTTATTTAACCGGCTATAGAATGATATTCCTCGGTTATGTACATTCACGATTGTTGCTTGGTTACATTTATAACATACTTTTACTTCGGTTACCTTTATCATTATACACGTTTATCAAATGTATCATAGGTATATTATATATATATTATAGTATCTAATATTGTTCTTGTATTATGAACATGCCATTTATTAAAGCATGATAGCTTAATAACAAATGATTATGTTTTACTATATATGTATTACAAGTTAAATCTAACCGGTGGCTTAACTACACGGCCACTCCTAGTAGTCTTATTCTCTATTGTACATTTTTCTATATCTACATCATTGCTATCGCTGGCGTTACACCCACTGTACGATTTCTCGGTATCATCGTTAATTAGAAAAGCCGGTTTCAGTCTATCCATTGATATGTTAACCGTCCTATTGGGTAACTGGATTGTATATACTTTGTTGTTTCTGCTTATGACGCGATACGGACCATCATAGGGTGGTATACCACCAATGGTTTGCGAACCGCGTCATTTCGAATAAACACATACTCGCACTTGGATAATTCCTTATGGACAAATATTGTGCGTGAGCTCCGCGCAGTTCGCGATACTGGTTTCAATTTATTTATACTATGTCTGAGTTGCTCTAAAAATGCACTTCCTTCACTCAATCGTTTATCTGAGTAATCATAGAAATCCCCAGGTAAACGGATTGTCTGACCATAGATATACTCCGCTGGACTCACACCATTATCGCTTCTACCTACTGTACGTAACCCTAACAAAACTGTTGGTAACTCTTCACACCAATCACCGTTATCTGATAGTCGTGCCATCAGCGCTTGTTTCATAGACCTGTGCCATCGTTCCAAAATACCGTTAGATTGTGGCCTATACGGGGTAGTACGTGTTTTTTTGATACCCATTAATTTAAGTAATTGTGCAAATAGATTACTTTCAAACTGCCTTCCTTGATCGGTTGTTACCGTAGCAACATTCCCGAATCTACAAATCCATGACTCATAAAATGCTTTTGATTGCTTTTAAAATGCTCAAAAAACTACCTCTGCCGTTATTTCCGTCACGGGTACAGCTTTTGGCCACCGAGAAAATCTATCTATCATTGTAACTAAGTACCTGTGTCCATGTTTACACGGTAATAATGGCCCTACTATGTCCAAATGCACCGCAGTTAGGCGGTCTGCATGTGGAAATTGTTGCAATTCTGATACTGTGTGTCTTCCTACTTTCGACTTTTGACATTGAATACATGTTTTCGCCCACTGGCCAACGTCACGGTTTAATCCGGGCCAAAAAAATCGTTGCGCTACTAATTTCCGCGTTACCCTAATGCCCGGATGACTTATATTATGAACTGAATCAAAACCTACTCTCCTAAGCTTCTGAGGTAAATACGGTCTACAAGTACCATGCCTATTTTCACAGTAAATCGGCTTATCACCCACAGGCATGAACATTTTCTGTAAAGAAATGTTATCATTGCCTTCCTTTACCAACTGTGCTAACTCATCATCTTGCTCTTGCGCTATCGCTAAAGGTGTCTGCCCACTATCCCGTAGCATACCATGAGCGTGCTAGGAACGTTTCCGGCACGGAAAGCAGTCCTATACGCTCTATTTTGCCCACTGAAGCGGGCCGACAGCGTTCTGAACCCGTATGTAACCCGTATGTAATCTGTATGATGCCCGTATGTAACTCGGCAGGAATCCTTTCAATACGCTCGTAAAGCATCGGTTCATTCTCGTACAAATATCAGTGTTGCGTAGACGCGTGTGGTGAAATATTGAAATAGTTATGGCTATAAGGAAACTAACGATTGAACAACTAGCAATGATTGCTATCATTTTGGATGAAGAGGAAGAGGAATGCCCAAAAAACACTCGACGCTACTGGATTCACGATTCTATAAAAAGACGCAAAACGGAAGGAGAATATTGGACACTATTCAGGCACTTAGTTGATGACGAAGAAAAGTTTTTTCAGTACTTCATTGTTAAACAAAACACAAACTTTAGAGAATGCCTGCTACCTAAAGAAAAACTTGCTGTATGTTTACGGTAAGTAAAAAACAATTTGTTTATTATTAATATTTAATCAACTTTTGATCTAGTATTCATGGTAAAGCTTTATGCTTGATTATTATTATGCCACTCGTTAGTGTTCCAAAGCTCAGGAGACGGAGGCATAGGTGTAGCACTCGCTTGTACACTCGAAGAAGTCGACGCTGGAGATGAAGCATAGGCATACTGTGGTGTAGCTGTAGCAAAGTTAGGTGGTGCGAGCTGCTGTAACTCAATTTCGGAAACTAAACTGAATATTTTGTTTTTTGCGATGGCTTGTAAGTAAGGAGAAAACTTCTTTACTGTATCTGATATATGCAAAAAAAATCGGTCTAATTCATCATCTTGTCGTGGAGATTTATTTTGCGCTTCTAACAATTTCGACATCAATACAGCGGATGCTGTTTGTGGTGGTTGAATTTTACCTCTCTTTATTTTCTTGGCCTTTTTTGCTTGACTGAGTAGTGGTTGTGAGGATTTGTTGCTGGCAGTATTGTCATCTTCGTTCTGAATTTCGGTGGCTGTAATATTTTCTGTAGCAGGAACATCAACAGTATTATCGATCTCATTGTTGAAGTGATGGTTCTGAATTTCAGTTCCTGTATCGCTATTCGGCTGTGACTCTTCATCGTCACTTGCCAGCTCAACGGATTCTAAAGATTTTCTCTCGACAAAGAACGAAGCAACAAAAGCCATTTCATCTTCATACTTCCATTTTTTAATGTTTTTTGCTGCTTGTCCACTTTTGCCTTTTTTCTTATTTAATGCTCGTTTGTATGCATCCCTTAGCCCTTGCCATCTTTGTTTGCAAGCTGCAGCTGTAAAAAATAATTACACGATTAATATTGATATTTTGTTTGCAGATACTTAGCAACAGGCGATTCATTTACAACCATTGCTTTTAGTTATCGTTTGGGAATCAGTACTGTGAGACGTGCTGTGCTAGAAGTTTGTGATGCTGTAATAAAAAAATGTACTGCGAGAAAGTATGCCGACGCCTGGAATCGAACAATGGGAAAAAAATATAGAAGAATTTTGGAATAAATGGAATTTTCCTAATTGTGTAGCTTCTATAGATGGAAAGCATGTTATTATTTTAGCACCACCAAACAGTGGTTCTTTGTATTTTAATTATAAAAAAACATTTTCTATTGTACTTATGGCTTTAGTTGACGCTAATTATAACTTCATAGCTGTTAACGTTGGAGCTTTCGGTAAAGACAGTGATATTGATATTGATATTTTGTCAAAATCAAAAATGGGCAGAGCTATATTCGAAAATAAATTTAATATCCCCAGTAATAGATGTTTGCCGGGGACTAATGTTAGTGCACCGTGTGTAATATTAGGAGATGAAGCTTTCCCCTTCAAAAACAATCTTCTAAGACCTTATCCCTCACAACAGTCCATAAACGATAGCAAGAAACGCCATTTTAATTATCGCCTTTGCCGTGCACGTCGTGTTGTAGAAAATGCTTTTGGAATTTTAAGTCAAAAATTTCGTATTTATAATAGACGTATGCATATAAAACCAGAATATGCCGAAAAAATTGTACTAACTACTTGCATATTGCATAATTTCATAAGACGCGGCGAAACTGTATCCTTTACGGAAACTAATACTCCTGTACAGTTTAACAAACTAAGACACCAAGGAGGTAATGCAGTTTCTACTGCTTTTGAAGTACGCAATAAATTTGCCGATTTTTTCCAAACGACTCAAGGACAATTAGATTGGATATCTACTTTGTAATTAAATTACTTACCTACTTAAATAAACGATAATTGAATACTTAATAATTGACATACCTGGTTGTTTTAGTTGCTCCGAAATATCCTTCCAAGCCTTTTCTTTTTTTACACTATCCATATACTTCGGATGTTGTAAATTATATATAAACTCATATTTACGTACACATTCTATGAGTTTTTCGTCCTCCATTATTACACATCTATACGCATTCACGCCTAGCGTTGAACTAATGAACGGACTGGCAACGGAGCAACGCTGCTACAACGCATTTAAAACGGGTTTGTAACGGTCATACTCCCCGCTCAGTCACCGTTTAGCCGCCTGCGCGCAGCGGTCTGGCAACGTCGCATGCCATGCACGTAGCGTATCCGCACCGGCAAAATATTCCCTCCGACAAATAGTTGACGGCCCGTGCATGGTACGCTACGGTGTCGGCCGGTGACGAAACGGTCTAGTGGGCATAGTCTCATACTTCTCAATACAAAGAATAGTTTTTTGTCCGAAACGGTCCTAGTACGGTCATGGTATGCTACGGGATAGTGGGCAGACCTTAATTCCGCGTAATCTATTACTGTGGGGCACTGTATGTTTTCAATTCTCGAAAGTGCGTCAGCAACTACATTGTTATCTGCCTTCACATTCCTAATGTCCGTCGTGAATTCGCTGATGTATAACAACTGCCTTGTGCGACGTGGTGTTTCGCAACTAGTATGAACTTTATTGAACGCAAATGTTAGTGGTTTGTGATCAGTAAAAATAGTTAGTTCTCTTCCCTTATACAAAAATCTAAAATGTTTTATAGCCATAAATATCGCCGTGAGCTCCCTGTCATACGTAGAATACTTTACTTAAGCTTTGCTAAACTTCTTAGAAAAGTATCCTAGCGGTAACCACTTATCATCAACCCACTGCTGGAGGACGGCTCCAGCACACGAATTTGATGCATCTGTCATTGATAAGGGTACATTGCTTACCGGATGCGACAACATGACCGCATCCCTGAGGCTATTTTTACATTGCTCAAAAGCCTGAATTGTTTCAGGTGTCCACGTAATTTTAGACTTATCCCGTTTTTTTGTACTTTTTAAAAATCCGTTCAGTAGTGATTGATGTTCAGCTGCATGGGGAACACTAGCTCGATAAAAGTTTATCATTCCTAAGAATCGTCGCAACTGTTCAATGGTTTCCGGCTGAGGGTATTCTGTTATGGCCTTGACCCTGTGGTCAAGTGGTTGAATACCATCAGTCGAGACCTGATACCATAAGAATTCAATACTTTCCTTGCCAAACTCACATTTAGACAGATTTATTGTTATTCCGAACTCTGTGAATCGCTCAAATACTTTCCGCAAATGCGCTTTATGGGACTGTAAATCGTTGCTAGCTATGATGACGTCATCAATGAAACTAAAATGAAAATCTAGTCCTTCTAGCACGGAGTTATTTATGAACCTCTGAAAAGTTTGACTCGCTGTCCTCAAACCAAAGTTTAGTCTTAAGAATTCAAATAACCCAAAAGGTGTTATCACCGCCGTCTTCTTGATGTCCTCTGTCGCAATTTTGACAAAATGATAGGCCTTGTTAATGTCTAATTTTGAAAAAACTTTCTTACCTGCCAGTATATACGTGAAGTCTTGCAGCCTTGGTACAGGATAACGGTCCGGTTTGGTGATGGCGTTGAGACGCCTGTAGTCGCCAACTGGTCGAATATCCCCGTTCTTCTTCGCAACGACATGCAGTGGACTGGCCCACTCGCTTTTTGACGGCCTGCATATACCCATTTCCTGCATCAATTTAAATTCCTGTTTGACCTTATGATACCTATCTGGCGGCAATGGCCGCGCTTTCGCATAAACCGGAGGCCCTGTGGTCTCTATGTGATGATATACGTCATTCTCATGGTTCATATTTTTGAATGATACCGGCTTAGTTATTTCTGGAAACTCATCTAGTAATTCTACCCATGGATGATTACAATCCACTGTGGTGATTGATAAATCATCGCAAGTGGTTATACTGCCAAGCGTTAGCAAGTTTGTTTCCTTATCCAATAACTTACGTCCATTTAAATCTACAATTAATGTATGATGTTCCAAAAAGTCCGCACCTAATATTGGTTGGCTAACGTCCGCGATTACAAATGTCCAGCGGTTTGGACGACGAAGACCTAAATTTAACTGTAGTGTTTTTAACCCATACGTTTTAATTTCATTACTATTAGCCGCAAATAACTTATAGTCAGAATGTTTACCTGATGACTTTTGTTTACGCGAGGCTGGAATCACCGAAATATTCGCTCCCGTGTCCACAAGAAATTTTAAACCGTTCTCTCTGTCGTACACGCTGAGGCGGTGGTTACTACCCGGTACAAATTGCCCCGCCGCTGGTGATTGTACCGCTTCTAGTTTTCCGCCGGTGATTTCCACGCGCAAGGCTTCTCACATGTTCTATCCCTCGTCCGGTACCGAAAATGCCACTTGCATAGCCAATCTGGGTCCGCTGTTGTCCTGGATTTCGACCTTGACTGTCTCCTAAAACCTCCACGTCCACGAGTTGAGCTGCGTCGATGCTCTCTCACCTCTTCACGAAGAGCAGACACCTCCAAATTCAACTTATGCATCTGCGCTAATATGTCGCCCATTGGTATTTGAGTACTGCTGGTTGGGATGTCTCTGACTTCTGCTACTTCACCTCCTCTAATGTTTTCAATTATTTTATCAGCAATGTTTGCCAAGTTTTCTAGTGACTGGTCCTGGCTGACGATGAGGACTGCCCTGATGGATGTTGGCAACCGTGCAAGCCACAAATTGTGTAACGTTTTCTCTGATATTTGCGCATTCCTTCCCATGTCACGCATGCTCCGTAAAAGTTGTGATGGTTTTTGAGTTCAGTTCCATTTCTCCTACTAACTTCTGAAACTGTCTCTCCGCACTTTCCTGATAGACATGCAGCAGCCGTTCTTTTAACGCTTTATATTTGTCAGACGCTGGTGGTGATATCAATATATCACTTACTTGCTGTAGTGCATCGCGACCCAGTTTTGCTACAACGATGTTAAAGTTTGTCTCGTCACTCTGTTTCCGTTGTCCAAGGATGCTCTCCATTTGCGCGAACCATAGCCGCGGCATTTCAGCCCAAAAATCCGGCAAACGCGACTGAATACTAATGGCAGCTAACTCTGCACCCGAATTACTTGAGGTAGACATACCTGGCTCCGATGGGCTAGTAGCATCACTATTTGCACTACAGTCCGATTTCACTGACGGTTGGAACATCATAACATCACAACACTTAATGTCTGTAGCACTTATTGTCTCTAATCACTTAATATTACACTGCGCTTAACCTACCAGTGCAGTCAATGGTAGCCCCCCACACTTAGTAAAACATCGCACAAAGAAAACGCGAGGTCACCACTGTTAGGTTATTGCCCACTATACGGTTACCTCCACTAAGTATCTGCTGATGAGATAACTTACTGGAGACAACTACTATATATGGTATATATATAGATCGACGGAAGGTCCTTCCTATATTCTACTAATGCGTGTACTGCTTAATGTACTAAGGATGGGGTCCTGACTGCACTGTGAGTTACTGGCACTGGCGTTCTATCAAATGAAACAACTATTCCCAATAAAACTGTATTGTCATAAGATCAATTTGGTTAACTAAAAACCCCAAGCTAAAACAACTACACTCCTTGACCAGTGCGCAGTAACAGGCCGAGGTTCGATCGTCCATCTCTTTCATACACAATATCGCTGACATGCATCATTCACACTTACATGGTCCCTACACAGTGTTTAATAGTTATACTAATTATGCTGACATATACACAACAGAAAACAATATAAAAATTGATTTTACAATTATACAAGTGACCGGAACCTAACAATTTTTTCTAAAAAGTGTCCCACTGTGATGATGCCTGATATGAGTTGCATTTGAGAATGCTGTATAAAAATATCTTTATTAATATTATTTGTTTTTCGTTTGCGTGGCGAAATTTCCTTATTGCGCACGGTATTTAACATGGTGTCATTAATTAATATCGGCAAAATTTTAACAAAAGTTACTTCAGCCTTCGTTACCTTCTTATTGATTTTGCGGTGCCATCCTTCAATTGTATTTGTAGTACGGTGCCTCTCTCCGTATACGCACCACATTTTCTGTTTATTAAACCACTGTGCTGTCATATATTGCTGTAACTTTTTAAATTTATCGTTGTTACGTGGCATTTCATCTAGAATATATGTCCAACCTTCATGTATCTTATCTTCTGGTAACAGAGGCAATGCACAACATAAGCTAACAATCCCGTTTCATTTTTTAAGACCCAGTGCACTTGCTTTCCTTTTTAAACAATCTGTAAAGTGAAAAAAGCATCCCTTTACAATAGTGGTCTTTAATCATCGCCTGTTCAAAATCAACAGTTATTTTAAATGGTCGCCACGGTATTTGTGATAAAATCAATTCAAATAAAATTGTATAACATTTCTGGTCTTTATCTGACATAAAAGCATAAAATAATGGCACAACGTTATTGCTATTAATATCACTACCTAAATCAGCGTGATTGCAATACATTTGGATAAACGGATTTGGACATGATCTAAATGTACCGTCCATAAAATAGTGTTGCGCTGATACAAGATGCAATTTTGCTTCGTTGCAACCAAAACCAACATTCTCACTCCGTCACAAGAATAGTCCGCAAAAAGAAAATGTTCATTACTTCCACTTATTGTGTCGGTACTTCCACTTATTGTGTCGGTACTTCCACTTCTTCTGGAATTTTTGCGCATTGTTTTGAAGCACAGGCTATTTTGTTGCGTCTACGGTACATAGATTACTTTTTTTGAGTATACTTTGGCAGACGTTTGGCTAGGTCTATGCCTTTATTTTTTAATTCGACTATCCCATTATCAAACGCTTCAGGTACAGATACTTGACCGCGAGCAGCAGTATCATAACATTTATTTAAAGTTATTTCAATTTCCTGCTGTGAGTAATCTGCACGACAAGCTTCTATGTGCTCCTTCATACGAGCAATTGAACGTTGATCCTAAATTAAAAAAAATAAATGAAAATCAAAGAATATAATAAACAAAAGGTTGGCTATAGAATTGAGCCGCAGGAATTCGACTTAGTTAGGGGATGGTGAATTATGTAGAAATTGATGTCGTCTTTCTGAAAATACTATTTCACACGTAGTTTTTTATTAATGTAACGTGAAACGAAACTTTTACAAAAATATAATTATGACTGATTTAATTTTTTGGGTGGTGCGAAAGAAACACATTAACTCTGTCTGTCTGTTTGTTACCTAATCATGCCTAATTCTTGGTTTACGTGAAGGAAGTTGTGAGAATCAGCTAGTTTTTCATAAATATATAAACTTACTATATACTAATAGATCAAAATTTTTAGCAGTACTACTCAAGACGTGGGACAGGATTTGGCAGATGCTGAGGCATGCTGGATAGATATACAGCCAGTTGAGCCTCATTCAGACACCACAAACGCATCCGGGGTAGAGTTTATTATGGAGCCTCAGCTTGAGTCCACCTCAGCTCCTATGCCCGAGTCAACTCCTATGTCGGAGTCTATCTTAGGTCCTATGCCCGAGTCTATACCAGCTCCTGGGCCATATGTGAATAATGGTACTGGTGAGCCACCGCAGCAGCGTCGACGGCTGAGGGAAACCAGGCGGCAGCGAACACAGAGTAAGTATTATATCTACTTGTAAATGATGAAGTTAATCATTGTAAAAACATGTAAAAAAAAAAATTTACTTAAATTTGTCAGGAACAGACAATGAACACCTGCAGGAGGCACAAGAGAGGCTCGAGCGCATTGAGCAAATGAATTCAAATGCCATGTTAGAGCAAGCAAGGCAAGCAAATACTTGAGTTAATTTTATAAGCATCTTCTATGGATTAAAATGTACAATGCAGTCTTTTAAAACTATGAAGCTTTAAGATTTTGTATACCTAATTAATCTTGGTATGGGACACTTCTTGTGTCGACACTTGGTGCCGTCAGAACACAGAAAAAGCCTGGCGGCCAGAAGCAGAAACAACACATAAACAATAATTTCTCAGGGGTGTGCAGTTGGAGAGGCCTACGTCCAGTGGACTAATATAGGCTGATGTTGATGATGATACAATGATTATGTAAATAAATATCTGAGAATGTGTCACTTATTATCCTTGTATTAAACATACAAAAATGTATTTGTTTTAGAGCTATAAATAGATTGGCTGCGGCAATAGAACGAGCTGTAGATAGGCTCAGTGAGCCTATCATAATTGTGACGAGACAGGAGGACGGAGCAGGAGCACAGAATAATGAATAGTAGGAGGATAATATTATGTTTGGTAAAATACTTCTATATACTATTAAAGTAATATAATGTTATGGAAGAGTCATAAAGGTGTAGAGGATATAGAGACCTAAGAGAATGTAAATCTCATCATCATATCTATAATCTTTTTAACTAGTTTCACCTGTCTGAAATAAAAAAAAAGCAAGTGATAAATGTAAGTAAACTGCACTGCCTGGTGGTAAGCAATGATGTAGTCGAAGATGATGAACACGCTAGACCTAGATAAGAATTGTCTTACTCTCAAGGGCTGACTGCTGCCAGGACACCGTAAGGTTATGGAGGCAGATTTTATCCTTAATGGTGGTAAGTTATTTTGGTAGCGAGTAAGGCAGAACATTGATGTAATATGCTCCTATTACT
This sequence comes from Cabera pusaria, assembly GCA_954871355.1. Lineage (NCBI taxonomy): Eukaryota > Metazoa > Arthropoda > Insecta > Lepidoptera > Geometridae > Cabera > Cabera pusaria. The sequence continues at coordinate 19,684,452 of OX940905.1, forward strand.
TGTGAACCGACCTAATTAATTATAAAATTAATTTGTTTCAGGAGGATTCTGTGGACTGCCACAGATTGAAGAGATATATATGTATATGTCCAATTTTATTGTTATATAATTCATAATAAAAAATATTTTATTATAAAAATTACTTTTTTTCTAATTTTATTGTTTATAATAAGTATTACCTAGGTATATAAGGTAAGTAGAATACAAAAGTAATGTAGTTAGGACATGTAATATCGAAAGGCTTGTACATTCCATAGTGATTTTTGATATAAGATCTCTATATCGGAATTCCAATAATAATGTTAGAATGAACATAAGTATTCTTTATAAATGAGTACTTGTAAGTACTTATATTCTTTTAAATATTCTTGTAAGCAAAGCATGTTTTTTTCCATACTTATAAATAAATACTTATAATAAAAAGGTAAATTTTGTTTAGCAAGGCTTTATTAGGTCCTCTCCCTCCACAATCGGTTGACAATAAACTGTTGCAATGCTCGACCTTCAGCCAGCTCTGGATTAACCCGATTGCTTTGAGGGCTTTTAAAATGTACTTCTTCAACCTAAAAATAGAAAGTTATGGTCATGGTATAGGCAAACAAGCAAAGTTTACATTTTAGAAATACTAAATGTATTGCATGTATTATACCTGTTGTAAATATTCAGCATTTGCTTCTTCTATTGTGAGTAGAGACACAGGAATTCTGCCTCTATTTGCAATGTTGTGTAGGACACAACATGCATTGACAATTTTGCCTGCTTTTATTGGATTATAATGCAATGCACGTGCTGCAAGTAAACATCTAAAAGAAAACATATTTTTACCTTATTAATTACTATATAATTTGCACATTCTGTATTACTAGCGGATGTTATGTGCTAATGAGCCCTTTGAAACAAAACAAAAACTAATTTTCCACATAAGTTCGAGTATCTTTGATTAATACACGGTGATTATAATTCTAATTTCAGCACTGAGGTCCCGCTTGGGGTGTATTGTGCATTCCCCCCTGACAGCGACTAACCAAGCCATCCCAGCTCCTTTATGAAGCGAAGGTAGGCCTGGAGTCACTGACATAACGCTCCCAGTGAAAAGTAGGTGATCATAGTTAAAAAAATCTGACAAATAGAGAACCTCCACCTTTTAGAAGTTTGTTATAAACCATCTCCACGTAGTGAATATATTTATGTATGTATATATAAAGATATTGTAAATGAATATGCAAAAGAAACATCAATTTTACCTGAAACGTGCCTTCAAAAGCCCTATGCAACGTTCCACTGTGTTGCGTGCAGTCACATGCATTGCATAATAATTGTGCTCTGGGGTCCCTTCAACTGTGTTTAATTAATATTGGGGTCATCATTGTTCTCCTTAAAGGATAACCACTATCACCTGTATTTTTAATAATAAAATGTATTAGCATAATTTATTCAAGAAGAATTTGTACTATGAGTATGTATTTCCTTACCCAATAAAAACACTTGTTCTCCATTCCTTGTAAGACACTTTTCAGACAAATGGGACATTAAAGGGTGACCTCGCCACACACTAGTATCATGAGCAGAGACTGGGCTGCTAGGATCAACACTCAATATATTTAGATCCGAGTCGCAAATCTAAAAAATTACATGTATGAAGTAAGATTATGTGGTAAATAAAATAACTTTGTCGGTTACAAGTACACTTACTATCATCACATTAAGAGAATAGAACCCTTTCCTATTGTAGAAGCGTTCTTCGTGTACGTGGGGCCTTAAAATTGCAACATATGTCCCATCAATACACCCCAGCACACCAGGAATTTTGAATTTCTGATAAAACCTAAAAATAAACATACACAACTTTAGGTAAAATAAGTATGATATTTGATAGTTTTATATAGGTAAGTATATTCACATAAATATTAAGTGTAGTAAAGCAGTAATAAAAAACTGACTTCGCTTTCAGGGCATTTCTCTCCTCTCTCCGTAATGGCCATTTCACATATCTGTGGAACACTTTGTTTAATGCCTCCGTGACTTCATTTAAACACCTCGACACAGATTTCTGCGAAACATTGTGTATCGCACTTTGTCCTACCAATGTTTGGTAGGAACCAGAGGCATAGAATGCTATTGTAAACTTTAAACTTTCGCGATTTGAACACATAGTTATAAATAAAATATCCAACTGAAATATTTAACTGTAATATTTAACCGAAACACTCAACCGAAATATTCAACCAAAACACTCAACATAAATATCTAACTAAAATATTAAATTGAAACGAGTTGGGAGCGACGGAGTCGGCAGTCGCAGCGTCGTCGAGTGAAGGCAGCGACGCAGCAAGTCGGCGCGTGCACCAGGGACAACGACCTGCGATGCTCTGCCACCCACTGCACCTGTACGCGCCAACGAGCTCCACTCCCAGCCACCTGAAACATGAAATAGTTTGATTTAACTGAAATTATTCACCGAAATATTTAACCGAAATACTTAACAGAAATATTTAACCGAACTATTTAACCAAAATATTTAACTGCAACATTTAACAAAATACTTGAACCAAAAATTTAAGTGAAATGTTTAGCTGAAATGTTTTAACTGAATATCCAACTGAATATTTAACCGAAATATCCAGTTATAAATATTTAAAAACGGGACTTATCGCGCCTAAAATATAAATCTTATCTACTCGACGTTTCGACCAAGTTGCATTGATCGTGGTCACGAGACGACTGAATGTTGTGAGTGTCCGCACCGCTATTTATAGGAGAGATCGTTGGAAACTACCCTCAATTAATTTAATTTTTAATTTTTATCAGAGTTGCCATTGCGACACACAACACTGACAATATCGGCAGATTTTTGCTGCTTTGATCTTTGATTCGAACACTTGCTAATCACGGGGTTCCATGTTGCGGCCAACCTAAATCCATCCTCCCGGTTGAAATTGGGATGCTTCTTTATTTCTACTGCTTCACGCACAATACGGGAGTAATAGTGGCGGTCGGTCGAGAGGATCTTAGGGTCATGAAGTTCGATCCAGTGATTAGGTCCGGATTCCAGTAAGTGCTCGGCGATAGCAGATTTATTGACCTGGCAGTTTTTTACAGCTGCGATGTGTTCTTTGACCCTTTCTGCAATAGTACGCTTGGTCTGTCCGATATACGATTTACCGCAGCTGCAATCGATTTTGTACACACCAGGTATCTGAAAAGGAATCACATCCTTCGGCGAACGGACCTGCGTTGATATCTTCGTTAGGGGAGTGAATACTGTCTTGATAGAGTATTTACGTAGTACAGTACCGATCTTGTCCGTCACTCCCTTCACGTATGGCATGAACGCTGCCTGCCGTTCAACGTCAGTGGTCCTCTCCTTATATCTGCGTCTAGAATGACCTCTTCCCGCCTTGTAGCCGTTTTTTATCAGAGCCTCCTGAACATGTGCGATTTCTTCCTCTAGGTGTTCAGGGTCACAGAGGTCACGAGCTCTATCCATTAATGACCTGGCTACAGATCCCAGGTGACGAGGGTGGTGGTGCGACGAGGCATTCAGATACCTATCAGTATGGGTCGCTTTCCTATAGACAGAATGTGATAATGAACCATCAGGTCTCACCATAACTTTGACATCAAGGAAAGGCAGTGTCTTGTTCGTTTCTAGCTCATAGGTAAACTTTATGTTGGTATGAATCGAATTCAGCTTCTTTGCCAGAGTGGCTACTGCCTGCTCATCACCCGTCATGATGCAGAAGACGTCATCAACGTACCGCTTCCACACCTTTACTGATGACGACTGTAGGTCTATGGCTTCTTCGATAAATTCCATCCAGATGTTGGCAAGGACAGGTGCCACTGGACTTCCCATGGCAACACCGTCCATCTGGAGGTAGTGCTGCCCACTGTATAGGAAATAGTTTCCTTCCAAACAGTTCCTCAACAGCACAAAAAAGTTTTCTGGAAGGTCATCACTGTACCTTGTCCTTATCACCTCGATGCACTCCTTCACTGGAACGTTGGTGAAAAGTGATTCTACATCGAAGCTCACCATGATGTCGTCTGGTTCCAGTTTAAGTTCACCGAGGATTTGAACAAAATGGCGAGAGTCCTTTACAAAAGACGGAGTTTTACCCACTAATGGTTGTAACACCGACGCAACATGCTTTGCCAGATAGTAGGTCGGGGAGTCAATCTGACTCACGATGGGACGCAGGGGCACGTTTGTCTTGTGTATTTTGGGTAGGCCGTACAGTTTAGGTGATGTAACGATCTTAGGTCTATATAATCTGTCGTACACGTCTTCTGTGAAAAGAACTTCGTTATCCCTAATGACGGCACGGATGCGACGAGTTACCCTAGCAGCCTGTAGGATCATATGACACAGGTTTATATATACGCCTATCTTCTAACAAATCCCGTAACTTATTGTCGTAATCAGACGAATTCATTACCACGGTAGCGTTTCCTTTGTCAGCTTTCAACACAAGAATGTCCTTATTCCTGCGTATGTGCTCAAGAGCGGAACGTTCTTCCGTGGTAACATTACTCTTAGGTAATGTGCTCTTTCTTAATATTACAGAAACATCCTGCCTAAGTGATTCCGCTGCATTAGGCGGCAACTTGTTTCTCAATATTGTTTCTTCCAAGCTGCTGATGACTTTTTCATAGGGAATCCGTTTAGGTGTCAATGCGAAATTCATGCCCTTCGCTAGTACACTCTGTGTCGCGTCATCCAACGTAAAACTCGAAATGTTCACTACTGTGTCTTTCTGTATGTGAGATGAGTATTTGTTTGTTTTGTTTGAGAGCTCACGCTCGTGGTATAACCGCAATTTCTCCAACTTTTTGTTATGTCCCGCGGTACACAGATCGTATGTGCGATCCGCTTGTTGGTAGGTAACCCGATCACACAAATCCAAATCACTAGATGATAACACAGCACTACACTCCGAATGCACATCATATAGATCACTATTTACTCTGTCCAAATTGTAATGACAATTCCGAATTAGTTTATTTATTTATTTATTTATTAACAAAATCCACAGCCCTTAATTAACATAGTTTCAATGATATTGTGGTACTTAAGGCCAATAACAGATTTATTTTTTATTTATGTAACATATTTTTTTCTGTAGACAGTCATACATTATTTATACTATTAGCTATAATATATATATAGTAGTATGATATACATATTTAATTAAAGAAACAGTTTATGTGTCTGAGTGTGTATGTTATGCGATTAGAAGCTACATAGAAATAATACAAATAATGATAAAAAAGTATATACATGTGCGTTTGTGGGCGTAGATATGTTTATGTGTGTGCATGTGTGTGTCTATGTGAGTTTTCATAACATTAAAGTTGTTGTCACCAGTCACACTGAGGACTGACATTCAGGGCTAATGCCTTGATTCAGAATGTTGAGTATGTCACGCTTGAAATTTGTTTTACTATTACAGAATAGATCAACAGGCTTAAATTTGTGGTTATAAGTATTTTGCAATCTTTTGGCGACAGAATTTTGGGCATATTGAGTGCTACAGTGAGGAACTGCAAACAGTCTAGTGTGTCGAGTACGCTTTTTGGACAACAAAAACACATGATCTTGTGAAAGAGTTCGGGGCAATCAATATATCCATTGCATATACCGTGCAGAAAGGCCATATCAGAGAGAGTTCTTCTATTTTCAAGTGTAGTTAACCTATGGTGGACACAAGACTCCTCGTAATCATTGGGACTAATATAACATCTATAGTTTAGCAGTTTTGTAAATTTATACTGAATGTTTTCAATGGTTTCTTTATATGTTACATAGTGAGGATTCCAAACTATGGAACAATACTCGAGCACACTTCTTACATATGAATTATATAATAGTTTTAAACAACCTAAGTCTGAAAAGGGACGACTGACACGCAAAACGAAACCAAGGCTTTTGTAAGCTTTATTAGTAATATGCTGGACATGATCCGAAAAGGAAAGTTTAGCATCCATCCTAATGCCGAGGTCTACAACTAAGTCTACTCTTTTTAAGTCTATTTTATTAATTTGATAAATGAAATCAATACTTTTTTTCTTTCTCGTAAAAGAGATATATTGATATTTACTTATATTTATACCTAAACGATTGTCAGAGTAGTATTGTCCCATCCTGATCAAGTCAGACTGCAGGTTTATACAATCATGCGGGTTCGTTATTTTCATATATATTTTTGTATCGTCCGCATACATAAGAAACTTTGCATGTTGAAAACATCTACCAATATCGTACAAGTAAGATGCATACAGGAGAGGACCCAAAATCGAGCCTTGAGGAACCCCAGAGCAAATCTCCATAAAATCGGAACGAAGTACACGAAAGATTCCGTGTGCCTACTGAGGGCCACGATCGCATGACCTTCCTTCTCATACAGGGCGAGAGCCTTGGAGCTGAAACGTACGTAGCGCACATGCTTAAAGGTCTGACCCTGCGCCTCGTGAACGGTCAATACCTTGGCACCCACGGCGTACCCTTGTCTGATCAGTTCCTCTTTGTCAGACTGGAACAACGCCAAGTACACCACGTCTTTCTCCTTTAAGACGCCTCTCCCGGATACTCTCTCTCTTCGCATAGAAATCACCTGAGGGCTCACGGTGTAAAATCCCTCGTACTTGTCGCTAAGCAGAAACGTAACATCTATCGGACAGCGATGTGTTCGAATTAACGTCTCTGACACGGAGCAGAATCTTTCCGGGCTCGAGTACAAGATTTGCGTCACGTGATCACGATCTATATGTGGAATCTGGTGTTTATCTCCAATTAGGATCAGTGTTTTTGCGCCCAAGATGTGAGCGGCAAAGCCCAGGGCTCCGGCATGAATCATTAAAGCCTCATCAACAATGACGCGATCAAATTTCCGTCCCTCAGCCCCGTTCATCAACACTGACGCCACAGTTCTATAGTTTCTTTTTAGGTATTTCTCCTCAACGGAGCCCGCCAACCTTTATTTTTTTTTTTTTTTATACGTTATAGGCTAGCGTTTGACCACTATCTCACCTGTTGGTAAGTGATGATGCGGTCGAAGATGGTAAGCACGCTAGGCCTAGAATGGGAACTGGCTCTCAAGGATAGCTGCCGGAACACATTAGATGTTTTGGTGACAGATTTTCTAACTTGAGGGTGGTAGCTGGCCAGGCGGACACTAGATAGTGTCCTACCACCATGCGGGGGTTGTTGGTTTCTTAACGATGTTTTCCTTCATCGGAGGGCCACTGTGAGAAGCGCACATACATTTTTCGATAGAAAAATCCATTGGTGCACGGCGGTTTGAACTCGGTACCACGGCATCAAAGCCGAACGTTCTCCCGATTACGCCACCGGGCCCTCGAAACCTCTTTCGCAGGCTCAACGCTCCCTCCTTCGTCACCGTTAGTATTACGTCACCCAGTTTTTTCTCTGGTCTTCCGCACGGACGGGTATGCGTACGCAGCGCAAAATCCGTTTTTCCACAGCCTGGCGGGCCGTTTACCCACTTGATCTTCGGCATGTTCACATCCAAGATGTCCACCTTCCTCAGATTCTCTGCAATATCCTGCGTGAGTAACACCTTCGTCTCCCTCGCAAACAGGAAGTACCTGCATTCACTGGCAAACCGCTCCTCTTCCGGATCGTATTTCGCGAAGCACCAGCCGCTACTTGTTGTTGTAAATCCCCAACCGCATGGTTTCACTGTGCCAGACATGACTGCACGATTTACGTTATCATAAAAATAGTAGCCTTTCGTTTCCATGCGCGCTAAGGCTTGCACATTCGGCAAACTGTCTCCAACGACTTGTTCGAAGACGGTCTGCAGTTTGACGGCCAGTACGTTCTGGGCGAACGTGGAAGAGTGTAAGTATTCGATCATGGCGTTCCGGTAATGGTTCTCCATAATCGTTGCGTCCAGGAACGCCGGACTCCTTATAAGCCCCAAGTCCTCGTCCGTTAGTTTCGGAAAGAGCCCGGGCTTCGCGGAATCCGCGTACAGATACGGCGAGCCGAAAGCTCGTCCCTGCGTGTATTGATTGTGTCGGTACAGCACAAAAAAAAAATTTCTGTGCGAATTGCTGAATTGCATTATGTTGAAGCTGTCGAAATTGTAGTCTTTGCAGACCAACACGTCTAAAGATATTCTCAATCTGCCTCTACAACAATTCGCTATTGCTTCGAGAAACTCCATCAGTGCGATATCCAGGCTTTTAACATCATTCAGAACGAGCAGGCACACCTTGACGGCTCCGACCACGGTACTTAATACCGTTACTCCACTCTGGAGAGTGATCAAGTTGCGCATCGACTGCAACACGCCGACTTCCATGGTAGATTGGCCGAGTAATTCTTTCAAGCATTTCGACAACTTGCACTTCCCGTCAGAGACTTAGGAAGTCTTGCTGGATCGAATCAACTGCAAAATAAGTCGCGGTCGCTCGTATTGGTTCATTCTCTGGGACGTTGATGGGGTCCAATTCATGGATGAAAGATGCCAAATTCGCTCCGTTCTCCATACCCACGATCTTTTCAGGTGACGGTGAAACCGCAGGATACGATTTGGATATCTCAACCACTTCCTCCTCCTTCTTTGCCTCCGACCGGTCTGACCTCGGCGCATCCCCCTCGTCAAACCCGCTGTCAGCTTCCGAAGATGGTCGCTCGGATTCGACCGCGGGATCAACGGTTTCATCCTGGAAGTTCACACACGTTCCCTTAGTTTTTAGCACCACAGACACACGACGCGGGCAAATTCGACGTTCGGAGCACACAATTTCGCCGTTTCCGCACGCAACGTCGCGACAAGTCGTTGACGTTGTGTTTTCCCGCGTTGTTTCAATCTTGTGCTCAAGGACGACTGTTCGTTTACCACTGATAGTTCGACCGGTCGCTAATTTACCATCAGCGACCACGGTCTTGGTGGATTTCAACGCAAATCGAGTGGTTTCGCTCTTCTTTGCACGTTTGCACAGTTTTGGCTGCTTGCCAAAAACCCTACACAACCGCTCCCCCAGCGTCAACTTACCCCCTCCGCGAGCCCTGCGCAAAACCGTACTGTCAATGTAATGTTCAACCGCTCGCCGTGTATTCTCATCATATAGGGGCGGCAACTCTTTCTCCGTCTTTTCCATCATTTCACTACTGACTTCAGAAACTGCAGTTTCGTCATCAGCGATCGTCGTTTCCGTCTCCGCCAATGTTACGATTGTGATGTCGTCGCACGATCTCTCCGAAGCAACCGCACCCAACGCTCTAACCGCCGCTCGGGCATCGATTTCGCTACGGACTTCAGAAACCGTACCTTCGTCATCAACGATCGTCGATTCCGTCTCCGCCAATGTCACGATTGAGATGTGGTCGTGCGATCTCTCCGACGCAACTGCGCCCAACGCTCTAACCGCCGCTCTGGCATCGATCTCCCCGCCAGTCTCAGCTTCCGAACAGGTGATAGTGTCCGAAATCGATACATTGTCGAACTCCAGGCGCACGCGGTCCAGAGCAGTAAGCAGCAACTCCTGATCACTGCCGCCGGTGAGACCGAATGGTCGCCACAATTTCTCGCCCGCAGGTCCGAAAACGTTTGCCTCCAGAATCTGTATGAGGTACGCGGTTCTCCCCGGGTCGGTCGACTCCTTTTCATTCATACAATCCATCACACCGCAAATCAGACGCTCCCGCACTTTGAACTCACCAACCATCTCGATGTGTTCCTTTGAAAAACCGAGGCACACTAAATATAACTTCAGTTCCACCGATAGTTGAAAAATCGGGTCTTTCAACGAACACTCGTTCAAACCTCTTAACTAACGCCTCCACTTCAGTTATTCTGAACAAATTGCGGATCTTGAGGACGCAATTTGCTCCAGGCTTCAACACTTTGGTTATCACACCAATCCGCGACGTATCGGATTCACCTCCGTCCGCGACCACTAGGTCACAGCTCTCACCGTCGATAGAAGTTGTCAAGTTCTCCGCGGAGACGGAAAACACGTCCGCATTCAACTTCCGAAAGACGCCGAGTGAACCGCCGGCATCACTACACAAATCCAACACCCTACCTGAAGTTTCAAGTTTGGGGTACGTCGCTAAAAGACTTAACAGTTGCAGACCCGACTCATTCACGTACGGGTGATCAGGACACGCTTCCTGACGTACTGCGGTCTTCCCGCTTACGTTACGCACAAAGTTGGTCGCGCGCGCTTTTGTATCTTCAGCGAAAGTCGGACCCTCGTACATATCTACATGCCCGGCACCTCGCACATTCCACCGCACGTGCATAGTGTGTTTTGAATCATCTATCTTCGAGTAAGCTCGGGTGGTCATTTCATCTTCTCCATCAGCGATAACGTGAACACACTCTCCACCAGAGCGGAAAACAGACCGAAGTTATCGGTCGTTCCCCATGCCGACATATCCGTAAAATCGTTGATCAGCAGATTGCGATTATCGTCTTTGCTCTCCTCAGGACATAAACGCCACAGAACGCGTCTGAGACTGTCAACCGCTTCCACACTCGGGGCAACGCCTATACAATGCAACATCGCATAGTACGCGCAACGACCATCACCCACCATTCGCACCGTGTGCAAGGATCCGCATGCAGACTTAATTTCCGAACGCAATTCGCGTAATGCGTCCAGTCTACTCCCTGACAAAGCGTCAGACGCAGACAAATGGGACATCGCTCTTACGGCATTGTTGGTCAGTTTTTTAATCTTCCTTTTGCTTACATCGCTTTTAGTCAAGGTGGTATTCGACACAGAACTGTCCGTCACGGTCGACGGAGTCACTTCCGCACAGCGCTCCCTGAACTCGGGACACTTAGGCGACTCGCTGGATTTCGCTGCACCCGTCAACTTTCCTTTCTCGTACTTGAGTTCTAAGACATTCCTCACGTCCAGTAAATCGATTTCCTCATCATCGGTCTTCAAAGTCGCTTCACCGACGTGATGTTCGTAGCCGGCGAGAATGCATAAATGCTCTTCCATAGTCACAACCCTGACGCTTTGTGAAACCTCGAAGGTCATATCTTTTTCCTCTCTCTTATCACTCATGTACTCCAAAAAGCAATTCCACTTCTTCTTGAACCATTTACCAGGCAGGAGTTGTTGAACGCAGTAAGACAACAGGTTCAAGAACCCAAATCTTTCCGCCCTCTTGACTCTTTCTTGGCTCGTAAAGAACTCCACAATCTTTCCCGCACCAAACCGCAATACGTAGGCTTGGCAGTAACACGCCACGGTTAGATCGATCAATACATCCACGTCCAGTCTGTCTTTGTTGTTGCGAATATCTTGGCCGTTGATGGTCAATCTGGCATTAAACGATATCGCAGCAGAAAGCATCTCACTCAAGTTGAAACCTTTTTCCGATGCGCGCAAGCAGTTAGCCAAGATCATGTCGTACAGACCCTTACTGACTTCGATATACTTTCTCAGGAACCTGCCGTTCTTATCGTCCTCACCGGTCCTCACGAACTTCGAATCGCGGTAGTATCCATTCTGAAATCTCCAGGTGGAGACGACCAGCATGTCGTCCTGATCGGGCAACCAGAAACAGTGCCTCAACCTTTCACGCGGCACTTCAGGTTCTCTGTCGCACAACGTATACCTGATGAACAAAGTCGCTCCGCGGAGTCCCACTTTCTCGACCAAATAGCATCTACCTTTCGGCGTCAATAAAACGTTGGTCATAATTATGTCGAGATAATTCTGGTAATCTCTGACTCTGGCCTTCAAAGACTCCATCATGAAGGATTTCTGTGTAAACACTCGCGGGTCAAAATGCACGGCTGAAACGGCCATTTTTGTCTGATGTTGATCAAAGGCCATAGCCAAGTCAGCTCGGGTAATGTCATATTCTGCATGAACAATGATCGCATAGGTCCCAGTCACCGTACAGTCTTGTGCCTTGTCGGTGCAACGTTGTTTACATGGCGTCAAAGCAGCGGTAAGATGGTCATACGTCCTCTTCGTCAGTTTTCCCCTTTTAACCAGGTTTCCCAGAGCTAAACAACGGGACATCTCACGGGCGGAGTCGCGCGGTGTCAGTATTGGCGTATCGCTGTGGACGTTCATTCTATTCATCTTGACGTGACAGGCGTAGTCACCCCCGATATCAACGACGTAGACGTCTTCACCGTAGAGCGGGGAGGCATTCTTGCGATAATTGATCATGTCCAGTAGTACTTCCATATTCAACACTCGTATGTTTCCAGCAACGGAATGTGCGTGTGACCGGTTGTTCACGTTAAGTAACGCATATTCTGGATAGTCATTCTGCATTAAAGTCAATTCCAGTGGTTGCAACCTATACGGTAAATTGATTTTTCTACCCCTCGTCGAATCACTCGCAATATCCTGAACGAATTGAGCCATCATTGAGTCCGGCTTTGCCAACTCTTTCTTCAACACCACCGCTGCCGCAGTTTCAAGGATGTTATGCGCAGCTTGGTTTCCGACGTTCGAGAGAGCAGCAACACGTCGCGCGTAATCACTCTGCTGCAATGCAACGTCCGCGGCGGCATCATAGCCTCCGATTAGAGCATCGGAGAATAGATGTCTCTGAACCAGCACACTCAAAGGCACAACCGTCTGTTCGTCCACATGATAAATCGACCGCCCTGTGGGCAGCAGATCGTGCACGTACAAGTCATAGTCACTAAGACGCACTAATTGCATCAGTACGTCTTTCAATCTCGGAAATTTACCGAAGATCCTTCTCGTTTCCTTAGCATTAAACTTATAACCTAAGACGTCGCGGAACAATTGTAGATAACAAAATCCATTATCCCGCCGTCTGTGTGAAACAGTCCGTTTTTCAACAGGCACCATAGTCACCCGGGGTCGAAACCCACAAATTTCTTATCACTAAGAAAGAAGCGCTGAAACTCTCACGAGCTCAGAATAGCAGCGGTTCACACCGAGCTACACATCCAGCAGATAGTGGTATTTCTCCACAAAAAGCAGCATTCATGAACCATATCAGGTATTCAAGCATAGGTTAATATGTTGAACATAGACGGTTCATGATTCGCCACTAATCTGAACAGACGTAATAGTTGTTTAAGTAAACGGACACTCGCGTTTTGCAGAATTTCTCTGGAGTGCGCAATATCACTACGTGGTTTAATACGCACACACGTAGGTATATAGCCCAAATCACGACATTTCATTAAAAATATCAGCGATGTATTTAAACGCGCTCGTTTCTTCCGAAGAAATTCTAGGTGACGAATTCTATTTGCAACCTCCGGCCCGTAACGGTTAGCAATTGTAAACTTTAAACTTTCGCGATTTGAACACATAGTTATAAATAAAATATCCAACTGAAATATTTAACTGTAATATTTAACCGAAACACTCAACCGAAATATTCAACCAAAACACTCAACATAAATATCTAACTAAAATATTAAATTGAAACGAGTTGGGAGCGACGGAGTCGGCAGTCGCAGCGTCGTCGAGTGAAGGCAGCGACGCAGCAAGTCGGCGCGTGCACCAGGGACAACGACCTGCGATGCTCTGCCACCCACTGCACCTGTACGCGCCAACGAGCTCCACTCCCAGCCACCTGAAACATGAAATAGTTTGATTTAACTGAAATTATTCACCGAAATATTTAACCGAAATACTTAACAGAAATATTTAACCGAACTATTTAACCAAAATATTTAACTGCAACATTTAACAAAATACTTTAACCGAAAATTTAACTGAAATGTTTAACCGAAATGTTTAGCTGAAATGTTTTAACTGAATATCCAACTGAATATTTAACCGAAATATTAAACCGAAATATCCAGTTATAAATATTTAAAAACGGGACTTATCGCGCCTAAAACATAAATCTTATCTACTCGACGTTTCGACCAAGTTGCATTGATCGTGGTCACGAGACGACTGAATGTTGTGAGTGTCCGCACCGCTATTTATAGGAGAGATCGTTGGAAACTACCCTCAATTAATTTAATTTTTAATTTTTATCAGAGTTGCCAAAGCGACACACAACACTGACAATATCGGCAGATTTTTGCTGCTTTGATCTTTGATTCGAACACTTGCTAATCACGGGGTTCCATGTTGCGGCCAACCTAAATCCATCCTCCCGGTTGAAATTGGGATGCTTCTTTATTTCTACTGCTTCACGCACAATACGGGAGTAATAGTGGCGGTCGGTCGAGAGGATCTTAGGGTCATGAAGTTCGATCCAGTGATTAGGTCCGGATTCCAGTAAGTGCTCGGCGATAGCAGATTTATTGACCTGGCAGTTTTTTACAGCTGCGATGTGTTCTTTGACCCTTTCTGCAATAGTACGCTTGGTCTGTCCGATATACGATTTACCGCAGCTGCAATCGATTTTGTACACACCAGGTATCTGAAAAGGAATCACATCCTTCGGCGAACGGACCTGCGTTGATATCTTCGTTAGGGGAGTGAATACTGTCTTGATAGAGTATTTACGTAGTACAGTACCGATCTTGTCCGTCACTCCCTTCACGTATGGCATGAACGCTGCCTGCCGTTCAACGTCAGTGGTCCTCTCCTTATATCTGCGTCTAGAATGACCTCTTCCCGCCTTGTAGCCGTTTTTTATCAGAGCCTCCTGAACATGTGCGATTTCTTCCTCTAGGTGTTCAGGGTCACAGAGGTCACGAGCTCTATCCATTAATGACCTGGCTACAGATCCCAGGTGACGAGGGTGGTGGTGCGACGAGGCATTCAGATACCTATCAGTATGGGTCGCTTTCCTATAGACAGAATGTGATAATGAACCATCAGGTCTCACCATAACTTTGACATCAAGGAAAGGCAGTGTCTTGTTCGTTTCTAGCTCATAGGTAAACTTTATGTTGGTATGAATCGAATTCAGCTTCTTTGCCAGAGTGGCTACTGCCTGCTCATCACCCGTCATGATGCAGAAGACGTCATCAACGTACCGCTTCCACACCTTTACTGATGACGACTGTAGGTCTATGGCTTCTTCGATAAATTCCATCCAGATGTTGGCAAGGACAGGTGCCACTGGACTTCCCATGGCAACACCGTCCATCTGGAGGTAGTGCTGCCCACTGTATAGGAAATAGTTTCCTTCCAAACAGTTCCTCAACAGCACAAAAAAGTTTTCTGGAAGGTCATCACTGTACCTTGTCCTTATCACCTCGATGCACTCCTTCACTGGAACGTTGGTGAAAAGTGATTCTACATCGAAGCTCACCATGATGTCGTCTGGTTCCAGTTTAAGTTCACCGAGGATTTGAACAAAATGGCGAGAGTCCTTTACAAAAGACGGAGTTTTACCCACTAATGGTTGTAACACCGACGCAACATGCTTTGCCAGATAGTAGGTCGGGGAGTCAATCTGACTCACGATGGGACGCAGGGGCACGTTTGTCTTGTGTATTTTGGGTAGGCCGTACAGTTTAGGTGATGTAACGATCTTAGGTCTATATAATCTGTCGTACACGTCTTCTGTGAAAAGAACTTCGTTATCCCTAATGACGGCACGGATGCGACGAGTTACCCTAGCAGCCTGTAGGATCATATGACACAGGTTTATATATACGCCTATCTTCTAACAAATCCCGTAACTTATTGTCGTAATCAGACGAATTCATTACCACGGTAGCGTTTCCTTTGTCAGCTTTCAACACAAGAATGTCCTTATTCCTGCGTATGTGCTCAAGAGCGGAACGTTCTTCCGTGGTAACATTACTCTTAGGTAATGTGCTCTTTCTTAATATTACAGAAACATCCTGCCTAAGTGATTCCGCTGCATTAGGCGGCAACTTGTTTCTCAATATTGTTTCTTCCAAGCTGCTGATGACTTTTTCATAGGGAATCCGTTTAGGTGTCAATGCGAAATTCATGCCCTTCGCTAGTACACTCTGTGTCGCGTCATCCAACGTAAAACTCGAAATGTTCACTACTGTGTCTTTCTGTATGTGAGATGAGTATTTGTTTGTTTTGTTTGAGAGCTCACGCTCGTGGTATAACCGCAATTTCTCCAACTTTTTGTTATGTCCCGCGGTACACAGATCGTATGTGCGATCCGCTTGTTGGTAGGTAACCCGATCACACAAATCCAAATCACTAGATGATAACACAGCACTACACTCCGAATGCACATCATATAGATCACTATTTACTCTGTCCAAATTGTAATGACAATTCCGAATTAGTTTATTTATTTATTTATTTATTAACAAAATCCACAGCCCTTAATTAACATAGTTTCAATGATATTGTGGTACTTAAGGCCAATAACAGATTTATTTTTTATTTATGTAACATATTTTTTTCTGTAGACAGTCATACATTATTTATACTATTAGCTATAATATATATATAGTAGTATGATATACATATTTAATTAAAGAAACAGTTTATGTGTCTGAGTGTGTATGTTATGCGATTAGAAGCTACATAGAAATAATACAAATAATGATAAAAAAGTATATACATGTGCGTTTGTGGGCGTAGATATGTTTATGTGTGTGCATGTGTGTGTCTATGTGAGTTTTCATAACATTAAAGTTGTTGTCACCAGTCACACTGAGGACTGACATTCAGGGCTAATGCCTTGATTCAGAATGTTGAGTATGTCACGCTTGAAATTTGTTTTACTATTACAGAATAGATCAACAGGCTTAAATTTGTGGTTATAAGTATTTTGCAATCTTTTGGCGACAGAATTTTGGGCATATTGAGTGCTACAGTGAGGAACTGCAAACAGTCTAGTGTGTCGAGTACGCTTTTTGGACAACAAAAACACATGATCTTGTGAAAGAGTTCGGGGCAATCAATATATCCATTGCATATACCGTGCAGAAAGGCCATATCAGAGAGAGTTCTTCTATTTTCAAGTGTAGTTAACCTATGGTGGACACAAGACTCCTCGTAATCATTGGGACTAATATAACATCTATAGTTTAGCAGTTTTGTAAATTTATACTGAATGTTTTCAATGGTTTCTTTATATGTTACATAGTGAGGATTCCAAACTATGGAACAATACTCGAGCACACTTCTTACATATGAATTATATAATAGTTTTAAACAACCTAAGTCTGAAAAGGGACGACTGACACGCAAAACGAAACCAAGGCTTTTGTAAGCTTTATTAGTAATATGCTGGACATGATCCGAAAAGGAAAGTTTAGCATCCATCCTAATGCCGAGGTCTACAACTAAGTCTACTCTTTTTAAGTCTATTTTATTAATTTGATAAATGAAATCAATACTTTTTTTCTTTCTCGTAAAAGAGATATATTGATATTTACTTATATTTATACCTAAACGATTGTCAGAGTAGTATTGTCCCATCCTGATCAAGTCAGACTGCAGGTTTATACAATCATGCGGGTTCGTTATTTTCATATATATTTTTGTATCGTCCGCATACATAAGAAACTTTGCATGTTGAAAACATCTACCAATATCGTACAAGTAAGATGCATACAGGAGAGGACCCAAAATCGAGCCTTGAGGAACCCCAGAGCAAATCTCCATAAAATCGGAACGAAGTACACGAAAGATTCCGTGTGCCTACTGAGGGCCACGATCGCATGACCTTCCTTCTCATACAGGGCGAGAGCCTTGGAGCTGAAACGTACGTAGCGCACATGCTTAAAGGTCTGACCCTGCGCCTCGTGAACGGTCAATACCTTGGCACCCACGGCGTACCCTTGTCTGATCAGTTCCTCTTTGTCAGACTGGAACAACGCCAAGTACACCACGTCTTTCTCCTTTAAGACGCCTCTCCCGGATACTCTCTCTCTTCGCATAGAAATCACCTGAGGGCTCACGGTGTAAAATCCCTCGTACTTGTCGCTAAGCAGAAACGTAACATCTATCGGACAGCGATGTGTTCGAATTAACGTCTCTGACACGGAGCAGAATCTTTCCGGGCTCGAGTACAAGATTTGCGTCACGTGATCACGATCTATATGTGGAATCTGGTGTTTATCTCCAATTAGGATCAGTGTTTTTGCGCCCAAGATGTGAGCGGCAAAGCCCAGGGCTCCGGCATGAATCATTAAAGCCTCATCAACAATGACGCGATCAAATTTCCGTCCCTCAGCCCCGTTCATCAACACTGACGCCACAGTTCTATAGTTTCTTTTTAGGTATTTCTCCTCAACGGAGCCCGCCAACCTTTATTTTTTTTTTTTTTTATACGTTATAGGCTAGCGTTTGACCACTATCTCACCTGTTGGTAAGTGATGATGCGGTCGAAGATGGTAAGCACGCTAGGCCTAGAATGGGAACTGGCTCTCAAGGATAGCTGCCGGAACACATTAGATGTTTTGGTGACAGATTTTCTAACTTGAGGGTGGTAGCTGGCCAGGCGGACACTAGATAGTGTCCTACCACCATGCGGGGGTTGTTGGTTTCTTAACGATGTTTTCCTTCATCGGAGGGCCACTGTGAGAAGCGCACATACATTTTTCGATAGAAAAATCCATTGGTGCACGGCGGTTTGAACTCGGTACCACGGCATCAAAGCCGAACGTTCTCCCGATTACGCCACCGGGCCCTCGAAACCTCTTTCGCAGGCTCAACGCTCCCTCCTTCGTCACCGTTAGTATTACGTCACCCAGTTTTTTCTCTGGTCTTCCGCACGGACGGGTATGCGTACGCAGCGCAAAATCCGTTTTTCCACAGCCTGGCGGGCCGTTTACCCACTTGATCTTCGGCATGTTCACATCCAAGATGTCCACCTTCCTCAGATTCTCTGCAATATCCTGCGTGAGTAACACCTTCGTCTCCCTCGCAAACAGGAAGTACCTGCATTCACTGGCAAACCGCTCCTCTTCCGGATCGTATTTCGCGAAGCACCAGCCGCTACTTGTTGTTGTAAATCCCCAACCGCATGGTTTCACTGTGCCAGACATGACTGCACGATTTACGTTATCATAAAAATAGTAGCCTTTCGTTTCCATGCGCGCTAAGGCTTGCACATTCGGCAAACTGTCTCCAACGACTTGTTCGAAGACGGTCTGCAGTTTGACGGCCAGTACGTTCTGGGCGAACGTGGAAGAGTGTAAGTATTCGATCATGGCGTTCCGGTAATGGTTCTCCATAATCGTTGCGTCCAGGAACGCCGGACTCCTTATAAGCCCCAAGTCCTCGTCCGTTAGTTTCGGAAAGAGCCCGGGCTTCGCGGAATCCGCGTACAGATACGGCGAGCCGAAAGCTCGTCCCTGCGTGTATTGATTGTGTCGGTACAGCACAAAAAAAAAATTTCTGTGCGAATTGCTGAATTGCATTATGTTGAAGCTGTCGAAATTGTAGTCTTTGCAGACCAACACGTCTAAAGATATTCTCAATCTGCCTCTACAACAATTCGCTATTGCTTCGAGAAACTCCATCAGTGCGATATCCAGGCTTTTAACATCATTCAGAACGAGCAGGCACACCTTGACGGCTCCGACCACGGTACTTAATACCGTTACTCCACTCTGGAGAGTGATCAAGTTGCGCATCGACTGCAACACGCCGACTTCCATGGTAGATTGGCCGAGTAATTCTTTCAAGCATTTCGACAACTTGCACTTCCCGTCAGAGACTTAGGAAGTCTTGCTGGATCGAATCAACTGCAAAATAAGTCGCGGTCGCTCGTATTGGTTCATTCTCTGGGACGTTGATGGGGTCCAATTCATGGATGAAAGATGCCAAATTCGCTCCGTTCTCCATACCCACGATCTTTTCAGGTGACGGTGAAACCGCAGGATACGATTTGGATATCTCAACCACTTCCTCCTCCTTCTTTGCCTCCGACCGGTCTGACCTCGGCGCATCCCCCTCGTCAAACCCGCTGTCAGCTTCCGAAGATGGTCGCTCGGATTCGACCGCGGGATCAACGGTTTCATACTGGAAGTTCACACACGTTCCCTTAGTTTTTAGCACCACAGACACACGACGCGGGCAAATTCGACGTTCGGAGCACACAATTTCGCCGTTTCCGCACGCAACGTCGCGACAAGTCGTTGACGTTGTGTTTTCCCGCGTTGTTTCAATCTTGTGCTCAAGGACGACTGTTCGTTTACCACTGATAGTTCGACCGGTCGCTAATTTACCATCAGCGACCACGGTCTTGGTGGATTTCAACGCAAATCGAGTGGTTTCGCTCTTCTTTGCACGTTTGCACAGTTTTGGCTGCTTGCCAAAAACCCTACACAACCGCTCCCCCAGCGTCAACTTACCCCCTCCGCGAGCCCTGCGCAAAACCGTACTGTCAATGTAATGTTCAACCGCTCGCCGTGTATTCTCATCATATAGGGGCGGCAACTCTTTCTCCGTCTTTTCCATCATTTCACTACTGACTTCAGAAACTGCAGTTTCGTCATCAGCGATCGTCGTTTCCGTCTCCGCCAATGTTACGATTGTGATGTCGTCGCACGATCTCTCCGAAGCAACCGCACCCAACGCTCTAACCGCCGCTCGGGCATCGATTTCGCTACGGACTTCAGAAACCGTACCTTCGTCATCAACGATCGTCGATTCCGTCTCCGCCAATGTCACGATTGAGATGTGGTCGTCCGATCTCTCCGACGCAACTGCGCCCAACGCTCTAACCGCCGCTCTGGCATCGATCTCCCCGCCAGTCTCAGCTTCCGAACAGGTGATAGTGTCCGAAATCGATACATTGTCGAACTCCAGGCGCACGCGGTCCAGAGCAGTAAGCAGCAACTCCTGATCACTGCCGCCGGTGAGACCGAATGGTCGCCACAATTTCTCGCCCGCAGGTCCGAAAACGTTTGCCTCCAGAATCTGTATGAGGTACGCGGTTCTCCCCGGGTCGGTCGACTCCTTTTCATTCATACAATCCATCACACCGCAAATCAGACGCTCCCGCACTTTGAACTCACCAACCATCTCGATGTGTTCCTTTGAAAAACCGAGGCACACTAAATATAACTTCAGTTCCACCGATAGTTGAAAAATCGGGTCTTTCAACGAACACTCGTTCAAACCTCTTAACTAACGCCTCCACTTCAGTTATTCTGAACAAATTGCGGATCTTGAGGACGCAATTTGCTCCAGGCTTCAACACTTTGGTTATCACACCAATCCGCGACGTATCGGATTCACCTCCGTCCGCGACCACTAGGTCACAGCTCTCACCGTCGATAGAAGTTGTCAAGTTCTCCGCGGAGACGGAAAACACGTCCGCATTCAACTTCCGAAAGACGCCGAGTGAACCGCCGGCATCACTACACAAATCCAACACCCTACCTGAAGTTTCAAGTTTGGGGTACGTCGCTAAAAGACTTAACAGTTGCAGACCCGACTCATTCACGTACGGGTGATCAGGACACGCTTCCTGACGTACTGCGGTCTTCCCGCTTACGTTACGCACAAAGTTGGTCGCGCGCGCTTTTGTATCTTCAGCGAAAGTCGGACCCTCGTACATATCTACATGCCCGGCACCTCGCACATTCCACCGCACGTGCATAGTGTGTTTTGAATCATCTATCTTCGAGTAAGCTCGGGTGGTCATTTCATCTTCTCCATCAGCGATAACGTGAACACACTCTCCACCAGAGCGGAAAACAGACCGAAGTTATCGGTCGTTCCCCATGCCGACATATCCGTAAAATCGTTGATCAGCAGATTGCGATTATCGTCTTTGCTCTCCTCAGGACATAAACGCCACAGAACGCGTCTGAGACTGTCAACCGCTTCCACACTCGGGGCAACGCCTATACAATGCAACATCGCATAGTACGCGCAACGACCATCACCCACCATTCGCACCGTGTGCAAGGATCCGCATGCAGACTTAATTTCCGAACGCAATTCGCGTAATGCGTCCAGTCTACTCCCTGACAAAGCGTCAGACGCAGACAAATGGGACATCGCTCTTACGGCATTGTTGGTCAGTTTTTTAATCTTCCTTTTGCTTACATCGCTTTTAGTCAAGGTGGTATTCGACACAGAACTGTCCGTCACGGTCGACGGAGTCACTTCCGCACAGCGCTCCCTGAACTCGGGACACTTAGGCGACTCGCTGGATTTCGCTGCACCCGTCAACTTTCCTTTCTCGTACTTGAGTTCTAAGACATTCCTCACGTCCAGTAAATCGATTTCCTCATCATCGGTCTTCAAAGTCGCTTCACCGACGTGATGTTCGTAGCCGGCGAGAATGCATAAATGCTCTTCCATAGTCACAACCCTGACGCTTTGTGAAACCTCGAAGGTCATATCTTTTTCCTCTCTCTTATCACTCATGTACTCCAAAAAGCAATTCCACTTCTTCTTGAACCATTTACCAGGCAGGAGTTGTTGAACGCAGTAAGACAACAGGTTCAAGAACCCAAATCTTTCCGCCCTCTTGACTCTTTCTTGGCTCGTAAAGAACTCCACAATCTTTCCCGCACCAAACCGCAATACGTAGGCTTGGCAGTAACACGCCACGGTTAGATCGATCAATACATCCACGTCCAGTCTGTCTTTGTTGTTGCGAATATCTTGGCCGTTGATGGTCAATCTGGCATTAAACGATATCGCAGCAGAAAGCATCTCACTCAAGTTGAAACCTTTTTCCGATGCGCGCAAGCAGTTAGCCAAGATCATGTCGTACAGACCCTTACTGACTTCGATATACTTTCTCAGGAACCTGCCGTTCTTATCGTCCTCACCGGTCCTCACGAACTTCGAATCGCGGTAGTATCCATTCTGAAATCTCCAGGTGGAGACGACCAGCATGTCGTCCTGATCGGGCAACCAGAAACAGTGCCTCAACCTTTCACGCGGCACTTCAGGTTCTCTGTCGCACAACGTATACCTGATGAACAAAGTCGCTCCGCGGAGTCCCACTTTCTCGACCAAATAGCATCTACCTTTCGGCGTCAATAAAACGTTGGTCATAATTATGTCGAGATAATTCTGGTAATCTCTGACTCTGGCCTTCAAAGACTCCATCATGAAGGATTTCTATGTAAACACTCGCGGGTCAAAATGCACGGCTGAAACGGCCATTTTTGTCTGATGTTGATCAAAGGCCATAGCCAAGTCAGCTCGGGTAATGTCATATTCTGCATGAACAATGATCGCATAGGTCCCAGTCACCGTACAGTCTTGTGCCTTGTCGGTGCAACGTTGTTTACATGGCGTCAAAGCAGCGGTAAGATGGTCATACGTCCTCTTCGTCAGTTTTCCCCTTTTAACCAGGTTTCCCAGAGCTAAACAACGGGACATCTCACGGGCGGAGTCGCGCGGTGTCAGTATTGGCGTATCGCTGTGGACGTTCATTCTATTCATCTTGACGTGACAGGCGTAGTCACCCCCGATATCAACGACGTAGACGTCTTCACCGTAGAGCGGGGAGGCATTCTTGCGATAATTGATCATGTCCAGTAGTACTTCCATATTCAACACTCGTATGTTTCCAGCAACGGAATGTGCGTGTGACCGGTTGTTCACGTTAAGTAACGCATATTCTGGATAGTCATTCTGCATTAAAGTCAATTCCAGTGGTTGCAACCTATACGGTAAATTGATTTTTCTACCCCTCGTCGAATCACTCGCAATATCCTGAACGAATTGAGCCATCATTGAGTCCGGCTTTGCCAACTCTTTCTTCAACACCACCGCTGCCGCAGTTTCAAGGATGTTATGCGCAGCTTGGTTTCCGACGTTCGAGAGAGCAGCAACACGTCGCGCGTAATCACTCTGCTGCAATGCAACGTCCGCGGCGGCATCATAGCCTCCGATTAGAGCATCGGAGAATAGATGTCTCTGAACCAGCACACTCAAAGGCACAACCGTCTGTTCGTCCACATGATAAATCGACCGCCCTGTGGGCAGCAGATCGTGCACGTACAAGTCATAGTCACTAAGACGCACTAATTGCATCAGTACGTCTTTCAATCTCGGAAATTTACCGAAGATCCTTCTCGTTTCCTTAGCATTAAACTTATA
Organism: Cabera pusaria; assembly: GCA_954871355.1. Classification (NCBI taxonomy): domain Eukaryota; kingdom Metazoa; phylum Arthropoda; class Insecta; order Lepidoptera; family Geometridae; genus Cabera; species Cabera pusaria. The sequence goes on from OX940905.1 coordinate 19,708,380, forward strand.
ACCTAAGACGTCGCGGAACAATTGTAGATAACAAAATCCATTATCCCGCCGTCTGTGTGAAACAGTCCGTTTTTCAACAGGCACCATAGTCACCCGGGGTCGAAACCCACAAATTTCTTATCACTAAGAAAGAAGCGCTGAAACTCTCACGAGCTCAGAATAGCAGCGGTTCACACCGAGCTACACATCCAGCAGATAGTGGTATTTCTCCACAAAAAGCAGCATTCATGAACCATATCAGGTATTCAAGCATAGGTTAATATGTTGAACATAGACGGTTCATGATTCGCCACTAATCTGAACAGACGTAATAGTTGTTTAAGTAAACGGACACTCGCGTTTTGCAGAATTTCTCTGGAGTGCGCAATATCACTACGTGGTTTAATACGCACACACGTAGGTATATAGCCCAAATCACGACATTTCATTAAAAATATCAGCGATGTATTTAAACGCGCTCGTTTCTTCCGAAGAAATTCTAGGTGACGAATTCTATTTGCAACCTCCGGCCCGTAACGGTTAGCAATTGTAAACTTTAAACTTTCGCGATTTGAACACATAGTTATAAATAAAATATCCAACTGAAATATTTAACTGTAATATTTAACCGAAACACTCAACCGAAATATTCAACCAAAACACTCAACATAAATATCTAACTAAAATATTAAATTGAAACGAGTTGGGAGCGACGGAGTCGGCAGTCGCAGCGTCGTCGAGTGAAGGCAGCGACGCAGCAAGTCGGCGCGTGCACCAGGGACAACGACCTGCGATGCTCTGCCACCCACTGCACCTGTACGCGCCAACGAGCTCCACTCCCAGCCACCTGAAACATGAAATAGTTTGATTTAACTGAAATTATTCACCGAAATATTTAACCGAAATACTTAACAGAAATATTTAACCGAACTATTTAACCAAAATATTTAACTGCAACATTTAACAAAATACTTTAACCGAAAATTTAACTGAAATGTTTAACCGAAATGTTTAGCTGAAATGTTTTAACTGAATATCCAACTGAATATTTAACCGAAATATTAAACCGAAATATCCAGTTATAAATATTTAAAAACGGGACTTATCGCGCCTAAAACATAAATCTTATCTACTCGACGTTTCGACCAAGTTGCATTGATCGTGGTCACGAGACGACTGAATGTTGTGAGTGTCCGCACCGCTATTTATAGGAGAGATCGTTGGAAACTACCCTCAATTAATTTAATTTTTAATTTTTATCAGAGTTGCCAAAGCGACACACAACACTGACAATATCGGCAGATTTTTGCTGCTTTGATCTTTGATTCGAACACTTGCTAATCACGGGGTTCCATGTTGCGGCCAACCTAAATCCATCCTCCCGGTTGAAATTGGGATGCTTCTTTATTTCTACTGCTTCACGCACAATACGGGAGTAATAGTGGCGGTCGGTCGAGAGGATCTTAGGGTCATGAAGTTCGATCCAGTGATTAGGTCCGGATTCCAGTAAGTGCTCGGCGATAGCAGATTTATTGACCTGGCAGTTTTTTACAGCTGCGATGTGTTCTTTGACCCTTTCTGCAATAGTACGCTTGGTCTGTCCGATATACGATTTACCGCAGCTGCAATCGATTTTGTACACACCAGGTATCTGAAAAGGAATCACATCCTTCGGCGAACGGACCTGCGTTGATATCTTCGTTAGGGGAGTGAATACTGTCTTGATAGAGTATTTACGTAGTACAGTACCGATCTTGTCCGTCACTCCCTTCACGTATGGCATGAACGCTGCCTGCCGTTCAACGTCAGTGGTCCTCTCCTTATATCTGCGTCTAGAATGACCTCTTCCCGCCTTGTAGCCGTTTTTTATCAGAGCCTCCTGAACATGTGCGATTTCTTCCTCTAGGTGTTCAGGGTCACAGAGGTCACGAGCTCTATCCATTAATGACCTGGCTACAGATCCCAGGTGACGAGGGTGGTGGTGCGACGAGGCATTCAGATACCTATCAGTATGGGTCGCTTTCCTATAGACAGAATGTGATAATGAACCATCAGGTCTCACCATAACTTTGACATCAAGGAAAGGCAGTGTCTTGTTCGTTTCTAGCTCATAGGTAAACTTTATGTTGGTATGAATCGAATTCAGCTTCTTTGCCAGAGTGGCTACTGCCTGCTCATCACCCGTCATGATGCAGAAGACGTCATCAACGTACCGCTTCCACACCTTTACTGATGACGACTGTAGGTCTATGGCTTCTTCGATAAATTCCATCCAGATGTTGGCAAGGACAGGTGCCACTGGACTTCCCATGGCAACACCGTCCATCTGGAGGTAGTGCTGCCCACTGTATAGGAAATAGTTTCCTTCCAAACAGTTCCTCAACAGCACAAAAAAGTTTTCTGGAAGGTCATCACTGTACCTTGTCCTTATCACCTCGATGCACTCCTTCACTGGAACGTTGGTGAAAAGTGATTCTACATCGAAGCTCACCATGATGTCGTCTGGTTCCAGTTTAAGTTCACCGAGGATTTGAACAAAATGGCGAGAGTCCTTTACAAAAGACGGAGTTTTACCCACTAATGGTTGTAACACCGACGCAACATGCTTTGCCAGATAGTAGGTCGGGGAGTCAATCTGACTCACGATGGGACGCAGGGGCACGTTTGTCTTGTGTATTTTGGGTAGGCCGTACAGTTTAGGTGATGTAACGATCTTAGGTCTATATAATCTGTCGTACACGTCTTCTGTGAAAAGAACTTCGTTATCCCTAATGACGGCACGGATGCGACGAGTTACCCTAGCAGCCTGTAGGATCATATGACACAGGTTTATATATACGCCTATCTTCTAACAAATCCCGTAACTTATTGTCGTAATCAGACGAATTCATTACCACGGTAGCGTTTCCTTTGTCAGCTTTCAACACAAGAATGTCCTTATTCCTGCGTATGTGCTCAAGAGCGGAACGTTCTTCCGTGGTAACATTACTCTTAGGTAATGTGCTCTTTCTTAATATTACAGAAACATCCTGCCTAAGTGATTCCGCTGCATTAGGCGGCAACTTGTTTCTCAATATTGTTTCTTCCAAGCTGCTGATGACTTTTTCATAGGGAATCCGTTTAGGTGTCAATGCGAAATTCATGCCCTTCGCTAGTACACTCTGTGTCGCGTCATCCAACGTAAAACTCGAAATGTTCACTACTGTGTCTTTCTGTATGTGAGATGAGTATTTGTTTGTTTTGTTTGAGAGCTCACGCTCGTGGTATAACCGCAATTTCTCCAACTTTTTGTTATGTCCCGCGGTACACAGATCGTATGTGCGATCCGCTTGTTGGTAGGTAACCCGATCACACAAATCCAAATCACTAGATGATAACACAGCACTACACTCCGAATGCACATCATATAGATCACTATTTACTCTGTCCAAATTGTAATGACAATTCCGAATTAGTTTATTTATTTATTTATTTATTAACAAAATCCACAGCCCTTAATTAACATAGTTTCAATGATATTGTGGTACTTAAGGCCAATAACAGATTTATTTTTTATTTATGTAACATATTTTTTTCTGTAGACAGTCATACATTATTTATACTATTAGCTATAATATATATATAGTAGTATGATATACATATTTAATTAAAGAAACAGTTTATGTGTCTGAGTGTGTATGTTATGCGATTAGAAGCTACATAGAAATAATACAAATAATGATAAAAAAGTATATACATGTGCGTTTGTGGGCGTAGATATGTTTATGTGTGTGCATGTGTGTGTCTATGTGAGTTTTCATAACATTAAAGTTGTTGTCACCAGTCACACTGAGGACTGACATTCAGGGCTAATGCCTTGATTCAGAATGTTGAGTATGTCACGCTTGAAATTTGTTTTACTATTACAGAATAGATCAACAGGCTTAAATTTGTGGTTATAAGTATTTTGCAATCTTTTGGCGACAGAATTTTGGGCATATTGAGTGCTACAGTGAGGAACTGCAAACAGTCTAGTGTGTCGAGTACGCTTTTTGGACAACAAAAACACATGATCTTGTGAAAGAGTTCGGGGCAATCAATATATCCATTGCATATACCGTGCAGAAAGGCCATATCAGAGAGAGTTCTTCTATTTTCAAGTGTAGTTAACCTATGGTGGACACAAGACTCCTCGTAATCATTGGGACTAATATAACATCTATAGTTTAGCAGTTTTGTAAATTTATACTGAATGTTTTCAATGGTTTCTTTATATGTTACATAGTGAGGATTCCAAACTATGGAACAATACTCGAGCACACTTCTTACATATGAATTATATAATAGTTTTAAACAACCTAAGTCTGAAAAGGGACGACTGACACGCAAAACGAAACCAAGGCTTTTGTAAGCTTTATTAGTAATATGCTGGACATGATCCGAAAAGGAAAGTTTAGCATCCATCCTAATGCCGAGGTCTACAACTAAGTCTACTCTTTTTAAGTCTATTTTATTAATTTGATAAATGAAATCAATACTTTTTTTCTTTCTCGTAAAAGAGATATATTGATATTTACTTATATTTATACCTAAACGATTGTCAGAGTAGTATTGTCCCATCCTGATCAAGTCAGACTGCAGGTTTATACAATCATGCGGGTTCGTTATTTTCATATATATTTTTGTATCGTCCGCATACATAAGAAACTTTGCATGTTGAAAACATCTACCAATATCGTACAAGTAAGATGCATACAGGAGAGGACCCAAAATCGAGCCTTGAGGAACCCCAGAGCAAATCTCCATAAAATCGGAACGAAGTACACGAAAGATTCCGTGTGCCTACTGAGGGCCACGATCGCATGACCTTCCTTCTCATACAGGGCGAGAGCCTTGGAGCTGAAACGTACGTAGCGCACATGCTTAAAGGTCTGACCCTGCGCCTCGTGAACGGTCAATACCTTGGCACCCACGGCGTACCCTTGTCTGATCAGTTCCTCTTTGTCAGACTGGAACAACGCCAAGTACACCACGTCTTTCTCCTTTAAGACGCCTCTCCCGGATACTCTCTCTCTTCGCATAGAAATCACCTGAGGGCTCACGGTGTAAAATCCCTCGTACTTGTCGCTAAGCAGAAACGTAACATCTATCGGACAGCGATGTGTTCGAATTAACGTCTCTGACACGGAGCAGAATCTTTCCGGGCTCGAGTACAAGATTTGCGTCACGTGATCACGATCTATATGTGGAATCTGGTGTTTATCTCCAATTAGGATCAGTGTTTTTGCGCCCAAGATGTGAGCGGCAAAGCCCAGGGCTCCGGCATGAATCATTAAAGCCTCATCAACAATGACGCGATCAAATTTCCGTCCCTCAGCCCCGTTCATCAACACTGACGCCACAGTTCTATAGTTTCTTTTTAGGTATTTCTCCTCAACGGAGCCCGCCAACCTTTATTTTTTTTTTTTTTTATACGTTATAGGCTAGCGTTTGACCACTATCTCACCTGTTGGTAAGTGATGATGCGGTCGAAGATGGTAAGCACGCTAGGCCTAGAATGGGAACTGGCTCTCAAGGATAGCTGCCGGAACACATTAGATGTTTTGGTGACAGATTTTCTAACTTGAGGGTGGTAGCTGGCCAGGCGGACACTAGATAGTGTCCTACCACCATGCGGGGGTTGTTGGTTTCTTAACGATGTTTTCCTTCATCGGAGGGCCACTGTGAGAAGCGCACATACATTTTTCGATAGAAAAATCCATTGGTGCACGGCGGTTTGAACTCGGTACCACGGCATCAAAGCCGAACGTTCTCCCGATTACGCCACCGGGCCCTCGAAACCTCTTTCGCAGGCTCAACGCTCCCTCCTTCGTCACCGTTAGTATTACGTCACCCAGTTTTTTCTCTGGTCTTCCGCACGGACGGGTATGCGTACGCAGCGCAAAATCCGTTTTTCCACAGCCTGGCGGGCCGTTTACCCACTTGATCTTCGGCATGTTCACATCCAAGATGTCCACCTTCCTCAGATTCTCTGCAATATCCTGCGTGAGTAACACCTTCGTCTCCCTCGCAAACAGGAAGTACCTGCATTCACTGGCAAACCGCTCCTCTTCCGGATCGTATTTCGCGAAGCACCAGCCGCTACTTGTTGTTGTAAATCCCCAACCGCATGGTTTCACTGTGCCAGACATGACTGCACGATTTACGTTATCATAAAAATAGTAGCCTTTCGTTTCCATGCGCGCTAAGGCTTGCACATTCGGCAAACTGTCTCCAACGACTTGTTCGAAGACGGTCTGCAGTTTGACGGCCAGTACGTTCTGGGCGAACGTGGAAGAGTGTAAGTATTCGATCATGGCGTTCCGGTAATGGTTCTCCATAATCGTTGCGTCCAGGAACGCCGGACTCCTTATAAGCCCCAAGTCCTCGTCCGTTAGTTTCGGAAAGAGCCCGGGCTTCGCGGAATCCGCGTACAGATACGGCGAGCCGAAAGCTCGTCCCTGCGTGTATTGATTGTGTCGGTACAGCACAAAAAAAAAATTTCTGTGCGAATTGCTGAATTGCATTATGTTGAAGCTGTCGAAATTGTAGTCTTTGCAGACCAACACGTCTAAAGATATTCTCAATCTGCCTCTACAACAATTCGCTATTGCTTCGAGAAACTCCATCAGTGCGATATCCAGGCTTTTAACATCATTCAGAACGAGCAGGCACACCTTGACGGCTCCGACCACGGTACTTAATACCGTTACTCCACTCTGGAGAGTGATCAAGTTGCGCATCGACTGCAACACGCCGACTTCCATGGTAGATTGGCCGAGTAATTCTTTCAAGCATTTCGACAACTTGCACTTCCCGTCAGAGACTTAGGAAGTCTTGCTGGATCGAATCAACTGCAAAATAAGTCGCGGTCGCTCGTATTGGTTCATTCTCTGGGACGTTGATGGGGTCCAATTCATGGATGAAAGATGCCAAATTCGCTCCGTTCTCCATACCCACGATCTTTTCAGGTGACGGTGAAACCGCAGGATACGATTTGGATATCTCAACCACTTCCTCCTCCTTCTTTGCCTCCGACCGGTCTGACCTCGGCGCATCCCCCTCGTCAAACCCGCTGTCAGCTTCCGAAGATGGTCGCTCGGATTCGACCGCGGGATCAACGGTTTCATCCTGGAAGTTCACACACGTTCCCTTAGTTTTTAGCACCACAGACACACGACGCGGGCAAATTCGACGTTCGGAGCACACAATTTCGCCGTTTCCGCACGCAACGTCGCGACAAGTCGTTGACGTTGTGTTTTCCCGCGTTGTTTCAATCTTGTGCTCAAGGACGACTGTTCGTTTACCACTGATAGTTCGACCGGTCGCTAATTTACCATCAGCGACCACGGTCTTGGTGGATTTCAACGCAAATCGAGTGGTTTCGCTCTTCTTTGCACGTTTGCACAGTTTTGGCTGCTTGCCAAAAACCCTACACAACCGCTCCCCCAGCGTCAACTTACCCCCTCCGCGAGCCCTGCGCAAAACCGTACTGTCAATGTAATGTTCAACCGCTCGCCGTGTATTCTCATCATATAGGGGCGGCAACTCTTTCTCCGTCTTTTCCATCATTTCACTACTGACTTCAGAAACTGCAGTTTCGTCATCAGCGATCGTCGTTTCCGTCTCCGCCAATGTTACGATTGTGATGTCGGAGCCGGTATACCCTGAAGAGGTAATAAGTACGATAAAAAATCTGAACAACACTAACGCTGTAGGGTATGATAATATTTGTACATCCGTAGTGAAAAGTTGTATGAATTACATTGCAGGGCCGATTGCTCATTTGATAAACTTGTCGTTCGAGCAAGGTACATTCCCGACTCAGTTAAAGACGTCTATAGTAAAACCTCTACACAAAAAGGGTAACCGAAAAAATATTGAAAATTATCGACCGATCACATTAGTGCCAATTTTCTCAAAAATATTTGAAAAAATAATGTACAGCTGGCTTATCAATTTTATTGAAAAACATAAGGTCCTTAAAAGCGAACAAAACGGTTTTCGGATAAAGAAATCCACAACACTAGCAGCGTATCATCTAATAAAAATAGTGATCGAGTCTATGGATGCAAAAGTACCAGTTTGTGCCGTTTTTATGGACCTTTCCAAAGCTTTTAATTATGTCTCCCACTCTATCCTTTTAAATAAATTACATGCGTATGGCATCAGAGGAAATGCTCATCAATGGCTGAAATCATATCTAAATAATAGAATTCAAAGCACAGTTGTCCACGGCATATGCAAAAATTCAAATACATTTATAGATTTCAAATCCGAATTCAGGAAAAATCGCTATGGTGTACCACAAGGCAGTATTTTAGGACCCCTGCTCTTTATACTATACATTAATGATCTGCCAAATACGATCGATGAGCAGATGGTACTCTTTGCGGATGATAGTGTTGCAGTTATACGAGAGAAAGACTTAACCAAATTGGAAAACAAAATCAATCTTACTATAGACAAAATTGGGAAATGGATGGGGCGAAATAACCTCGTATTAAACGTAACTAAAACCAAATACATGCAATTCAACTATCCGCAAAAGAAAGTGTTAACTTCATTGAACATTAATTATAATAGTAATAGTATTGAACAGGTTAAAAATATCTCACTTTGGGCATATCGCTTGATCTACACATTAATTGGAAAGAGCATTGCGATCACTTATGTTTAAAATTGAATAGATACGTGTATGCATTGCGGAGAATTGTTAACGTCTCGTCATTGGTAGCCGGTAAAATGGCTTATCATGGTTACGTCAGTTCAAATCTCCGCTATGGCATAATTCTCTGGGGAAATTCCTGTGAAGTTCAATCAGTATTCCTAGTACAGAAAAGGTGTATAAGAGCTCTTTGCAACATTAGTGACCAAACAGTGTCTTGTCGTCCGTTGTTTAAACAGCTTAGAATATTGCTTCTGTGTTGTTTGTATATTTATGACGTGTGCGTATCTGTTAAGACCCATCGAATCTACTTTATGGACAAGCCTGAGCCCCACAGTCAAAGATTACGTGAACGCTTTAAGTTTAAAATTGAAAATCCTACGTTTAGATTAGCTAGTAGCACAAAAAGTATTTTCACAATGTCAGTTAAGATATTTAACCACCTGCCGCCTGAGCCAGCACAGCTACAGTTACCAAAATTAAGAAAATCTTTATATAAGTGGCTGTTAGACAAATGTTTTTATGACTTAAAGGATTTTTTTATTTAATGCAATTATATTTTATTCTTTCTTTATTGACATTATGATGAATTAGTTAAGTATATTTATTATTGATGAATGAAGCGCCACCTTTCAAAGAATCAAGAATCAAAGCATTTATTCAGTATGTAGGCAGTATAAATATACGCACATATACACGTCAAAATCATAAATCATAAAATAAATCATAACCAATTATCAAGTAAACATAGCAAAAGCAGAATTTAACGCTTTGAATTAGAAAAAAAAAAAGTAATGAACCATTCAGCTGTCATCCAATCGTTTACGTCAGAATATTTAAAAAAAATTAAAGTAGGTTAAAACCAACCATACATGTAAGTGTGTGTTTCAGTACTTCAGACAATTTTTATATAAAAAAAATAAAAAAGTGAAATAGTGAAACACAACATAGAGAAACGCATACCGATCACAGTACATATCATGATCCAAATGGAACTGATAGTCCGTCTGTCAGCTGCATAATATTGTTTAAATAAAAATAAAAATGGCAAGCCTAGAAAGAAAATCTGCGGACAAAAGGGGAAAACTGAATGGCTGTTGAATCTACCGGTGTTTCGGAAATACTCCCATCAGAGAAGAAACACCAAGAAACTCTATGGGGCTTGTCTTGTCATTTTATCTTTTTTTTTTTAAATTCATTGTACATGTCAGCTTTAATATTTTAACAATATATTATTAATTATAATACAATTTATATTTGTTCTTGGAACTTGGGGCATTCAGGCCATGCATTTTTGTCATCCATATAGTCACCTATTGTATAGTATGATTTTTTCATCAAATTGGATTTTACATAGATTTTAAATTTGCTCATAGGCAATTGATCAATATCTTTAGGTAGCTTATTGTAAAAGCGTACACAGTTCCCCATGAATGAACCACTAACTTTCTGCAGTCTGAAATTAGGTATAATTAATCTATTTTTATGTCTTGTATTAAAATTATGTACATCAGACCTTTTCTTATAATTATTTATATTCTTGCGTATGAACAAAATATTTTCATAAATGTATTGACATGCCACTGTTAGAATTTTAATTTCCTTAAATTTTTCACGAAGTGAATCTCGCGACCTCATACTATATATAGAGCGAATAGCTCGTTTCTGCAAAACAAATATTGATTGGATTTCAGCGGCTTTCCCCCACAATAAAATGCCATAAGACATTATACTGTGGAAGTAGCTGAAATAGACCAATCTTGCAGTGGCTTCGTCCGTTAAAAATCTAATTTTACGTACTGCGTATGCAGCGGAGCTTAACCTACCTGCTAGAACCGATATTTGAGAACCCCATTGAAGCTTTGAATCCAGGGTGATGCCCAAGAATGTTGTGGATTCAACAAGTTCTAATGGTTCATCATTTATTAATATACTTCTATTTAGGATACCCTTTTTTACATTTGGTAGAGAGAAATTAATACATTTAGTTTTTTTTGCGTTTAACAATAAGTTATTGGTTGTAAACCAATTCAGAACCTGTGTTATTGATTTGTTTACATCGTCAAAGTTAGGTGTAGTCCTATCTATTTTGAATATCAAGGAAGTATCATCTGCGAACAAAACAATATCACTTAAGTACAGTACATAGTATATTTTTTAAATTCTTATGACATTAGACAATATAAGCATGTGACCTAACTATGTAATATAATTTGCTTGAAATGATTTATTGATAATATTTTTTGTGAATTTGTAAATGAAATATGTTTGTTATTTAAATTATTTGTTTATATTAACTTTTAAATACATATTTATTAAAATGTAAATGTCATCATCATGGTTATTACATAATAGTAAGTTTAGCTATACACTCGTATGATTAAATTGTGCCGGGTCTGTTTGCATAGTTAATAAGATCTCATGTACCCACAATTAATAGCAATAAATGGTTTCAATGGTCCAACCCGAATCTTCCTCTTCGAATTGGTCAATTTTTGTGCGTATTGTATTGATTACATTTAAATATAAATGCTCAAAATTATAATTTCCATAAACAGGGATATTTTTTGTCATAGACGATTTGGTTTCTTGTTCATTATTTTTGAAAAGTAAAAACTTTGAGAATATTTCGAAGTTGACTTTGACACAAATATGTTTTTTTATGCATTCATCTAAAATGAGTTTGGCTTTGTTTCGTATTGAATCTAAAAATACATCAATAGAATGTTCATTTGCGTATTGCGCAGCAATCCTGTAAGATATTATTCGGTTCTGAAATGCTGTCGCTACAATATCTACGCCTTCCACATCGATATGCGGTACAGTTAAAACGTTTTGTTTATGTGTATTACTTCGCAAATGACCTGTCCAGCGCCTACCGCTTATATATGTGTTACAAACTGAACAGAATGGCATTGTAGAAACTACTTGCTTGTTTACCTACTAGATATAATTATTAATTTAAGTACCTACCTACATAGAAAGTTACCTATTTTTTAAAGTCAGTATTATAATATTATACGCTTTTAATTTTCTTTTTTATTTCAAATTAATTAAAAATTTTACTTTGAGAGTTTTATATAATCTACCTACACTACATATATCAAAACATACTATAATAATTCTATCTACCTTTATGAACCTAACTTAATTTAATAAAATAAAAACCATACTAAACCTATGCACACGTTTTGTTTATTTAAAATTAATCTTATCACTAAATTTGTTGGTTTAGAATCTAAATAATGTAAACACCGTAATGAGAAGCTCTTGTAAAATTTCCCACTCCTTAGTTTGTTCGTCGAGACGCAGCTTTACACTCGTCAACGCTTTTTTATAGCGTTCTTGAGGAGGCGTATTTTGAACGTCGACGACGTTGTAAAGCTTTATCTGAACATAAAAGTCGCCCTCGGAGACTGTTGTGGTGCGTCGGCTCTGCCTTCCGAAAACCCTCGTCGTGAAAGAAGAAGTCGATACGTTGCCTCCGGCGCTTTGTGATGCGTTAGACGCAGCAACGCTTTCTTCCCCTTTCAGAATCGAAAAGATGTCTGACTTGCGTTTTTTAGACCTGTAAAATAAAGAGAATAAAATATGATGAAATACTGTTATGATAATATTTAGGAACTTTTATCATCATAATTAGATTCAGAGTTAAATAATCATTTAACGTTGCTCACTCCATACAATATACATTATTGTTAAATAATTATTATCATCATCGGTACAGGGATCCCAACCTGAAGCGAGGAAATTATCGTACCAGGGCCGTGAAATTATCGTATATACGTTAATTATAGTACGGTTGGGGCCCTGCATCGGTACCTAGTAGTAGTTACCACTAAGCGATAAAAACGATAACCTATCAGATATAATATATATATATATATATATACATATATATATATATACGTACCACGAAAATTCCGGCTCTTGCAAATCGGGTGGTGTGAAGGATGGTGAATATGATGCATGACCGCGCTTAGCAAGGGCAGCAGCGTTAACGACGGGGGTGATCTTGCGCTTTGAGGCTTTTGGCTTCTTGGTAGGCAGCGACAACGACGACGGTGCTGTGGCAACGATTGCTTGCGTTTTTTAGACCTGTAAAATAAAGAAAATAAAATATGATGAAATACTGTTATGATAATATTTAGGAACTTTTATCATCATAATTAGATTCAGAGTTAAATAATCATTTAACGTTGCTCACTCCATACAATATACATTATTGTTAAATAATTATTATCATCATCGGTACAGGGATCCCAACCTGAAGCGAGGAAATTATCGTACCAGGGCCGTTAAATTATCGTATATACGTTAATTATAGTACGGTTGGGGCCCTGCATCGGTACCTAGTAGTAGTTACCACTAGGCGATAAAAACGATAACCTATCAGATATAATATATATATATATATATATATATATATATATATATATATATATATATACGTACCACGAAAATTCCGGCTCTTGCAAATCGGGTGGTGTGAAGGATGGTGAATATGATGCATGACCGCGCTTAGCAAGGGCAGCAGCGTTAACGACGGGGGTGATCTTGCGCTTTGAGGCTTTTGGCTTCTTGGTAGGCAGCGACAACGACGACGGTGCTGTGGCCACGATTGCTTCAGATTCGTATTCAGAGTCCGACCTGAGAAAAAAAATAAAAAATTAGTTAATAAAACACGTAATAAGACAATACTCACTCTCATATTTCTGTAGATGTTTTCTCGAAGTGTCGTGGCTGCGCAATGTCAGGCGGCAGGCGGGCTGGCGGTGGCTGGCGGAGTCTGGCAGGCGGCGGCTGAGCAGGGTGGCGGGCGGTTGGCAGGGTCTGGCAGGCAGCAAGATTCTCGAGGATGATGAACCAGCGAAGAATATGTCAGTTTTCTAATTTTACGTGATTTTATAGCAAATACTTTTTATGTGTCAGCAAATAATATTCCAATTCAAAAGATATTAAGTACCCGTACTTTAACAAAACAAGCAAATTTGAAGCTAATGGTCGCACCACCTTTGAAATCGGATCAAAGAAAGATTGCGCCTACTCGGATGACAATATAAAAACTCACACCATTACCCGACTACGATAGATTAAAAGATAGAAAAATTAAAAGTCAGTGCATAAAATATTACAATCATATTTTATGTGTTTAGATAATAAGACGGTATCTAATTATTTGAACTGTACAATACACCACACGGGAAGTATTACTATTTACTTTCTTACATAATTTAAGATAGTTCACAAAACAAAAAAAACCGACTTCACATGCTGCACAAGTCATTTTCAGTACTAAGTTTGAGGTATATCTCCATATCTCTGGAGATTCTTATCAGATCTCGATAAAATTAAAATGGAACTTTACACTGTAAACATATTCTATTAATAATAATATCGTTTAAAAACTAAAAACGAACCGACTTCAATGCCGCGCTATTCATTTTCAGTACCAATTTTGAGATGTTTATCTCAATATCTCTGGAGGTACTCATCAGACCTCGATAAAATTATCATGGTACTACACTTGGAATATCTCCTTTCGAACAAAAAAAGAATAATCAAAATCGGTTCATAAACGACGAAGTTATCCGCGAACAAACATAAAATATATACATATATATATATATATATATATATATATATATATATATATATATATATATATATATATACGGTTGAATTGAGAAACCTCCTTTTTTGAAGTCGGTTAAAAAATAAAAAATAAACATTCTCCAAATCCACACACAGTTAATAAATGATGAGGTTCTGAAGTGACAAAAAAATTAAATTATACAGACGAATTGAGTACATCCGCCTTTTTGTGAAATCAGTAAAAAAAAAACAAATCAGTTCATAAATGATTGAGCTATGATATAATAAACAAAAAAGTAATTCGTACAAACGCTATCTGTTAAGTCTTCGTTTGGTTAAGTCGGTTAAAAAGTAATTTGTCCTAAGGCCGCTACACACCTTGAGTTTTAACTGCTCGTTTTCACTAAATAGTTTGACTATACATATGAATCCATTTTATTTTGAAACGTTTGTACCTACTATCGAGCGTGTGAAAAAACCATTCATTCTATAAGTTCACGGTGTCGGTGAGTGTAGTTCTGTAACTATTTGGAAATAACAAGTAAGTAAGTACCTAGCTTTTACTGTATAATACTTTGCAACGTAAACTTTTTTGGTTGATTCGAAAATAAAATTAAAAACCAAGTTTCTGTCGTATTATATAATAAAGATTTTCTCAATAACTAGAAATCGAAAAAATAAAATAGGTCGTCATACGACAAAAAGCCCTATTAACCGACTTTAAAAAATAGGAGGATGTTCTATGTTTCACTGTGAAATATTAATTTTTTTTTCTTTGTCAATTGTGGTCCGATTTTTTTAATTATATATTTATTTCAAAGATTATACTTTTGTAGTGGTCCCATTTTAAATTTATCAAGATCTAATGAGTATCTCCAGAGATATGGAGATAATAACCGCAAACTTGCTACTCAAATTGAATACAGTAGCATTTGAAGTCGGTTTTTTAAACG
The DNA here is from genome assembly GCA_954871355.1 of Cabera pusaria. NCBI lineage: Eukaryota > Metazoa > Arthropoda > Insecta > Lepidoptera > Geometridae > Cabera > Cabera pusaria. The sequence goes on from OX940905.1 coordinate 19,723,593, forward strand.
ATCCTAATTATTTTGAACATGTTATGTAAATGTTAGGTAAAGAAAATAATATTAAAAAATTACATAAAAATGATTATTTTTCGATTGCTGTTTATATTAACTACACACTGATTTAATGTTTAGTTATTTCCAAGTTTAATTTGATTTATTCTGAGTAAAGATTTTTTTAAATTAAATTGTGTATTCTTAGTTTTAAACTAATGTGTACCAATTTCTATTTTACTGGAGCGACAAGCAGCAGGGACAATGAGATCTTCATGAATTTAATAAATTAAAATCCTTTAGATGAAAATGGTGAGTGACTACGCTTGAATTTTATTTTACGTATATACACACATTTCTTTAAAGCACAGAAAATATAAAAGTTGGTGCTTTAGGGGTAGCAGATTTTAATTTTGTAATATTTTTTGTATTGTTTCAGATTTCCAGTATGAACACCTACGCTCTGGAATTATACAAATGTATCTTGTTTGATCTAATAAATATTTCGTCATACAAAATTAGTTTGTAAGATTTAAGTAAGTAAATTTTCAGTTACTACCAGTGAAAAACACCAGTAACAACTGAACATTTCATTTGGTTTTATGGTTTGTAAGATGATGTAAGTAAAATTATTTTTTTTTTAATTCTCAGTTAGGACCAGAACAAAATACTGGTAACAACCTGAGAATTTGACTTTGTGTTATTAATAAACTAAACCCAAACTGTTCCTTTATAATCTTGAAGTATAGTGTGCGGTATGGTTAAGTCACACTATACTTTTATCCTTAATTGCACTGACTGGTACACGGTAAAGGTAATAAGTCGCACTGGATAGTGCGTGGTAATTTATCGTAAGTATTCCGACAAAAAGTCATTACGGCTTTAGTAGAAGTAGTAGAACAGGTTTATCTGACTATACGATATGCTCAAAATACAGGTAGGTTAGGGCGCGGTAATTAATCGTAAGTATTCCGACAAAAAGTCATTACGGCTTTAGTAGAAGTAGTAGAACAGGTTTATCTGACTATACGATATGCTCAAAACACAGGTAGGTTAGGAATCGCAATCGGTGGAGATAATCCGACCTTGGGCTCCCAGAGTGAAACTTACCATGGATCACTTAACCGATTGTGTTTAGACATCGCAAACGGCGAGAGATAATCCTGCCTTGGACTCTCAGGATGATACTTACCATGTTTTATCCAACCGTATGTGCTGAGACATCGTATGCGGTGAGAGATAATCCTATCTTGGGCTCTCAGTATGATACTTACCATGGATCATCCAACCGTATGTGTTACGAACACAGTTGATCAAAACTATTACTCCGGAGTCATTGAGAGTTCTAAAACACGTCGATCAAAATTATTACACCGGAGGCTTTGAGTTCTAAAACACAAGTGGCGAGAGATAATCAATTTTTAGTTATTGGGTGTTCTACTCCAGCTACATCTGTTGATTAAACGATATACCCAACTGCAACAAGTGAGCGCAGCAAGCGGAGCGAACGCAGTTGGGTATATCGTTTAATCAACCGATGTGGCTGAAGTAGCACACCCAAAACCACCTACTGCTCTTCTACAAAAATCCTCTATATAGACCTTGTGACGTATATCAATTCATTAGCCAAAGTCTGCATCTTAGCTTGTCGCAACTTCTCCCGTATGAACATAATTTTTGACGTATATCAATTGATTAGCCAAAGTCTGCATCTTAGATTATCGCAGCTTTGCGACGTAGCGGTTGGTGAGCCTTCGGACCCATGCCGATGGTCAGTTGAGGGCCTATGCCCGCTAGCTGCTGGTTGAATCTGGATCCCACATCGGCTTCCAGGACGGCAGCATCTATCATCATTATATCGTATTCTTTGTTCACGTTGAATTATTTTTCTCCTTTTTGAAACATTTTTTAGTACATTTCTTTGTCCAGACCCAAAAACGAATCTCCTAGTCTGCCTTCTCCCTCTCCTCCGTCATAGTTTTTCCTTTTTCAAATTTGAAAACGTTCCGTAATATGAAAAATAAATTCTTTTAATACAAAAGAGTATATGTATGATATGAACATGAAATAGGTGGTTTACGAAATGCCACATTATCCCCCCAACCAAGAAAACATTTTGAACACAGAGAAAAATTTTGAGGTTATGGAACATATACTTCACCATTCACACCACCAAGCACAACATTCAAACCCCCCAACCATACAACATTCAAAAGTTTTGGTTTGGGCTCACGACTTTAAAAAGATCCAATGGCCCAGACTCAAGAAGTAATGTTCCTGGTGATCTGACAGCTTATTTTTAGGGTGTCGATCAGCTGCACCACGAAATGGAAACCTATATGTGTGTGTGACCTTATAAGCTTATTTTAGGAGTCGGTCCACTGCTCCATTATGCCTTCTTATTAGAAGACATTAAGTATCTTTATCTGGAGACATAACCAGACATATAACGTTATGTCTCAATTAACATACATATTTAAAAAAAAAAATCCTTACTATACTATTGACCTTTGAGCTTATTTAAGGAGTCGGTCCACTGCTCCATCCTAACAAATTAAAAAAAAATAATAATAAAAAAAAAAAAAAAAAAAAAAAAAAAAACGCTTTAACTGACGGACGTGTCTTTTTACAAATTTATTTTTTATTTACTTTTATTGAACATATTTCCATAATCCACATTATTTGGCATCAACATATTCACAACAATATTAACCCTGCACCTATTAGTGATTATTTTACCCCTGTTCTGTGAAAATCCGAAGGACATCGCTATTATTTAACTGTGATAGTAATGACACAACATGTCAATAGTGAAAATAGTGAAAAACCAACAAACAATACGAGATGAAAGTAAATAGAAGAAATGATAACTCGTTTGAAAGCACGTCGAGAACAAGCGGTACATAGCGCACACCCACCACCTCCGCCCGTCGCATCATCTCCGAGCACATCGTCGGTAGACGAGTTTGTCACTCCCCCAGAGGGCAGCTCGTCGAGTGATGACGACGGGCCTACGCCGCCGCCGCCGCCACCACCATCTACGCGACGACGAGGACGGCCACCGCTACCGGCACGCTTGGGGCCTGTGGGGCATTCTGCTCCGCGCCCGGCCCTCGCTACCGGTGGTGTAGCGCGTCGCATGCGATGGACCCACTCTTTAAATGAGAACTGCATGCGCGCCTACTACGGGGCTACAGAGGGAGGAACTAACCTGACCGCGTACCGCGATAGGATACTACCTCTGTTTCAGGCCCTTGAACCAGCTGTCACCGTTACCGCACAACGACTATCGGATCAGGTGCGGGCCATCCAGCGGCTCAAGCTGTTGGACGACTCTGCGCTTGATTGGCTGCGTCTGGAGGCGTTACCTATTATTCCTACTACTTCTGCTTTAGCGCGGGACCCGCCCAGTGTGTCGTCGACGCAGGGGCCGACAGGCTCGGCTTCGACGTCTGCCCCGGCGGATGCCGCGCTAGACGCAGACGATTGTACGAATACTAACATAAGTACCCAGACTAATGAGCATTTGAGGGAGGGCTTTGGAAGACGCGATTTTGGAGTATCGCACTACTCCTGACTCTAGGCCGCGACTACCACGTTTGCCAATGAATAAAAGTAACCTGGCGTTAATGGGAGCCCTAAACGTTTTGCTAGTCCCATATATGCAGACTAGCGAAACATTAGTTGATACACACTCGATTCTTTACTGCGCGGCTATAGCGGCGTGTCGCGTTGTTCGCGTCAAGTTTCCGGATACTGACCGAATACCGCGACGCCCCGCTATCCCTGCGTGGCAAGAACGAATCGAGTGTCGCATCAATATGTTTAGGACTCTTATTGCGAAGTTGATCTGCTTCAGAGGGGGTAATCATCGCCCCCGAGTCATGCGTTTCGTGAACCAGGCCTTTGCTGGGACCGGGATTAGACCCCGGGACTACATGACTTGTGTCACGGAACGCATTGACTTTCTGAAGCAGAAAGTTTATGCATTGGCAAACCGTATTCGTCGCTATAGAGCGCGTGTAGATCGCTATTATCAAAATCGCCTCTTCCAAAGTGACCAAAGGAAGGTATACCGAGGTTGGGAAGGAACCAATCAACGTGTGAATGAGGAGCAGTGTCCGGATGCTACTACCATGAATAACTTCTGGCGTAGTATCTGGTCGGTGCCCGTCGAGCACACGGAGGGCGATTGGATGAGCGTCGTTGAGCGCGCGTGTGAGCCTATCGAATCCATGGGGGCTATTAGTATTAGCCCCGAAGACGTTAGTTGTGCGATCCGTACGGCCCAGAACTGGAAAAGTCCAGGACCGGACGGATTACACAACTTTTGGATAAAGTGGATTCGATGCTCACACGACTGCTTAGCGGCGCAATTCCAACAAGCCCTCGAGGTTGGTTCCTTGCCAACATTCATGACAACCGGTGTCACCTTCCTGCTCCACAAGTCCGGTAGTACCACGGAACCGAAGAACTATAGACCCATTACATGCTTGCCAACGCTGTACAAGCTTCTTACATCTATTCTGAGGTTTAAAATTAATTCGCACATTGTTGCGCATAATATTTTGGCCCCTTCTCAGAATGGATGTAAGGTTGGGTCCCGTGGTACTAAGGAGCTCCTCCTCATCGACACGACCATTTGCCAACAAGTCCGGCGGAATAGAGGGGTTCTCTCCACCGCCTGGATTGACTACAAGAAGGCCTATGATTCAGTGCCTCATACCTGGCTGGAGAGGATCTTGGAGTTGTATAAAATTGATACAACTCTGATATCTTTTCTAGGTTCTTGTATGAGGCAGTGGACCACAGTCCTTCGTCAACCGGGTGATGGAGACAGCCCCTCTGATCCGCAGGACTTTATAAGGATTGAGCGAGGAATCTTCCAGGGTGATAGTCTGAGCCCGTTGTGGTTCTGTCTAGCCCTAAATCCTCTAAGCACATTATTAGAAGATTCAGGGCTGGGCTATCGGCTTAGGAGAGAGGGTGAAGTCATTTCACACTTGCTGTACATGGATGACCTCAAACTTTTTGCACCGAAGCGCCATGATTTGATGCAATTACTGAAAGTCACTGAGACTTTCAGCAACGCCATCAACATGGAGTTCGGTGTAGATAAGTGCGCGGTCATGCACGTACAGCGAGGGAAAGTTGTGAATTCATTGAATTTTCAACTTTCAAACACAATGACTATCAGATCTCTCTCCGAAGCCGACACCTATAAATACCTTGGTATGTCAGAGTCATTAGGTATCGAGAGTGGGGGGATAAAACAGTCGGTGAAGGAGCGTTTCTTTGGTCGTCTGACGAAGGTACTTAACAGTCTTTTGTCAGGAGGCAACAAGGTACGTGCCTTCAACGGCTGGGTTATGCCCCTACTTATATACACCTTTGGCATACTAAGGTGGACTCAGACCGAATTAGACGCCCTGGACAGAAAGGTCCGACAGCAACTGACGTCACATCGCATGCTTCACCCACGCTCGTCTGTTATGAGACTGTATATTCCACGGAAATGGGGCGGTCGAGGCTTTTTAAATGCCAAGACTCTCCATAACCGTGAGGTATACCGTCTCCGGGAATATTTCCTAAATAACGAGTGTGGGATGCATCGCGATGTGGTGGCGGTTGACAGGACCTTAACACCTCTCTCCTTAGGCAAAGAGAACTGGCGCAAACCTCAAGTGCTGAGCACCGAAGATCGCAAGGACGTCTGGAAGAGCAAGGAGCTGCACGGGAGGTTCTATCGAGTCTTAACGGGACCCGATGTGGACCTGCTCGCGTCGGTGAACTGGCTACGATTCGGAGACCTCTTTGGGGAAACCGAAGGTTTTGTTTGTGCAATTGCGGACGAAGTTATCAAGACGAACAACTACCGGAAATATATCATGAAGGACGGTACGGTCGACATTTGTCGGGCATGCCGCCGTCCCGGAGAGTCACTCAGGCATATTATTTCCGGTTGTTCTCATCTTGCTAACGGCGAGTACTTGCACAGACATAACCTCGTCGCCAGGATCATCCATCAGCAACTTGCTCTTCAATATGGCCTAGTCGAGTCTGAGGTGCCGTACTATAAGTACGCACCTGCACCAGTTCTTGAAAATGGTCGTGCTTTGCTCTATTGGGACCGATCGGTTATCACGGACAGGACTATTGTCGCCAATAAGCCTGATATCGTGATAGTCGACCGGTCCCAGCGGCGGGCAGTGTTAGTCGACATCACCATACCGCATGACGAGAACCTCGTAAAGGCCGAGAAGGACAAGCTTAGCAAGTACCTTGACTTGGCCCACGAGGTTACCGCCATGTGGGATGTTGACTCGGCTATCATTGTACCGATAGTCGTCTCTGCGAACGGCCTAATAGCGAAGAGTCTCGACCAACATCTCAAGAGGCTCTCGCTAGACGGCTGGATCAAGGGCCAGATACAGAAGGCAGTGCTTCTTGACACGGCACGCATCGTCAGGAGGTTTCTCTCTCTGCAGCCCTAACCCCCGGTAGCTTGGGCCCTGCCCCGCTACCGGCGGCACCCTAGGTTTAGGTTTTTTTTATAGTATTGTTTATTTTATAATGATTTTTGTATTGTTGTTTTGATATCTATATTGTAAAAAAACCTAGACTTAAGAAAAAAGAATAAATACGAGCATAATAATAATAAAATCGAAATCAATGTTGAAACTAATAAAGCCGAAAGAAACCAAAGTTAATGTTTTAATGGGATGAAATGAGGCGAGTGACAATATAGATATAAAACCAAAACAAATATCAAATCAAAATGATTGAAACAAAAGTTTAAAAAAAAATCAAAGTAAATTTAACAAAAAAAAATCTAAATTATACAACAAAATTAATAGAAAACAGTCTCTTCCAAAAACAAAAATGTGGTCTAGGTTCCACCTCAAGAATTTTGAAAATTATGTAGGAAAGTAAACAGACTGACAACCTAACATATTTAAAATCATTCATTAATTATATTTTTTTAAACAAAATGGTTAATTAAATTAAATGATTAACAAGAAAATCATATCAATGTAATCATGGTAATTAATGCAATTATGGTAGTCCGACCCCTTTGCACAATCTTCCATGCAATACTAGATAATAATATAATGTTGATATAAGTTGGTGAAAATCAATCTATACAACTTTATTATAATTAAATTGACAATAAACTTTACTTATAAACTCATAAAATATCATTATTATTCAACTTCAATATTAATTATCATTAACATCAATTAAACTCATCTTCATCCTATTAAGTTAAAAAGAAAATTTTCACCAACCTGAATAATTACCCACAAATAATCTTCACGCAAAAGTATACAAACTACTTGCATGAAATGAGTTCATACATGAAAATAAGAATGAACACTCACCAAAATCACGAAGAAGAACTCGTTCATTAAAACAATACAACTCCAGTAATATACCTTTATTTCAATAAAAGACTTATTCAAAATAATCTCTTTATTTCTTAAATAACAATTCGTTGTGTTCAGTGTACACTAACCTTATTATTATCATTGCATTATGTCATCTTCATATTTGACAGCATACATATTTCATAACTTCATCTTTGATGCTTGCATAAGAAGAAGAAGAACGAAGTGCAAGTCGGTTTCACAACTAAGGTTCCGTACATCACGATATTAATATATAATCGAGTACAGTGGTGAATAAGTGTATTATTTAATAATAATACACTTATTCACCACTATACTCGATTGAAATAAGCAACTATATTCAAGTGCGAGTTGGTTTCGTACCTAAGGTTCCGCCCATCACAATATATTAAATAATACACTTTATCACCACAATATTCGAATTATATGATCACTATCACTTTACTTTAATATACAGTGTGGAAATTAAACTCAGGCCCTGGAGGGAAACTACTTTAAATCCTTAAGCTAGCTCATTTTACTTAAAGGAGACATTCCTTTATATTTGAAAAGAAACAAATCTGCATTAAAAGATTTTTTAAAACTCGCTTGCTTCGCCCGGGACTCGATCCAACTAAAATTTAAAAAAATAAACACTCTTTATTTTATTATACTAATCGGTAGTATTAATATTCAGGATAAAGTTTCTCTAAAAAATGTTTGGTTACTGTTCACTTTTAACAAGTAAAAGACACGTAACAGTTCTGTTATCTCTCCAACACTCAAAGACTTCGTATGAAGTACACGCTTGCTAATTTATCGTTAAGTACCTTGTTGAAATCTTCGATAAGAAAATTGTTCAATGGTGGTAATACTTCTATGCACATTTCCTTCTTACATGATCCGAGGCGTTCAGTGGAGAAATTTAAAAATGGAACGTTTGACTTTGTTTGCAATGCGGGACAATAATTTTAAAATTCGAACGATTTTTATCAACAGATTTTATTTAAGTAGTGTTGCTTTCCTTACGTAATTAAATTATCTCATAATGGCGTATCAAGAACAATTAGAGTTATTAGAAGCTTACTTTGTTTGCAACAAGAGCTACGATTTAGCTCTGCAGTGGTATCGCGAGAAGTATCCAGACAGAGAACTACCATCTAGAAAAGTTTTGTCTCGAATTGTGAATAATTTACTGACCGTTGGAAGTTTTAAAAAGAAGACTGGACGCCCACAGCAACAAAATTTGGACTATAGCGATGTTGAGTTAAACATTTTGACATACTTCGAGTGTTACCCGAAGGCTTCAAGCAGGGAAGCTGCTCAAGAGATAGGCATCAACCATACTAGTATACTTAAAGTTCTGAAAAAATACAAATACAAATGTTATCGTGATGGGCGATTGGTGCAGAAACTACATCCCGGAGATAGTGACAGGAGATTACAGTTTTGTGAAAATATTCAAACAGAAATAGCCCGCAACCCAAATTTCTTGGACTGTATTGTATGGTCTGACGAAACAAATTTTAGTAATAATGGAATGTATAACAGACATAACAATCATTATTGGTCTCGTCAAAATCCATTCCGTGTCCGTGAAACGAACAATCAGGTCAGATTTTCGTTTAATGTTTGGTGTGGAATCAAAAGTAACATGGTTGTTTTGATGCACATTTACGAAGGACATCTGAATGCAGCAAAATACATTGAAATATTGGAGCTTTTACAAAATCAATAAAACCTTCTGCCAGAAGAGGAACGAAATAATATAATTTTTCAACAAGATGGTGCACCTGCCCACAACAGCAGAATTGCCAGTGCATACCTTAATGAAAATTTCAATGCCTGGATAGATACAAACGGGACGATTAGATGGCCTGCAAGAAGTCCAGACCTGACGCCCATGGACTTCTTTTTATGGGGTCATGTAAAAAATGTTGTTTATGAATCTTGCTATGAAACCGTTCAAGAGCTAAGGATTGCGGTAGAAAATGTTATTAGGGGCATACACCACAACACTTTGCTGAAGGCTACAAGAAATGAATTTCAACGGCGACTCATGTTGTGTAGCCGGAACGACGGGGCTCATTTCGAACAATTTATCAGTTAAATAATTTAAGTAATTTATAATAAATATAAATTAAATTGATAGTAAAATAAAGTTGATGTTAGATTTAACGATTATTTTTATTTTTAAGACCTAATGTTTGTTAGCGAAACTTTATCCTGAATATTAATACTACCGATTAGTATATTAAAATAAAGAGTGTTTATTTTTTTTAATTTTAGTTGGTTCGAGTCCCGGGCGAAGCAAGCGAGTTGTAAAAAATCTTTTAATGCAGATTTGTTTCTTTTCAAAAATAAAGGAATGTCTCCTAAGTAAAATGAGCTAGCTTAAGGATTTAAAGTAGTTTCCCTCCAGGGCCTGAGTTTAATTTCCACACTGTATAATATCACCATTTTAAATAAATACTAGTTTTATTCCGCAATTTTTTTGATATGTTTTTCATAAATTTATTTATTTATTTACTATGACTTCATTAACAATTCACTTCACTTTAAATTGTATCCACACTTTCTTAAAGTAATCATAAAAAAATAATTTCAAAATAAAAAAATTGCCGATACTTTTTAAAAATATGGAACCCTAAAATTTTTTTTGATAAATATGAAATATTAGCATATTAAACATTGTGATTCCTAGTGAACTATGAAGATGACATTCTAGCATACGTGTGGAAGATGTACAAAGGTTTTGACTAACCAATTTCCATAATTGTCCAACATTCCAATATGCAGTTTCCATATTATAATATTACTTGTTGTCTTTGTTTACTTTCCTCTGAAAACCGAAAATACATATTAGTTATATCCAAAATAATATAGGTACATAAAAAAACGATTTGAATCAAATGTATGCCAAATGAGATGTGACGACCGTGGTCTTTTGGAATTTAGAAAAAGGGCGTGGGTTCAGCACAGTTGGCGCCAAATGTAACGTAACGGAGCGCCTGGAGGAGACCTACCGTACGCTACATGAATAGGGGAAGTCTAGATGATAAAATATGAACACGGGACACACGTTTAAAGATATATTGACTACAAAACTGCTACAATATTTTGGAGTTTGAGAAGGCGAGATTAAAAAAATCTGAAAAGAAATACAAAAATATGTGGATTTTCTAAATAAGTTGTGGCTTGCTATATTTGAATGCATTTAAACTTATTAGAGGTCATCAAAATACCTCATGCGACGAAATGATACCATTTTCGTTATTATGCATGACATTTCTGCAAAGCGCGCAGTTAGAAGGTAATGTTTTTCTGACCAACGTGTATTAATCTAGTGATTGTTGAAGGGCAGGAGTCGGCGTTGCGATACGCTTGTAATTCTTATCCCTATGTCCACAATATCTAGTTGAAGGTGACAACCAGGACTTTTCCGGAATTAAATAAGCTTGATTACATAATGGGCCCGAAGAGCATTGATGTACAATAAAAGTTGGGGTAAAGATAAATAGTGTAGAATATTGTAGTGTTTTGTAGTCAATATATCTTTAAACGTGTGTCCCGTGTTCATATTTTATCATCTAGTCTTCCCCTATTCATGTAGCGTACGGTAGGTCTCCTCCAGGCGCTCCGTTACGTTACACGCGTCGGCGCAGTAGATTAATATATACGTAGTCCGGTCCAGTCCGGCGATGTGACGTCACAGCCATTTCTCGGACGGCGGAAAAAGGTTTCGGGAGCCGCGAATTTGTTTATTTAATAAAAAATATGAGTTTTAATGATATCGGCTTGATTTTTTCGCAGTTGTTATTTAAATTAACTGTAGTTTTTTTTTAAGACTAAGAAATTGCGTTTTTTTTTTATTTACATCTTCCCCATTGAAAATTGTTAGCAACTATTTGCAATGCTCAGTAAGGAGGCAACTTTAAAAGGACGTTTATGTGGTCCTAATTTTACAAATACCGACAATATTATACTTTGCGACATCGTGTCAAAATAAAAAGATATAATAGAAAATAAAAAACAGATGCAGCTACTCTGCTTCAAAAGCATAAAGCGTGGTTCGACGTTTACGGGGTCCTAATTTTACAAACGCCGACAACTTTATACTTTGCGACATCGTGTCGAAATATAAATAAATAATAGAAAATAAAAAAACGGATGGAGCTACTTTGCTCCAAAAGCATAAAGCGTGGTTCGAAGTGGCTCAAGAATTTAATGCCACCAACACTGGGTATTCCCGTAAAATCGAGAGCCTGCAACAAAGCTACAAAAATTTAAAGAAAAGAAAAAAAAATTGAATGCGACTAACATTGGATATTCCCATACGATCATTTGTTATAGTTGATAAGACCATACTTGTAGAAAGTATTGAGGACTTTGGTACGAGCTCAGAGGACTGGGCGAAAGTTGTTGACAGTACAGGGTGTTCAATTGAAAATTGTCTATGTCTTGTCTTGCACCTATTTGCGATACTCAGTAAGGAGGCAACTCTAAAAGAAAACATTCAAAAGAATATTATCCGCACAGGTAAGCTTGTAACTTAATGTATTGTGGTATTTACAATTGTATTTTTTATGTCATATATGCAAGCGTAATAAATATATATAAAATAAAAAAAACAATTATTCACAATTTATCCAAAGCTGATTTTCTCAAAGCTTCATTATAAGCATATCTAGCCCTAGTCTCTTCGATTTCCAATTTCCTTGAGGTACGGTTATGTTCTAATTTTTCTTTTTCTTCTAAAATCTGTAGGTTCAACAGTTCTTTATTTAGCTTTACAAGTTCAATTTTTTCAACTGTGAGAATTTTAAATTTGTCACTGACTGAAACTTTCTTTGAAGACTCTGTTACCGGCATCTCTATTTTTCTTTTACCTGTGAATTTCTAATAGGTATGTTAATTTTTGTACAGCTTATGTCCAGAAGTGGGTTATGATAATGATTTTTGTACAATCAATAAAATGTCACTCACCACTACCGGTGGTGACTTTGAATTTTTTTATTGATTATTGTGCATAGTTAGGCCAGGATATTTATGTTAGGTAGGTCTTGAAATAATAGGTAGTAAGGATTAGTGATCTGTATTTATTTCATAATTTTGCATGTGCCCAACAAGGTCCATAATGATCTCATGTACCTAGTTTTAAGAACCTTATTATTGTACAAAGTATTATGGAAGTATTAAGTATTGAGTATTAGAAGCAAGTGTGATAGGTATCAAGTGAGATAAATTAAAGCTGCTGTAATTATTAGTTAAGATAGGTAAAATAAAATAGTAATGATAACGTACGAGTTAACAATCCATGCGGTTTTCTTTTTAAATCGCTCCTGTCATTTGTAAAATATGATTTAATATCATTTTGTGACTTTGGTATCTCATCAGCCAAATCTTGGGACACTTTTGCTTTTGCTGCACATTCATCTGAATAAAGAAGAACAATACAATTATTTTACAACAACTTGCATAAAATTTCAATCAATGAGTTCTAAAATCAGTAACCAGCAATTGGAAGAAAAATGGTTTATATTATTGTGTATATTGTCTACCAAAATTTTTCTGATAAATGTATATAAAAGCTTCATGTTAATGGAAATTAATATATATAAAAAAACATAAAACCTTGTAAAAATGATTTTGTTGTGATATAATAAAAACAGAATTATACTGGTTATGTGGTAATGTAAGTAGCCTTGGGAGAGGCCTACATCCAGCGGTGGACGGACACCGGCTGATAATGATGATGATGATGAAGTAGCCGGTAGCACAGAATAAATATAGTACTGTATTAGTATTGCATAGTAGGTACCTGTATCTATATCAACATCTTCAATGGACATTGTCACGATATTGTAATCTTCGATTAGTGTTACATTTTGTGAGGCCATTAAAGCACTATCACCGTCATAAATTGTATATAGACCATCAATAGATGGCCCAACTAAGCCTTTTATTTTGGTATACATTGCATCTTCATCTTTACTAGTCGATGGTGGTGGTCCTCCACCTATAAAAGAAATTATCTTTAATACAAAGGTTACCATAGTATATTATAATAAGACAGAAACAGACAAACAATCCCATATTCTTAGTAGATTAATGCAGTCAATATGTATATATTATATATAGTATACACATCAATTTTTAAAACCTCCTCCTTTTTTTAATTGTTAAAATTGGTTAACATGCCATACTGAGGTTAGCTTCACATGCAAGATATTCTGCCACATAGACAGACACAATTAACTTTTATGGGTTCCTTGTAGTAAGTACTATGAAACCCTGAAGTGGCATAAATATAACCAATGTAATTATAAATCAAACAACAAAGCAAATACAAGTTTTTGTGTGTATTGTAATTTAACACATACACCACCAACCTTACTCAATTCATTATGTCTCCATCTCCATCCAAAGATTGACTGGAAAAGATCGATTTTTGGTTTAAGTCTGCCTATCTCTATTATTAATATCAAAGGCAAAAGTGATTGACTGATGATGTATCACACAGCCCAAACTTTAGACACATGAAATTTAGGGTATGTTATTTGTAAAGTTATCACAGTTTTTTCAAAATCATCTTCTACATGTTTGCATAACTGCCGGCCTAAAAATATATTGTTACATCGCGTCGTCGAGTCGCGATGTTTCGCCAAGCTTCTCGAACAAAAATACCGTGGGAAAGAATAGACTAATTAGGGGCTATAAACACCCGACCCGACCGTCATAAAAGTAACCTTCCGGGAATTCAGACCCTAGTCAATGTACCTAGTTTTGTAGTTAAGATTGAACCTTATTCATAAGTAGTTAGAGATCAAATTAGCATGTATGGTAAAGTTGTTTACGTCAGATGCTCAAAGGAAAGCCGCCCCTTTTGTTTGTGATTTCTATTGCTTTGTTTTGAACGTCTTTTGTCTATTGTTTCGAGTCGATACTGGAAAGTTCTGTAGAAATATTCTCGTCCTATATAAGACGTTGAAACCGCGGCTTCAGGCAGTCTTTCTCTGGAAGCGACAGTGTAACTATCTAAGCGCGGATAGCGACCAAGTGATCGTTAAGTGTTATCAGTGAACTAGTGTTGTGAACTGTGAACAGTGAAATCAGTGATTGTGATTACCAACGACCTCAGTGTGTGTTAACGGACTTTTGATAATTGTGCAAGACGATTTGGACAACTACTGTGGAACATTGTGCTAACCTAGTGATCAGTGGAAATAAACGTTCATCTCATCGGATTGGCATTTTAATACCACCCCGCACGTAACAATATCAACAATACAGCCTGAGTCTCCGGTACGTTTGTTTCTGTATGAAATAAAACTGAATAATACTTAAATTATTAATATAGTTTACAAACTAAAAGAGCTGGCTTCCATGCCCCGTGAGGCAATTTCTGTAGCAAGTTTGAGACGTTTATTGTCATATCTCTGGAGATACTTATCAGATCTCGATGAAATTACAATGGGACCATCTCAAAAATTTACCCTACCGATTAACAAAAGAATCTTTCAAATGGTTCACAATTGACAAATGGAGTAATCACATAACATACATCAAAAAAAAAAAAACATACAGACGAATGGAGAACTTCTTTCTTTTTGGAAGTCGGTTAGAAAGTTAAAACCACCCCGGCTGATCTATTTATAATCAGTTCATGGAGACCATTCTGATGAGCCCAAAGTTACATACCTGTAACTTGGTGAAGAATTGAGTATTCTGCAGATTCCAGATGTCCCAGGTCAACGCTACCAAGTTCTTTAATATCGGTTTAGTAGGAGTACAGCAAATTTTGTATTAAACAGACCTACAAAAGTTGATTTGATAGCGTCATCATCTACAAAAATGCTCATGGTCTTTAAACGGCAGAAAGGATTTTCATTAACAAAGCTAAGACAGCTATCGATTAATACACCTATCAAACAAAAATAACTAAATTAAAATCGGTTCATTTGTTTGGGTGACACACACATACACAGATACACGTGTCAAACTTATAACTTCTTTTCTTTTTGCATCAGGGGCAACACATATCTGTGTTCAATGGGGAGCATTAGCCCAATTTAATATAACTAACAATTTTACCAAAGTCTGCTATGATAATAAATAAATCTCAAGGCCAAACTCTTAATTTATTAGGGGTAGACTTAGGTAGAACTGCTTTTCAAAGAAAAGCATTTGCTATTTTTTTCAGTTTGTATATTCAATTGAGAGGGAGTGAGAATACTTATAGCCACATATGTTGGCCACGTCAGCCAAGCCGCAGGTATATGAGCTCGTTGTAAATACCACAATACTAAAAGTTATAAGCATTAGCTTACCTGTGCCCATATTATTCTTTTTATAAATGTTTTCTTTTACAGTTGCCTCCACAGAGTACATTGAATATATAGGGAGATAGAGTAATCAGTCAAAGTTTCTGTTCACAGCGCCATCTATTGATCATTTATCGAGTTACTAATATTCATACCTATAAATATGAATAAAAACGTCTATACCTACATAGTACGTGGGCACATACGTAGGTATCAGCTCAGCAGTACTCATAGAGCACTCTGCCTGTTATTAGAACCTGGGCTAAAATACTAAGTTTTTATGCGTCTTGGAATTACAAATTACAGTTTAAGTAATAAATAATGTGATGTATAATCTAATGCTTGGACACGCAAGTCATGCATAATAACTTAGTTTTGATTGGTAGCTCAGGTGAACAATAAAAAAAATATCCTTATTGGTGGTATTATTTTAGTTTAAGTCTCGGGTAATTTTTATGACACCGTGATGTTTTATTAGCAGGTATATCAAACACAACGGTGTAAAGAAAGTCACCCTCTGCTAGGAAATCAAACTACATAAGTATAAGTACCACCATTACTTTTTATTTCTTTTTACATAATATTGTACGGCCATTTTTTGTATATTGTCTCCTTCATCAAAATCCTGTCGAATGCCTTTGATCAATCTATTTGTGTCTCTACACCAATTGCAAAGAAAAAATCTGCATGAAAAATCTTGCATTTGAGCCACAATAACAGCTTTATGGTCTTTACATTTTATAAAACCATAATCACCAACTGCACTCAGCACTGTCATAATATACATTTTTATTTGACCAATATTAATAGTATTTTTGATTACATAATTGATAATGTCTTGTTGCATTGAAAAACCATGTATGGCTTGCTCATTAGGGTAAGTTAGATAGTTTTTATTTGTCGAATAATCTTTAAATTTGGTATAATTGTGATCAAATTGATCTGTATGTCTACTCAAAAAGCATTCATTACATACTTTACAATTTTTAAAGATGTTTTTTAGTTTTTTAATGACATACCCTGTAACATATTCAATTTGAGCCTTGACTTTAACATTGCACATTTTATTATTGAAATCTAGTATGATATTATCATTAAATAAGAGGTTATAATCAATTTCAACAGGAGCACTATTGGTTTGTATTTTATAAAAAAATATTTTACCCAAATATTTAAACATATGGCATGAGTCTTTTTCACAGTTGGACCCTGGAGAGTGCAGACTATTTAAATTATTGACTAATAAAGCTGCTAAAGCTGATTCGAAACCTGCACTTGTAGGGTTTGTGTTTCTTGCCCCATGACTTCTTATGCAGTCTTAGCCATAAGGATCTACAATGGTGCTCCTGGAAGATCTTGTTGGACAAATATTAAAAATTTTCTTTAGTGATTATCCAGTTACTGATAGAGGGTACAGTACAAGATTTGCCATTGCTTGTGATATATTTCATAGATTTTAAAAGAACAATCGACTCTTTCCATACATCGTGGTGAGAGGATTTTGGTGTGAGTGATAGAAGAAGTTCTTTGCCGGTTATTTTTTTTGCATTTACGTAACTCCCATTCATTGAGTCGAAAAGGTTGTCAAAAAAGATTAACATTTCCGCCGTTTCCTTGCATTCCGAAGGTACTTACTTTATCTGAAAAAAAAATATAGAACAACATATATTATTACATCTTATGTGTATACACAGAAGCAGAATACACACATGTGTATTCTGCTTTTAGATAACAATCAATTATTATTATTACTAGTGACTCGCCCCGGCTTCGCACGGGAAAAGCACGATTATTACATGCCTGCATCTTTTTACATAATTTTGTTACGTCGGTATGAATTGACGTCTTCAACAATCATCGTCATATTTCAACTAATTTACACAATAATTTAAACACCTAATATAATATTAACACCTTAACGAATTATACACGTAAACTTTCCTCATGAATCACTTCTGTCTATTGGTGAAAACCGCATGAAAATCCATTTTAGTTTATCGCGAACTGACAGACAGATAGGTGGACTTGGTTTTATAATATGTAGTGATTAGTATAAAATAACTTAATGTAACTTGTAGAATACTAAGTTTATTACTTCTGAACATTGTGTAATCGGGAGAACGGTCGGCTTTGATGCCAGAGGTACCGAGTTCAAACCCCGCCGTGCACCAATGGATTTTTCTATTGAAAAACTTATGTGCACTTTTTTTTCACAGTGGCCCTCCGGTGAAGGAAAAACATCGTTAAGAAACCACAATCCCCGCATGGTGGTAGGACACTATCTAGTGTCCGCCTGGCCAGCTACCACCCTCAAGTTTGAAAAATTGTCGCCAAACGTCTAATGTGTTCCAGCAGCTATCCATGAGAGCTAGTTCCCATTCTAGTCTTAGCGTGCTTACCATCTTCGACTGCATCATTACTTACCAACAGGTGAAATAGTGACACAAACGCTAGCCTATAAGATATTATTAAAAAAAAAGATAGACAATACTAAAGTGAAAAATAAATTAATATAAGATATTTAAAATATAACTTTATTGCTTATTAGAGGCCCAACGGTATGACGTTGGTGCCATGGTGTCGAGGAAGACCGTTGGTGTGGGACGCCACATGTGCTGACACATTAGCGGCGTCCTACATATGCGGGGGACCTCACGGTCAGCGGGCGCGGCAGTGGATACAGCCGAAAACCTCAAACGGAGGAAATATGCTACTATTGGTGATAGATACATATTTTTTGAGTTTGGGGTCGAAACAATGAGCCCATGGGGTCGAGATGCCCGGGGTTTTGTTAAGGAGTAGTCGTCGAGACGCCTAATTGTCATTACCTGTGACCAAAGAGCTGGCGCTTATCTCGGCCAACGTATTAGCCTAGCTATACAACGAGGTTACGTCGCTAGCTTTTTGGGAGCATTACCGACATTTAGGGCCGTATTTTTTTACAATCTGACAGATTTTTGACAACTTTTAATTAGCGTCATGTGTCAGATAACTATCTAACGCCTTATCAGGAACCGGTGAAGCTGGTCCTAAGTGACCTTGGTTCTGTATTTTATTTGTATGTAGTTTAGGTATAATTATTTTTTAATTGTCTAATTAGGTGATTATTTTAGTTGTATATTCTATATATGTACTGTAAAGTTTAAAAATGATATGATATCAATAAACTTTAATGCTGGTATATTATAATATGTTTATATTATTTTAATAAATATTAAAAATATATAACCAAATTACCCATATGGTCAAAGGTCCAATTATACATGAAGTTGATTGAATTACCTGCCTTGTGGCAGGAGAATCTACCCATTATATACTACTCATATAAAAATATATATTTTTGTTTTTATAACATGTCACTTTAATTTTGCAGCAATATTATATATGTTACCTTATTGCAGGTATATATTATATCATCGTAATATCCGTCTATAAAGTAGGTATGTACATAATAAAAGTTCACATCTGCTGTCCGTGTTAGGTCAATGGATTGCGGTGCTACATAGCATTTAATGAAGATTAGATTAAATTATGAATAATTTTATCTCGGATTTGGCAATACTTAACTAAAAATTATAAATGCAATCTGATGTGTTATATAATATAAGCTATCAATACTACACCACTTTGCAGTTCTTTGTTCACCATCTCTGACATATACCAAATTCTTATTTAATAGGTTATCTCGGACTCCTTAATAAGGTGTGGGGCATCAAGTAGTGGGACAATTTCTTTTCCATCAATTTCAAATGTGTTTTTGTTCCACTCTACATTGGTTCTCAAGAGCTTTTGTCTCATCTATTAAATAATTTATTGCACTTTTATTTGATGCTCCCTGATCGCATACTGTTGCTAAAACATTTAGTCCTGTTTTATGTAATTCTTTTACAATTTCTTTTATTTGACGCACTAATTCAATTTTGCCAGTACTCCCTGCACAAAAACTGTAGGCTATGGGTTGTTTATAGTTGCGTGTAATTCCACAAATCATGAACACTAACGCATGGTCAGCAATTTTCTTTTCGATATTTTTTCCATGATTAACAAAGCCAACAATTTCATCTCTTCTTCGATTGTATTCTAGATGTGGAGATATTGCAATTTCGTCAAACATTAATATACACAGTTTATCTGTTGCCTTTATATTTTGTACTCTTTTCTTGAGATTATGAAATATATGATTATTTATTCCCGCTTTTAAGGCAGCTGTAGATACCAATCTACTCAGGGTAATTGGAGATGGCAAGACAAATATGTGCCTTAGCCAACGATATGCCTTTGGTCCTTGTTTGTATATCGATAAAGCCATAATTTTTTCCTGTTTTCTAAAACGGCGACCCATTTTGTTCTTCTTTATTTCTCTGAACTGCATTAGTGTGAAAAGCAGAGCAAATGCAGTAAATTTTTTCAAACATTTTTGAAACGTAGAATTTTCTGACAGATTAAGGGCCTTTTTCAATCTGCTGCTATAACTGGCTTTGGCTACTTGCAGTTTCTTTATTTGCTTGCGCAAGTTATTGGCCTCAGTAGAGTTCACTGTCTTGGACCTGAAATTGCATATGTTTATTAATGTTTACAAACTGACTTATAACAATAATTCATTTACTTCGACCAGTTTTAAGTCATACAGGTTCACATAATTAAAAACAAATACAACATATAATAATTTATCTACACAGTCATAAGTAAACAAATTAATTCAAAATTCATAATTAATTAATAAAATATATACAATCAGATTAATTAATCATAAACAATGTACTATTAACAAAATTAGAAGCACGATGTATTTAAAAATTCAATAGGTATTCATAATGTCAAAAAATAATAAATGTCAAAATTTAAAATCAGCTATAAAGAATAAGTCCAATAATATACAGTAAGTATGTAAAATGTATATAAATAAAATATAAAAATATATTTAGTACCAGAAATACAAATTACAACAATATGAGAAAAAAATTACACAATCCTAATCGTAACTTCCTAACTAATATTATAAATGCGTAAGTAACTCTGTCTGTCTGTCTGTCTCACTTTCACGCCACTGAACCGATTTAAATGAAATTTGGTACACAGATAGTCTAGAGCCTGAGAACGGACATTTTAAATGCTACTTTTAAATGCGAAACCAGGGTTGTATGGGGGGATGAAATGTTGTATGTGAGTATGGTCATTTTTAGAGCTAGAAGCTTGAAACTTATTTTTTAGGCTGTTGATTCGATATTAATAAATACGACATTCAAAGTTTGTAAAAGTTGTACGCTCAAGGCTGTTAAATAACAGTAGGGGATGAAAGTTTGTGTGAACATATGTAAGGTTTATGTTAATGTTCTACTGAACCGATTTAAATGGAATTTGGTACTCAGATAGTCTAGAGCCTGAGTAAGGACATAGGCTACTTATTAATGCGAAAATAGGGTTGTAAGGGGTTGAAAGGGGGGATGAAATGTTGTATGGGAGTATCGTCATTTTTAGAGCTAGAAGCTTTAAACGAATTTTTTGTTGATTCAATATAAATAAATATGACATTCAAAGTTTGTGAGGGGGAAGAGGAGGGGGAAGGGGAAGGGGAAGGGGGATGGAGGGGAGGTGAGATGGAAGTAGGGGAAGGGGAGGTGAGGGGAAGGAGAAGGGGAGGGGAGTGGGAAGTGGGGGGAAAGGGGAGAGGAAAATTACGATACTTCCATACAACTTTTCATCCCCCCTTTTAACCCCTTACAACCCTCTTTTCGCATTAAAAAGTAGCCTATGTCCTTTCTCAGGCTCTAGACTATCTGTGTACCAAATTTCATTTAAATCCGTTCAGTAGAACATTCACATAAACCTTACATATTTCCATACAAACTTTCATCCCTTATTCCCTATTGTTATTTTTACACCCTTGAGGGTAAAACTTTTACAAACTTTGAATGTCATATTTATTTATATTGAATCAACAGCCTAAAAAATTAGTTTCAAGCTTCTAGCTCTAAAAATGACGATACTTCTCGCATTAAAAAGTAGCCTATGTCCTTACTCAGGCTCTAGACTATCTGAGTACCAAATTCCATTTAAATAGGTTCAGTAGAACATTAACATAAACCTTACATATGTTCATACAAACTTTCATCCCCTATTGTTATTTTACACCCTTGAGGGTAAAACTTTTGGAAAATTTGAATGTCATATTTAATTATATCAAATTAACAGTCAAAAAATAAGTTTTAAGCTTCTAGCTTTAAAAATGACGATACGTCCATTCAACTTTTCATCCCCCCTTTCAACCCCTTACAACCCTCTTTTCGCATTAAAAAGTAGCCTATGTCCAAATTTCATTTAAATCGGTTCAGTGGTTTTGGTGTGAAAGTGACACAGACAGACAGACAGAGTTACTTTCGCATTTATAATATTAGTTAGCAATTCAAGTAGGTATTTTGGGGTTTTTGCATAAATGTATGCATGCATACATGTCAACATACTTACATACATAGTGATCAACAAACACATAACCCTCCCTATTGCTGCTTTGCGACGCCGCGCCGTGGGGTAAAAAATAGTTTTTCTTGACTTCGACGGCATATATATCTCGCAAACGCTACGCTTGACAAAAATATGATGTACCAAACCCTACCTTCATTTTAAAATCCCAATTTAACGATACCCCACACGATGGAGTGGGGTGAAAAAAATTTTTTAGTTCTTGACTTCGTGCTCTCTAGAGGGCGCCACATTCAATTTATTGTGATGTCACATAGCCTATAACCAGCAGACAAATAAGACGCGTCCAACGACACCTCATTTGTCAAATTATGATAAGTAGTTCAGAAGTTATGAGGGAACAGATGAACATACATACATACCCACATACCGGTCAAAAACATGACCTTCCTTTTTGGGGAAAAATGGGGTAGGTAACAAAGTCTGAAAGTTTGGGTTTTTCGCTGATCGAAGGTTTTTTGGGTTTATAGATATGAAACCCGATTTGCCTTAGCCACGCGATAAAATGAAAACGGGTGACCGATTTGGCTAATTATTTTTTTATATGTTTTTAAAAACTTTTCTTTTGTAAACACCTTTCTATCAAGGTTTTTACAAAAGAAAAGTTTTAAGTGAATTGAAAAAGTTTTTAACGCGAGTGAAGTCGCGGGGCATTTATGGTAAAAAAAAAGATTAAAGGGGATGGATCCCATGGATCTGAAACTAAAAAAAAATCATCATATCTATACATGTGAGGTCGTAATGATATCTATATAGTAGTACCGCCAATATAAATCGTCTGAACTTTTCTATATAAATAAACTGGTCAAGTGCGAGTTGGACCCGCAAAGACGTAGGGGTTCCGATTGAACAAAATTTGCCGGAAAATAGGGATATGGATTCATTTTTAGAAAACCCAAAAAACATATTGATTTTTAAACTTTTTCAGACAGAACAGATTTTCAGACTTCGTTACCCCATTTTACCCTCTTAGGGGTGAAATTTCAAAAAAGCCTGAAACAGGTATTTACTTATTTGGTTTACTGAAGCACTTGTGTGAAGTTTAGAATAGAAAATACTATCTGATCTTGTTTCTCCATTTCAACAACAAACAAACTATTGAGCCCCCATTTCATCCCCTAAAGGGGTGAATTTTGGAAAATCCTTTCTTAGAAAACCCTTACGTAGTAAGACAAATATAGGTATCCTCCAAATTTCAAGTCTTATACAACATACTACAACCAGCAGTTTAGTCTGTGCGTTGTCTCTAAGTCAGTCAGTATGTCAGGACAAAGATTCTTATACTCGTAGTATTAGAAGATTTTTGTGTAGAAGTCGTAAAGCAGTTTACAGAAAATATCTACATTATCTACCAAGTTTCAACTAAAAGTTGCTAATAATTTCTAATCTATTAGAACCCTAAAAAGTACATTTCAATATTTCAATTTAGTAAAAAATAAAACTAACCTGCAGAAGTTGTAGGCGGCTGGACTTCATTTTTGTTGGTTCTATATTTGTACCACTTTGTCCAAAAGTGTCATCTTTTGCTATAAAAACAGACGAAGTAGAAGTCGTTGGTTGTGGTTCTGTATCTGAATTGATGCAGCATTGGTTTTGGTTTGTTATGTCTCTCATTACTTTTCTAGTCAAAGAATGTCCTGTAACATGACAAGAACTCATAAAGTGTAGAAACATTCACCTCTATAGAAACTTGTACAACTTAAAGTAGCCAATACCACAAATCAATATCAAATTGAGGCATATATTTATGTAAAGATAAAAAATAAGTTAAAGAACTAAAACCCGACTACTGAAAAGTCACACTCTAAAATGTATGAAACAAGAAAATATTCTCATCTGAAATCGTTATGTACAAACTATTCAATATGTATCGTGTATTAAAGAAACTACTTACTTGTAATAAATATATTTTAAATGTATTTCATACATATTCATACTGGTGCTCAGAGGATAGCCGTGATTGTATTCTACCTACCGTAACAATACAATGAATATGTATGAAATACAATCATAGCTTTACTAGCTGTGCCCGCGACTTCTTCCGCGTGGAATAGTACTTAGGGTGGCATTTTTTTATTATTTAGGCGACACATACGTATGAATACTTTATAGTTGTCTGCCCTCACGTGTCTGCCCGTTCGGGTAAGCACAATTAGGCATATTTCCCTACCTTAGGCATATTACCCACCTACGATTTTTCCATCGAAAAATGTATGTGCGCTTTTCACAGTGGCCCTCCGGTGAAGGAAAAACATTGTTAAGAAACCAACAACCCCCGCATGGTGGTTAGGACACTATCTAGTGTCTGCCTGGCTAGCTACCACCCTCAAGTTTGAAAATCTGTCTTCAAACATCTAATGTATTTCGGTAGCTATCCTTGAGAGCCAGTTCCCATTATAGGCATAGCGTGCTTACCATCTTCGACCGCAACATCACTTAACAACTGGTGAGATAGTGGTCAAACGCTAGCCCATAAGAAATAACTTTATTGAACACCAAACAAATAAAACTTAAAAAATAAACAAGGTATTCCGTATTACAGTAGGATAGGATTTAGGATAGGACTAGGATTCACTAATCCTAAGTCTATGGGGTAGGAGTAGGGTTGCCAGATGTGTTGAAAAAAAAAACCGGACAAATTTTTAAGTTTTATTTATTAAGTAACAAATTTTACATCGTACTAATTTTTTATATATTTAGTGTTCTTTTGTCCGGTTTACCAAGATTTTCTTGACTGGACATGCCTAAAGAAAACCGAACTGTCCGGTCGAAAACCGTACATCTGGCAACCCTAGGTAGGAGAGATAGTGGTCAAACGCTAGCTATAAGATATATTAAAAAAACATTTTGTAATGACTCCGTAAATGTTACATCAGGATAGCTAACTTACCTTCCAAGTTTCCGTAAAAACTTTCATCCTCTATTCGCTATTGTTATTTTAGGGTAAAACTTTTACAAACTTTGAATGTCATATTTATTAATATCTAATATAATATTCATTTATTAATATCGAATCAACAGCCAAAAAATAAGTTTCAAGCTAAGTAAATAATAAGTTTCTAGCTCTAAAAATGACGATACTTCCATACAATCCTTTCATTCCTTTTTTCGAATTAAAAAGTAGCCTATGTCCTATCTCAGGCTATAGAATATCTGTTTACCAAATTTCATTTAAATCAGTTCAGTAGTTTTGGCGTGAAAGCGCGATAGACAGATAGTTACTTTCACATTTATAATATTTGTAAGGACTAGTAATGAAGAACTACAAGTAGTTTATTTAATACATAATACATATTGAATAGTTTTTACGTAACAATTTCAGATGAGAATATTTTCTTGTTTCATACATTTTAGAGAGTGACTTTTTAGTAGACGGGTTTTAGTTTTTGAACTTTTTGACAAATAAGACGCTTCCAACGACATCTCATTTGTCAAAGTATAATAAGTACTTTAGAAGTTATGAAGAAACAGATGGACACACATACATACCCAAATACCAGTCAAAAACATAACCTTCCCTTTGCTGTGCCGTAATTGGGTAAAAATAGTCTTAACTTGAAAGAAGAATACCTAATCTTAATTTTACTATAAACTATATAACTTACCTATATTGTTATTTTATGGTAATGTAATGTCATGCTTTCTGATTGGTGTTCAGTATAATTATAATGGTTGATTCATATTATTTTGTAGGTATATTTTATCACATTAATTATTGATCTAGCTCATAATAATGGGGGGCCTCATTTAGTGGATGGCAAGTCACCATCCTAAATATTTTGGTATAAATTTGGATAGGTATAAATTGGGCGGGTGCTATACCAATAGTCATGTCATGATATAATGTACCATCTTTTTATTCTTTCCCATATCTCTCCATCCACAGATCATAGTCCCCAAGTATCCCCAGTAGTCCCATTGTAAAGAGAATTTTGATGTTGTCTTTGGTTTAGTGCCTAAACCAAGTTCCGGCACTGGTTCTTTACAAGGCATTGACTAAACA
Organism: Cabera pusaria; assembly: GCA_954871355.1. Lineage (NCBI taxonomy): Eukaryota > Metazoa > Arthropoda > Insecta > Lepidoptera > Geometridae > Cabera > Cabera pusaria. Next base: position 19,749,770 of record OX940905.1, read on the forward strand.
TTAGTCAATGCTCTGTAAAGAACCGGGCTTGTTACGACCTGAGACATGTATAATAGAATAATATGTGTTATTATGTGGTACATTCTCACTGTCAAACCTACTTGAGGAAATGCATCAAACATGTACAAAACTTAGGTGGAACAATCTACAAAAATCATACTGAATTCTTTGTCGCAGGCAGATAGCTGAATTAGCCATTCAATTAAAAGCCTAGCCTCTTAACTAAACAGCGCCATTCAACTAGATTCCTGAATGATATCCAGCCGTGTTTGTTACAACATTTAATAAACTGGCCGGCTAATGCTTATGCCAGTCATTTTTTTTAAGGGCCCGGTGGCGTAATCGCGAGAACGGTTGGCTTTGATGCCAGAGGTACCGAGTTCAAACCGCCGTGCACCAATGGATTTTTCTATCAAAAAATGTATGTGCACTTTTCACAGGTGCGCATAGTGGTAGGACAATATCTAGTGTCTGCCTGGCTAGCTACCACCCTCAAGTTAGAAAATCTGTCTTCAAGCATCTAATGTGTTGCGGCAGCTATCCTTGAGAGCCAGTTTCCATTATAGGCATAGCATGCTTACCATCTTCGACGGCATCATCACTTACCAACAGGTGAGATAGGGGTCAAACGTTAGCCTATAAGATATAAAAAATAAAATAAAAATATTTCTAGTGATGAGCAGCCGCTGCCGCGGCTCCCCACCTTGCTACGCTCGTCGGTGCACATCACGCAGTGGTCACTGTTCCTAGTGCCTTAATGTCAGACTAACAGACTAGGCAAGTAATGAAACGTCATCGATCCAAGTCATTTGCCTAGCTGTTTGAACAAATGGCTAGGCAAGTAATGAAACATCATCGATCCAAGTCATTTGCCTAGCTGTTTGATCAAATGGCTGGATATCATTCAGGAATCTAGTTGAACAGCACTGTTTAGTTAAGAGGCTAGGCTGTTAATTGAACAGCTAAATAAGCTATCTACCTGCGACATATATACATACTTAATATGCATTAATTGAAAATTCAAATTGAATCTTACCTGACATGTGTAGAGTTGGAACAGCATTTGCACTTAGCCGCTTACTCCGAGTGTGATACTTTATTTCGAAATGGCTGCCGCACACTTTGCGATATTTGTGTATTTTTTGGTTTTCCAAAGATAAAATTTCCCCTCCGATGTTATAAACCCAAGTGCGGAATTGATCTGCTTCATGATCACGGTTAGGAAAATTGTGAAGAGTTGCATTTCCAGAACCTGTACGAGATAAAAACCCTTATGAAAACAAAGTAAGAAAGTTATAGTTTCGCTCTTACAAAGTAAGAAATAGAAGTGCATTCACATTAATCACTCGCGTGCAAATAAAAGTGCATGTACTGATTATTATATAAACCTATTTTAAACTTTTAAGGCTCCACGAGAGACCCGGCTTTTCGACATGCTTGTAGGTTATGTAGCATAATTTGACAAACACTATGTAATTATTTGTTATGATCAGTTATGATCGTTAGAATTATAATAATGCAGGTAAGAATTATACTGTAATTCATTACTTACGCGTTTTTCCACAGCCCGGCACGCAACATATAAGGTGAGCCATTACGGCTGTTTTTTAACAAAATCAGAATCCATGAAAGCCAAGTCACATATGTGTTATCGTATCGCCGTTGTCCAAAGTAGAAAGCCAGGTAAGTTTTTAATAAGATAAATCGACAAATAAAAGCGCAACTAATGTTCGAGACGGACACCGAAAATATTAACTGTGTTGTGTGTTGTATAGTTAATCTATATAGATTTAAAAACGGGAATTTAACGTGACTTACGCGATGTCGATACAGCGATCGACATATGTTTCGGCCTCATCTGGAGGCCTTCTTCAGGATCTTGAGTGCGGGGCGCTCGCCGACGCGTTCAACCTCGCACTGCGGGCCGCTGCTCGTGCAGCGCGGGCGGACGGAGCGGGCGGCGGCGGCGGCGGTGGTGGTGTTGATGGGGGGTGATGATGCGGTGTACATAGTGGAGGCGCGGGATTAGGTTGAAGGGCTTCGTCTTCATCACTGCTGTTTACTTCAGACGAAACCTCATCCAACCGGCAGACGGAACTCAAGGTGTCCTCCTCACTGTACACCGCATCATCACCCCCCACCAACACCACCGCCGCCGCCGCCGCCGCCCGATGTTTAAATCTATGTTTAAACCAGTACAGGGTCGGTACATAGACATCGTCAGAAGAGCAACCGCTTTTAGTAGACTGCTTTATTTTGGTTAATTCTGTTGTATACCGGGTCCTTATCGTTTTTATTTTATGTTTAATATCTTCTTCAGTAATCTCTAAGTTTAAATCACTGATTAGAGATTTTATAGAGTTTGCCCGCATTGTTCGGTCTTTGTATTCATCAATTGTGTGGTTCCAAAGGCGTTGATAATTTTTAAAGTTCTCCAAAAAAAGTAATGTATTTTGATCGTTCCACTTGAACACCATTTTGCCGCATGAAAACAATATAATAACACACAGAAAAAAATATAACTTCGTCGACAACGTGATGTCCGTCGGCTACAGGACTCGAAACAAAATGGCCGAATCCGAATGAACGTTCTCTCAGTGTTCAGACCGTTCATTTCTCGTTCATTCGGAGTGGGAATGAAAGATACCGGATGCCAATATCCAACAATGTTGGATCGGTTCACTAATGAATTCATTCGGCACTCGTGTTTCATTTTTTGTTCAGACATTTCATTTCAAGTGAAATGTACCGAATGAAAGGTGAAAATGAACAAAAAATGAACCGTCTGATATCACCTTTAGATTCGTTCATAGCAAAGTAGACGTTTCGTTTCACGAACTTCATAAATCAATTAGTTATTATTTTCATTTATTTATTTAGGTGCGACAGAAATAAATTTAAATTACTACGATATTTTTATTTACAAACAAACGGTGAATATAATTATTTAATTTTTAGAAGCGTAGATTTGATAAACATATGTTATGTATATCATATTTATAGTGGTGATGCGTAACACGAAACGTATTAGTATTTGTATCTTGATGTTGCCATTGTAAAATAAATCAACTGTGATACCATATACAAAAAATAACATTTCTAACAGACCCATCTGTTGTTGACTTGTCGAGTTACAATAAAAGTCGGTCACGTGACCTTAGTTCTCTATTTTCTTCTTACTGCAATCACCGTGGTTGCCTCCTTACTGAGGATCTCAAATTGTTGCTGACAATCTTCTACTGAACATCCTGTACTGTCAGCAACTTTCAACCAGCCCTCTGAGTTTGAACCATAATCCTCGATACTTTCAACAAGTATGGTCTTATCAACTATAAAAAATGAATGATTACATTTTATGGAGCTCTATATATCTTATTAGTAATAAATCTATCTCTAGCAAAATATACCAACCTTTCTTTTCGGTAATCATGAGGCTGTACTGTCTACAAGCTGCTACTGAAAAGCTAGAGGTTTATTCTAGGCAAGTATGAACACTGAACAAATGCATGTTAGATAGAGAAGGTCGTTGCAAACCGTAAATAGTTTCAATAGCTTGGTACAATACCGAAAACATGGTATTGGATGTCATAATAACTGGTTATCGGGCGAAACCAGTTATTCGCGATCCAATAATCCATAACCATCCAATAATACCCATAAAAAAAATATTACAACAGGAAACATATTGTTTTACAAAAAACCATGGAATAGGGAAATACCTCGTCAAGCCAAAAACCAATCGGTACTTGTACACCTACGCACCTACACACGATCGCGTTATTTTAAAAACAGATTTTGTCAAATTTCAAATACCGACCGCAATGCCCCAATAACCAGTTATTCAGAATACCATGTTTCGGAAACCGGTATTGGTGTGAATACCTACAACTGGTTTCGGTATTGCAAAATGGCGTACCGACCCACCGCTAATGTTAGACTACATTTGTGCTAATTAGATCGGCAGATAGACAGTTATTAATGCGTAGCGCAGCTTTGATGATTAAATGCTGTGGATGAGTTTGTATGCTCAAGCTGAGTTTGTATGCTAGGAGTTTTAGCGTGTTTTCTGAGTGAGACGTATATACTTCGACATATGGTAACGACGTTTTTTTATGTTGTGATATGTCGTATACCATAGGACACTCTTCGGGCTCATTCCAATATTCGTCGATTAAATCGCGATGGGATGTAGTATTAGTTAAATGACTCGATTGAGGTTGAGATTTAGAAACAAATTCATTATTATTTTTAGAATTAGAATGTGGCTCAGTGACAGAAATAGTAATATTCTTGTTTTCAGTGAATTTTTTGTCTGAAATAGGATTTTGCAACAATTTTGAATCTCTTAGATCAAAGGGCTTTTTAGCCAGAACAGAGGATGGAGATGTTTTAGATTCAGTGGAAATAGTATTTTTATGAGAAATAGTATTATACGATTTAGTAGGAACAGAGGATCTAGTAGGTTGAGATACAGTGGATTTAGTAGGTTTAGATACAGAGGATTTTTCAGATTTAAGAACAGCGGCATAAGTTCGGTTTGAGACAATACAATCAGTAGTTTTAAGTTTTGAAATAGTAGAATTAGTAATATTTTGTACAGTAGAGTTAGTACTTTTGGAAACAGAGACGTTTGTATTTTTTAAATTTGTATTAATAACAGCATTGTAAACTTTTGTATTAGACATAGAATCAGTGGAAATAGTAGATTTTGAAACAGTGGAAATAGTATTTTTGGAAACAGCAGATTTAGTATTTTTGGTACCTATGGGTTGGGACTTGCGTCGGTACCGTTCCGCAGGCCCAACACTTAGTTTAAACAATTGCCTGATTCTAGTTCTTGAATTTGAGGAGGCGACGATATTTCGGAAGCCGTGTCAACGAAATTTTGCTGATATCCTCTCGGACGATAAGCTGATTATTGTTATTAAACGATCTTGAATTATTAAACTGACGTTTTCGGCATTGCGAAATATCGTGACCTATATTTTTGCAGTATCTGCAGACAATTGGCGTCGCATTATTTTTAAAATCATTAGATTTAAAAGGTGTTTGATTGTTCTGCACGCGCGGTTGATATTGAAAACGTTGCATATCAAGTTTAGGTTTATTGAAACATTCGGCTTCGAATGCCCCGGCTTATTGCAGTTTGTACAAAATTTAGATTTTATTTGCGTGCTTTTGTTTAAGTTTGAAATTTTCTCTTCTTCCATAGCAATATTTATGGCGGCATTCAGATTCCGAGGGTTTCGACATCGTACAATGTTACCCAAAATGAGGGTGTAATCCCAGAGTAAAAGTGTGAAGAGCTAGGTCATCAGTCATAGCAATTCGACCTGCAAGTTTTTTCTTTAGGGAGTCAGAGTTATATACTTCAGACTGTAAACTTGTCAAACATGTTTCCACTTTCAAGGCATATTGAGCAACAGACTCGTTACTTTGTTGTTTACATGACTGAAGGTCCAAAAGGAGATGATTGTAATGCTTCCTTTCACCAAAATTTTGCTTCAGGAAGTCCTTCAAGTCATCGAAATTTTCAAAGATCTTATTGGAGCATGCGATTTGAGCTTTACCTCTTAATTTAGATATGATAAACTTCAGAAGGAGGTCTTTTTGGGAATTGGGAAGGAGGTCTTTCTAATGCGTTTTTGCAGTTTGTTAAGAACCCAGGGAGTGTTTCTCTCTCTCCCGTATATTCACTTATAAAATTACAGAGAACTTGTATTGGAAACTGTCGTGACACCAATAAGGGCTGAGTGGACTCAGATTTATCCCCTTCGACATTTTTACAGATTTGATTTATAATAGGTGACAAAAAGACACACAAAGAATAGTTATAGAGTTAACGCGTGGCAATAACAGTGAAAAGAATAAAGGACTCACAATAATATCGAGCACGGGACGAGCATACTGGGCAGGACGATAGCAGGCTAGCAGAAGATCTTCGTGGAGGACTCGGTGTAGTTGACGGGAGGCCTTCTCGGTAGGCCTCGGGATTTCAGCACAGGATACAGCGCAGAGGGACCAGAGTATCCCTCTCGGTAGATGACGGAGTAGGATCTTGCGTAGAACGAAATCTCACGGCAAGTTGGTTGCAGCGAGACACAGTGATATGGCAGCGAGCGGGCGGCACGGCGAATGTGTTGGTGTATCGTAGTAGGGATGATAAATTTGGCACGAGCGTTGAGATTAGTAGGTAATAGTTTTAAGATGTGGGCACTGGCTAACAAATAAAGGAGATCTCAGGATCATGTATTTGACATGAACAACCCCTGAGATCCCACTTCTGACACCACTGTTACAGCGGGGTTCAGAAATAGCTTTTTAAAAAAACTAAAATGACTTTTTTGAAGATAGTATATTGTATATGAAAATCGGAAATAGAAACAAAAACCAAGTGCCCACAACTAAGTCTAAAATCGGTCTAAAGAAGTTAATAATAAAATGGAATGTGCATAATTGCAAACCTAAACTAGAATGACGTCAATGCATAAGTACTGCAAGCAAAGCAGTTTACACTATAATAATAATAATTTAATTAATTTAATTAATTAATTAATTTAATATTTTAATTTAATAATATTAATAATAATTAAAAAAAAAAAAAAAAAAAAAACGCTTTAACTGACGGACGTGTCTTTTTACAAATTTATTTTTTATTTACTTTTATTGAACATATTTCCATAATCCACATTATTTGGCATCAACATATTCACAACAATATTAACCCTGCACCTATTAGTGATTATTTTACCCCTGTTCTGTGAAAATCCGAAGGACATCGCTATTATTTAACTGTGATAGTAATGACACAACATGTCAATAGTGAAAATAGTGAAAAACCAACAAACAATACGAGATGAAAGTAAATAGAAGAAATGATAACTCGTTTGAAAGCACGTCGACCTCTGTTTACTCTGTGACCTCTTTTTACCTCTGTTTCAGGCCCTTGAACCAGCTGTCACCGTTACCGCACAACGACTATCGGATCAGGTGCGGGCCATCCAGCGGCTCAAGCTGTTGGACGACTCTGCGCTTGATTGGCTGCGTCTGGAGGCGTTACCTATTATTTCTACTACTTCTGCTTTAGCGCGGGACCCGCCCAGTGTGTCGTCGACGCAGGGGCCGACAGGCTCGGCTTCGACGTCTGCCCCGGCGGATGCCGCGCTAGACGCAGACGATTGTACGAATACTAACGTAAGTACCCAGACTAATGAGCATTTGAGGAGGGCTTTGGAAGACGCGATTTTGGAGTATCGCACTACTCCTGACTCTAGGCCGCGACTACCACGTTTGCCAATGAATAAAAGTAACCTGGCGTTAATGGGAGCCCTAAACGTTTTGCTAGTCCCATATATGCAGACTAGCGAAACATTAGTTGATACACACTCGATTCTTTACTGCGCGGCTATAGCGGCGTGTCGCGTTGTTCGCGTCAAGTTTCCGGATACTGACCGAATACCGCGACGCCCCGCTATCCCTGCGTGGCAAGAACGAATCGAGTGTCGCATCAATATGTTTAGGACTCTTATTGCGAAGTTGATCTGCTTCAGAGGGGGTAATCATCGCCCCCGAGTCATGCGTTTCGTGAACCAGGCCTTTGCTGGGACCGGGATTAGTCCCCGGGACTACATGACCTGTGTCACGGAACGCATTGACTTTCTGAAGCAGAAAGTTTATGCATTGGCAAACCGTATTCGTCGCTATAGAGCGCGTGTAGATCGCTATTATCAAAATCGCCTCTTCCAAAGTGACCAAAGGAAGGTATACCGAGGTTGGGAAGGAACCAATCAACGTGTGAATGACGAGCAGTGTCCGGATGCTACTACCATGAATAACTTCTGGCGTAGTATCTGGTCGGTGCCCGTCGAACACACGGAGGGCGATTGGATGAGCGTCGTTGAGCGCGCGTGTGAGCCTATCGAATCCATGGGGGCTATTAGTATTAGCCCCGAAGACGTTAGTTGTGCGATCCGTACGGCCCAGAACTGGAAAAGTCCAGGACCGGACGGATTACACAACTTTTGGATAAAGTGGATTCGATGCTCACACGACTGCTTAGCGGCGCAATTCCAACAAGCCCTCGAGGTTGGTTCCTTGCCAACATTCATGACAACCGGTGTCACCTTCCTGCTCCACAAGTCCGGTAGTACCACGGAACCAAAGAACTATAGACCCATTACATGCTTGCCAACGCTGTACAAGCTTCTTACATCTATTCTGAGGTTTAAAATTAATTCGCACATTGTTGCGCATAATATTTTGGCCCCTTCTCAGAATGGATGTAAGGTTGGGTCCCGTGGTACTAAGGAGCTCCTCCTCATCGACACGACCATTTGCCAACAAGTCCGGCGGAATAGAGGGGTTCTCTCCACCGCCTGGATTGACTACAAGAAGGCCTATGATTCAGTGCCTCATACCTGGCTGGAGAGGATCTTGGAGTTGTATAAAATTGATACAACTCTGAGATCTTTTCTAGGTTCTTGTATGAGGCAGTGGACCACAGTCCTTCGTCAACCGGGTGATGGAGACAGCCCCTCTGATCCGAAGGACTTTATAAGGATTGAGCGAGGAATCTTCCAGGGTGATAGTCTGAGTCCGTTGTGGTTCTGTCTAGCCCTAAATCCTCTAAGCACATTATTAGAAGATTCAGGGCTGGGCTATCGGCTTAGGAGAGAGGGTGAAGTCATTTCACACTTGCTGTACATGGATGACCTCAAACTTTTTGCACCGAAGCGCCATGATTTGATGGAATTACTGAAAGTCACTGAGACTTTCAGCAACGCCATCAACATGGAGTTCGGTGTAGATAAGTGCGCGGTCATGCACGTACAGCGAGGGAAAGTTGTGAATTCATTGAATGTTCAACTTTCAGACACAATGACTATCAGATCTCTCTCCGAAGCCGACACCTATAAATACCTTGGTATGTCAGAGTCATTAGGTATCGAGAGTGGGGGGATAAAACAGTCGGTGAAGGAGCGTGTCTTTGGTCGTCTGACGAAGGTACTTAACAGTCTTTTGTCAGGAGGCAACAAGGTACGTGCCTTCAACGGCTGGGTTATGCCCCTACTTATATACACCTTTGGCATACTAAGGTGGACTCAGACCGAATTAGACGCCCTGGACAGAAAGGTCCGACAGCAACTGACGTCACATCGCATGCTTCACCCACGCTCGTCTGTTATGAGACTGTATATTCCACGGAAATGGGGCGGTCGAGGCTTTTTAAATGCCAAGACTCTCCATAACCGTGAGGTATACCGTCTCCGGGAATATTTCCTAAATAACGAGTGTGGGATGCATCGCGATGTGGTGGCGGTTGACAGGACCTTAACACCTCTCTCCTTAGGCAAAGAGAACTGGCGCAAACCTCAAGTGCTGAGCACCGAAGATCGCAAGGACGTCTGGAAGAGCAAGGAGCTGCACGGGAGGTTCTATCGAGTCTTAACGGGACCCGATGTGGACCTGCTCGCGTCGGTGAACTGGCTACGATTCGGAGACCTCTTTGGGGAAACCGAAGGTTTTGTTTGTGCAATTGCGGACGAAGTTATCAAGACGAACAACTACCGGAAATATATCATGAAGGACGGTACGGTCGACATTTGTCGGGCATGCCGCCGTCCCGGAGAGTCACTCAGGCATATTATTTCCGGTTGTTCTCATCTTGCTAACGGCGAGTACTTGCACAGACATAACCTCGTCGCCAGGATCATCCATCAGCAACTTGCTCTTCAATATGGCCTTGTCGAGTCTGAGGTGCCGTACTATAAGTACGCACCTGCACCAGTTCTTGAAAATGGTCGTGCTTTGCTCTATTGGGACCGATCGGTTATCACGGACAGGACTATTGTCGCCAATAAGCCTGATATCGTGATAGTCGACCGGTCCCAGCGGCGGGCAGTGTTAGTCGACATCACCATCCCGCATGACGAGAACCTCGTAAAGGCCGAGAAGGACAAGCTTAGCAAGTACCTTGACTTGGCCCACGAGGTTACCGCCATGTGGGATGTTGACTCGACTATCATTGTACCGATAGTCGTCTCTGCGAACGGCCTAATAGCGAAGAGTCTCGACCAACATCTCAAGAGGCTCTCGCTAGACGGCTGGATCAAGGGCCAGATACAGAAGGCAGTGCTTCTTGACACGGCACGCATCGTCAGGAGGTTTCTCTCTCTGCAGCCCTAACCCCCGGTAGCTTGGGCCCTGCCCCGCTACCGGCGGCACCCTAGGTTTAGGTTTTTTTATAGTATTGTTTATTTTATAATGATTTTTGTATTGTTGTTTTGATATCTATATTGTAAAAAAACCTAGACTTAAGAAAAAAGAATAAATACGAGCATAATAATTTATTGAAATCTTGAGCCTCAAGGTAGCCATTGACGATGCATCCATTTAGAAGAATTCCAAATGGACGCATTCCCAATGGATATACTCCAAATTATGGGCACATTGACTGACTTCCATTTGGACGTACGCGCCGCCGCCACTTCGAATATTGCACGCTATCAAGTAACACGTACGGAACAAAACAATGGATTTTTTAACGGTGGCAACAGCAGTGTGCATTTCGATAAAAATACAGAAAAGACGTAGGAGAAAATGGATGAAAGGGTGGTTGGAAAAAAGAAGTACATTTACACATACCAACTTATTGTCTGAATTATCATTAGAACCCAGCGATTGGAGAAATTACTTGAGGATAGACGAACAGACTTATTTCAAATTACTGCAACTTGTGACACCAATAATAAAAAAACAAGATACTAACATGAGACAAGCTATAAGTCCCCATGAGAGGCTATGTGCTACACTTCGCTTTTTAGCTTCAGGAATGACGTATGAAAATCTGAAATTTTCAACAGTAATTTCTGCACAACGCCTAGGAGTTATTATTCCTGAAACTTGTAAGGCAATAATAACTGTTTTGAAAGATTATATGAAGGTAAGTAAATGATACAATTTGTATTCAGTTTTTATTATATAAGTGTATTAAAGTAAGTAAATTATAACTTCACTCTGCAACATCAGTTATTATTATATTATTAGTGTTTTCTGGTGTTTCGCCTATAGCGGCAACAAATGCGTCATATAATATATTATGGTCACTTGTACTCTGTGTTATTTGTGAATTTCGTAGCTGATGTAACGAATTGTTGGAATTGAATTGTTGAATAATCGAATCATCGCGGTTTTGAGTTGGTGGTCTGAAAAATACTTGTGAATTATGTACAATGTGCGAGTCCATGGTCAAATTGTTAGTTTCAGCCATAAATACCGCATCGTTAATTATTTTTTGGCAGTATATAGCCATCATAGTCGGCAAATTTCTTAACTTTTCCGCAATATGTTCTCCAAACGCATCGTATTCCAGTTTCGCCCGTTGAGGTGGAGTGGGTTCGTCCATTTTCTTAGCAATTTTTTCTAGAATATCATCCGCTTGGGTCTTGGTTTTTCGTGATTGATATCTTGATGATGAAGCCGTACTACTTTGTGATAGTGGAGATTGCACATTGGTTGATGCTGTGTCTTCACTTTCATCGTTGTTGACCTGTAAAACATTTTTTTTTGTTACAGATGCCAGATACTGAAGAAAAATGGAGGAAAATAGCAAAGGACTTTGAAGAAAGATGGCAGTTTCCTAATTGTTTAGGGGCTATTGATGGAAAGCATGTACGGATTATACCCCCTCCTGGCAGTGGTTCATATTTTTGGAATTACAAGAATTTCAATAGCATTGTGCTTATGGCGTGTGCAAATGCCAACTATGAATTTATATGGTGTGAAGTTGGTACAAATGGCCGAGTTTCAGATGGAGGCACCATTCAGAATACGCTTTTTTACAAAAAATTGCAAACAAAGGAGCTGAACATCCCTAATGATGATAGTTGTCAAAACAGCAATACTAAATTGCCCTTTGTATTTGTAGGGGATGAAGCGTTTGCCCTCAGAACTGATTTTATGAAGCCTTTTAGTAGAGCGGCTCTGACCACAGAAAGAAAAATTTTCAATTATAGGTTGTCAAGAGCTAGGCGAATAATAGAAAATGTATTCGGTATAATGTCAAACCGATTCAGAATCTTCCATTCTGCTATAAACTTAAGTTTGGACAGAATAGATCTAGTGGTTTTAACATGCTGTCTCCTTCACAATTTTCTTCGTAAATCAAACTGCCCTTATGCAACAGACAATGCATTCGATATTGATAGTGATGAAACTACTGCTACCATCGGGCTCACTCCATTAAATGTTACAAATAGAAATGCCAGCACTAATGCAAAAAATGTAAGAGAAGCCGTCGTACAATATTTTAACGGGGAAGGCAGTGTTACTTGGCAATATGATAAAATAGCATAGTAACGTAAGTTCTGTATGTATGTACCTCAGCATCTTCAAACGGCATGTCATCAAGGATTGAATTTACTGATCTCGAGGGCCTTGGTACATCCACATCTGCCAAGAAGAGCAATTCGCTGTAGTACCACAGCTTAGGTACATGAATATCTGCTGTTCCTGCACCAGATCTGCTGGACGTTTTAACCTGTAACGCAATACAAAGTTGATTGGAATATAATAATTAAGCACCTAGTTCTCGCAGAACATAGTTATACTAAAATATATACATATTCGTAGAACCAAATAAATGAATGGGAATACTAAATATATGTACTTTGATTTTGGAAGACGTCCACTCCATTTGGATTGATGGACGTATCGTCAATGGCTACCTTTACATCTAATAACTAATACATATCAGTGGCTTAATTTATGTTATTGCTAATAGTTGTTACAGATAGGCTGTACGTTACAATGGTGATAGTTCCCTGTTCCACAAACTAGTTTATAAACTGTGACTTGTGGGACAGTGTTAGCCTTATATTTGTTGGTCAGGTGTTTAGTTGCTCAAGAATTTTACATAGTAAAGGTAAGATAAGTAAAACTTAATTAGATGATGTGTGTATATGTGCGTGTGTGCGCGCTCGCACATTTGTGTGTGTGTGTGTGTGTGAGTGTATTAGTGTGTGTGCGAGCGTGTGTATGTGTGTGGGTGTGCTTGTGTGAATATATGTGTTTTGTTAAAAATACAGGATTTATCATTTTATAGTCAAAATGAGGTTTTCTGCCTCATCAAAAGTCAATTTGAGGAGCCAGTGGGTGACTTTTCTCTTACATTCATATGTGTTAATACTATGAATAGATAGTATTCGGTTAACCTGGTTATATAATATACAAAGTTGATTGGAATATAATAATTAAGCACCTAGTTCTCGCAGAACATAGTTATACTAAAATATATACATATTCGTAGAACCAAATAAATGAATGGGAATACTAAATATATGTACTTTCATTTGTCTCTCAGATATCTCTTAGAACAGGACACTGCCTATCATCATCATCAACAGCCCATAACAGTCCACTGTTGGACATGAGCCTCTCCCGTAGGAGGATTTTGCCGTAATCTCCACGCTTGGCAGGCGGGTTGGAGATCGCAGTAAAGGAAGACAAACAGATAACGCTGCTGCCCGTTTTCTGTTCTATGGAGGCTTTAGGTGTTCCGCCTCAGACATCAGTCGCCTTGTACGACACCCAGTCTTTGTAATGGGTTGGTGCTATTCTACTCTGCCTATAGAAAGTAAATATAAATACTAAAGTGAAATAGGTTACTATAATGAACAGAATAAAATAAATACCTTATTTAATTCCTTTTTAAAACAATTTCTCATAGAGGTTATCTTTTTTTTAACGGTATCTAAGTTGGCGTCAGGGTCCTTTGTTTTAAACAATGCCAACAAATCATTCATTGCTGCATTTCTCTTTTCCCTGTTGTGATAATCAGCATGTTTCACTTGCCATAAACATGGGTGCGATTTATATTTTTCAATTACTTCTAAAACAAAGTCACGGGCAGACGTAGACATAATTACAACACATGTATCCGCCGTCAACACAAAGCATAAACTGAGACGAAAATCACAAAAAAATGGACGCGGTTTTGCCCATTCACGGACAATCCGGACGGCTTCCAAATGGCGTGGCGCTCGTTTTTGACATTGACAGTCGGCCGCGGATGACGTCCATTTGGATTGGATGCATGGATTTCAATCCGTTTGGAAATCCAAAGCTGGAAGATATCCATTTAATTGGCATACGTTTAGCACATTCACGAAACGATTTTGGAAGACGTCCACTCCATTTGGATTGATGGACGTATCGTCAATGGCTACCTTTACATCTAATAACTAATACATATCAGTGGCTTAATTTATGTTATTGCTAATAGTTGTTACAGATAGGCTGTACGTTACAATGGTGATAGTTCCCTGTTCCACAAACTAGTTTATAAACTGTGACTTGTGGGACAGTGTTAGCCTTATATTTGTTGGTCAGGTGTTTAGTTGCTCAAGAATTTTACATAGTAAAGGTAAGATAAGTAAAACTTAATTAGATGATGTGTGTATATGTGCGTGTGTGCGCGCTCGCACATTTGTGTGTGTGTGTGTGTGTGAGTGTATTAGTGTGTGTGCGAGCGTGTGTATGTGTGTGGGTGTGCTTGTGTGAATATATGTGTTTTGTTAAAAATACAGGATTTATCATTTTATAGTCAAAATGAGGTTTTCTGCCTCATCAAAAGTCAATTTGAGGAGCCAGTGGGTGACTTTTCTCTTACATTCATATGTGTTAATACTATGAATAGATAGTATTCGGTTAACCTGGTTATATATAAATTCCCCCAGGAAACAGAGGAACCTTTGGGCGAAAGTCGTGGAAAAGGATTTATTATCTTTTCGTCTTTTTGATGATGTATAGTTTGTCGGTTTTATGGAGTGCATGTGTAATATAGTTCTCAGGATAAATAGTTTACGAACAGAGAGTAACTCTGTACTCTTGTAAAGTTCAAAAGTAGAGAATCGGAACGGACGAAAGAATATAACTTTCAGCAGCGCTCTTTGAGCCCTTTCGAGCACAATTAAAAATGTTTTTGGTGCACCACCCCACGCTGTTATACAATATGTAAGTAATGTCTGACAGAGTGCAAAATATACTGTCTTTAACAGCTTAGTGTCAGCCTATGCACTATGCACCGTGTCTGTGGGTAGGATATTGTAACAGTACACTCGGACATATAATGTCACAGCCAGTCGCAAGACTTAACGCTGCATGGTACACTCGGGCATGTATATGCCACAGCCGAGCTAAGCTCAATGCTGCATGGTACACTCGGACATATAATGTCACAGCCAGTCGCAAGACTTAACGCTGCATGGTACACTCGGGCATGTAAATGCCACAGCCGAGCTAAGCTCAATGCTGCATGGTACACTCGGACATATAATGTCACAGCAAGTCACAAGACTAACGCGGCATGGTACACTCGGGCATGTGTATGCCACAGCCGAGCTAAGCTCAATGCTGCACGGTACCATGCACGCGTTTGCGTAGTGGAGCGACTGATGACAGCATCGCGTTTAAGCACGCTGCTCCGCGCGTAGCTCAGCATGAAGCTCGGCACGCGAGCACCAGCGCGCAATGAGCACGCACAGCATGACGCGCACTCGCACAGTGGTGCGACCGGAGACAGCATCGCGCTTCAGCACACAACTCGCTTCAGTGCATAGATAAGAATATGTACTAAAGTATAGATAGCCAACTCCGATATTTGAAGTGTAGCGACGCCATCTAGTGTCTACACCCAGTACTATTTAGCGGCAAACATAACCTGTAGTTACTGAGATATATATATAATCATACATATATAAATAGGTACCATTGATTTTAAATGTATAGACTATTATACTCACTTCTATTTATTGTCGACTGTCTTGACCTAGGTTTATTAATTCACGAAACATAGGTCGACACAGTGGACAACAAATAGTAGTGATTATAATAGTCTGTACTCTTACAATCATAAGTCTTACCCACTATAACTATAAAGGTAAATATTTGGAATGTGATCTTAATGTTGTTAGTTTTGTTATTAATTAATTATTCATTTGAATTGTAAACAAACACCACCTACACAAACATTTGAAAGATGAGATATCTACCTACAGAAATAAAACAAGAAAATAAATAAAACAATACATATTACATAGTATGAATCTTTTATTTCCTACTTTTTGTTTTATGACGTACATAATAATCCCGTGCCTTTTGCTTAAGGGGGTCATTTTCATCCCACATTGTATTTTTGCCACATAATAAATTATTCACTTCTCTGCACCAGTCAGTCAAAACAAGTAGTATGCTCTTGTTTAATATAAATTTTGTCAATTTTATTTTGTGACAATCGCACTTAATAAAATTTGTGGAAATAAGCGCGGTTACTACCATCTCTACATATTTTTTTATTTGTGGATGTCCACTATTCGTTTTTAGTATTTCAATGGTTATGTGTTCAACATTGAAAAAAAATTCCAGCAAACATTTACTGGGATAGTGAAGAATACATTTATCTGAATATATTTTTAATTTTATAAATTTTGAATATATTTCTTTACTATCTCCTTCTAAATCATTTTTGCAAATTCTACATTGGCTGCATTTGGGAAAAGCCTTGTATGTAACATTTATTAACCATCCACTGCAGTATGCTACTGCTGCACATTTTTCGACCTCCTTGGGATCTTGGCTATTTAATAAATTTTTAAAATCTACTAGTTGAATATTTAAATGCTTATAATCTATTATGATTCCTTCTGATAGCGGCCTGGCAATATTTTAATTTAATAAGTATTATAATTTTGCAAGCAAAATGTATTGTCTGTCTCACAATTAGCCCCCACCGATTGAGCCGACATCATATTATTCATTAATAAAGTTTTATATGATGCCTCAAATGATGAAGCAGATGGCATTATATTTTGATGCCCATGAGCACGGATAGCTCCAAAGAAATTCTCAAGTGGGTCTTGATTAAAATTGCGCAGCAGTAATTAACGCAAACCTTCATTATGTAGCTTCTTTGTTATTTGCTGGAAAGCTTGAATGGTTTTAATCCAACTAGAAATAGATGTTACTGCCCGTGCTCGTTCCCCAACAAATTTCATTGACTTTAAAATTGGTATACTTTTGTGCCATAATTTATGATGCGGTGATTTGGGTGTTACTGCTGACCGATAAATTTTCCCTTTGACACACTTGCTGAAGTTTCCGTTGACAGAGTCGAAAAGTCTGTCAAAAAAGAGCAATAACTCGGCTGTGTCAACACTTTCTCGAGGGATTCGTCCAGTTTCTGAAAGAAAAAAAAAAAGTTTTAAGTTTGTTCAGCACTTAGTAGTGTCATTC
Source organism: Cabera pusaria (assembly GCA_954871355.1). NCBI lineage: Eukaryota > Metazoa > Arthropoda > Insecta > Lepidoptera > Geometridae > Cabera > Cabera pusaria. The sequence goes on from OX940905.1 coordinate 19,767,059, forward strand.
GCCTTAGCACCGTCCCCCATAAACAATGATAAACTGACCAAGTGCGAGTCAGACTCGCACATGTAGGGTTCCGATGGAACAAAATTTGCCGGAAAAATAAGTTTTTTGAATGGGGACTCCCTTTACTTTTAAATTTAATTTATATTTTAGGGTTCCAATACCCAATGGGTACCAAAGAAACCCTATTACTGAGACTTCTCAGTCCGTCCGAGTCTGTTTATTAGTGTATAGGGTGCCGATAACCAAAGGGTACCAAAGGAACCCTATTAATGAGAATTCATTGTCCGTCTGTCCGTCCAAACTTTACAGGGCTGTATCTTCTTAACCGAAGTCTGTGTTACTATGGGGGATTTAACAACTAATTTTATTTCTCTATTCTATTTATAACTCCCTGCACTTGGAAACCCAGACAATTACAATACAATTACACCCAGACTCAGAACAATTGTTTGTAGATCACACAAAGAATTGTCTCGAGTGGGAATTGGCTCCTGAGACACAGCTATGCTAGTTCAGAAGTCTATGGATTCAAAATTAAATTGTGCAAACTATGTACCTATGAGAATAAAGATTTTGTAATTTTTTTTTTATTGTAATACACACTATGAGCAAATTTCAAATATCTATCTGTTACGGATTTTTAAGATCGAAAACGCCTGTAAAAACACGTTTCTTGTATGGGGACCCCTTTTACTTTAACTTTATTATGTTTTCAGTATTTTGTTTTAGCGACCATAGTAAATTAGTAATACATACTTTATTATGTTTCATAAGTTCAAGCAAGAATCAACGAAAAAATCACGTTTTTTCGTATGGGGACCCCCTTTAGTATTTTATTTTATTTTTAGTATTTGTTGTTAAATCCCCTGTGGTACCATAAGGTACCTCTAGGCTTTCGCTTGACAATACTTTCTGGGACACTTGTTATATTACTATATGTATATGTTATATCACTATATAATTAAAATGAATAATAACAAAACATAATTAATTACCTGCAGTAAACCCCATTGCTACACTAACGGTTCTGCTGAAAACTTGGGTACAGTTTTTCACCTTCATCTTTGGTATAAGATGAGGTATCACATGCCAAGCTGTAAGCTTGGGAAGTAGTCTTAATCCTTTGAACCCTGGGCCTTTTTTGTATAGTGCTTCTAGATGTGACCATTTCGCTGTCCGACATCTTCCATCTATATTAAATTTTAAGTCCTTCTTTAGAAGATTGTTTCGTATGCCTTTTATTAAGTGTGGCGGATCATATATTGGATATATAATGGTGTTGTCGATTTCAAAAAATCCTCCTGTATATATTTTATCTTCTCTTATATATTTGACCCTTGTGTCATTAATTAACTGGTTGATTGCAGCCATGTTAGTTGACCCTTGGTCACAAGTAGTGCTCACCACTTTCAATCCTGTTTCCATTATTTTTTTTATTATATTCTGAATTTGACTTTTCAAATTTAGGGTATTTGTTGTTCCAGCACAAAAACTGTAAGCAACAGGCTGCTTGAATTTTGAATTTTTTTAAAATTCCTCTCACCATGAAAACTAAGACATGGTCTGCAAAACAATTTGGTGACGCGTCAATGCGCTTTATTATTCCATATTTTATTTCACGCTATATATATATATCTCGCCCCTTTCATATATATTATTTTTATAACGCCTTATATTATTCTACCTTTTCAAATTGGTATGAATGCCCGCTAAAAGACGCAGAAGCAGCCTGCTGATGCCTACCCGCCGTTGAAACTCGAACAGGTTTGCCAATGGTCCAATGGGAGATCAGCAGACCGCGTCTATTGCCACCACGACGCCTGTGGTTGGCCCTTGCCTGCACCGCACTCCAGGTGCAGTTCCGTTTTGGCCGCGATCCCGCTATGATCGTCGCATCGGACTCATTATTTTTTTTTATAAAACGCTTATTTTTATTTTTATAAAGTGATCGTGCTGTGACTGTAAGGATCCTCCTAGTGAACTGTACAGATATATTTATTATTCGGTCGCATTATATGCGCCGACGCCGCCTGCAGCGATTCCTCGTCTTTGAACCCTCCAAGGAGGGCTGTAGGTGTTCCTGGGAGAGTGGAAAGGTACGTGGGCTTTGTATGCTGATTCTCTGTGTTCTTACAGTGGTTTATTCATACCAAACATCCCTCTTTTCACGTTGATCTTTACAGACCCGCCCCCCGCTATATACTTATATTTTTACCGCTTATTTGTCTTACGCATTTCTATTTATTTTCACGGCACTTCCACCCCCGCATATGGTTGAGGCTATTTACACGCCCCACCATTTAGTTTGGTCCTTTCAGCACCGGATACTGATACCAGTATTCCCTGATTTCTTACGTAATTATTGGTAACGAAGTCTTATTCTGTGACGCCATTGAAAGAGTTCATAAATTTTACGTATTTTTTGGTGAAATTTATGCTCAAATCCCGCTATATTATTACATATATTTAACGCCTATATTTATACATTCGCATCTATAATATAAACGCATATAATTACGTATTTATGTAAAATAATCTCGATCGAATCACGATCGAAGTTCATACGTCCGCCTTCCAGAATACGTACTCAATTACGTATTTACGCATAACATCATTTAGATTTCGCTGTTAATCTATTTGTTTTCTTAAAATATTGTATTTGGAATCTATTTTAATCAATAATTTCACTCGTTTCAAAGCGCATCCACGTTTTTTGCCACTACCCTCATTTCGCCGCTCGACTTGTTTAATAATCTCTCGCTCAACGCTGCGCTGGTTACTTTGAATAGTATCGAAGTACCCTTTATTTAAATCGTAATCATGCCGAATCCAACAAGTCAAGTTAGTATTGAAATAAAATTAACGCTTTTAGAACAGAAGAGGGAATTATTGTTCAAACGCATAAATAAGTTGTATGATGTAACGAAAAATATTTGTTCGTTTGAGTCTACTTCTGGGTCTAATGAGAATTTTATGGCTGAATCGGAAACGATCGATGATATTCGCGATAAATTTGAATCAATTACGGATCAAATTAATGAAATTAAAATGAGTTTAAAACCCGATGCGGTTCCCGACTTCGCTTGTTTAGAATCATTTAAGGATCTATATGTCCGTGTAAAACGCATTAGAAATAAAATTAATAGTCACGCTTCAACTTTGCCTTCTCGAAATAATAGCGAAAGTAGTCCTACCATGTATACAAAACTGCCGCCTATTAACCTGCCCAATTTCGACGGGAAAACCGAGAACTGGCCGGTATTTTACGAGTCGTTTAAATCTAACATTCACATGAACAATCAGTTGACTGACTCGCAACGCGTTCAGTACCTTATAGGTAGATTAACTGATAACGCTTTGAAGGTGACCGCCGGTATTGTTCCCACGGGCGATACCTATAAAATTATATGGGATTCTTTGGTTAAAAAATACAAAGACAAACGCGCATTAGGTACGCATTATTTAAATAATATTCTCGACCTGAAGGTATGTACTCATAACGCTAATAGTCTCGAATCATTTATTGATAGATTCTCCGCATCCATCGCCGCGCTAAAACAGTTAGGTATTGAAGACCTTTCTGACTTCATTCTAGCGCACTGTGCGCTTAGAAAATTAGATTCGCAAACCGCTCAAAGTTTCGAGTTGTCTATTCGAGATGTAGAAATACCTACAACTAAACATTTAATTAGTTTCGTGCAAGACCAAGCAAAGATATTGCAACGATCTGCTCCGCTTGCATATTCGAACCCGCGACCCACGCCTCGAGAGGCTCGCGGGCGCACATACCAGACGTTTATCGCATCGACTGATGATGCATGTACTCGTACATCCCCCGCTGCGTCTGTGGAGTCGTTTGCGCGCGATTCATCGCCTCGCTGTGCGTTTTGTAAACAAGACAGTCACACGCATCTGTATCACTGTGTGCAATTTAAACGTTTACGCGATCCTCGACAGCGGTATAAGTTTATTAAATCTGTACGCGGTTGTGTTAACTGTTTGAGCACAGTACACAATATTAATAAATGTAACTCGAAGTCTGTTTGCGAGTTATGTCAAAAACGCCATCACACGCTATTACATTTTGAATTTAATAATAATATAAATAATACGCATTCGCATAACGCTCAAATAATAAGTAGTAATAAGTGTAATTGTAATAATCAATGTTTATCGCCACCGCCACCGCTTACGCAAACCGCTCCCGTAACCCCACACGCGCTCGAGCCTTCGACCGCTCCGCATTCTCGCTCTTACGCGCCACGTAATAGACAATAGACATAGAATAGACGATAGTGGTGTGCAAGTCGCTTCGTATAGTGCTACATTGCCTTCGACGATGACGATGCCACCTTATGATAATTCCGTCGCGATGCTTTCCGCTGAGGCTCAGCCGAAGTCGACGGTCTTGTTGTCCACCGCTCAGGTGTTCGCACGCCCTAAAGGGAGTGCAGGACATAAATCAATAGTGCGATGTCTTATTGATAACGGCTCGCAGAATAATTTAATTACAACTAATTGTTGTCGCTCGCTTAATTTACCCATCATTCCGCTGAATAATTCTTTTGTAAAAGGAGTTGGTTCTACGTCGCGCCCAATTATTGGATATGTTTACCTAGACATTGAGTCACGCATTTATCCGGAACAAAAATACTCGATTCACGCCCTAGTCGTTGAGTGCATTACTGACCAATTGCCGTCACAATTTATCGAGTGGGACATTAGTGTGGAGTTCCGTGACATACCGCTCGCCGACATGTGCTGGAACATCCCCGGTGACATCGACTTCGTGTTGGGAGCTCAACTCTTCCCGTACATTTATTTGGGGGATAGGGTCGAGTCTGGTCCGCGACTTCCGCTCGCTCTTTCGACGACCTTAGGCTACGTTCTTATGGGTGATTACCCGCACGATGACGTCACGCCGACCGCTTCTTTTACCGCGCTCGCTATAAATGATCTAGTTCAGAAGTTCTGGGAGTTAGAAGAGATTCAACGCGCTTGTTATCTCCGGAAGAAACTGAGTGTGAAAATATTTTCACATCTACTGTGGCCCGCGATGAAACCGGCAGATACACCGTCTCACTGCCGTTCTGTAGGGATCCTTCTGAGCTCGGGAATTCTCTCGCTGTCGCCCGCCGCCGTTTTACCGCGTTAGAGAAAAAGCTTCGCCTGTCTCCTGAATTGAGGGAGAAGTACAATGAAGTTATCCGCGAATATATAGATAAAAGTTATCTCAGCGAAGTTAAGAATATCGGCGCTTCTGACGAAGCCGCTGGTTATTTTATACCGCATCACGCCGTTGTTCGACCCGACAAGCCTACGCCGCGTATTGTACTGGACGCTAGCGCTAAAACTCATACTGGGTTGTCGTTGAACGACGTTCTGCACATCGGCCCTAACCTGCAAGCCGATCTGTTTTTACTGTTGTTACAGTTTCGTTTGTTTCCCATCGCTATGAACGCCGACATAAAACAAATGTACTTACGCATAGGTATACCGCGGGACCAGCGTAAATACCTACGTATCTTGTTCCGCTTCAGTGAGAATGAACAAGTCCGCTCATTCGCCTTTGACCGCTTACCTTTCGGTCTCAAGTCGAGCCCATACCTAGCTATGCGCACCGTGCGACAGCTGGCTTCCGACATGAGTCCGCTTTATCCTGACGCCGCTAAAATCGCTGAAACCAGTCTCTATATGGACGATCTGGTCCATTCCGCTAATGATGATAAAACCGCTATGAAACTCGCGCAAGACCTAATTAAAATGTTTAAATCAGGTGATTTTGATTTGGTGAAGTGGTCAAGCAACTCACCAGCGCTGCTAAATAGTCTTCCAGACTCACACCGCAAATCGCTAGACTTCGATGTAGGTAACGCTTCCAAGGTTCTAGGCTTATCCTGGGAACCTTCAGAAGACGAGTTCTTCTTCACATCCGCTCACATAACTGACACCTGCACTAAGAGAAATATACTCTCGATAGTTGCACGGTTGTTCGACGTTCTCGGCTTAGTTGCCCCTGTTATTCTTTACGCCAAGTTACTCATAAAAGAGTTGTGGTTAAGCAACAGTGGCTGGGACGATCCCGCTCCTGACTATGTTAAAATACGCTTCGCCGCTCTAGTGCAAGAATTTCCCTTGCTAAATACGCTTCACGTGCCGCGTCATACAGGCGCTTCTAAAGGCTGCGTAGTGCGTCTCATCGCGTTCGCTGACGCTAGTATGCACGCTTACGGGAGTGTGTTATACGTGCACTGCACATCCTCCGCTGGCATCACAGTACGCTTACTGTGTGCAAAATCTAAGGTATCGCCTACAAAAGTATCAACTCTCGCGCGCCTTGAGCTATGCGCCGCTTTGCTCATGGCAAAATTAGTTAAAACGGTTCGCGATACTTACGCCGCGCGCATTCCTATTACTGGGATATACGCATTCTCCGACTCCACGATCGCTTTGTCCTGGATTCATTCCTCTCCACATCGCTGGTCGGTTTTCGTCGCCAACCGAATAGCGCAATGTCAGGAAAACTTGGCTCCGCAACATTTCTACTATGTGGCAGGTGTTGAGAATCCAAGTGATTGTCTGTCACGTGGTATGCTTCCTGCGCAATTGTTGTCACATGACCTGTGGTGGCACGGGCCATCGTGGATTCGCCGCGCTCCCGAGGACTGGCCAGTCAAGCCTTTCTCACCCGCTAACTGCAGTGAATTGCCCGAGCATCGAGCAAATACACTGTTCGAATAAGTTTTATATCGTACAAAGCTTACTCTTATCGTACAACGCTATTCAATTTAATTTAATAATTTCGCATAATTGTACCGCTATTAATTTAAAATAACCGCTATTTGTTTAATTCACCCGCTATACTATTCGTATAATTTAATCGCTATTCGTATTTATTTCGCTGAATTATCATACGTCGCGTCTGATCTCAGTCATAGAGTTTTCAGATAACCCATAACGCTACCGCTACCGCTCATAAGTTTGAGCATTGATTCACTTCTCTGTTTTGAAAGATCTCGCGATCTTCCAAGGCGGGGTGCATGGTGACGCGTCAATGCGCTTTATTATTCCATATTTTATTTCACGCTATATATATATATATATCTCGCCCCTTTCATATATATTATTTTTATAACGCCTTATATTATTCTACCTTTTCAAATTGGTATGAATGCCCGCTAAAAGACGCAGAAGCAGCCTGCTGATGCCTACCCGCCGTTGAAACTCGAACAGGTTTGCCAATGGTCCAATGGGAGATCAGCAGACCGCGTCTATTGCCACCACGACGCCTGTGGTTGGCCCTTGCCTGCACCGCACTCCAGGTGCAGTTCCGTTTTGGCCGCGATCCCGCTATGATCGTCGCATCGGACTCATTATTTTTTTTTATAAAACGCTTATTTTTATTTTTATAAAGTGATCGTGCTGTGACTGTAAGGATCCTCCTAGTGAACTGTACAGATATATTTATTATTCGGTCGCATTATATGCGCCGACGCCGCCTGCAGCGATTCCTCGTCTTTGAACCCTCCAAGGAGGGCTGTAGGTGTTCCTGGGAGAGTGGAAAGGTACGTGGGCTTTGTATGCTGATTCTCTGTGTTCTTACAGTGGTTTATTCATACCAAACGTCCCTCTTTTCACGTTGATCTTTACAGACCCGCCCCCCGCTATATACTTATATTTTTACCGCTTATTTGTCTTACGCATTTCTATTTATTTTCACGGCACTTCCACCCCCGCATATGGTTGAGGCTATTTACACGCCCCACCACAATTTGTTCGCTTTTCTCCATCATCGCAAAATCCTCTGATTTTATCAGTTTGTTTATCATAAGACAGATTTGTTGCTATAGCCATTTCGTCAAATAATACAGTGCAGTACCTGTGGCTGTTAGGCATCTTGGCTACCCTTTTCTTCAAGTTTTCAAATATCACATCATTGGTTCCAGGTGTCAAAAATATTTTGCTCATCAATTTATTTAATGTGCTTTTTTTTGGTAATACACATATTTGGCTAAGCAAGCGATATGCTTTTGGACTTGGCTTCTAAAGTGCTAAGGCAAGGATTTTTTCATCTACTGTGAAACGATGCCCTTTGGCATGTTTCATACCTTGTCTTATTTGCATGTCAAAGAATGTCTTTGCTGCTGGTGACAAATATTTTGTTGTTAGATTGTACGCTTCAGAACGAGTGAATTTTCTTGCTGTTTTTAATTTTTGCAATAGTCCAATTTTAGTGTTTTTGCATCGTCTCAGCTCTTGCTGCGTTTTAGAAATTGTTTTGTACAACTCCAAGACTGGTTGATATCCCAATTGATGTGGGCCTGTGGACAAAAATAAAAAATAGTCTGTAAATTAATTCTTCAATTGTCCACCATCACCACTAAACTACCACCATGTTATATACTTACGTCTACTAGTCTGAGGATTGCTCTTATCACCAACGGAAGATTGTATCTTGACTGGAACATTTGGTATGGTTTCTTTCAAAATACCTGCAAGTGAATACATCACACATCAGAAACAGGTTTTGTACGGTCCGCACACCCTGGCTTGGTGATATTCTAAGTAATCTAATAATCAGTAAAACTCTGAGATAAATTTTAACTGATATATTAAAGAAAACTTATGATATTGATGAAGTGATAATGAGACGCGAGGTATGATCGATTACCGAACGCGAACTGATTCGCTGCTAATGATTGCTGGCGATCGACGTGATTAAAGTGCTTGTAGCACACAAATAAAGTAGGACAGTGTACGTGCTCGTACAGGTTTTCTTTCTATTAACATTAGTTATAATAATGGTTCACTATTGTCACAGAACAGATAATAATACTACTAATAAGGCAGATAAAGTTGTGTAATTAAAAAAAAAATGGCAATTAATTCAGCCGTGAAATAGAAATATTTTTCGGTTGAAATGGCAAAGTGTCCAGTGAAATTACAGGGCATGTGAGACTTAACATCTTTATGTCTCAAGCTAACAGGCGCAGTACAGTGACACCATGCATGCCGCTGTATCAGTAATAGGTAGACGTCACTGCTACCATCACAGGCCAGCGAACCGATTCTCAGACCTACTGAATATGCACACATAATTTCATTGTATGAAATTCATCCAGCGGTCCAGCCGTTTCGGAGGAGTATGGTAATTAACATTGTGACACGAGAATTTTATATATAAGATGGATGGTCCTAATATAATGGTCTTACCTGCAGAGAAACCTTTGAAACTACTTTCACTTGTAGAAGGAAGGCACTCATCAATATCCATGGGTAGAGGTCTATCACAGATTACATCTTGAGAAATGCCTAAAAAAATTAACATATTTAAAGATCTAACATAAAATATTAGAATTATGATAATTTACTTCTACTTTTGCACACAAAAATATTGTACATGTAGGATTTAATGCTGGAATAGCATTTTCTACCAGTCGTCCTGAAAAAATACAAATGAATAAACCTTAAAATACCCTGCACGTGATACTTGGTGGTGCTAAATAGGGTGAACATATGTGGTAGGCTTCGGCCATAGCTCAAACCACCTCTGGACAAAGACCAATCAGTTCACGTCAATGCCATTCTATATATTCATTTTATTTATCATAATAATTTACAGATGAATATGTCATTATACATGTAATTTACATGTATGGTAATATATTAAAATATATATATAAAAATATAATATATATAGTTATTTAAACATATATTTAGGTATTTTATTAGATTATTCATAACAATTATTGTAACTTTTAACAATTGTTATTTATTGTACACCACCGTCTACTACTTCCTGTATCTCTGTCCACCCAAAGGTTGTCTGGAAGAGATTGCTGTTAGCAATAAGAAGGCCCTTGTAATTAATAACAATATTGTAACCTAATAACAAAACAAATCAATTATGATTTGTTTTTTTTTTTTAACAGACTTCATACACGGATTTCTGATACCGATTAACCGATTTGGAAAATTATTTTTTTGTTTGAGAGATTATGCTTCCTTTTTGTGGTCCCGTTTAAATTTTATCGAGATTTGATATGTATCTCCGGAGATATGGAGACAAACATCTGAAACTTAGTACTGAAAATGACTACCGCGGCATGTGAATTCGGTTTTTTCGTGTTGTATGATCATAAATTATTAATTTAATATGTTGGTTAACAATAAACAGTATTTTATTGTATTCCAGACAAGCACAATTTCATCTTTAGAACACATATATTCTGAACATTGTGTGAAATAAAAGAACTGTAAAATGTTTATCTATTCAATGTAAAAATGTAAGCGCTTGAATATTAGTTTAAATGAATTACCTGCGCCTCCCGGAATACGCAATATCGGAATAGCTATTTTACTCAATCTGTTTTTGGAGCAGTGGTAAATTTGTTCAAAATGTAAATGGCAGATTCTTCTGTTTCTGAAGACATAGTCATCTTCTTCTCCAACAAGACCAGCATTGGTGACCCAGTTTCGCAATTTATCATAGTCAGTTGAAGGGTTCGGAAAACTATGTAATACAGCACCTAAAAAAGATATGTTAAAATTTGTTATTGGAGAAGGTGGTCCAAATTTGTAAATGTTCTATACTCGCTGCATAGTTTAACATATATGATACAATAAAATATACTTAGGGATAGTAAAGCGACCACGACCAGCTAAACTCAGTGTGTTTAGTTTTAGCTTGCATATAGTTTAGTTAAGTTTTTTACTTAAAATATGGCAGCTAAGCCAAGAAAATTAAAAAATATGAAAACTGGCTCAAGTATGCGAGCTAAACTAGCTTAAATATAGCTGGCGGTGGACGATCTGCTTAAAAGTAAGAAGTTACATTTAAAGCAATTATAACTACTTAAGTGCATATTCTTATCTTTGTTAATAACTTTCATTTTGCTGGCCGGTAACCTAGCCACGGGATATATTAAGCCACCTATAAAGGGACAAAGTTTATACTCCTTTTTTATGTACACATATAATTATTGTACTAACCTTCGATGAGTGAAGAATTGCACGATGGAACACAGCACTTTCTTTAAAGCATTTCGAAGCAAATACAATAAACAAAAAAATATATCTAAATGTGTCCAATATCACAAAGAGTCACTATCTCAACAATAAATACACAGAAATATTCAATTTGCTAAGGCTATTGACGGACGAGGAGGTTATTCACACTCAACTCGACGTATTTAGGACAAAACACAAGAAAATCGAACATAGAAACCAAAAGAACGTAATCAGCGCAAAACGTTAGAAGACATTTTGAAAAAGTTTTGAAAATTTTAATGGAAGTGACGTACAAAAATTTCGTTCAAAAAGTTTGACATGAGCATTTCCTCACTTGGTTAAAAAGATCAACAAACTACCGATGATTCTATATTTGTAAACGAAATCTTTTGCTGTAAAAAGTACCGCGTATATCTGCTAGATGGCGCGCTTGCATAAAATTTCTTAAAAATATTTTAAGACGACCTAGCATGCTTCAGTAAGCGCACACAGTCGCGTGGAGGAGGGCGCACACCAGCAAGCCACGGACAGCGCGCAGTCACGCTGCAGGGAGCGCGCACCAGCACGCCTCTGACAGTGCGCACAGCCATGCCGCTCCAATGACAGTGCACAGCCACGTCGCTCCGGTGAGCCCGCACAGCCACGCCGCTACGGTGAGCCCGCACAGCCACGCCGCTCCGGTGAGGGTCCAGTCGCGCTGCAGTAAGCGCACATAAGCACAACATCAGGTCTAAAACACACGAAAACCAAGACGTTACCATTGACCGTAAAAAACGAACACGTATTGGGATACAATTTTCCTTCCACCTGCTGGATGTCTCATTTTCACTGAACAAATTAAGACTAATGTCAATGCACTAAACTGACTGCCTGGGTCACCTGAAAACGCTGTGCTTTATGTTCATGTCTATATCCTGTAGCACAGAAGAAGTATGCCATAATGAACATAATAATAAATCACGTAAAAACAAGTAATATTTGTAAAATAATAACTTCCTTGTGTTGATACATTACCGTACCGTTCCACAGGCAGCTAGCGAAGCGCCAATGTACTTACAGCAGTAATTAAAGTGTGACAACTGACAACACTTCATTGATACTGCTCGGTCTACCTGCACATAATTATCATACTCACACGACAGTGATTCTTTTCATTTTAATAATATATGTTGACAAGACAAACTAGGTGTTCGCTTGATTGTTTGCTATGACGTTTGCCTAAATCAGTCACTGAGGCACACAATACCCAGAAGCGATAGAACAACACTTTGCTTGTCGATATGACGATAGTCTGCATATAACAATTCTGTGACGCTTAAAACTTCCGAACATCACTGCACTGCGTCTGTCACCTTTTTGGTTTGACTGTAACTATGCGTTCGTAAGCACTGCGAGACTACACAGTGTTGTTTGAAAATAAATACGTGGCTAAGATTGAGACGGATAATTCTTGCCACCGATATAACCCTCAAATTTTACTACTCAACGCTACGGTAGTTAAGTCTAAACTATGATCGAGTACACACTGTAACTAGCTCAGTTACTTAATACTCGGCTTCATTTCGCATGTAAGAAGTAGATAAAGGAAACTTAAATAAATTAATATTGAACTAGCATTGTGATTTTTATTTTCGTAATATGAAAACATCTACCTCGAGAAATCATATCATCCTAGGCCTTCAAAACTTTTCCGTTATACCCGCAATTTCGCGATTAGAAAAAGCTCATTATAAATATCTCGGACTAACCAGAACGAACACTAACAAGGTACATGGTCTTGATTTGAATCAGTTTCCTTAACGTTGGTTAGCAAACTCTCGATCTAAGTTCCATTATTCTGCTGATTGAACAGAGTTTCTTAGGTCAAGTTCCACCGAATTCTGACAAAATTTCAGACATCTGCCAGATAAGTTCCCAATAGGGCTATCAGGCACCGTAAATACTGGCCCCCGTACTTGAAAATGATTTTAATCGCACAAAATATGCCAAACCAACTTATAACAACATACAGAGTAATAGCAATGACCCTCCGTGAGTGCAACAGTAGATACAAATGTTAACACAGCCCATAGGTTGCTGCTTAATAATTTGACGACACTTTTGCGTTTCTAGGTAAAAAATTACTCGTACCTAAATTTATTTAATTATTTATTTATTTATGGTGTAGACGCTTATGGCGCAGGGTCCTTGTGGCTTGATGGTGTCGTAGATTGAAAACAACCGTTCAACTGGTATTCACGTTTATTACGTACTGTTTACCGGCGTACGCACACACAATATTTGTGCATTAACGTTACGAAGCAGAATACAATTACAACTTATTTATTTAAATTAATTAGACCTGATACGTCAAATACTCGATCCATTCGTGCAAGATGGCGGGGGCTCGCCTTCGCCTCGCTGCATCGCGCGCTCGGGTAACTTCGGGATGATTCGTAAATTCTTGGCGGTTTTTACACTAATAACAAGCCGAGCGTGGGACGATGCACGCGTGACTTGCCACCAATCGCGGCCTCGCGCTCTAACAATTTAACCATTCAGGAGCAAGCATGGAAATGGCGGGCGCGATCGCGAATATTTAAACATACATTTGACATTTTCTTTATAGAACGTTATAAACTAGACTAAAACTAAATTATGGTTGCCTACAATTCCACCCCCTAGTTTCTAAACACAATCGTCAGTAGGCAACACAACGACATTTACCACAGGCCTTTTTAAATAACCTTTAACAGTCTTAACAGTAACGACTCTTACTTGGCCATCACGTCCTGGATGCACTGCGCTAATTACGCCCTTAGGCCAAGCATTTCGAGGCAAATATTTTTCGACAAGGATTACAGCGTCACCTATCTTGAGTGGTGACACTCCGTCATACCACTTCTGTCGTCTCTGTAAGGTAGGTGTCCAAAGTCATATTAGTTTCCGTCGTTGTCACTAGATGGCGACTGTAGAAAAGATAGCCCGCGGTGGTGAAATTTACCGAGAGTCCAGGTAAGGTGTTTGCGATTTGAATAAAGCGCCAAAATCGTTCCGAATATTTGTCTGCGGTTTCATTTCATTGCACCCTTGTACAGGGTCCTTCGAGCCGGATTAGTAAAAATTAAGTGATAATTAGTTAAGTGGTGTTGTGACTGTGAATACGAGGAGAACCGTGAGTACAATTAGTTAAGTGTGGTGTTAGCTCAGGGACTTAGTGAATTCAATAAGTGCTAGCCAGGAACTTAGAATAGTTTGCGAAAAAGTGACGAGACGGGGAACCTATGCCCGATTTCGCCTGGCCTACAAAGTGTGCTCAAACACTTAGAATAATTCGAGCTAAAAGTTCATCGACTTAGAAAAATTCGAGAAAAAAGTTCATGGACTTAGAAAAATTTTGAAGATAATTTTTACCACACTTAGTCTAATTATTACAAGTGTTGTAACTACAACTGTATTATAAGATGGAGAAAGACTTGCGTGTTTTGGTTGATTTAAAGAAGCAAATAGAAAAAGGTCTCGTTAACTTTAGAAAGTCTCCAAAGGAAAGAATCACAGATACTTACGTACAAGCAAGATTAGACGGACTTGAACAGATATTCGAAAAGTACTCACACCGTAACGAAATATTTGTATCTACCTATAGTAAAGATGAGTATGGGAAGTATCAAGATGAAATCTATGATGTAGGTTACGAGACATATTTATGCTACAAAGGCGAATTGAATGCAGAGTTGGCGAATATCTCTCCAAAGGTTACGGCGACGCCGCCAGCGACAAGCGTCGCTAAAGAAGTTAGTGTGAGATTGCCACAAATTTCGTTACCGGTGTTCAGCGGAAATTATGCAGACTGGTCAACATTCCAAGACCTTTTTCAGTCGTTAGTCCATGACAATCAATCACTCGACGACGTTCAGCGACTACATTACCTCAAAACTCAATTGCGTGGAGAAGCGGAGCAGCTGATTAAGCATATTCCTATTACAAAAACGAACTATAGCAAGTGCTGGGAATTATTAAAAGGCAGATATGATAACAAGAGATATAGGGCAAATTGTGCTTTAAAAAGGTTATTTGATCAGCGCCCAATATCTTGTGAGTCGGCTAAACTTATTAAAGAATTGTTAGATACTACGTCAGAGTGTTTGCATGAGTTGTCAAATTTAGGTATAAATATAGTATCATGGGATTTAATTGTGATATATATTGTAAGCTTAAAATTGGACGCTGAAACAAGAAAACAATGGGAGTTAAATGTTCATAGCTCAGGCGAAGACTTACCCTCATTTGTTCAGTTTAAAGATTTTTTGGAATGTCGTTTCCGCGCTCTCGAATTTGTTGAACCTGTAAAAATCTAAACCTAGAATTAATACTAACCATTCAAATCCAAAAGTCATGCACGCTACTTCTCCCACCACCAATGCAATGAATTGTCCTCATTGCAATGAATGCCATCGTCTGTACGCTTGTAGTCAGTTTGCCAAAGAAGACGTAGCGAAACGTCATGAAATAGTGAAGTCACTCAAACTGTGCTTTAACTGTTTAGGAACAAATCACTTTGGTAAAACGTGCCGCGTTAAAACAAAATGCCGTCAGTGCAATAGTGGACACCACACTCTTCTTCATGGTTACAACAGGTCAGGGACTCACGAACCAAAAATGGAACCAAATCAAATTTCGGAATCGTCTTCTGAGACGAGGGAGGCCGAAAACGTTCGGAATCATTTTGCGACAGGTGATGGTCAGACACTGCTGGCCACAGCCTTAATTAAAGCTACGTCTCAAAATGGTTCACAGCTACTGTTAAGAGCCCTTCTAGACCAGGGCTCTCAAGCGTCCTTCATAACAGAAGCCGCAGTGCAACTGTTAAGGTTGAAGAAAATTGCAGCTAAGACTTGTATTGCAGGACTGGGTAGTAAGCAGAGTGACTTGACCTCGAAGGCTATGGTTAAGGTTAAAATTCAGTCTCTCTGTGATCCTACATTTATGTTAGAAGTCAAACCGCACGTCCTCAATACAATCACAGCTTTATTACCTGACAAGAAATGTGTTATGCCAGAATGGGCAGAACTGGGTAGTCTGCCCCTAGCAGATCCCCAATACAATGCACCCAACAAAATTGATATTTTGTTGGGTGCCGAGGTATATAGCGTCATCCTGAAAGAGGGTTTACTACGAAACCCTCTCGGTACCACAATTGCGCAGGATACGTCCCTCGGGTGGGTATTGTCGGGTAAGGTGGGCGGCCACGTAGACAACAATCAAAGTTGTCATAATCGCATTGTCAACATGCACGTCAGATTGGAAGATAATGAATTGATTAAGAAGTTCTGGGAGCTAGAATCTGAGCCTACATCCAAAGCAAAGATTCTAACTTCAGAAGAACAAGCTTGCGAAGTACATTTTGAAGCTACCACGAGAAGGGACAACACTGGTCGTTACATTGTGGAGTTACCTTTTCGCCCGAACGCCGACCGGAATTATGGAGACACCCGAGCAGTAGCAGTAAATCGCTGGAAGAGTTTAGAGAAGAGATTAGATAAACATCCCGAACAAAAACAGGACTACGTTCAGGTTCTGCAGGAGTATCTTTCTCTAGGACATATGGCGGAGGTTCATCATGATTTGGAAAAGTCAGAAGAAAAGGTATGGCTGCCACACCATGCAGTCATTCGTAATGATAAAACCACAACGCGAACGAGGGTGGTTTTTAACGCCTCAGATAAAACTGCGAATGGAGTCTCATTAAACTCGACACTGATGGTGGGCCCAACCTTACAGCCGGAGTTACGACATACGGTCATGCGTTGGCGATTATATCCTATTTGCCTCACTGCTGATATTATCAAAATGTACCGACAAGTGCAGATCGCAGACAAACATGTTGATTATCAAAGAATAGCCTGGAGAGAAAATAAGGACGATAACATTCGTGATTATCGATTGCTGACAGTCACTTTTGGGACCTCATGTGCACCATACTTGGCTGTCAAAGCATTGCAAAAAGTTGCAATTGATGAAGGTCATAATTACCCGCTTGCCGCGAGAAAGGTTCACACGGACTTTTACATGGACGATCTTCTGACTGGTTGTCAATCTGAAAAGGAAGCAATACAGCTATATGATGAGATGAATGGATTATTGAAAACTGGTGGATTTGAGTTGCAGAAATGGACAAGTAACCGGAAAGGATTGCTGAACCAAGGAAAGGAGGATATTGAGAATATGGAGTTGAAGGAAGATGATATCACAAAGGTGGTAGGTCTTACCTGGAATCGCCGGACGGATGAATTTGACTATAGTGTCAGTTTATCGTCTGATTCTCCTATGCCTGCAACTAAAAGAGAAATCATTGCTGAAATCTGCCGCTTATATGACCCGCTGGGTTGGATAGCGCCATGCATCATCACTGCAAAAATATTTATCCAGAAATTGTGGATTACTGGACTTGACTGGGACGATAGGGTACCTGAAGAACTCCTGCAAGAATGGAAATTTTATCGAGATGAGTTATGTAAGTTAGTTAACTTCCACATACCTCGATGGGTTCATCGGGCTGACGATGATGCAAAGGTGGAGTTACATGGGTTCAGCGATGCATCAAGTTCCGCCATATCGAGTGTGGTTTATATTCGATGCATTGCATCCGATGGTACAATAAAAACTCACCTAGTAACTGCCAAAACCAAAGTCGCCCCAATCAAGCAGGTTTCGATTCCCAGGTTGGAATTATGTGGAGCTGTCCTGGTTGCCAAACTGCTGCTGGAAGTCGCTGAAGTTTTGAATATATCAAAATCAGACCTACACGCCTGGACTGATTCAACGGTCGTATTAGCTTGGTTGAGCGATCATCCAAGCCGTTGGAAGACGTTCGTGGCCAATCGTACATCTGAAATACTGACGCTATTAGATTCATCGCAGTGGTCGTATGTGGCGTCTAAGGACAATCCTGCTGACTGTGCATCGCGTGGTATACCCGCATCAGCGCTACTAGAAAACAGGTTGTGGATGTATGGTCCCGATTGGCTGCAAACCGACCGTATAGAATATGGCAAACCGCAATCCATTTGCACAAAAACAGACCTGGAATCAAAATTGCTGAAAGTACATACCTCGACAGTAGAAGTATGTCAGGAGCCGGAATTCTTCGCAAAGTTCTCCTCTCTCCAGAAGCTCGTCAGGGTTGTAGCGTACTGTAGAAGGTTTCTGCGATTGAAGGATCCTGAACCTAAAAGAAAAGCACAACACTTACCGTATCTAACTGCATCTGAATTGCAAGATGCACTTACCTGTTGTATCCGACAGCACCAGCAGCATTCGTTGCACGACGAAATCACCAGCCTCCTGAAACAGAAAGAAATTAGTAAACACAGTAAAATAGCAATTTTAAATCCTTACATAGATAAAAAAGGTATTGTAAGGGTTGGTGGAAGAATAGAAAACTCGGACTTACCTGACTGCAGCAAACACCCCATTATTATTAGTGGAGAGTCACATTTGGCTAAACTGATTGTAGCAGATGCGCACAAGATGACGCTGCACGGTGGTCAACAGCTAACCTGTAATTATATTAGAACCAGGTATTGGGTTACTAAAGTAAAGAATTTAGTACGTACCCACATTCACCATTGTGTACCTTGCATACGCAATGCAGCAAAGACGAAGACTCAGTTGATGGGCCAATTGCCGACTTGTCGAGTCACTCCAAACAAGCCGTTTTTGTGCTCAGGCGCAGATTTTGCCGGTCCAATCAACCTTCGTGTGTCAAAAGGCAGAGGTCAGAAGTCTTATAAAGGCTATATCTGTCTCTTCATCTGTATGGCTACACGAGCTATACACATAGAAGCCGTTTCAGACCTTACTTCTGAAGGGTTCTTGTCAGCTTTTAAGCGTTTTGTCGCCCGAAGAGGTCGCTGTACACAGCTGTGGAGCGACAATGGGTCTAATTTCGTAGGGGCTGCGAAAGAACTAAAGACTCTGCTAACAAGTGAACGTTCAGGATTTTCTAGCGAAGTAGCAGCTTCCCTAGCTAATAATGGAACAGAATGGCAATTTATCCCTCCGCATGCTCCAAATTTTGGTGGACTTTGGGAGGCAGGGATAAAAAGCACAAAACAACACTTGAAACGTTTACTTGGTGATTCTACGCTCACCTACGAAGAACTTGCGACCGTTTTATCCCAAGTTGAAGCGTGTCTTAATTCCCGTCCATTGTCTCAAGTTAGTACGGATTCGGACGATCCCGTGCCACTTACGCCAGGTCATTTCCTAGTGGGTGAACCTTTGCTGATGGTTCCAGATCATAATTATGAACAAATGCACCCGGGTAGCTTACGCCGTTGGCAAGTTACACAGCGAATGGTACAACAATTCTGGCGGCGTTGGTCGCAGGAGTACCTCACTAGTTTCTTTCAAAGATATAAGTGGAATACACGAACTCCAGAATTGAAACTTGGAGACGTTGTTTTAGTACGTGAAGACAACTTGCCCCCAGCTAAATGGCTTTATGGTTTGGTAGTACAGGTCCATCCGGGTAAGGATAATATCACGAGGGTCGTAACTCTTCGTTACAAAAATTCACTGATTCAGCGTCCAGTCTCCAAGCTCTGTCCACTTTCTATCAATGTTGATGATTAAAGTTACGAAAGATTGATGTACTTATGTATAATTCTTAAAGCAAATAGCATGTTAAGTCTAATTTTGCTTATTGTTTCTTGATTTGTTTTTTTGTTTAGATTGTACAACAAAAAATAAATTGAAGATATGTCTCAAAATTGCATTAGTTTTGTTTAATATTATGTGATTACAGTCCACAGAAGTTGTTAAATGTATGTAAACTTGATTAAAGAGTTTTAATTTAAAATTAACGAACGTTAGCCTTTAATTTGAGTTTGTATATTTGTATTGCAAAATTTATTGCTTGTGTTTAGTTAAAATTGCACATCTACCTATGTTTATAGCATTTATAGATGATTTGAACGGCTTGTAATGTATTGCGGGCTCTCGGTGTTTATCTTTGTATTGTATAAGATTTATTATGTTTCTTACGTTTTGGTTAAGGACTAATCGTCCTTGGTGGGCGGTATGTCCAAAGTCATATTAGTTTCCGTCGTTGTCACTAGATGGCGACTGTAGAAAAGATAGCCCGCGGTGGTGAAATTTACCGAGAGTCCAGGTAAGGTGTTTGCGATTTGAATAAAGCGCCAAAATCGTTCCGAATATTTGTCTGCGGTTTCATTTCATTGCACCCTTGTACAGTAGGTACATACTCCTTAAGCCACCGCCTCCAGAATATGTGCGCTAAAGCCTGAGCTTTCTTCCAAGCTTTCCTACTATTTAAGTCAGAAGCATCAAAACTGCCTAAAGTCGATGCTCCGGTTGCAGTTCCTATTAACAAATGGTTTGGAGTTAATGCGACAGGCCCATCAGCATTCAGTCCAACATATGTTAACGGTCTACTGTTAATCGTCATCTCAACCTCAGCTAACAACGTTATTAAAACTTCTTCCTTAGATACACGCTCTTTTAGCGAAGTCGAAAGTCCTATTTTTACAGAACGAACTAAACGTTCCCAGCATCCGCCCATATGCGGAGCAGCAGGAGGATTAAACTGCCACGATATTCCATTTGTTATCGCAAAATCGTATAGTTTGTCATGTTTTAATTCGCGTATAGCGGCTTTCAATTCGACATCTGCCCTTACAAAATTGGTTCCTCGATCACTAAACATAACAGATGGCTGACCTCGCCGAGCAATAAATCGCCGAATTGCCATAATGGCCGAATCTGCTGACAGCGAAGCTGCTAATTCGAGGTGCACGCCACGCGTTACAAGACAGGTAAAAATCACGCCCCATCTCTTTTCGCGACGTCTACCAATTGCTACAAACATCGGCCCGAAATAGTCGATTACGCAATTTACAAAAGCTCGTCTGGTATTCACCAATCTAGCGGCAGGTAAATCTCCCATCTTCGGTGGCGAAGGCACTGCACGCCGGACACGGCAAAATTGACACCTAGATACTACGGACTTAACTGTACGTCGGAGTTGTGTAATCCAAAATCTCTCTCTAATAGCATTTATGACAGTCTCGTGATTAGCATGGTGCATACGCTGATGATAATCAAGTGCGATAAGCCGCGCGGTGCAGCTGTGACCTTCTAATATGATCGGATGCTTTTCATCAAACATTAAGCCTGGTGCTGCACTCAAACGACCCCTCACTCTCAGTAAACCATCATCTTCATACAAAAAAGGATCTAAATCGCGAATGTTACTTCCAGCAGGTAAAACACTCCCGGTGCTCAGCAGTTTCAGCTCCTTGAAGTAAGTTTCAGCCTGGGATTGTTTTATCAGAAATATCTCAGCATCACGGATGTTATCAACCGTCAAGGGTTCTGACTGCTTCTTCCGACACATACCTACGAATGCGAGAACTCGCGCTGTGGTTCTGACAACTCGTGTCCAGGAAGAAAATCTATCGATTTTTATCAAGGGCTCATATTTCCTAACAAGGTGGACCTTCTCAACAAGTTCCCAATCACTATCATTTGAATCGTGATATTCATTAACTGGCCACTGTTCTTTAGGAAGCTGTAAGAACGGAGGACCTGTAAACCATAACCTACAACTGGTAGGCCAGTGCATCTTGGTGGCTGCATCCGCAGGATTATCAGCAGATGGTACCCAACGCACTCACTTGTGTTAGATTTTTTATCAATTTCAGCTAACCGGTGTGAAACAAACTTCTGGAAGTCACGAGGGTCTGAATGTATCCACTTCAAAACAGTTTTGGAATCTGACCACAAGTACCTATGTGCTATCGGTAAATCTTGTTCCTTTTCAATGATGGAAGCCAACCTGCAAGCTAAAACCGCCGCTTGCAGCTCCAACCGTGGCACAGAAATTACTTTTAGCGGAGCTACACGAGATTTACCAACAACCATCGCTACAGCTGGAGCACCAGATGTATTTTGACCAACCAGATATGCCACAGCTGCATAACCAAGCTCGCTGGAATCTCCGAACACATGTAAATCAAACGTTACAGGAGCTAAGCCATACCAACGAGGCACCCGTATACTTGGCAACTGTTTTATGTCCTCTAACCATTTTAACCATTCTTTAAATTCACTCCCTTTAAGTTTTTCATCCCATCGTATACCCGATCTCCAGACCTTCTGCAGCAATATCTTTGATTTGATTGTATATGGACATAAGAAACCCAATGGGTCAAAAATACTCATTATAAATTTTAAGAATTCCCGTTTAGTTGGAACAACCTTGCCCTCTACAATTTTAGATGGTAACCTCTTAAATGACAAATCAAAAGCTAAATCATCTGACTCTGGGACCCATATCATACCTAAAGTTCGTTCACCACTGTTTGGAGATTTGTCAAAATTTACCGAGCCGGGAACAACAGTAGGCAACTCTTGACGTAGTTCAGGTGAGTTTGTCACCCACCCCCTAATTACAAAACCACCTGCAGCGTGAATTGCAGTCACATCTTTGATCAGTTGGCGCGCTTTGTCCACTGACTGTACACTATCTAAATAATCATCCATATAATGTTTTTCATGAATTGATTTTACAGATTCTGGGTAAATGTCTTGAAACTCACTGGCATTTTTATTTAAAATATATATAGCTGAAGTTGGCGATGACTTAGCTCCAAATATCATGGAGTCCATGACATATATGCTAGGATCACGTGACCTATCTTCACCTCTCCAGAGAAAAAGTTGAACGCCCTGATCTTCTTTACGGATTTTAATACGCAGAAACATATCAGCTATATCTGCTGTAAAAGCTATCTGACCAGCTAGGCTATTCTGTAAGCTATCTCGACAGCGGAATCCGCGGTGAGTTTTGATTTTCGTATAACGAAATTCAACCGTATTACGAACGTGATACGATTGAATTTCGTAGTACAAAATTCGAATCTCACCGCGGATTCCGCTGACGAGATAGCTTACAGAATAGCCTAGCAGTACGGAACTTAAATAGCACTCCCAACAGCAAATTTAATAAGTCAGGTCCTGAAAGTAGGTAATCATTCAAACAAATATTCTGACATTTAGATGCAGCATCATAAACTAGCCTAAGTTTGCCAGGTTTATTCAGGTTGGTAACCCCAAAATGTGGCAACCACCAAACTGGATTTACACTCATAGGGTTGTTTACCAACTTAGCATATTTTTCTGTAATTAACCTTTCTATCTGACAAGTATATGCAGATGCATATTCCGGGTTCTTATCCATTTTATTCTCTACACCTCGTAAACGTTTCAAAGCAATGTCATAATTATCAGGTAAATGTACTTCATCACGTGACCAGAGCAGACCTACTTCCCAACCACTGTCAACCCGTCGGCTAGTCTTATCCAATATTTTACATGCACGCTCGGTCTCAACATTTTTACGTGACACTTCAGCTATACCTATAGACTCAAGTTCAAATTGCTCTTTGACAAGTTCATATAAATCATCCTTTTCAGATATGAAATTGACACACTCAGGGTCAGACTTAGAAAAGATACCTAACGGCCCATGTACAACCCACCCTAACTTTGTAAGTGACGCTACGGGTTGACCGG
This sequence comes from Cabera pusaria, assembly GCA_954871355.1. Classification (NCBI taxonomy): domain Eukaryota; kingdom Metazoa; phylum Arthropoda; class Insecta; order Lepidoptera; family Geometridae; genus Cabera; species Cabera pusaria. The sequence goes on from OX940905.1 coordinate 19,790,648, forward strand.
ATTTACCCTGCCGTATCTCTTGGTTAACTATCATTTCCCAATTGTCCTGACCAATCAACAACAATGGCTTAGCACATGACATAATGCAATAATCTAAATCTCTTAGATGTAAGTGTTGAGCTAAAACTCCTGCGGGCACACTCTGAGGCGGTAACTCAATATTCTGTATGGTACGCAAAGTTATATTATGACATATACCATTCGGGCCAGTAATTAGCGCAGTCACCTTACATGAATTATTATCAGTTACAATATGACCACTAGCACTAATTAATTTTAAAGGAAACTTTGGTCCGCACACATTAGAACATAAACTACTGTCTATTAAAGATACTGTGGCCCCATCATCCAGTAAGGCATAACACTCATTTTCATGGTCATTGACCCGCACAGAAACTGGGATTATTTTTAGAAGGGACTTTGTGCAACGCTCACCCATACTCGTCACGGACTCTGCACTTACTACCGGAGGCGGCAGGGCGCACACCACCGCGGTATGCAATACAGGCGCGGCAGCGGTCGGCGTGGTCTCGGCGAGACGGCTGTGACCCGTCGACAGCGGAGCACGGGCGGCGCCATCCGCTGGTGACGGTGCAGAACAATCCCGCGCCAGCGCATCTTTGTAGGTGAGCGCACCTGCGGCGTCACGAGGCTGCAAGAGCGCCGGGTCTTCTGCGGCGCCCGTCTTCACATAGTGAAGCAGGGTGTGATGGGGAGCGCGACACTTGGCGCACCTTTTAGCTTGACATCTATAACGAGAATGTTTTTGTACGATACACTTGAAACATAATTTGTTTGTTTTAACATAGTCCCACTTATCTGCTTCAGTTTTATTTACAAAAATATGACAGTCAGGTAAGAGGTGATTTTCACCACACAACGCACACGAAATAATCTTATTTACCGTTAAGGCTTCATTACTCAGCTCTTCTGTCGGCAAATTTAAGCTTGTATGTACTTGGTGCATTACTCGGCGACTCGAGGTATCAGGAGCTGTGTTGTTGCGATGCCTGGGTTGCTCGGTGTTAAGGGGCAAGTAGTATGACGTCGCTCTAGACAGATAGCCGAGGAAATCAAGCACTATATTCAAGTTAGGCGAGATACGTAGGTCTTCCATTCTACGACTTGTATCGATCTTCATTACATATTCTCCGTACTGCGATCGCTGCACCGGTGTAAGTTTGCAGAGTATTTCATTTGTTAACTGTGGATTATTAATATATCCCTCTGCCTTAATATTCTTAAGAATATGCACACAGTTACGTACAACTGACGTCATGTGGCGTAGTTCAGTACCACTGTCAGATACTCGCGGCAAACATCGTATTTTTCTAATTGCAGTTTCTAGAAGTAGATTTGGGTGGCCGAACTGCTCTTCCAGGGCGTAGATTACATCCTCGGGGCTACACCCGGTTCGTAGCAAATCTTCAACGGCGCTTTTTGCCACACTACGCAGCGACGTCTGTAACCTTGAGGTGTTTTCATAATCACACTATATTTATGGGCGGTATTCTCGTAGGCTTTTCTATAAGCTAGCCATTCTACTGGGTTCCCGTCGAACAATGGTAGCTCGACCGATTGTTTCGACGCCAAGGAAGATATAACGTTGGCGAGACGTCTCATATCTGAAATGGCGGCGGTGCTGCTGGTGTCAGAACGCGCGGTAATGGAGGCCATACACGTTAGGGTTTGCATGCTGGTTTTAGCCTTGCATGCATAACCGACAGGCATAACCGAGTTTCATATAACACATACACGTTTGGGTTTGCATGCACAGTTTTGCCATTAACTCTCAGTTGAGCTACGTGACGGTGTGTGTACGACGCCTAGGTACTGTGTACGGTATATACCAACCAAACTACAATGGACGACGACGATGTGATAGCTGTACTTGGCTTAGCACTTGTTTTGCAGAACAGAAAAAGAAAAAGAGATCGCACTGAATGGTCTAAACGCTGGTTATTGAAAAGAAAGCAGTTCTCCCACGTAAATTTGATAAATTAATTGAGATTTTCACCTACAGATTACGAAAACTATTTACGAATGGATGAAAAACTGTATTTGAAACTATTATCATTGATTACTCCTTTAATACAAAGACAAGATACTGTTATGAGGAAAGCAATATCAGCACATGAGAGACTAGCAGTAACACTGAGATTTCTTGCAACAGGAAGAACATATGAGTGTCTTAAATATTCTGCTATTATATCACCTCAGGCTTTGGGCCGAATAATACCAGAAACATGTGTTCGCGCCATAATTAGATTACGGATCTAATTATCTACCTATAAAATATTTTGTATTATATTTCCCGCGTATCTGATGCAGTTGCTTAAATGGTCATCCCAATATGTTCCCATCCTTTTCCTACTCACATACACGCATCGCATAGAGGGGGACAGAAGATATGCCGCTGACCGCTGGTTGGCTAAGACCGCGCGCCATATTGTATAGTTTCGCAAAAGTAAAGAACAACGCTCTCGACGTGTCTACGTTGAAAATTTAAATTTCCGCATAAAAAATACGAGAGAAACGCTAAAATAACTTTCATTAGTTTGGGTGTTGTGTCTAGACATTAAATATAAGTGTATCTAGTGCAAACAGCAAGCCGCTGGAGCAAGGATTCGGAACCCCCCCAAGGACAAGATGAAATCAGACGTGGTGAGTACCCTTTGCCTTACCGTACTGCCCATTCATTCTTTCTATCCTTTATATACCAAGGGCAGGACGATTCCTATCCTGGCCATCAGCAGGTCACTGCATCAGAGCGGCACAACTCCGTACCTAGATACTACCACACCCACCCGCATCTCATTCGCCGAAGTTATAGATCTCGGTATTTCGCATCTGCTAACTCGCAAACCTCATACAGTCCACTAAATATCAACCGCAACATTTCTGGTTCGCCTTCTCACCGGATTATTTGAATCTATATTTCATTAAAATATCGTGATCTAATAACATATTTTTAGTGTTAAAACTCCGATAGTTTTGACACGTAATCTGCGCATACCCGCTATTTCTATTCTCTTGTCATTAATTCGCATCGCGCCGTTTTTAGGATAATTTTACCTAATAACGTGCTAATTACGCTCATTTGTAATTATTTCTCACGCTAATCGTGTTTGAAATACTATTAACCTACGCAACGCATTTCCAATTTATCTGGGTAAACCTCCCTATAGGTTCTCTAAAATAAGACTTACGCTAGTTACTACCTACTTTTAAAAAAGGTGACACTTTTAATTAACAACGCATATATAAATACATTCTGTTTACATATATATTACATTCGCACTAAATATTCTATTAACCGACATTCGTATGTCATATTTGTCTTAGATTTACAGTTACGCTAATTAAAAATAATCACCTACCTACCTACATAATTATTAGTAGATTAAATTGTAACTACGAGTTATTACTTATTTTCGAGTATATTTATTTTCGCATTGCGTACAAATATATAAATTGTAAGTACATAACATTCTGCTTGAGTCTTGTTGATTTCCTACTCCATCTATACATCTATATATCATGGCATCTAAATTACGGCTTTATGAAGCTAAAAACAATGCTATATTTCAACGCTTAACTAGATTATATGATTGTGCTAAGAAATTACCGGTAACCGCAGATCTTCGTTCCTCGGAAACATTTATGGCTGAGTCAGAGACATTAAATGTAATTCGCGAAGATTATATGAAGAATTTAGACTTCATTAATGAGCTTCAAATAGAAGAAGATCCTGACTTTATCCCCGACTTTCAAAGATTAAACGCATTCGAAGATATTTACTCTAGGATGCAAAGGTTACGGTCTCGCATTGTTGCAAATTCTAGTCAATCAACTTTCCGCATGGGCGAAGATAAGGGTGACCGCCCACTGATTAAGTTGCCACCGATAAATATTCCCGCTTTCGATGGAAAGATGGACAATTGGCCTATCTTTTATGAATCTTTTAAAGTAAATATTCATTTAAATCAAGACTTATCTGACGCTCAAAGAATTCAATATTTAACCGGAAAATTGACCGGTTCCGCTTTAAAAATACTCGCTGGAATTATTCCTTCAGGTGAAAATTACCCAGCTATCTGGGATAGTTTAGTTAAAAAATATGAAGACAAAAGGGCCCTAGGTAGCTATTACATGTCTACTTTGTTTAATATAAAAAACGCGACAAATAATTCCGCTTCATTAAATTCATTTATCGAATCATTTGATGCTGCTGTATCGGCTTTAAATAATTTAAAGATACCGGATTTAAAAGATTTTATTTTACTTAACTTGGCTTTACGTAAAATTGATTCCGCAACCGCACAAGCATTTGAAATGCACATTACGAGACAAGGAGATTCCTTCGTATAAGGATCTTACCGAGTTTCTCAAAGGTCAAGTAAAAATATTAGATCGCACCGCATCCCAGCTGTCGCAGCGCTCAGTGAACGATAACCCTAAACGCTTGCCGCGTAATTCTCGGAATTCGCACGCCTTCGTAGTGACGCGTGTAGATAATTCTTTCTGTACATTATGTAACAGTTCGGATCATCAACAATTATATAAATGTAACAATTTCAGGTCTCTTACCGCGAAAGATCGTTTCGATTTCATTAAATCGAAACATGGATGTGTGAATTGTCTTAGTTTGTTACATACAACTTCTAAGTGCAATTCGACTTATAAATGTAAAACCTGTAATAAATCGCATCATACATTACTTCATTTGAGTAATGCACGTCCCGCTTCACCCGCACGCCGTCAGCACCCGACGGCGCCCGCCTCTGCGCCCGAGTCGGCTCGCGCGCTTTCGCACCCGGCTCCGGCTGCGCCTGTTCACAATGAACCCGCGAGAAATGTATCGCTTTGTGCTCACGCTCGTAGTGATGAGTCACAGTTAAGTAGCAGTAAGTCGTGCACTACTGTTCTACTTTCAACCGCTCAAGTTAATGTTCAAGATGGGCATAAACAAAACGTCTCGATTAGATGTTTGATTGACAACGCTTCGCAAAATAATCTAATCACTTCCGCATGCTGTGATCAGCTCAAATTAAAACCTATTCCGCTTTCCAATTCGTTTATAAAGGGCGTTGGCTCGTCTTCACAAACGGTTCGTGGATATGTTCCTCTGTTTATTACCGCAAAAAATAAAGAATATTCTTATAATATTACCGCATTGGTTGTTGACCAAATAACCGACCGCATGCCGGCTGACTATGTTGACACTTCTGTAGTGCAACATTTAGTTGACCTACCGCTCGCTGATCCTCTGTGGTACATTCCCGGAGAGGTCAATATAATACTCGGCGCTCAACTGTTTCCTTATCTGTTACTAGGAGGCCGTGTTGTGGCTCCTCTCGCGCCTCCTGCGATTGAAACTGTTTTTGGATACGTTTTCATGGGTGATGTCCCAACTACCGCGAACAATAATAATAACAACGCTTGCACTAATGTAAAGTCCGCGACATTCTTCACGTGTTCTAATGACGTGGGGATAACAGATCGCTTCGATGACCTTCGGCTTGACCAAACTTTAAATAAGTTTTGGGAAATGGAAGAAATACCTTCCAAAAGGTTTATGAGTCCCGAAGAAACTCAATGTGAGGAGATTTATCGCTCCACCATATCGCGTGATTCGGATGGTAGGTATTGTACCGCGTTACCGTTCAGCCGCGATCCCGCCGAGTTGGGTGATTCTCGTTCCGTAGCATTACGCCGCTTGCTGTCATTGGAACGTAAGCTGCAGGACTCGGAGCTTAGGTCGAGTTATAACGAAGTCATTCAAGACTATCTTGACAACGATTATTTAGCGGAAGTTTTTCCGTCCAGCGATGATTATTGTAAGGGATATTGCATTCCGCATCACGCCGTAGTTCGACGTGATAAAGAGACTACGAAAGTTCGTGTTGTTCTCGACGCTAGTGCAAAATGTCAAAATGGAATTTCATTAAATTATATTCTCCACGCCGGACCAAATCTTCAGTCCGATATTTTTATATTGTTATTAAACTTTCGCTTGTTCGCGACAGCTTTAGCCGCTGACATACAATATATGTATCTCCGAATTGTTTTACAACCGGAACATCGCATATATCAAAAGATATTATTTCGTTTTGATCCCGCTCAACCCATACGCGAATTCCAGTTTAACAGGGTCGCGTTCGGTTTAAAATGTAGTCCTTTTTTAGCTATGCGCACTGTGCGACTGCTAGCGCTCGATGAAGTCGAGCGATTCCCGCGCGCCGCGGCAGTGGCGTCCCATGAACTATACATGGATGACTTGACCACCTCAGTGCCTACTGTAGACGAAGGTGTAACTCTTTCTAAAGAGCTTATTGATTTGTTTAAATCTGGTGGCTTTCACTTGACCAAATGGGCAAGTAACTCGCCCGAGTTGTTAGCCTCTGTGCCGAAATCAAACCGCGCCGCTATTGAGTTTTCAGATAATGAAAATATTAAAGTATTAGGCCTTAAATGGTTACCCGCTCAGGACGTATTTACGTTTTCGACATCACCAATTGAGGAAAAATATACAAAACGCACAATACTATCCAGTATCGCCCGCCTCTGGGATGTACTCGGTTTCGCCGCTCCCGTCATTCTCTTCGCCAAACTCTTAATGCAAGAGTTATGGTTACGCAAAATCGGTTGGGACGATTCCTTGCCTGATGATATATTCGCTTCATTTCATAATTTTAATGAGCAATTGCCTCTTCTCGCTTTGTGCAAAATTCCGCGACACTTAGATGTGTACGATGATTGTTGCATCAACATAGTTGCTTTCGCAGACGCAAGCTTGTCCGCCTACGGAGCTGTGGTATATTTACACGTCACCGACAGCATGGGCAATGTGCACGTCAATTTGGTTTGCGCTAAATCGAAAGTCGCCCCAGTCAAGACAGTTTCTGTAGCCAGACTGGAGTTATGCGCCGCTGTGCTTATGTCCAAAATTGTTAAATTGGTTAACGAGACATACAGCGCACGCACAAAAATTAATAATATATACGCATTTTCAGATTCAGAAATCGCGCTTTCTTGGATCCATTCACTTCCACATAGATGGGATATCTATGTGAGTAATCGCGTCGCAAAATGTCAGGAGAATCTCCACTCTCGTCATTTCTATCACGTCCGCGGGATAGAAAATCCCAGTGACTGCCTCTCTCGGGGCCTCTTACCCGAGAAGCTTTTGTCACACCCGCTGTGGTGGCACGGCCCTCAGTGGCTTCGTGCTCCTGTCGCTATCTGGCCCATCACACCGTTCACTCCTGAACCATGTGAATCTTTGCCAGAATTTAAAACCAAAACGCTTGTGTGTTCTACACCATATACTTCACTAAACGGTTTTATATATAACATCGCTTTGAAATATTCCTCATGGAATAAAATTCTGCGCATTATAATTTACATACTACGATTCACAAAGAAAATGCCTCGTAATGACCGCATAACCGCATCTCAGCTCGATATAGCTGAAAGACATTTAATCCGCGACATTCAAAATGTTCATTTCGCGCAATTGTTTAAGGATTTAAAGGTTAATAAATTACCTACCTCACCGCTTCGCAAGCTCGATTTGTTCATTGATGAACACGGGATCATAAGAGTAGGTGGGAGGCTGTCTAATAGCAACTTACCCTACGAAGCTCAACATCCCGCACTATTACCTAAACATGACCATACTACGCATATTTTAATTGATTATTATCATCGCATTCATTGTCACACCGGTGCCAATGTTTTAAGTTCTCTGTTACGCCAAAGATATTGGATTATATCCGCACGTAATGTCATTAGGCAAGTGTTCACGCATGTAATTCTTGCTTTAAAAATTCGCCTTCGCATCTTAATGCAAAAATGGCTGATCTGCCTTCTTACCGTGTTCAACAAACGAAGTCTTTCGTTCGGACGGCCGTGGACTACGCGGGTCCCATATGTCTAACTTTATGTAGACGTCGCGGACAAAGAAGCCAGAAGGCTTACATTTGTTTGTTTATCTGCCTAGTTACAAAAGCGAGTCATATAGAACTAGTCACGGATCTATCTTCCGATATGTTCATATCCGCGTTTAAACGGTTTATATCCAGGCGTGGTCCGGTTGCACATATGTACTCGGACAACGGGACTAACTTTGTAGGTGCTAAGTCTCAGATAAACGATTTACTTACTGATCGCCGTATTGAATGGCACATGATCCCGCCCCGCGCACCGCATTTCGGCGGTCTGTGGGAATCCAATATTAAGTGCATTAAACGTCACTTGTACCGCATCATAGGAAAACAGTTGCTCACTTACGAAGAACTTTTAACTGTTTTGACTCAAATTGAGGCCATATTAAATTCGCGACCGCTTTGTATTTTGTCTGATGAACCCTTTCCGGAACCTCTTACTCCCGCGCATTTTATAATGTCGTCTCCTTTGACATATTTACCCGCCGTGCCTGTTTCAGAGGAAACTAAGACTCTGCGTAACCGCAAACAGTTGCTCGACCAAATGGTTAATAGCTATTGGAAAAGGTGGCGCTTAGAATATCTAAATAATTTGCAAGTGAGACAAAAATGGCTTATTAATGCCGAAAATATTAAAATCGGTACCGTCGTGTTAATACACCAGAATGACGTTCCACCTTTACGCTGGCCGCTAGGCATTATTGAGGAAGTTTACCCTGGTAAAGATGGTAAAGTCCGCGTCGCGTCAGTTCGTACTGTTAGTAGTACGTTCAAGCGACCAATAGTCAAACTATGCCCGCTTCCTTCGCAATAGTTTATTTCAATTTTCAATAATTTATTAGTTAGATAATAATACATAATTTTAGTAACTACTTAATAACACATTCCTCTTTGTCGCTCCCGCATAATTTAAACGCTTTTGATAATCCCGAGCATTATCAAGGCCGGGGAAGATGTTCGCGCCATAATTAGATTACGGATCTAATTATCTACCTATACAATATTTTGTATTATATTTCCCGCGTATCTGATGCAGTTGCTTAAATGGTCATCCCAATATGTTCCCATCCTTTTCCTACTCACATACACGCATCGCATAGAGGGGGACAGAAGATATGCGGGCCCGCTGGTTGGCTAAGACCGCGCGCCATATTGTATAGTTTCGCAAAAGTAAAGAACAACGCTCTCGACGTGTCTACGTTGAAAATTTAAATTTCCGCATAAAAAATACGAGAGAAACGCTAAAATAACTTTCATTAGTTTGGGTGTTGTGTCTAGACATTAAATATAAGTGTATCTAGTGCAAACAGCAAGCCGCTGGAGCAAGGATTCGGAACCCCCCCAAGGACAAGAAGAAATCAGACGTGGTGAGTACCCTTTGCCTTACCGTACTGCCCATTCATTCTTTCTATCCTTTATATACCAAGGGCAGGACGATTCCTCTCCTGGCCATCAGCAGGTCACTGCATCAGAGCGGCACAACTCCGTACCTAGATACTACCACACCCACCCGCATCTCATTCGCCGAAGTTATAGATCTCGGTATTTCGCATCCGCTAACTCGCAAACCTCATACAGTCCACTAAATATCAACCGCAACAACATGTGATGCTATTTATGAAGTTCTGAAAGAGGACTATCTACAGGTGAGTAAACAATTAAAACCAAATTCGAATCATTACACAAGTTTAATAGGTAGGTACAATTACATATTAAGTCAAATTATTCTGAATTAAAATTTGAATAAAATGTTGCTGTATTCAGTTGTGTGTCAAATTCTTGTTGTTGTACTTGTTGTTGTTGTTGGGTGTTGTACTGTTGTATCGGTGATACGCAGGGTTGTATTTGATGCGCAACAGAAGCGGTGTGAGTATACGGTTGTGTATAATATTGTTGAACTAGTGAGGGTGAAGGACTTGAAGGTGAGAGCCTAGGAGTTGGTGAAGAAACAAAAGCTAAACTTCGACGGTTCTGAATTGCTTCGGTATTCAGATTGCCCATCTCGGCATCGAACAAGGTGTCGTTAATTATCTTCTCCGCAATCAAGCGTTGACGCTTGTCTAATGATCTTAATTTAATTGCGATAGATCTTCCCAAAAGATCGTACTGATCTTCTGTTGCTGAAGCAGGAGCAGGACGCTTAAAATGGTCTTTCACGGATAGTAATATGTCAGTGGTTAACTGATCTTGCTCTGTCATTTTCTTTCTTCCCGGTCTAGTAGCAGCTAATGGAGTCTTCTTTGATGTCGTAATATCATCTGTATTCCCTGTACTAGCATTTGCAGCAGCGTTATCTGTAGTATTAATAACTATGGTATTTTCAGAAGAGTTGTCAGCATCCTATAACAATACAAAATTATATTTATTTTAGTTTCCAGATTCATCGGATAAATGGAAGGAAACCGCACAACTTTTTGAAGAGAGATGGAATTTTCCTCACTGCTTGGGTGCCATCGATGGAAAACACATTGACATAGTTCCACCTGCTGAGAGTGGATCTTATTACTACAACTACAAAGGACGACATAGCATGGTTCTTATGGCAATAGTTGATGCCAAATACCGATTTCTATTAGCAGATTTTGGTACAAATGGAATACAAATTGCAGAATACAACGTTTTTTGAAAAGTTACAAATGAAACATTTAAACCTTCCAAACTCCGAACAGATTCAACACAGTTCAAGGTGTTTGCCATATGTATTTGTTGCTGATGATGCATTCCCGTTGAGACCTGACATGCTGAAACCATATCGTCAAGCGGATTTGAGCAGCTACGAAAAAAAAATATTTAATTATAGATTATCTCGTGCAAGAAGAATAGTTGAAAACGCTTTTGGCATACTGGCGTCAAGATTTCGCATTTACTATACTCAGATCAATTTGGAACCAAACAATATAGAAAAAGTGGTGATGGCTTCATGTGTTTTGCACAACTTTCTAATGGAGCACACACCTAATTCATATGCACCTCCAAGATGTTTTTATCGAGAAAATGTGGATAATGGAACTGTAATTAATACGGCTACGATACCACACGTTCAAACGTAGAAAATTTACAAGTACAAAACCGAGGAAATGTCCTGAATGATGCAAAAAAAGTCAGATTAGAATACCAAACTTACTTTGTCAATGATGGCAAAGTACCATGGCAAGATAGTTACATTGAAATGTGATGTATTTATTAATTTTTGATGTAATTATATGTACCTATTGTTTGATGAATAAATGAGCAACCTCCCTCACCGCTTAAGAGTTGTTTCTGTAACAATCTATGTATGTGCCTAAATTTTGTAAAGCTATAAACGGCGATATAGACGACCACACATCAAGCGTTACAAGTTGCCTTCGGGAGTACCTACCCATACCTCTCATTGTAAACATGAACGGTACTTATGAAAAAATGTTTGTGGTCGGCTGTGCCTAATCTATAAATTACAAAATAAATAACTCACTAATTTATACTTACATTGAAATCATTCTCATCAATATCCGAAATGTTAGATCGCGAGCTACGAGGAACATCTTGATCTCCAATAAAATCGAATAATTCAAAGTACCACAGTGTTGGTTTATAAATGTCTTCAGATGATGCTCCAGACTTCACAGATTCATCGTATTTTTTTTTTCTCGTCTTACGTTACTGCGTAACGTATTAATTTTTTTAATCACATCTTCTTTTGTAGCATCAGGCTCCAATTCCTTGAGCTTAGCTATCAATTTCCCGTACGCTGCCGACCGTTTGTCTCTGTCGTGATACTCTTTGCACTTTACGCGCCAAAGACATGGTTCCGATTTATAAATTTCTATGAATTCTTCTAATTTGGCATTGCGTTTGCGACTCGCCATTTCCGAAGCGACGCGATCAAATTAGTGCGCGCGCGACTTTCCGCCGTCACAGTCAATTTAATACTGAGAACTGTGGCAGGCATGCTCGCCGGACGCCACACACGCTCGGTTATGCTCGCGCGCAAACGTAACCGAGCGGCATAAAATATCAATTTTGATATTGGCTCGGTTGCATGTACATGCACCGATAACTGTACAGTTTTATCACATACACGCTAGGGTTTACCTGTTGGTTATGCATGCAAGGCTAAAACCAGCATGCAAACCCTAACGTGTATGGCCTCCATAACAAGCGGCTTGCATTGTTTCGATTTCAAACGAGATACACCCTCCGGCGCCTCCGGCGCGGGCGGCTCTTTTAAAACTCGGTGCGTAATCCATTCCTCCACCTTTCTACTACTGCACTCACTTGGCGGCCTTTCTTCTTCATCTTGAATTTGTGCTATATCAAGAGCTAACTTTTTTAGAATTAATTCTTCCTTCATACGGGTTATTTCACTTTCAGCCTCGTATTCAGCACGTAATCGCAGCGCCTCGCGGCTTGTGCGGCTTGAGCGAGACATCGTGGACTTCGCACCATCACTACTTGGCTTCAAAGTAGTGGCACACGATGAACCTTGCTCCTCATCGGTCCCAGCACATGCACGGGATTTGCTTCTCGTTACGGGCCCGGTTGATTCCATTTTAACACGACGCGTAGAAAATCCGGCTTTTGGAAGGGCCAATTTGTAGACGCTTATGGCGCAGGGTCCTTGTGGCTTGATGGTGTCGTAGATTGAAAACAACCGTTCAACTGGTATTCACGTTTATTACGTACTGTTTACCGGCGTACGCACACACAATATTTGTGCATTAACGTTACGAAGCAGAATACAATTACAACTTATTTATTTAAATTAATTAGACCTGATACGTCAAATACTCGATCCATTCGTGCAAGATGGCGGGGGCTCGCCTTCGCCTCGCTGCATCGCGCGCTCGGGTAATTTCGGGATGATTCGTAAATTTTCGGCGGTTTTTACACTAATAACAAGCCGAGCGTGGGACGATGCACGCGTGACTTGCCACCAATCGCGGCCTCGCGCTCTAACAATTTAACCATTCAGGAGCAAGCATGGAAATGGCGGGCGAGACCGCGAATATTTAAACATACATTTGACATTTTCTTTATAGAACGTTATAAACTAGACTAAAACTAAATTATGGTTGCCTACATATGGTAAGCCAACAGTTTCAATTAAAACTAAATAATTTACAGTATATAAATCATAAAACCAATTAAAGGCTCACACGTATACGAAAAGAAATTTTGGTATGAAAAAATGTGAGCATAAACATTAAGTAATACATAGCAATATAGAAACAATAAAAATACTTATAGATCTTGAAAAGAAAAATTCAGCAAATACACTATTCACAAAAAATACTAGTTGTTCATGAAAAAAATTCAGCACACAACCGCCGTCTAACAGTCGCGTCACTTTTTAGTTTAAAACATTCTTTATTCAACAATAATAAAAACATTGTACATTTCTAGTGTAAGTTAAACCTAGAAGCGACACAAAATAAAATTAAAACGCTTTACAAGCTAAAAACGCTTTTACAAAACTTATAGCATGTAATTAAATTAATATATAAATGTAAGTAGGGAATCGAGTAGGTATTATTGTAAATTATTATTGTGATATACATTGAAAATAAAGGTTTGAACAACTCACCGGAGTGACACTTCACTACGAATCCGTCAGTGGTGCGGAGCGGGCGCCTCCGGTGTGTTGTAATTAATTGCTGAAAACTGGTTGTTTTACTTGGTAAACCTAAGGCTTTACGAGTGGACATCACATTGGCGACGAGTAAAAGCGCAGTAAGTAAAATCACGCTCTAATCATGTACTTACCTGTTTACAGACATTAATCAACAATAAAATTCGAAAAAAAAAATACTGTGGTGTACTTTTACTAGTAGATATTGATACAATTGACAAATAATCAAGTACATGTACCTATTAACATACATATTAACAAACAAAATATGTTGTTGACCAAATCTGTTTTCAAATACCTATCGAATGACATTCGATCAAACTGTCAAATGTTCCAATGATGATATCGTTAATAAAAATGTACCTATCGAATGATAATATTCGATCAAACTGTCAAATGTTCCAACGATGATATCGTTAATAAGAATGTACCTATCGAAGGATAATATTCGATCAAAGTTCTTAACTAACTATCCACAAAACTGTCGTTAGCTAATCAATCGTTAAATATATGCCTGGCACGTACATAAACTACACTGAATTGTAACAACGACAATCAGAACTTTTTTACTCAAACATCGAAAACCAAACGCACTGCAAACTACCGCACAAGTTAGAAAATGTGAAGTAGACCAATATTACAACGTTTGTTTTTGATAATTATTGGCTGAACACTCAAAGGTACTTATACCAAAACAATAATATATCTGTCACGACGACAACACGTAACAGATACCTACATCTTGCCTTTTTTTTTCGTAAGTAAGGTAGGGTGTCGGTTTTTCCGCGTATAACGGTAGTAGCCGTTAATTCATCACTGAATGATTAACTTACGTAATAAGTAGTCATAGATGGCGCCACCAATGCATAATTGGGTTAACAAAATGCAATCCACTAATTTCGTCGTAACGATACTTCGCACCGTGGCTTAATGGGCAAAGCACCGGAACATGTTATTCCGGAGGTTGCGGGTTCAAGTCCCGTCGGTACGATGAAATTTTGGATTGTGTTTAACAATTTACAAAAATATAAAGTGTGAAACACTTCAAAAGAAACATAATATTTGATTTACGCAGTGCAACATCTCTCGTCGGATTTGAAAACTGTAATGTATTCTTCCGAATGATTAACTTACGTAATAAGTAGTCATAGATGGCGCCACCAATGCATAATTGGGTTAACAAAATGCAATCCACTAATTTCGTCGAAACGATACTTCGCACCGTGGCTTAATTGGCAAAGCACCGGAACATGTTATTCCGGAGGTTGCGGGTTCAAGTCCCGTCGGTACGATGAAATTTTGGATTGTGTTTAACAATTTACAAAAATATAAAGTGTGAAACACTTCAAAAGAAACATAATATTTGATTTACGCAGTGCAACATCTCTCGTCGGATTTGAAAACTGTAATGTATTCTTCCGAATGATTAACTTACGTAATAAGTAGTCATAGATGGCGCCACCAATGCATAATTGGGTTAACAAAATGCAATCCACTAATTTCGTCGTAACGATACTTCGCACCGTGGCTTAATTGGCAAAGCACCGGAACATGTTATTCCGGAGGTTGCGGGTTCAAGTCCCGTCGGTACGATGAAATTTTGGATTGTGTTTAACAATTTACAAAAATATAAAGTGTGAAACACTTCAAAAGAAACATAATATTTGATTTACGCAGTGCAACATCTCTCGTCGGATTTGAAAACTGTAATGTATTCTTCCGAATGATTAACTTACGTAATAAGTAGTCATAGATGGCGCCACCAATGCATAATTGGGTTAACAAAATGCAATCCACTAATTTCGTCGTAACGATACTTCGCACCGTGGCTTAATTGGCAAAGCACCGGAACATGTTATTCCGGAGGTTGCGGGTTCAAGTCCCGTCGGTACGATGAAATTTTGGATTGTGTTTAACAATTTACATAAGAAATCTGTTGCTAAGTCTAAATTTAAAATGAATCCTTCTGTTGCTAATAAGAAAAAGTACGCTAGGTCACGGAATCGCTGCAATAGAGTGTGTAGGGATGCACAGCGCCGCTATATCTACATATCTGTTGAAAATAAAGATCCATCTAAAGTCTGGAAATTTCTACGGTCTCTTGGAGTCGGTAAATCTCGTCAAAGTAATTCTTTTCCACAACATATTAATATAAATTCTCTGAACCAGCATTTCTCTTCGTCGCCAATTATTGCAGACACAAATAAGATTACGACACTACATCATCTTTCTACTTTAGTGACTTCTGACCATCCTCAATTTTTCTTTACTCCATTCACCGTCTGTGATGTTAAGAAGAGCGTACTCGCTATTACCTCCAATGCAGTTGGAATCGATGGTATAAGCCGGAACATGCTGATTCCCATCCTCGACATTATTCTTCCCATCCTTTGTCAAATTCTCAATTTATCAATATCCTCTAACACCTTTCCTTCTGCATGGAAAGATGCTCAAATTATACCACTACCTAAAAAACCTAACCCTAAGTCCCTAACTGAATACCGTCCCATATCTATTCTTCCATTCCTTTCCAAAGTTCTCGAACGCCTCGTGCATAAGCAGTTACATTCCTATCTCGTCTCAAACCAACTCCTTAATCCTTTCCAATCCGGCTTTCGCCCTGGTCACAGCACAGTTACTGCCCTAGTTAAAATAACAGATGATATTCGTTTAGGTGTGGAAAATGGGCAGGTAACTGTGCTGACGCTACTTGATTTCAGCAACGCCTTTAATACCATCGATTTTGACATACTCCTTGCATTGCTTCGCTCGATTAACATTCCAACGGTGATTGAATGGTTTCGAAGTTACCTGTTTGGACGTCGTCAGCGAGTCCGCACTGAAGACACTTTCTCTTCTTGGTGTGACACAACTGCCGGCGTGCCGCAGGGCGGCGTGCTATCTCCCCTTCTTTTTGCTGTTTTTATCAATTCTATTTCATTTCGCCTTACTTCTTCCTACCATCTCTATGCAGACGATCTCCAAATCTACACACAAGCTCCTCTCAGTCTTTTATCTGAGGCAGTAGATCACATTAATAGTGATATTTGTAATGTCTCTCAATGGAGTCAATCGCACGGTCTTAAAATAAACCCTGCTAAAACGCAAGTTCTTATTATAGGAAGTTCTAGAACCGTTGCCAAAATCGACTGGGCAACATTACCACAGATCGTATTTGAGGGGCTTACAATTCCTTACAGTCAAACTGCAAAAAATGTGGGTGTTATATTCGATCAGCATATGTCATGGGGACCTCAGCTGACAACAATCAGCAACAAAATGTTTGCCTCTGCTGCTTCACTGAGGAGGCTTCGAAATTTCTTGCCTACCGCTACTAAAATTGCGCTTGCACAATCTATTCTTCTACCTATCCTCGACTACGCTGACGCTAGCTATCTTGACATGTCTGAAGAGCAGCTAAATAAACTTGAGCGACTACAAAACCTTGCAATCAGGTTCATATTTGGCCTACGCAAATATGACCATGTTTCTGAATTTCGCTCTAAGCTCAAGTGGCTGCCAATTCGCCTTCGCCGGAATGCACATATATTGTCTCTTGTTTAGAACATCCTATTTAATCCTACTTCTCCTCCTTACCTTAAGCTCATGTTCCAATTCCTTCGCGACTCCAATACCCTGTCTTTACGGTCATCAGAGAATCATACACTTTCTATGCCCAGCCATCATAGCATTCTATGACAAATCATTTGCAGTACAAGCTGTCAGACTCTGGAATGCGCTTCCATTGGAAGTAAAACGCTCACAAACACTTGCTACTTTTAAAGACCGCGTCAAGGCCCACTATATCTCCTAAGCTGCTGTTTTCTATCTAAGTTCTCTTATATATTTTATTATATTTATATATGTATAATATGTATATGTATAGTATGTATATATGCATAGTTTTGTATATATATATTGTATTGTATACTTTTATTGTGTGTACGGTAATGTTATGTATGTGTATTGTAATGTATAAAATATGTACGTACTTTTGTTATAATGTACTTATTACCTATTCTGATTTATTTATTTATTATTTTTGTTCATTTTTAACACCTATATACCGCCATGTATGTTAAGTTTTTCTTTCTCCACCCTAAGGTTGTCTGGAAGAGATCGCTTTAAGCGATAAGACCGCCTGTTGTTACACCTTTTGTTAAATGTTTATTTTTTAAGTTTTATTTGTTTAGTGTTCAATAAAGAGTTTCTATCTATCTATCTATTAGTTAGCCATTTGCGAAAAAGTAAAACTTTTTTTTTTTTTTTTTGGGAGCTAATCTGTGTTCAAATTGCCGCTCTAAAATTGAAGTGTTTCATTTTGAGACAAAAACTCTGCGTCATCGGCTTTGTTGTCCGAATCCGAATCATCATTTAATGATTCTATGTCCTCTTGAAGTCTCTCTGCCTGCATAGTGCTGCCAAAAGAGTACCATCATTTACCGTGTGATTTTTTTTCTGTAAAAAACATCTGTATCTGCATAGGCAATACATATTTGATGAGGGGACGACAAACATTTGCTGACTTTCACCATCATACTGCATCCGTTCGTTGTCTCAGCTAAGATTTCATTTTCCAGTGAAACTCCTAACTCATTTAATTTGCTGCTTCGATGTTGCTAGACACGAAATCCATTCTTGATAATAACACGGCGTGGTTATAATCACTGCCTATTCAATGGCGTTTTCGTAGCCTGGGCCCAAAACTTATTGTTGGTGTACAGGGTTTCGGCAAAGTTGTGGTTGATAATCATGTGAAATAAAACCACGATGATGAAGCTTGCCATACGCCAGTTTATTATTCACAATACACTGCACTTATGGTGTATCAATATATGTTGATCACTTTAGATTTAAATATAATTATTGATTATAACAAGATATCAAGATTGAAGATGGGACGTCGATATTCGAAGAGTTTTATTCAAAGAGAGAGAGAGACCGAATGAGAGCAGGACAGACTTATTATATTACCATAGATATTACAAAAGTTATGTAGACAATGATGGTTGATGTGGTAGTCACCACAGACTACATATACTAACAAAGTTAGAGACGATCAAAAAATACGACAAGAGTAACAGTGGGTTCATAATTAAGTAAAAAAAGTTGTAAACTATAATTATTACTGAGCATTAAAAAGATCTAGATAATCAGATACTTGAGATATCTGTGTATTCTGTGAATATGTTGATTCAGGAGAAGTTACAGATTCTTCTTGATTACATGTTTCACGGTGTGTAGGTGGAACTGAGGGTGGTGGTGGTGGGTTATTATTTTTAGCAAATGATGGTGTTTGATATCCTTGAGATGGCCCTTGGTTGTAGTTAAATGGTCGTACGTAATCCCAAGTAGAGTTACAGTAGTTGTATCCAGACGTTTAGGCTCAGTAAGGACTTGCATTATTTGAGCTTTTGTACGTAGGCGTATATGTTCAGTCAACTTTTTTATTTCACTTACCAACGACTAAAAGAAAAGTCTATCTTCATCTTCTTCGGTCTTTTTTAACTCTAAATTCTTATTTAAGACATTAATCAATTCAACTCCTATATCATCTTCTTTATTTTTCTTTTTTTTTCGTTTTGGCGGTGGTGACTGGGTCAGTGTCATTTTCTGTTTCATTTCTCTCATTTTCTTGCCTTTGCATGCTTAAATCAGTTTCATTGATAGGTACTGTGTCCTTCAAAAACATTAAATTATTGTAAAATACGTATTGAGTCTTTCTTAGCCGCTGATCCCACTCCTGGTAACATTGTTTTTTAACAACCTTTAGAGATTTCACGAAATTATCCCTAATGTTCTTCCATTTCTTTTGTAATTCATTTCCTAGAACAATACAACAAACAAGTTAATGATTTAGTCATAAAGTAATAGATTTGTTGTAATTCGTGTGTGCAATAAAGAATATATTTTTAACAACCTTTAGAGATTTCACGTAATTATCCCTAATGTTCTTCCATTTCTTTTGTAATTCTTTTCCTAGAACAATACAACAAACACGTTGAATGATTTAGTCATAAAGTAATAGATTTGTTGTAATTCGTGTGACATGTGCAATAAAGAATATACCTACATACATTAAATTCAATAAAACATGTAATAATAATGAAATGTTTGTTTGAGATATTTTTCAACAGGTTGTACTTTCACGGAACTACATTATACATTCAAAATTGGAGTAAGCACTGTAGCAGAAATCGTACGAGAAGTTTGTTTTCCAATTTGGTTTTGTCTGAAAGCTATTTGTTTGCCTAAACCAAACAAAGACGCTTGGAAAAAAATTGCCTATGATTTTTTTCAAAGAGCAAAGTTTCCTCTACTTAGGTGCTGTTGAGGGCAAGCACATACGATGCATTGCACCTAACAAGAGTGGCTCGATGTGTTTTAATTATAAACGTTTTTTCTCTTTGGTTTTATTAGCAATATGCGACAGTAATTACAAATTTATTATGGTTGACATTAAAGCTTTTGGTAAATTCAGTGACTTGTCAATATTTCAATATTCGGTTTTCTATGAAAAAATGCAAAAAAAACAATTGGATATTCCAATCTCAAATTGCTACTCTAAATCCACAGTATACAAACAGGATCAATACCGAATTGCTCTTCCAAATAACACAGTATCAAACTGTAACCAAACTTTACAAACAGGAGCAATATCGAATTGCTTTCAAATGAAATTGTTTAACACTAAAAACTTGAATGTTTCATTACATTACCAAATTTTTACCAGAAAATACAATCTCTAAACGGTTTATTAATTCTAGCCGTTGACCAAAAACTTAGTAAATTGTAAATGCAAACACTTAAAAAAAAATATCAAAATTTAAACAAAACTTTTAACTATCAGTATCGCATTTACACTCAAATTAACTGAAATTATTACTGAAGTTTCCAAATGAAAAAAAGTTTAGTAATATAAAAACAATTCAATAAAATGTACCATCAAACTACATTTTAAATGTAACATTATAATGATCAAAATTTTAAAACAACGCCCTCTACTGTGTACTTTAAGAACTTGAAATTTAAATAACTACCACTTGCAAAAAGACGCCATCTATTGACTATTGAGCACAACAATAATGAACCAGAATTAATATTGCCAAAAAAAAATTTTAAAAATGTAAATTTTAACATCAACTGAAACATACAAAATACAACAAAATGAAATGTACACAAACAGAGTACCTAAGGCTTTACCAAGGCATACTTACTAAACTGTTTAAATTATACCGAAAATAGGTACAAACAAACAACACACTGTAATATACATAGGAAACTTCAGGATTAAATATGTTTTGCAATAAAATAACTTGTATGAAGTTAACAAACAAATAATAATGGTGTGATTACCAAAATCAGAGTTAAAAATAAACTGAAAAAACAGTTTAGTTTGGGTATGTAAAATTTCAAACGGTATTTTACATATTACCATAATTTTGAACATTAAGGAAAGGTAAAAAAAACGCAGCCTTCTGTCGTGTTACTTCTGGACCACACATACAAAAAAAAGAATAATAGAGAGAAAATGAAACGTGTGACGTTCTACCTTTTATACATGTAAGGAGAACTAAACACGTGGAGAATTAGCGTGACAGAACAGTAGACCCTGGCTGTCTCTAAAGATTTATAAGATAAAATATATAAGATAAACATACATGAGTACTAAATATAAGTTATTACTCTTTCATACATCTCATTTGTTGCCCTTTCACACACCTATTATACCAAATATGATATATATTTAAATAAATATAATGATGATGAAAACTTTCTTTTTTGAGGGAGCATTAAGAACAGGTATCCATGTTGTAGGCAGGCTCCATCCACGATCTCTGTCTTCTCTGTTGATATTCGGGTGGCGGGTTATCTCGATGGCCTCACGTATTTTTCGAGGTACGAAGTACTTTTCTTTTGCTAATACGTAGGCCTTGTCGAACCGAATGTAGTGCTTGGTATCCGAGAGATGTGCGTGTTCTGCTAAGGCGGAGCTACTGATGTCCATATTCTTAATGCTCCTGATATGCTCAGTCAATCTGGTCGTGATATTGCGTCGAGTCTCTCCCACGTAACTCTTGCCACAGTCGCACGGTATTCTATATACCCCTGGTACGTTCAAATGATCCTTGCCTTTCGGTGAACGCAACATTTGTCTGAGCTGGCCCGGTGGACGATGGACTGTCTTGATGTTATATTTCCATCGTAAGAGATATCCGATTTTGTCCATTACCCCTCTTACGAACGGCAAGTACGTTGGAGAACGTTCCACCCACGGTGCTCGGGTACGCTCACTGCTGTTAACCAAGCGCAGTGCAAGCAAGCAACCAGTGTGCGCACACTGTCTCCAGTAATATCCGTTGTCCTCTAGCACACCCCTAACGTCCTCGAGCTCTGTCTTTACATATTGAGGGTCACATAGTTTCAGAGCTCGGTTAATTAATTACCTAGGTACCGAGGACAACTGTGCAGGATGATGATGGGAGTCTGCATGCAAATAACGCTCTGTGTGGGTCGGTTTGCGATATACAGTGTGCGCTAGACTACCATCCAATCTGCGTATCACGCGCACGTCCAGAAACGGCAGCACTCCATCTCTCTCCATTTCAACCGTGATTTGTATATTTTTGTGCAGTCTGTTTAGATGTGTTACGAAGTCTGGTAGTCCTTGCTTGGTTATAACCGCGAAAATATCATCAACATAACGCCACCAGTATCTCGGTTTGTTTGACGCCGTCGCTAGTGCTGTACTTTCATACCACTCCATAAATAAGTTGGCCACAACAGGAGCAATGGGGGATCCGATAGCCACTCCTATAAGATATATTTAAAAAAAAAACATTTTTAATTTAATTTTTTTAGTGACATTATCATATTTAGCACTGACATCTTTCTGTTGTTATTTTTGTACAAAATTTTGTATTTCACATTTTCTGACATTAAAGCAAGCTTTTTATAATATGGCAAAATTTATCGTTACCACTCATATACTTATAATGGCTTTACACGAATAGTGCGTTGTTCTGTCTGTGTTCAATGTGTTATTATAATTTTATTTAAGTTTTAATTGTCTTATGTTATTTTCTGATTTGTTTGTTGTATTTTTTGAACGTTCATAATTGTTTTATGTACCCAAATGAAGGAATAATATGAATATGAAATATTTTGCCACGAGTACATTTGCTCAGTATACTCATATAGTTGTCAGCTATATTAGTCGCATCGCGTTTGTCAATTTATTACATTTTGACCTAAGACGGCATAAGAAGATTTTGACATGATGGCCACATTTGCAGCAGTAATCAGAGCCCAAATTGTGTGTTATATTGTTTTGAGATCTTCTAGAAGTTAGTGTCAATCTCATCACCATTGCCACAGTATTTATAGTAAAACTATTTGTAATCCTTGTGGTACCCAAACACATCAGCCATTTTTAAGGTCATCCCTCAGTGTAGTCCGATCTCCTTCTATTATAAATTTTCTTGCTACAGCAGTCAATTTATGAAGTCATTGTTTCAAAAGTTTTCTTACCATTACAGGAAATTTTGTGTTGGCTATAACCCGAATGGAACAAATTAATAGAAATGTAAAATTTGGCAAAAACAACACCAGAAAAGTGTAGAGTAGCCAAACAATGCAGACCAAGGAACATCGTAGTAATATGTACATACCTTGTACAATATGCACCAGTGTGGTTACTTTTTAATTACATGCTTTTTGCACTCTATTTTTTTATTATTTGCATCCCAAACACATCCCATACGAATTTTTTTCTCTGAGTTGCGCTAATGAGTCTCTATTTCCGAAAAAAATTAAATATTTGACGCCATGCATTCGTTTGCTCCTCTGAAATCCATCTACTAAAATGGCTGACTCTATTCCCGTTAATTGAGAGCCCTTCATAGGCGCTGCCCTATAGCCATTACTCGCGCGATGAGGCGTGCGCAAAGAATACTATTTACTCGGGGAGAAGAATAACAAGTCCATACAAAATAATTGGGAACAAAAACAAGTGCTGCCATCTAGTGACCGCCCAACACTATGAGCACCAAATGCGGGAATTTTGAATATCATCCTTGAAAGTTTTTTGAAATGAATTATATAGGGGTACGATTTCCATACAAAAGTATAATGCACAAATATGAGTATGTGGAGCAAAAACTTGCACTGAAATCACATCTTTTGGTTTTGTATAACTCTTTACATGTCTAGTATCGTTTGAAATCATGTAGGTTACTATAACCTACATGATTTCAAACGATTGATTGAATAATATAAACATATTATTTAATCAAATTTTTTGTTCGAACTTGAATTTTACAATTATTATTAACTTCATCGGTTATGTAGGTAAATACATTTTCCGAGATGTGAATATTTATAAAAGACCAATAAATGTGATTTTTGCCCCATTTACTAATATTTGTGCATTATACTTTTGTATGAAAATCTTACCCTTTTAATGTCTGAATTTCTGTGACCTACATGAAAGTTATACACATACTAGTGTATAGTACAACTCATAGATCACAGAAAAGCAGACACATGATATAGAAACTAATAAATGTATAGGGGTCTTTTACTGCAGGATTTCTATAGCATATTATATACAATAAGTAATTTGTGTAATTGTGATGATTTTGTTGCAGTACTCATAATAAATCACTTATGAAACCTGAAGATTATTCCAAAAAAGATCATGAAATAAAACTACATTATAAATTAAATAAAATACACAAGAATATGAAGCCCACACAACATTTCATTTTATTTATGTTTTAAGAAATCAATTTTTTTCTTGAGAGCTATGTTTGAAGTTTCTTCTTGTAAATTTCTATTTTTTAATATACAAAATCTTTTGACACATATGTGAAATATACTATTAAGTAATTTTTATTTTTATGAAAATGCAATGGACAAAATCTCAAAACTCATCATTAATCATAAACAAAGAGGCCAATATTTTACATGCTCTTCGTGCCCTTTATTTTGTAAAATTTTGTTTGCCTCAACGTATTTTATCACGTATTCGGTGCAGTAATTCAAACTCTTCTTAACTCATCGTATTCTTTATACTGTACGAATAAGTGTTCTTGTGATTTTACTCTTGCTATGTAAATACTATTGCATTTTTCACAGTCGTTAATTTGCTTTTTTAAATGCTTTATTAAAAACCCACAAACGGATGCACATGCTTGGATTTCGCCATCTTCATGATTTTCAATTTCAGTGTCACAAAATTTACCAAATTCCTCGTTTATATCTGAGGGATTTGGCAAATTTTGAGATGCTGAAGTAGAAGCTTCAGTGCATATGTTTATGGGTTTTTTGGTAAGTAACATTTTATAATTGTCTATAATAGTTTTGTTATAGTCAGATTCGCAATTTCCAGTAGTTATGTGAGCAAGATTGCTAAAAATTGAAGTTTTAAAGCTGCCACAAACTGGCCAGCCGTGGGATTGACGTTGGCACCACAGTTGCTTCGTATGCACCCAAATAAATTTTCTAATGGGTCTTGCTGCAGCCTTCGGGTAGCAAGACTTCTGAAATCAGAATGTTTGGTGGTTATATTATTCCATAGCAGTTCCACAGCATTACGAGTCCATGTCTATCCTTCTCTAGAAGGTCGTGCTCGGTTACACCCAGTAAATTCCAAAGAATTGAAAAATTGTCTCATCTCGCTAAAAAATTCAAGTGTGGACTGGAGATTTTTATGTTTGTGGCAAACATTTTTCCTCTTCATAAGTCTGCCGAGTCACTGTTAAGTGAATCGAACAATTTGTCAAGTTTTTCGATAACATCCACAGTTGTGACAGCATCTGTAGTTAGTTCACCTGTAATGTATCACAATGTTTTGTTAGTTATTTAGTAAGGTTAGCAGTATTATAAGTTAGAACTTATAAATAGGAGTATTATGTTTCTTTGGAGTGTTTCACACTTTATATTTTTGTAAATTGTTAAACACAATCCAAAATTTCATCGTACCGACGGGACTTGGACCCGCAACCTCCGGAATAACATGTGCCGGTGCTTTGCCAATTAAGCAACGGTGCGAAGTATCGTTACGACGAAATTAGTGGATTGCATTTGTTAACCCAATTATGCATTGGTGGCGCCATCTATGACTACTTATTACGTAAGTTAATCATTCGGAAGAAATCATTACAGTTTTCAAATCCGACGAGAAATGTTGCACTGCGTAAATCAAATATTATGTTTATTTGAAGTGTTTCACACTTTATATTTTTGTAAATTGTAAAATTTCATCGTACCGACGGGACTTGAACCTGCAACTTCCGGAATAACATGTTGCGGTGCTTTCCCAACAAATCCCATCGGTACGATGAAATTTTGGATTGTGTTTAACAATTTATAAATAGGAGTTTTGGTATCAGGTAGCAAAAGTAAATAAAACTTCAGAAAGCATTACAATCAAGGATAAGCATAGTTCATGTAAACTATGGTGTGTAATGTATAAAAGTTAACCACACTATATATATATAGGTATAGTCGTAGTATATATATGTGTATATATATATATGGTTATGGTATGTTTGCATATATTTGTATGTATTGTGACTATATTATATATTTTTATATATATATAGTGCTTGTATATCGTAAGTATGTTTATGTATATTAGTGTTACATGTAGGTATATGTTTCGTTTCATAACTTAAAATATTAGTTTAATGTAGTGTTTTTGATTAGTTTAATTCTTAAATGTACAACTCAGCCCTTGACATGTTCGTACTCTCCACTCCATCCGTAGGTTGTCTGGTAGAGATCGCTTTAAGCGATAAGACCGCCCATTGTACTAGTTTTAGAACCTTTATATAGTTATCTTTATATTTTGTACAATAAAGAGTTGTCATTCATTCATTCACACTCAAATGTGTTTCTCTTTAATCACAAATATAATAAGGGGGTCTTAAGATCGCGGGTGAATAGGTATATTATGGGTAAGCGCTCTATCATCGATCGCATCATCACTTAACATCAGGTAAGATAGTGGTCAAGTGCAGGTAGCACTTGATTTTGGTTGTCAAAAAATATCTCAGTATATGTATAGTCATTGTGGATAAATCGAAACACATTAGATTTAGATCGATATATTGTCAAAATATCTCTAATAGAGAATAGATGCTATCATTATCAGCCGGTGTCCGTCCACTGCTGGACGTAGGCCTCTCCCAAGGTGCGCAACTGAGCCAGATCTTCGGCTCTTATTTTCCAGTCGCTGCCCACCGCTTTTCGTATGTCGTCGCTCCACCTGGTCACAGGACACTAAAAACGAGATTGACTTCATCATTACGGACAAACGGCGCATATTCAGAGATCACTAGGTAGTGATCACCGACTTGTACGAGGCTCTCTGGATATCGACTTTCAAAGCCGAGAGATTCCGATTGATGAAGTCTACACTCCGTCCGAACCTACTCCAAACCGTTGTTGGGTACGAAACATTCCAATTAAAATTGGAAAATCGATTCGCTGCCTTGGAAACCACAGATGACGTAGACCAGAAACTCGAAGAAGTGGTGGAAATCCTCAGGGATGAAGGGACGAAGTTTTGCGAGTACAAGCGTACGGGCAAAAAGTCCAAACTTTCGGCAGAAACACTTCGGCTAATGGAAGAGAGACGAACAGACCCTTTGTCAGCTTTGTCAACTAACCTGGTGCGCAAAAAATCCATAAAGAAGCTGGTACGAAGCGACCTCCGATCCTCTAACACGCTCTTGATTAAAGAATCAATTGAGCAGAATCGGGGGTCGAAAGTGTTCGTCCAGCCTCTGGGTAGAAGCCACCTCACAAAGCTGACAACATCAACGGGGAACGTCGTCGCATCCAAGCCGGAGATTCTGTCGGAAGTTGAAGACTTCTACGGTAAGGTCTACGCATCGCATGCTTCAAGGCCCGAACCCGATACTGAGGATTCTAGAGCCACCTTAACCCGCTACTTCACAGAAGATCTGCCCGAAATTAGCCGAGACGAAATCGTGATGGCCCTTAAACAACTCAAAAATGGAAAAGCCCCAGGAGAAGACGGAATCACAACGGAGCTTTTAAAAGCCGGAGGAGCTCCAGCAGTTCAACAGCTTCAGCAGCTATTTAATTCCGTTCTTTTTACTGGAAGAACTCCACAGGCATGGAAAAGAAGCATGGTGGTTCTGTTTTTCAAAAAGGAGACAAAATCCTATTGAAAAACTATCGCCCGATTTCGCTTCTGAGCCATGTCTACAAGCTGTTTTCAAGGGTCATCACGAACCGTCTTGCACGAAGACTCGACGAGTTTCAACCTCCGGAATAGGTCGGGTTTCGAAGCGGTTACGGCACCATAGACCACATCCACACGGTGCGGCAGATTGTACAGAAGACCGAAGAGTACAATCGGCCCCTGTGCTTGGCATTTGTGGTTCTATGAGAAGGCCTTTGACTCAATCGAAACCTGGTCTGTTCTCGAGTCCTTGCAGCGTTGCCAAGCGAGGAGTGAGACAGGGGGACGTCATATCCCCGAAACTGTTCACTAACGCCTTGGAGGATATGTTTAAGACGCTGGACTGGAAAGATCGTGGCATTAACATCACCGGCAGGTACATCTCTCACTTACGATTCGCAGATGTCATTGTGGCAGAGACGCTGCAGGACCTACAAAGGATGTTGAATGGCCTAGCCGATTCTTCTCGTAGCATCGGTCTCCGGATAAATTTGGATAAAACCAAAGTCATGTACAACGAGCACGTTGTTCCGGAACCGATTGCCGTAGATGGAATACCACTCGAAGTTGTCACTAAGTATGTTTACCTAGGGCAGACGCTCCAACTAGGCAAATATAACTTCCAGAAGGAAATCCAGAGAAGAATTCAGCTGGGCTGGGCAGCATTCGGAAAACTACGTCGAGTCTTCTCGTCGCCTATACCACAGTGTCGGAAGACAAAAGTCTTTAACCAGTGCGTACTACCTGTGATGACATACGGAGCCGAGACGTGGACACTCACAGTCCGACTGGTCCACCAGTTTAAAGTCGCTCAGCGAGCTATGGAGAGAGCTATGCTCGGTATTTCTCTGCGGGATCGAATCCGGAACGAAGTAATTCGCCAGAGAACTAAAGTTATCGACATAGCTCAACGGATTAGCAAGCTGAAGTGGCAGTGGGCTGGTCATATCTGCCGCAGGACTGATAACCGTTGCCGGGGCAAGGTAGTGATTGCTAGCATGACCCTATCTTGCCCCATCTCGGCGGAGGACTGCTCACTCCAGGTTTTTAGTGGGTATACTGCCCTTCTGGCAGTGACTCCCACATAACCATCTCGCTCCCCCGGGCGATTTGGTATCCATAAAGGATTTTCCTGGGGAAAAAAAAAAAAAAAAGACTGATAACCGTTGGGGTAGACTTGTCCTAGAGTGGAGACCGCGAATCGGCAAACGTACCGTAGGACGTCCTGTGACCAGGTGGAGCGACGACATACGCAAAGCGGTGGGCAGTGACTGGAAGAGAAGAGCCGAAGATCGGGCTCAGTGGCGCATCTAGGGAGAGGCCTACATCCAGCAGTAGACTGATACGGGCTGATGATAATGATGATTACTTGTAATTACAAGAATTTTTATTTTATATTTGTTAATAGTGCATATAAAGATGTAGGTTTAATTATTGGTATAAATTAATCTTACCTACACCACTTTCATTGTTTGATTTTATATTCGCTTGCATTTTACATCATATTTCATAAATAAATTTCTGAAACATTTCAGGAGATGAGGTGGCTTGGGTCATATATACTGACAATATCTTTGTTAGCCACATTAAAGCATGGTCTGTTGGCAGTAGCACCCAAGATGCTTATAATGCTCTGCGGTTAACACCATCCATATCACAAACGGTTGCTGCGACATTAAGACCGGCTTGGAAGCATGCCAGTAATACCTAAAATTAATACATGCAGTTGATTAGTTATTAAATAACAATATTATTGATAAACTGGTGTAGCTATATTTATAAGTGTGTGAAAAAAAAAATTGTTCATATTAATATATGGCTGGGTTCAATTTCAGATTCAATGCTACTAGTTATTTAGTCTAGAACAGTGTTTTCCAATTAGTGGTACGCGTACCCCCAGGGGTATGTGAAGTTGCACCAAGGGGTACGTGCAGCTATCAGTAAAAAAAATTCAGTATACCAAATTTCATCACAATTGGTCTAGGCGGTTGAGCGTGAAGAAGTAACAAACATACACATACACTCACAAACTTTCGCATTTATAATATTAGTGTGATTGCTACAATAAGGGGTACGTAGGTTTGAGGTCTTTTTAAAAGTGGTATGCAGCAAAAACTAAATGGGAACCACTGGTCGAGAATATTTGATACTTCAATTTAGGGCAGATTGATGTTTTTTAGGGTTCCGTAGTCCTGACAAGGAACCCTTATAGTTTTGTCAGGTACGTTTGTCTGTCTGTCTGTCTGACCGAGGTTTTACTAAGAGACCGTTAGTACCAGAAAGCTGTAATTTTGTATATCACTCACGCCGACAAAGTGATAGAATAAAATTTTGGAAAATATTTTTAGAGGAGCTACCCTCTACATGGGAGCACTTCATATTCCCATGGATGATTTTTTTTTCGTGAAACTTCACAGAAATACTTTTGTAAACAAATGAGTAAATGCATGTTTCAGGATTTTATGAAATGTCACCTCTAAGAGGGTGAAGTGGGGTAACAAAGTCAGAAAATCAATATTTTTTCTGATTATACTGAAATTTTGCATGCAGGTTGGTATTATAGCGTAGGTATCCGGTAAAAAAATATATTTCAAAATTCATCCCTTAAGGAGATGAAACGGGGGTTCAAAGTTTGTTTGGAGAAACAAGATTAGATGATTCTTTTTTTATTTAAAAACTTCACAGAAGTCTTCTGTAAATAAATACGTGTTTTAGGCTTTCTTTAAATTCCACCACTAAGAGGGTGAAATGGGGTAACAAAGTCTGAAAATCAATATTGTTTCGGATTTTGCTGAAATTTAGCGTGCAGGTAGTTATTACGACGAAGGTGTGCGCTAAGAAAGGATTTTCTAAATCCACCCCTAGAGGGAATGAAACGGGGGTTGAAAGTTTGTATGGAGAAACAAGATAAGATCTGATCTGAGAAGTATTTCTGCAAACAAATCAACACCAATATTATAGATGCGAAAGTAATTTGTTTTTTTGTTTGTTTGTTTGGGACTTCTTCACGGTCAAACGGCTTTCCCGATTTGGTTGAAATTTTGTATAAAGACAGTTCATAGGGCAGAATCCTTTTTTCTGGCAGACGAGTCTGGATGTCTAGATTTTTTTATTGCATTTTGTAAATGTGTGACGTCTTATCAGATAGACGGCTTGACTGATTCAGCAAAAATTTTGCACTAAGATAGTCAATAGAACATACATGGACATAGGATACTTTTTTCTGGCACACAAGCCTGGAGGTCTAGATGTTTTAAATTGCATTTTGTAAAGCAATGCAAGCAATGCATGTTGTCTAGATTTTTTAAATTGCATTTTCTACAGAGGATATCGAGTTCAATCTTAGAGTCGTCTATAGTGATTTGATTATTAGGTCATAAAACTGTCAGGGTTAAAAAAGTCATAAAAAACAGAGGATATTAAGTTATTAGGGTCATCTATATTGACTTGATTATAAGGTCATAAAATTTATATCATTAGAAAAATTCTCGTAAATAGTAAATAGCAATCGTACTTGCTGCATTTCAGAAATTTCAATAAACATTATTGGCCCTGACGACGGAGGATATACCTGGACTTAGAAGCAACGATCTTAACCTCAAAGGTCATAACATTTTCCTGGTCATAAATAATTATAAAAAAACTCGCTCGCTTCGCTCCCATAACTATTCGATATGGTTGGGGAAAGAGTTTCTTCGCATTTTTTAAGAAAATTCAAAACATTTTTTAATATAGTTTATTTACATTTAACTAAAGTATGTAGGTACCATTTTGTTCGATAACTTTTTGCCATCTTGTAGGACATGATCCCATTGCTATAGAAATGTTGGGGCTTCTGATCAAAAAACCGCGACAAGTAGTTTTGGCAGTCCTCTCGTGATGTTAACCTGACACTGCCTAAAGAATTCTGAAGAGACCGAAACAGGTGGAAATCTGAAAGTGCAAGGTCAGGACTATACGGCGGATGTATTATCACCTCCCAGCCAAACTCTCTTAATTTTTGCTGAGTGGCTAAAGATGTGTGAGGTCTAGCGTTATCATGACGAAAAACCACACATCTTCTGTTTCTTCTCTCAACTTCGCTTTCTCTCAACTTCTTGCTTTAATCTTATCAGTTGTTCACAGTAGAGTTCAGAATCGATGGTCCTGCCCGTTGGTAACAGCTCATAATGAATAACGCCCTTCCAATCTCACCACACACACAGCATCACCTTCATTAGGTTTCTTTCAGTGAGGTCGTGAGGTACCCAAATATCGAGCTTTTTTGTGTACCCAGTTTTTTTCAAATGCGCCAAAACTATTGTGTAGTCAATTCCCAGTTCTTCAGCTATATCGTAACTACTGATATGCCGATCTTGCTCCACTTTTTAAAAAATGGCATCCATTTTATCCGTAATAGGACGACCAGAGCGAGGTGCATCTGTGACATCGAAATTTCCGGATTGAAAACGCTTAAACCAAATTTGTGCTACTCTCACAGACACTGCACTGGATCCATAAACATGGCAATTTTTTTTCGCGGCTTGCGTTGCGTTTTCACCTTTTTTGTAGTAAAATTTTAAAATGTATCAAATATAAAAAAAAACGAAAAACAAATGAAAATCACATTTTTTCCTAATTTGAATATGGAATTATCTTCTTTAAAAATTTAACTTTTAATGATACCAAAACCAGCCAGATACAAATAGCGTATAGCCAAAGAGATTTTATTACAAGTTCATACTTACTATAATGCGAAAAGACTTTTTCCCCAACCTAATGTTTACTTTGGAGGTAATATTTTAGATTTGTTTGCGTTTAAACGTTACTGATCACTACCTCTTTAGATCAGAATGGGTCATACTTCTATTTAGTACCAACTTAGTATAACCATTAATATAGTTAGCCTTGATTACAGAAGATATATAGACCTTGGTCTAAGAGATCATCGATCTTGACCATAAAGACTCAAATATCGCGGGCGAAGCCGCGGGTAACAGCTAGTAACATAATAAAAATAGAAGTATACAAAATATAAAAACATACAGCTATCAGCAAATATAGCAATATTAAAATTAAAATTCATTATTCATATTATTGCGTTGATTTAGATTTAATATGTAATTCCAAAAATTCCTGGTGAGAATAAAATGCATGCTGGAGGAGCCAGAATTTTAATTTTCGTTTATACGACCAGAAGCTTGGAGCATCGAGAACAGAATCTATTCATCGTATGTAATTTCTTTGTGCTTTGTGGATAATCACTAAATGATGTTCTTTTTAAATGTTTATCACAAAGCATTCTATGTTATCTGTGCAGTTTGTGATGAAATTCCTGCGAGGACCATTCTCCATCAGGAAAACAGTATTTTGCCCATAATTCACACCTAGAACAAACCAATTATTTTTTATATTTTATAAACTAGCGGCAAACCACTATCTCATCTGGTGGTATGTGATGATGTGGTGAGATGGTGAGCATGCTAGGCTTAGAATACTCTCTAGGCCTGTGCTGGCAGAACACCGTTAGGTTAAGGTGGCAGATATTCGCCATGGTGGTGATACTTTTTTAGTAGCTTTTTACTTTATAGATACTTTTATAGTAGTAGTAAGTTAGGCGGAACATTTCTTCGATAAACACCCGTGTTAAGATTTGATCCAGTGACTTCTAACTTAAAAGCCAAGCCATCCATCCTTTACACCAACGGGGCTTGATTTAATAAATTACAAGGAACCAGTACACAGAAAGCTTGAATTGTGAAATATATTGGTTATCCAAGTTACCTATTAGTTTGCTGAATGATATAATGACTTATTGTTATATTAGAACACCAATAATATGACATTATGTTGCCATGCCATTATAAAAATACATTTTATACCATGTGAGTGAGTCTGCGACTGAATTTTTCAATTGAAATCACCGCTTCAAAAATCTATTACACTTGAAAATAAAATTGCATTTTTTATTTATAAATTTATTTATGGTTCATTAACAGCTATTACATTATTGCGTGCTTATAAAAGTATAAATTATCTTAAAAACAGATCGTGTTAAATGCATACCCTCTTATAAATGAACACCGCTTGCAATGATATTACGGACATTAATGCTTCATAAATAAGTATCTATTTAACTATAAAATTAAAAATAAAATTAGTGGAACAAGGGAAGAATACACTTTCCACTAAAATAACTATAACTATCTGTTCTGAGTAGAAGACATGCTTCTATTTGCACACGAAATATAAATGATTACAAAATACATATATTTAGTAAACAAAAAATATATTTGATATTGTTATGTGTATATTAAAACCTACCTAAAGGTAGTTTATGCATTTTGCTGGTAACAATTTATTCATTTGAAATAATTAACAGTATTACCGCTATAAAAAATTCAATATAATTTTGTATTTGGCAGCATCGATTAGCCCAAGTACGTATGTCGCATTGACTTAGAACAGTGTCTTCATATACACCGTAATTACGGCAAATACACCGTAATCCGGTCCAATATACCGTCTACCGTAATACAGTGTCGTTTTGTGTTGTGTTGATTTTAAGCCTACAAAAGAAATGGTAAATAAAATGAATGCCTCTATCTACGAAAAAGAAACCATCGTGTTAGATGACGATTAATTTTTTTAAATTCAATTTGATGATTACTTATTGTATTCGACAATTTTTTATCATTACACCGTAATTTCTGGTAAAACTACCGTATTTTTACCCTAGCAACACCTCCTTCCTAAAAATTCATATGGAGACACTGACTTGGAACAAAGTTGACACCGCCTGGGCGTGCGTCCGCCGTGCAACTGTGTGTTCAAACATACGAATTTGTTACTTGTTTTAACTT
Organism: Cabera pusaria; assembly: GCA_954871355.1. Lineage (NCBI taxonomy): Eukaryota > Metazoa > Arthropoda > Insecta > Lepidoptera > Geometridae > Cabera > Cabera pusaria. The sequence continues at coordinate 19,825,268 of OX940905.1, forward strand.
GAACAATGAACAGACTTTAGTGGATATAGACTTTTATTGTCCTTCTCTTGACAACTATTTATATTTCCTCTATGTTTTTATAGAAGAAGATATAAGAATTGAAATTCAGCGGCAGGAAATTTGGCGGGATTTTTTAATTTGGTGAGAATTTCAGAACTTACTTGCGCGGGCCATTTAAAATTCGTTCGCGGGCCATAGTGTTGCCCGCGGGCCTGCGGTTGAGCAGCCTTTAAGGCGATGAAGCAGGGGTTCAAAGTTTGGGTAGTCATTTTATTCGAAATTTCACACAATTACTTCTGTAAATAAATAAGTAGATACAAGTTTCAGGCTTTTTCAAAATGAAAAATGAAGTGGGGTAAAAAAGTTTGAAAATCAATATTGTTTCGTATTGCGCTGAAATGTAGAATGCAGATAGTTATTATGCCGTAGGTATCCGCCAAGGATTTTTAAAAATTCCACCCGGATACGGAACGGGAATTCAAAGTTTGTATAGCGAAATAAGATGAGATAGTCTGTTTTATTCGAAACTTTACATAAGTACTTTTGTAAATAAATAAGTAAGTATATGTGTTACAGGATTTTCCGAAATGGGGTAGGTAACAAAGTTTAAAAATTTTGATTTTTCGGGTTTTATAAATATGAATCCCGATTTGCCTTATTCACGCGATAACATGAAAACGGCTGAACCGATTTGGCTAAATGCATGGAGGTATATGGAGTGAACCATCACCAACTAACTTACGTGCCGAGCGGCGCGCGATCGGGCGTGACGAGTACTTACACAAATACTAATGAGTAGCAAATGCAGATGCGACTCTGCCTCTTTCTTATAACGTTACCTATTTTTTTTGTGCATCGTATTGGGAAAATTGTAGTAAAATTTTAGTATGATTAACATATAAGAGTGGAATATCTATATTATACATGGATAATATTAAACACTACGTAAATTCGGCAACAGATTTTTATATATGTAGGTATAATATATCCGGCTTTGCGTACATCACTGTATACAGATTTTACATATATAGTTTAACTAGCTATGCCCTGCGGCTTCGCCCGTGTTAAAAAGTATCCTATAGCCTAATCCATAATACAGGCTATACAAAGGCAAATCTTCTTTTCAGCTAAATCGGTTCGGCCGTTTGACCGTGAAGAAGTCCCAAATATCACATACAAAATAGATTTAAAATAAATGTCACTTCATACATTTTGAACTGGCGTTAGCGTGACTGGAAACAAATATTGGATTTTGTCTAGGGGGGCAAGTCGGAGCATATCCGAAGATAATACAACGCGAAAAAAAGCCAGTACGTTCACATTAAAAAAAGTTTACGCACACATACTCCGTTATGCCTTTACGAATAGAAACGTGTTACGTTTCTTGTAATGCACAATTGAAGATTATTCCCGTATTCTAAAAAGACGGAGCATGTAAGTCTTGCTCTCAATGCATGGGACCGCTGTCTTCGGATATATAATAATATCCTTCTTTTTTTGTTAATTTTATGACATTGTATCTTTAAATTACTTACTTCGACTGGTTTTTCCGGTTCGGTACGTTTCGTCCGCCGCTCGGCAACGTACGTCCGCACGTGACGTGCGTCGAAGCAATACTAAATGAAGTGCAGATTCAAAACTGCAGGTCTTAGGACGGAGAGCGAGTTCGCGACCCTTAATCTAGTACCTACGTAGTACGTTCATATCGATGGCTAAATGTGTCTTTTTTTTAGTTTCATTATGGCACGATTAGTGTATTTAGCCAGTGTTAAGTATTAAAATTTTTCAAGTTCTCGAGAATTCAAGTCGTAAACATGAGTCAGTCACATTTTTGGTCAAGTTAAAGTCAAGGTCTAGTCCAAGTCATACCCTCAGTAAAAATGTGGAATTTACTGAAAATGTTCAGTGGACAGCACGTTTTTCTCCATTGTGCTGTTTCCCTACACTCGCACACATGATTAAACCCCTCCCTAAGTCCCTCTATTTACTAAAAATTGTGCGAAGCTACCTGCTTCGCACAATTTTTAAAGATATTAAACTACATAACTTTATGAGAAGTCAGAACGTGTCTAAAAAAGCACGACTGGTACAATAAACATACACCAAAGTACATAGGGGAGTGTTGGTTCCCACACTCATATATGGTAGTGAATGCTGGGTATGGCAGAAGAAACATGAAAGTAAAATTAATGCTGTAGAAATGAGAAGTTTGAGAAGTATGATCGGAGTGACTCTGATGGATAAGTTGGAGAACAGTGTGATAAGGGAATGTTGTGGTGTGGTAGAAGATGTAGTGACAAAGATAGAGAAAGGGATGCTTAGATGGTTTGGACATCTAGAGAGGATGGATGAAGAAAGATTGACGAAACAGATTTATGAGACGTGTGCGAATGGGCCAGTTGGTATAGGCCGACCTAGGCGAACGTATCACGACCAGATCGGAGACGTTTTAAAAAAAGGCCAAGTCAAAAGTACCTATAACCGGCGAGCATGTATGAAGACGCTCATGAAAGTGGAAGAAGCGAAGGAGGTATGTCAGAATCGTAGCATGTGGAAAGAAGTAGTCTCTGCCTACCCCAACGGTAAAAAGGCGTGATTGTATGTATGTATGTATTAAACTACTGAAAGTGTCATAGGCGAACTTCCGCCTTACCCTACAAGGCAGTCGCCTGTCATTTACTCATTCTTTTAACAAAAAAAGTTAAAAAGTTTTGCTCGTGTTACTCTTACTTACAAGAGTAACACGAGAAAAACTTTTTCCATTGGGAGATTTCGGGAGGGTGATCATATCTTCAAATGAAGCGACTCATATAATAATGATCGAACTTCACATCAGGGAAGTTCGTTTGATCATTTATTGTATTTCTTCGCTTCATTATTCGATATGATTAAATTTACCATGTAGATGTTAAGAGAAGAAAGTTTTGGCAATAAAACAATAAATATTATATGTGAAACATTATAACTTTTATTGAGGCACAAAATTATGAACTATTAGTTAATAAATCAATAAATTATTAATAGTAAATTGTATGGTATTTACCTACTTAGTTATTTAAAATATCTTAACCGACAAGTTTGAAAAATCACTTATTTATCTATTTTACATAAGAGCATTATATAAGACTAGCAGCCCGCCCCGGCTTCGCAAGGGTGAAATTGATACATAATATTGGACGGCCCGTTGGAGTAAAGGATGCTGGTTATAATCCTAGCCATATTGATTTTCTCAAGTTTTTATGTGCATTCATGAATCATGGGTAATGCGATCATTAAATCAATGTTCTGCCTCACTTGCTACCAAAAAGTAGCTTACCACCATCAAGGAATAAGTCTGCCGCCATAACCTCAGGGTGTTCCGGCAACACAGCTCTCGGGTGTCATTACATTCTATTTCTAGGCCTAGCCTGTTCACCATGCGAAGATGCGAAAGTAAATTTGTATATTTGTTTGTTTTGGACTCCTTCACGGTCAAACGGCTGGACCGATTCAGCGGAAATTTTGCACAGGGATAGGCAGTACTTCTTCATTGATAAGGTCATAGGATACTTTTTATTACGCGGAAGAAACCGAGGGGCACAGCTTATCAGTAGATCAAACTGTATTGACATAAAATTGATTTATAATATTTTTATATCGGTTGTTATCTACAAAAATAGCGAAGCTAATAATGTTTACGTAGTAACTATTGTCTAAACTGTGGTTTCGCTGCAACTATTTTGATGCGCATAATTTTAAATCTCTGATATCTTCTAAAGTTTTCATTTAAATTATATACTGTAAAGGACAATTTTAATGTATAATATATGAGCAAGGTAATTAACATAATTATTTGGATAAGGATTAATACTGTACAGTAGAAAGTTGCCTTGGAAGCTATGTAATGTTTTTTATTAAAAAATCTATATATATAAAAGAAAGTCGTGTTAGTTACTACACTTATAACTCAAGAACGGCTGAAACAATTTTTATGATTTTTGTATTTTTGGAAGTGTCTTTGTCAGGAATAGGATAATAAGTATTAAAAACAATGAATAATTGACCTAAAAAAATATATAAGAATAAATATTTTCCCAAAATGTTCCTGGGTTTAAAAACTGCCGAATATTTGATGTTCAATTGTTTATACCGCCGTATTTTTTTTGTATAATTATAGCTCCGCACGATTAGTGTATTTAGCCAGTGTCAAGTATAAAATTCTTCCCATGTGTGGATAGCATTACAATATTCGGATTATCGCGTATTTTTTTTTGGTAATATTATGACTCCACATGATTAGTGTATTTAACCCGTGTCAAGTAGTAAGTCAAGTAATAATTTTACAAGTTTTTGTGAATTCAAGTCATGTAGATTTTAAAAATGTCAAATATTGTCAGTAATGATGTCAGTATGACTCACCCACCGATGCTTCCGTAATCCGTACCAACTTTGCAGACTAGGTTAAAGGACAACTTAACTTTATAGTTCAATCCATAGAAAATGTATTGCACCAACTACCTACACATAATAACTTTTTTTTAGTAAATTATCTTTTTTAGGGTTCCGTACCTTAAAAGGTAAAAGAAGGAACCCTTATAAGATCACTTTCTAGTCCGTCCGTCTGTCTGTCTGTCTGTCCGTGTGTCACCACCGATTTTCTCAGGAATGGGTGGACCTAGCAAGTTGAAATTTATACCAGTTACTGAGGTCTATTGTCCCATATTAGGTGTATAAAAATCAAGGTCCTGAGTCTACGATAAAAAGATATAGGCAAATTTAGGTTTTCGCGAAAACTTCTTAGTACCAAAATGTACCTTAATTTTCTACTTTTTTTATTTTTCGGAATTTTTCCTTTACTTGTACTGTAAGACCTTGCTTTTAACCAAAATTGACAATTCTACGTCAACCGGAAGTACCCTATAGGTTATGGGTCGAAAACCTATAGGGTATAGTTTTCCGTTGACCTAGAATCATGAAATTTGCAAGAAGCAAGGTCTTACAGCACAAATAAAGGAAAAATTCCAAAAAATAAAAGTTGAAAATTAAAGGGTGTCCTCATACATACATACATACATAGTTTACGCCAATTAAGATAGGCCTCTGAGTTATATGAGCGCTCATACAATTTAGAGGTCTAGCTTAATTGGTAATATCCGAGGTTGGTACGCAAGCCTCGGTGGGCGAGTCCAACTCGACTTGGCCGGTTATTATTTTAGTTAAACAACACATATTTACATTTTTCAGAATTATTCCTATACTAGCTGTGCCCGCTTTCTCAGGCTCTTAGACTATCTGTAAACCTTTTATTTAAATCGGTTCAGTAGAACATTCACATAAACCTTACATATTTCAATGCAAACTTTCATCCCCTATTCCCTATTGTTATTTTACAAACTTTGAATGTCATATTTATTTATATCGAATCAATAGCCTTAAAAATAAGTTTCAAGCTTCTAGCTTTAAAAATGACGAACAACTTTTCCTCCCCCCATTCAACCCCTTACAACCCCCCTTTTTTCGCAGTAAAAAGTATCCTATGTCCTTCTCAGGCTAGAGTCTAGACTATCTATATATATATATATATGTATTATGTTTCTTTGAAGTGTTTCACACTTTATATTTTTGTAAATTGTTCAACACGATCCAAAATTTCATCGTACCGACGGGACTTGAACCCGCACTAAACAATTTATCTATATATGTATTTAATTTCCTTTACATCGGTTCAATAGTTTTGGCGTGAAAGCGCGACAGACAGACAGAGTTACTTTCGCATTTATAATATTATATATATCTATCTTCTATCTAATACTATAAGAATCTTTGTCCTGACATTCTGACTGACTCACTGGCAGACAACGCACAGCCTAAATCGCTGGTCGTAGAGACTTGAAATTTTGAGGGTATATTTGTCTTAGTACGTAGGGGTGTACTAAGAAAGGATTTTTCAAAATTCACCCCTTAAGGGGATGAAATGGGGGTGCAAAGTCTGTATGGAGAAACAAGATTAGATAGTCTTTTCTATCCGAAACTTTACACAAGTGCTTCAGTACAAAAATATATAAATACGTGTTTCAGGTTTTTTTGAAATTTCACCCCTATGAGGGTGAAATGGGGTAACAAAGTGTGAAAATCAATATTTTTTCGGATTGCGCTAAAATTTGGCATGCAGATAATTATTACAACGTTAGTTACCTTTGAAAACGGATTTTTCAAATTTCACCCCTGAAGGGGATGAACCCTGAACGGGGGTTCAAAGTTTCTATAGAGAAACATTTTTAGATAGTCTTTTCTATTCGAAACTTCATACAAGTGCTTCAGGACATAAAAGAGTAAACACGTGTTTAGGTTTTTTCGAAATTCCGCCCCTAAGAGGGTGAAATGGGGTAACAAAGTCTAAAAATCAATATTGTTTTAGATTGCGCTGAAATTTGGCATACAGGTGGTTATTATGACGTTAGTATCAGCTAAGAAGGGATTTTCTAAAATTCAACCCTTAAAGGGATGAAACGGGGGTTCAAAGTTTCTAAGGAGGAACAACATTAGATAGTCTTTTCTATTCGAAACTTCACACAAGTGCTTGAGTACATAAATAAGTAAATAAGTGTTTCAGGTTTTTTTGAAATTCCACCCCTAAGAGGGTGAAATGGGGTAACAAAGTGTGAAAATCAATATTCTTTCGGATTGCGCTGAAATTTGGCATGCAGATAGTTATTTTGACGTAGGTATCCGCTAAGAAAGGATTTTTCAAAATTCACTCTTTAAAGGGATGAAACGGGGGTTCAAAATTTGTACCGATTTGGCTTTTACTTCTTTGATGTCTTTTATGATAGAAAGGATTATACAAAATAAAAGTTTTTAAGTAAATAAAAGAAGTCTAACGCGGGCGAAGCCGCGGGGAACTTCTAGTAATATATATAAGTAATGAGAAGTTCTTCAAGACCTTGTTTATTGCCAAATTTCATGATTCTAGGGCAACGGGAAGTACCCTATAGGTTTTGATTTCCTTTTTGAAATCGCAAACTATGCGAAAAAATGCTACTTAAACGGTCATATCTTATTAAATCTTTAGTCTATTTCATTTTTTTTTTCAGATTCTATCAATCTAGCCCAAGATGTGACAATTGAAGAAACAAAGTCTGTTTCAAGAGTAAAAGTAGATGCAAAAGCATATGACAGTAAGTATAAAACTAAAGAAAAGCTAAAACATTTGTAAAGACCAAATGCTATGACATTCTTAGCCCAGCTAGATTTGTTTAATAATTATGTAATTTCAAAACGTCAGGGCATTCGATGTAAGTCATGAAAGAAATGTTAGTTGCTTGGTCTGTTTTGGGGGCCTATACCTTAATGAGGCTATTATTATTGACTGGTGTCATGATATAGAAAATTAGATCTGCATATTATATTCCAAACAAGCTGCGCCCTGCGTATATATATATATAATGTATGTAATTAACGCGATTATACTGCGTCAATTGTGAACCGATTCGAATGATTATTTTTAGGGTTCCGTAGCTGAATGTCAAAAAACGGAACCCTTATAGATTCGCCATGTCTTTCTGTCTGTCTGTCCGTCCGTATGTCACAGCCATTTTATTCCGAAACTATTAAGACTACAGAATTGAAACTTGGTAGGTAGATGTATTCTGTAAACCGCTTTCCGATTTTTGTACAATAATAAAAAATATAAAAGTTTAAGGGGGGGCGCATCCCATACATGGAAATGGAACAAAACATTTTTTTTTCCATTAAACCTATACGTATGGGGTGTCTATGGATAGGTCTTTAAAAATGACATTGAGGTTCCTAAAATCATTTTTTCTCCAAGACAATCATTTAAAAGATAGGCGCGTCTAAAGTGGTAAAATGTGTCGTCCCCCCCCCCCCCCCCCTCTAACTTCTAAAGTAAGAGAGCGAAAAAACTTTGTTTTTCATACAAACAATATGAAAAACAAAGTTATCTTTGTGGTTGCGAAAAATCATAGTTATAGAATACTCTACTTTGTTACGGAACCCTACGAGTGCGAGTCCGACTTGCACTTGGCCAGTTTATTTTAATTGTTACGGTATATTTTCAAGGTAGTCCTATTGTAATTTCATCGAGATCTGATAATATCTCCAGAGATATGACGATAAACGTCTCAAACTTGCTACTGAAACTGACTCGCGCGGCAAGGAAGTTGGTTGTTTTAGTTTTTAAACTATCTTAATAATATTACATATTTTCTTATTTTCCTTACAGAAAACACCAAAAAGAAAACCAAGGCTGTTTTTTCAAAGGCTAAACTAGTCACTGCCATGGAACGTAGCTTATACAACACACTCCTTAAAGTAAAAAACAAGTTGAGCAAAAGCCGTAGTAAAGCTAAAACACAAATAAGGAATCTCAAGGAAGCAAAAAAGCTTGCTTCTAATACAGCATTTAAAAGCATGATAAATACGTTGCCCAGAATGGCAAAGATATTAACCATGATGCAATTCAGGGAAGTTAAAAAGAAAGAAAAAGGTCGTCGATTTTCCGTTGAAGAGAAAATCATAACGCTATCAATTTTGAAGCAGAGTCCGAAATGTTATCGATTTCTAAGAAAAATATTTATCTTGCCAGCTGCTCAAACATTAACAAAGCTTTTAAATAAGGCTAATGTAAAACCAGGAATAAATAAAAAACTTTTTGTGCAGTTGAAAAAAGCTGCAGAAAACATGAAGGTTGAAGAAAAACTCTGTATCGTATTGTTTGACGAAATGGCTCTTAAAGTCAATATATCTTATAACGAGCGAAAAGATAAGGTGACAGGTTTTGTTAATGATGGCCAAAGCACTAAGCCGGAATACGCAGATCATGCTCAAGTATTTATGATACGAGGTTTGATGAAGAACTACAAACAACCTATATCATATACATTTTCTGCAGGAGCAACAAGCGGACCAGAGCTTGCAAAGCAACTTAAAGAAGTGATTGGACAACTGCAAGAGGCTGGCTTTGTTGTAATGGCAACAGTCTGTGATCAAGGTGCAAATAATAGGAATGCCATCAAACGATTAATTCAAGAATCTCGAGGGGCATACCTAAGAACTGGTCGGGAGCCCAAACAAAATGTGTTTACTATAAATGAACAGGAAATTGTTCATATATATGATCCTCCACACTTACTAAAGTGCATCAGAAATAATTTACTCACAAAAAATCTTGCGTGCATAATGGACAATCAAAAACAGACAGCTAAATGGCAGCATCTGGAGCTACTCCTAAAAGAAAATCCAGGGTACAGGGGTATACGGTTGCTGCCTAAACTAACCGATAACCATATAATACCCAGCAAAATTTCGAAAATGAAAGATAATATGCAACCCAAGTTTTTAGTCAAACTGTGGCGTCTAACATGGGATTTTTAGCAGGTATTTCACCACATGTACCTAGGTACATGTGGTGAAATACCTATTATATATATATATATATATCATAGGTATGTAATAATCATTCATAATATATATATATTATGAATGATTATTAAAAAAAAATAGAGTTGCCCATCGCGTCTTTCCATTTGTCTGTGATATTCTCTGAAACTACTGAACAGATTTTATTACAGTTTTCACCATTCGATAGATTAATTCATGGGGAAAGTGTCATCATCCTCATGGGGCATTTTCGTTTTTTCCTTTTTCTCCACTCGAAGGTTAATAGATGTAATAATTTAATTATAATTTATTGATGATAATTTTGTGTTAACTTATCGAGTTGCCCATGCAAAGCATGGGGTAAGCTAATACTAGATGACACGCCCACAACAACACAACAACCAAACACTTGGAAGAGCAAACTTACAATAATCATCAATAAAACTTAAAACTCAAAACCTCATCCTTCAATTTGAATGATGAAAAGCGTAAGGAAATCTGTTTAGTAGTTATAGAGAAAATTGCATAGAGACAGATGCGGTGGGCAACTTTATTGTGTAATTAAATGTAATGTGGTGTATGTATTTTAATTTATACAACAATTTAACACCTCGCGCGCGCTGCTTGGTTTTTGCCGCAGCTTTGGTGTTTTGGCCAAAGGCTGTACCAAAGATGTTCGAAACATCCCAATTTGTTCATTCATTAGTAACAAAATGTTTACATTCCATGTCATCATAAGTGTATTCTGTATTTATGCTTGTATTTCCTTTTCAACTTAAACCATATTAACTTTGCCTAGTCCTAGCAGACAATTCATAATAATCGAAGGCTTCATAAAAAATGGGTGTACAAGCAAAAATGCCGTTTTAAATTTTCTAATGCTGTAGATAGTACAAAACACGCTCTTGCTTGTACGCCCATTTGTTATGAAGAGCCCTCATCGAGGGCTTCATAAATGCCGTTTTAAATTTTCTAATGCTATAGATAGTACAAAACACGCTTTTGCTGTACGCCCATTAGTTATGAAGCACTCGTATAAAGCGAATTTTGATATATATGCTATATACTTGATATATAGACTGAGTTCAGACTGTTTTTTTTCCAGACAAAGGAATTCTTCCACAAGAATGTAAAGAAACTGCAGATGTTCTGCTGTTTTTCGACAAATTGTTCGACTCCGTCAATCGAAGCTATTCAAAACGGGAAAAACATGGGAAGCCTCTACTAGGGCCAGTAAGACCGAATTCTGGGCACCATCAAGTATGGAATGAATCAAAGAAACAACTTAAGAAAATGAAATTTATCAACCCGGCAACTGGCAAGCCTGAAAATGTGCCCACAATTGAAAATTGGATATGGACACTTGACAGTATTCAAATTCTTCTTAAAAAATTGAATGATGTGTACAAAATAACATCTGTATGGTGTAGACATCTAAATCAAGATCCGATTGAGAATTTCTTTGGTGCTATTAGATGTCATGGGTGCCGCAATGTAAACCCATCCACAGAAAGATTTGAAACTGCTTACACGAGCCTATTAATAAATAATATGTCAAGTGTCCATGCCCCTGGGGCTAATTGCGAAAGTGACTACTGTAAAGTACTCCATAACTTCATTATCGAAGACGACTGACGACCACCACCTTTGATCTTGACATTCAAAGCATACCAGATCTGCAAATAACAGATTTATCCGAAAAAAATGATCCGCGAGTCATGGGTGCCTTACAGTTTGTAAGCGGGTACTTTGTGAAATGTGCTAAAAAAAAGTGTTCAAAACTTGCAATGAATGCAATGCAGATCTGGTTGCTAGTCAAGAAAATGAATATATACAACAAAGGGAATATGCTGGTCGGCGGTGGCTTACCAGTCCGTCTGAGTCTCTCCTCATGCATATCAGGAGTGCAGGACTTAACTAATTATGTATTGAAAAAAAATGTACACACCAACAATTTAAAAGAATTGATAAAAACTGTAATTTTCAGTTTTCTTGACTTTGATTTTTTGAATTGTGAACAGCACAAGACTGAAATAATTAATTACATTATTAACTTAACTTGTCGATTTTTTATTTATAATTATTGTAAAGATATTAATAAAATATTGATAGGCAAGAGAGACTCAAACGATGATGATGTTTTTCAAATGAAAGCAAAAAAATATTTTCGAAAATGTGCAAAGCGTTATAGGTAAATGTAATAATAATCAATAAATTATAATTCCTCATACATACATAATTATAATCTACTTTTATTTCATTATAATCCCTATTTCCCCAAAGATCATAAATTATATCAGAGGTAGATAACTAAACATGTCTAGGTACCTATATATATATATATATGTAGCATATAGCTGCTAATAGTATTCTATACAATATTATACATATATAGTCAGTGAAAATAGTTCCATCACACCGCTGCAGTTGGCAGCACAAGCACGATGCCATTTTCTGACGTTGACATAGACCTCTATTTCCAGTATATAAAAGTACTCTGTGATCATAACAATGGCGACCATTTCATTAACAGCCTATACGATATTTGACAGGTTTTATAACTCAAACTACTCTACAAAGGTTTTTTTTTTTTTATAATGATTTATCTACTTGATGCAGATATCTCACTACAATTACAATCTAGCCTTATAACAACTAGGCTAATGAGTAATTTTATTTTCACTTAATTTACTATTAGAATATTACTAAGAATGTGTCCATTAACACTTTTCTTAATGTCTCTATTAAGGGGAAGACACTTTGTTCTTGTGTTCTTTTTATAGCGTTCGCGTTCACTATCACTACACTTTGTTCACTTGATAAAGTATCACTAATGGAACTCGAAGGGTTTGACCCTTTTTAGTCTTCTCACTATTTCCGTGTTGTCGAGGAGCTGGATGGCCTCGACATTCACATGATGGTGAAGTCTGCGATCGTGAGCTTCAGCAAACTGTTTGATTGTTTTAGCCACGTGCTCCACTTTTAGGTCCCGGTGAAGATCGTCATTTCTGATGTACCACGGTGCACGTACAATACTCCTGAGTACTTTATTTTGGAATCTTTGTATTATCTGTATGTTGGTTTGTTTGGTGCAGCCCCATAGCTGGATACCATAAGTCCATATTGGTTTTAGGACTTGTTTATACAATAATAATTTATTATTCACAGACAGGGAAGAATGTCTTCCGAAGAGCCAGTGCATATTCTTGTAGCGGAGCTCCAATTCTTCTCTTTTTGACGTGCAGCTTCCAGCTTAGCTTTGCGTCTAAAGTCATACCCAGATATTTTGCTTTATAGTCGTATGGTATTGCTTGATTATTTATGAATACCGGATGGTAGTTAGGTCTTTTATTTGTAAAATCTATGTGGACAGATTTAGTTTCATTAAGCTTTATTCGCCACTTCTTTGTCCAATCAACTATGGTGTTGATTTCTGTCTGGACCTTTGCGACTGCTTCTTCATGGGTGACCCCTGTAGCCATAATAGCTGTGTCATCCGCGAAAGTTGCAATGGTATTATTTTCTAACTCAGGGATATCACAGGTATATAATAGGTACAGGACCGGACCTAGAACACTGCCCTGTGGTACGCCAGCCTTTATTTGCATTAAGTCTGAGAACGAGTCATCTTGTCTTATTCTAAACATCCTTTGTGTTAAGTAAGACTCTAGAATATCTGCGAACTGTTTCGGAAGCATACTTCTCAATTTGTGTATGAGCCCTTTATGCCAAACTTTGTCAAATGCTTGCGCTACATTTAAGAAGACTGTGGTGCAAACTTTCTTATCTTCTAGTGCGTTTTCAATGATGTTGGTAATTCGATGAACCTGGTCTATAGTGGAGTGTTTTTTCCTAAATCCAAACTGGTAGTCAGGAATGAGATTTCTACCTTCTATGATAGGTTTTAACCTTTTTAAAAGCAGTTTCTCAAATAACTTTGATATTATTGGTAACAAAGAAATTGGTCGGTATGATGTTGCATCTTGGGGTGGCTTACCAGGCTTTTGGATCATAATCACCTCAGCTATTTTCCACAAGTCGGGCACGTACTGAAGTCTAAATGATGCATTGATGAGTGTAGTAAGTTTGACTAACGCTTTTCGAGGCAGATTTTGTAGTACTTCTCCTGTAATCAAATCATAGCCCGGCGTTTTTTTCTTTCCAAGCTTTTTTATTTCAGTATATACTTCTCTTGGCGTTGTAAGTTGAATTTCGATACCATCTTGGGCTTTCTCAGTTAGCGTGAGGTCATGGTACGTATCCTCATTAGGCTGAAAGATTAACTCTACAAAGGTGTTTACAAATTATGATATACAGCTTTTGGTGTTATATTATATATATTAAGGGGTCTATTCATACTTTAGGTGTTTGAACATACCCGTCCACATAATTTGTAAAGCCTTAATTACAAGTTCAAACATACCTACATGCACTAACTTTAGGGATCCGTAATATAGTTCGGAATTATTAAATCCAAATAGGCAGGTAGCTAGGTAGATAGTTATTCCTACAGGGTGTAATATGAGTTCTTCCGAAAACTAAAACAGAGGGGGGGGGGGGGAGGGTTCAGACCATAATTCAGAAAATATTTAGACCGGATAAACTCAAAAAAATAAATTATGAGGGTTTTTAATAATAATTACAAAATTATTCAATGTAAAAGCCCGCAAATGAATAAAAAACTGAAAAAACGCATTACGTATCGCGTGAAAATGACGGCGATCATCTGTTCAAAGTGAACGTGCCGTCTCACTTTGAACAGATGACACGAAAAATGAGCTTTATTACACTGGGTTAAGATTAATAATCCTACTAGAATGCGTTGCTCTACCGAAGGCGGCATAGTCAAAGACTGTGGTCAAAGGGCGGGCGGCGGCAGCGGCTCGAGCTCAAACGATCAAATAAGTCGAATTCGTCTTTTAAAAAACATCGTTTATTCAATTAGTTTGTACTTGACCGTGGCAGTGGAATGTTGTGAGTTTTAGTGTTATGTGCCGAAATGTTCATTATCACTGTGTAGTGTAAGTAGGTACTAATGTTTATCGTTCATGTACTTACCTAACCTACTGTATGCCCCCTGATCACGAATATCATTGAATGAACGAAATGAACTAAATGATGGGGACGCAGCTATGTTGTGTATTGCAATGTTTTAACTAGTTTTAATATAGTGAGTGTTTTATGATACGAATACAATATAAATGGTTTTATGATACGAAATAGTTTGTCAAGCGATAGGTACGTGTTCCCTTCGGACGGGGAACTGTGTGTCGACTCGACACTGTTGAACGGTCCACCTTCTGTGACTTTTCAATGCGGCTGCAGTGCTGCGCCGCCTCTTACTCCGCACCGCACTAGTAGAGCTATTCTGTAAGCTATCTCGGAACTGAAGCGGAATCCGCGGTAAGATTTGAATTTCGTACTACGAAATTCAAATCGTAACGCGATCGTAATACGGTTGAATTTCGTAATACGAAATTCCGCGTAATACGAATACCACGGATTCCGCTTCCGAGATAGCTTACAGAATAGCCCTACAGCTGCGCAGGGCCTGACTAAAAGGACAAACTCTGCATATTAGGATGGCGCCAAAATATCATGTTTTTTTTACCTGGTGTGAATGAATTCTTAAGTGAAAGCTATCGTGTGCAGCTATGTTATATGAAGCGTGACCTTTACGTAAAGGCTTCGGGATATGTTTTATTACACCCTGTAGATAGGTATGTAGGAAGTAGGTTTGCACGCACATAATTATTCTGTATATGAATTGCATACCTAATGTTCCTGGGTTTAAAAACTGACGATTATTTGATGTTCAATTGTTTATACCGCCGTATTTTTTTTTTTGTATAATTATAGCTCCGCACGATTAGTGGATTTAGCCAGTGTCAAGTATAAAATTCTTCCCATGCGTGGATAGCATTACAATATTCGGATTATCGCGTATTTTTTTGGTAAAATTATGGCTCCACATGATTAGTGTATTTAACCCGTGTCAAGTAGTAAGTCAAGTAATAATTTTACAAGTTTTTGTGAATTCAAGTCATGTAGATTTTAAAAATGTCAAATATTGTCAGTAATGATAATTGTTTGACATATTTATTGATTGTCAAATATGCGTGCGTTGAATGTATGCTTACAAGCAACTTAAAAAGTTTATATTTCCAAAAACAATTTTTACCAATGTTTATTCTATATCTGGATTGCCATAATACATTAATAAACATAATGACGCCATTGACCAGAAACTCTGTATACGCCGAGGCTATTTATATTAAACCAATTGAATCAGTAGTAGCATTGGAAGAACTGGAGTCACTTTTATCTGACAACACGCGCAAGTCTACTCTCTTGCAACAAAATCAATTTGTTTGTTCGGAATCAAATGGTAAGGGAGTGACATGTGCGTACAAAGTTTTAGATATGTTTTTTGCACGGGACTTTTTGTGCAAGTGTTCCTGGACCGGCGGCAGCAGGAACAGCGACGAAATAAAAGTTGGGCTCAAAGGGTACAAAAAGGTACTAAACTTCTTCTATGAATTAATACATTATTGGGATAAAACTTTCACACTGCAAGACAATGAAAATTTCTTCAAAATAGTTTTGAAAAATTCTTCAAAGAGGAAGCTTAATAAAAATGTAAGCGCATCAACAAAACGGACTACAACACAAAACGGAACAAACAAGAATGCACCTGGGAGGGAAGTTACCATGGAAAATAGAACAGAACAAAAAAGTCTGGAAACATATGAAGAAGTCTCAGTGGACGGGATTTTGGCAGAATAAATTGACACAAAGAAAACAGATCCCGCGGAAGTAAGCCAAACAAGGGTCGAAGAAGAAGAAGAGAATGAGTCACTTTGTTAATTAATTTTTAAGTTATAGTATCTATATCATTATTTTTTACAAGTGTTTCCAAACCTAACTAACTAACCCAACTTGGCGTAAGTTTGATAAGACAAAGAGATTTATTTTTGGTTAATTAGTGCTTAAGTATTTTCCTTGTTTCCTCATACTCGCACTATCGTGATTACTTAGACTTAGATTTTAAGAACAATGACGTAATCTCGTGACATTGATTGTCTAGTAATAAGACGCAAAGATGTAAGTACTAGAGCTTAGTATATATATGTAGGTACTTGAATAATTAGTTTGTGATATCCATGTTACCTTAGTACCTAATTTTAACGAATGCAAATGCAATGTCATGTCCAATAGTTGAAAGTAGATTGGTACGTCGTGATCTCGTGAATATGATTGTTTAATAAGTGTTTTATAAAAAGTTTAAGATATATATCGTGAATTTTATAATTAAAGTAACGATTAAGGCATGTCTAAAAAGTAATCCTAGAACTGATTTTGTACTCATTATGACAAAAATTTACTTACGTAACATTAAGAATGTATAGTGTTTTTAATACTTTTACTCATATAAATAAAAATACTTTCATTTGTCTACGCTTATTTTTTTATTTGCTTAACCATAAGTTCATAAAGTGTGAAGGGGTATAAAATAAAGTTGAGTTTTATGCTCAGTACACGCTCATTTGAATTTTACATCTTGTGGGCTTACTACAGTTTCACTTAACCTACTAGCATGCAATTCAGCTTTATAAATGTTGAAAATCGATGATTTTACCGGCTTCTCAAACACTTCTTGCAACTCTGTAATTTTGTAGCCTTTTATTTTTATTTCATGATCATCAGGCATGATTTCTGTTACTTCCAGAATGGAATTTTTTTTGCACATGACATATATATCTTTTGTCTTGGTAGATATTTTAAAATCTTTGAAATGTAACACAGTTAAGTTTCGGTTGTTTTTTGTTACGAAAGCTTTACGTTCATGTGTGGTTTTTTTATTGTTCCCAATTTTATTATCGTTCTTCTTCACTTCTTTGTAAGCCGAATCTTCACTAAATCTTTAAGCAATCTGTGCAAGGGGTTTATTACCATGTCTCAACATCCTCTTGACTAAATATAGTTTATTTTCAAATGGGTAGGCGCTGAATGTATAAAGAGGGCCAAACCTTTGCACTTCTTCCGCGATATGTAATAATAAATTGTAAACATTACTAGTCATATAATCTACTCCATAAAAATCCTTAAAGTGTTCAACAAAATATTGTAGGAGAGTTGATGCTAAACGAAGTAAATGACTATAATTTTCACTAGAGCATATTGTAATACCACAATACAATGTCAAAAAATGTACAAATGCGTCTTGTCCGTCCGGAAGTATAATAATGAACAAAAAGGATCTGTACTCAGATGCTTTCCAATGAGAAATGCAGTCTAGTCCTCTCACTGATCTGTGGATTTCAGAAGGCAGTGTGCGTTTTATCAAGAAATCTGTAACCAATTCTATGTCTTTTGCGCGCCATTTCGATATATATTTGCCAAAAATACCATTGCGCCAACCAACTAATAATCTTTTCATTATATCCAAGTCTACGAGATTAAGTGAGTCTGCCACTGGGAAATCTTTGATTATATCTACTGGTAATCGCAGTATAGGAGAATCTTTCTTATGGTGCGGTCCATAATTTTTCCTTCGGAAATCTTCGTCCGTTCTGGGCAAGCAATTTAAACTGGGAAAAAATACTGTGTGAGACACATGTGAATACTCTCCCACTGTCACACATTTTAAACATCCATGTTTTGCATTAAAGTCGCACACACCTGAAAATAATATTTTAAAGTTTAGACAGAGTTACTTAATAACAATAATAGACAATATTGTGTAAATAATGATATAAGAAGTCACAGTGACTTGTGTACATTGACGACTGACGCAATCTAATTTTTATGTAGGTCTGGAGAATCAAATGGTTTTAATCATAAAATCTGTTACTTAACTTACCTTTAATATATGCTCTCGCAGGTGATGGCAAACCCGCGCTAAATTTAGAAGATTATGTAGGTATGCCATATTTTCCTACTAACCTACACTTATTTATGGGGTAGGTAGGTGAAATAATAAGCACTTTACTCACATTATCCATTACGGGGTATTATAATCACTACACAATATATCAACGTGTACATATTAAAACTTATTTTATAAACAGACAGTCTTGTTGAATTGAACTTTAAAATAATACTGAGCGTCCAGCCTGGCTGCTTTCAGACTTATATATCCAAAAGGTAGACCATAAAATGTCTCCCGCCATTACATTATGCGATGCCAGCGCCATCGCTCGACAACTACCGTCTATAGCCAATAGAATGTCTATTTATTAAGTTTAAATAATATTTAAAAGGTCTTCTGACCTAATTATATCCTAATTAAATATAACTATAATTATCAATATAGTTATCAGTCTATAGTTACAAGTATTGTTATTAACAGTATTACATTATGCGATGCTAGCGCCATCGTTCGACAACTACAGTCTATAGCCAATAGAGTGTCTATTTATTAAGTTAAATAATATTTAAAAGGTTTTCTGACATAACTATATTGTAATTAAATATAACTATATTAATTAACAATACTTAACGCCTACAATATTTATATTAGTGTATAAATATTGTGTTAATAATTTAAGAATTAACTATGTAACATAAACATCAATAACTATTTATAAATATTGTTAACACAGGGGAGTCACATATAAAACATCTTATTTTGATAGCCAATGTCTTATTCGAACGTTCTAAATATATTCCAGTTTCAGTTAGATGTTGAATTTCATTTACGAAATTTTCTAAATATTCGTCAATGTGTTTTGGTTTTCCAACACCAAAATAGATTCCAATGACAAACGGTTCAATTTCCGGTCTTTCAAATAAAGTGCATAAAATTTGCCAAAACTCCTTATTAGAGCTCTTAAATATCGGAAGACCATCAAAGTTAAAATTCAATGAAACAAAACTAGGAACATCAATCCAGTTCTCTACTTCTTCTATAAGAGACTCAGTGAGCCCATTATGCCAATATTCACCATTTTCAATGTTTTTCGTTTGTATTTGTTTCACAGTTCTTAAAACTGTTCTTGCATTTTTTGGCAAAATTTGAGGAAATCTTCTATTTAAAATATTTGCTAAATCATTAAGTGCTGCTTGAGTAATGTTTCTTTCTATTGCCCATTTCTTTATTTGCTCACGAAACAAATTATTTTTTGAAATGTCATCGTTGTGCCCTTCTGTGCTACTTTCACTACTGCATGAAGAAATGTCACTAGCAGAATCTAAAGAAGGTTCGACTGAATTTGAATAACTTACACGACTAATACTCGTATTGAGATCATTTCCATCAGTTATTGTAATTTCTTCTGCTACTGACCCCACTGTGTTTGACGTAGAAGCAGGCACTTGATTGTTCATTACACTTGATACTTCATAGTTTGCAATATCTAAATATTCTTTCTTGATTCGTCTCTTCACTGCACCAGATCTTTTTCTTATCTTCCATGAATATTTATTTTCCATTTTACAATTTAAACAGCAATATAATTTTATAAAAATAACAAGATTGCACTCACTTTTCAATTATTATACTGACTAATGCTGTATTATACTTTTTAAATATTTTTCAAGTATTAGAACATATTTTCAGGCATATGTTTTAAAACTTGAGTCTTTATAAAGGTGTTTATGTACTCTATAAGACTAAGTTCTAGTAAGGTGATCTTTTACAAAATAATAAAGCGAAAATAATTAAATGATGCAATAATACAGCTAAAAGTTGTACAAAGGAATAACCGCACTCCTATGTACAGCCTTTATACAGCATGAAGGATAATACAGCTAAAAGCTGTACAATGGAATATCCGAAATCCTATGTACAGCTTTTATACAGCACGAAGGATAATTACCAGATTATAGTGTCATAAGAAACTAAAAGTATTATTGTAGTGTTTGAATACACAGCTATAATTCCTTTAGTTTACATTTATTATTTTATACAGTTGTTATAAAGTTGAAGCTGCATAAAACCGTAAAAAAATCTGTTAAGAAGTAAAAAACGTCACTTGATACTTTTGTACAGCTGTATAATAACCAATAGCTTTAAATAAGTCGTATTAATGATGCAAAGGATTCTTGCTTGCTGCTTGTGTATACACGTACATATTGCCATCTTCTCTTGAAGACATCCAGAGAAGCACTATCACGCACGGAATGAGGCAGCCTATTTATATACCATAACCGTGGTGAATATTTGCCATAACAGCTAGAGGTATGTCGAGGGGTATGACGTAAAACTCCGCAAAAGTGAAGAGGTGGTACGACAAGGGTTTCCAACAAACAAAATAGAAACACACAAAATACATATTTTTAAATAACAAAATCAATTTTTCTTTTACGTCTTCTCCCGAAACGCGTCATTACGTCATTTACGTCAATGGGTACGTTTTTATGAACGTGGAGATGTGCCAGTTCCAATTATGTTACTCTTTGGCCAGTCCGGTTAGACGATCTTCAACCATTGAAGATCTTAGCCACGATTTAATTCTGCGCAACGTAGAGAAAGACCTTTCTGCTGTCGCTACACTGACAGGTAGTGTAGCCATAATACATAAAAATGTTCTTATATTAGGATACATATCATGTCACAATTTAAAATTAAATCAGAAATCGACTGCGGTATGGCTCCGCTGCCACGCCTGCCACTTCACCATCCACAGCCGATATTCATTTACAATGACAGAAACTGGAGTGTTATCTAGTAATAATGTATAGTCTGTAGCTAGTTGTTTCACAGTTTCAATGTCTACATTACTATATTCGCTTTTTGGCATGAAAACGCTTAGCTGAAACAAATTAAGTACATCAGGAGACAGGCGGTCCTGGAGATCACTTATTATTGAATCTAGAATTGGGATGTATACAGGGTGTGGCGTAAACAGAAGTCAAGCCGTCACCTGTGGGTAGAAGGCTTCATGACTGACCAGAAAATCAAAATTTGTGTTCAGTATAACTATCATGGTTTTCGAGTTATTGACCATTTTTAAAATTTCATAACAATTATACTCTCTTCGATGGCCTCTTTTCGACGGCATGACCACAAATTAAAATATTTTTTCATTATTCAATTCATTGATTTTTGAAAAATACTCTTAGGTAAATGCGCTATCAAATGTTAACTGTTTTTTTTATACCGTTACCTTAACTTTTGTATTATTTAACATTTTAGTTTCAAAATCTACTGAGAGGTATAAGAACATCGAAAGTTCAATTCCAAAACGATATAATACATGGTATTTTTAGCTTCCAGTCCAAAGAAATGAAATGAAATTATTTATCTGCTAGAAATATGGTAAAAACAGATGAAACTTAAATAACTTGCAGCATTTTTCGTCAAAACACTGACATGCAAATATTTAGAGTGTTATCAATTAAAGTAATCTCAACATATTCATAGATGATACAATTACTAAAATTACAAGTCATTA
Source organism: Cabera pusaria (assembly GCA_954871355.1). Taxonomy (NCBI): domain Eukaryota; kingdom Metazoa; phylum Arthropoda; class Insecta; order Lepidoptera; family Geometridae; genus Cabera; species Cabera pusaria. The sequence continues at coordinate 19,847,047 of OX940905.1, forward strand.
ATATATGATTAAAAACTTCCGATAATACAAAAAAAATTAAGTATGTCATTCATTGAATAAGAAATTATATATATAATACTACCTACAAATAATTATCAATTTTATATTATACAAATGTCTACAATATTTAGAAATATTCATTTAGATTATAGAAACAATTTTCAGTCAGCCATGTGTGCAGTTTTGTTTTAAATTGTTTGAATGGTAATTCTCTGATTGCCTGTGGTATATTGTTATATATCTGAATGGTTATAAGCTTGCAGTTCTTTCTTTGCAAGGCCGTATTGCTACTTATAATTTTTAATTTAGTAGGATCCCGTCTCGTGCGACGTAGAAAAGCATTTTCACTAGCACTATGTAACGTTTCAAACATTTCTGGATGCTCTTTTACAAATACTCCAGCCTGCATAATGTACAAGCCAACCAAGGTCAAAACCTTCAGTTTTTTTAAAAAGAGGTCGGCAAGTGGTCCCGCACCACATATGGCTCATATACATTTTTTTTGAACGAGAAACACCTTAATGATATCTGTCGATTTTCCCCAGATAAGAAGGCCATATCTGAGGACGGAACAAACGTACCCATGATAGGCTGTGAGGGCCGCTTTCTCATTAAGTGTTCGCCGTAGTTGCTTTAACGCAAATATAAAACGGTTTATTTTGGTACATACATGATTTACGTGGGCCTTCCAATTACAAAATTCATCAACAACAATACCTAAAAATTTGTAGTCTTTTGCAATATTTATATGCTGGCCTTTACACGATACCACAAAGTTTCACTCAGTGGTTTTGTATGTGCGAAAATTAATATATTTAGTTTTAGAAACGTTTGGAATTAGTTTATTATATTCCAGCCAAGCTACTATGGAGTCTACTGCTAAATTAATTGAATGTCCATGATTTTTTCGATTAGATGTCAAATTACGGTTGTTTGTAGTCAAATTATTATTATTTAATGTCAAATTATCATTATTTGATGTCAAACTGGAATTACTCAATGTCAAATTATTATTTTTAGTTGTCACATTATCTTTATTGGTTACGATTACGGATATATCATCTGCGAAAAGGACACATTTATGTTCTGTGGCTAACGGCAAATCGTTAATGTAGAGTAAGAATAAGAGCAAACCCTTAGGGTGTTACCACACCAATGGATCGATCGACGATCGATGTCCGATCGATTGTCGATCGATGTCTGATTGGTGGGTGCTCGACTGATGTAGTAGGTATGAACTATCAATCGACTTCATTCTACCATCGATCGATGGCGTCGATCGATAGTCGATCGATTGGTGTGGTAACAACCCTTAGTGATCCAGTGTGGCGTTACTCTACCGTTCTGAATTTTCCGACGTATAGTTGGAAAACAGAGGTCGTAAAATAAACAAAATGTGTCATGAAAATTATTAAATGCAACATTTAAGTTCTCTACATGTAACATATTTGACCATTTCATGGAAGACAAACAGTCTTTGAACTTTGTAGTATTTTCTATGCTGTAGTCTTTTGTGTAGCTATACCAACATTTTGCCTTAGTTGATTTTTTCAAAACAGGAATAGTTAGAGTCTGACCTGTATTATGATCAGATAGGAACAGTTCATGAACGTTTCCTTTGGCATCCTGAATATTGCTAATAAAATGGTCTATACATGAATTTTGTCGTGTAGGTACATTTATGTGGATGGACAGATTATAATTTAACGCTATGTCATGAAGCCGAGAAGAAAATTTTTTTTTTTTGTGTGTCAATGTTTATGTCACCTGTTATAACAATTTTTTTATTTGACTTGTTTGCAGTGTTGTGTAAAAATGTCTCGAGATTATCGAAAAATGTACATAAATTACTGTTAGGGGTGCGGTAGAGGCAAAGTAAAGTTAAATTTAGAATAGGAATATAAATTCCAGTACATTCAAAATGTTTTTCGATTGACAATTCATCACATAATTTTAATTCTATAAATTCATAGTTATGTCGCACCAGAATACAAACACCACCTCGCTTCTCGTTTTTCCTCGAAAAAGTTGAAGCTATTTTAAATCCCTTCAAAACAATATTACTTTCATTTCCAGATTTAATGAAGGTCAGAGATACGATATCAAGATAAATATTTTTACGTAAGAAACTGTCTATACAAAGCTCAAGGGTTTCTAGTTTATTTAATAGACCTGCGATATTTTGGTGAAAAATAGTTAATAGAACTTTGTTAGAGTGAGGAACGAAAAAAGTCACAGCCCTCTATAGACGGGTTATTTGCTTGCTTGAGTTCTGGGATTACGCTGAAATAATCAAGTATAGTTCTTTTTTTGTGCCGAGTCTGAACGTTATTCACCTTATTTATAGTCACAGGACACTTCAAATATCGGTGGTGTCGCTTGCACCAGAGCTCCTGACCTTGGAGGCCGGTTAAATTTTGCACTGAGATTGGCACAGTGGAGACGGTCCCTAATCTTTTCTGCGTTAAGATAATTAGAGTCATAATATTTACAGTCAACAATGAAACTTATTTTTTTACATATCTCTAGTTGACAGCGGTATTTAGACTTGTGTATATTTTCAAGTTTTATAAATTCACAATTAGGAACATACTTACAGAGTGTCTGAGTTATGCTATTTAACGTCATGGTGTTCAAATATATATTGTTATTTACATGTATAACCAATATATTGCAATTTAATTTTTCTAATCGTTTAAAAGCTCCTGATAGTTCATATAATAATTTAGCAGGGTTTGTATCATTTTCACCTACACATAAAATTAAATAGTCATTTTTAGAATTTAAATCAATGTTTTGACAGTCTTTCAAAATTTCTTCCGACGATGCTAGAGGTTTTGTGAATCCAAAAATGTCATATTTTTCGTAGCTGTCGCAATAATCACGTCTAAGTTCGGTAAGTAACGATGCCAGTCCTGTGCATTGCTGAGTTCCATAGATAACCATTTTTGGCTTTGTAGATGAACCTCTATAATTGCTATCAGCGGGTCCATCCGGATTCTGAGTTCTGGTGGGGGATCCTGCAGAAGGTTGGAGGTCTCCGTGCATATTAGACCTTTGTTCAGCTTGCTCATGATCTGAAATGTATTGAGGATAATGCGCACTGACTGAGTCATTTGGATCTGGGTTAACAAGGTCCGGGTCGATTATACTGGAGTTTCTTGACTGTGCAGAAATTAGTTTTTTTGTTCTATTTTTTCTTATACTACTCAGAGGGGAGGTACAGACATTCATTAAGTGGTTGATTTTTTCTGTTTTTCTTCGTTTTCTTTCTGTAGTTGTGATATTGCAAGAGATAACTCATCAATCTCAGTGTGAGCACTCGATAATTGTGAGCGTAGATTTATATTTTTAACCGACTTCAAAAAAATGAGGAGGTTTCTCAATTCGACAGTATATATATATTTTTTTTTTTTTTTTATGTTTGTTCGCGGATAACTTCGTCGTTTATGAACCGATTTCGATTATTCTTTTTTTGTTCGAAAGGAGATATCCCAAGTGTGTTACCATGGTAATTTTATCGAGGTATGATAAGTATCTCCAGAGATATTGAGATAAACATCTCAAAATTGGTACTGAAAATGAATAGCGCGGCTTGAAGTCGTTGTTTTTTAGTTTTTAAACGATATTATCCGTTCTGAGATCGTCAATTTAATTTAAGTCCGTCGTAGACAGATCTGGAAGGCTTCTAACGCGCAGGTCCGATAGGGTTGATACATATGATTGATTTATTGAGTCATCTGATATTTTCCGTCGATGATTCCTCAAAGTTATGTTGCTGATTGTATTATCCATAATTTATTTCCAATTGCTTATTATGGCGCAGAATAATATGTGTAATAAATAAATAATGCGAGATTTTTATAAGCGCCAATTATATCTCAATTGCAGTTTCTTTATAAAAGCTTTCTTTACAATATTATTCCTCAATCATATTTATAATTCCGAATAAAAATGGCAGCAGTTTCTATGTATATAGTATCCAGATAATTCTTCAAACATATTTCATTCTTATAAATATAAAATAAGACAGTACAAAGGTGCTGTCTTATTTTATATTAAACAATCTTATTATTCGTTGTGTCGATTAATGTTTATTTAATAAAGCTCCCTCTATTTATTGTACTTAAAACATCAATAGTGTTTCGAATCACAGTGAGATGGAATATCCAAACCTCTAGATAGCCAGCTATTTCAATGCGAGGTTCCACCATTTGCCGCTAGGTGGCAATACTGCAGCTTTATAAATAAATCTTCAATGTTCGTTCTATTAATCAGTTCAACAAATCAAAATTAGATGGCAGCAGTTTATATGAGCGTAAAATAATTTAAAAAATCCAACGGTTTTCTTGCTCCCGTCAATTACAGATTTTGTAAAAATACTTAAATTATCTCAATATTTGTATGCTAATTTTACATAATCTTTGTATTATACACGTAGTAGTTATTGTACTCACATTTTCTGCACACTTACAGTTGATTCTTGGATGATTATTCCTTACGTATAGACTTATTTTATTAGTCAATTTCCTAGAATTTGGCACTCAGTTATGTTAAGATAACACTTGAGCACTTAAATTATCTTCTTATAACGTGGTTAAACTAATTCAAATTGTAATATTTACACTTTACTATTTTATACAAATTTATGAAAATACGTAGGCTTGAGCAGGTGTTTACTAGAGCAGCGCCATCTCTGCCTGAAAATGCCTATTAAAGAGACCAAAGGCGATTATTTTCCAAATAAAGAAATTCAACTTTTATCATTAAATTGACAAATAAAATTATGTATGGTACAGGAATTGTGAATATTTGACAATGAAATCGTCATCAGCCGAGAGAATGGTCAAACGCTAGCCTATCAGGTAAGAAAAATTAATAAAAACACTTTCTATTCAAATTAATAAAACCACAATAACAGCTCAAAATGCGCATCACGAGTCCTGACCCTTTATGCCCTTTTTTTATTATTTACACTATCTATTGCCGGTGGTACCCCCAGTGGGCTTAAGTTCGGTGACCGTGGTAGCCACATACAGTTCCCAGGCGGCCGATCCAACGCCCGTGATATGTATGGTTAAGGTACTCGCGGACAACTTTGGCGTAATGCGCAGGGCAGACATGTGGCAACCACATTCTTCTCCATTGATCCAATGGCATGTCTTCCAGCAAAGTGGGAAAATCATATTGCAAAACATTAAAATATCTTTTGCCGTCCAGTGTGGCTGGCAATTAAAAAGTAGACCGCCAATCCAGTCACTGGACTAGATTGCTCAGTGGAATGAGAATATTCCAGTGCCGGTTCACATTATTCGAGTGGCATGCCAGCGGTAGATTTGATCGCTGGACTGGAACGCTATTGTACTTCTTCGCCTAAAGGAGCTGGTGTACAAGAAGCCGACTATCTCAATCGAACATTTAGGACAGTGTGTGGAGACAGCAGCGCAAAAAATAATGTAAATGATAAAACGGGGGTAAGGCAGACCCCGCATCGGGACTCGTGGTGCGCATTTTGAGCAGTTATTGTGATTTTATGAATTTGAATAAAAACTGTCTCTTATTATTTTTCTTACCTGATAGGCTAGCGTTTGAGCATTATCTCGGCTAGTGGCAATTTTGTTGTCATAATGTCCACAATTCCTGTGCCATAAATCATTTTATTTGTCCATTTAATACTAAAAGTTAGAATTTCTTTATTTGGAAAAAATCGCCCTTGGTCTCTTTAACAGGCATTTTCTTTGAACTGAAAGCTGAACATACCGTGTATCATATCATTTTGGAATCTCAATGAAATACGCAAATTTTTGGTAGGTTGGTCGCACATGTTTTTCTAAATTTTTTTACACCACAGGCGCTGAAACTTTTAATTACTTTATATCTCTCAGTAAATTTTGAAATAAAATGTTAAATAATACAAAAATTAAGGTAACGGTATAAAAAAAACAGTTTACGTTTGATAGCGCATTTATCCAAGAGTATTTCTCAAAAATCTGATTGAAAAAATATTTTAATTTGTGGTTATGCCATCGAAAAGAGTCACCAAGGGTGTAATTATTATGAAATTTTGAAAATGGTCAATAACTCGAAAACCATGATAGTTTTACTGAAGACAAATTTTATAGTTCTGATGGAGTCTTGAACTATCTAAATAGTAAAGATCCTTGGGCACTATGAATAAAAGTTTTAATTCTTGAACTGCAGTTTATATTATTATTGAAATCACATACCTATCATATAATTTATAATACTTTTATAATATTCATTACATTTTCTTTCTTTTATATTTCTTACATAGATTGTCACAGATGAACATTTTTTTACATTTCAAATATTACTATAGACTAGAAATACAAACTCTAGAATTAACCAGCCAGTGTTATGTATTGACACTAACACTCTCCCTCAATACATGAACTGCATAAGCCTACACCTAGCTCATAAATAAAAACATTAAATTTACTTGTTGACAAAGTTTTGGTTAATACATCTGCCAACTGAAAGTTAGTACATATATATCTAACCACAATCAAACCATCCTCAACCTTTTGCTTAATGAAATTATATTTAATATCCATATGTTTCAAACGCTTCTGCTCATGACTTTACTGACTTTATAGTACTTTGGTTATCTTCATATATAACAATATTTTCAAATTCAAATTCACCCAGCATTTTCCTCGCTGTAGTGAGGTGAAAAGTTGTGAGTTGTATGCGGAAGCAAAGTTTTTCTGCGTCTCGTACTTTGAAACCTTCGCTCCGCTCAGGATTCTTTATTTAAAACACTCGCTTCGCTCATGGTTTAATCCTAGAATCATTCGTTTGCTCAGGTTTCAATACAAGTACTCACGCCAAAAACTAACTTACAAATCTGATTTTAGTACCGGTACTGCAAACCCTAGTAGGTACCTACTAACGTTTACTTCAATTTTCCTTTTTTCTATCTTAATGATTTTGTCGTATCATACTGTGGAGACAGTGGCGGTGCGGAATGTGCTAGATTGCAAAATGTACAGTAGCAGGCCCCCGCACGCCGCTGGCTCTCCAGTCGTCTTCCTGCCTTTGTAACGATACGTAGCACTAATAATATTTCTGTGGTAAAGACAATATATCGATGGACTTATAATTATTATTTTAATTACTCACCGGTTCCGATAGATAGTTACATATATAAAAGGCAGCTACAAATTAGTGTCCTCCAATAGTCCCCCACAAATAGTGACCCGTGGTGTCCTATAAATGGTGACCCGAGACGTTTTTAAAAAAGAAGTGAAAAAGTGTTATCAGTGAACTTGGAACATGCAGTGCAAATAAAAACAAAAATATACACGTGCCGGAGGGCGATTCCTCGCTGACTATTGGTCCATCATACTCAGCGAGATTAGAATATAATAAAAAACAGTAAATAAAGTCAATATGGCCCAGCAACCGATATTACAAGTAACAACACCTCCACAACAACCGCAAGCAGCGTCATCAGCTAAAATTGAGAATAATTTAGCTCCTCCAGCAGTTACTAACTTGAATTTTGGACAGACATGCCTCGTCTCTGGTTTGCAGTTCGACTCTATAATGGATCCACAGCGGCAAGGTGATTCGACAAAATATAATATGGTTATCGCCAAACTAAACAGAGACGCCCTACAACAAGTTGGCGACTTGATTATTTCACCGCCAAGTGAAAATAAATACGACATCATTAAATAGCGTTTATTAGCATCTTACGAGGAAAGCGCAAAGAAACAATTTCACAAACTCGTAAGTGTAATGGATTTAGGATCGCAGCGCCCATCTCAGCTTCTGAGAAGAATGTCAGAACTTGCCTCCAACACGCAAGTTTCCACCGATGCTCTAAGACGTTTATGGATATCTAGCAGTAAAAGCAGTCCTTTCGATCGCACAGGATACCGACTTAGACAAATTGGCGGCAATGGCCGATCGGATTTACGAGAATATACATAGCAGCGATATAGCAGCTGTTACTGCTACGCCTACACGAGATTCCGGTTTGGTAAACCAGTTGATGCAGATGACGATGGAAATTCGCGAGCTCCGCAGCGAAATAAATGAGATTCGTGGACGCAGTTCAAGCCGCGGAAACTTCCGACAGCTTAACAGATCTCGATCGCAGTCAAGAACACCATGGAGATCACCAGATAGCCCCAACTGGCTGTGCCGATTCCACTATCGCTTCAGAAGCCGTGCCCGATCATGTGAGCAACCCTGCAGTTGGAAGCAGCCTCGAGCGTCAACGCCAACACCCTCGGGAAACTGCGAATTTGTACTTTGAAATTCAATCGTATCACGTTCGCAATACGGTTGAATTTCGTAGTACAACATTCAAATCTCACCGCGGATTCCGTTGTCGAGATAGCTTACAGAATAGCCTAGCTGAGCGCGGTGCAGTCTAGTGAGGTGGGAGACTGCATAGCGTCAGCCGGCAACCACCGATTATGCGTGACGGATCGGAAGTCCCAAATTCGATTCTTGGTAGATACAGGTGTTAATGTCTCAGTCCTTCCGGTGAGTTATAGAGATAAGAACGCGAGTGTAATAAGTGATTATAAATTATATGCTGCAAATAATTCCGAAATTCCTACCTACGGTGTTAAGACTATAGAGTTAAATATTGGCTTGCGTAGATCGCTAAAATGGACCTTTGTAGTGTGTGACGTGAAACAAGCTATACTAGGCGCAGACTTTTTAAGGCATTATAAATTATTTGTAGACTTATATAATAAAAAACTAATCGATTGTATAACTAAGTTAAGTAGCGAAGGTTCCGTCATTCAGTGCGACAACACTTCTATTAAGGACGCATTTCTGTAAATGTCATAAAATTGATAAAATAAGCTGATTTTTGGTCCGATTTGCTATTAATCCGCGAAACTTAGTTGACTTTTATTGTTATCTATAAATAGACATGTTCTTTGACTTCATATTTTATAAATTAATTCTTTAAAAAATGGATATTAATCCATTTTTTAAAGCAACAAAAAATATTTTTAGTAGACTCCTACCACGAAAATATTGTAATCGAATTGAGTTTCGGTGCAATTTGTCACAAAAATCCAAATTTGTATCGAAAACAAAAATACAGTAACTAAGTAAACATACTGAACAACAAATGTATCTGAAAATATATTTGTAAATGTTTAAAATAACGTTCAGAAAAAAATTATACTTTTACCTCAGTTTTGTTGAGTTTTCATAGATTTTGCCAGAACCGATAAAACGTAATGACATGTAATAAGGTCGATTTTCCTTTGGTAATTTTTTACATTTAAGTGTATAAATAAGATACGATTTGAAATAAAATCTCAGTCCGCAGTCAACCGCCGTCGAGAATGGATCTATGTCGGTTCATATCATCAATTTGACGTGAAAATATCGCTGTACAGACACAAACATTTTGCTTCATCTAACTTGATCCTTGCCACGGTCCATGCGTAGAAAAGTAGGTAACCAATAACAAAATATTCATTTCCTATCTCAGAGAAGCTAATGTTGATTGTATGAGATTGTGGTCGGTGGTGTGTTTGGGCTCGTTTTATAAGTTCTGACAAGACCTTTCTCTAGGAGTGACTTGACTGACCTGATGATGGAATTCGGAAACTGCTACTGGAACTGCTAGATGGTTCGAGTTAGATGTGCCGTGTTTGGGCTCGTTTCAGAAGTCCTGACAAGACCTTTTTCTAGGAGTGACTTAACTGACCTGATGTTGGAATTCGGAGACTGCTACTGGAACTCCTAGATGGTTTGAGTTAGATGTGCCGTGTTTGGGCTCGTTTTATAAGTACTGACAAGACCTTTCTCTAGGAGTGACTTAACTGACCTGATGATGGAATTCGGAGACTGCTACTGGAACTGCTAGATGGTTTGAGTTAGATGTGCCGTGTTTGGGCTCGTTTCATAAGTCCTGACAATACCTTTTTCTAGGAGTGACTTAACTGACCTGATGATGGAATTTGGAGACTGCTACTGGAACTCCTAGATGGTTTGAGTTAGATGTGCCGTGTTTGGGCTCGTTTCATAAGTCCTGACAAGACCTTTTTCTAGGAGTGACTTAACTGACCTGATGATGGAATTCGGAGACTGCTACTGGAACTGCTAGATGGTTTGAGTTAGATGTGCCGTGTTTGGGCTCGTTTCATAAGTCCTGACAATACCTTTTTCTAGGAGTGACTTAACTGACCTGATGATGGAATTTGGAGACTGCTACTGGAACTCCTAGATGGTTTGAGTTAGATGTGCCGTGTTTGGGCTCGTTTCATAAGTCCTGACAAGACCTTTTTCTAGGAGTGACTTAACTGACCTGATGATGGAATTCGGAGACTGCTACTGGAACTGCTAGATGGTTTGAGTTAGATGTGCCGTGTTTGCGCTCGTTTCATAAGTCCTGACAAGACCTTTCTCTAGGAGTGACTTAACTGACCCGATGATGGAATTCGGAGACTGCTACTGGAACTGCTAGATGGTTGAGTTAGATGTGCCGTGTTTGGGCTCGTTTCATAAGTCCTGACAAGACCTTTCTCTAGGAGTGACTTGACTGTCCTGATGATGGAATTCAGAGACTGCTACTGGAACTCCTAGATGGTTTGAGTTTGATGTGCCGTGTTTGGGCTCGTTTTGTAAGTGATAGTGAGACCTTTCTCTAGGAGTGTGTGGAGTGTTAGATTTGAACAGAGCTTACCATAATATACAGATAGCTCCAGAAGATATAGAGAAGACAGCTATCGCCACCAGCTTTGGCCTCTGGGAATTTTTACGTATGGGTTTCGGTTTAAAAAACGCAGCACAGACATTCCAAAGGTTTATGGACCATCACGATTTAAAAGGTATAGAACGTATAACAGATGCTGAAAATAACAGTGAGTCAGCACTTTTTTGTTATATCGACGACATTTTGATCGCCTCGGAAAATCAGAAAATATAGATCTCATAGAGAGCATTTAAGAAAAATTTTCGCAAGGTTTAATGACCTCGGTATATAAATATGAGTAAAGGTGTCTGCCCACTATCCCGTAGCATACCATGACCGTACTAGGACCGTTTCGGACAAAAAACTATTCTTTGTATTGAGAAGTATGAGACTATGCCCACTAGACCGTTCCGTCACCGGCCGGTTTTTTTTTTGGCCGGCCTTTCCGTACCGGAAACGTTCCTAGCACGCTCATGGTATGCTACGGGATAGTGGGCAGACACCTTTAATGTATATTTGGCAGGGAAACGGTTGAATTTGTAGGTTATGCAGTTTCAGAAAATGGTATCAGTCCGCTTCCGGAGAAAGTCAAGGCCATTGAAGAGTACCCCAGACCGGAAAAAGTCGAACAGCTTCGACGTTTTTTGGCTTTGCTTAATTTTTACAGGTCACATCTTCCGAATGCTGTGAAATACCAGGCAGAGCTCAACAGATTTCTTCATGGTTCAAAGAAGAAAGACAAGTCGAAAATAGAATGGTGTGAAAAGAGCATTGAAGCCTTCGAGCAATGTAAGGTAAGCCTTAAAAGCGCCGCTACATTGTCTCATCCTTGTATGGATGCTCCTTTAGCCCTGATGACAGACGCTTCGGATAACTGTGTGGGAGCTGTTCTCCACCAGAAAGTAAAAGGTATATGGTTGCCATTGGGATACTTTTCAAAAAAGCTATCAGATTCTCAGCAAAGTTATAGTACATATGATAAAGAATTAACAGCTATTTATTTAGCCATGGTACACTGCAGAAACATGATAGAAGGACGGCAGTTAACAATTTTTACGGACCATAAGCCACTGGTTTATGCTTTTACGAAAGTAGGTAAAGACAAAGAAATACCTAGGCGAGCTAGACAACTGTTAGCATATTTACTATATATATAATATACTATATATAACTGTTAGTATATTAGCGAATTTACTAGCGACATACAACATATACATGGTTCACATAACACGGTAGCTGATGCTTTGTCGCGCATAGAATCTATTAGTTGTCCAACAGCGATAGATTATAGTCAAATTGCTCACGCACAAGAAAATGAGAATTAACTTCCTGAATCGAACGGTACGTTATCATTCAAGTATATAACGGTGCCTAATACAGATAAGCGAGTCTATTGCGAAGTTTCAACAATCTGTGCCCGACCTTATGTACCCGAATGTTTTAGAAAAATGATATTCAATAACATTCATAACATTAGTCATCCTGGAGTTCGAACCACTAGAAAAATGATCGTACAAAGATACTTTTGGCCAGGGATGAACAGAGATATAAATTCGTGGACTAGAGCTTGTATACCCTGTCAAAAATCTAAGGTAAGTCGACACACAATTTCAGATATAGGACATTTTCCACCCTGTTCTAGGTTTTCACATGTACACACGGACATTTTAGGACCAATGCAGACGTCGCGAAAAGGATATCGGTATTGTATTACAATCGTTGACCGTTTTACGCGTTGGCCGGAAGCTGTACAAGTTTCCGACATATCAGCTGATACAGTCTCGAGAGAAATATATGAAAAATGGATCTGTAGATTCGGCGTCCCAGCTCGGGTATCAACTGACCAAGGTAGGCAATTTGAAAGTGATCTATTTATCTCATTGTAAAAATTTTTTAGGTACAAAAAATTAGAACGACTCCATATCGACCGCAGAGCAATGGTGTAATAGAAAGGTGGCACCGTTCTTTTTTTTTATTTTATTCAATATAAAAGTAAGGTACAATGTTCAGTTGTTATTGTACCATTAAACCACATAAAGGTTTGTCTTGGTACTCACACTCGTTGAGACCGAATTAATATTAAGAAATTATTATTTTAACATATAACGTAAGTAATATAATTCCAGCTCTTTAGAATAACAAAATTAAAATTGAAAGATTTGAAATCATGTACTCATCATGTATTTTTGAGAAATGATATGCTAAAAAAATCATTGTGTCCAACTTATGACGGTCCCTTTCGCGTATTGGATAGAAATTATAAGGTATATAAGATAGCTTTACCAAATAGAAATCTTTATGTATCCATGGATAGATTGAAACCAGCTTATTTGTTAAACGAGAACATCGATGAACAACGTAAAAATATTTTAAAAAACATGTAATTTTAACTTAAACCAAAATGTTGAAAAAAATATTATTCATAAATCGCTTTCGCCTGTGATAAGGACCACGCGCAGTGGTAGGCAAGTTAAGCTTCCCGTGCGATTTATGTTAAGTTAGTATAAAATGCATTGATAAAATTTAGCCGTAAGCAACCTAGATATAATTGCGAAATTATTGCTAATGAGTATACTTGTAATCTAAAAATAGAACCATTTCTGCATTCGTTATTGTACACGTACGTTGTATACTTTCCAAAATATTATTGTAAGAAAATACGTTTTTGAAAAGAAGTATGGGTTCATATCAAACAAAAAACGAGGAGATTGTTATTGCACAGCAAGGTGCTAACCATGCAAGCCAAGTTGGAGATCTAGAGAAGAAGATAGGACTTGTTGGTATCATTGTTGTTGTGATAGCAAGTGCTATGTTATTATTTTGTTGCTATTGGTGCGGAAAACGTTGTTGTGTTCGAGTCAAAAGTGCGTTAAGAACGGAAATAAGTTCTTTGTGGCCCGCGGTATCAGCAGCCCAAACAACCGCACAGGTACCAGTGTATCAGAATGCTTGTTAATCTTAGATATATCTATTTTTAAGTACCAATTAAAATCAGTCAAATATTATGTTCCTTTGAAGTGTTACACACTTAATATTTTTGTAAATTGTTAAACACAATCCAAAATTTCATCGTACCAACGGGACTTGAACCCGCAACCTCCGGAATAACATGTTCCGGTGCTTTGCCAATTAAGCCATGGTGCGAAGTAACGTTACGACGAAATTAGTGGATTGCATTTGTTAACCCAATTATGCATTGGTGGCGCCATCTATGACTACTTATTACGTAAGTTAATCATTCGGAAGAAATCATTACAGTTTTCAAATCCGACAAGAGATGTTGCACTGCGTAAATCAAATATTATGTTTCTTTGAAGTGTTACACACTTAATATTATTGTGTTTAACAATTTACAAAAATCAGTCAAGTATTGTTAATTGTCGTGTAATTTGTATCATTGTAAAATGTAACTCAATCAGAGTCTAAATACTTTTTATTTGTAAAATGTAAATCAAAATTTAGTTCAGCGTCAAATAATATTAAGTATAAATGGTTGCATCCATTTCGTTGTAAAGCGTAACTTGAGACCACCTTGTAATACCACCGCACGCCGCTGGCTCTCCAGTCGTCTTCCTGCCTTTGTAACGATACGTAGCACTAATAATATTTCTGTGGTAAAGACAATATATCGATGGACTTATAATTATTATTTTAATTACTCACCGGCTCCGATAGATAGTTACATATATAAAAGGCAGCTACAAATTAGTGTCCTCCAATAGTCCCCCACAAATAGTGACCCGTGGTGTCCTATACATACGATAGTCAGATCTTTATAATCTGAGAGTTGATGTAATTAAAGTACTTATAGATTTCAGATCACTGAGATTCATTGAGATCTGATAAGTATCTCCAGAGATATGACGATAAACGTCTCAAACTTGCTATTGAAATTGACTCGCGGGGCATGGAAGTCGGTGTTTTAGTTTTTAATCTACTTCACAAAAAAGGAGGAGGTTCTCAATTCGACGGTTTTTTAAAATGTTTGTACATTTTAAAAAACCGTCGAATTGAGACCACCTCACACCTCACACCCTCACACCATCACACTTCGTCGACCTCAGAACTCTGTGAGATCTTAACCGATTTGAAATTGAAAATTATTTTTTAGGGTTCCGTAGTCCTGATAAGGAACCCTTATATTTTCGTCATGTCCGTCTGTCTGTCCAAGGTTTTTGCTTGCGATTATGGGCAAGAATAAAAAGAAGGTTTGACTTGAAGAGTATAATAATCAGTAACAAACAATTATGGTTAATTTCTTATTTTAAGTGATGCGACGAGCGCTCTGCTCGCCGCCTCCAGAGTAAGTGTTTTAAGAAGGCAGCTCGCCCTGCGCGCCCCTGCACCCGCTAATACCATCGCCTGCGCCAGCGCGCCGCCCGCGAGCTCAAATCGTGTTGTCGTAGACATATTGGGGGCCCGTTGGAGCAGGCTGAAGGGTCAGGGACTGCTGGTACTGTGGCTGCATCCAACATCTCTTCATCATCAGGTAGGGCGCACACCTTGTTTAGGGCACGCCGTTCTATACCTCTAGTGGTTTTAAAGTCGGCCACTCGGGATATTCCATCGGCTCCAGGGTATAGACGTTGAACCCGTCCAAGTCTCCAGCGCATAGGAGGAAGGTTATCTTCCTTGAAAACCACCATGGCACCTTCTTTAAGCTCTTTATCGGGTTGCCTCCATTTTGTCTTCTGTTGTAGTTCGGCGAGGTATTCATGATACCATCTCTTCCAGAAGACGTCACGAAGCAATTCAATCATCTTGTATCGTGTCTTGATACTCTTCTCTGGACCAGCAGGAGGGTTTGCCAGAGACGTCAGCGGCCGCCCGATGAGGAAGTGCCCTGGGGTTAAGGGAGAAAGGTCGCTGGGATTACATGTAAGAGGAGTAAGGGGACGGGAGTTGAGGACTGCTTCGATTTCTGTGCAGAGAGTACTCAACTCCTCGTACGTTAAACTAGAAGTCCCTATCGTTCTCCTTAAATGATGTTTTAGGCATTTTACATTTGCTTCCCACAATCCTCCGAAAGTAGGTGAATAAGGAGGGGTGAAAATGAATCGAGTTCGATCTTCAGCTGTAAATTTATAAATGGAACTCATGCCTGCTTTTAAAGCTCGACGTAATTCATTATTTGCGCCCACGAAGTTTGTACCATTGTCACAATGGAGTTGACTAGGTTTACCTCTACGTGAAATGAATCTACGAAGACTGGAAATGAAAGCTTTAGTACTTAAATCAGTAACCGTTTCTAAGTGAACCGCTTTCGTACAAAAACAGATGAATATGCAAATGTAACATTTTGATATACGATTACCCCGACCGATTTTACTCGAAATCTGAAAAGGACCGCAAAAATCGCAGCCCGTAATTTCGAAAGGAAAATTAGGAGAGACTCGACTTGAAGGCAGATTGCCCATCATTGGCTCCATAGTTTTGGCTCTAAAGCGAGTACAGATAACGCAATTACGATATATTTTTCGTGCCAACACTCTCCCCCGTAGAGGCCAAAACTGATCTCTAAAGTTTGCTAGAAGTAGCTGAGGGCCAGCGTGCAATAACCGTAGATGCTCAGCTCGCATCAATAACTTCGTAAAATGATGTTTACCATGTAGCAACACGGGGTGCCTTTTGTCGAAGTTGAAATTAGTATTATTGAGCCGACCACCTACTCTAAGCACACCTTTATCGTCGAGGAAAGGAGACAGCTGCAACAAGTAAGCGGAAGTAAGTTTCTTTTTATTTTTTATTAGGTTTATTTCTTTCTCAAATGTATCTGACTGTACTATTTTAATTAGGTAAGTAAGCGACTGGCTAAGTTCACTTTCATTTAAGGGACCAACTGATCGATTATGTTTTTCTTTAATTTTACAGTTATTAATGAATCTATGTACATACGCGAATATTCTTTTAAGTTTTGTTGAACTTGAATAGTTTTCAAAGTTAATTAGATCATTAGGTTTGTTATTTTCGTGTATGTTTGTTTGTAACACCTTTATTTCAGGCAAGCGTATCTCTGTGTTAGGTGTCTGCGGCCATTGTGATTCATCATGTTTTAGAAAAGCCGGACCATCCCACCACAGAGAAGAGTTAAGAAGATGACTTGGCGTCACACCTCTCGATGCCATGTCAGCTGGGTTTTTGTCAGTAGGTATGTGTCTCCAAGAAGTTCTAGAGGTAAGTTCATGAATTTCATTTACTCTATTGCATACAAATGTTTTGAGTATTTTGGGACTTGTTTTTATCCAGCCTAAAGTAATGGTGGAGTCTGACCAAAATACTTTTTTTTGAATGGAGCATCGAAGGGCTTCACTAACCTTGCTAACAAGACGAGCTCCTAATAAAGCAGCTGCTAGCTCAAGTCTAGGTATAGTTTGAGTCTTGAGAGGTGCGACCTTTGTCTTGGAGCAAAGAAGTTTGACTGTCACGGCCTGTGAATGATCCGTGGTGCGTAAGTATACGCACGCCGCGTACGCATCTTGCGAAGCATCGACGAAGCAATGGATCTCGCATACAGCAGGATCTGAACATAAAATGTGTCGAGGAACAGACACTGCAAGCAAAGCGTGTAAGTTATAAATTACGTCCTTCCAAGTCTTCGCTATTTTATCGGGAACCGGTTCGTCCCAACTTAATTTAAGTAGCCACAATTTTTGTAATAAAATTTTGAGTGTTATTGTGCAGGCACTGATTAGGCCTAAAGGATCAAATATTTTACATGTATTTGATAAAATTATTCTTTTCGTTATGATGGTTTCCTCAGGATCAATGTTTATTGAAAAGGTTAGTTTGTCAGTGTCTGGTTTCCACTGGACACCGAGAACACTTGACTGTTTACTTAAGTTGAGAGACTCAGATGAAGTTGTATTTTTGAATATTTCAGGACAATTGCTACGAAACTTATGCAAGGGGAAGCAACCTGATTTCAACACGTCGGTAACGCCGTGTAGTAGGTGAGATAAGGATACTTCATCATCAGCACCTGTTAACAAGTCGTCCATATAACAATCCTTTTTAAGGACTTCAGAAACAAATGGATCTGGGCAATCTAAAGCCAGCTGTAGAAGACACCGAGTACTTAGGTACGGCGCTGAGGCCGTCCCGTAAGAAACAGTGTTCAATTGCAGCACAACCAGAGGTTTCGATTCGTCGTCTCGCCATAAGATCAACTGCAAATTTCGTTGGGACTCATGAATTTTTATTTGACGGTAGCATTTTTCTATGTCTCCTGTAAAAACATATTTATGCTGACGAAAACGAATCAAAATATTAAACAGATCGTCTTGAACAACAGGGCCTACAAATTGTATATCATTTAGGGATTTCATCGAAGCAGACTTCACCGAAGCGTCGAACACAACGCGCAATTTAGTACTTTCACTATTCTCACGGATCACGCAATGGTGAGGCAAATAATATCCAAATTCAGGTTTATTTATTTTTGTTAAATGACCTAAAGATTCATATTCATGAATGAAGTCCCAATACTGTTGTTTTAATTCAGGATTTCTATTTAATTTCTTTTCTAATGTATAAAATCGCTTGGCAGCCATTTTGTACGAGTCACCAAGTGATGTTTCAGGTGGCTCTTTCAGAGGCATCATTACCGAAAATCGGCCATCAGGTAAGCGAGAAGTATGTTTTTAAAATGCTCCTCACAGAATTCATTATCCGCCGACATAAGGGTCCAAAATTGGGTCAATTTTTCGCTGATTTCCTTTGTGAAAAGGCAATGCGACGGTGTCGGTGATTGTCTACCTTGATTAGGAATTAAGGGGCCAGCTACTATCCAGCCAAGCTGTGTGCTTTGAAGGACGGGCATATTAGAACCCAGACGAATCCTTTTTTGACACAAAATATCATAAAATATTTCAGCGCCTAACAACATATCAATATCAGCTGGCTGACAGAAATGAGGGTCAGCTAACTGGATATTATTAGGTATATTAAGTTGAGTAATGTTTATAGCCGTGTTGGGTAGTTGACCGGTAATTTCCGGGATGACCAAACAATTTAAGTTTCTTTGGAACGAGTTCGATAACGAGCTTATATTTACGTCGCACCTATCGGAAATCGTAAGTTGCATATTGTTAATGCCCGATATTTTTAAAGAATCGGGATCACGATTAACTAATTCAAGTTTATGTTTCAGCTTTTCCGTCATAAACGAGGATTGAGAGCCTGCATCTAGAAGCACGCGAGCAACGTGAGTATCATTTGTTTCAGGATTGGTGACCTTCACTAACGCGGTACCAAGAAGAATCTGCCCAGAGGACTGCACGGACAATATCCTACGGGGTGGTTCCGCAACATCCGGGATACTTGAAGACCCAGCTGCGGATGACGTCACAGGTAAGTTTGAGGTTATGTTACTTTCTTTATGTAGTAACGTATTATGCTTTCTATTACACATTCTACAGGCGCCTAGCATGCAACTATTTGCTTGATGCCCACGTCGTAAACAGTTTGTGCAAAGTTTTAATTTTATGACTTCGCTCCATTTGTTTTCAGGAGATAAGGATTTAAATGATTCACAATCAATTATTCTATGAGTATTGTTGCACATCGGACATACTAATGATCCTGCCGGCTTAGCAGTGCTAGAAGTAACAAAACTCTTAGAAGATTTATTAAAAGAAAATGGGCCCTTATGATCATGTTTATGTTGATTATCTTTATGCACATGTGGAGGACTTTTTTCATGCCGGTTGGCAAGTGTCGTTTCAAGAATATCTGCTGTTACGTAGAAATTCAATGAATTCGTTTAAGAGTGGCAAATCGGAGAGATTATTTCTATACTCCTCCCATTTCCCACTTGTGACTGAATCTAATTTACTAGATACCATAAAAATAATGAGCGTATCCCACTGGGCTACAGGTTGGCCAAGAGTAGCTAACGCTCTTAGGTTTTTTGTGACAACGTCAATCAAATAACGTAAAGATTTATGAAACTCCCGATTTAACGGTTCGATTTTAAAAAGTGCCTTTAAGTGATTGTTAATTAGGATTTTTTTATTATTGTATCGCTGACATAACAAGTCCCACGCAACTTGATAATTCTTTGATGAGAATTCAATTGACTTTATTACAAGTGCAGCGCTTCCTTCTAACGAGGATCGCAGGTAGTGGAATTTGTTGATGTCTGGAATACATTCATTATTATGTATTAATGACTCGAACGTGTCGTGAAATTCCAACCATAAAAAATAATTTCCGTCGAAAATCGGAAGTTTAATTACTGGTAATTTGACCTGTAAGTTATCTTTATTAGAACAACTACTATAAGAACCGTGTTTGTCTTCAGGGCTCTGAGGCCTTAACTTTAATATTGATTGGGCACTAGAAATATTACCAAAAAATTTCGTTTCAGTTGTCTCCCGTTCCTTAACCTGTTCATCAACACCTGCGCAAAGAACTTCTATTTGCATTTGACATTTGTCAAAATCGGAAAATAAAGCTTCAATTTTCATGATTTGCAAATTCAATTCATTAAAATGAGTTTCAGATAATTCATTTATATTGTCTTCTTTCAAATCTATAAGATAATTTTCAAACGTAGTCAAACGACCTCTAATCGATGCGCGTTGTTTTATTAAATCTTTAAGTTTTAATTCATTTTCTAGCTGAGCAATATCTACCCCGGAAGTACCGCCGGGCATCGGTGGAGCCATGATTTGACGTTAATTATAATTAATACTTGATAATAATCGAAATCGGTACACAAAATTCAGGGAGAACAAACAATAAATTAAGTTAAATAAATTGTGCACCAAACCAGGCAGGAGTTCCAGCGCGCGGAGATACCGCACGAAAGTAGGTCAAGTCTCGCACGAACAGCCGACGTCAAGCGGCAACGGAGTAGGTACAATACGTCGCTGGCCGCGCGAGTGTCGCGCGCGCACCGTCCCCGTAAGTCGAGTCGACACCTGGAAACGTCGGCCCGATTCGGCTTGAGTTTTACGATAATAACAAGAATTTATGACCTTGAAGTCTAAACAGTAAAATGAAATGAATAAGCGGAAGAGAAGATGAGTTTTAAGATTAACGCCCAATGTTGGAGTTTAGCAAAATAATGTTTAGGATGCTTATTTTTAAGTAAGCGTGAACAAAGGCTTGTTCGAAAGATTATGCACGATAGCTTATGGCTTATATGATGCTAACAAACCAGTTTTATGCAGGTAATTAGCGGTGCAAGTTCAAGATGCACAAAGAAATTAAGCACTTAACTGCTTATAGCTTAGGTTGACTTTACTCTGGCAGGCTAATGTAAAATAAGTTAAAGTTTAAAAATAATAATTTAGTTTCACCTCAATTTGTGATCTTATAATATTATTAAATGGTGTATGTATTTTATTATGCGTAAAGCAACTTAGGCAAGGTAAGCACACAAGAAGGAAATTATTCCCGACGCGTGAAACCATGCACTTGAAAGAGTAACACATTGACAAAGATTGACACTTGAAGTTATTTTAATAAGACCGTATACTAAATGATTCGGAGTTACGTACACTAAACACACAAATCAAAACTAATGGAAAATAAGGGCAAAGGAATAGAAATGGGCACTCCCCTGAGGTTGATCGCTGCGTAGATCCACGCCGCTGGAGTCCAAAGGTCGTCGCGCTGGTCCTTTTCCTTTGTCTACTGCTCTCGAACATTCGGTGTACGCAGTACCGATTAGTCCTGTCACGGTCGCCAAAATTCTTGCTTGCGATTATGGGCAAGAATAAAAAGAAGGTTTGACTTGAAGAGTATCAGTAACAAACAATTATGGTTAATTTCTTATTTTAAGTGATGCGACGAGCGCTCTGCTCGCCGCCTCCAGAGTAAGTGTTTTAAGAAGGCAGCTCGCCCTGCGCGCCCCTGCACCCGCTAATACCATCGCCTGCGCCAGCGCGCCGCCCGCGAGCTCACATCGTGTTGTCGTAGACAGTTTTGCTAAGAGACCGTTAGTACTAGAAAGCTGAAATTGTGTACGTATGCGTATATCAATAACGCCGACAAAATGGTAAAATAAAATATTGGAAATTTTTTTTTAGGGTAGCTCCCCTACCTGTGAAGTAAGAATGATTTTTTTTCGTCGTCTACCCCATCTTGTGGGGTATCGTTGAATATGTATTTTAAAATAACTTAGGAGTTGCTAATTCTTATTAGAATTATTTTTAGATTTAATGCTCCATTTAAAAAAGAATACACGCCCTGCTGAAACAAAAATGTTTACTTTAAGTACACATTTTTGTTCCAGCAGGGCGTCCGCGCACAAAATCGTCTGAAATACTGTGAATATCATAAATAACCGTGAAAATTTTAAGCACTACTGTGGGAAAAGTGTAAAGTTTCCTAGAAATAGCGATTAGACTAGAAACCGCGGAGTGGTTGACGACAACATCTTCAAGTAATTTAGGTGAAAGAGCATAGGAGCAAAAACAAGATAACACAAAAAAACGTATTTTCATTATCATGACCCTAAGCAACGAAGTATCTCTTAGGTCGACCCCTGATGTATTATTTCTGCCATGTAGCATATCGTTGGAAAGGCTAATTAACTAAAGAACTTTTTAAAAGAAAGCTAATTTCAAAATGACTTTTAGTTTTTTTTTCAATGAATTTAGAAGTTGTCACTTTTCATAACATTTACACCGATTTAGATAGATAGATAGATAGATGATTACTTTATTGCATACCAATCAACACATTATAATCTAAGACAAGGAAAAACTAATTAGGTGTGACAATGGGCGGTCTTATCGCTCAGAGCGATCTCTACCAGACAACCTTTGGATGGACAGGAGCTAGTTTTGAAAATAAGCGGTCGGTGGCATACAATACCATATATATATACCATAATAAGATAAGTCATAATATTATTTTACATAAACCTACATACAAATATAGTCAAAATACTAGATAATGATATCCATACAAGAACAAATACACTTACATATAACATTATAGATCTATATAAATATATATACATACATATTTATATATATATAAATATACACACACACATATACATACACAAATACACTAAGTAAATATAATAATACAATACATACATATACATATTATATTTAGAGTAAAGCTAGTCAATTTGCGATAGTGTTATATAATGCTTAAATACCATATTTTTAAATATTTGCGGCGTTCGGGCTTCTTTGATATTGACAGGGAGTGCATTCCATAGATGAATAGCTTTCATGGTAAATGATTTATAGTAGTGTTGCGACGTATGTGGGTGTTCTGGCATCCTCAATTTGAGGTTATGATGAGAACGCAATGGACGAGGGTTAGATGATTGTGAAAATTCAAAGCGTTCCTTCAAATAAGAGGGAGTGGCTGGAAGGTAAAGAATATTATAAAGCTGGGAAAGAATATGTGCGTTTCGTCGAAAACGGATAGGGAGCCATTTGAGCTTTGCTCGAAATTCTGACACGTTCGCAGACCATAGATAAAGCGGATGCAGAAATTCTGTAAACGCTCGATTTTATCAAGTTGCTCCTCGGTAAGGTCAAGGTAACAAACATCGGCGTAATCTAAAATGGGGAAGAGAAGGGATTGTGCCAAGGCAGTTTTGGTGGTGATAGGAAGGAAATTACGTAATCTACGAAGAGAAGAAGCCGACGCGAACAATTTCCTACTCATTTCCGCCAGCTGAGGTTCCCATGAGAAACAACTGTCCATTTGTATTCCCAAGTTTTTTACAGAATGGCTTATACTTATAGGAACTCCGTCAAAAATAACTTGGGGGAGTCGGAACCAATCGATCTTGGAGATCATCCGTGAACTCCCGATGATTATCACCTGAGTTTTCAACGGATTCACTCTAAGACCGTAAGATTGGCTCCAGTCCCGGATGCGTCTCAAGTCCGTATTAGTAATTTCGATTGCCTCATGGAGTTGGTCTAAGGGAGCTTGTGTGTATATCTGTAGGTCGTCTGCGTAGAGGTGGTAGGAAGAGGAAAGTTGTTTTGAGATTGAATTTATGAATATTACGAAGAGGAGAGGTGATAGAACGCCGCCCTGTGGGACACCAGATGACAAATCGCACCATGAAGAATACGTATCTTCAATGTTTACGCGTTGTCGGCGTCCACACAGGTAACTACGAAACCAGTCAATTACTGTTGGAGATATATTAAGAGAGCATAACAGACCCAGCAAAATATCAAAATCCACATTATTAAAGGCGTTACTAAAGTCAAGTAGTGATAGCACAGTGAGTTGCGTATTGCTCATGCCATACCTGATGTCATCGGTGATTTTAATCAAAGCCGTGGTAGTACTGTGTCCGGGGCGAAAACCGGATTGGAACGGATTGAGGAGGCTGTTTTTGATAAGGAAGGAGGAAAGTTGTTGATGGACGAGACGTTCTAATACTTAAGACAGAAAAGGAAGAATGGAGATGGGCCGATATTCTGTGAAGGTCTTGGGATTTGATTTACCACTTTGAAAGCTCAGAAGTTTTTTTGTTGATATTAATCGTAACAGGTAATGATTTATTTAGAATAAGAAAACATTGTAGAATACAAGCATAGTTTATTTTGTGGTATTATAACCACACACAAAAAAGTTATGACGATTTAAAGACAAGATTTCGGGGGGTTTAAAAAAAACATGGACCCCCCCCCCAAAAATCCTGTCGGTCCATGTACCAAACACCCTGTATATAAAGTAATACTCGACTTAATGAACAAAAAACAACTTTCATTGCAAAACGACATCGAAATTAGTGGAGTGACCGAACACCCCGGGGAGAATGTCGGGCAAATTACTGGGCTTCTTATGAGTAAGAACGGAGTGACGGTGGACGAGCGGGACATCGTGGAGGTGTGTCGCGTAGGACCACCGCGCATGGACTAGGACGGCGCGCTGCAACCACGCCCCATCGTGCTGCGCGTGACGCGGCGCGCCGTGCACCACGCCGTGCTGCGCGCCGCTCGGGTCCGCCGGAACATCTCCACGGCCGACGTCAAAGTTGCCGGGACGCCTCGCCCGATATACATTAATGAGAGGCTGACGAAAGAGAATAGAATCCTTTTTGGCCGTACTCGATCTTTATGTAAACAAAACAGATGGAAATATTCCTAGACACGCGAGGGAAGAATCTTCGTCAGAGAAGGTGACGGTAAGCCGTCGTTCCGTATCCGGCGTGAAGAAGATATCCATAGGATTTTTAACTTACGTCGTGTTAATAATGCTTAGACCAAGAATAGATTTTAATAGATGTTGTGAATTCATTAATTGGACGATAGAAGTGCTGTTGTTTTATTTCGAAAAATGTTTGCTTCTTGATATTCACATGTATAGAATAACGTAAAAAATATTTATTATTTCGAATGTATCTGCTAAACATACTTTATATTTCTTTGAAGACATAATATTGCAACTAAATAGTATATTGATTATGATTGCCAGCGTCATATCAACAGGAACAAAGATACCACATATTCTCTACACACACATATCACCACAAATACTGCCAACATCACTCGTAATAATCCCATTATACTGTACACTCTCCTACATAAAACACACATTTACAGGACATGTACATTTTGAGATATATAATAAAAACAAAATTGACAATAGATAGTACAACTAAGTCGACCAAAAGTTTAAAAGTGGGACTCTTAAATGTCATCATCATCATCAGCCTGTATCAATCCACTGCTGGACATAGGCCTCTCCCAAGATGCGCCACTGAGCCCGATCTTCGGCTCTTCTCTTCCAGTCACTGCCCACCTTTTTGCGTATGTCGTCGCTCCACCTGGTCACAGTATTAACTCTACCAGTATTAAAGGAGCGTACATCTTAAATGTACGCTCCTTTAATACTGGTAGAGACGAACTCGAAGCCAGTGTTGAGGCGCATAAACCAGACGTACTGGCGCTCAACGAGACCTGGATTAAAGATGGCCAAGAAAGCCTAGCTCCAATTCTGCCCGGCTATACGCTAAAACTGAAAGCACGTAAATCTAAGTATGCAGGCGGTGGTGTCGGTTTTTATTTTAGGAAATGTTTTCGAGTTCGTATACGGAATCATCCTGAATCTGCGCTAGAGCAACTATGGCTTGAACTAGCACTACCGGGTGGTCGAATGGCGATCGGTACAGCTTACTGACCTGAAAGCGTCAAAGTAGACACAGCCTTAGACTGCCTGAGTGAGTCTCTAAATACATTCGCGTATTGTGATTACATTTGTCTTTTCACCGACTTTAATGTGGATCTACAAAAGTATGATTCCCCCAGGGCTCGCGAGCTGATCTCATTCTGCGCACAGCAGAATCTTACTCAGCTGGTGGACAAACCTACTAGAGTCACAGATTTGACTGAAAGTCTTATAGACCTAGTGCTTACAAATGTACCCGACAGATGTAAGAAAATTACTGTTCTTCACAAGAGACCTCAGCGATCACGCGATGGTTTTGTGTGAGTTTAATATTAAAAAATCCAAGTGTATACCGCGTATTATCGAAACTAGAATATTGAGTAATTTTGACCGAAAAAATTTGACACGGACCTTAAAATTTGGCAGGACTTAAGTAAATTAGAATGTATTGACACTAAAGTAGTAGCATTTAATAGAAAAACCCTTAACATATTCGACAAACACGCCCCGTTTACGCGAATAACGGTAAAAGAAAATCCAAAGCCTTGGTTAACATAAGGATACAATACTTGGATACAATAAGGTTCATGATGTCTCTTCGAGATAAAGCTTACTTGAAAGCACATAGTAAAACAGTCTTCAAAAAACTACTACAAAAGCTTTAAAAATTTAGTAACAGGAACAATAGAACGTGAACGAACAGCATTTTTTACGCAATATATAAATCACGGTTGAATTGTTGAGTCAAAAGTACTTATAACCGGCGAGCATGTATGAAGGCGCTCATCAAAGTGGAAGAAGCGAAAGAGATATGTCAGAATCGTAGCATGTGGAAAGAAGTAGTCTCTGCCTACCCCAACGGGAAAAAGGCGTGATTGTATGTATATAAATCAAAATATTCACCAGCCTAAAAAAATGTGGAACTACCTAAAAAACAGGAATTAACAAAGTTTCTATACCTATTCCGGAAAAACTTCTAGATCCGAAAAAAGTTAATGATCACTTTTTGAAACTACCAGGTGATGGCAAAGTTGATGATGAATTACTAAGGTATTTTTCATATTAAATCAAGTAACCGAAGATGAAGTTGGTAAAATTATTTTAAATATTAAAACAAATGCATCTGGATACGATTTCATCAATGATTAAATTAACCTTGCCTGAGACGCTAACCCTTATCACTAACATAATAAATCAATCGATATCCACAAGTAAATTTCCAGACGCCTGGAAACGAGCACTGGTTAAACCGATACCAATGTCTGGTACAATAGAAGACATTAAACATTTACGTCCTATCAGCATACTTCCTATGCTTTCGAAGATACTGGAAAGAGTAGTGCTTAATCAGATGGAGACGTTCATGTACAAAGAAAATATTATTCCTAAGTATCAGTCCGGATTTAGAAAGAATCAGGGTACCGAAACAGCTCTCTTGCAGGTCACCGATGATATTCTAACAGCTTCTTACTCGGGACAGAGTAGTATTCTCGTGCTCCTTGATTTCTCACGCGCTTTCGACTGTCTGGATCCCGAACTTCTAATTGCCAAGCTCTCATACTATGGGTTTTCTCAAAATACCTGCAATTGGTTCAAAACGTTTCTCAGAGAACAGTACATTTAAATTGAAACCTCAAATGGTTCCAAGCTTACCTCCGATATTGTGAACGTACCTCGAGGATCGCCACAAGGATCAACTGAGTCCGATCCTGTTTTCCATTTTTACAGCTGATATGCCTGAAAATATTAAAACCTGCAAGTATCATCTGTATGCCGACGACACACAGGTATACCACAGCTTTAACTCGATTGATACGCAGGATGCTATTGCAAAGATAAACGTTGACTTAGAAGCGATCTTTAATTGGGCGAAACGCAATTGCCTAATCCTCAACCCGGCAAAGTAAAAAATGTTAATTCACGGAACCAAAACACAAGTAAGTACAAAGAGTGTTAGATTACAATCCCAGGGTATGTGTTAATGACATTGATATTCCTATAGTATCGGATGCGAGAAACCTATGTTAGATTACAATCCCAGGGATAGTGTCCTACCACTATGCGGGGGTTTTTGATTTCTTAACGAGGTTTTCCTTCACCGGAGGGCCACTGTGAGAAGCGCACATAAATTTTTCAATGGAAATATCCATTGGTGCACGGTAAGGTTTGAACTCGGTACCACGGCATCAAAGCCGACCGTTCTCCCGATTACGCCACCGGGCCCGGGCTCCTTGGTGGTAAGCTACTATTTGGTAGATTTAATGATCCCACTACCACTGTACGAAAACTCATGATTCATGAATGCACATAAAACTTTCATTGGTAGGTATACCTACCAATGAAAAAAATAAAAATTCTAATCCTAGCTATATATAGCTAGGATTAGAACCAACGACCGTCGGGTCAGAATCAGAGTAACTATCCTTTACGCTAAAGGGCCGTCCAATATCACTACGTAAGTATTATAAAACAAATTCCATCACTGCGTCTGTCTGTCTGTTCGCAATAATCTCAATAGCTACTGAACGGATTATCATGCTGTTTTCACCAATAGCCAGAGTGTTTATGAGGAAGGTTTAGGTGCATAATTCGTTAAGATTTTGTGTAAATTGGATGAAATATGACGATTATTGTTAAATATGTTCATATTTTATATTCGATGCAACAAACTGATGCAAATTTTGTAGGCATATATGTTCTACCCGTGCGAAGCCGGGGCGGGCTGCTAGTGTAATAATAATTGTAGTTACGTTTTTATTAATGTTGTAAAATTACCTGCAAGATACCTAATATTATTGGCAACAGTTTGGCTGAATATTTGGCTTGCAAATTTCACTTTCGTTTTCGGGATTTTATTTGGCAAAACATGGCTCTCTGTCAATTTTGGTATAAGTCTGATGCCTTTTTATCCTGGATTTTCTTTAAATAAAAGTTCTAGATGCGACCATTTTGCAGTGCCATGTTCACTGTTTATTGTATACTTTAAATCTTTTGTGATTAAATTATTTCGTATGCATTTTAACAAATGTGGTGGGTCATATAGTGGTACAATTTACTGGTCATTAATAACAATGACATTTTCTTTTGGAGTCTCATCTTTTCTTAAAAAAGCTCCACGAGTTTCTTGCAATAATAATTTTATAGCTTGCCTGTTGTTTGTGCCTTGATCACACACTGTCGCAACTACAATTAGTCCTGTCTTCTGTATTTCGATGATTACATTTTTTATTTGTTTAGCTAATTCAGGTCCTTTTGCGGCAGCCATGGAAAATGTAAATGAGACTGGTTGCTTATAATTCTTAATTAAGCCCCTTATCATAAAAACCTGGGCGTGATCTGCAAAATCAGACTTAATTTGGTCTCCGGCTGATACAAATCCAATTACTCTGTCTTTTCTTTCATTAAGGGCAACATGAGTTTTTAGTGACATTTCGTCAAATAACAAAATGCATAGTCGTCTTCTATTTTCATTTTTTCTGCTTTTTTTTAAATTACTCAAATATTTTCTTATTAATCCCAGGTTTTATATTTGCTTCACTCAGCAGTTTTATTAAAGTCTGAGGTGCTGGGAGAATTAATAATTTCCTCAAAAATCGGTAACCTTTTCGGCTCTGCTTGAAAATAGACAGGGCCAAAAGTTTTTCATCTATGGAATATCTGCGGCCTTTATCTTTTTTAACCGACTTCAAAAAAAGAAGGAGGTTTCTCAATTCGACCGTATATATATATATTTTTTTTTTTATGTTTGTTCGCGGATAACGTCGTCGTTTATGAACCGATTTTGATTATTCTTTTTTTGTTCGAAAGGAGATATTCCAAGTGTGGTACCATGGTAATTTTATCGAGGTCTGATAAGTATCTCCAGAGATATTGAGATAAACATCTCAAAAGTGGTACTGAAAATGAATAGTGCGGCATTACATTTAGTTTTTAAACGATATTATTTTATACTGCCGACATTGCATCAGTGTTAACATTTTCGCTGCTGCAGGCAATTTTTCCATAATTTTAACAAATTCTGTTCATCACTGTTTCTTGGCTTTGTTCCGGCATTTACTAAGCTTGATCCTCATTTGAACCAGCTTTTTGTACATAACCTGCTCAGCAGATATTGTGGCAACAAGCTTTTTGACTTTTCTCGTAACTCGAGGTTTGAAATTTATCATCTTCTCTTTTTGGAATCCTGCAACAAGAAAACAACACAGAAAATTATTAGGAGTTCGTATTTTTTTATGAGTAGGATAGGATAGTCATTTAACGCTGGCGAGGAGCCGAGGCTCGTAGCTAGTAAGAATAAAAAATGTCAAAGGACTAAGACATCGACTTCATAACAATTAGACCCCGCTTGAAAGGCGAGCAACTTCCGCTAAATCATCGGACTTATAAGTCTTGTATAAATCCACGCCCACAAACGCGATGTTAGTTTCGACCAGTACGGTGACCTGTAAACACCTCCGCGCTCAGATACTTGAATTTCTTAAACAGACGTTGTGATGCCTCCTTGCAGTGTAAGAAGGTGTGGAAAAACCAGTACAAACTCAAATTTTAAGGCAAACGGTATAACATTTCACCGGTAAGTCAATAAATGTATCTAATCTTCAAAAATACATTTTAGGCAAAGCTCAGCTAATATTTGTCGGTCGGCAGTTGTCTTTAATCACTATCTCTTTTTGTAACGGCCGATGTTTAATAGTTCTATCCCGTTTTTGCGTGGATTAAGTGTTGCGCCTCTTACATATCGATAAACTAGGAATATTATCGACATTCATTTTACATTAGGTATAATTTGAAAATTTGGATGTAGTGTGTCTCCTGATCCCGTAAGAGTTAGTACGTTTTAATATTGCTCCACACGATTAGTGTATTTTGCCAGTGTATTAAAATTGTTCTAGTTTTCGTAAATTTTACGTCGTTTTTAACCGACTTCAAAAAAGGAGGAGGTTTCTCAATTCGACCGTATATATATATATATATATATATATATATATATATACTTGCGCGAGCCCTAAGACCTCCTTAATCCAACCCTTTTGCAAAATCTAAAAATAAAAATAATTAATTAAATAAAACATTAAATAAAAAAATAAAAAAACCCAACTGCGCAAAAAGTGAAGTGTTAAAAAACGAACTGAAAAGAAAAAAACAAGTAAGTCTAGTAGTTTAGACTTCTGTTTAGGGATATCAAAAAACTATACCATTTAAATTCTTTCTCGGTCGATACACATAAAATAAATTATACATTGTTATATGGAATGTAGAGACTTTATCAGTCGGGATACATTAATGGCTTAACATGGGGATTAATGTGTCCCGACTGTTAAAGTCTCTACATTCCATATAACTTATATATATATATTATATATATTATATTATATTATATTATATATATATATATATATATAGATTATATAATATGTCAAGATACATATGCATAAGTACTATTATGCCCTTAAAAATTATGCGTTAACTGTTATGGTAAAGTTAATAATATCGTTTAAAAACTAAAAAAGAACCGACTTCAATGCCGCGCTATTCATTTTCAGTACCAATTTTGAGATGTTTATCTCAATATCTCTGCAGATACTTATCAGACCTCGATAAAATTACCATGGTACCACACTTGGGATATCTCCTTTCGAACAAAAAATTAATAATCAAAATCGGTTCATAAACGACGAAGTTATCCGCGAACAAACATAGAAATATATATATATATATATATATATATATATATATATTTCTATGTTTTTTTTATTTGTTACATAGAAATATATATATATATTTCTATGTTTGTTCGCGGATAACTTCGTCGTTTATGAACCGATTTTGATTATTAATTTTTTGTTCGAAAGGAGATATCCCAAGTGTGGTACCATGGTAATTTTATCGAGGTCTGATAAGTATCTGCAGAGATATTGAGATAAACATCTCAAAATTGGTACTGAAAATGAATAGCGCGGCATTGAAGTCGGTTCTTTTTTAGTTTTTAAACGATATTATTAACTTTACCATAACAGTTAACGCATAATTTTTAAGGGCATAATAGTACTTATGCATATGTATCTTGACATATTATATAATCTATATATATATATATATATATAATATAATATAATATAATATATATAATATATATATATAAGTTATATGGAATGTAGAGACTTTAACAGTCGGGACACATTAATCCCCATGTTAAGCCATTAATGTATCCCGACTGATAAAGTCTCTACATTCCATATAACAATGTATAATTTATTTTATGTGTATCGACCGAGAAAGAATTTAAATGGTATAGTTTTTTGATATCCCTAAACAGAAGTCTAAACTACTAGACTTACTTGTTTTTTTCTTTTCAGTTCGTTTTTTAACACTTCACTTTTTGCGCAGTTGGGTTTTTTTATTTTTTTATTTAATGTTTTATTTAATTAATTATTTTTATTTTTAGATTTTGCAAAAGGGTTGGATTAAGGAGGTCTTAGGGCTCGCGCAAGTTTGTATAAAAGATCTTAATTTTTTTGTTACAAACTTGAAATTTGGCCAGAGATGATATGTTAACTAAGAACGGATTTTGCGACAGGATCGGATTAAAGGGGGATTCTGCCCCCCTCTTCCAATCTTTTTCCCTCTAAAATCGAATTATTGATACACTTTTTAGTACTTAACCTTAGAATTATAAAATATGCATATTCTCCTAAAGGGGGAGGGGGGGGGGGGGGTTCGGCAACTTTTCCTTCGAGGGGGGAGTTCTTTGATAGTGCACCTGATGTTTGTAGGTAAACTTATATATTTATACTATATACGTCCATGTCGATAGTGTACCTAACTTTTATCGATATTTTTTATGGTAATTTGGTATGGTCATCTCTATCTGAGATTTATGACTTTGTCCACCCGTCAAAACTATCAATCGCCAATCACAAACAGTTCCCCGCGACCGCATACCTCGGCCAGTTGCGGAATTGATTGTACCTCGCGCCAACAATGATTAGGGGTCTAATTGCTATGAAGTCGATTGACTAAGATAACCAGTTTTACTAATCTTCATCCATTTTTGTTATTTTGTGACAGAATTATTGGCAGGATTATTTTTTATTTTTACCGCTGATTTTGGCAAAGCTGTTTTTAACCTCCATTACGGGAGCTAAAATAAAACACAAGTAATAACATTATTTCGAGATATACTGCTAATATATATACTCTAAATAACATTATATCGAGTCGAGTTTTAGGTCCCAACAACTAAAACGAAAACGACTTCCAATTAATTACAATTGAAACTATTTGAGCATAATTTAAAAAAAATCCACTGACGGTGATGAAATGGAACTTTCAGAGCTACGAGTATATATTATTTTATTATATTAGTTCACTATTTATCCTACTAATATTATAAACGCGAAAGTTTGTAAGAATGTATGGTTGTATGGATGTCTGGATGTATGTTAGTTGCTCTTTCACGCAAAAACTACAGAATGGACTTTAATGAAACTTAACCAATAATATAGCTTACACTTCATAATAACACATAGGCTATAATTTATAAAGATATAGTGTGAATTATCCAAAATATAACGAGAAATGTCAAATAAATAGGAAAAAAAACTGCCACCTGCGAGTTATTCCGGCGTGCGCCGCAAAAACCGTTGGAGTTACACGCATATAATGTATCATGGAAATGCTTATTTTTATGTGTAAGACATAATCGCCAAAATAGTGAACCATAAATACAATAAAAAATAAATGTAATACAATACAAATATTGTTCAATCGAAACCCTGCGTGTGCGGATCTGACTCGCACTTGGACAGTTTATTAATATTCGCGGCATGAAGTTCGCCGGGTCAGCTAATACAATATAAATTAATAAGAGAATGTGTAATTTGAATACCTACCAACAGCTACTCCAGCGATTTCAGAATAATTGAATTGAATCATTTCTTGTGCTGATGACTCTTCATGACCTGAAACATTAAAATGAACACCATGATAAAATAAGTTGCTTTAAAATGTTATACTTGCACACCTTTTTTAAACGCCACATTTAACATTTCCAAAGACGTTGGCAAAGGTGACTAAAAAACACATTCGCTAGTTATGTTACCAGATTACGTAATACATATGGCATAGATATACCCATATATATAGTTAGAATACCTATTACCATCTTACCCCCTTGTTGGCTTTTACTATTTCCATATGTGATGGTATGGAACAATCTAATCCATAAGTATATTATAAGAAGAAGCATATCATAAAAACCAGTCATAAGAAATCATGTAACATTACCATTCTATAATGAAAATTACAAGGAATAATTTTCAATAATTATATTTAGGGCCAGTTTCACCAGTTCCTGATAATGTTAGATAGTTATCTGATACATGACGCCATATAAAAGCTATCAATAATCTGTCAGATTTTTTCATATTAGTGCTATCATCAGCTTTCACCGGTGAAACTGGCCCTTGAACTGTATTGCTCAAACATTTTTGAGCAACTCTATTTGTAAATTATAAAAATTATTAATTAGAATTAAAGTTGATACCTTTTGAGGTTGATGGCATTTCTAAAATGTTATAAATTTCGGTCAGTGGCCTTCTGTCAGTAAAGGTGGAAAGAACATTAGGACCTGAAATAAAAGAAAGACATTTTAGTAAAATAACAATAATAATAGCAGGCAATAACGCAGGGGCGGCTTTGTGGCGAGCCGTCGGTGTGTGGCGATGTGGCGATGGCGAAACCGCGTACCCCTGTCTCGTAACAGCTAAATGAGACCCTCTGCCCCCAGCTTGCCTTGACCGGCTAAACCAGGAATAAGATAGATATCAATAAGCTCAGAACAATAACATGATAATTTGTACCATCTTTCCATATCATATCCTACCCATCCATAGACAATAATTCATAATGAAGTAATATTATAGTAGTGTATATATATATATCTAATACTATAAGAATCTTTGTCCTGACATACTGACTGACTGACTGACAGACAACGCACAGTCTAAACCACTGGTCGTAGAGACTTGAAATTTGGAACGTATATTCGTCTTAGTACGTAAGGGTGTACTAAGAAAGGATTTCCCAAAATTCACCCCTTTAGGGAATGAAATGGGGGTTCAAAGTTTGTATGGAGAAACAGGATTAGATAGTCTTTTCTATTCGAAACTTCACACAAGTGCTTCATAATAAATACGAGTTTCAGGCTTTTTCAATATGCCACCCTAAGAGAGTGAAGTGGGGTAACCAAGTCTAAAAATCAATATTGATTCGGATTGCGCTGAAATTTAGAATGCAGATAGTTGTAATGACGTAGGTATCCGCTAAGAAATAATTTTTCATATTACCCTCTTTAAGGGGATGAAGCGGGGGTTCAAAGTTTGGATAGTCGTTTATTCGACATTTCACACAAGTACTTCTGTAAATAAATAAGTAAATACGAGTTTCAGAATTTTTCAAAATGCCACCCTGAGAGGATAAACTGGGGTAACAAAGTCTAAAAATCAATATTGTTTCTGATTGCGCTGAAATTCAGAATGCAGATAGTTATTATGACGTAGGTATTGTAACGAGGTATTTCGACTCGTTACATATTTTTCGCTTGGAAGCACCTTTCAGCTTCTAAGACTGACAAAATTACCTTTTGGTTTTAAATAATTTAGAACATTTTCGTATTTAGCCATTTTTAGTCGATTTTAAACAATCGAGTTACTACTTGGTCTGTGGATCATTCAATATCCTATAGACATCTTTCAAAAAAAAAATGACTTGGACATCTGTCAATTCTCGATCGGAGACGTCACTTTTTCTTGTCCCTGGGGCCTACAAAGAGCTAAACTTTTTGTATTTTTTTCTTAATCAAATTTAACAAGATTAATCCATCTTGTTAATTAAATATGCGACGCTAATTGGCGTGCATATTATGTTCAAGCATATGATTACGTCGTGATTTTGCGGTGAGTCAATTTTTAATAACCTAAAATGTTTCGCGTCATCCTTCATGGCGACAAATATATTTACAATCGGATTTTTGGTTACAGCCTTTGGCGCTGTTTGGGCGACTATGGGTGTCGCCAACTGTTTGTTCGACGCTGGAAGACGTCGTTAGTTTGAGGTGTTTGTGCGACGCACACCGTTTGGATGTCGTCGTAGTTTTGAGCTGTTGGTGCGACGATGAATGTCGTCTGTTTAGAGTGGAGTGCTCAGACGCCCCCGGACGCTGCAGCTAAGCTAATTTCATTATAACTCTTTTTATTTCCCTTAAAACTTTAATTTCATATTAGCAAGATGCAAGAAAGACCTTAGAAATAAAGAAAATAACCAAATTTCAGTAGTAAAATGTAAAATAATTTAACCTAAAAAGTAAGGAAAACCGAATGGTATTTATAGTCAAATGTTTAGACATAGTATTCCGGCTTTAACTAAGTAATGTGTAACTCACTTTGGAGGTAAGGGACTTTTTGAAGTATTAAAATTTGTCATACATTCCCAAAACAGTGTTATCAATTGCCTGTCCCCCAGTCCGAGATTAAAAGTCTCAATGACACCGCTGATTTATCCTGGTAAGTTTTAGATCTTGGTAGAACAAGGGCGCTCGATATTCATAAATACTGTCTACCTAACATTAATTTTTAGCTTTTTATACTCTATGACCTTCATGTTACAACTAGTAACGTTTATATTTTTATAAACAAACTTTTTTTATTACAATTAGCGCGAGAACAGGGACCGGAGTTACCTCCACATATATAATCTTTCTTGCATCTTATTTTTGTTTTTCTTGTCACAATTTAGTGCAATTTTTGTGTTATTTTTTTAGCATTTTTACAGTTTTTGTACTTTGAAAACAGAATTGTTACAACTTTTTTTTGTATTTTAACAAAACTAATTAACATACAATGTTCTTTATATGTCTTATATACTGGATAGACTAATCTAAGTGTGTACTTACTATATAATAACATTTGAGATATGCGTTGTTTACATTTTGTAAGGAACTGACCTTGACCACATTGAAAGTGCTAAGTTTTTGTTTGAATTGATATAACTATGTCTTATATAAAGTTATAACGTTTGTTTACTGTTGAGAAGCATTAAACTACATTCATATTAGAAAATACTAGCTTATTAACATAATGATTAACTAGTTTATTGATTTTACTTTTCACATATAGATATAACCTTAGCCGTTGTTAATAATCTTGAAAATTAAGATAAATAGTGAATCTTTTTTGCATCTTACATACTTCACAATTTGAATGTTTCTTTGTACATTCAAATTTTTTAAATACTTTTGAACATTATTAAATATTAACATAAACTTTAAAACATAATAACTTAAACCGGTTTTAACAAAAAATCTTATAAACTTTGATGAGTTTTAACTATTCTTTGAATTTTTAGTTGGTTGTTTGTCTTTGTTTCTTTAATATTTTTAATATTCATCATGACTGACAAACAGGTTCAATTTCCACCCTTGTTGGAAGAGAACTTACCTGGTACTTCTAGGGATGTTATTTCTAATCCGGCGTTGGATAATTTAGTTATGCAGAATGCAACAGAGGTAGAGGTTGTTGACCCTTTCTTACCTAACCTTGGTCATAGTAGCTTGCATAATTTTACACCTTTACCTTCGTTTAACTCGATGAATGTTCAACTCAATGAACAATTGAAAAAGCATTTGCCTTCAACAAATAAACTTCCTGATTTGAAGCGTAGTAAGATATCTTTTGATGGGAAAACTTGTGTTAGAGACTTTATCACTTCGGTTGAGGAGTATTTTTTGTATAAAAACTTTGATGAAAACTTTTTAGTCGGTTCTTTTTCTGATCTGCTCACTGGAACAGCAACGAAATGGTTCTGTAGTATTCGAATTAGGGTTTCTTCGTGGACAACACTTAAAACTGAATTGTTGAACAGATTCGACAAACCTGAATTTGATTATCATTTGGAGTATGAAATGAGAACTCGCAAACAACGGAGTAATGAGTCACTTCCTGATTTCATTACTGAGATTTTAGATATGTCTAGCAGATTAGCTAATCCAATTTTTGAGAATGTTTTGATAACTATAATTAAACACAACATGTTACCTATTTACACACCGTTTTTATTTGGAAAATCAATAGACACTATTGAACAGTTTATCCGAATTAGTAAGGAATTAGAGATTTTAGTTAACCGAAAACCTGTAAAGGAAATTAAACAAAACTTTCATGCGGTTGAAACCAAACTTTCTTGTTTGAAGTGTAAGTCGACTGACCACACTTATAACGAGTGTACAGAGATTCTTGGACCTGTGTGCTTTAAATGTCATAAACGAGGCGTTTTGACAAAGAACTGTGATACTTGTCATTCTGACAATATTAAAAATAATAATAATTCAAAAAACTTGTAAGGCATCGGGCCCAAGTTTTTAAAAAAAACTTCAGGTGCTCCGATACCCAATTATAAACCTGATGATGATACGTGTAAGAGAGAATTTTCAGAATGGCTTGACTATTTAAAAACATTTTTTTCTGTTCATAAAGCAGCTCCTATACTTTTTACTAAACAAAATGATACTAGACCATTTTTAAAATTTACCATTTATAATGAAACTTTTTCTGGATTGCTAGATAGTGGTTCAAATAGCTGTGTTTTAGGTAATAACCAACACTTGCATTTTTCTAAACTAGGATTTCAAATTAAACCTATTGATGCCTCCGCTTGTACTGCTGACGGTTCATCAAGAAAAGTTATCGGTTCTATGCGATTACCGGTTACCGTTGACAATGTTTGTAAACTTGTAGAATTTTTAATAATACCCTCTTTTGATCCACCTATTATATTGGGATTTGATTTTTGGTTGAAATTTAACTTAGCTAAAGACTTGTGGAAAAATATTGAATATGTTCACAATAATAAAATTCAAGTGAACGCTGTTACTTCTACAGTTCATTTAACTCCTTCTGAGAAACAACAATTAGATGAAACCATTGCTTTGTTTGAAGATATTTCTTATGAGAAAAAAGGTTTAGGCCTTACCACTGTAATAAAACAATTTTGGTTATAATAAAAATATATATGTTACTGGTTGTAACATGAAGGTTATAGAGTATAAAAAGCTAAAAACTAATGTTAGGTAGACAGTATTTATGAATATCGAGCGCCCTTGTTCTACCAAGATCTAAAACTTACCAGGATAAATCAGCGGTGTCATTGAGACTTTTAATCTCGGACCGGGGGACAGGCAAATGATATAACACTGTTTTGGGAATGTATGACAAATTTTAATACTTCAAAACGTCCCTTACCTCCAAAGTGAGTTACATTACTTAGTTAAAGTCGCAATACTATGTCTAAACATTTGACTATAAATACCATTCGGTTTTCGTTACTTTTTAGGTTAATTTATTTTACATTTTACTACTGAAATTTGGTTATTGTCTTTCTTGCATCTTGCGAATATGAAATTAAAGTTTTAAGGGTAATAAAAAGAGTTATAATGAAATTAGCTTAGCTGCAGCGTCCGGTGGCGTCTGAGCACACCGTTCAAAATAGACGACGA
This sequence comes from Cabera pusaria, assembly GCA_954871355.1. NCBI lineage: Eukaryota > Metazoa > Arthropoda > Insecta > Lepidoptera > Geometridae > Cabera > Cabera pusaria. Next base: position 19,886,403 of record OX940905.1, read on the forward strand.
CATCTAGCGTCGCTCAAACAGCTCAAAACTACGACGACATCCAAACGTTGTGCGTCGCACAAACACCTCAAACTAACGACGTCTTCCAGCGTCGAACAAACAGTTGACGACACCCATCGTCGCACAAACAGTAGACGACAGTCGCCCAAACAGCTCAAACAGCGCCAAAAGGCTGTAACCAAAAATCCGATTGTAATTTGTCGCCATGAAGGATGACGCGAAACATTTTAGGTTATCAAAAATTGACTCACCGCAAAATCACGACGTTATCATATGGCACTACGCCATAAGCACGCCGAGTATCATCGCGGAAGCGATTTGAAATACGGATTCGTTTGGTGGAATCCGATTTATAAAATTTTCTAAAAATTAGCCCTTTGTATGCCTAGGGGCAAGAAAAAGTGACGTCTCCGATCGAGAATTGACAGATGTCAAAGTCATTTTTTTTTTGAAAGATTGTCTATAGGATATTGAATGATCCACAGACCAAGTAATAACTCGATTATTTAAAATCGACTAAAAATGGCTAAATACGAAAATGTTCTAAATTATTTAAAACCAAAAGGTAATTTTGTCAGTCTTAGAAGCTGAAATGTGCTTCCAAACGAAAAATATGTAACGAGTCGAAATACCTCGTTACACCACCCTTGTGGAACATAAAATTAACGTTACTGGCGACCCTTTTAAAAGTAGATATTGGCCGTTGAGTCCTGCTAAACAAAAAGAACTTTATGATGAAGTGGAAGTTTTATTAAAGGAAGGAATTATAGAACCTTCAAAATCTCCTTGGTGTTCCCTGTATTAGCCGTCGATAAAAAAGATGGTGGAACCAGATTATGTTTAGATTCGAGACGATTAAATTCAATAACTGTTAAAGATTCTTATCCTTTGCCATACCCTTCTAGGATATTAGACAGCCTTCGTGGGGCTAAATTCATATCTACCATAGATCTTTCTAAAGCATTTCTGCAAATTAAACTTGAAGAGTCCTCTCGTGAAAAGACTGCTTTTGTAGTTCCTGGAAAAAACTTGTACCATTTTGTTCGGATGCCTTTTGGAATCACCAACGCACCGGCAGAGTTACAACGCTTGGTTGATAAACTCTTTGGACCTGAATTTGACAATGTCCTGTTTAAATATTTAGATGATTTGATTTTAGTAAATGATAATTTTCAAAATCATATAGAGTACCTTAAAAAAGTCCATGAAATACTTAAAAACTCAGGCTTAACAGTAAATCTTAAAAAATGTGAATTTTGCAAAGAAAGACTCCGTTATCTCGGTTATATTGTAGACAGTCAAGGCCTACATACCGATCCGTCTAAATTAGAAATTATAGAAAACTTTCCACGACCAGAGTCCGTAAAACAACTTAGAAGCTTTTTAGGATTATGTTCATATTATCGACGTTTCATTTGTAAATTCGCTGATATTGCCTCCCCTTTAACTAAATTAACTTCCGGAAGTAAAAAGATAAAACATACTTTTGTTTGGAATGAAGAAGCTGAAGAAGCCTTCATTAATTTAAAAAATGCTTTAATAACTACACCTGTTTTACAGTGTCCTGATTTTGAAAAACCTTTCTTTTTACATTGCGATGCTAGTTCTGTAGGAATTGGTAGTGTTCTGAGTCAAGAAGACGAAAATAATGAACAACATCCAATTGCTTATTATTCAAGATCTTTAAATAAATGTGAAAGAAATTATAGTACCACTGAACGTGAACTTTTGGCAGTTTTAGATTCAATTGAACATTTTAGACCTTATGTTGAAGGAATGAAATTCACAGTTGTGACAGATCATGCTAGTCTTAAGTGGCTTTTAAAACTTAATAACCCTAGTGGACGCTTAGCTCGATGGGCTGCACGTATTTCTCAATTTACTTTTGATATTGTTCATAAAAAAGGATCTTTACATCAAGTTCCTGACGCTTTATCTAGAATCAATATAACTTCAATATTAGTTTCCGCTATAAATATTGTCTCACCAGATGATGATATAGAAGACCCTTGGTATAGAAAAGTCTTTATAAATTGTCAAAAATACCCTTCTAGAATGAAAAACCTTCGAGTAGAAGATAATACTTTGTATCGTTACTGTAAAAATAAATTTGACCCTAATAGTCGTTTGAATTGGAAAATTGTAATACCTAAAGAACATGTTTTAGATACTATTCGTTCTAATCATGATGATATTAATTCTGGACACTTTGGAATACATAAAACTCTTAATAAAATAAAACAACATTATTATTGGAAAGGAATGTTCGGAGACGTTCAAAAATATATTTCTTCTTGCGACATTTGTAAAGCTTATAAACATTCAACTTCTGCTCCTGCTGGTAAGATGGTTAACCCTAAGAAAGTTGATCAACCTATGGTAATGTTATCGGTTGATATTATTGGGATTTTACCTAAATCTTATTCTGGACATAGATTCATTCTTTCAATTGTAGATGTTTTTACTAAATATTGTTGGATAGTTCCTATGATAAATGCTACTTCTAAAGTAATTTGTAAAATCTTTGAAAAAGAAATATTTCTTAAATTTGGTGTACCTAAAATCTTAGTGGCCGACAACGGACCCCAATTTATATCTAAACATTTTGTAGATTTCTTAAAAAATTTCAACATAACTAAAATATTTTATAATGCACTATACACTCCACAGAATAATCCAGTAGAAAGATATAATAAGACAATAGAAACATGTATTTCTTGTTTTGTTAAAAATGATCATCGAACTTGGTCAAGGTTTTTGCCTCATGTCCAATTAGCTTTAAATAGTAGTGTAAATCTTGCTACAGAGTACACTCCTAACTTTTTGATGTTCGGTAGAGAACTTATTTTTGATGCATCTTTGCACCGTTTTAGTAACTCTTTTGATAACTTAGATCAACTTGAGCTTGGTACTAGAGATACTTATGCTCACTCTTTAAATTCACTTAGTGAAGTTTTTGTTAAAGTTCAAGCTTATCTTTTGAAAGCTTATAAGCGTAATGCTCTTTACTATAATAGGGGAAGAAAAGTCATTTCTTTTGATGTCGGTGATGTAGTTTGGCGTAGAAGTTTTGTACAGTCAAATGCACCTGCATATTTTTCGGCTAAATTAGCACCTAAGTTTATTAAATGTGAAATTGTAGAGAGAATTTCTCCTAATGTTTATGTACTAAAGGAATTTAATAAAACAAGTACTGGACGTTATCATGTTAAAGATATAATTAAATATTAAAATTTTCATTTTGGATTTAACATTTTATTTAGATTTGTTTTGATACTCTGCTTGGGAGGAAGGTTGTTTGTGGAAGAATGAGATTTGATGTATGAAAGCTGACCTTCACAGTGAAAGATGATGATCTGAAAGGAAACCAACACTTTATTGAAATACAACTTTTAAATATACTAAACCTAACTTAGGTCTATTTTTGATACTTTTATTCTATTTTTGGAACTTTTATTCTATTTTTGATACCTTCATCATATTTTTGGAACTTTTATCCTACTTTTGAACTTTTACCCAACTTTAAAAGCTACATCTAACGATTGTATTTTCTTTTAGAAATTTTCTTGGCATCAAAAGATCTTATGTATATTTTTGTATATTTTATTATTTTGGTTACTTTGAAAAGCTTTTCACTTTTCAAGTACTCAACTTTCTTTCAGATACTTTGAGAAGTTTTCCACTTTTCTAGTATAAATATTGTTTTAGATTGCTATGAAAAGCTTTCCACTTTTCAAATAGCCTGCACATAGTGTAAATACATTTTTAATATAGATGTGTTTCAGTCTTTGTGAAGCATGTTATATATTGGTTAGATTATTTAGTTTGTGTTTGTTGTAGACCTAAGCCTCGGATTTGACACTTAGAGCTCTACATAATTTTTACCCGGATTTGCCTCTCGGATTTGACTCTTTTTGAGCTTTTGTCTCAGTTAACTTTTTTTGGGTAATTTTTTACTCTTCATTTTTTCCTCGCTTTGACCTTTTTGGTTCAAGCGTTGGAAACTTTAGATATTGTGAACGGAAAGTCGGTGGTGTTGAGCCGGTCACAATACAACTTTGTTGTTTTCCCAACAAACTTTTGTTAACTTGTTATTGTGCACGGAATGTCGGTGGTGTTGAGCCGGTCACAATATACAATTTTTGGTCTTTTTGACAAACCCTTTTATTAATTTGTTAGTGTTCGGAAAGTCGGTAGAGTTGAGCCGGTCACTACTTATTATTTTTGGTTCTCTATTTTTATGAGAATAATTGGAACTTTTGTTGTTCAACTTTTTCATTGAAAACTTGTTCACTGAATCTTTTGCAGTGAATAATTATCTAAAGTCGGCAGCTAATGCTTAACCGTACTACAATATGGATAACCTTTGTTATTACCTTTTAATTTAGTTAGAATCGTTCTGAGATTATAAAAGATAGAGGCGATGGTGCTTATCTACACTTTTGTTAAATATTTCAGAAATATTTATTTGGTTTGTAATACAGATAAGTAGATGGAGGCTATGGTGCTTATCCACTCTTGAGTATAATTAATTTGTGATGGATTTTAGGATTGAGTCATATTGATGGATTAGTTTTGGTAAACCTTAACATTGTTTTTCACTTAGTTAGAAAGTTTTTATAACTTGTTTTTCTAGAGCAACTTAGTCAGTGGCTAGAAGCTTAACTGATTTAACGTTATGCTTTATTAGTGTCTTCTTTTAGTTTGAATAAATTTCATATTTTGGTGGCGGAATATTTTCTGTTTATTAATTTTTTTGAATAAGTTTTTATTAGGAATTTTTTGGGAGTTCTTCTCAAAAATATAAGAAGTTTCATTCTTTTATTTTTTTTTGGGAAGGTATGTACTGTAACGAGGTATTTCGACTCGTTACATATTTTTCGCTTGGAAGCACCTTTCAGCTTCTAAGACTGACAAAATTACCTTTTGGTTTTAAATAATTTAGAACATTTTCGTATTTAGCCATTTTTAGTCGATTTTAAATAATCGAGTTACTACTTGGTCTGTGGATCATTCAATATCCTATAGACATCTTTCAAAAAAAAAAATGACGTGGACATCTGTCAATTCTCGATCGGAGACGTCACTTTTTCTTGTCCCTGGGGCCTACAAAGAGCTAAACTTTTTGTATTTTTTTCTTAATCAAATTTAACAAGATTAATCCATCTTGTTAATTAAATATGCGACGCTAATTGGCGTGCATATTATGTTCAAGCATATGATTACGTCGTGATTTTGCGGTGAGTCAATTTTTGATAACCTAAAATGTTTCGCGTCATCCTTCATGGCGACAAATATATTTACAATCGGATTTTTGGTTACAGCCTTTGGCGCTGTTTGGGCGACTATGGGTGTCGCCAACTGTTTGTTCGACGCTGGAAGACGTCGTTAGTTTGAGGTGTTTGTGCGACGCACACCGTTTGGATGTCGTCGTAGTTTTGAGCTGTTGGTGCGACGATGAATGTCGTCTGTTTAGAGTGGAGTGCTCAGACGCCCCCGGACGCTGCAGCTAAGCTAATTTCATTATAACTCTTTTTATTTCCCTTAAAACTTTAATTTCATATTAGCAAGATGCAAGAAAGACCTTAGGAATAAAGAAAATAACCAAATTTCAGTAGTAAAATGTAAAATAATTTAACCTAAAAAGTAAGGAAAACCGAATGGTATTTATAGTCAAATGTTTAGACATAGTATTCCGGCTTTAACTAAGTAATGTGTAACTCACTTTGGAGGTAAGGGACTTTTTGAAGTATTAAAATTTGTCATACATTCCCAAAACAGTGTTATCAATTGCCTGTCCCCCAGTCCGAGATTAAAAGTCTCAATGACACCGCTGATTTATCCTGGTAAGTTTTAGATCTTGGTAGAACAAGGGCGCTCGATATTCATAAATACTGTCTACCTAACATTAATTTTTAGCTTTTTATACTCTATAACCTTCATGTTACAACTAGTAACGTTTATATTTTTATAAACAAACTTTTTTTATTACAGTATCCGCTCAGAAATGACTTTCTGAAAATTCCCCCCAGATAAGTTATGTAATATTTTTTGACAAAAAATTAAAGATTAAAATGGTTACTGTGAGTCAACCTTAAGAGATAGATATATGCTGTCGCAGACTTTTTTGTAGGTCTTATTAAGTTGTACAACTCTTCTATAGAAAATATTCTTGCATCTGTTTTCAATTGAGCAGCGTTCGTAAGAAACGTGTTTTTTCAACCGTTTTTTTGTCAATTTAGGTTTCAAATTAGGTCTCCACGAATGTACGTTTGATTTAAACGGGATAATATACAGCCTATTTTCATTTCAAGTCCATTCTATATATAAGTGAAAGAATTTTTTAAATCGGTCCAGTAGTTTTTGAGCCAAATCATTACAAACATACAAAAATACAAATGTTCTCTCTTTATAATATTAGTATAGACTATAAGTATGTAATATTAATTTACATTACTCATTTGTAGAGGTGTGTAAATACCTAAATGTTACCACCTATTTATTCGGTCTCATGTCTGTCGGCTATTATAACATGAATGTGAGACAACATTCAGTACATAAGCATGAGCATTAATACAGGATAACTTTTATTAATAAGACTGTAATTTGAATACATACCGACAGCTACACCAACGTTTTCAGAACTGTCTTGAATGGTGCCTTCAACTGATGGCTCTTCATGACCTGAAACATTAAAATGTACATCAGCTTTTTGTTCCAAAATTTTATACTTGTACACCTTTTTATTACTTATACTATACTATATTTCCAGAGGAAGCGCAACAGAGGACGCCAGCAAACCAGATGGGAAGACAACATAAAACTGACAGCAGGACATCATTGGAGAAGGGTCGCATGAGACAGAACCCAGTGGAAAATGTTGGAGGAGGCCTATGCCACGAGGCACGCTGGACTGTGTGACATCATATAAAACTACATTACATTACACAAATAAGATTAATTAAGGCTGAATTTAATCCACAACCTACCGCATGTAAGTCAGTAGATTTAGAGCAATGCCACAATCCTTCACATATAAATATTTTAATAAAACATGATATCGTGCTACCATGATATTTTGAGAACATGACATTATACCCGGAGAGGATATATTTCTATCATGAGTTGAATTACACAAGTTAATTGATCAAGTATACATTTACAAAATGTAAACAAATATTGGAGTCATAAAACGATGTGGCTGTTCTGTCTGTACATAAGAGCAAGTAAGAAAACAACGAAATAAACACACACAGAGGTCTCAAATAATGTTCTCCTTTAAAATATTGTTATGTTATTGACCGAGCAAACCAATGTCTTCTATTCTGGTTGGATGTTCCATGACTGCGACAAATCAACATTTAAATTTTGGTATGATTGTCTCATGAACATAGTGGTCTAATCAGGACAATTAATTATTCCAGACAAGTAGTACATATATTAACAATTTTTAAGTTTTCTATTAAACTAAATCGGCTGAGGAGTTATAAATATATCGAGATTTTTAGGGCTCATTGCCTGAAAAATGAGGTTCTGCTTCAAATCCTCCCTTGAAATTTATCTAAAAATATATCTCATAATTTTTTAGTCAATGCATAAAATTCACAGACTAAGTAGAGATGCTACACATAGAAAATTATATTCTCAATAAATTTCAAGAACAATTTGTTTTTATTTTAAGCATTACATTAGTTTTATTTTAAGCATAACAGTGGTAAATTACATTCTGAGTGCACTCCAACATAGGAAAATGCTTTCACGGTGGGTTTAGATCTCTGCACTGTATTACTGAATACACACTCACAAATAGATCATTATCTGCCTCAAAACCATAACTGAGTAAATTTTATTTGATATTTATTTATTTTCAAACAATATACATGCATTTGCTAGTAATTATTAGTTCTCTTATAAACAGATAAAAATTAAATCAAAAAAATGCATAAAATAGATATAGTTAGAAGAAGAAGAGATGAAACCAGCTACCACAGCACACTCTATGCATATAGTGATTGTTTTCTGTCAACCAGCATACACACAAAGAAAAAGTTCGGAGTGATGGTGAATATTACCATGACAGGTGAATATTATCTCTCCGAAACTGTCCTTGAATGCTATTGGGGCTGTCACGAATCCTCCTAAAAACCGATGTGGTCTTCCTCTTCCTAATAACAGCATGCAGGTCAACTGTCTGAGCCCGCGCAAACATTTCTGAAGCGCTGCAAAATCGAAGCAGACCCAACAACATTCTGAAGGCATTGTTATATTAGACACGTAGAACACTAAGCAATCTTTGAATACAATCGATCCATAGATTGCTGGTGTAGAATCGGTGGCAGTTAAGTATGTCAAATGGTTTAGATGGGCAAATAGGCCTAAAATATGTACTAACCTGGTTGAATATTTAAAGTTGGTACAGCTATTTTGCTGATTCTGTTGTAGCGACATAAGTATTTTTCTTCAAAATGTGCCCTATATACACATTGGTATTTGTAAATATGTCCAATTTCTAGGTTCTTCAAAGTCCCACCAATGGTTTTAAGCCATATGATAAATCTTGCTTTGTCCATTGTCTAGATTAGGAAATGCGTGTAGGTCTTGATGTGATCCTAGAGCAAAGGAAAAAAGGTTTTAAAGATTAGTCAGTTGCATGGACTGTTTCTTTTAACAGATTTCTGCTTACAATAAATCACATGGAAAGAATTCCAAATGTTATTGCCTATGTTAGATGAGAAATCTAGGATGCTCTAGAAACAGATAAGTACTTGGAGAGGTAAAAAACTCAGGGGAAATTCTCTCTGGGGAAGTGCTCTCGAGATCTAAAGCTAACTCATGAAATTCATTACCTCCGCTTTCCATACATCCAGGAACGTTACACAACACTTCTTGTCAGAGCCAGACATGTTGGCTGCTAACACCGTACACAATGAACAACTGGGAGTCCTATCTCAAAATACGAGTCCTATCTCACACTGCACAACACTACAAAACAAACACTGCTGGAGGAGCTTGGCTCAACTCAACGGACTTTCATAGCATATCACAATGCAATTTTAAGTTACTTTGCCGGTATCAGAAAGAAAAATACCATGCGCACCAAACAACCAAAGCAAAATCTTTAAAAGAAAAGTTTGAAATATTTCATAAACAACGAAATTATTTGCTGGAGTCGGATCGGAATTCAGACAGTGACAGTGACACCATCATCAACAACGCGACGCGACAACATAAGTACTGTAAATGTATTGCCATTTGCATTATTTAATAGAAATTTGGTATGAGAGACATCTGTATTACCCAGTAAGTATTGAGGATTAGGGGTCAGATGAAGACGAATACTTGAGGGAGAATAATATTTTATTTCTTTATTATAACTACGACATTGCTACTTGTCAACCTCAACCTCGCTGCGTCCAGTCCACAGACTAATACAGTCCCGCGACACTGTATACATAATTAAATAACTCAGAATTATGAACGTACTTAGTACCACCACTGCAAAAAAAAAGCATAATACCACAGGTTATACAATAGTTACTTCGTAAATAATACTTTCCGTTGTTAGGTTGGCTACACAGTGCTTTCATAATTCGGGTATCAACAATGTAGGGAAGTATCCAACTCTTATAACGTAGTAGAGTGATTCAGTACTCTGTGGACTACTATACTAGTGAAGTACAGTCCGGCAAGTATAACTTGGCGTGCCTGTGCGCCAATGTGCTTTTACTTTGTACTTTGATAACAGTTTCTCTTAAACCACTTTTAATTACTTTTGGCATCATTGAACTATTTTAATGTAGCAGATTTATCAACAATAATGTCGCGGTAATCTCTCAAACGTCAAACTCACAGTTTCAATTAAAAGAATTAGTTCCAAAAACCACCACCGCCAAGTTATACTTGTGCACTTTAATACACACAGCTAACTAACTATGATGTGACATTGCTTTCACAACACCCTTCCTCAATGTTACATCACTAAAAACAAAAGTAACTTATTTTGAATAAAATAAACAACTTATAACACTTCCTATCTTAATCTCAGATTACTAATAAAATAGGTAACAACTCTTAAAAACTTTCCGAACTCTCATCTGGTACATGAAGACAAAATTAAAGTTTACTTTTGCAATTCCCCAACTTCAACTTACATAATGGTTTAGTACAAATATCTGCGACTTGCTCCTTGCTCTCAATATACTTAAGAACTAGCAGCCCGCCCCGGCTTCGCACGGGTAGAACATATATGCCTACAAAATTTGCATCAGTTTGTTGCATCGAATATAAAATATGAACATATTTAACAACCATTGTCATATTTCATCCAATTTACACAAAACCTTAACGAATTATGCACCTAAACCTTCCTCATAAACACTCTGGCTATTGGTGAAAACCGCATGATAATCCGTTCAGTAGCTATTGAGATTATTGCGAACAGACAGACAGACGCAGTGATGAACTTTGTTTTATAATACTTACGTATTGATATTGGACGGCCCTTTGGCGTAAAGGATAGTTACCCTGATTCTGACCCGACGGTCGTTGGTTCTAATCCTAGCTATATACCTACCAATGAAAGTGTTATGTGCATACATGAATCATGAGTTTTCGTGCAGTGGTAGTGGAATCATTAAATCTACCAAAAAGTAGCTTACCACCAAGGAGTACATCTGCCGCCGTAACCTTACGGCGTTCCCCGACGCAAAATGTAGGGGTAATATACGTTTAACGTGTGTATCTGTGTGTCTGTCTGTAGCATCTTAGCACCTAACCGGATGAACCGATTTTGTTTTTATTATTGATAGTTTTTTTTTGTTTGATAGATGTCTTCATCGAGAGTTTTCTTAGCTTTAATTCATGAAAATTCGTTCAATCGTTATAAAATTATGAGCTTTTTTCTAGTTAATTGCGCTATGAAATCAACTTTCATAGGTCTGATCAATTCGAAAATCTTCTTCTTCAACGATATTGTAAGAACATGGAAGCCTCCTGGACTCTACAGAATACTCAAATCCTCACCAACTTACAGCTCAAATTTTAAATGTCGTGTTTAGAGTCATTGGAAAAAGCTATTATACATTGATCAGTCGGGGTGGTTTAAAATATTATATTATATTATTATTAATTATATATATAGATGAATATTATTTTATACAATAGATCATATTATTATACTATATTGACTTGATTGTGATCGGTGGGGATCTACAGCATAGCTAAGCTTATAATAATATTTTCGTAGTAGCTATGAACTAATCTGTGGTTTCACTGCAAATATTTTATTAATTTTGCGATGCGTGTTTGTGAAATTCGTGATATCTTCTAGAGTTTTCATTTGAATTATATACTGTAAAGGACAATTTTAATCTATAATATGTGGCCAAGCTAATTAACGTAATTATTTGGATAAGGATTAATACTATATACTTGAAAATAGCCTTGGAAGTTATGTAATATTTTTTTAACAAATTTTTAAGATTAAAATGGTTACTGTGAGTCAACCTTAAGAGATAGACATATGTTGTAGCAGACTTTTTTGTAGGTCTTATTAAGTTGTACAACTCTTGCATAGAAAATATTCTTCTATCTATTTTCAATTAAGCAGCGTTCGTAAGAAACGTGTTTTTTCGACCGTTTATTTGCCGACTTAGATTGCAAATTAGGTCTCCACGAATGTACCTTTGATTTAAACGGGATAATATATAGCCTATTTTCATTCCGAAAGTCCATTCTATGTATCCTTTGTTATACCATAACCGACAAATAATCCTTATTTTCCTTTTGGATCCCACTTGCGTCTCTTTTCTTTAGTAATGTGAGCATACACTTCTGTTCCATATGTTCTATGAATACTTAGCCTTTTACAGAACAGTTCATACGGAGTTTTCCCGATTTGACTACTAGAACCTATCCTATTTATTGTAAAAACTGCATTACTCACTGCTTCCGCCCAAAATTCCTTATTCACTCCAGCACTAATAATCATCGTCTTTGCAGATTCTACAACCGTTCTCATCTCTCTTTCTATTTTTCCATTTTGTTCAGGAGTATAAGCAATAGTTGTCTCATGCACAATCCCTTTATGTTTAAACAATGATTCAACATATCTATTCATAAACTCACCTCCTCCACCTTATCTAAACCTTTTTACCTTATATCCGTGATGATTTTCAATAAGCTCTAAAACTCTGCAATCCTATCCTTAGTCTCATACTTATTTTTAAGAAAATATATGACCCTGTAGTTACTGTAATCATCCTTCAGCAGTAAGAAATAAGAAGACTTACCCAACGAACATACTTCCATAGGACCACATAAATCTGCATGAATCAGCTCTCCTGGACTCTCTGCTCGACTGTTGCTGTTAGAAAAGGGTAACCTGTGCTGCTTTCCTTCAATACAAGATATACACTGATCAATCTACCCTTCATAGTTAACATTATTTTTGTGTAAGATTTCTTTTACATGTTTAAAATTTTGATGAGCTAACCTTTCGTGCCATGTACTCAAACTTATTAAAGCAACTTCATTATTATTATCAGTATTACTTTCAATTATAAATTCCATTATATATAAGCTGCCTACTCGAGTAGCCAAAATGCTACTACAGTACCATCACGTAAGAATTTACATTGCTTTTTTCCTGACATAACTGTATAGCAACGATCTACTGCACTACACAATGAAAACAGGTTTGCATGTAATGTTGGAACATACAAAACAATGCACATTACTGACTGTACAAAAGTTGATCCATAAAATGTGAATGTCTCCTATTTTTCCTACAATTACCTGTTTATCAATTTTCTTGTAATTACATAACAACTCTCTATTGTGAGTCATACGTTCACTAGCTCCTGAATACATAATAAAATTTAATTTATCTTGACCATTACACTATGGTTCCTGTACAATAAATGCGTTTTTATCTTTTGTTTTATTATTATCTATGGACTCACTACTCTCCTGATGTCCTATTCTGTTACAACGATAACATTTCATGAGACTACATTTTGCTGCTATATGTCCAGTCTTATTACACCGAAAGCACTTGCTTAGGTAGCAGTTAAGCAGTCACGCTTGTAGTGTCCAGTTTTACCGCATGTAAAACACACGCTCGCTTGAATGCTCTACCGACAATTTTGTGGGGTTGGTTCTTGACACAAATGCCGATGTACTTGGTCTGGGCTCCTTACAACTACGTTCTTCTTCAATGAGTAATCTAGATGTAAGTTCTCTCATATTTTGTTTACTTTCTGGAACTGACTCCCACGCACGTACTTACAAAGTGCCGGTATTTTTCTAGTAACGACATCAAAACCTTAGTTATTATCATCTTCTCTGAAGGCGCTTCACCCATAGTTCGCAACTGATTAGTACTTTCTTCTAATTTTGATATAAACATCATCAAAGGCTCCTCAAAAGGCAGATTAAAAAGTTTAAAAACCCGCTGTTGGATAAGATGAACGCTAACCTAAGATGATGGTTCATAAAGAGCCTTTTACTTAAGGGCCTTATTTTCACGATCCATCCCGGCTGTACGCCAGCTCAAGGCTGCGGCGCTGGATGTAGCCACAGAGTACTGAATCACGATCAATCATCAATACATACTACGTTATAAGAGTCAGCACTTCCCTACATTGTGGATAACCGAATTATGAAAGCACTTTGTTACCAACCTAACAATACAAAACTAGAGCTAACATTATGAAAACAGGAATATTGGTCTAGGTATGGAACATAACGAATTGCTTTTGTTTATCGATATCGATAAAAGAAAAAAAATGAAGAGTATTGGTATCATTTAATCCTGTGTTAATTTGGTATAGTAAATAAAACGAAGCTACGGTCTCTGCATTTTTTTATTACATTACATATTACATAGTAGAATTTAGGAACCTATATCCAACAGCAGACGAAAATTGGTTCTTAATGATGATGGTTACAAAAGAACATAATACAACTTAGAATCAACAACTTTGCATACATTATAATTTTATTCTATTCACAAACGATTTAATAGCCTTTGGAAAGATGTTATCCAGATGTGAGACGTTAAACTTTTAGTTTTTCTATGGGTAGGTACACCAAATCTTCGTCTCCGCCATATCGTGAGTTTGACCCATATTCGACATCTGCAATATTAAATGGGTTATCGATAATTGATGCTCGTCACTACTTTACACACTTTTTCACGTCCCCGCCAAAATTAAATCCAAGTTTATAATAAAAGGATTTTTCACTTTATTTTTGACTAAATCTTAGTAGACTTGTAGTAGTATCAATGAAATAAGCAATGTTAGAGACTACATGTCTAGAATTATTCGATACATATTAAAATTAAGATTTCAATGTATATCAACATACCGGTCCGGGTCAAGTGGATATCTAGCCAAAAATGTGCCTGAATGTCTTTTTCTCACTCTCCTCACACCACAAACTTCACATTTTCGCAATGATTGACCATGGTATAATAAAACATGAATTATTGATGTATAAAAATAATTAGCAGCACGTTCACAAAGTTTTCAAAAATTGCCACAAAAATTCAGAGTATACATATGTTACTCTATGATTCACAGACTACTGTATCACCAGACATGGTAGCCAACCTAACGGAAAGTATTAGACGTATAAATTTAATAGACATAGTGACTGGGTAATCTTTACGAATAGTATGTCGTTTAAATTTGGTTTAGTTTTTTTTTTTTGCAATGTCGGTACGTTCATAATTATGAATTGTTTTATTATCTGTAGTCTGCACTTTATTATGTATGCAATGTCGCAGGCCTGGATGTAGCATACTGACCAGGGTATTTAGTCTTTTAAAGGGCCTTATTCATGATCCATCCCGGCTGTATGACGCTCAAGGCTGCGGCGCTGGATGTAGCATACTGACTGTCGTGCGCGCATCAAGCGAGCAGAGTAAATAGAACGAAAAATGTTTAAATTATAAATGTATATTATACATATATGTTAAATCTGCTGTACAGCAAGTCTATACACCATCAAGCCGCACGATGCTGGACTGCTCTGACGTACGTCCGCGTTATTCACTGTCCATCTGCACGACGCTCACGGTGGTGAAGGTGCTCGCTGTATGCAAAATCGGTCGTGCAAGTGCAGCAAACAATCAATAATAATTATCGACGTACGTCAAGCCTATTTCTATTATATTCCCGATACTTTTGCATCGTGCATCGTGCATATCCTTGAGCTGACGTACGGCCGGGATGGATCGTGAATAAGGCCTTTTAGTGGTTTTGTCACCGTCGTTTTGTCTGTGGTTTTGCCAAATGTGATGTACATACAACACATCCGGCAAGTATAACTTGGCGTGCCTGTGCGCCACTGTGCTTTTACTTTATACCTTGATAACAGCTCTGACACATAAAGTAATCTGTGGATAACAGTTACTTTTGGCCTCGCTTTTGGCATTATTGAACTATTTTAATGTAGCAGATTTATCAACAATAATGTCGCGGTAATCTCTCAAACGTCAAATTCACAGTTTCAATTAATAGAATTAGTTCCAAAAACCACCACCGCCAAGTTATACTTGAGACTTTATACATACGGAAATATATATATTATATTCTCTTTGTTGGATTGCGATTGGTTTGGTTTGGGCGGGTGATCTCTGACACATATCTGTGGGTTTGGGTTTGGTTATGAAAATATGGAAGACGGGGTATGATAAAAGTTACAGATAGTGCCATGTTCTAGATTTTCTGAAGCATATACATACAACCTTTGAATATTATCAAAGCATACAACGAAAAAGTATGTGAGTTTAATATTTATAAATTCACCAACCTAATGATACAGGCTACAGAGCTAATTGCCATATGTATACATACGGTACGTTTACGGTATTCCAATAATAAAGTCGAGTAACTTACAAAACCTTGAAAACAAAATTCTGATCAGTGATAGGATTAGTACTTTGTTAGCAGTATCTGATCATGGCAATTAAATTTCGGTATAGTAAAACATTACGAGGAAACTCCAGTTTAGTTTCAGGGAAGAAGAAGAAAAAGAAAACCGGTGTTGGGTAAGCTGGTATCATAATAATGACACCTCACATGATAATATAGTATGCATTGCCGTGTCCATCCATCCAGGTATCGCCAAGTAAGATAATTTGTCACCAACGCACACCATTAGGGTGTGCGTCAGGTCCTATTAAGACCTAGCCTAGATCAGGGATAGTAGCTTCATCCCTGACCACATCAACACTTACTAAACAGGTGAGGTTGTCTTTATACACAAGCCTGTAATGTGACAAACATTGTGATTAATTTATTGAAATGTGGTTTATGGTTTTCAGGCGAGAAAAAAACTGAAACTTTGTGAGGAGATATCCCGGAGCCATATCCTTGCTACTATCCAATGTGACAGTACATTACATACTATGATGCATTATGAATAGGCTATCTATCCCAGGGTTGTGAAACGATGGCCTGCGGGCCACCTCCAGCCCTCGTGTCATTCATATCTGGCCCTCGATCATTAACCCAAATAAAATAAAAATGCCTTAATCAACATTTCACAAAATGCACAATTTTATAACTATGATTTATGACTGAATGTCATATGCTCATACAACTATGAACTGAAGTAAAACAAAAAATATTTGTATAATTTCTATTCATTGCTAATGCAGGGTAGTGGGGTTATTTTGTAGTGAATAAATTTAATCAATTACAATATTTGCACATAATCATAAATAATAATTATTCATGTAATAATTGGCATCCCAAGGATTTAGTTCATAATCATTGGCATGCAAAGGAAATAGCTTGCCCATCCCTAATCTTCTGCGAAAGAGCCTCAAAGGATCAATTGCATGCCATGTCCAGTTACGTGTCTTGTTTTCCTAAATGCTGCCAAGAGATACTCGTAGTATTATAATATGCATGTCTACAGAGAGTAGATCTTAATTTCTTGTGGAAAACATGTCTCGCTTTTTTATATTGTTATAGGCTAGTGGTGTTTTAGCCACTATTTCACCTATTGGTAAATAAAGATGTTCTAGATGTTGTTGATCACTATAGCTGATGTTGGTTTGATTCATGAGATTTAGTGAATGTCGAGTCTTGTGAGATCAATACTTCTTCACAGTAGACATGTGTCAGCTATAGCGAAACGTAACTGAAATCGGTTGCCACTCCTCTAACGTACCGTATCGATATTGACATAGCCAGCAACGGTTTTATGGTTACCAACTACGGCAACTATACATATAGTAGTTAGGTACAATAACTAATAAAACTGGCCAAGTGCGAGTTAGACTTTTGTCCCGCACATGGAGGGTTCCGAATTTCCGAAGTCCGAACACCACGATTTTCTAACACCAACTAAGTAAATATTAACACAAAGGTAATTAATGTAATTAAATATCTGGAAGACCGTGTGTTTGTACGACTAACTTTCTACTGATTCTAGCTATTTGTAGCTCTTTCAGTACTAAAATTGAAGATATATTATTCTGTACTGTACAGTGTACACTACATGTGTGTAAATAAACCTTAACTAAGTAAATAAATCGACCGAGGCCCACAAGTTTAACAAATGAAACACTTGCGCGTGCTAATTTTTCCTGTGCTGTAGCTGCGTGGAGGTGAATTAATTTCGTATCGTATCGTAAATAACACGTTTTTTTGTTTTAAACCTTTTAATTTTTAACTTTGTTCTATTCTTAGTATTTGTTGTTATAGCGGCAACAGAAATACATCATCTGTGAAAATTTCAACCGTCTAACTATCACGGTTCATGAGATACAGCCTGGTGACAGACGGACAGACAGACAGACAGACAGACAGACAGACAGACAGGCAGACGGACAGCGGAGTCTCAGTAATAGGGTTCCGTTGGTACCCTTTGGGTTCGGAACCCTAAAAACTACGATAGCGCGCGCGACGCTACAAACAACTGGCAACAACAACCAAAATAATTATGCCTTCTCTTTTATTCTAATTGATTCATCACGTACAAGACAGGGACAGAGCGAATATTGGCTATCGCCAAAATCGCCATAGTTACCATTATCCAGCAACATTTCACTACTATTGATGAAACCAAAGACGACCTTATCTCTACTAAGCTAAGGCTTAAAAAATGAGGTTCGTTAGATCCAACTGTAATGGACAGTTGGTTTTTGCAGTTGCACATTATAGCTTCAACAACTATACATATACATATAGGTAGTTAGGTACAATAATTACGATAACGCGCGCGACTAGGGTTACCATTACCAGATGAAAAAATCAAAAGACCGGAGAAAAGGCCTGTTTTCTATGGAAAAGTCCTGAGATTTTATACAATTTTTACCAAAAGAAGATTTTTTATTGACTGACTTCCAAAAAGAAGGAGATTCTCAATTCGTCTGTATCTGTTTTTTTGTATGTTACGCGATTACTCCGTCAATTGTGAACCGATTCGAATGATTCTCTTTGTACTCGGTAGGGTCTTACGATCCCGAGGTGGTCCCATTGTAATTTCATCGAGATCTGATAAGTATCTCCAGAGATATGACGATAAACGTTTCAAACTTGCTACTGAAATTGACTCGCGGGGCATTCATGTCGGTTGTTTTAGTTTTAAGCTATCTTCATTATAGTATATTATACTTGGACAAATAAGTATCGATTTTGACTGTTCCATTGTTATCAAAAGAAGTTTTTTTTTAAATTGTTCAACTTTAAATTAATGTGATCTTTTAAGTGTAAGCTGTGTTTTATTAAAAATCCTGAGATATCACGAGATTTGCAAATTCCGGCCGCAATCCTGAGGAAAGTCGAAAAATCCTGAGATGTGGTAAACCTACGCGCGATGCTGCCAACAACAACCAAAATAATTATGCCTTCTCTTTTATTCTAATTGATTCATCACGTTCAAAACAGAGACAGAGCGAATATTGGCTAGCCATAGTTACCATTATCCAGTAACATTTCACTACTATTGATGAAACCAAAGACGATCTTATCTCTACTGCGCTAAGGCTTAAAAAATTAGATCGAACTGTAATGGACAGTTGCGTTTTTGCAGTTGCACTTTGCTTTGCGCATGCGCAAAACCGAAAAGCGTTCATTAAAGCTTGACCTTTGACAGGTTTTTATATTTACAACTTTGCACCTTACCGCTTTCAAAATAAGGTCGCAATAACTTTACGATAACTAATGCGCGCGCAGGTGGCGGTTCGCGCCAAGACGCGTGTGTTTGTTTTCAAACATTTTAATTTAATCACTTTTTTTAGTTTTTACTACGTTCGATCCGTGGTTCGATTGCTTTGAACGATTTGTGCGTGTGGTGAATTCCATATTTTTTGTGTTAATTGGTGTTGTGTTTTAGCCCCTAAGTGATTTAATTTAGGATTGAGTGTGTTATTGATTATTGACTAATTAAAAATGCAATTTAGAAGAGAGATTTCGAAGATACTGCCCTCTGACAGACGGACGGACGGAATGGACGGACGGAAGGTAAAATTTGTAAATAATTTCTAAGGGAAAGTAGAGTTAGAGAGTTGTTAGCGCGCCTTGTATATAAAATCATTCTATACCTAACGTAACAGTACCGGTGATGGACAGTATAAGCTTGACAAATCTAGTTAAAAATTTACTAAAAAAAAAAGTAGCTGACCAAACGCAATTAGGGTTACTGATAATGTGTGTTCAGAGAATAGAGCATTGGTAGTGAAATAATATTTATTAAAAAAAAGACTTTCTCTAAACAAAAGAAAAGAGGCTAAATTTTCTAGTAATGGACAGGTCATACGCCAGTAATAGCAACCTAGTTATGGACAGTGTTTCGATATTGGACACCTGGTAATAGACAATTCAAAAAAAGAAAACACTGCAAGGTTATGAAATGAACAGCTTTAATTCAAAATTATATAAAAAATCAGCGTGACAAGAAAAATAGCCATCCTATAAAAGTTTGGTTTAAATAGCTTCTTTGATGTCAATTTCGTGTGGAAATATAAAATAGTTATTTTGTTTTACAGGGCTCGGCAAATATGTCAAAATATCAGACTCTTCAATAATTGACACGTCATTTTCAATTATTTTAAATTTTTCTTTCGACTTACAGCTATGCAGCCCTTGTACTACTAATCTCTCTTCAGAAACTTCTTGAATCGTACATACGTATCTGTAAGTCTTTTTCATATTTTTGCCATGAAATTTGACCAGAACATGCTTTCCTACTTTAGGCCTATCTGATTTACGTTTTTTGCAGAATCTAAATGTTCCAGTTTTATGGTCGAGTATCATTTGCACCTCAACGTTGTCTAGTAGTTTTATTCTATGTTCTGGCGATACATTTTTCTCTAAAACAATTTGTTCTTCTACTGCTGCGCTTTTGTTGATCTCATTATTTTCTTTATCATCGTCTTCTATTGGTTTGTTTTCAGTCGTTTCTACAATTTCTTCTGCAAAATATGTATGTATGTTAGTATTTTCTTTAGTAATACTATCATTTTCCGAAACGTTTTCAATCTCAATGTCACTTTCTCCTGATTCTGCATATGTTACATCGCTTTCTTCGGCGTCACTTGAAGTAACAGATAGCTTTCGACGTTTTTTACATTTAGAGTTTAAGTTTCGTTTTTTATTTTTCATCTGTTCGTCTTTTTCAGCCTTTTTATCAATTCTTTCCTGTTTTCTTTCTCTTCTTCTTATATTTTTTTATCCAATTCTGTTTTCTGGTGAAATTCTTTCCAAGCTTTGCTAGTGATTGCCGATGGTAACTTTACTTTTGGCATTCTTCCTTTCTTTTTTATAGTGGGCTCCGGCCAGAAAAGAGCTTTCTTAAATGGGGAAGGCACTGTAATTTTTTTTCTTTTAACATGAGTTCTGCAAAACTACTCGGCGGCGGGTTTTTATTCGGAGTATTATGGGTAAGGTTGATCAATTCCTGGTTTTTGTGTGTATCAATGGTATCAGTATTAACAGCTGGCTTATTTTCAGTGTGTGGTAAAACCTTGAAAACATCAGATTCTTTGTCCATGAGCATTGCTGCAGATGTCGACGGCACATCTTCGAGAGACGTGTTAGTGACTATGTCGGTGTTCTTTTGATGCATTTTATATGTTTCTAGTGTTTCTACAGGACGATTGTCATAATCTGCTCTCTTATTTTGTTCTTGCACTGATGCAGCTTCTTGATTTTTATGTTCGTCATTTTCGTTTCTGTTTGCATGGCACAAGTGCTTGTATTTGGCCCAAATCACATACATGGTTAAATCTTCGGGTGGCAACATGTCATTTAAATCAGTTCTTGAGGTAAAGAAACATCTTTCATAAAGATCCAGTTTTGATTGTGTAAATGCATTTACTATCTCCTGTTCCAGTTTAAAGAAAAAGTCTGAGTCTTGTTTTGTCAGATCTTTATCAGCGGTTGTCAATCTTCGGTTATGAGTATGCATTTTTGAAAAGTCTACATATTCTGGGCCAAATGGGAACAAACCACTAGCTCGAAATCCATTTTTTATAGTGTCTGGCGAAAGTTCGTCCAGAGCACATTTTAAAATCATTGCAAATTTGTCTTTTTTGACTTGTT
The DNA here is from genome assembly GCA_954871355.1 of Cabera pusaria. Lineage (NCBI taxonomy): Eukaryota > Metazoa > Arthropoda > Insecta > Lepidoptera > Geometridae > Cabera > Cabera pusaria. The sequence goes on from OX940905.1 coordinate 19,907,966, forward strand.
GACCCAAGTTTTCGGTCTTCCATTTCCGTACATGTTTTCGCCAAAACAATTTTAATGGACGGAATACTGCTATATCCATTGGCTGTAAGATGTGAGTGCTGTTAGGGTACAGCGCAATGATTTCGATTTGCTTATCAGAACAAAAGTCAGATAAATGTTTCGTGACGTGTGACGCGTGGCCATCAAGGAAAAAAACTACCGGGAGTTTTATTTTGTTTTCAATTATCCATGGGTAGAACACATTCGTGACGTACTCATAAAATGTGCTGCTGCACATCCAGCCACTTTCTGATTTGCCTATGGCCCATGACTCCGGAATACCACCCGCCACATGTTTTGGTATTCGCTCATAGGCAAATACAACCATTGGTGGGGCTATTTGCCCTGCTGCATTGGCTGTTATAAGAACAGTCAAATTTTCTTTTTCGTTGCCTGAAACGCTATATACGTTTTTATCGCCTTTCCTCACCAAAACGTGTCCAGGGTTAGGATTTAGGAAGAAAGCACTTTCATCCGTATTAAATACTCTTGTAGGATCCTTCATAACTTCACCAAGGCCATTTTCTACTAAATAATCATTAACTTCGGAAAACCAGCTTGTTATTTGGTTTTCATTTACAGTTTCTCTTGATGTCGTCAAATTTTGTGCTAGCCTCTCAGACACTTCAGGGTGTCGTGTAAGAAACGCCTGATACCGTTTTCGCCCTGGCCTTCCATCAGTAAATGGTGTTTCTTTATTATTCGACTTCACAATAGTTTGGACACTGTCAAGTAGTTGTTCTTTTGCCACTGGACAGTGCCTTGATGACATAGCAAACAACCATTCAACCAAAATAGACTCTTCATCCTTTGATAAAACTGACGATGGGCCCATGGAGCACACTGCTGGACTCTTACCAGTGCTCTTATTATGTAAAGTTATTCTAGGTACCCCATATTTTTTGGCTGCAGAGCTTACACTCTGCCCTTTTCTTACTGCCTCCAGAGCACGGCCCATTTGGTCTGGGGTATAGTTTTTCATCGGTGCCATGGCTGTAACAATACCTTCGTGTAGTATGAATAGAAAGGACTAATGTTGGACAACCAATTATAAACACCTTTGTCCATTACTGGTAAAACCCTTTAAAAAGCCACAGTAAATACTCAGTTTATTTCCTTAGCTATGTAATATAAGGATAAAGTACTATGTTTAGAATTATGAATGATACCAGTTATGGACACAATGTCCATAACTAGTTCATGGAATAATCGAATGTACCGGTGATGGACACGACGCAAAAAAGCAAAACACATACTTGTATTCAAGATTTCTATACAAAATTAACTAAAGAAGAGTGCTCTAATAACATGCAAAATATATAGTTTGCAATTCATTCACTGGTTCACTAAAAAATTACTAGAAGCTTACCTTGCCGTTATCAAGTTGACGAACGAAATTGAGCAAGCAGAGACATGAATTGTTTCGTTGATCACCATCTTGAAACTAAAGGATCACTAAACGTCAACTGTCATTACTTTGGCAGTTCGATATCTGTAGTCTATGGAAAAAGTGTTGCCAGAACATAAAAAATGGTAGGATGCTTATTTTTTAAGGGAAATAAGAAACTGTCCATCAGTGGGTCACTGTTCATAACTGGTACAACTACGTTATATGGCGATTTTTAAATGCGCCACAAGTTTTGCACTACAGGTAAAAATGTGCTAGTTCTGAGTCCTAAGCCTAGAAAATCATGAAGGAAAATCGCCAATATCATACCTAGTAATCTTTTTAGTAGTTGTAGTTAGTAGTTCGCCTGCGGCGGATTTCTATCTTATTTTAATTACGTTACTATTACTACGTCTTAATTACGAAAATGAAGCGCGAATTAGTTAGTTGAAATGTGGCTTTGATATCGGTATTCGGCAACGGTTAACAAAACCGATATTGACTCCAAATATCGGTTAGAAAACCGTTGCCAGAAATAGCCAATAACGGCCATGTCTACTTCACAGGGTGAATAATTTTAAAATTTGAAATAATAGTATTGGTATTTCAAAGTTGAAAATCTCTGGGTTTTGAGGCTGATCTAAATTAGTCAGTATTGGCTCTACAAGATTTTACTTTATTGATTTACCTAGAAGCCTTGTTTACACTTTGATTAGTGTGAGTGCAGGTGATTAGTGCGAGTAGTGTCCAATTCTTGTGGCTCTGTTTAGTAAATTCAGTTGGCTGTTGACCAGCAAGTATGGATGAACATCGAGAAGCGCGCTTGCAATTAGAAGAAGTACTGAAAGAAGTATTAAACGCGGTGGTGTCTGAAACCGAAGAACTTTTGGAAGCTGAACTTGCAAGACCAAGAAGAGTATAGGTTCGAAAATGGATTAATAGAAGACCCATTCATGGCGCAAGCTATCAACTCATTACGGAATTGGCTGTTGTAGATACGACAGAATATTACTGTGCTCTCAGGATGACCGAAGAGTCGTTTAATATACTATTAAACCTTGTTGCACCCGTCATACAGAAAAGCGATACATTTAAGAGACCTGCTTTGCCGGCGAAAGTGAAATTGCACGCTATTTTATACTTATTGGCTAACGGAATTAGTTTACGCGTCTTGCAACACCTATTCAGGGTACCAAGATCGACAACTTGTAACATCATATCCGCAGTATGCGATGCTATTTACAACGCACTGAGAGATTACATAAAGGTAGGTAACATTACTGAGTCAAGATTACTGATGACATTAGACTAGGCATGGAAACCGGGCAGCTTACTATTCTAACGCTACTGGATTTTAGCAATGCATTCAACACGGTAGATTTTGATATCCTTTTAGGGACGCTCAGCTCTATTAACATATCTCCTTCGGTGGTTGATTGGTTTCGCAGCTATTTGCATGGGCGTCGGCAACGAGTTCGGGTAGATGATACGTTCTCTGCCTGGTGCAACTTAAGTGCTGGCGTTCCTCAAGGCGGTGTGCTATCTCCACTTCTCTTTTCCATATTTATTAATTCAATTTCTCATTCTCTTTCTTCTTTCTACCACCTTTACGCAGACGATCTCCAAATCTACACTCAGGCTCCCATCGAGAACTTGGCAGAAGCTATTGATAAAACTAATTGTGACTTGTGTCGTATAGCTGATTGGAGTAAGCGCTTCGGGTTGAGGGTCAACCCCAGTAAGACGCAAGTCATAATTGTAGGTAGCTCGAGAATGGTTGCTAAGCTTGACTTTACCACGCTTCCGGATATAGTATTCTGCGGTTCCATTATACCATTTAGCAACGAAGTAAAAAATCTAGGTCTTATACTCGATAGTACTCTCTCATGGGGCCCCCAGATGGCGTCTGTAAGTAGAAGGATTTTCGCTTCGGGTGCCTCACTAAGAAGGTTACGCAATTTTATTCCTACTGCTACTAAAGTTACGCTTACACAATCCCTTCTTCTCCCAATCCTGGACTATGCCGATGTCTGCTATCTTGACCTCACAGAAGACCAGTTGAGTAAACTTGAGCGTCTTCAAAATTACTGTATAAGGTTCATTTTCGGTCTTCGAAAATACGACCATGTCTCCCATTTTCGTAAAAAGCTCAAGTGGTTGCCAATTCGCCTTCGTCGGAACACTCACATTCTTACTTTTCTGTACAATGTTCTTTTCAAACCTTCTACTCCTGTTTACTTGAAGGAACGTTTTCTTCCTCTATATTGCTCTAATAATCACTATTTAAGATCTTCTGAAAACCTACTATTAAGTTTTCCTCAGCACAAAACCAGCTTTTATGATAAGTCATTATCCGTAGAAGCTGTGCGTCTGTGGAATAGTCTCCCAGCTAATATTAGGCAGGCACAGTCTATCACTTCATTCAAGACAATGGTCAAAAACTTTTATCTGACTGACTCTGCCAACTGCTGAATGTAAGTCTAATATCATATTCATTGGTTATATGTTGTATTTATCTATATATGTAGGTATTTACATGTATTTATTTATATATAATACATATGTATGTATATAGATGTATTTATGTGTGTAAACATGTGTAGATATGTAAGCCTTATTATTAGGTGTATGTATATTTTCATGTATTATTGTTTTATTAGTAAAGTTTGTAGTTTATGTTATGGTTCTTATTTTGATTAATAATAATAATTGTTTTTGTCTCACTTATAATCACACCACCGACCTTGCTCAGCACGCATCTCCCTTTCTCCATCCAAAGGTTGACTGGAAGAAATCGCTTTTAGCGATAAGTCCGCCCATTGTACTGTAGTTTTAAGTGTTTACTGTTTCTTAAGTTAGTTTTAATTGGTGTACAATAAAGAATTTTGTATTGTATTGTATTGTAACATTAAAAACATATTTTTTTTTGTATTAAAGTAGGTTTATTTTCAAATTCAACATATATATTTGCAATCAACTTATTGGTAAATGGTGGTAGGTAACATCAAACATTTTTTTTTCTATTATTAGTAAATACTCGAAATTGCCCGAGCCAATATGTCATCCTGGTTTGCAATTGACATTTGAGATGCATTGTTTTCAGATTGTATAGTTATTGTATTGTTGTTGTCAGAAATGTTATGAATGTCATTAGTGGCATCTGGTGTAGAAGATTGTGGTGGTTGTGTGTAGTGATGTAAAATGAAAACCAATTAGTTTTTTTCAGTTTTTTGAAAAAAAACTTAGCACCGTTGTTTTTTCACACTTTAGTTTTTTCACATTTTAGTTCAATGATAAATGAAATTTGTATAAAAAATCAACTTATTTATTTAAATTAACTTACAACAACTTCCGATTTCCAACAATTCAATTACTTAACATCAATCTTTTCAATGTACTGATTTTATTCAAAGCAACTGATAGACCCTCATCAATGGCGATAGCTCTAATAGTTTGTTTGTTTTCTTTTAAACTTTCGAAAAAAGAAACAAGGGAACCCCAGCGAGTTTTTACTGGAAGTTTAAGACTTATTTGGACGCCGGTGGTTGATTGTTTTTCTATGAAAGCTGAGTTAAGGCTGTGAGAATTCTTAATGGCCTTAAAATACAAGCTTTTGCATTGGTTTTCAGGCTTGGCAAAGTTTTGATATCAGTAAATATTAATTGGATGGAGTGTGCTAGGCATTGTTGCCAACCTTTTGAGGTGTGCACCATTTCTCGTCCGGCTAGCCTACGATAACGAGCTGTGGGTTCTTTGTCTGCGGGATGTTACATACTGGAGTGTTAGTTTTGAGGTAGTGTCCTGTTCTATAAGGGCGCCACCAGTATAGACTGGAAAATTCTAAATTAATAAATGATTAACAAACCATATTACAACAATTATGTATTCGTTCTTAAAACCTGAACATTGTTGATTAGTTCTTAAAGATTAGTATTAAGACACAGTTCTTTCTTATATTCTATTCTAGAATTAAAGTTTAACTAGTTGCATTTCTTATACAGTGCCTTCTAGTAAACTCTATTCTGACAATTATATGTATATAGTCAAAAGAGTTCTTATTACATGTTTTTAAATGTATGATTTAGTCTACGGACATGAGACGGGCCCTTCTGCATGCCGAGTCTTTACAAAAGTTCTAAAGTACAAAGGTTCTAACTAATCTTAATGAAAACTTGAGTGTACCATCAGGGACTTAGTTGAAGTTTAATTAATAACAAGATTAGATAGAGAATTAGATTAGAAACTAAATTTTGGAGAGGTTACAAAAAATGTTACTAGGTTATCCGGACGGGCGAAACTCGACGATCACTTGTGCAAGATCGAACCGACGGTCTGGATGACGAAGTTGAAATTGACTAACGAACGAAGCGAAACAACATATTTATGTAGGCTACACGTAGAGATCACATAAGGGTGGAACTGAACTAGTTTTACATGCTAAATGTTAATGACTTGGAGTCAGGGGCTCTCTTCTTAGACGGAGAGTGTCCGCGTCGAAGGATCCAATTCTAAACTAGGAGTAGGAGCGACAACCTGTAAACGAACAACACTTCGTTACAAACTGCCACGTAAACTTTTCTATTTCTACCAGATTATCGCGAGTAACCAAACAAACTGACCTGCCGCTCCATTCTATGCTCAGCATTGCTGCACTTGACGAAAAATATGGTCGCGACGCCTTCACCGCCACGCGGCGTGGCACGTCACGCTTTCAAGAGACGACCGTTTCTAGAGGACCTCTACTTCTGCATCACAACCAAGGGGTCAGCGAACCTTCTTGTCGGACGTCTCATTGAAGAAAAAAAGACATAGCCTACCTTTCGAAGCTCTATTTTTCTCTTTCGTTCTTTGGCTTCGGTCGTGCGTGTTATCTAGCCGAAACCATAACAATAACAATTTAAGTTCCAAGCAGAAAGAAAACAACTACCACTTGAAACGAGTATAATACGATGCCATTGAAAGATATCAAACAATCCCTGTAAATAACAAAGGCTACACAAAATCTTAATCCTCAAAAACCAACTGACGACGAATCGAGAACCTCCCTCTTTTTGTAAGTCGTTTGTGAATAGACCATTTCGTTGATCTGTGGTCACTTGCAAGAATCGCTATTCCGAAACGATACATTATCTATGGTAAGTATTTATAATGTCAACTGTCGCTGTCACTGCAGTCAAATGTCAAAATATTGTCAAAGCACTGTCAGTCAGTTTTACAATCTATTATGGTTATTGATAAAATTTAGCTATTTTGTCTTTCTTTCAGGTTTTTCAGAAGAAATACCACTAATAAATACGCCTAAAAGTTGAGATAAACTCTAACTTTGAAATTTCAGGCCTGTGATACCCGATTACAATGAGACATTATGGCGCAAAGACTACGCCAACAGATTCAGTCTTATGACGGGACGATTCTAATTAACTCTGCTTCGATGTGAACCTCTGTGACTACCAGCCAGAAATCTATGCTATCAACGTCAGTGCCTAGTGTCTGAAGTTAATGCCGTGTTACAGTTATTGCATCAAAAAAAACACTATGCAGAAAAAGAACTGCAACAGCATCCATAGGTAAATAAGTTTGTCCTTGGGTACTTCGTTTCAAGTAGTTTCCAAGCTGACTTCATGTTCGCCGCATTGTCGGTCACGAGGCCAAATACCTTTTGCTGCCCAATTTCATCAGTTACACCAACTAATTTGTAATTTCTGTCACGCTTCAATGTACAGTTATATGTAATTTCTCTAAAATATAAGTGATGTAATCATTGTCAAGGGCATACTCATGACTGATACATTCACCAAAAGGTATTAAGTATGTGATGAGGTTGATTCCTTCATCATTTTGGAATATGTGATCAATTTTCTGGCTTCTTTTTTTATTAAACTTCGGCGAGATCCAACATTTTCTTGTTGTCGGGCTAAGGTTTCGATCTGTGTTCAAAAAGCCACCGCTTCAGCAGTAATTTATTGTCCATTGTCACTCTTCAATGTACAGTTATATGTAATTTCTCTAAAATATAAGTGATGCGATCATTGTCAAGGGCATACTCATGACTGATACATTCACCAAAAGGTATTAAGTATGTACATTCACCAAAAGGTATTAAGTATGTGATAAGGTTGATTCCTTCATCGTTTTGGAATATGTGATCAATTTTCTGGCTTCTTTTTTAGGGTTCCGTACCCAAAGGGTAAAACGGGACCCTATTACTTAGACTCCACTGTCCGTCTGTCTGTCTGTCTGTCTGTCTGTCTGTCTGTCCGTCCGTCTGTCACCAGGCTGTATCTCATGAATCGTGATAGTTAGACAGGTGAAATTTTCACAGATGATGTATTTCTGTTGCCGCTATAACAACAAATACTAAAAACAGAATAAAGTTAAAAATAATAGAGGGCCCCCATACGAGAAACGTGTTTTTTTCGGCAATTCACGCTTTATATGAACGCTTAGTTAGGTAAACATCCCATAGATGGCGTTATATTGAAATGTCGATCCCTAACTCATTTGTTAGACGTTAGATGGAAAAAATAAGAAATAGAATGTTTATTAATTATTATTTTTTGCTGGCGAAAAACGATAGTGGTATATTTTGCTCGATCTTATAAAATACTGTAGTATGGTACGGAACCTTACGAGTGCGAGTTCGACTTGCACTTAGCCAGTTTATTTATTCAACTTCGGCGAGATCGGGCCCTCAATTGTGTTCATATAAATAATATGTTCGGGCATTTTGCAGAAGTAACAATTTATCTTTTTGTTTTGGTAATCGTTTGCTAAACCTAGCAATGCTCGAGTTTGCATTCGTAATATTCTTCCTAAATTCTTCTTGTAGCAGTCTTGCTCTTACAAGCTCACTGGTAAGTTGTTTTGTTATTAATGCTGTATCCAAGCCACTCACCATCGCATCATATTCAGCTAGTAGGCCACTTAACATTATTTCAGCAATTTCAGCATTCTCAACATCTTTGCCTATATCGACCAACTGTTACACTAAATTGTAGATGTTATCGATGTATGTTGTCATATTTGCACATTGTGCATACCTAATACCTACTCAATTCTATGCAGCTTTCGTGATAGACAAACTCTTCTAAATAGACATTTGTCCTCAAATACTGTGCAAAGCTTTAGCAATTTCTAATCCTATAGTAATTGATATAATGCCGGTGTCACACTCGGTAAGATTCTCGCCATTGCATTTTGTGATTTAGTTGCGTAAACCTAGCAATGCTCGAGTTTGCATTCGTAATATTCTTCCTAAATTCTTCTTGTAGCAGTCTTGCTCTTACAAGCTCACTGGTAAGTTGTTTTGTTATTAATGCTGTATCCAAGCCACTCACCATCGCATCATATTCAGCTAGTAGGCCACTTAACATTATTTCAGCAATTTCAGCATTTTCAACATCTTTGCCTATATCGGCCAACTGTTACACTAAATTGTAGATGTTATCGATGTATGTTGTCATATTTGCACATTGTGCATACCTAATACCTACTCAATTCTATGCAGCTTTCGTGATAGACAAACTCTTCTAAATAGACATTTGTCCTCAAATACTGTGCAAAGCTTTATCAATACTGCTTTAGCAATTTTTAATCCTATAGTAATTGATATAATGCCGGTGTCACACTCGGTAAGATTCTCGCTATTGCATTTTGTGATTTAGTTGCGTCACTATCATCTTTCACCGATGACCAAAAAACTTATAAATAATATCTTTCGGTTTTAAATAAAAAAATTCCAGCTTACAAAATTCAAGATCCTCTACAATTTCTCATAACGCATTCCAGTGCCATTGACATTGTAAGTTGGCACTGCTGTTGAAGAAAACGGCGTGGCTTTATAGGTATGATTGACCGTCTAGTCTGCCTTCAGTAAAATATGGGCCCAGCAAACAGTTATTTGAAACACCTGTCCCCACACTAACTATAAACCTATATTTGTAAGCCTGTCGCGTAACATGTGGATTTGAATGACTCCACCAGTGTTCATTATGTTCATAAAATATTCCAAGTATAGTGAACGTGGCCTCGTCGGTGAATAAATAAAGCTTCTGATGCTTGCAAAACCTCTCGGCTGGATGAGTGTGCTGGTGTTTCTTGAGGCTCTGTTAGATCACCAGGTTCTTGCATAACTTCCTAGGTAAATAAACCTGCAGTAATATTTATTAAAGCAGGTTCAGAATGTAGGCAACAATCTTCTTGAGAAAGACAATCGGGGCATGGCCGGTCGGTAACCAAACTTGGTAGCGACTTCGTTTATAAGCAACGTTCGTTAGTCGGCAGGATGTACCGCGGGCAGGTGAGGTTGGCTGGAAGCACTGAGATGAAATTTTGCTCCCTTACATCCCTCTATATCTATGTATCTACTAGTAATGTGCAAACCATATTTATAGTAAGCATTTAAATGTTCCCAAAAATGTTCCATCAAATTGTTTAGGTTTTTGCTGGGCATTATTCGTCCCATTATTTTTGCGATTTACATTGTTTGCCTTGACTATGGCAGTCGGGACTTTCGTTGGGTGAACGGTGCGTAATAGACTAAGATGTTTATTCCCTTGTTTTATTTTTATATCCTTCGTCTGCGCTCAATTTTAATCAGTTGCTTGGACCGGCTGTATGGATCGTACCACGGCTTTCCACCGTATGCAATGCGCTTGGCCGGAGAGAAACAGTCATCACTTTCATCTGAACTGACACATCGAAAAGGTCGAGGGGCGGCTGATGTGGTTGAGGTTGCAGCCTTGGTGTCTGCATAACGTATCATATTCGGCAGAATGCGACGTCCTGCGTTACCAAACCATTTGACGACCTGATCGACAGTCTTGTTGTTGTTACCTTCGGTGTTTCGTCCCATGTCAATTTGATTTCGCGCCATTTTTACATCGCCTGTCCTTTTGCGAAATACGTCTTATCGTGCGCGGTGACATTTAGGCTACATGTCATTTGTCACTTCGCGCGTCTGCGTGAGCGATTTGGGTTTTTGCAACGCGTAGGCATTTTTTTTTTGGTTTAACTAATTGTGGAAAATTGTTGAGTGTTAAAGTTTATTGTTGTTCACGACTAGAGCGCGGCCGGGCGCAGTCGTATTTGCTTTGTTTGCTTTTGATCTCGTACGGACGAGCCAACTTGTGAAAATCACGTATTGGTGTAACTTGAGATCGCCGAAGCCACGTTGGTTTGGAGCAGTCATCACGGCGAGTTCAGATAAGTAATTATCGTATTGATTGATGTGGCCACATTAGTTAATAGTATAGGAACCCACCACTTGCATGTGAGCCGATGCCGAGCCAGGTGAGAATAACCTCACATTTTTATAACCTCACTTTAAATCCGCGCAAACGCGGAAAAGTTGATACATACAGAGGAACCGGGATATCACGTCACTCTTCCACGCTTCCACTCTTACAGACGTGATTAGCGAACGGGTTCCCCGTTCGGGGCGGGTTGATGTTTCGTCCCGTGTCAATTTGATTTCGCGCCATTTTTACATCGCCTGTCCTTTGGCGAAATAAGTCTAATACGTCCATCGTGCGCGATGACATTTGGGCTACATGTCATTTGTGACGTCTGTCACTTCGCGCGTCTATGTGTGAGCGATTTGGGTTTTTGCAACGCGCAGGCTTTTTTTTTTTTTTGAATGGAAACGTTAATATAAATACAAACATACATTCATAATATCACGGTAAGATAAACAAAAGCTTGTTTGGTTGTTTAATGTGATTTCTTAACAGAAGATAATTGATTAATGAAATGGTTCATTTTCTACTATTATCACTATCCCACAACCTGAGCACTTTTGTTGTGCACTTTACTGAAAAACTATCACACCTATTGATTTGTGGTTTAACATAGTAATGACGCGAACTAAGTGATTGAAGCAAATGTTCCCGCATCATATGGCATCGAAAATTAGCAGTAGTGGGATCTTTACCCATACAAGTCAATTTGGCGAAAGCTATGGCAAACAATCCACTATCCCATGAGTTTGGTTGCTTATGGACGTCGTGTAACTTTACGTGAATAAACTTTATATTTTTTAAATGTTGAATTAAGCTACCACCAATCGATACTACTTCAGGACTGATGGTCGTGTGCATTGAGTCGTAAACATCCAAAACGAGAATATTGTTATTTATTTGCCCAGATATGCAATTCCAGTGGTCACCATTAACATGACAAATTTGAACAAAAGGTGTTGAGCATGGCTGAAGCATTGGAGGGGAGGCAAACGACAAAATTGGATTTTGTTAGCTCCCCATTTCTGTATGTTCATATTGTAATAATAATAGACGCAGCGTTAATAATAGTGTCACCTAACCAATCGTTACTAGCCCCGCAAGTTGATATTGCGATGGAACCTTGTCACAATAACAGCTGCGTGACGTCATCCGTCGCAAAAAAAGTACAGATAGCAAAAAAATGTAATAAAAAGTAAATAAGCTAGGGTTATGGGATATTTGTATTTAAACCAGGTTGTTATGTAAAAAATTTTTATTTAAAATCTTAGCCTATTTCTTCAATCCCACTCATATTGTCTTCCGAATCAGAACTACTAGTTGTTTCAGATTCACTGTCGTCTGCCGTATTTATGATAAATAACTCGTCAGTTATTCTATCTTTGTTCCAATATTCCTCTTCAAGCCTTTTCACGTGGTTTACTTCTTTTCGCCAGTCATCTGGAGTTATTGATGCCAACGCCTCCAACGTCAGAGATTCAATTCGACTCTCTAACTGCTCCATATTATTTTTTGACACCCTCATTTTGACTAGGTTCCAGATGTACTCAATAGGGTTGAGGTCGCAGTTGTACGGTGGCAATCTAACGACCTCATGGCCATTGTCAGCTAATAACTTGTCGATTTTATAATTTTTCGGCGGTTTGTGTTGTTTAATTAATAGATATAGTTCTGGTTTTGTACTCTTGCTGGGAAATTCAATGTTATGAGCTTGTAGCCACTCAACCAATCGCGAAGCCCCCCGACAATGAACCGAAACGGGTGGCCACACCCCCATCGACCAATAGCGGAGCAGCAGTACAAGCCCCGTCCCCCGACGAGAATGTGATAACATTGCCATTTGGAGCGGAAATCGAGGTCACCCACATTCTGTGGCTAAAATATATTATAAAGGATACACTTTTAGAATAATATTGCACGACGGTGACTTAGGGAGTCAAAGTAATTGGACTGCGGCTAGGAAAATTAGGTGTAATAAAATACCTATAGTGGAAAATATGCAAAAAATAAAAGGAGATGAGGGTTTAATTGAAATATCGGGATACAATGAATCGCAAATGTGGGCACAATTAAATAAAAAATTGGCGGGTTTAGATATACAATACTGTAGCGTTATCCCCGTATATTTGGGGTTAACGTATGATTAAGGGTTCGTAGTTGTCTAAATGAACGTTCCTGATTGAAAATAAAGTTAAAAATAAAAACAACAAAATTCCATACAAGACTTTTTATTAGGCGTTATATAAAACAAACAAAAAATAATGAAACTTATATTTACCCGCCACCAGTTAAGGAAGGTTTATGCACCGCCACCACTTAAAATTAAACTCAATCCCTTGCTTAGACCTGCCTAGGGCCTTCTGGGTGGGTATGTCACCTCCCTGTAAATTTTGAAGTCTTTGGGAGTCTCGATGGAAAGAACCCCCAAGGCCTCGACTGAGGTTGAGAACCACCAGAGGTAAGTTTACAAACAAATTCTTATAACTAATCAAGTTGGAAGGTTGAAGACCACAATATTAGGCAGTAATAATACCTGTAGACGACAGAACAAATGTACTGTCTCTCAAATTAGGATAGGTTGAAATCGTCCGTCTATACCGAGCTTAATTTTACTACGATTTTCAATCAGAACTATAATATTTGGATATGATGTACATACAACTACATGATTCGCCCAGTCGAGTTATAAATAATTAACCGTCATGCCTACAATGTTTACCATGCCTGAAGGGCAAGCGATGACGCGATATGATGATGAAAATGATTTAAAGTACTCCGTACCATACCATACTCCGTACTGTTCTCTACTATTAGATGGAAAGGGCGATGTAATGGGCGTGCCCGATGAGCGGCGAAGAAAGAATCTCCCTTGGAGTTCTCACGATGATGAGTGACAATGAAAGGATGATATGGAGGCTTACCATGACCTTTTAAATAGCGATTCAATTCTGAGACGATTGTGTTAACTGGATCGTTTTCTTTCGTACTATGAGCTTAATTAAACAAAACCTAATGTGGATCGCCGCCACTAGAATGAATGAACGAAAGTTCGATACTGAATTGCAAAATACATCACTAGTGTCGAGTCAACTACAAGGCTGCGTTCTAAAACCTAATCATCATCTTCTAACGGAAAGTTACGGTAAAATGAAATGTTTGAATTTATGAAAAAATATAGGTTTTTGTTCATTATAATGAATTAGTATTCTATTATGTTATTTAAATATCGTAAAAAGAATCAAACTACATGAATTTGAGGACATCATAATCACAAAATCTCCACATAAAAGATTTTGTATGGTATTGTTTGTTGGTTCTAAACGCGTTCTCTGTCATGGCGATTTGATATTAATGTATATTATAGATAATTTCCTTTGCGGGAAATGTTTATGTTATATCAAATCGCCCTAACAATAGAGTACAGACGCAAGCGCGGTTGTTTTGAAGATGATTTGAGAAGTAGTTAATTAGTGTTATTACGAGATCTAATTTACTGGCCAAGTGCAAGTCGCATTTGCACTAGTAGGGTTCCGTAACACAGTAGAGTAATTTATAACTATAATTTTTCACCACCAAAAAAATAATTTTATTTTTCATTGTGTTTGTAGGTATGAAAAACAAAGTTATATTTGCGGTCGCTATATCTTAAAAACTGCTGACTGTATCTCGTTCAAACCAAGCTTCGTTAAAAGTTTTTATGTATATCTACAGCATATATATTTTTTAGATTTGTCACTCCCTTACTTGAAAAGTTGGAGGGGGGGGGGACATTTTACTAAATGACTGACTTTGAGAAAAAATGGTATAAGGAACCTCAATGTCATTTTTAAAGACCTATCTATAGACACCACGCTCGTAGGTATAGGTTTGATGATTATTTTTTTTAGGTTGTGTACTGTGTAGTCCTAACAGTTTCTGAATAAAGTGGCTGTGACATACGGACGGACAAACATACAGAATTACAGACAGACTGACAGACAGTCAGACACATATGACGAATCTATAAGGGTTCCGTTTTTTGCCATTCGAACCCTAAAAATGAGGTATGTACAAGTTTTTACTTTGTAGCATTCGTAAAAGGATACTAAGCCTGAATATTATTTCTGAGATTGATCTGAAATTGTCGCGCAGCGTAATATTCTTAAATGAAAACCTTGGTACCTAAACTCGTCTCGTCCAAGAAGTCTAGACTCTAGTGCATAATATTTACCATCACACAACTCGAGCACCTATGGGTTGCTATGGTTTTAAATAGGCGGAGACTTATTAAAATCCCCAAATTACCACTTAAATGCTAAAACGTTTCAATATTCGCAGGAAATATAACAACTTTATCAGAATCGTTAGATTTTACACATAAGAGTCGAAACAGAATCGCTATTATATGGTGATGGTACGAACTGTATGAATGAAATCAACTTTGCGACTCAGATTAGGTTTTGTTTTGGCGATTATTTAGTTGGTCCTTTTAATTGGATTTAAACGAGGTCATGGTACGAAAAAACAAAGCAGTTCAGTTTAGGTTCGCAATTGAATCGCAATAAGAGGTCATGGTAGGCCAGATGATCACCCGATGTACCCGAGGAAGATTCAAATGAGTAAGTCCATTAGGCGTGGCCCGGGGTGCAGAGATGCATGTAAAGCAGCACTTCCCGGGTTAAATAAATACAAATACAAACACATTTATTGCCAATTACTGAAAAGAAATACATAAAATTTCTTAAATATAAAATGTTGAACAAATATAATATTATTATATTAGGCAATAGGAATAAACTCAGCACTATACTGCGCAAACTGGGTTTATGCAGGGCTGATTTTCAGTTTATCCCATTTCCCGATCTAAGGTGGTCGTCGGGCGTGTAGGTAGAAAGCGGGACTAATAAAGATGACATACTTTTATATAAAAAAAACATTTCTGTAATCTACTCTATACATAAAACAACAAAGAATAACAAGGAAATAATAACCATTTTCTATGTGTGATCATATCCGTGAGTGTGTGCGTGTGTGTGTGTGTGTGTGTGTGTGTGTGTAGGTATGTGATTGAGCGAGGGTGTGTGTGTGTGTAGCCGTATCTTTATAACTGTTAGGCTATTTGGTCTTGTAGATAGCTTCAAATGAATGTTTGTTGCGTTGAAATAAAAATACCTTTACTTTATGTTTAAATGTTATAAAACTTATTTGTTTACGCATTGGCGGAGGCAGATTATTCCAAATTTTTGCTGCACTATATTTGAAGCTACCTTTGAACCTGCTAGTTTTGTGACTGGGCACAGAAAGGTCTAGTAGGTACTGACAGCGTGTATGTCGAGAGCTTAGATTTTTCCTCCAGACTAGTTTCTCAAACAAATACTCTGGATTTTTGTTCCAGAGTACCTTCTGAACAACACATGCTAAATGAAGTTCCCTTGTGGTCTTCATGTTTAAAATATTATTTTTGATAAGGTAAGGGGTGACATGCTCTCTTCTTGGTATGTTAAAACAGAATCTAGCACATGCATTTTGAATACGCTGAATAGCATGTTCTGTTTTAACCAACAACCTTGGGCCATATACTGCACTGCAGTAGTTGAAGGGAGATAGCACCAGAAGATCACATAGTAGTACTCTTACCTCTTGAGATATATTCCTTCTTATGTTATATAAAACTTTTAATTTAAAGAATGCTGTTCTAATTTTATCGTTGACATGCTTTTCGAACCTCATTTCACCGTCTACAATCAAACCCAGATTTCTGGCTTCTGATAGGATCGGTATCTCCGTGTCATCAACTATTATCTTAGGATTATGTCTCAGTACTTTTGCGATTTGATTTTTTGAACCCAATATAACAACCAAAATATATAGGATAGTACCTGAGCACAAGCTGACGGGGTCAGGTAATTATTATACAACCCTTAGGGGTAGGCAGGCATAGCGGAGAGGTCGTCCGGGATGGATGTAGATCACGGGCGTGTCCGGTCTTCCTCGGCAGGGTCCCAGGTTGTACGTCGGCGATCAGGGTGATCCACTTTCCCCTGAAACGTCATGGCGTCCTTTCGGGGTTTGTGAGGAACCTTAAACACTTTTTAAGGCGCTTCGGGAAGCTCGGAAGGGAGCCGATCCCTTCACGTTCGGTTCGGGAAAGAAAACCAAAAAGAAACTTCCCTGCTCGTAAAAACTCGGGGTGTGTCCCAGTCGCGTGAGGGGACACGTCCTCTTCATATTATCGACTTTGTCGACAGAAAGACGGTCTTTCTTAATTTAAATAAAGATTGATACACATGGTACCGGAAATATAGGGTATTATTACGTATTTATTACGTATTCGGGTTGAGATATTCTTTCTATCGGTTTCCGGAGATAAAAAGAATAAACTCAATTTACTTTATCGTAATGAATTTCATATACCGGATGAATCCAATGCCTAGCCGAGCAGCAAATACGGCTGTGTGCCATACATGAGACTTAATGGATCGCCTCCTTTGTTACTAATCGAAGCTTCTGGACCATACCTGCTAGTGTGTGTGGTTACGGTGTTCTTTCGTGCGCCCTCGAGAGTTACCAGTATCAAAAGGTTGGCACTGCTTCGGGAGAATTCAGAAGTTATCACCGATTTTTAGGTCTCGGAGCGGCCTTAGTTTGGGGTAAAGGTATGACGAGAGGTCACGCGAGAGGTGAGAATTTAAGAGGGAACGGTTAGGTAAGTTAGATTTCGGACTTTTACATGTTTCCGAAGAAACATAGGGGAGATTTAACGATGGTAGTAAAATAGGGAGTGGATGATAAAGCATGCGGTAAGAGACCACCGGGACTTGATGAATCGATAAACCGTAGTACTTATTAACGCGGTTTTTAAGAACCTACCTTAATTATTTTATAGGGAAACCCATCGGAGTATATGACAACTTTATTTTGTTCCCTCATTCAGAACACAGATGATAAATAAATTATCGATATGGGTTTCAGACCCCCTCACCATTTCAATGTGTGAGTTATTGTTGACAGTTGACAGTTCGTATAATAATAGTTGACAACGTCACTTTGATTCATGGACTAAGCAATAGGATTAGACGAACACGCGTTCAAAAAAGGTGAACGGTGTACTTTTTCTAAGTCTATGATTCCAAATCAGCGCCCCCTGCCTTAAGACAGCAGAACTAACGTTACATACCGGCCGTCGGTCGATGCGAATCGCTAGCCGTAATACAAGCTGCATTTTATGTTTGTTGTTTTCGCTCCCGTTGTCTTTCTGTTCGGACAGATGGCGCCAAAAAAGCCTTGCATTATTGATTAGTATTTGTGATGATTAATCGGATTCCCGTATTCCTACGTTATTAAAATGGAATTCGTATGTTGGAATGGTTTCCCATTTAAGAATTATTATTTGAGAAGCATAGATTGCATTTAATTACGGGGATGTAGCTCAATGTTCCGCCAGGTGGCGCGACCAGTTGGGGAAACTTGACCGGAAACTTGAAAGTGATGGAAGAGAAGTATCGAGAAAAATTAGTAGATGGCGTGGAAATAAAAGGTTTAATATTATAATATGGAAATTATTTGTATTTTATGGTTTGATTTTTATTTGGATTTAAGGGTATTCCCTTAAATCCAAATAAGTTATTAGTAGTCTAGTTATTTTTTATGGCATTTAGGAAGTAATGAAAATTCGAATTTTATCAAAAAACGACGTTACAATACATAAATGATATATATGCAGCTATATTAGATTATTATATAGAATCTAGACATGATTATTAATAAAACAAATGGATGAATAATAAAATGGTTTTATTTCTATTATTATTAACCAGCACACAATTCGATCAATGATTTTGCACAAAACGGACAAAAATAGGCGTCACGAAAAGACGAATCGACATCGTCCGGGAAACAATAGTCCACAATCTTGATACAATGGTAATTTATGCACATTTCACGTATACACGTTTTGCAACCGCGCACCGACGGCACTGTATAATGGGATTGATAGAACGTTAAACACGATCCGAATGGGTCCACCGAAGTTCGACATCGCATTGTAGTGGCGGGTTAGCAGGTCGGCGTCTTCTTTTGAGATGAAATCGTCGATTCCGTGAGCCTGAGCCACGCCTCGAACGACGGGATTGGTGTTGGCGACGATCGGCGGTGTGGAGATGGTCGAACCGGGCGGGAAATGAACGGGCGCCGGGCGAAGAACGTGTCCATTCAACACGGGTCCATTGTTGACAGGCACGGGATTGTCGTTCAACATTTGCTCACGCATTTGATCTTGCGCGAGTTGAGCGTCTTCAAATTGGCGGGTGAGTGACGATTGAGTGGGCGAGGCGGTCGGTCGTATATCTATTGTTCCACTTCAACTTGTCCACCGCCAAGCCGGCGAATAGTGTGTTCGGTTGCGGTTTATCGTATTTTCCCATCAACAGGTTCGTGCCGTGAGACACGCACTCCAGTTCGATCGCAGTTTCCACCATAATGTTCAGAATGGCGTCTTCTAGCGTCTTGTCCTTGAACAAGGGTTCAATAACGGTATGATTCCTATGCCCACGCTTCCCATGAATCCTTTTTGTGCATTCGAATATAGACCGCCTATGGTGATATTGTCCACGGTCGCGTCTTCGTACTTTTTCGTATTGCTCTTTACGTAGCCCAGGTTTTTCACACTGCAGTTGCCCGTGTTTACGATGTTCGACGGAGCCACGTGATTATCGCGTCGTGTTCGAATCGGTCGTTGTCCGTGTGAAAGGTGCCGTCGGCCGGTGAGTACTCCTTTTCGAATATCGGACCGATCGAGTTTGTCGCGTTGAACAGTATCGTAGACTCCATAATCAACGGGGGCAACAGGAAATTTTTACTACAATTGTTTATATTGAATTTATATAAAATTTTATTGTCGATTAATTGCGCCTGCGCCGTACTGTGATCCGGGTCTTGGTCCGCTCCCGCCGTCAATTTTTCCAACGTTTTTCCGTACAGTGTTTCCGGTTTCACCTCTTTACCCATCTCCACGGGTGCCAACCGTTCCATATTTTCCCATATACCTATGGTCGTCTGTGAGTTTGTATTCGCATAATTGACAGAGTTCGTGGCCGTCAAGAACGGTGTTCTGTTTCCCAAATTGGTGATTTTCACGCCCACTTTGGTCACTTTTGCCTTATGAAACACCCGTGTCATGTCATCGTACTCCTTTTCCGTCATGTAAAATTACAAATGTTGCCACGGTAAACTGTGAATGTACGTGCTGTACGTGCGTCGTTTGCCGATTTTGTATATGTCGCTTTCGTCGACGCAATGGCGAATGTAATTTTTTTCTTAAATTGGAATCTATGTATATTATTACTGTTCTGTACACCGGTTCCGATCACCGAACTGATGTTTCCCGGCACCTCCATTTTCCCGTCTGTTTCTTCCCCCACCGTCAACCGCGGATATATCACCCCTACGTATTTTTCTAATACGCTTTTTGCTCCGATTCCCCCGACGGCCAACCACTTTGCCACCTGCTCGTACGAAGTGTTCGGTGCGAACGCGTTCACCTCGTCGATAAATTCCTTGTCCACTCGTTGCACTTCCTCTTCAATTTTTTTTTAATTTTTCGTCTTTTTAAAATACTCTGTTATCTTGTGATATTGTTGATCGTGTTTTTTCGCCGCCTCGTCCAACTTGTTCACCGGCACCCCTCGATTCAAATCGTTTCCCGGTCCTAGATATTTATATCCTGGTAAAACTAGTCCGCGACTTCCCTCCGCCGGCGGCGGCTGCTTGGCCATGTATGCGCTTCGATCGTCCGCGATTCGTCTTTTATACTTTTTTTCCCCGCAAACTCTTCACCACCAAATTGGGTTGTGGGGTTGGTGTGTTGGGTTGGTCTGTAGGTTGTAAGAAGTTTATCACAGTAAGTTTATATTATTCTGTGTATCGTGTAGTAGTGGTCGTGTAACCTTAAACCTTTTTTTTTTTTTTGTGACCCAGGAAAATCCTTTATGGATACCAAATCGCCGGGGGAGCGAGATGATTATGTGGGACTCGCTGCCTAAAAGGCAGGATACCGCACTAAAAACCTGGGGTGAGCCGTCATCCACCGTGTTGGAGCAAGATGGGGTTGCGCTAGCATTCACCACCTTGCCCTGGTGGCAGACCCAAATGGGCCTCTGCCGCTGCGGAGGGCTGACCTTGCTCACCAAAGTCAACCCTCAACCGTCATGTGGGGAGTGCAAGCCGTTGGAGAGTCCCCCGACTCTCCAACAGTTACCCCACAATGACAGAGGAGTGTGGCTCGTCTTCTCGTCAAACTTACCACACCCTCCGTCCCTCTGATGACAGGTGTGCGAAGAGCAAATACCCCTACTCACACACCGTCCGCTGTTCGACTCGCATGCCATTGCCAGTGGCATACGAGACTCCACTCACGACCGTCACCGGCCCCACCTCTCAGCCCGAGTGAATCGGACCCACAGCCTTAGAGGAGTGTGGCTCGTCTTCTCCTCAAACTCACCACACCATCCGTCCCTCACATGACAGGTGTGCGAAGGGCAACTACCCCTACTCGCACACCGTCCACCGTCCGGCTCGCATGACAAAAGCATGCGAGCAACCCCCTTGCAGCCGTTACCGGCCCCGCCACTAAGTCCGAGCATTATGCTCGGACCCACCACCGGGCGGCTCCCACCACCGAGCCCGCCCTGCCCCGTCACACTGTGCCCTCTGCTAAATATCAGAGGAACACGCGGAGGAGCCCCTCACGTCGGAACTTCGCTATCGGTCGACAACTTAACCCAGTAAACTAGGAAAAGTTGTCGGCCGATACCCAGGGTACACCACGAGGAGGTGTTCCGACCCGCACCCCCAAGTGTAACCTTAAACCTAACCTTTTTTTTTTTTTTTTTGTGACCCTGGAAAATCCTTTATGGATACCAAATCGCCCGGGGGAGCGAGATGATTATGTGGGACTCGCTGCCTAAAAGGCAGGATACCGCACTAAAAACCTGGGGTGAGCCGTCATCCACCGTGGTCGAGCAAGATGGGGTTGCGCTAGCATTCACCAACTTGCCCCGGTGGCAGACCCAAATGGGCCTCTGCCGCTGCGGAGGGCTGACCTTGCTCACCAAAGTCAACCCTCAACCGTCATGTGGGGAGTGCAAGCCGTTAGAGAGTCCCCCGACTCTCCAACAGTTACCCCAGACATACAGAGGAGTGTGACTCATCTTCTCGTCAAACTTACCACACCCTCCGTCCCTCTGATGACAGGTGTGCGAAGAGCAAATACCCCTACTTACACACCGTCCGCTGTTCGACCCGCATGCCATTGCCAGTGGCATATGAGACTCCACTCACGACCGTCACCGGCCCCACCTCTCGGCCCGAGTGAATCGGACCCACAGCTTTAGAGGAGTGCGGCTCGTCTTCTCCTCAAACTCACCACACCCTCCGTCCCTCACATGACAGGTGTGTAACCTAACCTGACCTAACCTCATCACCAGTTTTCTATTATTTATGTTTGGTGGCTTATTATCTTCCTTACTGTGATAAGGAGCGTTGTCCATCACAATTATGGAGTTGCGTGGTATATTGGGCAGTAATTTTTCTGTAAGCCACTTTGTAAAATTCTCCGCATTCATTTCGTCGTGAAAATCTCCCGTTTTGGTGTTTGCCTTAAACATTAAAAGGGCATTGTCAACAAAGCCAGTCTCGCTTCCCGCGTGAACTGAACGACAGTACGGAACAGAACGGAACGGCAGTACCGGCCGCCGATGGATTATCCATCGGCGGCCGGTACTGCCGTTCCGTCTCACTCTTACATCGGTTGCTGTTTGCCAACATTTTATTACTGTGTAGTGCGCGTGTCACGTTTCGTCGAGATAAATAACGGGTCTTTTGTTAGCACCAAGCGAGTCATTTTGTTTCATACGGCGTAAATATTTAGCCCTCCATGCTTTTATTTGGGGTCTTTCAATTAGAACCAGTCTTTTTTGGTAACATCATTTAAATTTGTAGCCTAAATCACTTTTAATTATTTTTCTTAATGTAGTTTCACTACCAGTATAATTAAGGTCTACTTTTGCAGCCGCCAAAATTTTGCGCATTGTAGGAATTTTTTTTCTCACCGTATACAATGAATGAATGATATTTCTAAATGCTGTTAGTGAAAATCCGTCGAAATATTCCTTCCTCTGCCTTTTTGCTTTGGTAGGAGTTCTCATTTTGCTGCAACTTGCTGTTGATGACTCATGCTCTCGTCGTAATTTCGTCACAGTATTTTTTGCAACGCCTGTGGCACAAGCCACACGTTCCGTGACTTTGGTAGAATTTTGCAAAATATTTAAAATGTCTATTACTAGTTGCTTCGACATTAAAATGTCCTCAGTAGTGTTCGAAGCACTTTTTAAGGCACAGTTTATATTTTGGATAACTAACTTAGAGTCTACTTTCTCTTTTAAAAAATAATTGTCCACTTACGGGTAACAGGTAACAAAACTCAAAAACAATAAAACAGGATAACAAAAACAAAAAGCTATAACAAGTACTCGATGCGCGTAAGCACGTAAGCGCGGGCTGACCTTGCGAACGGTACTGACGGTGTGACGTCGACTACGTCACCAAGATGGCTGCCAATCGCAATATGAACTTGCGGGGCTAGTACTTGTCAAAATTTTGCAATGTTTTGAGTTTACTGAAAAGTCATTGCAGGCATTAAGCTTCGCTGTATCAGACATATTATCAGCACATGACACTGGGAAGAATCAGGGTAATGTTTGCTACGGGATCTTTTTGGTATTTTATGGAAGTAATCTGTGATAAGATATTTGTGTTTAATTTCTTCCGAAGGTTTTGGTGCTCGGCGCAATTGCCCAATGGCAGTGAGTTTATGGCGACCAGGACCTTTGACTTTTATGGGGAATGGCTATTTTAAAGTATTTTGCTGTCCGTCAGTTTTAAACGTTTCAGAATGACTATTAAGGCTAGTTAAGTCTGGTTTCTATATCAATGGGTTGTAACGAAATACAATTCATTACTGTTTGCTAACATTGCATTCAGGCTCTAATTTAACTACGGGTCGTGTCCATTCCTGAATTTAATTATTAAGCACACCTAGCATATACGCATACTCGGATAGCCTATACGCAGATTCGGGTATTTTCAAAATTTCTAGTAATGTGTGACTTACTTGCTTACACTCAAGAAACCTCTTAGTTTCTTGGCTACATCGTATTGCCGGGGCTTTAAGAGCAGGACTTATACAAGGGGACCGGTAAATATCTATACTTGTTATATAATGCAATTTGGTCCATCGTTGAGGTACCAAAGTCTCATTAAAGATATCTTCGCGAAGATATGCTCGTAATGCAAAGATATGACAGCAAGGCAAATAACAGTTTTTGAAATAACCACAATTGCACGTATCTGTAGTAGTTACGGCAGTTCGATGAGGCAATAGTTTTACTTAATAACAGCCAAGATCCGGTCGACTACCGATCACATTTGCACCTTGCGAGCCAAGACCTTTGGCAATCTGAGTCAATATTTGTTGGAAAGCAAAATAAGTGGCAGTTTTTGAAACACGTTCAGTGATATCTGTAGGAACGTCAGTATAGGGATTATTACGATGTGTTGAGGCTTTAAACGCGGCAATGTACAGCATAGCTAGCATATTTACCATATATGATTTTAAACTTTTATAAAATTCATCGATGGCGGCGTTTTTTTTTTTGATGGACTGCTTTAGTTTCTGATTTAGAGACTCTAATCTATTGTTTGTAGTGTTAACTAAATTGTAAGTAGATGACGACTAAACATAGCCCATGAATCTCTACAATTGTGCCATCTGGCCATAAATTTCTCACAAATATCGTAATTATTAAAAGCCTCGCTAAACCTCCGAAAGGATTCGTCGTATGCTTGCTCAGAATTTGCAAAAGCCATACTCTCAAGCAAAGTTTTACAATGTTTTTGGTACATTTGATGAATGTACCATATCTTTAAAATTCTTCTGAACATGGAATAAACAAAGCTCACGCTTTGCTTGGGGCAAAAAAATTTTAAAGGCAGAAAATGTTACAAGATTTTGTCAGTCATGTATGATTTTACATTAGCAGAAGAAGGATTATGTTGGACAAAAAACATACAAATGACTCTACTAGGTCTAATAATAGGTGCCTACCTACATTACCTCACGCATAATGCGCATGCATGTAATACTTAACACCCCTGTAATAATCAGCTGAACTATTGTATATCTGACCAGTCATGATGTCAAAGGTGTACCTTGCGGTCGGATGGGATATCAAGTTTTGGACTGCGTTGGTGTAGAGGGGCTCAGATGCCATATGAATACTGCCGTACTCGGCAGGTGGTGTGACTATGGTCGCTCTTGCACGCCTACGAAATCTGTAGTCGTCGACGTTTGATACGACGTCAGTTACGGTCACGAGTGGACTAAACCTTGGCACAACATCATTAATGTAAGCCGCTATGTCTGGCCTAATGTAGTGTGGCATCCCGTTGTAGTACATCAGGTCGTTGATCACTATGTCGGGTGAAAACAGCAATGCAAGAGAACGTAACATCATTTCTCTTGACAATCCGCTGAAGGGAAGCTTGAACATAGGAGAACAAGCGTGCAGTAACGGACCCGAACGCATTTCCTTAAAGTTAAACACGACGTCTAAAGGAGTGTAAACTTTGCCGGCAAAAGTTAAGATCGCCTCACCCATGACAGGGCTACTCTCTTTAAGGAGCTGTTTCAAAGTCTCGTTTTTAAAACACTGGTCTAGAATCAGTGCTGCAGAGGTGGCATAGAATTTCTCTATCACTGAAAGGGTCACTATTGGGTAGAATGCTCGCACCTTGAAATCTACTGTCCTTAGGTTGGTCACGCCGTGGGCAGCTGTTATTGCCCCTGAGAGAAGTGTTGGGTCTGCCCAACTTGGTATAGCACTGACAACTCTGGCTGTGGCGGACCAGAAGCCGCGTTTGACACGCCAGTTCGTGTGTGCTAATGAGTATTTGGCCGTTTTCATACTCCTAGTCTTTAGTCCATTAGGGTTGGACTTCTTGGTCTTGTTTGTAGCCTTGGTTAGGACCACAGTCGTCAAGTTCAAATCCTGGGCGACTGGTTCAGGGGCTTTTGCTGGGACGCTCAATGAGACGTTTTGTTCAATTGCCGTCGGCTTGGTCTCTTCCGTAGGGGCAATTTGGTCGTGCATGATAGATGGCTTAGACTTTGACAATGAACGTTTGAACCTGAGTGACGAGAGAAACCGCACCGCACGCGTCATCCACGTCACCTTGGTTGCCACCTTTGAGGCAGACTGTATGGCCTCCAAGCTCGCTGCGCTGGCATGGGAAGCAGCGAGGCTGGCCCAATTTAGCGGTGCCGGGTGGCACCGCTAAATTGGGCATTGACACAGTAGCACGCATGCCCGTTAGCACAGCTTCGGATTGTTGTGCTGTCTGGGTCACTATGCCCGACAGTGCAGACACCGAATGGGCTGTCATCGGGGCCAGCTCATACACAGAGGACACGGAGCTTGCGGCCTGTGGAAAGATGGGAGCGGTCGCAAGCACTCTAGCACCTCCCCAAAGCCCCAGACCGGTTAGAGACATGGTCCCACGAGCAACTCGCCAGCTGTTAGCCAAAGTCCTGAAGGCTACGGGGGCCCCATAATGCACAGTATACGTCACGATTATGTCCCTAGTGCTGAGGCCGACAAAACTCGCCCAGTCCGCCTCCAATCGACAACCCTGTTCTACCTTACATATGTCTTCCGCGTACAGGGGCTCGGTCAGATTCACAGCCGTATGGGGAAAGGACTGCACGATGTAGGCCTCATCGTAGTTGTTCGACAACATCAGGGCAAGGAAGTCGTTGCTGTTATAGGTGTCAAACGCTGTCAACGAAAACACTCCCCTGATTAGGGATGTGTCTTTGTGTGAGCGATAAGCTTCCAGTGACACTGTGTAGGGGGTTGTGCATGGCAACAATTTGGTGAAGTAGCCCAGGAGGCTGCACAGGGGAACCGATTCGGGCAAATCCACCAAAATGAAGTGCGATGTTGAGTTGCGTATTATACGGATTTCGGTGGTCCAATATGGCAATGACACCACCGCAGAAGATATGCCAGTGACATCCTCCACCTCGGCGTATGATGAAGTCAGAGAGCAGGGCGCACCCTTGTGCTCCGCATAGTACAGGTAGGGGATGACCTGCAACAAAGCCAGCTTAAAGGCAAATACGGTAAGCATGTTGGCGTTATTTACAGTCGAATCCAGATGTAATATGTTGGGGAGGTTGGATTAGTGATACTAGCTTCAGTGCGTACTTCGATATCCCAAAGCACTTCTTTCTTAGTCTTCAGATGTGCTGTCAATGAGTTCACAAAGGCCAAGCAATTTTCTAATGTGGCTGATGCTGGTTTATTGTGGTATACGGACAGCTTTTCAACTACGTAGTTGTTCTGCCTCCCTATCGCTTCCGCTCTGATCACCTTCCAGTCATCCAATAAATCTGAAGCCCTTAGGTGTTCCTTGAGTGTGTTGATGTCAGATTGCAACTTATTCTTGTATGATGAGTTATCACGCGGTCTGTATAGGTTGAGACGCTCCACAAATTGAGTTTTACCCCAGTATACGAGTCGCTCGGCCGGATTAGTGCTGATGGCTATAGCAGCATGAAAGTGAATGGGGCCTGAGGCTTCCAATGCGTACACAACGCTCGTCGCCTCAAGCTCGTATGGGTAGTGTTCTTTGTTCTCGATGTTATCTAAGAGGTTGTGTACAAAGTCAGCGGAACTTTTTGCAAGGACCCAGCTCTTCTCAAAAGTCAATCTCAATATTACACCTAGTACCTCTCTATATTAATACAAAGGTTTAGACTTGTGTGCTAATAGCCCGAAAGCTACAGGGACTGAATGGTTATTGCCGTCTATAGCTAAAATGATGTACAAAGGCATTCTGCAATTGTTGAGGCAGTAAGTACCGTCTATTTGGATATGGTCAGGGTGGTGTGCAAAATATGAAACCATCCATGAAAACGGGAAATAAATTAACTGGATTTTGTCATCGATAGCTTTTTCTACTATTGTACTATTGTTTCTACAACCATACCCTTATCTGATTTAACGTCATTATAAAGAGATTCTAGAATCAAAGAATCAAAGCATTTATTCAGTATGTAGGCAGTATAAATATACGCACATATACACGTCAAAATCATAAATCATAAAATAAATCATAACCAATTATCAAGTAAACATAGCAAAAGCAGAATTTAACGCTTTGAATTAGAAAAAAAAGGAATGAACCATTCAGCTGTCATCCAATCGTTTACGTCAGAATATTTTAAAAAAATTAAAGTAGGTTAAAACCAACCATACATGTAAGTGTGTGTTTTAGTACTTCAGACAATTTTTATATAAAAAAAATAAAAAAGTGAAATAGTGAAACACAACATAGAGAAACGCATACCGATCACAGTACATATCATGATCCAAATGGAACTGATAGTCCGTCTGTCAGCTGCATAAAATTGTAGAAACTTATCTGGGTCAGTCCGGTGTAAAGAACCAGGCTGAGACTTTAGTTTTTTCTCTAATATAATGTCTAATAAATAGAGATCCTGTGTACATACTGATATTCCGTGTTCGTTTCTAAAAAAGTCCTTGACTTTACCTACGTTTGTATTATAGTTTAAGAAAATTGATATATTGTCTTTAACCTGTTCAGTGGAGTCTTCAGTTTTATTAATGAGCACTTTTGTGATTCGCAATCAATTTTTTCCCGCGGAACTAAATGGTCTATACTGCGCAGCCCTCTGTTAACGGAATACTGATAAAAAGTATTTTTGTCAACTGCGTGTTCGCAATGCTCTTCATACAATAATGTGATGACGAAAGTTTTATATTTAGATCTGTATGAAACGAGCAATTGCGCTGGGCAACCTAGCTTCCTGGTCCTTTGGAGAGGTCGCATTCCCGTTGATATACTTTTGTAACAACCATTGTGAGCACAAGAAAATCGGACGGATTGATACCGTAAGTGTAGCGCCACATCTGCGGAACGTACGGCGCCGAACCTTCGGAACGTACGGCGCCGCACGTTCGGCTAAATGCGGCGTCTTGTTCAGTGCGCTACGCGACGGAAAGTTACGTGGCGTCGTCGTATAGTCTGTGTCGACACTTTGCGGTGTGCGCATGTGCCCAGAAACATGGATTTAATTAGAATATTAGCTATTATAGAGGGCTTAGAAGAAGAAGAAGTGAAGAAAAAACTTTTTTGGGTCCATCCGCTAAATACAAATAGAATCCAAGAAGGTCAATTTCAAAAATATTCCAAGTACAGATGCTATCCTGATAAGTTTTTTAAATATTTTCGGATGTCAATTCAGTCTTTTGATGATTTGCTATTTGTTACCAGTAACGATATTTTGAAAAAATGTACTAGGTTTAGGGATTCTATTTCACCGACAGAGCGATTAATGGTCACGATAAGGTAAGAAAATAAAATATATATTAATTGTTTATTTATATTACTTAGAAAAAAAAAACACTACATATACTTAAGTTTATATCTTTAATATTTTTTACGTAAGCGTATCTTGCGCACCGTGAGATGGTTAATTATCTTCATTGTTATTATTTAATATCTCATCCAAGTCTTCAGTTGACAATTCCGTCATAGCAGGTGAACCGATATCAATTTCACTTTGTCTTTGAGTGGTATAACCATAGTGTGTATTTGAACTGTTGGAGGTACTCGCGATGCTGGTGGGACGGTACTCATAGGTATTACGTGCTCTAGTCAACGACATTGGGGAGTATTCTGATACCTAGTAGTTATACTTGATCCTCTTTATTGCGGACATTATTTCAAATTTAAATTCAAATTTTTCCCTATCGGTCATAGACCTCATGTCAGGTAAAATAGAGAGTAAGAAATTCTTGTCAGGATCATCTGCAGTTTTGTCTGCCACATCAATTTTTTGTAATAAAGATTTTTTAAAGGGTGTAATTTTTTTGCGGTCTGACGCTGACAAGTTTGGTGACGCTGATGCAGGCGGCGGTGGAGTACCAGTTGGAAGCGGCGTGGGCTCACTCGAATTGTCGCTAATTAATTCATCGGGTAATTCAAGATTACCTTCTGTATCACGACTTTGTAGACTAACATTTAAAAAAGAAAGCATCTCGAAGTATGGAGTAATTCTCTTCTTAGGCGCCGCACTGCCACTTCTCAAGTTTAGCTTTTTCTTTTCTCTCACATAGTAGTCTCGCAAATGTTTCTATTTCTTGGTTAAATCATCAACTGAAACAAAAAGTTATTGTACATAAAAATCACACTAATAATAAATGTAAAAGTTTAGTATGAAATAAATGCCTAGTTAACCGATGATAATTTATTTGTTTTTCAGATATTTGTCTACTGGGATGAGCTTTCAAAGTTTAGCTATGGATTTTTTAATGGGGCGCTCCACAATTGCCTTAATAGTCCAAGATACGTGTATTGCGATTTGGAGTAATTTGCAGTCAACAGAAATGCCTGAACCTACTGAAGAGATGTGGCTTGCTATAGCACAAGGATTTAACTCTTTGACAAACTTTCCTAATTGCATCGGTGCCCTGGATGGCAAGCACGTACGCATTAATTGCCCAGCACTATCTGGTTCTCGTTATTACAATTATAAAAAATATTTTTCCATTGTTTTGGTGGCGCTGGCTGACGCAAATCTACGATTTTCCATGATTGATGTGGGCGCTTACGTTAAAGAGGGTGACAGTACTATTTAAAAAAAATCTAATTTAAGTAAGACTGAAAAGAGGACTTTTATATTTACCAGCGAATAGAAAACTGCCCAATTCAAACGGTCCAAAGGTTCCCTTTGTAATTATTGGCGACTAGCAGCCCGCCCCGGCTTCGCACGGGTAGAACATATATGCCTACAAAATTTGCATCAGTTTGTTGCATCGAATATAAAATATGAACATATTTAACAACCATCGTCATATTTCATCCAATTTACACAAAACCTTAACGAATTATGCACCTAAACCTTCCTCATAAACACTCTGGCTATTGGTGAAAACCGCATGATAATCCGTT
This sequence comes from Cabera pusaria, assembly GCA_954871355.1. Lineage (NCBI taxonomy): Eukaryota > Metazoa > Arthropoda > Insecta > Lepidoptera > Geometridae > Cabera > Cabera pusaria. Next base: position 19,938,701 of record OX940905.1, read on the forward strand.
CAGTAGCTATTGAGATTATTGCGAACAGACAGACGCAGTGATGAACTTTGTTTTATAATACTTACGTATTGATATTGGACGGCCCTTTGGCGTAAAGGATAGTTACCCTGATTCTGACCCGGCGGTCGTTGGTTCTAATCCTTGCTATATACGAGGCTCGTTCAATAAATACTTAGCCTACAAAAGAAAAACGAAAATTTTCGAAAAGTGCCGATTTATTTTTCTACATAATCTCCTTTTAACTTAATTCACTCGGCCCAGCGATGCTCCAACTTTTTTAACCCGTCTAAAAAATACGTTTTCCTGAAGTCTGCAAAACAGGCCTCCGTGGCGGCGATGACCTCCTCATTCGACCCAAATCTTTTTTCGGCGAGTGACTTTTTCAGGTTTGGAAACAAAAAGAAGTCACAGGGGGCCAAGTCTGGAGAGTAAGGTGGATGGGGCAGCAATTCGTAGCGCAATACGAATAATTTGGCCATGGCGACGGCAGAGGTGTGAGCCGGCGCGTTGTCGTGGTTGTTGTCCAGTGTGAGCAAACGCGGCACCCATCGCGCTGACAGCTTTCTCATGCCCAGTTCTTCGTGGAGAATATGATGTACCGTTCTTTCTGCAATGCCCACAGTGTCAGCTATCTCGCGAACCTTCAATCGTCGGTCTGCCAACACGAGATCGTGGATTTTTTTTATGTTTTCCCCCGTAGCAGCCATTTTCGGGGCACCTGGGCGTGGCTCATCAAAAACCGACTTGCGGCCACGAGCAAACTCGTTAAACCAATTCTTGACGGTTGCCATCGAAAGAGAAGAGTCACTGTACACAGCATCCAAGCGATTTTTAATTTCACTGCGCGTTTTCCCTTCCAAAAATAAAAATCGAATCACCGAACGATACTGCTCTTTTTCCATTTTTGTTAAACTGACCGACACGTTCGCTTTTAAAGGCTATTAAAACAAAACTAATAGAGGTCATTGTTTAAAACTTTGACAATAGGCTTCAAAAACATTGCACTGTACTATGGTAAAGTTTTTTTGTAATCGCAGTGCCATCGGGCGATGAGGCTACGTACTTGTTGAATGACCCTCGTACCTACCAATGAAAGTTTTATGTGCATTCATGAATCATGAGTTTTCGTACAGTGGTAGTGGAATCATTAAATCTACCAAAAAGTAGCTTACCACCAAGGAGTACATCTGCCGCCGTAACCTTACGGCGTTCCCCGACGCAAAATGTAGGGGTAATATACGTTTAACGTGTGTATCTGTGTGTCTGTCTGTAGCATCTTAGCACCTAACCGGATGAACCGATTTTGTTTTTATTATTGATAGTTTTTTTTTGTTTGATAGATGTCTTCATCGAGAGTTTTCTTAGCTTTGATTCATTAAAATTCGTTCAATCGTTATAAAATTATGAGCTTTTTTCTAGTTAATTGCGCTATGAAATCAACTTTCATAGGTCTGATCAATTCGAAAATCTTCTTCTTCAACGATATTGTAAGAACATGGAAGCCTCCTGGACTCTACAGAATACTCAAATCCTCACCAACTTACAGCTCAGATTTTAAATGTCGTGTTTAAAGTCATTGGAAAAAGCTATTATACATAGATCAGTCGGGGTGGTTTAAAATATAATATTATATTATTATATATATAGATGAATATTATTTTATACAAGAGTCGTTGGATAAAGCTATTATACATAGATCAGTCGGGGTGGTTTAAAATATAATATTATATTATTATATATATAGATGAATATTATTTTATACAATAGATTGTTACTCTTGTCGTATTTTCTTGATTGTTTCTTTGTTAGTATATGTAGTCTGTGGTGACAACCACATCAAGCCATCATTGTCTACATAACTTTTGGACATCTACGGTACTATAATAAGTCTGTCCTGCTCTGATATTCTCTCTCTCTCTCTCTCTGTGTGTGAATACAAAACTCTTCGGACGTCCCATCTTTTTATATCTATCTATCTATCTATCTATATAAATAAAAATGAATTGTTGTTCGTTTGTCTGATTAAAACTCGAGAACGGCTGGGCCGATTGAGCTGATTTTGGTTTTAAAATGTTTGTCGTAGTCCAGGGTAGGTCTAAACGGTGAGCAAATAAGGAAAAATTGCAAGTAAGATAGAGTAAGACGACAATTCCATTTTCCCATATAAAAGTTGACCACTTAGTTTCTGTCAAACATTTGACGGTATTTGTACTCTCAGTTCCACTCGAATTGAAGAACGCATTAAAACAAGACTTTTGAATCGACAACATAATATCAACTTTGCTCATAACATCGTGTATTTAAATTTCAAAATATAAAAATAATTAATGTGTTGACATGTTTGATGGGTGCCAACCTTACTAGTTTACTCTAGTCTACTTTAGTGTTACCAACTCTCAAAAATATTTTTATTATAATAATAAGTGTATCCGAACGTTCCATTGTTTTGTCATCTCATGTAAAAAAAAAAACCGTGTATCCGAACATTCCATTGTTTTGTCCATAGATTTAGAGACTTTTTGCTGCGCTCCTACTTTAACATCCTTGGTTTTATGTTTCTTTGAAGTGTTTCACACTTTATATTTTTTGTAAATTGTTAAACACAATCCAAAATTTCATCGTACCGACGGGACTTGAACCCGCAACCTCCGGAATAACATGTTCCGGTGCTTTGCCAATTAAGCAACGGTGCGAAGTATCGTTACGACGAAATTAGTGGATTGCATTTTGTTAACCCAATTATGCATTGGTGGCGCCATCTATGACTACTTATAAGGTAAGTTAATCATATGCTATAGTTATCAATGCTTAATTGGCAAAGCACCGGAACATGTTATTCCGGAGGTTGCGGGTTCAAGTCCCGTCGGTACGATGAAATTTTGGATTGTGTTTAACAATCCTTGGTTTTGTCATCTCATGTTAAAAAAAAGAAACATTTAATTGGAGAAATACTGCTAAAAGTGATTTTCTTCTCGCTGCTTACAATGCCGAGGAAAAGAAAACGACCTGCTAGGCTATTCTATAAGCTATCTCGACAGCGGAATCCGCGGTGAGTTTCGAATTTCGTACTTCGAAATTCAATCGTATCGCGTTCGTAATACGGTTGAATTTCGTAGTACGAAATTCGAATCTCACCGCGGATTCCGCTGTCGAGATAGCTTACAGAATAGCCTAGCAGACATAGGTCGTCGAAGTCGTGTAAATGTGCAACGAGCTACTTTACGCTCCAACCGCACTAATGACCAGCGAGAGGCTGATAATGATAACAGTCGTACAAGTATGGAAGAATTACGTTCAAGAGTAAATAACTATGAAGTGGATAGGCAGAGAATGGAACGAGTTCGTGCACATCGATCACAACAGCAGCGAGCACGGGATAATGGATTTAATCGATTCCGCAGACGCAATGCTCCTGTCAACCTCGAACGAGGAGCATTTTCCTACGATCCGGAAATTGATTATAGTGCCGACAAATCTGTGACGATTGGAGAAATGTCAATCATTTGTCAACATTGTAAAGCATTAAAAACAGTAGTGAACCTGCAGGATTATGTTGTGCTGGTGGAAAAGTACAATTTCCACAATTGGTTCCACCACCTGAACCGTTACAATCATTAGTTAATGGGATGGAAAGTGAGTCTAAACACTTCTTGGCTAACATCCAAAAATATAATAATTGCTTCCAAATGACATCGTTTGGTGCAACGCATATAGTACAAGACGGGTTCATGCCCACTTTCAAGGTAGTATACCATAATTGTTTTAGTGAAATTCTAATTTGTATTAGTATCACAATTAATTTACCCAGTTCTTAAACAATTACAGATACAAGGACAAATTCATCACCTACTGGGGGCAATGCTGCCAGTGCCAGATGCAGATCATAAATTTTTGCAAATTTATTTTATGGGCAATCAAGATGCGGAAGTTGATACACGTTGTGGTCATAATCCAACCGTCAAGCGAACCATTGTCCAACAACTGCAAACATTTCTTCACGAGAATAATGAATTAGTGAAGGTGTTCAAAATTACACTGGATCGGATGCCATCAGACAGCCATAATATTGTAATAAGAGCCGACAAAACACCTGCTGAAGAGCATGCAAGGAGGTTTAATTCACCGACAATAGATGAAGTGGCTATTGTCGTTGTTGGAGAGAATTTGCAATCAAGAGATATTGTACTTCATCGCCGGAACAATGAATTGAAACGTGTATATGAAACGCATAGAGCTTATGATGCTTTACAATACCCATTAATTTTCTGGCAGGGAGAAGATGGGTACCATTTTAATATCAAAATGGTTAATCCAACAACAGGTAATTAGACTATACAAAATAAAATATTTTATATATTCAATATATAAATGTATTTTTTTATCATTTGTACTGTAATAAAACAATTTTGCTTATAAAAATATTTAGTGCTACTAGTTGTAACATGAAGGTTATAAAGTATAAAAAGCTAAAAGTTAATGTTAGGTAGACAGTATTTATGAATATCGAGCGCCCTTGTTCTACCAAGATCTAAAACGTACCAGGATATTCAGCGGTTTCATTGAGACTTTTAATCTCGGACCGGGGGACAGGCAAATGATAACACTGTTTTGGGAATGTATGATAAATTTTAATACTGGAAACGTCCCTTACCTCCAAAGTGAGTTACACATTACTTAGTTAAAGCCGGAATACTATGTCTAAACATTTGATTATAAATACCATTCGGTTTTCGTTACTTTTCAGGTTAATTTATTTTACATTTTACTACTGAAATTTGGTTATTTCTTACTATAATCTTTCTTTCTAATGTCTTTCTTGCATCTTGCTAATATGAAATTAAAGTTTTAAGGGTAATAAAAAGAGTTATATTGAAATTCGCTTAGCTGCAGCGTCCGGGGGCGTCCGAGCACACCACTCAAAACAGACGACATCCATCGTCGCACCAACAGCTCAAAACAACGACGACATCCAAACGTTGTGCGTCGCACAAACACCTCAAACTAACGACGTCACCCAGCGTCGCACAAACATCTCAAAATAAGCGACGTCTTCCAGCGTCGAACAAACAGCGCCAAAGGCTGTAACCAAAAATGCGATTGTAAATATATTTGTCGCCATGAAGGATGACGCGAAACATTTTAGGTTATCAAAAATTGACTCACCGCAAAATCACGTCGCTAACACATGCTAGAACACAATATGCACGCTAATTAGCGTCGCATACGTAATTTAAAAGATGGATTCATCTTGTTGAATCAGATTTGTAAAAATTACCAAAAAGGTTAGCCCTTTGTAGGCCCAAGGTGCAAGAAAAGTGAAGTCTCCTAGGATGATGGATTACAATGGATGGAGCCATGTCAGCCATGTGACGTTGTCACGTCGACTTTCATTCTATCAACACATTGTCCTACCCTTTCTATTACAGGGATCGCGAGATAAGAGTAAACGAGAAAGCTAATATCAAATTGACAACCTCGCGCATGGGTGATGGTGTCCATTTTTGACCGGCTAGCAGGCCATAATATAGCGACGCATCATACTTATTAATTAAAAATTAAATAGAAACATAGCTTTAAAGACTGAAACCCTGTTACATGGTTAAATTATGTCGTGTTGTGCTGTGTTTTATCCATCAAGAACAACTAAAGGAGGCGTAAAAGATCCAGAATTATAATTTCACACGTAAGTCTTTGTGGGCATTTATTCTCATATATAACCACTTTTTGAATAAAAATATTTATTTTGCTTACATTATATACATCTTTTTCGTCATATAACTACCGAGGTGGTAAATGGTTATCATTTGAAAGCTTTAATTTATGTAAATAACAAACATAATTTTACGCCGCCCGGCTAGTGATGTACTTACGAGAACCCTCCAAAACTTTGTCGATAAATATAGTCGATACCCTTATAAAAAGGAATATATAAATTCCTTTAAGTGTAATATTATAATATTACACTTAAAACTTCAAATATATAAATGGTTTATATACATTTTACACTAAATCTATACATATAAAAAAATTGAAGTGTCTGTTTGTAATTCCAAATTAACAGCTTTTCACTAAATGCATATGAAAGAATATACGGTACTTACATAAAAAACAAAATTTTTAATGTTTGTCTGTCTGTTTGTTCCGGTTTTTTTTTTTTTTATTTTTTTAAATGACTGGACCAATTTAACGGGACTTTCACTAGCAGAATGCTGATGTTAAAATATTAACTACCAAGTAACTTGGCTACTTTTATTTTAGAATAAAATAAAGTTCCGCGAAATCAAAATTGAAGCTAATGAAATAGGGAACAATATCTGATACAAATAGGGAAGGTTAATGTGCAAATTAAGCAGTGTTTTCTACCGCGCACAGCCCACGCGCATGTTGCCGCTGTCATTAAACGCGGATAAAGCCGCGGGACTCAGCTAGTTGATTTATAATATGAAGATTTTTTTAAAGGATGGAACGGTTAGCTTATGGCCTTGCTTAGAACGAAATTTGAATATTTTTAACCGACTTCACAATAAAAAGATGAGGTTCTCAGTTTTTTTTAAATGTTTGTTATCTCATAACTCCGTAAGTTCTTAACCGGATTGGAAATTTTTTTTCGAGAGTTTACTCTGCCCGTTTGGTCCCATTGTACATTTTTTGAAATCTGATAAGTATCTCCAGAGATATGGACATAAACACCTCCAACTTTAACTTTATACTGAAAATGGATAGCGTGGCATTTGAAGTTGGTTTTTACCCGACTGCGCGACGCAAAGGAGAGGTAATGTGTTTATCAGTCTATATATGTATGTATGTATGTATGTATGTATGTTTGTTCTTTTGTGGCACACTAGAGACCAAACGCGTGGACCGATTTTGATAATTGGCACGTCAATAGATTCGCCATGCTAGCGCGAGTATCAACGAAAAAATAAAAAATTCAAAAATTCAAAATGGCGGATTTCAGACGCCAAAATTTGGGGTTCAAAAAAAATTTTTTTTCAAAACCTATCGAGTGGGGTATCGAATTAAAGGTCTTAAAATGGAGATTCAAAATATATTTATAACAAATAATTTATGATCGTACAAATCGAAAAAAAAAACGATTTTACATGCCGCGTTAGTTACTTTTAGTAACAAGTTTGCGGTGCTTATAATCCACATGACATCAACTCTCTATATGAAATGAGAAGATTACGTTTACGTGGTGTATGTGTAACGTTTATGTGTAATTACGTGTTTGTGACTTAGTAAATATGCCTCCAATAATTAGGCGGTACGAAGTTCGCCGGGTCAGCTAGTAATATAATAATATTGAAATCTAAAGTGATCAGCATATATTGATACACCATAAGTTCAGTGTATTGTGAATAATAAACTGGCGTATGGCAAGCTTCATCAGCGTGGTTTTATTTCTCATGATTATCAACCACAACTCTGCCGATATCCTGTACACCAACAATAGGTTTTGGGCCCAGGCTACGAAAACGCCATTGAATAGGCAGTGATTATAACCACGCCGTGTTATTATCAAGAATGACTTCGCCTGCGCCAGTTTGTTCACCGAATACTGAAAACGGAGCGGGTGCGCACAATGATGTGCCAACGTGTCTAGCAACATCGACAAATTGGATGGAAATGCAAATTTTGATGATCCGCTTAATAAATTCCAGAAGCAAATAATAATTTCTGTCGTAGGAGATATCAAAAGTAGAACTAGCGTCTCCAAGCCGTTTGAAAATCACACAAGGACTTTCATCCAAGTTTCCAAAATTAATCTTGAACTGGATGTTGTAAACGCTATGGTGCTAATTATATATATATGCTAATTGGAAACATTTGAAGTTATACGTGTTAAAAGATGTCTGATAGACGGTCTCGGTTCAGTTATCAAAAGCATTTCCGGCAACTTGGATTATACTGATGCATTAAAGTATGACAAGTCCGGGCGGTCTAGTTTACCAGGTTTGCTAAAACAGTGCTCATGTTGTGCATCTGTTGAGCTCGGATCCTCTCAGATCGGTCTGCAGCGGTCTTCATATCATCTGAGAGCGACAGCTTCTTCGAGGTGACATTCATCACCAACACTCCAGCTTTGATTAAGATTGCAATCCTCCCCTCGTCAGAAATCAAGCTCCCATTCATGGCTGCCTCTGCTCTCTACAAACATCACAGATTGTTCGCTCAGATGTTCTAGCGAACGGATGGACATCTTTCTTTTCTCCTTTGCATCTGCCAACATGCATGACATCTCAATATTGATGTATGTGGCTATTGTCTTCAGAGTCTCAGTCACCCCAATTACACTTGTTGGGATCATTGCAGGGAAGATCGTATGGCTTGCCAGTAGTCGTAGACCAGGGAACAGCTTGGAATTCAGCTTGTTACTGATGTTGTCTCTCAAGATCAGGGTTGCAGTGCAGTGTGCAAAAGCCTGTGCTAGCCTAGCCAGAGTGAGGTGCTTTGTGCCCAGGATAGGCTTGTTCTGAGTCTTCTCCAGTGTAATCCCATAGGCACTAGCTTTCCTGCGTAGTGCGGGGGCTATTACCTCATCACACCGCAGTAGAGCCTTATGCAGATTATTGCCCCTTTCTAGGAACACACTAAGGAAGAACATGAGGTCTGTCCTGGCATCGTTCTTCTCATAGAGGGAGACTTTCCCATATTTTGCCATCTGGTCACTGTCCGCTCTCTTGTTTTCTCCAGCTTTCTTGAAGAATTGCTCTGCGATTTTCTTGGGGTCAAACCCAATGTAAGCCACAGCTTCCCTTATGTCCTTATTATTGCTCCACTCTTCTGGAGTGAACCGCATGCTCACCACATCTTCATCTTCTTCACTAACACCTAGTGCCCGGACCATCTGAGCCAGATCTGCATCAGACCAGCCTAGAGTAGTCTTGACCATGCTCACAGATGTCATAATGAAATGAGATTAGTATGCTACTTTAACTTTGAAGGTAAGCTGATAGCTACGCGGGGCCGACGCGCGACGCGTACGGCCGCGTAGCTATCAGCGCTGACCACCGTGCGCGCTGATAGCTACGCGTCATTCAAAAACGCTTCCTAGAAGTTCATATATCTCGGCCATCAGCGCTGACGGTGCGCGTGCCGTCAGCGTAAGACTAAAACCAGCCTTAAATTACGCGCGGTCAGCGAATATAATACTAACGTTCCGGCTCTCGCAGAAGATGTTTAAAAAATATTCTGTATCGTCGAATAATTATTTTTATATGTAAATAATGTAAATTTGATTAAAATACAATGAAATGTAATATATTAAATGTGATTATATTTCTTTGTAATGAATAAAATTACATCCGAAACCAATTTTACTGCGAAACGGAACGTATCTGAGTGAACGAAGACCGAATGATTACATATGTTTGCATACAATCTGTGAAGTACACCGAAAAATAACCAAAAACGATGGATTATCTCTGGTATCAGCTGATCCTCGATTAGTTTATGATTTGTAATAGGATGAAGGATATGGCTTAGTACCAGTACTAAACCTAGACTAATTAGTCTAGGTTAAACCAGGATTTAGTCTGCGTTTTGTAATAAGGCTGACAGAGCCACCAAAAGACAGTCTGTGAGCGGCACCTGGCGGGAGTCCTCCTAAAAAGTTTGAAAACCCAGTATTAGACAACGTAGGAACTTACAGGCCGAGCCAGTACTGGTATACTCGACGTTAGAGATTGCGATGGTGTTGCTTATGACGTTAGGTTATCAGTAAGTATTTCGACTTCGATCTTAGTATTACATGTGTTTGATTAAAAATAACTTATGCAGGAAAACCACGAGACAAGAAAACCGCCATATTCGAGACTGACAATCATCTTTATTGACTTTACGACTAATGACATTTGACATTGACATTAGGTACCATAGACATACATAACATCTTCCCCCCTCTGTTTCAGACTTAAATACATTGGTTACCCTAGTACATATCTGAGTATGCTACAACTATATTGCTATGTATTATATCAACTGACACATTTATTTATGTAGGTATATAATATACATAACGATACATTATCATTTTTTACTCTAATGCAACTCTTATACCAATTCAGTCAAACAACTTAAACGAAACTTACTCATAAGAAACTCACCATTTTCTAATTCTTATAACTTAATATAATAAAAAATATAATAAAGTAACGGAAAGTATGTAATACTTTCCGTTACTTATAATTGATCAATCTTAGTCTATACCCCTATATAAAATATCCTAGCTTAAGTAGATGATACAAAAATAAACTTAATTAGGTATATGAACACTGGGTGGATTCAAGATACAATCTGCTTATATTACTCTGAAACGTTCCACCTGTTTTCGTGTACGTTTAGGTGTTTCGTTCGTCTCCTTGGGAAATTGCTCTAATCTACCTGGTACACTGCGATCATTATTATCTTCGACTGTAATGGGGCTGGTGATTTCTGTATTATTATAACTGTTATTGAGATCAGTGTTATGAAACGGAATCGAGTTAAAATCACCTACTTCAATATTTTCTTTTTCACCTGTCTCTCCTGTTTCGGAGTCCTTGCTAAACTCACTATTGTCTGCGCGAATATGATCTACATGTTTCTTTAACATTTTATGTTTACACAATACAACATATGATACCGGCCCTACACATCTATCAATCACCCCTTTCTCCCATGTGAACTTATTGTCCTTGAACAATTTGAATAGTACCTTGTCACCAACTGCAAATATACGATCCTTGCCTTTCCTGTTTTCTACACTTTTTTGCTGTTTTTCATGAATTATATCCTTGATATCAGGTCGTAAGATATCATAGGGTGTACGGACATTACGACCAAACAACAACTGAGCTGGTGTCTTTCCTGTTAAGCTATGGGGGGTAGACCTGTAGGCCAACAAAAATTTGTCGAGTGCACAGTTGAGATTTAAATTTTCTAGCAGAGCCTTTTTTAAAGCAAGTCTTCACAATTTTGACTGCACTTTCAGCTGCCCCATTACTGCTTGGTTTATATGGTGATACTAAAATATGCTTTGTCCCACAACTCTCCATAAATGTTTTAAATTCATTACTTGTAAATGGAGGACCATTATCAGATACCAGTTCATACACTAACCCAAATTGACTGAATATCTGTCGTAATTTTTCTATTGTAGATTTGGCTGATGTGCCTCCTACACGTTGTGCTTCGATCCATTTTGAATTAGCATCTACTATAACTAGATATGTTAAGTTGTTCAATGAAAAAAAATCTATGTGTAACCTATACCATGGTTTGGATGGCCACGCCCAAGGATGGAGCGATGCATGTGGTGGTGATGGTCGCATGACACTACAAGTACTGCACTGGAGACATTCTTTCTTAATGTCGGCATCTACACCGGGCCAGTATATATATCCTCTTGCTACACTTTTACATTTGACTACACCTTGATGGCATGAATGCAACATTTCTTATATAGGTCTTTGTAACGATTTTGGTATAACTACCCTGTGCCCATATAGTACACAGCCTGCTTCTACATTCAAGAACTGTCTAATTTCGTAGTAGGGCTTTAAATCATCATCCTTGCAATAAATCCAATTTGATTGAATAGCATGTATGATTTTCTTATGTTAAATGTATGTTAAATGTCTGCGCTATTCATCAAGACCTGTTCATCCGCTCATGGGTCAATTGCCCTCAGCTAGAGTCACTCCTAGCAGGCCTTTCCAAAAAAGCGGACTGGATTATGCGGGTCCAATAGCGGTTAGGACTACAAAAGGTAGAGGACATCGATCCACTAAGGGGTACATCTGCCTTTTTGTTTGCATGGCTACGAGAGCCATCCATTTGGAAGCTGTGAGCGATCTTAGATCCAGTACGTTCCTCGCAGCTTTCAAACGTTTTGTGGCAAGACGTGGTCTATGCACGGACTTGTGGAGCGACAACGCTACCACCTTCGTAGGTGCCGACCGTGAACTGAAGTCGTTGTTTGCGGCAGAAAAGTCTAGCATCGCTTCTGAAATCGGTGATTGGTTATCCAATAATGGTACGACTTGGCATAGAATACCACCATATAGTCCCAACTTTGGTGGACTATGGGAGGCTGGTATCAAGTCAACAAAAAAGCACCTTAAACGAACTATAGGAGAGACGACATTGACGTTCGAGGAACTCTCTACGGTATTGGCACAAATTGAAGCCTGTCTCAATTCGCGACCAATCTCACGTTTAAGTGATTCCTTGGACGACCCCTCTCCATTGACACCTGGACATTTTCTCGTTGGAGAACCTCTGATCCTCGCGCCAGACGTAAACTATGAAAAGTCTAATATCAATTGTCTCGAACGTTGGCAATTGACACAACGCATGGTTCAAGACTTCTGGAAACGTTGGTCGACCGAGTATCTCACGCAGTTTTTACAGAGACACAAATGGAGGACCAACACATCTGAGCCCAATGTTGGCGATATTGTTTTAGTCAAAGAAGACGGTATGCCCCCGGCTAGGTGGCTTTACGGTATCATTACCGATAAACATGGTGGTTCTGACAAAGTTACGCGCGTGGTCAGCTTGCGATGCAACGGTGCAGTAATCAAACGGCCTGTATCCAAGCTGTGTGTGCTGCCTGTTTCTGACCATACTGTTTAAAAACTTTTAAAAGCTGTATATTTACATGTCTGTAAGTGTTGTCTACACTTTATATTTTGTACAATGTTATATACCTTACAAAATTTTGATTTATTTTTCAAAAACTTTGTTGTTAATTTGGTGACAATGTCATTATGTACTCGTAGATGTGATTCAAATGGCGTAAAAATTTATATTGTAGTTTTTAATTGTACTGTGGTATCTAATTCACATAATAAATTGTAATATATTAATTCCTGCCCCAGTGTTCCAAATTTATAAGATTTGTTGTAAATGGACATTAGTCCATGGCGGGCGGAATGTTAAGATTTCAATCTTACCGCTTGTTTTAGTTTGTACTCGTCACCACTAGATGGCGTTAGTATGCAAGATAGCTCGCGGTGGTGTTTCATTTGTCGAATTAATGTAAGTTTGTATGAGCAAATATATTTAGCTGTTGACTGTTCAGCGAATCTTGTTTCCCGAGTTTTATTTATTTATTACCTCGAGGGTTTTTTGGATTCGTACAACCTGGTTCCTGAGAAAATCAGTGGTGACAGACAGACAGACAGACAGACAGACGGACAAGATAGTTATAAGGGTAGTTATAAGGTTGGAAACAGTGCTCGACCGACGGTCAGCGCTGACGCTCGTTCCTGACCGTCAGCGCTGACCGTCGGTTGTGAAAATGCGTTCAGTGCTACGCTGATGGCGAACTGCGACGCGTGTGTACATTTCACAAGAAAAATGAATCCTTTTGTTGCAAATGCTGTAATTTGTGCACGCTATTTTTTGCGCAAACGACGAAATAGAAGGCGGCGAAGATATCATGTACATCCAATACTTGTAGAACGGTTACTTGAAGGTGAATTTTGCAAACTATTTTCGAAATTGCAAGAAGACGAGGAAAAGTTCTTTGATTATTTCAAGATGTCAAATCAGAAGTTTCGATGGACTACAAGCAAGATTACATGATACTTTGAAACATTCAAATGTTTCGAGCTTCTGTCCGACCTATTGAAAGGTTGGCTGTGACTTTAAGGTAAGTTCTTATTACAATAATAAAATAATCAAAATTATTTATCAACATTTATTAAAAAATCACATTTTTTTATTGAAAGTGAGAAAATCGTTCATAACAGAGTTTTGGTTGGATGAATTATTGGTCTGTGTATAAAATTGCTGAGAAGAGGGCTGTTGTTCCTCTACTAAATACGTCTGTTCGATATTAGAAGAGGGTTCCTCTACCAAATAGGTCTGCTGGAGTCGAGCCTTAAAATTTCGCAGGCTTTTTCTAGCACCGCTTTACGAAATAATAATTTTTGTTCGATAGAAAAAGTATTAGTAATCGGCAACAGTGAAGAGAAAAACGCCATATCATCTATCGTAAGTTGAAGGTTGAGATTCAACACTTCCTTGGTTTCCGGTAGGTTGAGATACGACAGCCCCTTCATTTCCGGTAGGGTGAGATACAACAGCTCCTTCATTTCCGGTAGGGTGAGATACGACAGCTCCTTCGTTTCCAGCAGTTTCTCTTTGGTTTGGCTCCTCATTTGACAAAATTGAATCCTCGGTATTCAATTCTCGTTAATTATCCAGAAATTTCATAAACTCAAAATAAACATATGTCTGTCTTCCTTTTTCTACCTCCAGATCCAGACGGCACATTATTTAATGTAGCCTTACACCTCACATAAGCATCTCGCGCAGTTTTCCACCTCTGCTGCACTTGTTTGCCTGTAAAAGAAGAAAGAAGTGTTTAATATTTATTTTTTTGTTTCAGATACTTCGTGACATATAAAGATCTTCATTTTAGCTATCGTTTGGGGGCTTCAACTATTGGTGAAATCGTAAAAGAAGTCTGTAAGAACATTTGGAATCTACTCCATGAAGAGTGTCTTTCGATACCTAATTCACAGGAAGGGTGGCAACAAATCGCTGCTGGTTTTGAAAATGTAGCAAATTTCCCTAATTGCATCGGTTGTATAGACGGGAAACATGTGAGAATAATTTGCCCTGCACATAGTGGGAGTCTTTATTCGAATTATAAAAAGTTTTTTTCTGTAGTTCTGTTGGCTATGTGTGATTCTGACTATCGCTGACCTATATAAATGTAGGGGCATATGGAACAGATCCTGATTCAAATATTTTTCGGAGAAGTTCATTGTTTACAAAATTACAAAATGGAGAAATAATATCCAACAAAACCACTACCTCACACTACAGAACCCCTCCCATATATGATTCTCGGCGATGCCGCGTTTGGTATATCGAACAAAGTTTTAAAACCTTATGCACGAAGTAATTTAACATATAAGAAAAAAAAAATTAACTATATATTAAGCCGTGCTAGAAGGTATATTGAGTGTACATTTGGAATAATGAGTAATAAATTTAAGATATTTCTTAGACCAATGAATACTTCCCTATCGAATACAATGGCAACCATAAAGGCTTGTTGCGTTTTACATAACTACATTCGAGAAAGAGACGGGTACAGAATGCAGGAACACTAACTGTTGTAGGCTTAGACGACCTTACTCATATGAACAGTACGACTAATATCAGATCAGGTGACGCAATAAGGGACAAATTTGCCAACTATTTCATTTCTCCTGTTGGTAGTGTACCGTGGCAAGATGCTTGTATTTTTAATTAAATTGTAGTTTACAACAATATGATGTTTTATTTACTTACCTATATCCTTTTTCTCACTGTCTGACTTCTCGTCGAAATCCGGAATTAATTCTTTACAAACTTCTTTCCAAGCACTTTTTTTTGAATCACGGTCTTTATAAAAGTCATACGATACATCCCATAGTGCCGGACGAAGCAGCACTTCTGTGATAAGGCGCTCTGTATCGATATTCATTTTTTCATTCGACGAGACTTTTTTTGTACGAGTGTACGTGAGCGCGTGCGGTCGGTCACTCCGTCAGCGAAGCACTGATCGTGTTCCTACAAGCTCATAGCTCGTCGGTCGACCGACGCACGCGCAACCGACGAGCCGGACCGACGGCTCGACCGACCGTAAGCTCGTACCAAATCACACGCGTACCGTCAGCGTAGCTGTGTGCGCGTTCATTACTTGCATAGATATAGCTACGTCGACCGGCGGTCAGCGCTGACTGTCGGTCGAGCACTGTTTCAAGCCTAAGGGTTCCTTTTTTACCTTTTGAGGTACGAAACCCTAAAAAGTGTGAAAAGAAAATGGGAGCATCGCGAGATGGGCTCAATAAAATATATATATATATATTAGCTCGTGTCTTCGGCTTGACCTTTCGGAGATTAACTATCTATTCTTTCATGCACATGTCAACTTACCGAGCGAGAGTAGGACAGCACGCGCGGGAGGGGTGTCCCCCCGCGCGAGGGGTTTGTCGGCAGGCGGCACGGCGCGAGCGCGAGCCGTGGCTCCTCAGTACGCTGTAGCCATGTGCAAACCATATCCTTAAAGAGAAAAGATAGATACGTATCATTTTGAATAAAAGATATATATATATATATATATATATATATATCTTTTATATCTCTATATCCCTAATAACTCTGTGACGCTACGCTCCCTTTCCATCACATAGATTGTTATATGTTTACATCTCCCTTATTCTAACTCCGTGACGCTCTCTTTTTAACGCATATAGAGTTATATGCGTCTCGCTTACTATAACTCCTTTACCCTCTCTTTTTAACGCATGGTATGTTATATGGTTACATCCCGCTTACTCTAACTCCGCGAAATGAGTTGTTGCGTTGAAGATATAAAAGAGTTAAAGATATGGTGGTGAAATGTAAGATATACGGATATAATCTTTGGTTTAAGGAGATATAACTCTTTTTAGTTAATCACTCCTGAGTTACACACGTCTAGTACGCTGTCATTATTCTTCGAATGCACAAGTATAATTTACCAGTGAATGCAACGTTGTTGTAACGTTTATATTTTATCCGGTAAGTGTTTTTCTTACTTTTTTGCTGTGATTTATGTCTGTGAGAGTAATTTTATTTTTATTTTTGAGACAGCAAGTAGAATATTGTTTGGAGATAATCAAAGAAGGTGATTATTTTTATTCAGGGTGTTGAATATTCACTCGGAATACTTAAATTGTATAATTTAATTGATTTATAATGTGTTAGCTTTTTTAGATAAGGAATGTTTTTTTTTCGGCGGGTAGTTCTAAAAAGTTAAACAACTAAAATTTTAGCTCCAAAGATTTTAATTATTTTAATAGTATATAATCTACCTATTATGATATAAACAAATAATCTAACACCCTTACCTGCCAAAGTGTGTTCTCCTATCATAATTCACTAAAAAAAACCACATCAAAATAATCTTCCCTGTGTGGCACTGTTTTTATCACCCTTATTCTCAAAATGGACGCGCCACTACTACAATGCAGAAATCCATAAATGACCTTATGGCCACTTTTACACAAAGTATGGACAGTTTTGAAGAAAAGCTGGCTAAAACACCAAATCCATCTCCCAGCCGGGATGAGCTTGCCGAGGAATTTTCCAACTTCAAGACTTTCATGCTGAACTCCTTGCGTGCCATTCAAGGACAAATCGAATGTCTTGCTGCCAGCGTTGACCAGTTGGAGATGCGAGGGAGGCGCAAGATGTTGTTACTTCATGGCCTGGCTGAAGTTTCTTCGGAAAACACGGGGGAGGTGGTAGCTCGGTTTGTGGTTGAGCGGCTGAAGCAGACTAATTTCACAGCGGATTACATCAGCAGGTGTCACAGGATGGGTCGCGCGGGGATACACGGTAAGCCGCGCCCGGTTCTCTGCAAGTTTCGCGACATGACCGTGCGAGACAAGATTTGGTCTGCTAAGGCCGGCTTCAAGGGCTCGGGTATAACCATATTCGAGTTCCTCACAAAAGCACGTCACGATCTCTTCATGGCGGCTCGCCAGCGCTTTGGTATATCAAAGTGCTGGACGAGGGAAGGCTTTATCTTCGTTATCGGAGTAGATGGAGCTCGACACCGAGTATGCTGCCCTGGAGACATCGACGTTGTCCTACAGAAGGTGGCTCCTAAGCGAACGGTTGTCAAGGAGCCAGCTACATCCATCGCGCGTTGCCCTGGACCTCTACGTGTTTGCGATCGTGATCTGTACTGATTACTTTGCAAGGCAGCAACTTGTTTACTCAACTCGGCGATTTGCTTTGTTAAGTCGGCAATATTCGGATCGCTGCATGATGTAGATGACATAGCGGTACATACGAGTACTTGCGATTGAGATTGAGCTGGTATCACTTCACTAACTTTATCGGCCAACTGAGCTACGTTATCCAACGCCGATTTATCTTGCGTAGCTATATATGGTTGGTTTTAACCTACTTTAATTTTTTTTTAATATTCTGACGTAAACGATTCGATGACAGCTGAATGGTTCATTACTTTTTTTTTCTAATTCAAAGCGTTAAATTCTGCTTTTGCTATGTTTACTTGATAATTGGTAATGATTTATTTTATGATTTATGATTTTGACGTGTATATGTGCGTATATTTATACTGCCTACATACTGAATAAATGCTTTGATTCTTGATTGATTCTATAATCGCTTGAACGTACGGCGGCAATCTGATTGCCCACAGTGAACGCATGAACTCGTCGATGACGTCAGCACCGCCTAAGCTTCGTAGATGGCGGAGAAATTGACTGGGCTTCCTATCACCAATCTCTTCTTCCGAGAGTAGTTGCCTCAATCGTTGTTCTTGACTCGTCGAAAGCCGTCGTATTATTTCTTCTTTTAATTTTTCATATTTGCCAGTAGCAGGCGGATTGATGATAACGTCTTCAACTTCAGCTGCGTATTTAGCATCCAAACAGCTAATTAAATGCGCATATCTTGTGTTGTCAGCAGTAACATTCGCCAGTAAAAATTGTGCTTCTAAGTTCACGAACCACAAACTGGGCTTATGTGGCCAAAATGGCGGAACTTTTACGCCCACGGCAGACATAAGCGTTTTTTCTTCTTCTGCCATCACGTCGGTGTCACCAAATGTGGTGTTGGGTGAGCTTGAAGTACTTAATGATAACAATAAGTATCCGTAAAGTATTTTATTATGGCACACTTACGTATTACGCGTATTCGGAAAGCATAAATATTTAGAAAGCGCGCGCAGCCTCCCGGCGTAAGAGTTGTGTTCGGACTGCTGGTGAAGGGAAAACCGACAAGAGCCGAGCGTCGCCGAGCAGCGGCGGGAGCTAGTAACGTTATGCGTACGCAGCCGGCCTGACTACTATATGGTAATCTATGAACTAAATATACGGAACTTAATAATAATGTAGTTCGCTACAGCACCGTCTCGGCTTTGATAAAAATCACTGATGACATTCGACATGTGACTGTGCTATCGCTACTAGACTTCAGTAACGCTTTAAACAAAGTTGATTTTGATATTTTACTGGGTATTCTTCGTTCCCTTAACATATCACCGTCAGTAATAAATTGGTTTCACAGTTACCTGTTTGGACGTCGGCAGCGTATCCGTGTTGATGAGTCCCTCTCATCATGGAGTGACACGACTGCTGGCGTTCCTCAGGGCGGCGTTCTATCCCCTCTCTTATTTTCCGTCTTCATAAACTCTATCTGACGTCAACTTAATTCGTCCTACCACCTTTATGCAGATGACTTACAGATTTATAGGCAAGTTCCAATAACCCAATTGTCTGATGCCATTCTTCTCACTAACAACGACTTACACAAGATTCACAGTTGGAGTAAGTCATATGGAATCAGCGTCAACCCACTTAAAACGCAAGTGATCGTAATTGGCCGTTCCAGGATGATTTCTAAAATCGACTGGTCCCGCCTACCTCAAGTCATTTTCGATGGTACCTGTATATATACCTCTTAGTGAGACAGTTAAAAACCTCGGTGTGCTTTTTGATAGAACTCTCTCATGGCAACCACAAATTTCCGAAGTAAGTTGGAAACTTTTTGCTTCAGCTAGTTCTCTACATAGGTTACGCAATTTTCTTCCGGTCTCCACCAAAACTGCACTTGCTAAATCAGTCCTACTTCCCATATTGGATCATGCCGACACCTGTTATCTGGATGTGACTGAGGAGCAGCTTAATAAGCTCGAACGTTTACAAAACCTGTGCATTCGTTTCATATATGGGTTACGAAAGTACGACCACGTCTCGGAATTTCGGCAGAAACTTCAGTGGCTTCCGATTCGTTACCGTAGATATAGCCATATTCTTTCACTTTTGTACACTGTTCTTTTCATCCCTTCCACGCCTCTATATCTTAAAGAACGCTTTCGATTCCTGCACCTTTCTAATCCTCTTGCCCTCCGCTCCTCTGAAACTCTCCAGTTAATATTTCCTATCCATTCATCCAGTTTTTATGAAAAATCGTTTACTGTGCTAGCCGTCCGGTTATGGAATGAGCTGCCTGTCTGTAGACATCAGACATGCTAAATCTTTATATTTATTTTTATTTTTTTTACTTAAAATAAGAATCTTTGTCCTGACATACTGACTGACTGACTGACAGACAACGCACAGCCTAAACCGCTGGTCGTAGAGACTAGAGTCGTAGAGATTTGGAGGGTATATTTGGCTTAGTACGTAGGGGTGAACTAAGAAAGGATTTTCCAAAATTCACCCTTTAAGGGGATGGGGGGAAATGGGGGTTCAAAGTTTGTATGGAGAAACAAGATTAGATGAGTCTTTTCTATCTAAAACTTCACACAAGTGCTTCTGGTTTTTTTGAAAATTCACCCCTAAGAGGGTGAAATGGGGTAACAAAGTGCGAAAATCAATATTGTTTCGGATTGCACTGAAATTTGGCATGCAGATAGTTATTACAACGTTAGTTCCCTCTGAAAAAAGGATTTTCCAAAATTTACCCCAGAAAGGGATGAAACAGGGGTTCAAAGTTTGTATGGAGAAACAAGATTAGATAGTATTTTTTATTCGAAACTTCATACAAGTGCTCCAGTAAAAAAATTTGGAAAATACGTGTTTCAGGAATTTTTTTTAACAACACCCCTAAGAGGGTGAAATTGGGTAACAAAGTGTGAAAATCAATATTGTTTCGAATTGCGCTGAAATTTGGCATGCACATAGTTATTACGAAGTTAGTTGCCTCTGAGAAAGTATTTTCCAAAATTCACCCCTGAAGGGGATGAAACGGGGGTCCTAAGTTTGTATGGAGAAACAAGATTACATACTTTTATATTTGAATTTTAACACAAGTACTTAAGTGAGTAAATATGTGTTTCAGGTTTTTCGAAATTGCACCCCTAAAAGGGTGAAGTGAATTTAGAATTCAGATAGCTATTATGACGTAGGTATCCGCTCAGAAAGGATTTTCTAAAAATTCCTTCCGGATAACGGAACGGGGATTCAAAGTTTGTATGGCGAAATAAGATGAGAAGTACGTGTTGTAGGATTTTTTTAAATTGGGTAGGTAACAAAGTCTGAAATTTTGGGTTTTCGGTTGTTATAAATATGAATCCCGAATTGCCTTAGTCACGCGATAACATGAAAATGGGTGAACCGATTTGGCTAATTCTTATTTGATGTATTTAATGATACAATCGTTTTTACAAAAGAAAAGTTTTAAGTAAACAAAAGAAGTTTTTAACGCGGGCGAAGCCGCGGGGCACTTCTAGTATATGTATATATGTGTATGTATACTTTTGAATATATTTTTATCTATTATAATGTATGATTTTATTTTATTTATTATATTTTATTATATTTGAAATTACTGTGTAGTTATTTAGTGCAATAGATTTGTGTAATATTAGGTAAATTGTTTTTTAATAAGTCAAATATGTTTTACCTGATCACCGCTAGTATGTAAGCATTTTTCCAGTCCGTACAAAGGTTGTCTGGAAGAGATTGCTATAAGCAATAAGACCGCCGATTGTTTTACTGTGTTTAAAAAAATGTATTTATGTAATCTTTAACATGGTAATCAATAAAGAGTATTTGTATTGTATTCGTATTGTATGTGAAGGTGGTGATTGGAATTGTTCCATGAAACTGCGGAGCTGACAGGCCGATTTTGGGAGCTGACCAGGCTCAAAGTACGGAGGCGACGGGTCGAACTAGCCGTAGGCTCGATAATTAGGCGATGGGTTCCATTGCTTGCAGCCATTCATAGCTCAATTACGTGATCTAATGGCTTGTTACTTTGTCTGCAAGACAGCCGACAAAACATTTGATGTCAACTCGTTCATACACAGCGACTCACTCTGTAACAGCCGGTTGACGCGACGTCTCAACTTATTTTGACGCGACCTGTCATTCACAGTCGACGTCTCATTCTATAGCCAGCTGACGTCTCGATTTATCTTTAATATCAATTCGTCGTTGGCAGGCGACGGCTCACTAGACAGCCAGCCGTCGTCTCGTGTCTTTTCACTTTGACGTTGGTCGTCGTTTGCAGACGACGGCTCGATAAGCAGCAAGCCGTCGTCTCGTTTCGACAGACCATCCGTCAAGTCATCGTCCTATAACTGACGCGTCGGCTCGCCATGAATGCAATGAACTGAAAAGGGCCTTGTCTCTTAATTTACTATACTTGCTTGGCCAAATACGAACAAACCCGCTGAAAAGACAAGCTTTGATATGCTTCTGACTGGAGTTGCTGTTGTTTATAGATGGCGACCGGCGGCAGCTTTGTTACCCTGGGCGATCTGCTGGAGGAGGAGGACGCACATAGGGGCAAATAAAAGTTAAATTGCTCGACTGAGCCTTCACTAGAGCCCTGATAATGGGGCCGCCCGCTCTGGCAAATAAAATTCGAGGTTCAGCAGCACAGACTGAGTTATTTAACAGAGCGGTCACCCCAATAAAGTCTCTATTGGTGTCCAGGTCGGAAGCGGACAGGAGATTGTCAGGAAGAATCAATAGTTCCGACGATGAAGAAAAAGATCGCGGAAAAAGAGACAGCGGAGTCTTTCCACTTGAACCAAAGACTAAATGGTCAAAAGTGGAGGAGTTGGAAAGTAAAATGAATTAGATGTTTTCAATTGTTCTTGAGAAGATAGAGACTCTGGCACATAAGAATAGTGCACCAGAAGAGTATAATGTATGGGACTACTCTGAAGAAGAGGATTAGGAGAATGCTGCTGAACCTGCTTCGGACCCTGATTCCGACGGTTCAGAGTCGGATTTAGATTCTTGGAAAGCTCCTGCACTAGTAGCAGCGGCGGTGGAAGACGAAGAGGACCTGAGTTTCCTTCCACATGTTAAAGAAGCTGATCCATTAATTCCTGAACCATTATCTCCAATACAGAAAGATGGGATTAGGTCTTAAAGATTGGGAACGGCGAGATGGAATAGAATAAGATTCAAGGATGTCGTAAAGCGATTGCACGCATTCCGTTTTCGATTCATTGAAGGTGAACACGGAGTTAGGAAATTCAGAACGATCAATGACAGTCTAAGGCAGGATGCAATACTCGGAACTATCTGCCATGGTCTGCTTCTTCAAAGAAAACTTCTGGCTGGAGATTTAAACAGGATTGCGGCTACATTTCCGCGAACTAAAGGGGACTTAAAGAATCTTCTAGAGTCATCCGCTTTTCAGGCTACATCGGATGAAATTTTGCAGTTTGTTTGTGCTCATCGAGCGGAAATGATAGAGATACGACGCAAGGTCTGCAAGGCCAGGAATGAGACATTAAATAAAGCGTTGCATGCAATCCCGCCTTCAGAGTCATTTATTTCAAGAGGAGAGGCTAACGGCATTTCTTAAAGACAACGGTGGCGTTGGACAGGTTTTACCGTCGAGGACGGGATGGTCCGTGGCAGGTCGTACTTTTCGCAAGCCGGCGTCGAGAGTCAACACACAAAAGTCCAAAAGCGCAGTGTGGCATGCTCGGCCAAAAGCAAATCAACAGCAGACGCCTAACGCCCGTTCCACAACCCATAAATCAAACCCGCGTAAGCAGACATTTTAAGGCCGTAGAGACGATCGCGAAAGGTGGAATCAACGAAAGAAGATCTGACCATTTTCAAGGGGGACAGCTGAAAACCTTCGAATATTCGTGGCGGAATCTAGGAGCGCCAAATGTAATTCAAAAAATAATTTCAGGGTGTTCAATACCATTTGTAAAAAGACCTCAATGTATCCCATTCAAGGGAGCGATGATAGGAAAATTTGCGACAAAAGACTCGTCTTCGATGTCAACAGAAATAGCAAGTTTGTTAAAATCGGGTGTAATAGAAAAGTGTACAGTCCGGACGGGGTTTCAGTCCAGAATTTTTCTAATTCCGAAAGGCAACGGAAAATTAAAACAAATTTTCGATCTCATCAAGACCCTCAAGTTTTGAAACATCATCTCGAAGAGACTGTTCAACTGTCTCAAAGTCTAGGTTGGTCGGTAAATTTAGAAAAGTGCAATCTAAAAGTGTTCCAGCGGATAGAATTTTTAGGAATAGAGTGGAACACAAGAGAAAACAAGATCACTCTCCCAGTGAAAAAGAAATCGTTTGTCAAAGGACTTACGAAGGACCATAGAAAGCGGTCGATGGTGTTGGCAGGACGGCACGTCTTTAATAGGCAGGCTGGGTTTTGCATCAATCGTAGTCCCGTTTGGTCGCCTACGCGTCGCTTACAGAAAGCAGCGTTGTCGCTTCCCGAAAACATGCCAAGAAAACAATTTCTAATACCAAAGACGCACTGGAGGATTGTTGGTGGCGGGTAGAATGTTTGGGGAAATGCGGAAGTATCTTCAGTCCCGAACCAACGGTTTTCATTACTACGGACGCTTCGGACGGTTGGGGAGTGCAGATAGTCAACAACCTTTTGTCAAGGAAATGGAGCAAAGATCAAAAAGATTGGCATAAAAACCGGAAAGAGTTGTATACTGTGTATAGCACTCACAAAGTTCGAAGAAAAACTAAAGAACCGTTCCCTAATGTTGCAATCAGACAACAAAACTGTTGTAGCGTACCTGAGAAATCAGGGCGGTACTCGATCCCGGGTACTTCTGGAAGCCACCAGAAAGCTCCTAGTTTTAGCACATCGTTTACACATACATCTTCTTCCCTTTTACATCCCCGGCCGCAGTTTCATATTATAAATTCAAATATAAAAATCTTGTTATTCAGCGCCTGCAAATAATTCAAACACATTACGAGTATGTTCGATTATATGTATATCTCCTGTACATTTTTTTATACTACTTTCGTGCTAAAATCATTCAAAGAAGTGCTAATTTGGAGTGCTAGAGAGGATGCTCCACAGCAGTACCAATTTCAAGTTTTTGTGCTCTTAAACTGCAGAAGTGCTTTTCCCTGGGAGGGTAGGTGTGAAAACATCTGTTGAAATTAGCTCCATAATTATATTTATTTAAAAATTAATTAAGGTAATAAAACTGCATCAATTATGCGTTAATTATATAATTTAGTTGCATACTTCACCTGCCAATATAAAATATTCCATAAGAAGCACTACTGAGGGATTTCTGCACCATCAACACTTTCACACACCACTTCAGTATTATCACCATGGATTCAACCCAGCAAACATTCCTTGGAGTGATGGAGGCGCTTAACAAGCGCATGGATAAATTTGAAGGTGAGCTGCAGAACACTCCTCAAACTAATACTACCACTGCGTCACTGGCAGCAGACTTTGCTGAATTTAAAAAATTCACAGCACAAATCCTGCGTGGTTTTCAACAAGAGTTAGAGTTAATCACACGCAATGTTGATCGTCTTGAGTCACATAGCCGGCGTAAGATTCTGCTTCTTCATGGTGCGCCAGAGGAGAAGCAAGAAGATTGCCTTACACTGGTGGTAAAGCTTGTCACTGAGCACCTCAATTTCCCTGAGTTTGTGCCTGGTGATATTAATCGTTGCCAGAGGATGGGTCGTGTTACAACCGATAAGCCTAGGGCCTATTTTGATTAAGCTTAGAAACATCGAGGCACGAAACAAGATTTGGTTCTCTAAAAAGGCGCTGAAAGGTACAGACTTCACTGTCACCGAGTTCTTGACGAAGTCGAGACATCAGGCTTTCATGGAAGCGAGATCCCGTTTTGGAGTGAGCAAGTGCTGGACCCGTGACGGTCAGATTCACATCATTGGTGCCGATGGCTCGCGCCATCGCATCACAAGTAGACGATTCCAGCGGCGGCTGTTCCGAAGCCACCTCAGAGCAAAGCCATGGAGGCCAAAGGAAATCGGGCGACATCCAGAACGAGGCGTACTGCAGCAGCCACCTCCAGAAAATAGGTCCTCGAGTGTTTTTATTGATTAAGCTAGCAAAGCAGCACGCGGTACACACCGTGGGAAGTGTGACAGGTATACTGGGCATGTACAAAGGTTGGCCTGCGTGTCTCCCATCGTCGAGTGATGCCGTATACAATTGCACGGTCATTGGGGTCGAAGAGTACCGCCTCGTCTCCTGTGTTTACATATGAGGCGGCCAGCTGTAGGCAAGGGGACAACTGAGATGCGTTGTACCCCGCGATCAGCTTGTCCCACCTCCCCACCCATGTGTTGGCGTGACCACCCACTATGTTGGAAGTAGTCAGTGGTACCGGCGCACCCGGATCGAGGTCCCTGCCCCCGAACGTCCATGCCCCCAGCGCTGCGGGATTATAAGTCTTTCTGGCTATATCCACGCTTGCGCCCACTCCGTGTGGCATCGCGGAACACAATTCTGCCGCGAGGCTGATGGCCATTGGGTACGCCATGTCAGTAGCGGTGTTGCGCTGTATGTAGTCTAGTGCGGAAGCCATATCGCTTGCACTCGTATTGTAAGCCTGCGTGGTGAAGGCTGCGTTGATGGTGGGTCCCAGATCCCTCACAAAATCATCCATATTAGGTAGGGCTTGATACTTCTGTGAGCCTTGGTATATGGGAACCTCCAACTCCCCGACACGCACAACAGGGTTTGCGGACCACCCAGACTCCTCCAACATGATAAGCATGACGGAGGTTGGCCCAGGTAAATGTATGTCGTGGGCATTGGGCATGGTGGTAAAAAACGTCTCGTGTTCGTCGGCCCCCGCACCGTGGCGAGACTTCCAAACCCAGTTTGTTCTCCCCGTCCAGAATTCTGTTGTCAGGTGTGCTAGTATGTACTCCTTGGTCCACCTTTGGTTGTTGCTAACAGAATCGATGGGCACACATGCCCACACTTGGTCCATGTTATCCAAGCAAAACCCGCGATGCGTGGCTGGGTCGTTTGAATTGAGTATGGCATCGTTCTTCTTCAACATTCCGGCGAATGCTGGTAACGTTACTGCCATAATTGGGATTGTGAATGCGCCCCACGCAGCCGGCCACGTCCGTATCTCCAGGATCTTTGCGGTACGTGACCCATGCACCTGGTTGCGGACAAAGTGGTTATCGACCTTGTCCACAAACCAGCTGTCCTCGTGGGCCGGGTACGCGTAGCACAATCCACGTGTTATTGTCGCAGTATCTATGTGTGGCACGTTTGATGCCTCCATATATGCTATGCATGCAGATATGGCGGGCATGTCTCTTGCAAACTGACTACGTACAGTTGGAACTAGCTGTTGGGCTTTTGCAGACGAGTCTCCAATGTTCGCACTCTCCAGTCCGATGTAGAAAGGCGATTTTGGTATCTTTTGTCCCTGTGGTGTTTGGAATAGCGTCATCGACGCCTCCACTGCCCGCACAGGCATCCTTATTGCAGTCCCGTGGACGGGGGCTTCTATGCCTGCCACTAATGGCAGGGAGATTGGGGGGTGTTCTGGAACTGTACATGCTTCGGGCACACCTGTTGCTGAACGTGTTAAGCCGTCTGATCCCACGGAATTTATGACTTCGAAGTCCGAATCGTCATCCTCGGTGGGAGCAGGCGGTGCAGAGGGCACACATGTGTCAGACTGCCGTTTGTGTCGTGGTAAGATTCGGATGTATGCCACTGGCTGAGGTAGAGGTGGGTACAAAACCTCTCCACACTCAGACAAGAAAGCAGTACCCTTCTCCAAATCGTCCGTCTCTGCGAAGGTGTAGTACAACCCAGTCTTTCGGAACTCTCTGAGAAAGTACTGGATTCGGTCTGCAGCTGCTATTCGCGTTGGGTTGGGTGTGGGTGGTTGAGCCAGTGTTGTTCTTTGTTGCCTGGCTCGAGCACCAAAGCTCAGCATGAGAGCGTGGCTCTGTGTGTTCCACGCGGTGTAGTTCTTATCACGGGCGTATTTTGTGGTGAATGTGTCAACATTTTTAGGTAATGCAGAAAGTGGGGAAACAGAATTTCCACTGCTCGGGAGTGGATATGCGAATGTATTCTTGAGCGCGTTGACAGATTTCGAATCTTGTGTCGTTAAGTCGAATACTGCGCGCACGGCGCCTAGCCTACCAGTCTCCATCCTAACAATCTTCTATCAGCTTTTTGCACAGAAGTTCGATGTATTTGCTACTTGCTCTCTCGTACACTAATGATACTACAACTAATACCAGGCAGATGGAGATCAACAATAACACAAAAGTCAGAAAGATGACCAAATGGTGTCTTTGGATCTCAACTGTCGTGCGCTGGTGTGGTAACAGTGTCATCGCTGCAAATCAGATCAAATCAGATCAAATCTACACGCAATTCTCACTTGAAAATTTAAATGACGCTATCAAAACTACCAATGATGACCTCTGTCGTATATCTAACTGGAGTAGATCTTATGGACTTACTGTTAATCCGACTAAGACACAGGCCATAATTGTAGGCAGCTCTAGATTAGTATCTAAAATTGACTTCTCAAGTGTACAGGATATTACTTTTAACAACGTCATTGTACTGTCACTCAGCAAACAGGTGAAAAATCTGGGAGTGATTATGGACAGCAATCTCACATGGGACCCGCAGTTGCAATCCGTGAGCTGTAAACTTTTTGCATCAGCTGCCTCGCTTAGGAGGTTGCGAAACTTTCTACCCACAGCTACTAAAGCTGCGCTAGCTCAATCTCTTTTACTTCCTATCCTTGACTATGCCGACGCCAGTTACCTTGATCTCAGGGAGGATCAGCTAAATAAGCTTGAGCGACTACAAAACTTCTGCATTCGATTTATTTTCGGTCTTCGAAAATTTTATCATGTCTCAGAATTTCGCGCAAAGCTCAAGTGGCTTCCCATTCGTCTTCGCCGGAATACTCATATTCTTTCGTTTCTCTATGGAATTTTGTTCAACCCCTCGACTCCTCCTTATCTAAAAGCTCGATTCCATTTTCTTTCTTCCTCTAACTCCCTTTCCCTAAGGTCATCAGAGAACATGCTCCTCGACACCCCGGCTCATAGTACGAATTTTTATGACTCATCATTCACTGTCCAAGCCGTGCGCCTGTGGAATGAACTACCTAATGTTATAAGACGTGCACAATCCATAGATAGTTTCAAAGAACAAGTTTGCAAATTCTATCTCTCTTCTGTCAGATAACTTTTCCTATCATTTCGCACCAAATATATTATGTATGTATATAAGTGTATTGATTATGTATATGTAAGTTTATGATGTGCATATGTATTCGTATATAATATTATTATATGTAACGTTTTTATGTAGTCTATAAATATAATCATTCTAAGTAAAATGTTTAAAATACACACCACCGTCCTTGTTCTATCTATAATGTTATGTCCATCCAAAGGTTGTCTGGAAGAAATCGCTTTTAGCGATAAGACCGCCCATTGTACCTAGTATTAGTTAGTTAAGTCCTATTCAGTATATATTTTCTAAATTGGTGTCAATAAAGAGTATTTGTATTGTATTGTATTGTACTATTTATTGTAAGGTAGAACTAATTATGCACCCATTATGCACAATTGTTTTCACCGAGACAAAATCCCAAAATCGGTAACTGTCCTGCCCCGGAGCATGACGTGGATTGACGATGTTTCACGTCATGCTCCGGGGTTATATAATCGAACATAATGTGTTTGAATTAATTGCAGGCGCTGAATAACAAGATTTTTATATTTCAATATATAATATGAAACTGCGCCTGACCCAAATATTATAGCAAAGTACATTTTGTGAATTTCATTTATCTGTTATAGGTAGACGTCATCGCTTACTATCAGGCGAGCGTCGTGCTTGTCCTGTTACCTTTTACCAAAAAAAAAGCTAAATTGAATATGTACATTGATGTACATTAATTAATGTACATTAATAATGTACATTAATGTACATTAATGTAATAATGTACATTAATTATCCTTTTTCAGTTAAAAATAATAGAGGGTCCCCATACAAGAAACGTGTTTTTTTCGGCATTTCACGCCATCTATGATCGCTTAGTTAGGTAAACGTCCCATAGATGGTGTTATATTGAAATGTGGATCCCTAACACCTTTGTTAGACGTTAGATGGCGTTATAAGAAATAAAATGTTTATTAATTATTATTTTTTGCTGGCGAAAAATGATAGTGGTATTTATTGCTCGATCTTATAAAATACTGTAGTGCGGTACGAAATCCTACTAGTGCGAGTCCGACTTGCACTTGGCCAGTTTATTATAACTACGCGTGGTATAGTTAAACCAGCTTCTAGATCCATTATAGCTGGGTGGCTGAAGGAGCCACTTAAGGATTTGGGTATTAGTGACGGGCCAGGCTCAATCAGATCAGCAGTTGCCCCGTATATCGTAATTTCCCTCTTGATACTATTTTACGGCGTGGAAACTGGCTTGGCAAAGATAATTTTTTCAAACACTTTTGTAAGATTGTTGAAAAGCCTCGTACGTTAAACAATAATGTATTATCTACTTCCTTTCAGGCGATTTAAAACTATTAATTATAATAGGTTAAGATGATGATAACCTAGACTCACGTTCACTTGTCTTGTGATTGTGATTGATATTATTAGTAGTAAATTTAAATGATCTCATAAGAGTATTCTTTCTTATGTTACTCGTTATTCCTTAGTTGCTATGGAGGCATAGTTTTATATGTTATTGATTGTTTTTATATGCGAAGATTGAAAATAAGTATTAAAACGCGAGGCAGTGGCTCCAGCAAATAATTTAATAAAAATAGATATTAGATTGGAGTTTAATTCGTCCTGTTTTATTTGAAAGTACCTAAATGAATTAGGGTTTTTTTTAAGTTTTCCACCCCAAAGGGAAGAAAACAGTTATTTTAGGTCTTGCCGAGGCTTGAGCTGAGCAAGGCCTTGCCGTCACCTAAGGCCTGCATTAGGCGTTTTACCGGCCTAATGTGGAGAAGTACTGAGGAGCCACGGCTCGCGCTCGCGCCATGCCGCCTGCCGACACACCCCCCGCGCGGGGGGACACCCTTCCCGCGCGTGCTGTCCTACTCTCGCAGACTAATCTCACTCGGTAAGTTGACATGTGCATGAAAGAATAGATAGTTAATCTCCGAAAGGTCAAGCGGCAAGACCTAAAATAACTGTTTTCTTCCCTTTGGGGTGGAAACCTGTTTTATTAATTATTACAATAAATTAAATTGAGTTATAATGTAATTATATTAGAATAGATAAGAAATATTGTAATTATATTAAATTTGTTTTATTCTTATAATAAATGAATTGAATATAACAGTGAAAAATAAAAAAAAAGTAATAATAATAATAAATGAAATAAAAGAAAAACAAGGGAAAAAAAGAAAAAAATATGACTACAAAACAAAAAGAAAAGAATTTGGAATACATACCCACGTTCACGAATGAACACACAATAACGCACACAATAAAAAACAGTTACACTAAAATGTATATCATATGTTTTATGTATATGCACGAAAGCTCAATCAGGTTAATTGCAACAAAGATTTATATTAAAACCCGCTAAAAAAGGACTCCGACTCATGTTGGAGGAATATAAATGGGTAAGGTCGTATAAACATGTACTTTTTAAAAGTTTTGAGTGAGCCCATGTTTGCTTGTGAATACTATGCACCAACAAATAGTATGTTACTGATTATGTTTTAATATATCGATAATCATGTTTATAATAATTTAGAAATAAGCAAAACATTCAAAAGGCCAAAACTTGCGAGAAAAAAATGTTTTTTGAATCAAGGCAAATAAAGCTGTATACATAATTTGTTTGTCTCCTATCAACCCAGAGGTAAAAACATTTTTCTAAAAAGTAAAAATAATGCATTATGATTTTAAACTTGCAGTTCACTTATAATGCAATAAAGATGCCGTCTGATAATGTATAAATTATTGTAATAATACAATGCTAAGTGAAAAAAAATCTATTCTAATTTGTGTCTCCAAAAGTTATCCAGTGTGTTATTCCGATTCGATATGGAGTAGATTTTTTGTTTTCAATAGTAGTAGGCAACATTATCTAATTTTGATGTGGCAACACCTTAATGTAACTCAAATGTCAGATTCGGCATATTTTTGTCATTTGCGATCGCGACGGTATACAATTAGAAATTCTCTAATTTAGTGCACGTAATTACGTAAAAAACGTATTTAGCAGCAATAGCCCAATGGATAAGGTATCAGACTGGCTATCGAGGGGTCGTGAGTTCGATCCCTACCCATTGGACTATTGACGTAAACCCACTCCAGACACAAGCATTTTTAGCTTAGTTGGAGGGGTTAACAAGAATACTAGTAATGTGCAACTCACATTGCTAGTCAGTAAGCTTTTATTATTAAAAAAAACTTTTTTTTTTGGTTTCGGCTCCGTCAATGCCTTCCAAAGGACCGGGCGTATTAATTACGACCCGAGAGATTAAATCGAATAAAGGAATAATAATAATACATGAAACACTAAATTATGAAACACAGTAAAAAGTTATAATGTAATTTGCTTAGTGGAAACCTATGATGATATTTGCATATACATATTTTAATATGATGTGTATTCATTTAGGATAGTGTTTTATTATTTTTATTTATTACAAATGCCTACTCAAGCCGAAAGGCAAAAACAATATAGAGAACGTTTAAAACGAGACAACCCTGAAAAATATGAAGTGATTAAAAAGAAAAATGCAGAAAGGTCAAACAGAAATAGAAAAAGTATCAGTGATTGTCAATCTGA
Source organism: Cabera pusaria (assembly GCA_954871355.1). Taxonomy (NCBI): domain Eukaryota; kingdom Metazoa; phylum Arthropoda; class Insecta; order Lepidoptera; family Geometridae; genus Cabera; species Cabera pusaria. Next base: position 19,971,282 of record OX940905.1, read on the forward strand.
GAAAGAACAACAAGAAATGCGAAAAAAATGGAGCGAAGATAAAAATAAGGAAAAAAACAAGAAATCTAATAACATGGAAGATGAACAAAAAAAAACGTAAAAAAAGATAAATAGAGTCAATTACAGATTAAAAAAGGAAAATATGGAATTAAAAGCTAAAATAATATCGATAACAAAGGAAATGAAAAATATTAGAAAAAAAATCAACAGAATGCAGCGGAAAAATCAAGAATTACTGAAACATGTTGAACAGTTACAAAACGAAAATAATGTAACACAACATGTAGATAATATAGTATCTCCAGAAAATTACGATATGACTCCTCGTAAAAAAGCAGATAGTTTCATTAATCAAAACTTACCAAACATATCTACAAAAGAAAAGGAAAGTGTTAAAAAACAACTTTTGGAACATAATGTTTTAGTAGGTTCTATAAAACAGTGTTACGAAACCACACAAAATAATTATTCGAAACGTGTTATTAAGAGTGTAGTAGAAGGTCCTATCGCTGAAAAATACAAAATGAAGGGGATGATGTCAACTTATTTAGGATTGAAAGGCAAAATACGCCACACACAAGTAAAGAAAAAAAATTATGCTTTACTAAATCAACTAAAAGAATTTTTCGAAAGAGATGATGTAAGTCGGGCCACGGCGGCAAGAAAGAATTCAAAACGTTACATAAAGAGAAAAGACAGAGAAGGTATTTATTGGATACTTTAAAAAATCTATTTAAGAAATATAAATCTGACGGAGGGATATGCAAATTAACAACGTTTAAAAAATACAGACCGTTCTACATTTTACCACCTAAAGTTGACAGGCGAGAAACTTGCGCTTGCCTAAAGCATGAAAATATACTTATGAAAGTGAAAGTTCTAAAATCTTTGGCTTTGATCAAAAGTCAGTCCCTTGATGAAATACTTGCCATGGTTTTGTGTAATCCAAAATCAAAAGAGTGCTCATATGGAGAAAGAATGTTTTACATGCGAAAAGAAATCTTTAGAATTTAACTTAGGTGAGACAAATCCAGAAGACACTGTGAAATGGAGAGAATGGTCTATGCAAACACATGAATATGATAAAGCAAATAACAATGAAATAAAAACTACGAAAAAAATTATGAAAACTGAAAAAACTGGACTATTGAAAGATTTGATTAAAGCATTTTCACAAGAATTATCTAAATTTAAAAATTTAGACGATACCACAGTAACAATACACATCGAGTTTTCCGAAAATTATGCCACCAAACTGAACACAGAAATTCAAGCCATGCATTTCGGCGCATCTCGTAATCAGATTACCCTACATACTGGCTTGATATATACTAATCGCGATCCTCTTCCGTTCTGCTCTATCTCTGCGAATAATTATCATGGTCCGGAAGCAATTTGGGAACACTTGAAACCGGTTTTAAATTATATTAAAGATCAGTATCCTACTGTTGATACAGTCCATTTCTTTTCCGACGGACCCACAAGCCAGTATAGGCAAAAAAAAGAATTTTTACTTCTTTGCAAAATACACAAAAATGTATGGCTTCAGAGCTACTTGGAATTTTTTTGAAGCCTCCCACGGTAAGGGTGCCGACGGCATAGGCGGCACTGTTAAAGTATGACAACATAATTCAAATTCCCGCCCACCCTAACATCCGGAGCCCGCGCGCACGCATTGCGTCTCGCTTTTTTTCCTTCGACCCTCTCCCTCTGTTTTCTCACGGAAGGGCAGTTCCGCCATCTTTAAGCCGAAATACCATATCGGCTCGTAAAACATTAATATTTTAAAACAATAAAGTGCGTCAACTTATCAGAAGATAACAAACAGTGATTTTCAAGTGTCAGCACCCTTATAAAACAACGGATAAAACCAGGGGGCCCCCTACCAAGCATCGGGAGCCGACAATCGCGACAAGCTGTGAGTCCACCTTCTCCTACCTATTCCACATTTCTTTTCTCAATTCTCAACGAGCAAAACATATTAGATACAGTCCCTATCGTTAACCATAACAGGCACCATCAAAAGAAAAATGGATTCCTTAGTAGCTTATGGAGCAGATATTACGAATGCTAAATCAGCATTTGAGTTATTGAAGGAATCTAGGATTAAAATAAAACTATTCTACATTCCTGACGATACTATCCAAATGCAAACAATGGAATACCTGTTCCATGGACCATGGCGTTACATCAAGTAATTAACACGAATTCAGAAAACACAATATCATATCGCAGCTTAAGCTGTTTTTGTCACGCAGGCAATAAACCAGGTTTTTGTGACTGCTTAGATCTCCAACAAGCCCCATTAACAAAACAAGTGACAGGCACAAAACGTGTAATTACAAAATCAAAAAAATCTACTGTAACAATTCTAGCTGACATCAAAAACACCTTGGAAAACAAAGCATTTTTTTATTTGAATATTTTTGGCCCATTTTCACTAACAACTGTTCAACCAGACAAACTATTATTTAAACCAAACCAAGCTCAGACTAACGCTATTTCATTCGGTGAAGATATTTACAAAAACCCCATCGCTTCATGTTCCAAAACATGTACTAAACAAAAAAAGTGCATTCAGCCAAAAGGGAAATCTTTTATTAGCTTAGTTGCACGTAAAGCAAAAATATCACAAAATAAATATGATAGTAGCACAGATACAGATGAACAATATTCGCTACATAATTCGTCAGAAGATTAGTGTTTTATTTCTGATAGGGACAAAGAAGAAATGGCTGCAGACTGTAATGGCATGGAGATAGGAAATGTTGGTTGCAATAATGATGTAACGATGACACAAAAAAAAGAAAATATTGATAATGTATCAGATTATTAAGTGTAGATAATGATTTAAACATGACCAAAAACCAAATGAAAAAGACTATAAGACTAATAATTATGTGAAGAGTATGACTGAAGATGTTCCTATAAAATCGGTCTTGGTGATACCATCAGACATACAAATAGATAATAATATGGAATTACAAACAAATGAGAGTGTGCTCGCAAGGTACTTTTTTTTTATATCTTATAGGCTAGCGTTTGACCACTATCTCACCTGTTGGTAAGTGATGATGCGGTCGAAGATGGTAAGCACGCTAGGTCTAGAACGGGAACTGGCTCTCAAGGAAAGCTGCCGGAACACATTAGATGTTTTGGCGACAGATTTTCTAACTTGAGGGTGGTAGCTGGCCAGGCGGACACTAGATAGTGTCCTACCACCATGCGGGGGTTGTTGGTTTATTAACGATGTTTTCCTTCACCGGAGGGCCACTGTAAAAAGCGCACATACATTTTTCAATAGAAAATCCATTGGTGCACGGCGGGGTTTGAACTCGGTACCACGGCATCAAAGCCGACCGTTCTTCCATTACGCCACCGGGCCCTCAAAGAACTGTTCCAAAGAACTTCCAAAGAAACTGTTGGAAATATTATATCGGTTTCGTAGAAAACATAAATATTACCGATCAGGAAACTTACTACACCGTACTTTTTTTTAAAACTAAAAAAGCCACGGCTCCATTTCGTTGTTACCAAAACAATAGATCGAGGCATCATCACAGCAGAATCTATAGTAAAAAAAATAACATTGACGCAAAATACTGAAAAACCCAAGGAGTATTTCATTAGCGATGACAATTATCTTTATTTCGATATTTGAATATGATAGGTACATAAAAATATTTTTTTTTTAATAATGCTGATTTTTAACTTCAATAACAACTTTTAAGTTTACAAGTCATAAAACTAAAAGTTGGTTGTGATTCTTATTAATAGTATTTTTTTAAAAGTACTTATGTGTTTTTTTTATAGGAGGCCTACTTGCCTGCCTTTTGTCATTTAGCTCGCACAGGACTGTGTTTTTAAGAATTATAAATGAATAAGAAGCATTATTTTTTGTTGTGTTGTTTTGGTGTTTAGTTTCGCAATCACGAAACCTGCAAGCTATCGTCTGTGCATAGTCTACTATTCGTTTTTTATTCTTAAATTTTAATTTCATGAAAATATTATATGATTCATACTAGTTTGAAATGGATTTTACTTGACCTATTTCCAAGTGAACATTGACCTTTACATTATTCCGGTGCGTTATTGTGTGTTTTATCTTCCAGTGCGTTATAGTACATTTTTTACGACCTTACCCAAATAGCGGAAGAAAAAAAATCAAAAAAATATATGCACTGAAAAACATTAGAAAAAGGTAAAAATGTAGAGGTTTCTGAACTGAAAACAAAAACTTTATTCTTTACACTTCTTTAATTTGTAATTTTGAAATCATTAATACATATTTTTCTTCTTAACTTAAAATCTGAAACTTAACAACAAAATAACTTTTTAACCGACTTCAAAAAAAGGAGGAGGTTTCTCAATTCGACCGTATATATATATATATATATATATATATATATATTATTATATTTAATGTTTGTTCGCGGATAGCTTCGTCGTTTATGAACCGATTTTAATTATTTAGCTATTGCATAGCTTCTATCGTGGGCCTAGAGCGTGGAGACCGAATCCAGAAATTCCGTAACCAGTGCTGCCAATAAAATTTTCCCGATTCCCCGCGGCAGTGTTGCCAATTCCCCGAAATTCCCCGCTACTCTTTGATTCATCGCCCACAAATTCTCCGAAATGATATTTTTGGAATAAAAACATTGTTTTACACGAAATTTGTTTAATGTACTACTAAAACTTTTTAATAGTTATTTATATACTATATATAGATACATACTAGTGCGGTAAGTTAGTTTTTACAAACTGGGTAGTCGAATGTAACTAGTGCTTACCATAGTCACGAGTTTGTAATTACCAATTCCGCATGTATGTCATACAACGTTTTTCAAGACATTTGCGAGAAAATAAGTAAAATTTGTAATAAAACAAACAAAAATATATTCGTCGGAAAGTCGACACAATCTTTGACGTTTCTAATGTGAAAATGTGCGAATTTGCAAATGGCGCCATGTGTTGTAAAAATGAACTACATAATTAATTGGACGGGAGTTTTGGCGGGAACGTAAAAAAAGTGTTCGTGCTCTCATTGTATTATTTCCTAAAATATAATAAAATGTATTAAATGTGGATTATTATCCATTAAGTGCCGGTGTATGTGTGCAAGTGTAGGGAAACAGCACAATGTTGAAAAACATGTAATTTGCGTTCTCACCAAAATTCCACAAAAAATCTTGTGAAGTCCACATCTTTACTGAGGGTATGAATTGGACTAGACTTTGACTTCAACTTGACCTGAAATGTGACTTTGACCTATATTTATGACTTGAATTCAGAAGAAGTTTAATACATGACATTTAGCCAGCTAAATACACTAATCGTGTGGAGGATAATGAAACTAAAAAAAATCTAGACAAACGTACTACGCAAAAGCGCTTCAAATGAGGTTTTGACAGTCAGCTTATTTATATTCTCGCAACATGAAACTCTTTGCTGGAATTAAAATAAACCGCAAAGGATACGCACAGTGCCATACAAACAACAGAGCGTGCGGTAAAGTCGGTACTTAGGTGAGAGTACCTATTTTACCGCACGCTGCGTTATATGGTGCGTAATATTTAACTTTCGAACAATGAGTACAAGCTTCGTAAATGCATGAAAAGTACATTATTTTTGCCATAATTTCGCATTAATCATTATTCGATTAGGTTCAAATTTTAAAAGATTCCCAGCTTTAGCTATACCTTGTTTGGTGTGCATTAAAGCAGCAATGGTCTCATTATTGAGACTCCCACGGTGTTGTGTTTTGATGTTATTTAGGCTGCTGGAAACCCTCTCCACAGACGCGTTTGAAAAAGGTAATATCAGCAGGAGACCTATTACTTTTTCTAAATTAAAAAAAAAAGACATACCAACCGTATTCTTGAGGTTAAAAACCTTCGGCCAGTACTCATCGGTTGACAGTGATTCTAACCCTAAGCTCATAAAGTCCAGCAGCGCATGTTCTCGCCATTCGTTGTCAACAGTTTGATGATCAACATATTTTTTTAAAATAGGGAAACTCGTGAGACCCTACAACAGTAATCAAATCAAACAAAGGATTAAGAAAGTCAAACTTTCTTACAATGTGTACCGCTAGTTAAATATAAAAACCTAAGCAGGACTTATAAAATGAATCCAAATCAGCATTGGAAACAGCTTGATCCTTGCGTAAATTGTTGATACTTTCATTTGCTGTCATACTTCGCAATATCTATCTCGCAAAGGCAAGAAATTACTGGAATCTCGGAAGTAGGTCAAAAAAATATTATTGCTCTGTGAGCGCACATATGAAATTTGCAAGTAATTAGAGCAAATAGATTTTAGCATCCTTTCAACTTCGGGCTTTAACTTGTGTAATAAAGGTGCTTCAGACTGAAACATTACATTAAATGTTTTTAATATCTCTAAAATGTAAGACATGAATTCAAGGTACACTATTGTGAATTTGTTATCCATGGTTTTAAGCATCTCCTCAGTAGTTCTTGATGGGTCTTCGAACGTGCTCAACCTCAAGTACGCTTTCAAGGGCTCATACTGCTCTGAGACTCTGTCGACACATGCTTTCATTGACAGCCAACGGGTTTGAGAAAGTGTTCATATTTTGTGAATATTTATCTGGAAAAACACTTGGAATTCTTTAAACTTTTGCTGTCTGTGGGAGCTCCTGCTGAAATGTGATCCTATATTGCAAGATAAGATTAAGAGATCTTCAATGGATCTAGGAAGTTTCAAACACGCTTTTGAAGCCGATAAATTGATCATATGACACGAACATTTTATACAGGCGATATGAGGAAATGTTTTAATTTTGCAAACACTGAGTTGTGTTCCCTTACCATAACATTTGTGGTGTCTGATGAAAAGCCTATCAAATTATTAATAAGTACACCTTTTGAATTCAACAACTCCATAAGGCAGTCAAATAAGGCCGTAGCCGTACTTGAACTCACTTCTACCATGCCAAAAAAGTGTGTTGAAACTTTTTTTGTGTTGTTATTGAAAACAATAAGGGTAAAAGCGCATTGTTTTTTTGCACTATTATCGGTTGTTTCATCCATCACTAAGGAAAAGAAATGTCCAGGTTCTTTAATTAAGTGTACAGTTTCTTGTGCAAATGAATTCCTTAAGACATTCTTCATGATCGTTGTGGATTTTGTTCTGTGAATACTTAGATTTTTGCAATTTCGGAGTCCGGAAATATATCAGCACAAAGAGATCCTAGTGTATCCATCAGCGTAAATGGTATATTATTAGTTGCCAAGAGACTCGTCAATTTTAGTTCTGCTCTTTTAACTTTATTATCAGTGGATGTCTTCATAAACTCCGTGACTTTACTTGATAGTGCAACCTGCTTCATAAAAGATTCATGAGAGTTTGACTTCATATGACGAATCAAATCACTTCTGTGTGGACGTAAGGTAAAGCATGTCGAATGATTACTTTTGCCTGATAATAATAAAAAAAACATGATAATCGAAAATAGTAGGTACAGTCAAAAGCACTTGTTACTTACACAAATTATTTCCTGCGGAATTAAGGCGGCTCTGAAGTAAACCGTATTTTTTTAAACTACGCTATATTTCATATTTGTGTTATATAGATATGAAGGTAACTGACCTGAGAGAAGCACTCCGCTAACCTATCCCGCTAAATCTTCAAGGAAGATCTTAAAGCCCGAAGGTCCATTCACTTTTGGCTCCTCGACCGCCTAGCCCCCCATTTTTGGTACTTCGACGCCGGATTCACCTTATTGATCCTCGAAGTCAAAGTCAAAGTCAAAGCATTTATTCAGTATATGGGCAAATTAAAAATTTGCACTTACACACGTCAAATAACATTAAATAGATCATATTCAACAAAAAATATAGATATAACAGAAACATAACGCTTTGAATTTACAAAAAAAAACAAAGGTATTGAGCCATTCAGCTTTCATCTAGACGTCGAACGTCACACTTAAAACACATGTTTAATTCCCCTTATTAATGTAGGGTTGCCAACCGTACCATTACGTGCACCCGCAACCCAGTGCATGTTTCAGTACTTCAGACAATTTTTATCCAAAAAATTGTGAAATAATGAAACATAATAAATAAATAAAACGCAGACTAATTGCAGTACAAATCCTGTTCCGAATGGAACTGATTGTCCGACTATCAGCCGCATAATATATAGCCTCGGGGATCTCCGCTATTTTAAGTGTCTAGATTTGTCTTACTTACTCCCGCATTAGGACTAGATTCGTCTAGTTTCCACCGCTATCTAGGTATATATTAGTATAACCTACACCCGCTTCAAGTCTAGATTCTTCTAGCTTAAAATCGAATTAATTAAGCCTAGATTCGTCTAGCTTTAACTCGCATTAGTTCTACTTCTTTCAATCGTAAACTCGCCCACTAAAGTGTTACCTGTCCGTTTGATAAAAACAACTTAAAAAATAATAATATAAACCGCATCACTAATTAACTATTAAACTATATCATATCATAAATAAATTACGTATCTATTATACTTAACCTACTATAAGTCGTAAATTGTCTCGTAATATTCCGCACTCAAACAAATCGTACGTACCTACGTAATATTCTATTTTCTACCTACTTACTACCGCTCGCTCTCAACATAATTCTGTTGTCTACCTCCTATTTATTTTACCGCACTGTGATCGGCGATAGCCGGCCGGCCGGCATTGCAACTATCGCAAATAGGTAGATATATTTCAAGTAGGTATATATTAGTTCATAACACTCGTTAGTCAAAATGCCGCCAACAAAAAAGGCAGACGACGAGTTAGACAGAGATGTCGTTCTCTTAGAAACTAAAAAAGACACGCTGTTTGAGTATATTCAGATCGTTTATGATAACTCGAAAACTGCACACACAAGCGAAGAATGTTTAAAACATTTCTTATGCTCTGTCGTGACTTTAGACGATATACGGTCTGAATATCGAGATATAGTTAATGAGTACAATCACGGGGATTGCATTAGAATTTCGCATCCTGACATAAGAGCTGGGGCTGGGGGGGGGTCTCGTTCCGTTGCACGTAACTTCAAACGCAAATTTAAAGAAAACCACGAGTCTCCTCGGGGTGAAAGGGGTGTCAATTGAAAGGCAAACAACCTCCATAAAATACAACCCTTACCAACTCCAAATTCGGGATGCGAAATTCTAATGCCAACTCAAATCGCGCATTGTTTGAATTCATCAGTGTTTGAATTCATTTGAAGAAATGTATTGCCGCATCAAGCGTATACTAATACGTGTTGAACCTTCACCTTCTAACGTTGATCTAGAAACTGATCTAGATCGCAAAGCTTCAGTAGTTGGCCGCTCGGGCTTAAGATGTAGAATGCCATCTTTGCCGCCGATTGAAATAATGACGTTTGACGGGGACATTCGAAATTGGCCCTTATTCTACGCTGGTTTTAGATCCATGGTTCACGAAAATCCAATGCTGACAAACGCTGAGAGGTTGTACTATTTGATAGGTAAGCTTTCAAAGAAAGCGCAAGCTGTGTTCTCAGGCATTACGCCATGCGCAGATAATTATGATATGATATTAAAGTGTCTCGCAGATAGATATCAAGACACTCGCACGCTCGCATCTACCTACTTAGATCAGATGATAAATCTTAAGTTGAACGGCAACGATACTTCCTTTAAATTGCAATTATTTTTAGATCAATTTGTCACTGCCGCTAGTGCGTTAAATAACTTGCAATTAGATAATTTATCTGACTTCATATTGCTCCAGATCGCGCTAAAGAAGTTAGACGAAGGCACGGTCCGTGCGTTTGAGTCACAATATAGCGATGTGAAGCTACCTACTTTCGTTCAGCTGACAGATTTCATTAGAGGACAGTATAGAATATTATGTTTTAATTTTTATTATTATTCTTTTTATGTTTATCTTTTGGCAGAGAGCATAGACAGAAAGAGATACATAGACGCATTCAGCTAGGATGGGCTGCTTTCAGAAAACTCGTAAAAACCCGTCTGTTCAACCAATGTGTTTTACCCACAATGACGTATGGTGCAGAAACATGGACGCTCACCAAGGAAACTGTGCACAAGATACGAGTCGCACAACGGGCCATGGAGCGTGCCATGTTAGGCATCACGTTAAGCGATAAAGTTCGAAATACGGAGATAAGAAAGAGAACCAAGGTGTTAGACATCGGATCCCGTAGAACTAAACTGAAATGGCAGTGGGCTGGACATGTTGCAAGATGTGGTGATGGCAGGTGGAGTAAGTCCCTAACAGAATGGTGGCCTCGTGTAGGAAAACGAAGCCGCGGCAGACCAATACAGAGGTGGGTCGACGACATCCTAAAGTACTCAGATAGGACCTGGCCAAGAGTAGCTCAGAACAGGGATGAGTGGCGTAAGAGAGAGGAGGCTTATGCCCTGCAGTGGGCGGAAATGAGCTGTCAATGATGATGATGATGATGATGATGATGATGATGATGATAGAATATACTACAACATGCAATCTACAAGTGCTTCCAATTCTTCCCGTAATAATACGTTAAATTAATCGCAAACCGTGTACCTAACCCTCAGGCTTATGTAGCAGTCTCCGCTTCTCACAAGAAATGTCTTTGTGACAACATTGTACATGATCACTAATATAGATGTTCTAAATTCAATGAATTAACGCCTTCCGCTCGATTTAAATGTGTCAAAGATCATTACGCATGCATTAATTGCCTTAGTTTAAAACATAAAGCCCGCGAATGTAACTCAAATTTCAAATGCCGCAGTTGTCAACAAAAACATCACTCATTATTGCACTTTAATACCGCACATAATCAAACCGCATCGCAATCGCACGATAATAGATTATCGACCGCGCCGGCATTCGAACCCGCACCGACTAGGTCACGCGACTCACGCGCTATGCCAGTGGGCAGCGCCGCGGCCGGTGCGAACCTCGCGCCTCCAGCACGATCGCCCGCTCCTACGCACGCCGCGAACGTATCGTCACTGTGCACATCCATTGCTGCGCCAGTTCCGAACGATTCAAGTCGTACTGTTCACAGCACGCAATGTATGCGACCTACAACGATACTATTGTCAACGGCTCAAGTTGTAATTTACGATAGTAAGGGACGACAGCATTTAGTCAAGTGTTTACTAGACTCGGGATCGCAAAGTAACTTAATAACAAATGAATGCTGCTCGCTATTAGGTTTGAGTTACAATAAAAAATACGAAAATGACTGTTAAAGGTTTCGGTGGGTCTGAAAAGGATATTAAGGGCTCCACGGACTTTAAAATATATTCTCGCTTTTCTAATTCGAACGTTCATTATGACGTATCGGCACTTGTTGTCGACCGCATCACGAATAACCTTCCATCGGTTCCCGCTGACAAATCTGCGTTCGCGCACATTCAATCGCTACCGCTCGCGGACAGTACGTTCGCTACGCCCTCGGAGGTACAAGTACTTCTAGGTGCTAATATTTTCTCTCACCTGTTACTTCCTGGCATGGTTAAAAACAGTGTGAATGGAATGCCGCCCGCTATTGAAACAGTTTAAGGGTATATCATTATGGGTTCCGCTCCTGTATTATTACCTAAACATAAAATAAAGTCGACATCGGCTTGCTGCGCCGTCGTCGAGCAGCCTTCTTTGGACTACCTTCTTAAAAGGTTTTGGGTTCTCGAAGAGGTTTGCGCTCCGCCCGCCCACAGTCAAGATGACCTTGAATGTGAGAATCTTTTCCGCGCCACCACTACGCGCAATGCTAGTGGTAGGTACACCGTCGCTTTACCGTTTAGTGACGATGTTTATAAATTAGGAAATTCGTACTCCACCGCACATAGATGCTTTCTCTGTTTAGAAAGGAAGTTGGAGTCGTCGACTGTACTGCGCGCCGCCTATGACGATATCATTCGTGATTATGTCGATAAGGGCTACGAGTATATTACCGAAATAGGACCTATTGATAAAGTTTCTCCCGCCGCATCCTATTTCGTTCCGCATCATTGCGTGCGCCGTGACGACTTGACGACAACTAAGGTGCGCATGGTCCTGGATTCCAGCAGTAAGACAAGTACCGGGTTGTCACTTAATCAAATACTGCATGCCGGACCTAATCTACAGGATGATCTTAATTGCATCCTTTTGAATTTCCGCTTTTTTAAAATCGCGATTTCTACTGACTGTCGTCAGGTGTTCTTACAGATCGGTATGCACGAATCCGATCGTAAATATCAGCGAGTTCTTTTTAGATTTAACCCGCAAGACCCAATATCGGTTTTTGAATTTAAAAGAGATGTTTTTGGGACAATATCCAGCTTTTTCCACGCTGTCCGAGTAATTCATCAACTCATCGCTGACGAGAAACATAAGTTTCACGTACATGGATGATGTATCCTTCAGTATAATGTCAGATGACTCGTCGCTAAATGATGAAGCTGTCGCTGTTGCAGCATGCATCCAGCTCATTGAACTATTCAAGTGCGGTCAATTTGACCTTGTCAAGTGGACCAGCAACGCCGCCTCCGTTTTACGTGAAATACCCGCATCGAGCCTCCTCGGATCTCGAGATCGATAGGGGTGCCACACCGCAGATTATACTGGGTACACATTGGGACAGGTCGGACGACGTTTTTAAATTTAGAGTTGCCGCACCTGAAACGGGATGTACTAAACGCATCATATTATCCGTTGTCGCGCGCCTATGGGATAACTTAGGTTTAGTGGCTCCCGTCATATTGCATGCTAAGCTTCTCATACAGGAGCTTTGGCTATTAAAATGTGACTGGGACGACCCGCCTCCCAAGCGCATAATAGCACTTTGGTCACAGTTTTGTAACGAGTTGCTGGCGCTAAACGAAGTGCGTATACCGCGACATCTGGGGAGTATTTCAGGGCTGCGTTGCTAACCTATTAGGGTTTGCAGACGCTAGTAAACGCGCTTACGGTGCTGTTGTATACCTCCAAGTTGCCGTCGGTGACAGTAGAACTGTTACAATCGTGTGCTCAAAATCCAAAGTTGCGCCGCTCAAAACACTTTCGACTGCAAGGTTGGAGTTGTGTGCTGCAGTCGTTATGTCAAAATTTATGCGTAAAGTGATTGATATATTTCAACCGCGATACAAAATAGCACATGTCTTCGCCTTCACTGACTCAAAGGTTGTTCTTTGCTGGATCAACTCATCACCGCACCGCTGGCAAACGTTTTTTGCCAATCGCGTTGTCATGATTGTTGACAACATACCGGCAAGTTGTTTCCATCATGTAGCAGGGACTGAAAACCCTGCCGATTGCTTATAGCCCGGTCTATCTCCCGCGATGCTTATAAATCACCTATATAATGCTTATAAATCACCTATATATCAAGCTATGCTTTTCGGGACCGTGGGCTTCGAAAAATCCAGCAGAGTGGCCTATCGCAAAGTTATGTCGTGATGACGTCGGTGAAGTGCCAGAACAAAAACCGCTTGCACATACTGTGACTGTACCCGCAACCGAATCGCCAGTTTATGAACTCGCCAATCTTCGTGGTCGAAGCTTTTACGTATTGTTGTTTTTGTTTATCGAATGTTAAAATTATTACCGCGCAAATCACATCACAATCAAAGTCGCTCAGACTTAGAATTTGCTGAAACTAAAACTATACTCGCACTTCAACGTGTCCACTTCGCTGACGACATAAATAAATTAAAATTAAAACAAAATTGTTCGCCCGCTTTACAAAAATTAAATCCGTTTTTGGATGAAAACGGCATCATTCGCGTTGGTGGCCGCTTGTCAAATGCTGATATCAGTTATGCGCAAAAACACCCGTGTGTTCTTCCGCGACACGACCACGTGGTAGATATGATAATTGATTATCATCACAGAAAGCATTTGCACGCTGGCCCCGAACTCCTGATATCCTTACTCAGCATTATTGGATACTCGCCGCGCGGCGAGTTATTCGTCACCGCATACACAAGTGCAATACTTGTTTCAGAGCAAAGCCGCGCCCATCAATTCCAATGATGGCGGATTTGCCTACATTTCGCGTCAACCAGGTTGACACGCCGTATTCGCATACAGGCTGCGAGTTTGCAGGTCCGATTTAATACACACCTGTGCGTGGCAGAGGCGTCAAAAGCCGTAAGGCATGGCTCTGTATATTTACGTGTCTTACTACGCGTTGTTTGCATATTGAGATAGCCACGGAGTTAAGTACGGTTAATTTCCTCGCTGCATTCAAGAGGTTTCTTTCACGCCGCGGTCCTGTTCAGTGTCTATACACTGACAACGCTACAAATTTCGTAGGATGCAGGTCATATCTGCGTGACCTGTATAAGTTCCTAGATGAATTCAAACCGCACCTTGATCATGAACTCTCAGAAAGTCGCATCGACTTAAAGCAGATTCCACCAGTTAGCCCTCATTTTGGCGGATGCTGGGAGAGCATGGTGAAGGTTGTGAAGTCTCATCTCTTCAAGGTTATAGGTCAGCAGATACTGTCTTATGAGGAACTCTTAAGAGTGCTAGCTCAAATCGAAGCGAATCAATCTAAATTCGCGTCCACTCACCGCTTTAAGCTGTGATCCCGCTGAGCCGACTGCGCTCACGCCGGCTCACTTTAATAATAATAATAAGTCTTTATTTCAGGCAATAAACCCATAAAACCCATAATATAGTATACAAAAAAACGCAAATAAAAAAGAAATCAAATTGTAAATTGTTAAAAAATGAATGAATACAATACAATACAATACAACATTCTTGTATTTACTTTAAAAATAGCTATAATAGAAACTAGATAATACTTGTCATTTTTTGTTTTCGCTCTGGTGCACACCTGTCCAGAATTTGTATATTGGACTATAGAAATGTTCTGACAAGCATCGAAGGATACTATTTTCTGATCGTCTTATCGCATTCCAAAAAGATGCGATTCGAGATCTTAGGATCGCAAAGAAATCAGGAACCCGTGCATCAGCGAACATACGTGACGCGCTACAAAATCTAGGTTTCCGCATCAGGATTCTGAAAGCATCATTGTACTGAACCCTGATGGTACTGTATGATTTTCTAGTATACCTTATCCAAAGCTGACACGTATATAGACATATACTGTAAGCCTTGAATAAGGTTACTTTTACATCATCACTACATTTTGCAAACTTGCGCGCCAGCATATTGCACCGAATGGACAGGCTCCTTCTTTCTCGTTCGATATCCTTGTCATCGGACATATTTTCTGTCATTATGTGACCTAAATACTTAAACTCCCTTACAATCCTTAATGGTGATCCTAGCAAAAATACATCAGGCACCTTCTCCGGACCCTTTCCCGCACGAAATACTAGCATTTCGGTTTTAGCAACGTTATACTTAAGACCATGTAACATGGCATATTGTTCACAAATGGCTAATAGTTTCCGTAAACCGTTGATCAAGGGGCTGAGCAACACCATATCGTCAGCATAGCTGAGGTTGTTAAGACAAACATCCCCGATATGACATCCAATTCTGGTACTTCTCAGCTCCTCGATCAGGCCGTTCATGTAAATGTTGAAAAGATCCGGAGAAGTGAGTCCCCCCTGGCGAACCCCGCAGTCCAGTCTGTATTCACTGGAGGTCGTGTCGCCCCATCGTACTGCGTTTGTTTGGTTTCCGTACCAGTACTTAAACACGTTTACCACATCTTCCGGGACCCGAGTCAGGGACAGTTTGTTCCAGAGAATATTATAATTCACCAGATCAAATGCCCGACTCAGGTCCAGGAAGCAGGCATACACTGACGTGTCTCGGTCGAGGAAGTAGTTTATCGTGTACTTCAGACTGAAGATAGCTGAGTCAGTCGAGAGTCCTGGACGGAAACCAAACTGAGCGTCATCAATACATATATTATCTACCAGCAAAGGCTGCAACAACCGTTCAAATATTTTACCTATTACTGTTCCCAAAGATATAGGTCTGTAGTTGGCGGAACTGCTAACATTACCAGTTTTATTTTTAGCTATCGGAACAACGATCGTTTCCATAAGATTGTGTGGTAAAAAAGAGTACCTCATACATACATTATATAAATTACACAACTTTTCATTTATTATATCTCCGGCGCAAAGAATGTGTTCCAAACTCAATCCATCATGACCTGGCGACTTACCGCTCTTCATATTGCGTACCGCCTTTGCCACATCTTTCGTTCTAAAATTTATTTTAGAAGTCGAGATAGGTATCTTAGTAGTTTCGATCACACTCTCAGCTTGTTCTTTCTTCACACTGCGCCATTTTCATTACCCGCGCCTCACGTGGAATCTAGTTTGATTGAGAGGCATTCGCTATTAAATAGTATGGTACAGGCAGTCTGGCAGCGATGGAGAGTCGAGTATTTGCATCAATTGCAATCTCGAGCCAGGTGGACCATACCATCCACCCCGATCCAGTTGGGATCAGTAGTAGTCATCATAGTCGACAACGCGCCGCCGCTTGTTTGGCCTCTCGGTGTAGTAGAAGCTGTTCATCCTTCGAAGGATGGTACAACGCGTGTAGTTACAGTTAAAAAAAAATAATAATAATAATTTAAAGGTAATCCTTTAAGGCCGGGGGTGATGTTTACGCCATTTTGAAGTCAATTATTTTACTTCAAGTATTCTCAAAATTCTAATTGTCTATGTTAAGTTGGCAGCATTTCCCTTTCCTGTATTCCATCCGCAACCTATATTTTATCTCCTTCACACATGCACGCCTGCTAATATCTATCTTGCCCGCACGATAACGCAGCGAGTGCCGTGTGTGTCGAAGACGTATTACATTCGAAAAGAAAGCTCCCGCGCCGCCGCCATCGAAGAAAGCTAGTTCGCTAGTTATCCCCGCCAATTCCGTGAATCCGCGCGAAATAAATAACTAAGAAAAATAGGATATTACGCAAGACAGTGTTTATAGTATTGTGCTACATTTGTGTGCAATTACAAACTCATCGAAGTGCGCCGCGCGCACGCGGTGATCGCCGCCATTTCTATACGACACGCATACTTCGCAACTCATTAAAGAAAGGGAAGCCAGCAGGCCAACTGGCCCGCTCAACAAGAGGAGAAGAATGAAACCACCACTTCAAGGCGTGCATCCTCTTTATTTTTCATCCTTATTTCGGCTGCCAACTTGCATAGTACCTATATATATGTGTTTCACTATTTCACTTTTTTATTTTTTTTATATAAAAATTGTCTGAAGTACTGAAACACACACTTACATGTATGGTTGGTTTTAACCTACTTTAATTTTTTTAAATATTCTGACGTAAACGATTGGATGACAGCTGAATGGTTCATTACTTTTTTTTTCTAATTCAAAGCGTTAAATTCTGCTTTTGCTATGTTTACTTGATAATTGGTTATGATTTATTTTATGATTTATGATTTTGACGTGTATATGTGCGTATATTTATACTGCCTACATACTGAATAAATGCTTTGATTCTTGATTCTTGATTCTATACCGCACCGCGAACCAGTCCTAACAGGATACCTTTTCAAATACAGTCCACAACCGCGGGGTCTCATGCTAACACCTTGACTCCACGCACCAGAATTTAGAAGCTGGCCCGATGAGTTTCCTGTGCAGCTCAATATATCATAACCTCTCCCGCTAAATCTTCAAGGAAGATCTTAAAGCCCGAAGGGCCATTCACTTTTGACTCCTCGACCGCCTCGCCCCCCCAGTAGGGTTGTCGATCCTGTTGTGAAGCAGCGAGAAGTAATGCGTTAATAACGCGCACTTGCGTCTTAACTCCAGGGTGTTCAAACCTACCATTCCGGCAACGAACAGAGATGGATAAAGACGGATAGTAGCCGAAAATTTTTTTATATAAATACCGAGCGAACTTTCATTGCACTCGCTCAAGCATACGGTCCTAAACTAAACAATTATACTCAAGTCTACTACGCACGAATGGAAAGTAGAAAGAGACGATTGCGTTTCTGTTTTGGAATCGAGATGTTTGTCGCATTACGCATTACGATTTATAGGTCTTATTACAAATGTTCTGAATATGGTTATTGAATGTTAACTTAATGTCTAAATTTAATCCCAAGTCCCTTATTTCTGTGACACGCTCCAGTGAAACATCGCAGATGTGGTAATTGTATTGGATAGGCGTACGCGACCGCGTAAAAGAAATGGTTTTACACTTAGAATTATTAAATTCCAAGTGATTACGCTCGCTCCACTGCACTACACTGTCAATTTTTTTAATTTTAAAATTATTGTGAATTTGCAACATTATTATTGTTATATACCGGCTGTAATTCACGTACCTTTAGTCGAATTTTCTCGACCTAGGTTTCGAGCGAGTCAGTCGCTCTTCCTCGGGAGTGAGGTCACGCGGTGAGATCGCGATGTGTGAACATGATGATGTTCACATGTTCAGATGTTCACACATCGCGATCTCACCGCGTGACCTCACTCCCGAGGAAGAGCGACTGACTCGCTCGAAACCTAGATCGAGAAAATTCGACTAAAGGTACGTGAATTACAGCCGGTATATAACAATAATAATACACTGTCAATATCCATCTGAAGCGCCTCACAATCGGTCGTGTTCCCTATTGAGTAGTACAGCTTCAGGTCATCAGGTTATGAACTCGGTCGAACGCTTTTTTAAAGTCGAATTAGGCCGCATCGACTTGCTTATGTCTGTCCATTTCAGTCACTACGTAGTCGACAAAATTAACATGATTAGTAGCAGTAGATTTCCCAGCTCTAAAACCATGCTGACAGTCAACTAACCGACTTTCGACTTGCCTGGTAATGTACCGATTTAGTATAGACTCAAAGACCTTGCCAAAAGCCGACAGAACCGCAACAGGCCTGTAGTTTTCCACCTTTGACCTAGAGCCGCCCTTGAGAATAGGGGTGACTCGAGAGATTTTCCAAATATTTGGATATATTGCAGCAGA
Source organism: Cabera pusaria (assembly GCA_954871355.1). Taxonomy (NCBI): domain Eukaryota; kingdom Metazoa; phylum Arthropoda; class Insecta; order Lepidoptera; family Geometridae; genus Cabera; species Cabera pusaria. Next base: position 19,990,197 of record OX940905.1, read on the forward strand.
TAGGGCTAAATTAAACAAATACAGAAGAGGCTCAGTTAAAACATTAACACAATCTTTTAAAATAAAAGATGGTATTCCGTCAGGATCACAGGATGCATGGGCCTTCAATCGGCGTATAGCTATAGTTATATCTGTAGCGTCGATCGCATCTACTGCGATACGCGTTGAGCACATCGAGTTAGCTGCCGCGGTCTCTGCGTTATCAGCTGATAAAACAGGGTCATTAGTTAAAAAAACAGAACTAAAATACTTCGCGAAAGCATTCTTCGGCGGCTTCGGTATCGATTTACATTTTTCCCATCAAACTCAAATTCAGCGCAACGTGACTGTCTAGAACCTTGCTGCGATTTAACAAACTTCCAAATACATTTTGGATTATTGTTTATATCGATCTCTGCTCGCCTGATGTAGTGTATGTAGTGTTTGTAAGCTACTTCGATTAACTCTTTAGCCATAAACATATTTGAAGCTACCTTCAAGACCAAATAGCCTAACAAATTAAATCAAATTACACACCGACCCATGCACAAATACACACACACACACACACACACACACACACACACCTTTGGCTACCTTTACGCTGCCAAGTTAGAAAGGTTATAGAGATATTACGTTTCAAGGAGTGCCATGCATATTGCATTGTCTTCTTTATTTGGTTGTGTGCTTCTCGGAAATAAACAAAAAGTTTGCGCGCGTGATAAGTGTGTATTTCTGTGATTATAAGAGTACATTTTTGTAACTAATTGTGGCATGTAGTTAAATTATTGATAGACATGGCGTGTGTGATATTGGGATGTAAATCCCTTTCCTCCCGTAAAGAAAATGAAGCAATACAAATCAGCTTCCATAGGTAAGACTCCATTTTGCCTTTTTTCTATATTTATTGCGATTGTAAGTTGGTGAGTTTAAGTGGAATTCGTGTATCACTGTATCAGCTAATACAAAATTATGTTTCGAAGAACATAAAACAGGAATCTTTGAAAATAGGACACATTATTTATATTGCTGTTACGTCTAATAGTGATAGGATTTCGTTAGTTGGAATTTGTTCGATTATTTCAAGTATAGTGTAATTCATTAAAATAAGGATAATTATTCATTCCCAGATTCCCCGTTGATGATACTGTTAAACAAATGTGGATAGATTCTATAAGCAGAAAGAACTTTAATTACAAAAAGGCAACTCGCATATGCAGTAAAGCCGATATCAGACAGTTCACTCGAATGATTGTTCACTCGAGTGAATGCATCATTTTTTTTCATTCTATGTTCACACGGCTTAGACGAAATCATACAGAAATGAACATTCATTGTTCTTTCTTTTAAATATGTCATCGAATGAAGTCGTACGTCTTGGAATTAGTTTAATTTGTGATCATTTAATCAAAGAGTTGACAAAAAAGAAGCAAAGAAAACGTCGACGGTGGTGGGTGCGACCATGGATTGCAAGAAGAAATTTATTAGGAGCTTCCAATACATTGTTGAGAAAACTAGCCGTTGAAGATCCTGATTCATATTGTAATCATCTTCGAATGGATGAAAGTAAATTTGAAGAACTTCTACTTCTTGTTGCTCCGTTAATAACGAAAGAAAACACTTTAATGAGAGATAGCATACCTACCCGGATAAAACTTCAAATTGTACTGAGATACCTGGCTACAGGTGATAGTTTTGGAAGTTTAGAGTTTTTGTACAGAGTCAATACAATATCCTACTTTTTTCAAGAAGCATGTGAAGCCATTTGGACAGCCCTTGGAAAGTTTATTAAGGTCAGTTACATCAATACATCAATTTAATAAAATATTAAGTTATTTTCTTGAAACATTTTAATTTAGACAATCAACATTTACATAATACTTTTTAGAGCTTGTGAGAGTATGTTTTCTTGCTCTTGGGTGGATGTTTGGACAATTGTGACTTGATTGGTCTCTTGTGGTGAACTCACGGGTACAGGCACTGGTTGTGGTTTTGTATAAACTTGTTCGGTGACAAGGTAGTTACTATAATTAAACTCCGGTGTTGTATTTTGGTATAGAGGCGATTGGTTGATAGTAAATGGGGATGGAGTGCTGGAGTCCGAGTAAATTACTTCAGGAAATGATGGTGACATCTGTGTTAACCGTTCCTGAGTCATCACAGATTGAAGTTTTTCCTGACATATCAAAGCCCTGTTCAAGGGCATTTTTTTGAGTTGTACTGCCAAACTTTTGCAAAACAAATCAAACTCATCTTCAGTTTGGACTTTGGCTTGCTCGCTTATAGTTTTTAATTCTTTAATTGCTCTATCAATCGGTATATCAATCTTCCTTTTCTTGTTTGTTGGCTTTCGAGAATATGAAGGAGTCATCAGTTCACTACTTCCATTCCTACTAATCTCAGAATTTGGCGTCTTCTGTTCCTCACTGCCAGCTTGAGTCTGCTCAGATTCAGCAGAGTCTTCATTTTGAGTCTGTGGCGCATCCTGTAATTAAAATGTTGACACTTTTATTATTACAGGTTCCTGGAAGTCAACATGAATGGAATAACATAATGGAAGACTACTATAGATTATGGAACTTTCCAAACTGTTGTGGTGCAATGGATAGGAAATTGGTGAATATAAGATGCCCAGGAAGATAAGGCTCTGAATATTTCGACTACAAAAAGAATTTTAGTATTCATCTATTTGCAGTAGTAGATGCGAATTATAATTTTATTTATATAGATGTTGGGACAAACGGAAGGGCAAATGATGCATCCGTCTTTAATAAATCAACACTGAATGAAGCTTTGTTGTCGAATCTTCTAAATTTCCCAAAGGAAGGCGTAATCGTCGCAGATGATGCCTTTCCTTTGCGGACGGATGTTTTGAAACCATATAATACTAGAGGAGAGTTTGGCGATAAACAAAAAATATTTAACTATCGGCTGTCAAGAGCTCGACGAGTGGTCGAAAACTCTTTTGGATTATTAGTATCAAAATTTCGAATCTATAAAAAGGCGATTCCATTGTCAGTGCAAAAAGTTGAACAACTTGTTAAAACGACGTGTGCATTACATAATTGTCTCAGAAAAACTACAGTGGACTACGTGCAACAACGATCACTGGAAAGTGAGGATGGGGTCACAGGGTCCATTGTACCTGGAGAATGGCGAGAAGTACCATCTTTAGCATTAAGCGATTTACCACCAACCAATGCAAGAAATCATAGTGAAAATGCCCGCCGCGTGCGTGACGTATATGCAGAAAAGTTCGTCACTTCATGCACTGTACCATGGCAATGGAACATGATAAGAAGAATATGATGTAATAATACTGAATAAACCTATACAATTCATATACGTTGTTTTTGTTTGAGTATAAGTATTAAGTAGGTACCTACCTAGCTTCTGTTCACGTAGTGGTCGCTTATCGAACAGACAGACAGAGTTACTAGGATATGGATTAATATTATGGATATGGATTAGTATGGATTGATAAAAGATTCTACTTACGAGACTTGATGTACTCTGCCGTGGGACGCATACACTGCTTAAAAATTCTGCATGTTTAAACCAGTACAGGGTCGGTACATAGACATCGTCAGAAGAGCAACCGCTTTTAGTAGACTGCTTTATTTTGGTTAATTCTGTTGTATACCGGGTCCTTATCGTTTTTATTTTATGTTTAATATCTTCTTCAGTAATCTCTAAGTTTAAATCACTGATTAGAGATTTTATAGAGTTTGCCCGCATTGTTCGGTCTTTGTATTCATCAATTTTGTGGTTCCAAAGGCGTTGATAATTTTTAAAGTTCTCCAAAAAAAGTAATGTATTTTGATCGTTCCACTTGAACACCATTTTGCCGCATGAAAACAATATAATAACACACAGAAAAAAATATAACTTCGTCGACAACGTGATGTCCGTCGGCTACAGGACTCGAAACAAAATGGCCGAATCCGAATGAACGTTCTCTCAGTGTTCAGACCGTTCATTTCTCGTTCATTCGGAGTGGGAATGAAAGATACCGGATGCCAATATCCAACACTGTTGGATCGGTTCACTAATGAATTCATTCGGCACTCGTGTTTCATTTTTTGTTCAGACATTTCATTTCGAGTGAAATGTACCGAATGAAAGGTGAAAATGAACAAAAAATGAACCGTCTGATATCACCTTAAGCATTTTGAAGACTGCTTCATCAACATTAATCACAAGTGGCGTAGACTGAAGCCGAACGCAGTACCTTCTCTACACCTGTGTCCAGACATTAACACCACGGTATGATTATAATATACCTAATATGTAACTGCTATATTACATTACATTTGGATTCGTAATCATTCTTATCGTGTGAGTGAGACGGTGCAATTTATATGATTTTTTTTAAATAACTAGGTTATGGATGTGAAATTGAGTACCAATTATGCTTATTTCAAAGCATAAATGGTACTCAATTTCACATCCATACCCTAGTTATTTAAAAAAAATCATATAAATTGCACCGTCACACTCACATGATGAGGGCCCGGTGGCGCAATCGGGAGAACGCTTGCCTTTGATGCCAGAGGTACCGAGTTCAAACCGCCGTGCACCAATGGATTTTTCTATCGAAAAACTTATGTGCGCTCTTCACAGTGGCCCTCCGGTGAAGGAAAAACATCGTTAAGAAACCAACAACCTCCGCATGGTGGTAGGACACTATCTGGTGTCCGCCTGGCCAGCTACCACCCTCAAGTTAGAAAATCTGTCACCAAATATCTAATGTGTTCCGGCAGCTATCCTTGAGAGCCAGTTCCCATTCTAGGCCTAGCGTGCTTACCATCTTCGACCGCATCATCACTTACCAACAGGTGAGATAGTGGTCAAACGCTAGCCTATAACGTATAAAAAAAAAAAAAAAAAAAAAACACTCAAATTTTAAACCAAAAATTTTACACAAATTAACATCTGGCCAAATGTCAAGCATGATCCTCTATCTTTAGTAGTTAGTTCTGAGTTTTCATAAATTTTTATAGCAGGATGAATCCATTCCTACGCCTATGGAAACCGATGATGAAGTTCCTGCAACATCGTCAAAGATGGTATTATTCATAATCTATTCTGCATTTTCTACAATTATTCTTTCAAAATAATATAATAGAATAGGGAAGAAAGCAGACTATCTGTCACCATAACCTTATGATGTTCAGGCAGCACAGTTCCTGAGAGTCCGACCATTCTAGGCTATGATTCTAGGCCTATTGTGTTCACCGTTCATCGCTTACTATCAGGCGATATAGTGGTCAAACGCTCGCCTATCAGATTTATAATAATATTACTTGTTTATAAAACTGCTGCATAATGAGGAGTATCAAAAAAACCAGTGAGGTTTTTAATAGTATCACACAAATGAGTTAATACCTAGTTGTGTGCAGTTTTATAAACTAGTAGCTGTGCTCGCGACTTTGTCCGCGTGGAATGTGTAAATTTCATTTAAATAGGTTCAGTAGATTTGGCGTGAAAGCGCGACAAATAGACAGACAGACAGAGTTACTTTCGCATTTATAATATTAGTTAGGACTTTATCTACTCTCATATATTGGGATTGTACTAATTCACATTCACTGATATCAGACATTATTAAAATAGTACATTATGGTACAAGTGTGTTATGTTGGTGGTTACCGCTGAGGCGCCATTGGGTCGGGTGCGTACAGACTATGTAACATAACATGTTATAACATTGTTATTTGACATGTTTCAGATAATGTGGACACGGAATGTTATGAAACATGTTATAATATCATGTTTTATTACATTCCGTGTGTGAACACGGAATGTTATAATATAGTCCACAGAGTAATAGCAATGAAAAAGTCACAGTTTGACAGGTGTCATTATGTGCCTAATTGCAGTGAAATTAGAGCCACTGTGTGAGCAAATGTGTTGAAAAATATTTTTCGTGTTGCACGTGTTTAATAAACAAAACTTTCACTCAAATATAACATTTGTTTTCTCTGTAAAAACTATAAATTCCTCATGTTGTACGTGGCTAAACCGCTATCCGCGACAAAAAAAAAACCTCATTCTTCTAGTCTATGGCCGATCGCCATTGATAGATGCGCGCGGATAGGAAAACTAATTATTTTTTCCCGCCATTGCGCAAAAGTTTTCACAACTCGTTTTCACTGATGAAGTTATAGTTATTTATTAATTAAATTAGTAAATTTTCTTCACAAGTGTGTTAAAAAACGTCGTATGATACACGTGTGTATTGATGATTACCGTCCTCGGCTCTCTTAAGACCCTCGCCTAACGGCTCAATGGCGCCTCAGCGGTAATCACCAACATTACACACTTGTACTATAATGTACTATTATTTAAAAATGTAGGTACTTGATGATGATGATGGATGAGGTACTTAATTGTAAATTTATATTTTTTTTTAGGTCAAGGCTAACCCAGCGGTCCCTATCGACATTGACTGTGTGGCTCCTGAAACTAGTGTAAGAAATCGTCTACTTCTACAGAGGCGCATTAATAAGTTGGAGCAGGCCCTACACAAAACAAAAAAAATATCAAAAGCACGGCTTCTAAGGATGAATAGTCTCAGACAAAAAGCACGAAGATTAAAAAAGCAAAAAAAAAGGATTTAAATCTGAGACTCCTAGAAATTTTAAAAGAGGAGAAAGTGGGAAAAGATAATATTTTGATGATTGCGTAAAAAAAAATTGTGTAGTTCAAAAGTACCTTGCTAAACAACAGGGAAATAAAACTCGTGAGTTTAGCCCGGAGTTAAAAGAAATTTGCGGTCACACTCCATTTTTTTTCACCGCGAGCATACAATTTCGTTCGTGACGAGTTAGAAAGCGTTTTGCCTCACCCCAAAACTATATCGAGGTGGTACAGGGGACTTAATTGTAACCCAGGATTCACAACAGAGTCTTTTGAGTTCTTAAAACACAGAGTGGAACTAAGTGACAAACCATTATATTGTGCGTTGGCCATTGATGAAATGGCCATTAGAAAATTGGTTGAGTGGAACGGCCACGAATACTTTGGGTATGTAAATATAGGTTGCGATTTAGACTCGGATGATGTGCCATTGGCTAGGGAAGCCTTGACATTTATGCTTACAAGCGTAAATGACAACTGGAAAATACCCGTTGGATACTTTCTTATAAAATCGATAACAGCACAACAAAAAGCGTCGCTAGTTAAGCAATGCCTTATACTTTTAGAAAATTGTGGGGTTAAGGTTGTTTCACTGACATTTGACGGAGCTTCCACTAACAAAGCGATGTGTACATACTTGGGTTGTGACTTATCTGTTGCGCCCTATTTTGAACAAAATGGCAAAACGATATGTATTTGGCCAGACCCATGCCACAACATAAAATTAATAAGAAATTGTTTTGCCGACAAGCTTATGATGATTGACATCAATGGGGAAAAAATATATCTTGGCATTATATAGAAGCCCTAAATAAAATTCAAAATGAAGAAGGCATCCACTTAGGGACAAAACTAAAAAACGAACACGTCAACTTTATAAAACAAAAAATGAAAGTTCGTTTAGCTACACAGCTATTAAGCGCATCTGTTGCAGATATTCTTGAATTTTGCAAAGATTTGGGTATACCGGGTTTCGACGATTGCGCTGGAACAATAACATTTATAAGATTTTTCAACAATCTGTTTGACGTCATGAACAGTCGGAATATGCGAGCCAAAGGTTGGAAGAAGGCTCTTACGACATTTAATGTCGATGAAACAAAAATACTTTTTAATACAGCAGAACTGTATATTCAAGGCCTGAAATTTGAAGATGGTACCTCAGTTATCCACTCAAACAGAAGTACAGGATTTCGCGGCTTTTTAATTTGCATGAAATCCCTTGTACATTTATATGAATCATTGGTAGCCCCGGACAACTCAACATTAAAATACATCTGCACTTATAAACTGAGTCAAGATCACATCGAATTGTTTTTTGGAGCGATTCGTTCTCAGTGTGGATTCAACAACAATCCATCGGCTCGCATGTTCTGTGCTGCCTATAAAAAGTTATTAGTCCATGCACAATTCAAAGACAGTGCTACAGGAAACTGTATACCCTTGGAACGCATAACAGTACTAAATTATTCCCCAGAAAAGTACAAACAAATCATTAACGATAGTGCCAGTGGCAGTCGCCTTGTCGAAGTGCCTGAATTGCCTGACGATGAAAATTTAGATCATGACTATATTCTATATCCTTCATCTCTCTCGGAATATGCACACCATGTTGTTCATTATATAGCCGGATTTGTCGTAAGAAAGTTAAAAAAGTCCCTGCAGTGTGAAAAATGTGTCCAGAGCCTAGAAACCACTGTTAACAGCAAACTTTCTTTGATATCGATTAAAGACAGGGGTGGCCTTATCAAACCGTCTGTTGATGCAACAAAAGTATGCAAAGCGGCTGAAAAAATTTTGCGGGAATACGAAATTCGAGTGGGGCCAAAACACGTTGGAAAACCAACATATGTTATTGCCATGATTAACAAAATATCGCTAACCTTATTATGCACAAATATTTTTAGTGATTTGTTCGACCATTCTCTGGAAAATGAACTAACAGAAGATCATCGAAATTTGCTTATAAAAGCAATATCCCAAGCATATCTAAATGTTAGAATACACCACATTACAAAAAAAAAAACTGCTCCCGAAGAGAAAGTAAGAACGTTTTTGACAAAAACTGTTATATTTAAAGGGCAATAAGGTTAGGTATGTAAATTTAAAAATAGAACGTTCAAAAATACCCACGTCTCACATCGACTTCTGTACATATTTTTGTATAATATATTTTATGTATATTACTGTTGGAAGCCTTATCAAGTAAAGCAAATTCCTTGCTCTTAATATTACAAATGACTCAGATTAACATTCGTTTTAAATTATCTGATAAGTTTAGGTTAGATCTGCACATATGTTTATATAATTGTATGTATTTCTGTTAAAAGCCTTGTCACGTGACGCAAAATACTTGCTCTTAATATTTCAAATTACTCAATTTAACATACGTTTTAAATACTCTGTTAAATGTAGGTTAGATCTACACATGTTTTTTACGGTTTTGTATTATGTATATAAGCTGATTTATATATTATAAATAGTTAATTTGATGTTTCGTTCTTTTATTTCTCATATACCTCAAAACCCACCCGACTTTATCTAAAAGGCAACTTTGATATTAAGTAAGCGAAATATTAAAACTTAATATTTAAGCCTGCCTTTGTTTTCTATGAAGTATCAGCAACACGGAGCGGTCTTATCAAGTGATCTACTCCTGGGTGTAGCAGCCATGATGTTATGAAGTAATTAAATGCATATATAAAATTTAGAACAGGCTTTATTATAGTTATATCCATTTACAAAATTTCGTGTATTTGCTGTTCGCCGTTGAGGAGTTCCACTACCCACCTCCTGACTCCATCATCAGTTCAGCCCAATAGTACCAGATTATTGCATTGTTACTAAATTTACATGAGTATCCAAAATTTCAGCTCAATCAGGAACCGAAAAGTGGGCCTAAATTGACTTCTAAGATATTATTCCATTGTTAGTTTTTCCTCGAATTTCTTTAGAGTTTATCATCAGCTAGGCTATTCTGTAAGCTATCTCGACAGCGGAATCCGCGGTTTCTTTCGAATTTCGTACGTACGAAATTCGAATCTCATCGCGCATTCCGCTGTCGTATTATCTATGTGCTCAAATCAGCGGCTATCGCGATATGCAATTTACGCGGATTTGCATACATTATGCGGTGTATACCCCGCTAACGCGCCAGTAGTTATGTAAACGGTCTTGGGCGCTTTCCCAAGTGACAATAGATAGATAAACATTTTATTGATTACCATTTACAGAAGAATATTAACATAGGTAAGCTGAACAATGTATTTCAAATGAAAGTGTCAATGGCGGTTTTATCGCTCATAACGATTTCTTCCAGATAACGATGCACGGAATGGAATAAACATAGTGGAAGCAAAAGCGTGTCATCACCACTGTACATCTAATGACAACATTTTTATCGATCTCCAACAAAGCAAAAATCGACATGTCGATGGTTTTAACATTTTTCCCACATCACTATTGGTTTCGGCTATATAAATATAGATTGAAGTACCTATAGACAACAGTGTACGTTTCGATAGTTTACAATGCTCCATCTTTGCTATAGTCTATAATCTAAGACACAGACACACACACACATATATATATATACACAGCCAATGGTAAATAATCTCATTATGTTAATTGGTGTAAAAAACATGTTAATTAGTGATAGAAATTATATTATATACCATACAACTATAAACCACGTATGTAAATCCCGCTTACTAGCTAATCGCTCGACGACCAACTCAGCTCGAGCAATGGGGTAGACTGAAAATCAGCGCTGCGTAGACCCATGCAGTCTACGCAGAAAAAGTGCTGAGTCTATTCCAGTTGCCAAAATATTATTGTGCGTATTTCATTTTGTAATGTATTTATCTAGTGTACCCTTTTTTGGCAATAAATGTGTTTTTATTTTTATTTATTTATTTAGCCTGCTGCCTATAGAATTTAAAAAGTTCCCGATTAAATACAGAATTAGTTTGCTTATATCTTTTTAAGTGGAAAAATTTATTCATTAGAGTGTATTTTATTTCTGTAGTAAACCATAATAGATAATTATATTTAAAATCGCTATGATTACTTTTTTTTAAAGGAACAAATTTATCAAAACATTCATTTAATTTATCGTAAAATAATGTAATCGTGGTGGGTGGGTAGGTGTCAAAAAAGTAACATCGAAATTTTGCACTCTTCATTTATTAATATATAAAAAATAGAATCAATCACCTTTGTTATGATATAACATAAAAATCCAAAACCTCTCTGCCATTAAGTGTTTTTCCAATTAATAATCCTAACTAGCACTAATTTTTATCACTTCACTGTATCCAAGCACTGCACTGTGTATTTCTCGCATTCAATATGGAAGCTACAATGAAGAAGTCCATGAACGACCTAATGTCTACATTTATGCAACGCATGCATAGTTTCGAAGACAAGTTGGCCAAGACCCCAGATGCTTCACCCAGTAGAGATGCGCTGGCAGAAGAGTTTGTAGCTTTCAAGGCCTTCATCTTAAGTTCCCTAAAAGTGATCCAGGAACAAATTGAATGTCTGGCCAGCAGTGATCAACTGGAGATGCGTACTCGTCGCAAGATTTTGCTGCTGCATGGTGTGGCAGAGGAGACTTCGGAGGACACAGCGGTTGTTGTAGCTCAGACTGTAGCTCAGCGTTTGAAGCAGACATCCTTTACAGTAGGTGACATCAGCCGGTGCCACAGGATGGGCCGCACAGGGAACACCGACAAGCCACGTACTATCCTCTGCAAGTTCCGGGACGTCAGCGTGCGAGACAAGATCTGGGCTGCTAAGGTAGGCCTTAAGGGCTCGGGTATTTCGATATCCGAGTTCCTCACAAAGCCGCGTCATTACGTTTTTATGGCGGCTCGCCAACGCTTTGGTGTGTCGAAGTGTTGGACGAGGGAGGGCTCCGTCTTCGTCCTTGGAACAGACGGAGTTCGACACCGTATTAGCTGCCTTGGAAATATCGACGCCTTAGAGAAACCTAAGCAGAAGGCTTCTAAGCCTGTGGTGGTGGTGAAGAAGACTGCACCAACGAGATCACGTAAAGCTGCAGCCTCTAAGAAGTGATTTTCCTCGAAGTTTCTTATTTTCTTATCAACAACAAACATTCTTTGGTTGCATCATTTTACTGTTTATTCCCATATAATCACTTTATTTTTTCGTCAGTTGAGTTCGTACCTCCTTTTCGCATTTAGATATCAATTAATTCGTAGGTAGATAGTTCTTTCTTTCTGTTTTAGATTAATTAATTTAAATTGTGTCGGTAATTTGCCATTGCTAAATAATTTTTGACAGCACACACAGACTAGACTACTATGATACTACGTATTTGACAGGACAGACAGACCAAGATCATAGAACAATAATACCACAGACTAAGTAGAGATGCTACGCATAATATAATTTTCGCTCCACGGCATAATAATACCAAGGAACAGGACAGTTCTATTTTGACATTTCCGTTCCGTATCACTTAGTTTATGCCTAGGAATGAATTAAAAACCTTTTGACTTGTGGTTTAATACTATTTGCTGCTGTACATATCAGCCTATAGGATGTTTTTTAGTTGTACTTAACACTTTTTCGTATGTTTACTATGTATGTATTTTGTTTTTGCTTTAATTTTTTTTTTCTCGTTTAATTTTTTCTTGTTCAAGATGTGAATTTCATAGCAATGTTTGTTTTAATTTATTAAATCTGTAAGTACAACTTAAGTAAGTGTTAAGTATCGAAACTTATTGATTTATCTAATACTATAAGAATCTTTGTCCTGACATACTGACTGACTCACTGACTCACTGACTCACTGACAGACAACGCACAGCCTAAACCGCTGGTCGTAGAGACTTGAAATTTGGAGGGTATATTTGTCTTAGTACGTAAGGGTGTACTAAGAAAGGATTTTCCAAAATTCACCCCTTAAGGGGATGAAATGGGGGTTCAAAGTTTGTATGGAGAAACAAGATTAGATCGTCTTTTCTATCCGAAACTTCACATAAGTGCTTCAGTAAAAAAATAAGTAAAGACGTGTTTCAGGTTTTTTTGGAATTCCACCCCTAAGAGGGTGAAATGGGGTAATAAAGTGTAAAATCAATATTGTTTCGGATTACGCTGAAATTTGGCATGCAGATAGTTATTACGACGTTAGATCCCTCTTTGAAAGGATTTCCCAAAATTAACCCTCGAAGGGGATGAAACGGGGGTTGAAAGTTTGTATGGAGAAACAAGATTAGATAGTCTTTTCTATCCGAAACTTCACACAAGTGCTTCAGTACAAAAATAAGTAAACACGTGTTTCAGGTTTTTTTGTAATTCCACCCCTAAGAGGGTGAAATGGGGTAATAAAGTGTAAAAATCAATATTGTTTCGGATTGCGCTGAAATTTGGCATGCAAATAGTTATTACGACGTTAGTTCCCACTGAAAAAGGATTTCCCAAAATTAACCCTCGAAGGGGATGAAACGGGGGTTCAAAGTTTGTATGGAGAAACAAGATTAGATAGTCTTTTATATCTGAAACTCCACACAAGTGCTTCCGTAAAAAAATAAGTAAACACGTGTTTCAGGTTTTTTTTTTAATTCCACCCCTAAGAGGGTGAAATTGGGTAATAAAGTGTGAAAATCAATATTGTTTCGGATTGCGCTGAAATTTGGCATGCAGATAGTTATTACGACGTTAGTTCCCTCTGAGAAAGGATTTTCCAAAATTAACCCTTGAAGGGGATGAAACGGGGGTTCAAAGTTTGTATGGAGAAACAAGATTAGATAGTCTTTTCTATCTGAAACTTCACATAAGTGCTTCAGTAAAAAAATAAGTAAAGACGTGTTTCAGGTTTTTTTGGAATTCCACCCCTAAGAGGGTGAAATGGGGTAATAAAGTGTAAAATCAATATTGTTTCGGATTGCGCTGAAATTTGGCATGCAAATAGTTATTACGACGTTAGTTCCCACTGAGAAAGGATTTTCCAAAATTAACCCTCGAAGGGGATGAAACGGGGGTTCAAAGTTTGTATGGAGAAACAAGATTAGATAGTCTTTTCTATCTGAAACTCCACACAAGTGCTTCCGTAAAAAAATAAGTAAACACGTGTTTCAGGTTTTTTTGAAATTCCACCCTTAAGAGGGTGAAATGGGGTAATAAAGTGTAAAATCAATATTGTTTCGGATTACGCTGAAATTTGGCATGCAGATAGTTATTACGACGTTAGTTCCCTCTGAGAAAGGATTTTCCAAATTAACCCTCGCAGGGGATGAAACGGGGGTTCAAAGTTAATATGGAGGAACAAGATTAGATAGTCTTTTCTATCCGAAACTCCACACAAGTGCTTCAGTAAAAAAATAAGTAAACACGTGTTTCAGGTTTTTTTGTAATTCCACCCCTAAGAGGGTGAAATGGGGTAATTAAGTGTAAAAATCAATATTGTTTCGGATTGCGCTGAAATTTGGCATGCAGATAGTTATTAATTACGACGTTAGTTCCCTCTGAGAAAGGTTTTCCAAAATTCATCGCTGAAGAGGATGAAACGAGGGTTCAAAGTTTGTATGGAGAAACAAGAATTGATTGTCTCTTATATTCGAAACTTTACACAAGTAGTTTAGTAAATAAATGAGTAAATACGTGTTTCAGGCTTTTTGAAATTCTATTCCTAAAAGGGTGAAGTGGAGTAACAATGTCTGAAATCAATATTGTTTCGGATTGCGCTGAAATTTGGCATGCAAATAGTTATTACGACGTTAGTTCCCACTGATAAAGGATTTTCCAAAATTAACCCTCGAAGGGGATGAAACGGGGGTTCAAAGTTTGTATGGAGAAACAAGATTAGATAGTCTTTTCTATCTGAAACTCCACACAAGTGCTTCCGTAAAAAAATAAGTAAACACGTGTTTCAGGTTTTTTTTTTAATTCCACCCCTAAGAGGGTGAAATTGGGTAATAAAGTGTGAAAATCAATATTGTTTCGGATTGCGCTGAAATTTGGCATGCAGATAGTTATTACGACGTTAGTTCCCTCTGAGAAAGGATTTTCCAAAATTAACCCTTGAAGGGGATGAAACGGGGGTTCAAAGTTTGTATGTAGAAACAAGATTAGATAGTCTTCTCTATCTGAAACTTCACACAAGTGCTTCAGTAAAAAAATAAGTAAACACGTGTTTCAGGTTTTTTTTAAATTCCACCCTTAAGAGGGTGAAATGGGGTAATAAAGTGTAAAATCAATATTGTTTCGGATTACGCTGAAATTTGGCATGCAGATAGTTATTACGACGTTAGATCCCTCTTTGAAAGGATTTCCCAAAATTAACCCTCGAAGGGGATGAAACGGGGGTTGAAAGTTTGTATGGAGAAACAAGATTAGATAGTCTTTTCTATCCGAAACTTCACACAAGTGCTTCAGTACAAAAATAAGTAAACATCGATATTCGAAACTTTACACAAGTAGTTTAGTAAATAAATGAGTAAATACGTGTTTCAGGCTTTTTGAAATTCTATTCCTAAAAGGGTGAAGTGGAGTAACAATGTCTGAAATCAATATTGTTTCGGATTGCGCTGATATTTTGCATCCAGATAGAAATTTTGACGTAGGTATCCGCTGAGAAAGGATTTTTCAAAATTCACTCTTCAAGGGATGAAGCGGGGGTTCAAATTTTGGATAGTCATTTTATTCGACATTTCACACAAGTACTTCTGTAAATAAATAAGTAAATACGTGTTTCAGACTTTTTCAAAATGCCACCCTAAAAGAGTGAACTGGGGTAAAAAAGTCTGAAAATCAATATAGTTTCGGATTGCGCTTTATTGGGTTTTTCGGGTTTTAAAAATATGAATCCTGATTTGTCTTAGTCACTCGATAACATGAAAACAGGTGAACCAATTTGGCTAATTTTTATTTGATGTCTTTAATGATAGAATCGTTTTTACAAAAGAAAAGTTTTAAGTAAATAAAAGGAGTTTTTAACGCGGGCGTAGCCGCGGGGGACTTCTAGTATTTTATAAATCGATATGTCGGTGCCTAGACAAGGTTCAAGCAATATTTTTATTTTATACGATAAATGAGGGTGTTCCGAATATTTTCTGTACTACCGACCTTGCAATAAATTCATTCGACTGACTTCAACCGAGCGAGTGTGTTTTATTTAACATCGTCCTCCTCAAATTAATTGATTAAGGACATTTTTGGGTATCGGCGTTACCATTGTTCCTCCGTAGCCGGATATACGGCACAGGAACTTGCAGTTCAACTATAAATCGCGGCAAAAGCATCAAATCGACGACGGCTAGTCTCTTGTAATATCGAGCTAGCGTGATGGCGTCGGTTCTACGGTGACCGCCTAATGGGCTGTCTACAGAAGCCACGTAAGGAGTTGTGAATATTGGTGCGGATAGGCCGCACTAATATCATCCTGTGGAGTAAGCTGAGTGGCCGGCGAGTGTTCACGGAGCTGTATTGTTCCTTTGTTAAATTGTGTTAGTTAACGGCACATAATCAGGAGAAGTTTGATGCATCACGGAGGGCACCACAGCCTTCTCGTCACCATACCTTGGATCTCGTTTGGTGTATTATAAAGTTAATATCATATATATGTAAGTGAGTTACATGTTAAATCGGATGAAAACTGTGAGTACATTTGATCATAATTTAGAAGTGATTTTTTTTATCTTTTCATGTGATTTCTCAAGATTTCAAGATATACCTATTGCTCAGAGACTAAAACATTCGTATTTATAACCTAAATAGTGTGCTTATAACGATTTTAAGTAGTTTTTATGCTTAAAGTTACAATAATTAGTAACTAAGTGAAGTTAGTTTCAAGTCATTCTGTTCGATTACACCATCTTCGGTTAGTGGGTTAACCGACGATTAATAAGATTTTGATTGGACTTTTTCTTAATATATCAGGTGTTTTAGCGTTTATTAAACTGTCCTTAAGTATTCAATCAATTGTACTAATAAAGAGGTTCTTGTATATTGTTAATATGGATAAGTTAATACGGTTTCAAGGAAATCTTAAGGATAGAATTTCTAAAGCTAAGGTTAACTTTGGGAAACAGGCCAAGGATAAGATTACATTACCATATTTGGAAACAAGATTAGAAAATTTAGTTCAATGTTGGCAATCGTTTACTAGTACGCATGATAAAATATTGTTGGAATTTGATGGTACAGAAATTGAAGAGTCAGGTTATTGTAACATGTTTGAACAAGTAGAAGAGTTGTATGTAGAATATAAATCGAAACTGAAAGAATGTTTGTCTTTGAAATCAGTGAAATCAATCGAGGAATCAGGCAGTAATGATGATAAATTAGATAAGTCTTTATGTGTTCAATTACCAAAAATAGTCATACCTACATTTTCTGGTAAATATGAAGAATGGACTAGTTTTAAAGATTTGTTCGTGTCACTCGTGCATAGGAACAAGGGTTTAGATGATGTACAGAAACTGCACTACTTAAAGAGCTATTTACACGGAGAAGCAGAGCAGTTATTACGGCACATACCTATCACTTCTGATAATTATCAGTCTTGTTGGTCTCAATTAGAGAGGCGATATGATAATAAAAAGTTTCTTGCGAATTGTATACTGAAGCGTTTCATGAACCAAAAGTGTGTGACTACTGAGTCTTCAAGTGCTATTAAGGACTTGTTAGACGTGACAAATGAATGTTTACACGCACTTAAAAACTTAGACATCGATGTTACGTCATGGGACATTTTAGTGATTTTTATTATCTGTCAAAAACTAGATCCCGAATCCAGAAAATTATGGGAGACAAAAAATAATGATTGCATCGGTCAGTTGCCTAAACTGAGTGTTTTTACAATGTTTTTAGAAAATAGGTTTAGAGCATTGGAATGTATAGGCTCACAGAATGTAAATAAGCAAAGTAGCTCATCTCGAAATAAAAATGCTACGGCATTACATGTTACCACAACGAAATCAGTATGCGTTTTTTGTTCTGACAAGAATCACAAAATAAGTAACTGTAAGCGGTTTGCCCACGAAGACGTGGTCAAACGACGTGAGTTTGCCCAAACCAGTAAGCTGTGTTTTAACTGCTTAAATGTGAATCATACCGTGTATTCTTGTCGCCAGACTTCAAGGTGTCGTTTATGTCAAAGAAAGCATCATTCACTTCTCCATCCCAATACGTCCGAAAGGTCGGACGATGTATCGAAGCCGGTTCAGTCTGAGGTAAGTAATGTTGTTACTTCAGAAACATTATCGTCTTCAAGTCAGTCTCCCAAGGCCATGACGTGTACGGCTCAGGCCAGCAGTCAGGTGCTCCTCGCGACGGCCTTG
Source organism: Cabera pusaria (assembly GCA_954871355.1). NCBI lineage: Eukaryota > Metazoa > Arthropoda > Insecta > Lepidoptera > Geometridae > Cabera > Cabera pusaria. The sequence goes on from OX940905.1 coordinate 20,008,127, forward strand.
GTGAGTGTCGAATCAGCAACTGGAGCATCAGTCTGTGTAAGATCCCTGCTTGATCAGGGTAGTCAGGCTTCGTTTATAACGGAGTCCGCGGTCCAGTTGTTAGGGTTAGCAAAACGCCCAAGCAAAACTATTGTATCGGGTCTAGGTGGCGATGCGCAGGCGTCATTGGCTTGCAAGTCAATGGTGTCCTTTCAGGTGAAATCCTGTTATGATGATACCTTCGTCATCCCAGTTCAAGCCTATGTCATGAACAAGTTAACAACATTGCTTCCAGAGACAAGAGTTAACGTTCAGAACTTACCAGTGTTGACGTCAATTCAGTTAGCCGACCCTTCGTTCAGTAAACCGCACAAGATCGACTTACTGTTAGGAGCCGAGGTTTATAGCAGCATATTGTTGAATGGCCTGATCAAAGGTCCACCCGGTTCTCCCGTCGCACAAAATACCGCTTTTGGATGGATCTTGTCTGGAAGAGTGGGCAAAACCAGTTTTGAGTCTAAGACGTGTCATAATGTAGTTGTAACTGCTATTTCAGGTCATTCCGACGAGAATGATCTTCTGAAGATATTTTGGGAGCTAGAGTCCGATCATTACTCTAGTGAGAAGAAGCACCTCACTGAGGAGGAGCAGCAGTGTGAGAAGTTCTTTGCGGAGACCACAAAGAGGGATGAATCTGGCCGTTACGTGGTTAGACTGCCGATTCGCACGCAAGATCCTCAATGTCAGTACGGTAACTCACAGCACATAGCTCATAAAAGATTTCTTTTATTGGAAAAACGTCTTTTGAAGGACCCAGAACTTAAGAAGCAGTACGTTGATGTTATCAACCAGTATTTAAGCCTCGGGCACATGGAGGTTGTCAAAGACAAACATAAATCAGGTGCGGTATATCTGCCACATCACGCGGTCGTGAGAAACGATAAACTCACGACAAAGTTAAGAGTGGTCTTTGACGCGTCGTGCCCAGGAACCAACGGCGTTTCGTTGAATCAGGACCTGATGGTGGGTCCCACTTTGCAACCCGAGTTGCGCCATACATTGATGCGATGGCGCTGCTTTCCTATATGTTTGGTTGCAGACGTGACAAAAATGTATAGACAGGTAAAGGTGGCTGACGACGATGTGCATTTCCAGCGTCTGTTATGGCGGGAAAATCCAGAAGATGAACTTCAGCATCTTCAACTTGTACGAGTTACTTTTGGCACATCGTCCGCCCCGTATTTAGCTGTTAAATCATTACAGCAAATTACATATGATGAAGGAGCAGATTTCCCAGCGGCGTCAAGTCGAGTCTTGAGGTATTTTTACATCGACGACTTGATGACCGGGTGTCATACTGTCGCAGAAGGTGTTGAGGTTTATGAGCAGATGACGGAGTTGCTTGGTCGTGCGGGTTTCCAGATTCAGAAGTGGACCACCAACAGCAGCGAGTTGTTGGAACAGATCAGAGGCGACAAGGAAGTATCAGAAGGTAACTTAGAATTTAAAACGGATGCAATAACAAAAATTCTAGGACTCACCTGGAACAAGCAAACCGATGAGTTTGAATATACTGTCCAACTCCCTCCACTGGAACCACCTGTAACCAAGCGTAAGGTGATTTCTGACATAGCTAAGCTATTCGATCCCCTTGGTTGGATATCTCCGGCTATAATACGAGCGAAGGTATTCATACAAAGGATATGGCTTTCAGGGATCGAATGGGATCAGGAACTGCCTCCATCATTAATGAAATGTTGGCTGGAGTATAGAGAAGATTTGAATCAACTTACCAATTTTCAGATCCCGCGATGGATTCACTCGTCCACATATGACAAATGCATAGAATTGCATGGATTTTCGGACGCCTCAAACCTTGGTTTCAGCGCCGTAGTCTATGCTCGTATCGTTGACAAGGGTGGTACCATCTATGTCAACCTGATAACTTCTAAGACAAAGGTGGCTCCAATAAAGCAGGTTTCGATTCCCAGGCTCGAGTTGTGCGGCGCAGTGCTGCTTGCAAAACTGCTTCGGGAAGTCTCAGATGTTTTGGAGATACCTAAACAAGACTTGCACGCCTGGACCGACTCTTCGGTTGTGTTAGCTTGGTTAAGGAGCCATCCGAGTCGATGGAAGACATTCATTGCTAATAGAGTCGCGGAGATACTTACCATTATGGATGGAAATCAATGGGTGCACGTACCATCTAAGGAGAATCCAGCAGACTGCGCATCCAGGGGAGTAAACCCGTCTGAATGTGCACTGATTCAGTTGTGGCGGCAAGGCCCAGCGTTTCTGAAAAATAAAAACATAGATTATAAAAAGGAAGAAATAGATACAACAGAAGAAGAAAGGAAAGTAAAATGTTATGTAACCTTACCTGTGCCCGATGTTGAAGAAAAAATTGTGTCAAGATTCTCTACCTTGATTCGACTTACCAGAGTTATCGCGTTCTGCAGAAGATGGCTGAAACCTGAAATAAAGGGTTTATTAACAGCAGAAGAATTAAAGGAAGCGTCTAACACATGTATAAAAATGTGTCAGAAGACATATTTCCTTGAAGAAATTGATTGTTTGATGAAGGCTGGTAAAGTAAATAAAAGAAGTAAACTTACTTCATTAAGTCCTTTCCTCAATGCTGACGGTATTTTAAGAGTTGGCGGACGTTTGCAGAAGTCTCAACTAGGTGATGATATGAAGCATCCTATTTTGATACCACATAACTCACATTTCGCGAAATTATTGGTTGCCGATGCCCATCAGAGAACGTTGCATGGAGGACCACAGTTAATGATCAATTATTTGAGAACCAAGTTTTGGATCGTCAATGCGAAGAGTCTCGTTCGGCAATATGTCAGGAAGTGTGTAGTTTGTGTTCGCCACTCGGCTAAGACAATGCAGCAAATGATGGGCCAGTTACCAGAGGCAAGAGTGACGGCTAGCCGGCCTTTCCTTCGGAGCGGCGCAGACTACGCGGGTCCAATCAGCATCCGCCCTACAAAGGGCCGTGGTTTCCATGCTATCAAAGGCTACATATGTTTATTTGTCTGCATGGCTACGAAAGCAATACACCTTGAAGCAGTAAGTGACATGACTGCTCAAGGCTTTTTAGCTGCTTTCAGACGATTCGTAGCCAGGCGCGGACATGTAGCTGATATGTGGAGTGATAACGGAACTACGTTTGTCGGCGGTGCTAAAGAGTTGAAAGCGTTGTTCGATGCGGAAAGGTCTAGTGTAGACCCTGAGATAGCTGACTGGCTCGCTGCAAATGGTACAACTTGGCATTTCATACCTCCGCATTCTCCAAATTTCGGAGGATTGTGGGAGGTAGGTGTTAAGTCTACCAAGCAGCACCTAAAAAGGGTGATAGGCAATAGTACCCTGACTTTCGAAGAGATGACAACTTTGTTGTCACAAATTGAGACGTGCCTTAATTCAAGGCCGATCTCACAACTTCCAACTTATCCAGATGAACCTTATCCTCTCACACCAGGTCACTTCTTGGTAGGTGAACCCTTGGTGGTAGTCCCTGATAAAGATCATGAGAACTCTAACGTTTCTTCGATGACTAGATGGCACCTTACTCAAAGAATGTTGCAAGATTTTTGGCGGAAATGGTCCCTAGAGTACCTCATTCAACTTCAGCACCGCTATAAGTGGACAGATCAAGTAGCTGAGCCTAAAGTCGGTGATGTAGTATTGATCAGGGAAGATGATCTTCCACCAGCCAAATGGCTGTTTGGCTTGATCACAGAGAAGCATACTGGTTCGGACATGCTCACGCGTGTGGTTAGCGTGAAATGTAAATCAAGTGTCGTGAAGCGACCTATGTCAAAGTTAATTGTATTACCTGTAACTGAGTAAAATTATACAGTCCACAAATGTTTTATGTCAGAGCTATTTTTGTTTATTTGGTAGTGTATTGCAAGATTGGTTTGTCATGTTTATGTTGTTCAGGTTACGAAATTTATATAAGATTTTGTTTTTCGTGTTATTTGAAAATGTATTCGCGCATGGTGGGCGGTTGAGCAGATTTCATGTTTTAGTCTTAGTATTCTATTTGAGTAAAGTCATAGTTTTGATGGACAGTCTGCCCAACGCTGTCCATGGTGGGCGGTATGTTAAGTATCGAAACTTATTGATTTATATTTTATAAATCGATATGTCGGTGCCTAGACAAGGTTCAAGCAATATTTTTATTTTATACGATAAATGAGGGTGTTCCGAATATTTTCTGTACTACCGACCTTGCAATAAATTCATTCGACTGACTTCAACCGAGCGAGTGTGTTTTATTTAACATCGTCCTCCTCAAATTAATTGATTAAGGACATTTTTGGGTATCGGCGTTACCAGTAAGTAATATATTGTTAAATATATGTAGGTATGTTTACTTACATAGTTAGTTATGTTGATTGCTAGTTACTGCTTAATTTTATTATTTTGCAAATACACTTTTGGTAGGTGGTATATAATTAAACCATTGAGAATACCTATATAAATTATAATAAGTTTAACATAGTATATAATATCGATATAGTTATAATAAGTATTTATTAGTATTTGTGTAGTTTATTATATTTTATTATGTCTATAAACAGCAGTGACGATGAATATGTGTCTCTGTCTTCAGATACAAACACTAGTGATGATAGTTTTATCAGTATCCCTACTCTGTCCGATACCTTAGACTCGCAATTTTGCGACGTGCCAAAAAATTTCAACGTGATCCACATAAACGCTCAGAGTATTCCGGCACATTTCGCTGAAATGCAGGTGTCATTTATGCATAAAAATATTCATGCCATTCTTGTTTCGGAGTCATGGTTAAAACCATGTCTTTCCACAACTCTTTACTCATTACCTGGTTTTCCACTTCTTCGTAATGACCGCATCGGTTGTGGAGGCGGGGGTGTTGCTATTTACCTTCGTACTCACATTCCTTTCGCTATTGTAAATGTGTCAGCACAACCACCTCCCGCCGATGCTGGGGAACACCTTTTCGTAGAAGTTTCTCTCTCTCATACTAAAGTATTACTTGGTGTATACTACTGTCCTTCTCTCCGTATCAATTTCTTTTCATCTTTCGAAAAACTTCTTGAACACTTCTGTCCCTCCTATAATCACACCATTGTCATAGGTGATTTTAACACTTGTTTACTCAAAAAATCTTTTTTGAGTTCGTTCGCTTAAATTTGAAACGCTCGTTAGAGCTAACAACTTGTCTATCCTTCCTTCTAGTCCTACTCATTTCTTTCCTAATTCAACTCCATCTCTTCTTGACTTGATTCTTGTTTCTTCCGTGGATCTAGTTGGCAAACATGGCCAATGTGCTGCGGATGCCTTCTCGTACCATGATCTTATATTTCTATCCTTTAAAATTAGACCCCCTAAGATCAAGCCCACTGTCCGTCTGCAGCGCAGTTTTGGTGGTATTGATCTCGAGTGTCTACGTAAAGATGCGTTAGAAATTGACTGGTCTCCTATTTTTGATGCACACACTATTGATGATAAAGTCGATATTTTTAATAGAAAACTACTAGGTCTTTATGATGTCCACGCACCGTTACGGCCAATTTAAATTAAACATCTTCCGGCTCCTTGGCTTACAACAGATATAAAGACTGTAATGCACAAAAAACTTGTAGCCAAAACGCGTTTTAAGTTGCGGCCTACAGTCCAAAATAAGGAAAAATATATCGAAACTAGAAATCACTGCAATAAGGTGTGTAGGAACGCACAACGCCAGCATGTTCATAATTCTGTAGAAAATGAAGATCCTTCGAAAGTTTGGAAATTTCTTCGTTCGTTGGGAGTTGGCGTCAAAATTCTTTACCTAAAGATCTTAATCTCAACTCATTAAGTCGACATTTCTCTTCTTCTAGTAATCTCCCCGCATCCACGAAAGTTACTACTTTACATCATCTTTCCTCTATACCGACTCCTGAATACTCTTCTTTTGTCTTTCGTCAATTCACTGCTAGTGATGTTAAGAGTAGCATCTCTTCAATTGCTTCAAATGCGATCGGTAGCGACAGTATCAGCCGTAACACGATAGAGCTTCTTCTGGACGAAATCCTTCCTATTATCCTATATATCCTTAACGAATCCATTGTTACTACTTCTACTTCCTACCACCTATATGCAGATGATTTGCAAATCTATAGGCAGATACCTCTCTCACAGTTACCAGATGCCATCACTCAGACTAATTTTGATCTAAATTGTGTCCTAAAATGGAGTAAATGGTATGGCATCAGAGTTAATCCAATGAAGACACAATTTATTATCATCGGCGGTTCCAGGATGATATCCAAGATTGACTGGTTCCATCTTCCTCAGGTAATTTTCGACGGAACAATTATACCTATCAGTGACACAGTAAAAAATCTTGGGATACTCTTTGACAAGACTTTTTCATGGGTACCCCAAATAGCTGAAGTTAGTCGTAAGATTTTTGCATCTATAGGTTCACTACGAAGATTACGTAATCTTCTTCCAATTTCTACCAAAACTGCGCTCGCACCCTTCTGCTTCCTATACTAGATTATGCTGACACCTGCTATTCGGATTTAACCGAGGAACAGCTTAGTAAGCTTGAGAGACTGCAGAACCTTTGTATACGGTTCATATTTGGATTACGCAAGTATGACCACATATCAGAATTTCGTAAAACGCTGAAATAGTTACCTATTCGACTTCGCCGGAATAGTCATGTCCTTTCTCTCCTATACACTATCCTATTTATCCCGTCTACCCCTTCCTATCTTAAGGAACGTTTTACGTTTCTTCACCTTTCTTATACGCTTTCCTTACGATCCACAAAAACTCTCCAATTATTAACTCCTATCCATTCCTCACATGTTTACGAAAAATCTTTCACTGTTCAAGCGGTCCATTTATGGAACGCGTTGCCTGTGGAGGTTAGACATGCCAAATCACTGCCTATCTTTAAATCTATGGTGAAAGTCCATTACTTGTCCCATAAATGATAAAACTGCTACGTTACTGTACCTGTATTTATGCATTTGGTTATATGTTGAATGTGTATGTGTTTATATTGTATATACATATACATATATATATATATATATATATATATAATATATATATTTATGTATGCTTATAAATATGTAATGTATTTATCTATAGTATTTATGTATTTTATAATAAACTATAGTAGTAAAATAGTATTCTAGTATTTATTTTTGTACGTTTATAGTATAACTTAAATTATATTATCTCTAATCATTTAGGTTCTATTGTACGCTACCGCCAAGTTTCTGGTTAAATTCTTCTTTTTCCTTGCCAAGGTTGTCTGGAAGAAATCGCTCTATGCGATAAGACCGCCGATTGTATTGCCTTACTATATTACTGTATACTAGATAAGTCGTACATTTTGTAAATATGTTGTCTGGTAATCAATAAAGAGTTTTGTATTGTATTGTATTGTAATCGCTGCGTCAACGTCCGATATTAAAAATATATCTTCCCATTCAATGTTATAAATCTCTGCGTATAGTGACATAAAATCGGCCTTGCGAAAATTCCTTTCGAGCGTAATATTCTCATCGGGCTGCGGGGATGGTCGGCTGGTCGGCAGCATGCGGGCGGTGCGACCACATCGCACGCTCACTGCAAGCGGTGGGTGATGACAGTCTATTGGAACAATAGGTTCTGTCTCACCGCTCACTTCAATCTTTTTAACGCTGGGATTGCTAAGGATTAAATCTAGCATATTACCGTACTTATTAGATACCGTATTGTGCTGTTTCATATTGCAAAAAGTTATAAGACAATTAAAATTCATTACAACATTTTGGCTACACGAATTCAAATTGAACTCCCCTACTATTATTAAGTTTAATTTTCTGATTTTTTCCGCAACGTTTTGTAAAACACCAAATGTTTTGATATATTTATCATCCGTTCAAAATGATCTTTTCTCATTAAGGATATGGTTTGCACATGGCTAATATTGAGATAAACACCTCAAAATTGGTACTGAAAATGAAAAGCGCGGCATTGAAGTCGGTTCTTTTTAGGGTTCCGTAGCCGAATGGCAAAAAACGGAACCCTTATAGATTCGTCATGTCTGTCCGTCCGTCCGTATGTCACAGCCATTTTATTCCGTAACTATTAGGACTACAGAATTGGTAGGTAGATGTGTTCTGTGAACCGCTCTCCGATTTTTATACAAAAATAAAAAATATAAATGTTTAAGGGGGGCATCCCATACATGGAACTGAAACAAAAAAAAAATTTTTCTTCAAACCTATACGTGTGGGGTGTCTATGAATAGGTCTTTAATATGACATTGAGGTTCCTAAAATCATTTTTTCTCAATGTCAATCATTTAAAAGATAGGCGCGTCTAAAGTGGTAAAATGTGTGTCCCACCCTCTAACTTTTAAAGTAAGGGAGTGAAAAATCTAGAAAAAATACATTCTGTAGATCTCAATAAAAACTTTCAAGGAAAATTGGTTTGAACGAGATACAGTCAGCAGTTTTTGAGATAATGGCGACCGCAAATATAACTTTGTTTTTCATACAAACTCTATGAAAAACAAAGTTAATTTTGTAGTTGCGAAAAATCATAGCTATAGAATATTTTACTGTGTCACGGAACCCTACGAGTGCGAGTCGACTTGCACTTGGCCAGTTTTATTTAGTTTTTAAACGATATTATTGTATTCATGCTAAGTACCTACCTAAATAAACAAGATAATATGTGTAGGTAGCTCTCAACAAACTATTTCAACTAATTACCAACTACACTACTAAGTACAGTATTTTTTACTATCTTTGTGCTGACCAAAGTCTCTGTATGAGATTACTTCTCACCAGCAGATAAAAAATCATCCCTCCTTGTATTTTGTACATGTATCAGTAAAAATAATTACAAAGTTTAATTAATAAAATTTTTGATATACCTACTTACTAGTTTTTTAAGGACGGCTGCTGGAATTCTTTATTAGGTTCTTTGAGATTGATTTTTTGCTACTTAAGGGTGATAGCGAAATCCCGTGGCGTGATTTGAAGCAATAATATTGTTAATATAGTAGTGTTTTTTTACTGTTTACCTGCATGTTTGCTTAACTATGCTCCTCCTGGATAGGCAGCCTAGCTGCATTTGCAATGTTGTGCAACACTACACAAGAATTTGTTGTGAATCCAGCCATTATGGGATGGTAATGTAGCTTCCGATCCACTAACAGACAACGCCAGCGTGACTTGAGCACCCCAATACACCTCTCAACTGTATTTCGGACCCGACAATGCAGCACTGTATAATGCCTCTCGGCTGAGTCAGGCTCAGTAGTCACTATTGGTGTCATTAGGGTTGGTCTGAGTGGATACCCTGAATAACCTGAAACAACACGCCCACACGTATGAGAAAGATAATAAAATACATTATAAAGCAGTTATTTTTTTTACATTCCAATAAATGTTACCTAAGAACCACACTTTCATCTTCAGCCTGGTGAAGTTGTTCGAGGTGGTATTTCAAATGAGTCATGGTTTGCTCCGCCATGACTGGCGTCTATACTAAGAATATTTAAATCAGAGTCACATACCTAAAACAAAACCACATAATTATTAATACCTAGATATTTTTATTATTCGTATTAATTTTTTGTTATTAGTTTATTAGTGTTTATAAGTTTGTTAAGTGAATAAATTAATTAGATAGGCCATTAAAATTTCGTATTATTTTACCTACATATTTAACCTAATTAATATAGATTAAAACATAAAGGGCCACTTATAACGGTTCCTGATAGCCCTATTAGGAACTTATCTGATCTCAGATTTTTGACAAGTTTTATATGGCGACATCTGTCTCAGGAGCCGGTGAAACTGGCCCGTAGGCCCAGTTTCACCGGCTCCTTGATAGCCCTATTAGAAATTTATTTGACAGATTTTTACTTTTATATGGCGTCATCTGTCAGATAAACTATCTGGAAACTTTATCAGGAAATTGTGAAACTTTTTTTTAATTTCATATAGGCTAGCGTTTGACCACTATCTCACCTGTTGGTGAGTATTTAAACAGGGGACAAAGACTCTTCAGGCACTTACCATTTGAGCATTTAGTAAGTGATGTCGTTTTCGGTTAATGAACCGCTCTTCATAGTCTGCAGGCTTTACGATGGCTATGTGGGTTCCATCGATACATCCCAAAACACCAGGCATGCCAAACTTCTGATAAAACATGTGGCTGGTGGAAGTAATTCTGCCACGGTGGACCAGTTATTAAGTCATACCAGTATCACTAACTTCATGCTTGGGTTCATCGTATTGTTCCTGCTGATAAGGGGTCTATTCTTGCTAGCCCGCTTGTATAAAAGATGCCACGAACATTGTATTCAACGAGAAATAAACCATATATCGCTGTCTAAACTGCGAATATCGATCCGTCGTTTTCGTCATGATGAATATACCGAGGGTTCCGTCTAATCATGCCTGTGATTTTATAGAGTCAGTGCGGTACAATTGCGGTCGGAATACGTAGTGGAGTGTTTTTATTATTTTATTGAGATGGACAATTTTTTTTTTTAAATTAGTGCATGGACTAAATGAGAGACATTTTAAAGAATAATAATTAAGTAAGTAAGGACTAGGTACTTCGTCGTTATATAAAGACTTCTTTCTAGGTAAGTCGTTTATATATTATTATAATAATAATGTTTTGTCATGGCCCTCGAATTATAAGAAATAAGTGAGAAACTAAAACACATAAAATAATATCTTGTAAAACTCGGGCCAATTCTTAGAAGTATATAAGTAAAACAAGAAAAATTAAATGGAGCAACGAGTTTGTATACTACATTTTTAAGTACGTATAAAATAATGGAAAAATATAATTAGCAAGGCATTTAAGTATTCAGATATTTATTTAATTTTAATTTTTACTCATATGGAAAACAAAGAGCTTAAAAATGTAGATTTAGGAAACAAATTAATAGTTCGAATAGCCTTACATAGTTTTTACTTATAGGTAGTACATATTAACATAATGTAAACATATCAGATGTTAAACAATAATACAAAAACTAGAAGTAAGAGAAAATAAGAATAATGAAGAAGTATAGTTTTGTAGCAGTGAAATATAGAAGGATTGCATTTTTATCAATTAATTACTAATTACTAGAGCCATATAAATTATTTTAATAAGATTTATGAAAATTAATTTACTTATTTAAATAAGAGTAGATACTGATAATTGGCCTGATCAACCAAGAGTCGTAGAAGCTCATACCTAACTGAAGATATCAGTAGAGATAAGATTTATACAAGATAATATCGTTTAAAAACTAAAAAACAACCGACTTCAATGCCGCGCTATTCATTTTCAGTACCAATTTTGAGATGTTTATCTCAATATCTCTGGAGATACTTATCATACCTCGATAAAATTACAATGGTACCACACTTGGAATATCTCCTTTCGAACAAAAAAAGAATAATCGAAATCGGTTCATAAACGACGAAGTTATCCGCGAACAAACATAAAAAAAAAAAAAAAAAAAAAATATATATATACGGTCGAATTGAGAAACCTCCTCCTTTTTTTGAAGTCGGTTAAAAATGAACTAAATTTATTACGACAAAATGATGAAATCGCATGCGAGAGTCGTAGTTTTAATTATGTACCGAAGAAAATTAGTATTTTAAATAAATCCAGCTGTCCGATCATATCGCGAGCCTAATTAATAACTAGTGTAGATTTAAGCACGGCATATTGGTCAACATACCAAAGAGGCGGTAAACTGGTAACCTCGCGTCTATCGGGTGTTTAGTGACTGTAAATTGAAATAAAACACAAAGAAGGCTACTCATCGGATTTCGAGTTGTGTACACACATAACCTAAATGGAATACCTGAAGCGGACAACATGGAAGTTGCTGGAGCGACAGTGAAAGTCGAAGACAGTTTAGCGTCGATTTCACTTTCGTTAGACTGGACTGGACAGACCAGCCTCGAGTTAGAGAAGGTCGTTGCAAACCGTAAATAGTTACAATAACTAGGTTTTGGTACAATATTGCAAACATGGTATTGTGTGTCATAATAACTGTTTATCGGGCGAAACCAGTTTTCGCGAACTACAGCGTTGCAGCCGATGCAAGAACCGATTGGGTATTGTAGTAACTATTTATTTGCAATACCTAACCTATACAGGCGCTAGGCGTTGCGAGTGACGATTGAAACTAATGAAGTTATTGTTTTTGCTGGCGCCCGATTCAATCAAAACTTTATTGTAACCAATTTGTGTCGAAACTGTCGAATTACAAATCTCCTTCATTATTTAGATACATATTATCCAATATTATATATGTGAACATTTGTATTTTTTTATACATCATAAAAAAAAATTAGATAGTCGAAATCGATTATAACGACATCGTTTACAACGACCGATCGGTTATTACTGCCAGATTGTAAGATCCCGCTCGAATCTCTAGTAAACTATGCAGCAAACATACCGCCTATAACAACATTGGATACATCGACATATCGCTTACAACGACGAAACTTTATCGATATTAATCGACTATAACGACCAACCGCTTCTTGTCCCAGCAAAACAAAACAATACGGACGATTTTAAATCTTATTGATAAGCATTGAAGGAATATTTAGGCGTATTATTACCTACGCACTTCCTCCCACCTCATCCGAACCTCTTCCCGGCCATTTGACCTTGCATATTGTTTAGTGCGCTAAATGACTGCGTGAGTGACAGCTTGATTTATAAGTGTTGGTTTTGATTAGACCGTGCATTTATGCGTTATCATGTCGCAAAAAAAGAGGAAAGTGTTTTTTTTCTATTGAATAAAAATCTCATGTCATATGGAGATTAGAAAATGGCGAGTCAAATAGTGAAATTGCAACGGAACGTGGAGTTTCGCACTCTACGATATCAACGATTTGGCAGAATAGAGATAAAATAAAAGTTCTTTTCGAAAACAACTCTTTAAAACTTAAACGAGCAAGGACAAGTGAACATAAAGTTATAGAAGATGCTTTATTAACATGGTTTAAACATCAAAGGGCAAACAACGTCCCAACAAGTGGTCCGATTCTGCAACAAAAAGCCAATGACTTTGCTCGTCTTATGGATAAGGAAAATTTTCCACGCTAGTACAGGGTACCGTCGTCACCTGTACCTCTCCTAGTTTCCCTCGTCCGACTTCCAGCTGCAAGGTGACACGCACTTGTGCGCCTTCACCCCGTAGCGGAAGTGGTAGAAGCACTTCCAGTCTGGCTTCCGGGATCTCCTGGATGAGCTGGTATCGGCGGGTGTAGAACTTCTAGCGGGGCGGAAGCCCTGGCTGCGGCCTCTGGGACGCGATTGCCGGAAGTTACCGGCCTGGGACTTCTGCAGCTGGTCGATACGCTGATTGATCTTCCGTATTTCGCCTATGATCAAATCAGTAGCACTGGTTGAGGAGGCTGTTGAGGAACCCCCTACCTCCACCTCCACTATGCTGGCAGAAACTGCTGTTTCCATTATCTTGTCCGCGATGCGGGCTAAAACGTCCAGCTCGCTGGATTCCGTTACGGCGATGATGCCTCGGACGGACACAGGCAGGTGGCCTTGCCAAAGTATTTTTAGTGTATCATCCGGGACCCTCGAGCGAGCTAGGTCTCGCATCCGTCGCAATAGCTGCGAGGGCTTCTGCTCGCCAAGTTCCATCTCACTGATAAGCTTCTGTATCTGGCGCGTCTCAGATTCCTCATATATCGCCAGTAACCGTTCTCTCAAGGTGTCGAATTTCTGAGTATCTGGCGGCGTGATAAGAATATCTGTCACCTGTTGTATCGCCTCTTTGGAGAGCTTTGCAATGACCAGGTTGTATCTGGCCTCGTCCGAAAGCTCCTGTTGGGCGAGAACGGCCTCCGTCTGCAGGAACCAGAGCCTGAGATGGTCGGTCCAGAACTCCGGTATACGTGACGTAATCGAAATAGCTGCTAACTCCGACTCCACCTTCACCGGAGCAGCGGGCGCTGGCGCCGGGCCTTGTGCTGGCCCGGGCGCTAAGGCCTGGCTCGGCGTGTGTATAGGCAGCATAATGGACACAGTAATTACACAGCACTATAAGTCACAGCAACACAAGTTTGAAATGTCCGTAGAACGACGATAGCGTATTTTATTTACCGGAGGCACAATAGCAAGTAAGTGAGTAAGCCGCCACCCGAATATTGCGGGGTCACCACTTTACCACACAATAAATCTACTTGTGGTATAAACTAAATGAAGTGAAAAGAAGTAACTAAGTATCACTCGGAAGTAGAGAAACACTAGATTAATATATGAAAAGTATATTGTCTTTTAACTTAATAAGTAGGTACAAATCACCAAACTAATATTCGCCTAGCTACCGTGCCCTGCGGGTGACGACTGAGGTACTTCACTCTCGCCTTACATTGCAATCCTCTGCTGTCAGCAGATTACAATGTAAGTGTGATATTGTGTCGCTACACATCCGTTATGATTTCTCGGTTAACACTCCACCTTCCACATTGACATCTGCTGTTATCTATTTCTTATCCACTTTTTTGTCCGTGTTTTGCACCTCTTATACAACAAATATACTATGAACACAGCCAGAAATACTGCTCCAACAACTTTTACGTTATATTCTAACTGTTGGTTATTACTGTTTGAGGCATTTTGAGCGATAATCACTTCTCGGCTCCTTGTCTTGCCCATTATTATCATTTATCTAATACTCTTACTGCTTACTAAGAACTCTTAGATAGTCTACAAATACCCATTTCCAGCATGATATTAAACTTTTCGCGTAAGGTACGAGAAGAGTTTAATATCTTGTAGCGCTATATTGTAGCGCTCCGGTGGCAGCGGTCTCGCTTTCGCGTGGACCGGGGGACCTGTAGTCGCGATGTTATAATACACATTGTGTCGAGGAGGCTCCTTAAAAGATAGGGGCTTAGTTAATTCAGGGTGTGATAACACAGTATATGATAGTACGGATGTGACTCCACAATTGTAAAACTTGAATCTTGACGTCCTCGTCCACGCTGTTGCTGGTACGGCCGTCCTCGTTCCACATCCGTTAGTCTCAGGTACTGCTTCGCGATCTCTGCTAAGATTCTCTCCGTGTTGCCTTCACTCGCCGGGGAAACTTCTGCCACCTGGAGGTTCGCGGTAAACGTTTTTTCAATGTTTCGTTCTTCTTGTCTTCAGGTAGTTCAACCTGTATGTCTGTCACTTGTAGTATGACTTCCTTGCCCAATTTTGAAACGACCAGATTGAAATGTAGGTAGCCTAGTTTCTGTGGTACTATGATGGATTCTAGCTGAATAAACCATACTCGAGGTAGCGCTGGGTCGGTACGCCATATTGCAATAACGAAACGCGATGTAGGTATTCATACCAATACCGGTTTCCGAAACATGGTATTCTCAATAACTGGTTATTGCGGCATTGCGATTGGTATTTGAAATTTGATAAGTTATGGCGGCAGATTTTTTCCGTAATGGTGGTAAGATACTCTTTGATAACAAGTCAGGCAGAACATCGATATAATATGCGGAAATGTGTCGATAGCTATAAACCGGGGTCTTCAAATCGCGAGTGAACATGTACAGTCAAAACCTGATATAGCGACATTGAAGGGACCGTATACTTGCCGACGTTATATCCGATAGTTGTTATAAGCAATACATATGTATAATACATATGTATATACAGTCAAAACCTGATATTAGTTGTGTATTTATATTATCATAGGTATCTATCTAGTATAGGAATAGGTTATGTATGTGAACTTGTTGTCAAATGAAATGTCAGAAAAGAAATAGAAATATTTATTAAGAAATAATTAGAACACAAAATGTACTGAGCTGCTTACAGTACGGGTTATAAGACTACACTAGTTTTTAGGGTTTCGAACCCAAAGGGTACCAACGGAACCCTGATACTGAGACTCCGCTGTCCGTCTGTCTGTCTGTCTGTCTGTCCGTCTGTCCGTCTGTCACCAGGCTGTATCTCATGAACCGTGGTAGTTAGACGGTTGAAATTTTCACAGATGATGTATTTCTGTTGCCGCTATAACAACAAATACTAAAAACAGAACAAAGTAAAAGTAAAGGGGGGTGGGGGTCCCCATACAAAAACTATACAAAAACTTTTTACTATAGCGCCATCTATGTGAACGATTGTTTAACTTATTAATAAATAATATTAATTACCTACCTTTGTGTTAACGTTCACTTAGTTGGTGTTAGAAGTTCGTTAAATATTCGTTAGATGGCGTTGTAGTTAATAAGCGTGTTTGGTATCGACACGGTAATATAATATTATACTTATATATTATTTTACCGCGGTTCGGAACCCTCCGTGTGCGAGACAAAAGTCTGACTAGCACTTGGTTAGTTTTATTAAAGTAATCAGTCATTTTAGTCTGTTTTTTAAGTGTTTTGTCAGGGGTTAAATTGTAAAACAATCCTGTTTCATAAGCATTAAAGATTTCCTCTGTAAGTATCGACGAGAAATGAGGTTTGACATGCCTAGAAAATGTACCTGCATTTCATTATAGAATCATACCTCATGGTGATGTCTACAGTAAGTCCAAAGTCAGTAAGTAAAAGATGAATATATTTAATTAAATTTGACGTCTTAAATTGTATGTCAGTACTGAGTCACAACTAAAGTGAGAGGACATAATCTTTTATCAAAGAGAATAAATAGTACATGTATGTCTGTTAGTCAGCCTACATACTCATCCACTCCAGCTTAGTTTAGCTTGGGAACATTCTCTTGCTCGAACAACAGAGTTGCCTTGGATGGTTAGAAGGTCTCTGTCTATTAATCGAGCACAACATCCATCACCACCTGTTTCATGTAGATATTGCTCACTCTAGTTACTTAAGAGTGAGTAGTATATGAGCTACCCTGCCTACACTACCTACTATCGAATTTCCGTGGCGCCATCTATGACTACTTATTACGTAAGTTAATCATTCGGAAGAAATCATTACAGTTTTCAAATCCGACGAGAGATGTTGCACTGCGTAAATCAAATATTATGTTTCTTTGAAGTGTCTCACACTTAATATTTTTGTAAATTGTTTAACACAATCCAAAATTTCATCGTACCGACGGGACTCGAACCCGCAACCCCCGGATTACACGTCCAGGTGCTCTGCCAATTAAGCCACGGTTCGATACATCGATACGACGAAATTAGTGGATTGCATTTGTTAACCCAATTATGCATTGGTGGCGCCATCTATGACTACTTATTACGTAAGTTAATAATTCGGAAGAAATCATTACAGTTTTCAAATCCGACGAGAGATGTTGCACTGCGTAAATCAAATATTATGTGTCTTTGAAGTGTCTCACACTTTATATTTTTGTAAATTGTTAAACACAATCCAAAATTTCATCGTACCGACGGGACTCGAACCCGCACCCCCCGGATTACACGTCCAGGTGCTCTGCCAATTAAGCCACGGTTCGATACATCGATACGACGAAATGTCACGACCTCCTCGTAGAGGACGAGGACAAACAAAATCCCGCCAGGGATTTCAACAACAGCGCATGGAGGACAAAAGGCGCAAAGAAGGCGCAAAGACCCTCAGTAAAGTACAGGATTTAGTCAAGCAGACTCTACATCCTGGAATGAAATCCGGAGAAGATTTACTAGCCCGGATTGGAGAGGCCCACAGCCTTAAAGCCATCACGTTATCTATAACTACAAGAGGAATTCGGTTTGGCCTATGTCATTTAAACTTCATAGCAGTATCGTACCATGAGATAGTTGTACCGAATGTTTACGCTCAGTACCGCGTATTTCTCGCCGTGTTAGAAGCAAAACTAGAAAACCTGAAACATGCGTATCCAATTGCTGCTCGCAACTCAGAGCAAGCATTTAATTACCGAGTAAACGCTGATTTACTACATGTCGCGCAGACAGTGGTCATCGCACCCGAGCCGATGAAGAGGCTTATCAACTCAGTTGGCATTGTCAACTATGATGAAGGAATCTACATTCCAACAATTGCGCGCGAACAAACTGACGATAGAGGAAGATTTATTCCAAGAGTAGAGAGTATTTTATACTCCAACCTGCGGAGAACCGTCGAAGCCCTGGCTAGTCACCGAACGCCAGAACGATACCGCATACGGTTCGAAGAAAACAATCCCATACCTGGTGCAATTTGGAATAACCACTTTCTTCTGAACGCCGATGAAATCATACCGCAACATAATGTCGATAACTTACGAGACGACATCGCCCTATTGGGGCCGTATCTTAACATGTTGCAAAAACATATTCCAAAGATGGTTGATAGCGCCATAGATTTTAACTGCACAGGAAAACTCGTCATTCGTCTCCAATAAGATGTCAGACTTACGAGACTTACGAAAGCAGTCAATGTATGTCAAAGAGGGAAAATAATTGAGATGGTTGTGCCGCAATCTCTAACGGTATACCTGTGAATAATAACTTATACATAACATAAGATCGTTTAAAAAACTAAAAAGAACCGATTTCAAAGCCGCGCTATTAATTTTCAGTACCAATTTTGAGGTGCTTATCTCCATATCTCTGGAGTTTTTTTTTTTTTTTTTAATGTGATAATGGGTATCGCTTGACCACTATCTCACCTGATGTTAAGTGACGATGCGGTCGATGATGTAGCGCGCTTACCCAAAAGATACCTATTCACTCGCGACTTGAAGACCCCTATGTTGTATCTAATCGGAAACACAGACTCGGGCAGGGAATTCCATTCGTTGGCAGTACGTATTATGAAAGAAGAAGCGAATCGCTTTGTACGCGTAAATGGTATATCCACCATGTAGCGGTGGCGCCTCTTAGTATCCCTGCTAGTCCGATTATAAAAAGGGGATGGCGGAATCAAGTTATGAAGTTCCGATGCACACTCTCCGAAATGAATCCGATAAAAAACCGACAAACAAGCGACCTTGCGACGATGCTCGAGACTCTGGAGTCTTTTGCTTACTAGTTGGTCGTCGTTGATGAGCTTCTTGGCTCTCCTCTCAATAGCTTCCAGTGTCTGCAGCTGGTATTTGGCAGAACCATCCCAGAGGTGAGAACAGTACTCCATACACGACCGGACTTGTGCTTGGTAGAGATTGAGCAACTGTCCCGGTGTGAAGTATTGTCGCACCTTAGACAAAATTCCAAGTTTTTTGGAGGCTATCTGGGCTTTAGACTCAATATAAGAGCCGAAATTGAGAGTTGGTGTTAATGAGATGCCAAGAAGCTCAAGTTGGTCATTTATCGGCACGGACACATCCCTGAAAGTAGGAGCCAGTTGAAATGGACTCCGTTTGGCGGAGAAAAGACACGCCTGGGTTTTAGAAGCATTAAACTTAACCAGATTGGCATCGCCCCAATCGGAGACTGCCTTTAAGGAAAAGTTTAAGCGCTGGACCATCGCTTCTCTATGAGACTGGATTTGTACTGCACTGGCTCGTGCACTAGACATATAACTCTTCACAACGGTGCTGTCATCTGCATACCCTAAAATACCAGGTTTTAGCAGGTCATTAATATGCAGCAGAAAAAGCGTTGCAGAGAGTACCGACCCTTGAGGAACACCGGCATTTATAGCCAATTGGTCAGACGAGCAGCCATCAATGACCACACGAATAGACCGTTTCCTCAGGAAATCTGATATCCAGACACAAAAACCAGTGGGGAGGCCATATGAAGGAAGCTTGCTAATAAGGCTGTCGTGCCATACCCTGTCAAAGGCCTTAGAGATATCAAGAGAGACGGCAAGCGCCTCTCCATGATTCTCAATGGCCTCGCTCCAAATTTGAGTGGCATACGCTAGAAGGTCCCCAGTAGACCGGTTTCGGCGGAACCCGTACTGTCGGTCACTGAGTAGATCGTTTGCTTCTAGGTATGTTAGGAGCCTGTGGTTCAGTACACGTTCCATAGTCTTACAGAGTATGGAAGTGACTGAGATGGGCCTGTAATTGGCAGGGTCAGCACGACTACCCTTTTTGGGCACGGGTTGCACGTTAGCTTGCTTCCAAGACTTAGGCACTTGACCAGCCGCCATAGACAAGCGAAAGAGACGTGTCAGAATAGGAATCAACTCAGGCGCACACGTCCTTAAGACTATAGCTGGTATACCGTCTGGTCCACTAGCTTTATTCACGTCCCGATCGCGCAACGCTTTGCGCACTTCGGTTTGCCGTATGCGGATTTCCGACATAAACGTCCCGCATGACGGCAAACTAGAAGGTACAGCATTGCCAGCATCTAAACTTGAAGATTCCGCAAACAGAGTAGCAAATAGATTTGCTTTCTCTTTAGCGGTGTGAGCTAGTGATCCGTCGGGTTTCAGCAGTGGAGGCAGTGAGGGACGGCAGAAGTTCTCTTTGATCGATTTCGCCAGGGACCAGAACGCTTTACTACCCGAGGGGTAAGAAGCAAGTTTGTTCCCAGTTCGGCGTATGTGGTCGAAGCGAGCCTTCTTGAGAGCCTTTTTGCAAGACTTAGCGGCTTTGTTAAAGGCTTTCTTCTTTTCGCGAACATCTCTAGATTTGCGGGTTCGAGCATCAGCCCAGGTTAAGTAAGCCTTATGCTTTGACGCTTCAGCATCTCTACATTCGGAATTAAACCAAGGTCGAGCTTTGCTGGACAGAGGGACGTCAGAAAAAGGTATGTAATACTCCATACCCTGGCGTAATACTTCTGTCACAACATCCGCGCAAGTTGAGGGATCGCTCGAAGAAAAGCAAACTTGCCGCCAAGGGTAAGATGCGAAAAAGCCTCGCATCTCATCCCAATCTGCTGACCTGTATCGCCATACCCGCCGAGACCCTTTCGGGCTGGGATCGGGTGGGGAGTAGACTGATACAGACTTTACCAGACAATGAAAGAAAGAAAGAAGAAAGAAAAATCATTTATTTGACATAACACATTAAAATACTTACTAAAACAATGAAACAAGAAAAAACAAGAAACAATGTGAGGTGTCAAAAAGGCTTGTCTCAGCACATTATGTCTAGATTTACACCTGGACGCTGATTTTCAGACAAGCCTGCGGGTGATGAAAAAAAATGCGAAAATATTTGTAAATAAAATAATAAAAATAAATGATAAATTGATACATAGATAAAATAGGTACACTTAGATAGATATTAATGGTCGGAGCTACCCAAGGGTGATAAAACCGACACCGAGTAGCGGTCTGGATCTGTTGTCAGCAGAAGGTCCAAGCAATTGGCTGTATGGCCATCAACATCCGGTATCCTTGTTGCTTCCTGGACCAGCTGAGTGAGGTCTAGCGTCAAGGCAAGCTTGCGCATCTCTCGACCAGCATGGTCTGTGCTCTGGTATGGGTATAGCCAGTCTTGATGGTGGGCGTTAAAATCCCCCAGAAGCACTAATTGAGCTGATGGATACCGTTGTTGGGCTACGTCGGCCGTCTCACTGAGATAGTTTGTGAGCCTAGTTGCCTCCTCGTCTCCGCTGTGCGAACGGTAGACACCAGCATAGAGAATTTTCTCCATACCAGTGTCAACCAAAACCCACATGGTGGAAAATTTGGGGTCCTCAAGATCACGGAAACGCCGAAAGCAAATGTCATCGCGAGCATACATGCAGATTCCAGCACGCGCCCTGAAGCGATGCTCGAGGACGTAGCCTGGGTAAGCGAGATATGCTGCGTCAGCTGGACATTTAATCTGCGTCTCCGTGAGGAACAGAAGGTGCGGTTTTGCAGTTTCGAGGTGGTGGTGGACTGCATTGATATTTGAGTGCAAGCCTCGTATGTTAGAGAAATGCACTTGTAGAGAGAGGACGTGCTTCCGCTGTGAAACCGACTTTCTGTTATTTTTCCTTGCCATAGATAAAGGGGAGTGAAGGTAGGTTGGGAACACGGAAGTGGATTGAGACGCTCATTTACCAACACAGTGACACACATTCAGATAAATCATCTTAGTAAACCAGTTCCGGAGACCGCGGGGACGCCCGAGCCCCCCCAGAGGTGTCCATCGGGTCCTCTCGTCCGGTCGCCAACCGGCACGATGGCGCACCCCCGGGATTTTTCGCTAGATGGCGGGGCAGCCTTTCGTGAGTGGCTGGCTCACTACTTGGGCCCCCAACTATCTGCGGTCGGCCAGCGGAGAACCGTGCCTCGGATCCCGCTGCTCTCCGAAACTGGTCACTCAATGAAATATCCTCCAACGTGTCACAATCTGTTATTAAAATAAGCGCAACTGTATCCGACCTGTTTTCCCAACAAATGGCTTCACCAAACATCATGCCGTAAAGCGACCGCTTGGCGGCATGGCTTTGTCTGGTGGGTGGTAACACGCCACGGCCTAAGCCTACCACCTGAAACGTACTAAGTTACCATGGTATCACAAATCGGTTAAAATCGGTGCATAAACGAGGAGGTTATCCGCGAACAAACATAATATATATATATGTACATATATATATATATATACATATATATATATTATATGCGGTCGAATTGAGAAAACTCCTTTTTTTGAAGTCGGTTAAAAATAAACTACAAGACGTCAAAAAATTGCTCGAAAAACACTTCGGTTCTGAGTGGCCACAGGTACGCTGCTTAGAGTTTTACAAAAACTTATTCACCTCACAGGAGACATTGAGTGCACCACCCAAAGGAAAGGAAAGGAAAAGGATGCAAACGATACCTGATGTCCATGCGTCTGCTCGTCTGTATGTCTGTTCAGTGTGTAGGTTTTGTATAGTGTAAATTCATACGTTCTTAATTAAGATTATGCTTTTTTGCAGGTTACAATGCCACCTAATAAATTAAAAAGTAAGATTTGGAACTATTTTAAAAGAACTGGTGACAAAGAAGCTATTTGCAATTTATGCAACAAGAGCCTAAAAACTTCAGGCAATACAACTAATCTGCGTGGGCATTTAGAGAATGTGCATTCGCAGCAACTGGAATTTTTTGATGTTCCTTGCAAAAAGAAAAAACCCAATTCCATAACTGATTTTATGTCCGTAAATCATGATGCAACACCTGCCCTTGCCGCTGCCAGTAGTGCCAGTACCAATCAAGATAATATTGAACTTTCAACAACGTCATACAGCGATGTCAATGTCAATGCTTCGACTAGCTCCAGTGCTGTTAAAGATGTATCCTCACTTTCGTCACAAAATTCAGTGGCCAGTACATCGTCAAATGTTGTAATTCATCCACAGAAAACTGCTTAGCCTCATGTTGATGATTTCATAAACAATATTAAAAGTATTTCTACACAGGATGGAGCAAAATCTAAGAAGATTACTGAGGCTATTACCTACTTTATAATAATGGATAATAGACCATTTTCCACTGTAGAAGGTAAAGGTTTTATACAACTCATGAAAGAAGTGTGTCCGTTATATAAGGTACCAAGTCGAGAGACAATAAAAATGAGGATTGATGATAAATATGAAACCATGAGTCATCTTTTTAAAACATATATCACAAATTCTGCCAGCTATTGTATCACGTACGATATTTGGACCGAAACCATGCAAAATAAATCTTTTATTGGTGTTACTATACATTTTTTGGACAAATCTCAACTTCTCAGCGGGACCTTGGGTGTTTTTGAGTTGACCGAAAGCCACACGTCGAGGTACATAGCTCAAAAACTAACTGATATTTTCGCCGAGTGGGACGTTTCCATTGAGAAAGTTTCAGCTGTCATCACAGACAATGACAGCACTGTTATGAAGGTCAATCGGGAAATGTTTGGAGATAAAAAAATTATTCCCTGCTTCGCTCATACAATCAACTTGGTTGTCACGAAATCTATTGACGATTCAAAAATATGTACCGAATTAATTGGTAAAGTTCGAGATATCGTAAAATATTAAAAGGAGCGTCAATGCAAGTGATGAGTTAAGGAAGAGACAAATTGATATGGGAGTGAAGCAAGGTCAAATAAAAAAAATGATACTTGATGTTCGCACAAGGTGGAATTCTCATTTCTATATGCTCCAAAGATTCATAGATTTGGTGTCCATTGTAGGAGCAATACTTTTGACTCGGCCTAAAGCTCCACCAATGATATCGAGCAGTGAACTGGATTGTGTCAGAGAAATGATAGAATTACTATGCCCGTTTGAAAAAATAACAAAAGAATTATCTGGAGATAGTTACGTGACGGTAAGCAAAGTAATTCCACTAGTTAGTTGTGTTCGTGAAGTGGTGGAAAATATAAAGCCAAGAAATGAACCAATAGTGCAATTCAAAGCAGAATTGAAGAAACAACTAGCTAGAAGGTTTGATACGATAGAACATTCGTCAATCCTTGCCATCTCTACTACTCTCGACCCCAGGTTTAAGTTCATGCATTTCAAAGATGCCGTGGCCAAGAGCAAAGTAGTAAGTTACTTGAATAAATATGCGCGGGAATATGAGAACGAGTGTTTGGCTAAAGCAGGGAGTGACTCCTCTGATGAATCTGATAAAGATGATGCTGAATTTGACATCTGGAAGTATCACAAGCAGTTAACACACAAAAACATGAAGAATAAACTATCTTCTTCAGCTACGCCAAGCTCCATCAGCGAAACCGAAGTCCAGATGTACCTTTCATCTCCTGTAACACCGATAAAGAGGGATGCAATTGAAATTTGGGAAGACATGAAATCTCTGTTTCCAAAACTCTCTAAGATCGCAATGACATACCTCCCGATCGTTGCAACATCAGTCCCAAGCGAAAGATTATTTTCTGAAGCTGGGGCAACTGTCACTCAAGACAGAAACAGGCTTTTGGAAACAAGGCTTTCCAAGCTTCTGTTCCTCAATTCAATTTCAAGATTCTTGGACTCGAAAAAATAAGTAACAACATTACTAAATTGATTTTATAAATAAATATTTTTGCACACTAAAATGTTTTTTCTTGTTTGACAGGGATTATCTTGTAAAAAATTATATATTTTATTATTATTTATTAATTATTTTTTTTACATTTATTTATATTTTAATAATTTAGATTTCCATAACCATATTTCTTGTTACCAATGAATCGTACGTAAGGTAAAAACAAAACATCGACAAAACATCGATGTATCGTTCTTATGAGCGATGTTCTTTTAACATCGATGTTTTTGTTTGAACATCATTTATATCATTTATAAGAGCGATGTTGCATCCCTACCCCCGAGTCATGCGTTTCGTGAACCAAGCCTTTGCTGGGACCGGGATTAGTCCCCGGGACTACATGACCTGTGTCACGGAACGCATTGACTTTCTGAAGCAGAAAGTTTATGCATTGGCAGACCGTATTCGTCGCTATAGAGCGCGTGTAGATCGCTATTATCAAAATCGCCTCTTCCAAAGTGACCAAAGGAAGGTATACCGAGGTTGGGAAGGAACCAATCAGCGTGTGAATGACGAGCAGTGTCCGGATGCTACTACCATGAATAACTTCTGGCGTAGTATCTGGTCGGAGCCCGTCGAACACACGGAGGGTGATTGGATGAGCGTCGTTGAGCGCGCGTGTGAACCTATCGAATCCATGGGGGCTATCACCATTAGCCCCGAAGACGTTAGTTGTGCGATCCGTACGGCCCAGAACTGGAAAAGTCCAGGACCGGACGGATTACACAACTTTTGGATAAAGTGGATTCGATGCTCACACGACTGCTTAGCGGCGCAATTCCAACAAGCCCTCGAGGTTGGTTCCTTGCCAACATTCATGACAACCGGTGTCACCTTCCTGCTCCACAAGTCCGGTAGTACCACGGAACCGAAAAACTATAGACCCATCACATGCTTGCCGACGCTTTACAAGCTACTTACATCTATTCTGAGATTCAAAATTAATTCGCACATTGTTGCGCACAACATTTTGGCCCCCTCTCAGAATGGATGTAAGGTTGGGTCTCGTGGTACTAAGGAGCTCCTCCTCATCGACACGGCCATTTGCCAACAAGTCCGGCGGAACAAAGGTGCTCTCTCCACCGCCTGGATTGACTACAAGAAGGCCTATGATTCAGTGCCTCATACCTGGCTGGAGAAGATCTTGGAGTTGTATAAAATTGATACAACTCTGAGGTCTTTTCTAGGTTCTTGTATGAGGCAGTGGACCACAGTCCTTCGTCAACCGGGTGGTGGAGACAGCCTCTCTGGTCCGCAGGACTATATAAGGATTGAGCGAGGCATCTTCCAGGGTGACAGTCTGAGTCCGTTGTGGTTCTGTCTAGCCCTAAATCCTCTAAGCACATTATTAGAGGATTCAGGGCTAGGCTATCGGCACATGGCGGCTATATGGATGACCTCAAACTTTTTGCACCGAAGCGCCATGATTTGATGGAATTATTGAAAGTCACTGAGACTTTCAGCAACGCCATCAACATGGAGTTCGGTGTAGATAAGTGCGCGGTCATGCACGTGCAGCGGGGGAAAGTTGTTAATTCAATGAATTTACAACTTTCTGATACAATGACTTTCAGATCTGTCTCCGAAGCCGACACCTATAAATACCTTGGTATGTCAGAGTCATTGGGTATCGAGAGTGGGTGGATAAAACAGTCGGTAAAGGAGCGTTTCTTTGGTCGCCTGACAAAGGTACTTAACAGTCTTTTGTCAGGAGGCAATAAGGTGCGCGCCTTTAACGGCTGGGTTATGCCTCTACTTATATACACCTTTGGCATACTAAGGTGGACTCAGACTGAAATAGACGCCCTGGATAGAAAAGTTCAAAAGCAATTGACATCACATCGCATGCTTCACCCACGCTCGTCTGTTATGAGACTGTATATCCCACGGAAATGGGGTGGTCGAGGCTTTTTAAATGCCAAGACACTCCACAACCGTGAGGTGTGCAGTCTCCGGGAATATTTCCTAAACAACGAGTGTGGGATGCATTGCGATGTGGTGTCAGTTGACAAGACTTTCAACCCTCTATCCTTAGGCAAAGAGAACTGGCGCAAGCCTCAGGTGCTGAGCACCGAGGACCGCAAAGACGTATGGAAGAGCAAGGAGCTGCATGGCCGGTTCTATCGAGTCTTAACGGGACCCGATGTGGACCTGCTCTCGTCGGTGAACTGGCTACGATTCGGGGACCTATTTGGGGAAACCGAAGGTTTTGTTTCTGCAATTGCGGACGAAGTTATTAAGACGAACAACTACCGGAAATATATTATGAAGGACGGTACGGTCGACATATGTCGGGCATGCCGCCGTCCCGGAGAGTCACTCAGACATATCATTTCCGGTTGTTCTCATCTTGCTAACTCCGAGTACTTGCACAGATATTAATTCTGGACACTTTGGAATACATAAAACTCTTAATAAAATAAAACAACATTATAATTGGAAAGGAATGTTCGGAGACGTTCAAAGATATATTTCTTCTTGCGACATTTGTAAAGCTTATAAACATTCAACTTCTGCTCCTGCTGGTAAGATGGTTAACCCTAAGAAAGTTGATCAACCTATGGTAATGTTATCCGTTGATATTATTGGGATTTTACCTAAATCTTATTCTAGACATAGATTTATTCTTTCAATTGTAGATGTTTTTACTAAATATTGTTGGATATTTCCAATGATAAATGCTACTTCTAAAGTAATTTGTAAAATCTTTGAAAAATAAATATTTCTTAAATTTGGTGTACCTAAAATCTTAGTGGCCGACAACGGACCCCAATTTATATCTAAATATTTTGTAGATTTCTTAAAAAATTTCAACATCACTAAAATATTTTATAATGCACTATACACTCCACAGAATAATCCAGTCGAAAGATATAATAAGACAATAGAGACATGTATATCTTGTTTTGTTAAAAATGATCATCGAACTTGGTCAAGGTTTTTGCCTCATGTCCAATTAGCTTTAAATAGTAGTGTAAATCTTGCTACAGAGTACACTCCTAACTTTTTGATGTTCGGTAGAGAACTTATTTTTGATGCATCTTTGCACCGTTTTAGTAACTCTTTAGATAACTTAGATCAACTTGAGCTTGGTACTAGAGATACTTATGCTCACTCTTTAAATTCACTTAGTGAAGTTTTTGTTAAAGTTCAAGCTTATCTTTTGAAAGCTTATAAGCGTAATGCTCTTTATTATAATAGGGGAAGAAAAGTCATTTCTTTTGATGTCGGTGATGTAGTTTGGCGTAGAAGTTTTGTACAGTCAAATGCACCAGCATATTTTTCGGCTAAATTAGCACCTAAGTTTATTAAATGTGAAATTGTAGAGAGAATTTCTCCTAATGTTTATGTACTAAAGGAATTTAATAAAACAAGTACTGGACGTTATCATGTTAAAGATTAAATATTAAAATTTTCATTTTTGGATTTAACATTTTATTTAGATTTGTTTTGATACTCTGCTTGGGAGGAACCATGTTTGTGGAAGAATGAGATTTGATGCATGAAAGAGATGGTTCATAGTGAAAGATGATTGCCTGCAAGGAAAACCAACACTTTATTGAAATACAACTTTAAATATACTAAACCTAACTTAGGTCTATTTTTGATACCTTCATCTTATTTTTGAAACTTTTATCCTCATTTTGAACTTTTACCCAACTTTAAAAGCTACATCTAATGATTATATTTTCTTTTAGAAATTTTCTTGGCATCAAAAGATCTTATGTATATTTTTGTATATTTTATTATTTTGGTTACTTTGAAAAGCTTTTCACTTTTCAAGTATTCAACTCTTTTAGATACTTTGAGAAGTTTTCCACTTTTCTAGTATAAATATTGTTTTAGATTGCTATGAAAAGCTTTCCACTTTTCAAATAGCCTGTAAATACATTTTTAATATAAATGTGTTTCAGTCTTTGTGAAGCATGTTATATATTATTTAGATTATTTAGTTTGTGTTTGTTGTAGACCTAAGACTTGGATTTGACACTTAGAGCTCTACATAATTTTTACCCGGATTTGACTCTTTTGAGCTTTTGTCTCAGTTAACCTTTTTGGGTAATTTTTTACTCTTCATTTTTTTCCTCGCTTTGACCTTTTTGGTTCAAGCGCTGAAAAGCTTTAGATATTGTGCACGGAAAGTCGGTGGTGTTGAGCCGGTCAAAATACAACTTTGTTGTTTTCCCAACAAACTTTTGTTAACTTGTTTTTGTGCACGGAATGTCGGTGGTGTTGAGCCGGTCACAATATACAATTTTTGGTCTTTTTGACAAACCCTTTTATTAATTTGTTAGTGTTCGGAAAGTCGGTAGAGTTGAGCCGGTCACTACTTATTATTTTTGGTTCTCTATTTTTATGAGAATAATTTGAACTTTTGTTGTTCAACTTTTTCATTGAAAACTTGTTCACTGAATCTTTTGCAGTGAATAATTATCTAAAGTCGGCAGCTAATGCTTAACCGTACTACAATATGGATAACGCTTGTTATTATCTTTTAATTTAGTTAAAATCGTTATAAAAGATAGAGGCGATGGTGCTTATCTACACTTTTGTTAAATATTTCAGAAATATTTATTTGGTTTGTGATACAGATAAGTAGATGGAGGCTATGGTGCTTATCCACTCTTGAGTATAATTAATTTGTGATGGATTTTAGGATTGAGTCATATCGATGGATTAGTTTTGGGAAACCTTTACATTGTTTTTCACTTAGTTAGAAAGTTTTTATAACTTGTTTTTCTAGAGCAACTTAGTCAGTGGCTAGAAGCTTAACTGATTTAACGTTATGCTTTATTAGTGTCTTCTTTTAGTTTCAATAAATTTCATATTTTGGTGGCGGAATATTTTCTGTTTATTAATTTTTTTTGAATAAGTTTTTATTAGGAATTTTTTGGGAGTTCTTCTCAAAAATAAAAGAAGTTTCATTCTTTTATTTTTTTTGGGAAGGTATGTACTGTAACGAGGTATTTCGACTCGTTACATATTTTTCGCTTGGAAGCACATTTCAGCTTCTAAGACTGACAAAATTACCTTTTGGTTTTAAATAATTTAGAACATTTTCGTATTTAGCCATTTTTAGTCGATTTTAAATAATCGAGTTACTACTTGGTCTGTGGATCAGTCAATATCCTATAGACAATCTTTAAAAAAAATATATATATATTTGACATCTGTCAATTCTCGATCGGAGACTTCACTTTTTCTTGCCCCTAGGCATACAAAGGGCTCATTTTTGGTAAATTTTATAAATCTGATTCAACAAGAAGAATCCGTCTTTTAAATCGCTACCGCGATGATACTCGGCGTGCTTATGGTGTAGTGCCATATGATAACGACGTGATTTTGCGGTGAGTCAATTTTTGATAACCTAAAATGTTTCGCGTCATCCTTCATGGCGACAAATATATTTACAATCGGATTTTTGGTTACAGCCTTTGGCGCTGTTTGTGCGACGCTGGATGACGTCGTTATTTTGAGATGTTTGTTCGACGCAAGAAGACGTCGTTAGTTTGAGGTGTTTGTGCGACGCACAACGTTTGGATGTCGTCGTTGTTTTGAGCTGTTGGTGCGACGATGGATGTCGTCTGTTTTGAGTGGTGTGCTCGGACGCCCCCAGACGCTGCAGCTAAGCTAATTTCATTATAACTCTTTTTATTACCCTTAAAACTTTAATTTCATATTAGCAAGATGCAAGAAAGACATTAGAAAGAAAGATTATAGTAAGAAATAACCAAATTTCAGTAGTAAAATGTAAAATAAATTAACCTAAAAAGTAACGAAAACCGAATGGTATTTATAATCAAATGTTTAGACATAGTATTCCGGCTTTAACTAAGTAATGTGTAACTCACTTTGGAGGTAAGGGACGTTTCGTGTATTAAAATTTATCATACATTCCCAAAACAGTGTTATCATTTGCCTGTCCCCCGGTCCGAGATTAAAAGTCTCAATGAAACCGCTGATTATCCTGGTACGTTTTAGATCTTGGTAGAACAAGGGCGCTCGATATTCATAAATACAGTCTACCTAACATTAGTTTTTAGCTTTTTATACTCTATAACCTTCATGTTACAACTAGTAACATATATATTTTTTATAAACAATTTTTTTTATTACAATAATTTGTCACAATTATAATATGGTTATTGAAAAAATACATTGTCCGATTATTTTACAAAATAGAAAAAAAAACCGGCCAAGTCGAGTTGGACTCGCCCACCGAGGCTTTCGTACCATCTTCTCAGACTAGGTTTAAGTATAAACTTAACTTTGTAGTTCGATCCATAGAAAATGTATTGCAACAAATACAAAAAATAAGTTTGTAATAGCAAATTAACTTTTTTTTTGTTATTACACTACACATTTACCGTTTTCTGATTTATTCCTATATAAGTGGTTCAAGACCTTGCTTCTGCCAAATTTCGTGATTCTAGGTCAACGGGAACTATCATAGAGATTTTCGACCCAATACCTATAGGGTACATCCGGTTGACCTAGAATTGTTAATTTTGGTCAAAAAAAAATGTCTTACAGCCCAAGTAAAGGAATAATTCTGAAAAATAAAAAAAGTTGAATATTAAGGTACATTTTGGCACTTACAAGTTTTTGCGAAAATCTAAATTTGGCCATATTTTTTTATTGTTTTGATTCAGAACCTAGATTTTTAATACACCTAATAAGCAATATAGACCTCAGTATCTGGTACAAATTTAAACTTGCTAGGACAGACGGACAAGAGAGTGCTATTTATTATAAGGGTTCCTTTTTTTACCTTCTGAGGTACGGAACCCTAAAAAAGAATTAGTGCCCCGCCTGCCCAGTGTGGCGAATAGGGCATATCCCTCCCAATGAGCCGAAATCGGGCTCAGTGGCATATCTTGGGAGAGGCCTACGTCCAGCAGTGGACTGACACTTGATGATTATGATGATTATAAATAAAAATAATATATTATTAAGAATGGCAAAAAACGGAACCCTTATAAATTCGTCATGGCTGTTTGTCTGTCTGTTTGTCCGTCCGTCCGTATGTCACAGCCATTTTATTCCGAAACCGAACCGAACCGACTACAGAATTGAAACTTGGTAGATAGATGTATTCTGTGAACCGCTTTCCGATTTTTAAACAAAAATAAAAAATAAGTTTAAGTTTGGCAGGGCATCCCAACATGGAATTTAAACAAAAAATAAATTTCTTCAAACCTATACGTGTGGGGTCCTATGGATAGGTTTTCTCAAAGTCAATCATTTGAAATATAGGCGCATCTAAAGTGGTACAATGTGTGTCCCCCCCTCGCCTCTAACTTTTAAAGTATGGGAGTGAAAAATCTAAAAAAACATATATGCTGTAGATCTCAATAAAAACTAACAACGAAAATTGGTTTGAACGAGATACAGTCAGCAGTGTTAGAGATATGGCGACCGCAAAGATAACTTTGTTTTTCATACAAACACTATGAAAAACAAAGTTAATTTTGTAGTTGCGAAAAATTATTGTTATGGAATACTTAACTGTGTTACGGAACTCTACGAGTGCGAGTCTGACTTGTACTTGGCCAGTTTTTTTTCTTTTCATCTGATCAAATAATATTAGAGCATTCCTGAGAACTCTACTCTACTTGGGATTTTGGTCTTTGTCCAGAAGCCAAAGATACGTTGTATATATGTATAAGAAAGTAACGATTTGGATTTTTTTCTAATATCACATAGGCTAGCGTTTGGTCTCTATCTCTATCTCACCTGTTGGTAAGTGATGATGCAGTCGAGGATGGTAGCACACTAGGCCTAGAATGGGAACTGGCTCTCAAAGATAGATGCCGGAACGCATTAGATGTTTGGCGACAGATTTCCTAATTGCGGGTGATAGCTGGCCAGGCGGACACTAGATAGTGTCCTACCACCATGCAAAATTTTCATATATCTGTTATGTTAGATTATTATTTCTGGAATAAATTAAATCGGACTGAATTATGTTTCTTTTTAGGAATAGCCAAATGGAGTCATATTGTAGAGTTTTATAAACTAGACAGCAACAACCCGAATTTCGTGTTTGCACCACAGCCTTAAAAGCTGAGCATCTAAACCCGAACACAAAACAGAAAATGAAGGTAAAACTGGCTGCTCAAGTTTTAAGCCATACTGTTGCTGCTGGAATGATAGCAAAAATTTCACAAGGCAAGTTATGCTTACATATTTCTAGTAGTGCCTGATGTCTGCATGGACAATAATGATACCCTCATCATAATTGTTCTGAGAATGAAATAACAATCTACAAAATGATAATATAAATTATGAAACAAAATATTTGCCTACCCCAACGCGAAAAAGGCGATATTATTTTTATATACATTTCAACAAGATTAGTCCAGCCATTCAGTCATGAAAACGCACAAACAACAGATATAAAACAAAGATACGTTTGCTTATGGTGAAAATTCGAAAAAATATGATATGGTGGATATTCTAGACGTAAAATAATGACAAGTTATCGTGCAATATATAAAAAACACCCTAGGTTCACCATTTCTGTCAAATTCAGTCTTAGTGCCTGCCTTATGGCTGAATAATTTTACACTATCACAAGCTGATTGACATTCATGTTTAATTATATATAAATGTATATATATCTTACAGGCTAGCGTTTGACCATTATATAAACCTCATATACCTTATACATATATACCTCACCCGGTGGTAAACGATGATGTGGTCGAAGATGATAAATACAGTAGGCCTAGAATACTCAACTATAAATACTAATAAATAATATGTACAAAATAGGCAATAAGTTCAATTGTATGACTCAATCTCAGTTATAATTTTTGTATATTTCAGGTGAACTGACCACAGAGGCGACCACAACAGCTGATGTGATTGAAAATGTTGATAAACTGTTCGATGCACTTAATAGCGACTCAAAAGATTTAAGAAGAGGAAAACCTTTTTCTACAAATTTAAAACAAACTTCTCCTCATCTCCAGCATTTTCGAGATATGAAGATTTTTTTTAATTCATTAGAATTTATTGGGTGTAGAATTAAAACACCACCATCAAAAGAAGGATGGGTGTGGACCCTGAATGCAGTCGAACGCTTATGGTCACATATGTCAAAGGATAACTCAATAAAAAGCCTGGCTACGCGACGACTACAACAGGATCCTTTAGAAAATCTGTTTGGCTGCATTCGGGGGAATTGTGGTGCTAATGCCAACCCGACTGCGGGGCAATTTGTAGCAGCCTTGAAAACGGCAGTATTGTCAAATTTAGCCCAATTTGGCTCAGGAAATTGTGAAGTGGATAATAATATCACAATAATAAATAATATGAAAGTGTTACTTACAAAAAAACCCACAAACTTATGTACAGGCGCTTCTCTAAACACACAACATAGCACTACCATAACAACAGATGACATTGAAAATAAATGTATACAATTTTGCAGTAATATTGATAGTGTTGAAGTAGGAGAAGTTCAAGCATGTGCATATGTTTGTGGGTTTTTGGTAAAGAATATTATCAATGAATGTAATACATGCAAGCGTATGTTAATTACAACTCATTTAAATGATATTCATTCTTTTGTCTCATTTAAAGAATTTACAAATGTACAAAGCTTGAATTATTGTAATAAAGAACTTATTAACTTTGTTGAGAATTGTGCCACAACCACAAACAATTTTCTGAGAACAAATGGGCATGAACATAATATGAAAAAGAATATAATTCAGAAACTTAGAGTGATACCCCATGACTTCTTGTACAAATGTCCTGATCACTTGGAAACAAATTTGACGTTTTTAACCAAAAGTATATTCCATATTTGTGTGAAAAGGTTTTGTATCCTGCAAAACAGAAAATTTGGCGAACTGCAACTAAAATAGCGCTAAGGAATAAAATTAATATCCTAAAACACAAATAAAGAAAATGTTAATTGATATTAGTCTTTGTTTTCATTTTCAGTTCACTCTAGTAGGTAGGTACTTATTTTTGCTATTAAATCGGCAGTTTTTGTATGATGTATATGATGGTGAATTTTATAAAATTAAGTTGATTATGTGCTCCTTGTTTTTAATGTATTGTACGTTTGTATGTGCTATTTATAAAAACTTATTGTGCTGTATTTTGTTAAAAATTTAGTTACCATCATTCACCATCATATATTTTGTATAAAAACTGCAGAAATTTGGAACGGTAGCTATAGGGGCTTTGAACATTTTAAATTTTCCCGCTGAAAATATTTATTCATAAGGGTGACTACTAGATGGCGGTAATTTATATTGTTTCATCGCTAGCTGTACGAACATAACGTTCTTCTCCGGTAGGAGTATAGTTATTCTATGATGTTGACAGCCTAAAATATACTTGTTCGGTCGTACTTCGTAGTGATGGGAACAAACCGGTGAAATATAACCGATGGCTCGTCTGATATTGTGACGAGTTAGGAAAAGGAAGTTGTAATTAACCTCACTTTTCTTGGAGGGCTCGCGGTCATAATATATAGATTTTAGACATGAGTTTGGCGGCACTCCCATAGAAATTGAAATAACTCACGACACGACGATCACGACGTTATCTGGCTGAAATGTACCATTGTAGAAATTTCTTGATGAGCCTTCTTGATATTTGACGCTGTGACGATGATTTTCGTGATTCTTCGGATAGACTCCGTAGGTTTCCCTTGGTGTCGTAGCCTCGCAGCGCGATGAAAATATCGACGTTTTTGGCGTGGCACGAAGAAATCCTTTTCTGAGTCGTGGACGCAAAATGGCGCCTTGCCCTCTCGTCTTGCTGTGCAGTCGGCGTGTTTCCTCCTGGCGCTGGTGTCAACCACGAAGGACCATGTGCGAGATTTGGGTTGTAGGTTCCTGGCGTAGCTAATAAAATAAAACAGCTTGCTGGAATCTAGTCGCGCTGTATTTTCAGATACATAAAAGTTTGTTTTACAATAATAGCAGGAGCGAATAACACGCGCACAGTCGGTGGTGGTCGGACGAGAACAGGGGCGAATGTGGGCGGAAATTAGTGATGTGAATGTTAGTTACAGATATGTAGACTTAAGAATAAGAAATCGATTGAACTTAATGTTATGTGTCGATGTTTTATGTCTCCGACAGTACTTAAGGGTGTACTAAGAAAGGATTTTCCAAAATTCACCTCTTAAGGGGATAAAATGGGGGTTCACAGTTTGTATGGAGAAACAAGATTAGATAGTCTTTTCTATCCGAAACTTCACACAAGTGCTTCAGTAAAAAAGTAAGTAAATACGTGCTTTAGGTTTTTTTTTAATTCCACACCTAAGAAAGTGAAATGTGGTAACAAAGTGTGAAAATAAATATTGTTTCGGATTGCGCTGAAATATGGCATGCAGATAGTTATTACGACGTTAGTTACCTCTGTAAAAGGATTTTCCAAAATTCATCCCTGAAGGGGATGAAGCGGGGGTTCAACGTTTGTATGGAGAAACAAGATTAGATAGTATTTTCTATTCGAAATTTCATACAAGTGCTCCAGTAAAAAAAAAAGTAAATTGTAACGCCTGTTTTTCAGTTTTATTCATTTTTCTCACATTCATTAAATCTATTAAATAAATAAGCCAATAGGTGTATATCACTTTAAAATATTAAATACCATAAATTACTAATAATAGGATAATTTCAAATGACGCGATACTACCTTATTTCCACGCCATCTATAGCATGTCTTCGGTACCCCGTTCAATAATTATGTTATAATTTAACTAGAGATCGGTCAATGATCACCTACACAACAACGTAGTTACGCCACCTCACCGGAGAGGGCGCTAATACAGCGTGATGTTCAGCGGCATCTCTCGGCGAATAACCGTAATATAGAGTGCCAAGTATTTACCTAGAAAGGGAATTTATTATTATAAATTATCAACTTTAAATTAAACTTTTATTTAACTTAAATATTGCAAGTGGAGATTATCGAATCTTTATCGATTACTAATCTCAAATTGTAACACTACCACATTTGATCCACGAAACTTATTCATTTTACCTTATTTCGTACGTTAATTATCTGTCAATCACGACAATCTGTCCTTTTCCTCTTTTTTTAGTTCAATCCAAAGCAAACCAAATCATTTCAACTCTCTTTACCCAATGTTGACTAAAATTCCTCGCATTCAAGAAAGTCCTCATCTACCTAAGTCCCGAAGTTTCACCCGAAAATAAAGTAAAACTGCACAAGGGTCACACTTTGGAATGTTCTAGAAGGTTGTCGTACCCGTGAGTATGCATTTTGACACCCATCATCTAAGAAGTTATCGAGTTCTGTGTTTGTTATGGATACTCGCCAAAAGATGGCTTCGATGAAAATTAGTGTAGTTCCGAATGATTAAATACCTCAAATCAAGTCCTCAAATTGGTAATCGATACCTTCCAAATTTATCTTTTCTTTAATAAATTTGTCTACTAAGCCCTCTAAAACGGCGATCCCAATTCAATAATTATTATTTCATCTAAAGCATTCTTTTTAAACACTCCTCTACAAAAATATAAAAATAATGGCCAAATGAACTTCGATTTTATCGGCGGACGGGAGGTCAATTCGATCCAATCGATGCTGAATGTGTAAACGAGGTCTCGTCACTGGGTGAGCGGCGAGTGGGATCTGTCACAAAACCGGGGCGTCATTCTATTCTCTGCGTTCTCCGCGCAAGGAGATATAATAATTAAAAAAGAAATACGACTGAACGCCGTACTAATTTAAAGTTGTAAGAACCCAAACCCGGTAAGTGTTTATTCAATCTCTTGCTTGTATCTCAGTTCTAAATAACTCTGCACGTCTTACAAGACTTGTAAATCGTGGCTTGGTTTACCCCGTAATCGAACCCACGCGTAGTGGCTCCATTGAGTGTTAATTATCTAAATCTAATGGTTAAATCGGGCTGCCATGCTTCAGGAAGCTTGATCTTGATTCCCCGAAGCGATATATATCTGTTCTCCCCGCTTTTTACAAAAGATTATCATGGAAATCGGTCAAACTTGTTGACCATGTAAATTACCACTTTTTTGTTTATTGAGGCATGCAGGAGCAGTATCTATAATTAATAAACGTAGTACAGCTCCCTGCGGTGGTGTTTCAAATAAATTTTATTGATATTTCTCCATAGTTTTCAATAAAAGTAGCTCTTTTGATGGTTATGCATATCTCCACTTTTCATCACAAATCCACCCTTCTCAGTATTGAAACTAAAAGGATCAGGAAAGCCTACTCTTCCTTTTGATAAACTAAAAAGCCTCCCTTTTTACCTCTTAAGGGAAGAATTATTCAACATTAAGTTTTTAAATTGTTCCCCGCTAACCTTTTTTAAATACTTAAAAGATTACCATTATTGAATGAATTGTAATACCATTTAATCTTACAGCCAATCAAAATGGCCTTACAGGGTGTCCTGGAGCCCCGGGACCCTGGAGGGACGTGAACGTTGGGGACGGGCCCCGCCAAAAGCCACCGACTTAAACGTACATAACCGGCCGTGCTCTTCTCCCCCCATCCACGCTGCCTACCAGAGCGTCCCGGCTCTCTCTTGTGGGTACTAGTACCCCACAGGTACCCAATAAAATCGTTTTTTTTATTCTCTTATATTCAATACTCTCCGATTGGCCCGAGGCCAAAACTTAATCGCCTTCCAATTGGGACGTCGAGGCATAGCTACCACCTGTGTCTCTGGATCGTCCTCCAGCATTTAATATTATGAGTAAGAGAATGGTACTGTAGGTTACCGTAGGTTACTGTAGGTTACCGTGCTAGATATTTTCCTAACTCGACTGGGCTGATCACTAACTTAGTCCATCGCATATCTAAACCTTCTACCATTGCATCTCGGAATGAGCCTCACTCGTTACCAATCTCTAAGTTGTATAATTTAAATTCCTGTAACCAGTAAGCATCGTGTGCGACTAGTGCATAAATATAAGCATTTTGCATGTAATCTTAGCATTAGTCTTTTTTATACCGGAGCAACCAGGTGTGGACCCGGATTACTATTATAGTGCTCGAACCATACATAGATGGGGGGCCATCTATATTATATATTCGCTTGAAATAAATTGTTATATTGGTTACTAAGTTGTTTCATTCCGAGTCTAGATTTTGGGGACTACAGTTTAAGAACCCTTACCTCACACGTAGCTCCATCTACCGGAGTTTACGCTACAAAATACATGTTTCAGGTTTTTTGAAATTCCACCCCTAACAGGGCCAAAGTCTGAAATCAATATTGTTTCGGATTATGCTGAAATTTGGCATGCAGATAGTTATTTTGACTTTGGTATCCGCTAAGAAAGAATTTTTCAAAATTCACTCTTCAAGGGGATGAAGCTTCAAAGTTTGGATAGATATATTATTCGACATTTCAAATAAGTAAATACGAGTTTCAGACTTTTTCAAAATGCCACCCTAAGAGGATAAACTGAGATAACAAAGTCTAAAAATCAATGTTGTTTCGGATTGCGCTGAAATTTAGAATGCAGATGGTTATTATGACGTAGGTATCCGCTCAGAAAGAATTTTCTAATAATTCCTCCCGGATACGGAACGGGGATTCAAAGTTTGTATGGCGAAACAAGATGAGATAAAGTACGTGTTGTAGGATTTTTCGAAATGAGGTAGGTAACAAAGTCTGAAAATTTGGCTGTTTCGGGTTTTATAAATATTAATCTCGAATTGCCTTAGTCACGAGATAACATGAAAACGGGTGAACCGATTTGGCTAATTCTTATTTGATGTCTTTTATGATAGATTCGTTTTAATAAAAAAAAATTAAGTAAATAAAAGAAGATTTTAACGCGGGCGTAGCCGCGGGGCACTTCTAGTGTAATATAATTCTACTAAGTTATATGTAACCCATAAAGAAAGTATATATTTTAATACTCC
Organism: Cabera pusaria; assembly: GCA_954871355.1. Taxonomy (NCBI): domain Eukaryota; kingdom Metazoa; phylum Arthropoda; class Insecta; order Lepidoptera; family Geometridae; genus Cabera; species Cabera pusaria. Next base: position 20,047,900 of record OX940905.1, read on the forward strand.
ATCCACGATGTGTCCACTGTCCATGGAGAATTCTCTTAATTGTTTGTTTTAATTAAGTAAGTTATTTGTTGTTTAAAAACTTTAATCTAACCGATCACACTTAAATCCTTCATCCTGAAACTTTTGTTTTACAGCTCACCGGATAAACTCACCCGTTTACTGCCCTTGGCCCTTATACCCGTTCACTCGCTATCACTACAAAATATAATCTAATCGGTTAAGGATGGTATAAGTGTAGCGCCACATCTGCGGAACGTACGGCGCCGAACCTTCCGCTAAATACGCTCGTAGTGTATTTCAAGTTATCTATGACACATCAGTCGAAATTACGCCGCGTTCTGCGTAGTGAGTACCTTCCTTCGGGCGGTTTTTTCAGCTAAAACGCATTTAATGTATTTTGCATAGCAAGCGACACATCACGCGACGCGATGCGCGACCGAAAGTTCGGCGGGCGGCGGGCGTAGCTGAACGTGCGGCTTGTGTTGTGCATCGCGCAATTCGCGCGCGCGGTCGGTAGCGAAGAGCGGCAACGTCGTTTTCTGTACTATGCACGCCACGCACGCTCAACACCAGGGGCAGTCGAGTTGCTAAGAACATCCGGTGCCCTAGTAACTATTGCTTATTCTGTGTGGGGGCAAAAGCTGTACGAAACAGTAATATCCTGTGTCTTTCTCACACGTTTGCGCGATCTTTAGGTCTTAATTGCCATATTTAAAAATGTTTAGGGGTGAATACATTTTTATTTAGATACTTTATCCGAAATTTACAAAGTAAAGTTTATAAAAGCATTTTAATAATTTAAGCACTCCACCGCCGCCTGCATCAGCATCACCAAACTTGTCAGCGTCAGACCGCGAAAAAAATTACACCCTTTCAAAAATCTTTATTACAAAAAATTGATGTGGCAGACAAAACTGCAAATGATCCTGACAAGAATTTCTTACTCTCTATTTTACCTGACATGAAGTCTATGACCAATAGGGAAAACTTTGAATTTAAATTTGAAATAATGTCCGCAATAAAGAGGATCAAGTATAACTACCAGGTTTCAGAATACTCCCCAATGTCGTTGACTAGAGTACGTAATACCTATGAGTACCGTCCCACCAGCATCGCGAGTACCTCCATCAGTTCAAATACACACTATGGTTATACCACTCAAAGACAAAGTGAAATTGATATCGGTTCACCTGCTATGACGGAATTGTCAACTGAAGACTTGGATGAGATATTAAATAATAACAATGAAGATAATGAACCATCTCACGGTGCGCAAGATGCGCTTACGTAAAAAATATTAAAGATATAAACTTAAGTATATGTAATGTTTTTTTTTCTAAGTAATATAAATAAACATTTAATATATATTTTATTTTCTAACCTTATCGTGACCATTACTCGCTCTGTCGGTGAAATAGAATCCCTAAACTTAGTACATTTTTTCAAAATATCGTTACTAGTAACTAGCAAATCATTAAAAGACTGAATTGACATCCGAAAATATTTAAAAAACTTATCAGGATAGCATCTGTACTTTGAATATTTTTGAAATTGACCTTCTTGGATTCTATTTGTATTTAGCGGATGCACCCAAAACTTCACTTCTTCTTCTAAGCCCTCTATAATAGCTAATATTCTAATTAAATCCATGTTTCTGGGCACATGCACACACCGCAAAGTGTCGACACAGACTATACGACGACGCCACGTAACTTTCCGTCGCGTAGCGCACTGAACAAGACGCCGCATTTAGCCGAACGTGCGGCGCCGTACGTTCCAAAGGTTCGGCGCCGAACGTTCCGCAGATGTGGCGCTACACTTAGTGGAGCAGATAGAGGCTCTCCTGGATTACCTCGAGGATAACCAACTAATAACTAATCGAAGGAGGGGCGAGGCGTAAGCCTCAGCAAGAGGTGCTGGGCAGATTGTGCGAGAATCCTCAACTCTGTGAGTGCCAACTGCCCCACCAAAACAGCTGAGGAATGGAGAACAGTAAGCACAAAGAAAAACCTTTACGTTGCTATGTACTTACCTAAATAACATTAATTTTGTGATTTTCAAAAAACCCTAATATACTCACTAAACTTGTTTTTCTTTTTAGTATTACAATGAATTCAAATTTAAAACAACGAAAAAAATTAAAGCCCAAAAGGCAGAGCAATATGCTACGGGTAAGTTCTTACGCATACTACATTATTTGTATAGTATTTTATTTGTATAGTATTATATAGGGTCTTTAGACAAGGACCGTCCTCGTTGAAAGTCTTGTCCTTGTTAGGACGAGTTGATGTTGATGTTGAAATTGAATGAAACAAGCCGTGTGTGAGATATTAACTAAATTTGTTTATATTTGAAAGGCCCATTTATGTGTCTGCCATGGCTTCGAACGGTGGCACGGATCCGAGAGGTCTAATTTACAGTGGCTCTTTCGCATAGAGCTGACTGAATTTGAGCGATGGCCTGTGTCATCGACGTCATAACAATTGCTATGACGTCGATGGCTTGTGTTATGTTGACCTTTAGGGCATTGGTCGATTGTAGTATATCACAGAGAAAAGTTGGAATGTTGTCAGATAGCCATGGAGAGAACCATGGTAGGAGTAAAAATAAAAGATAAAGTGAGAAGTATTGTTACATAAAACCAAAGTAATTGACATATTAAAAAAAAATGCACGAGGCATGTGGACTGCGTGACATCATAATATAAAACTATTGTAGCGGGAATATCTTGGTACAACAAAAATACTGATTGATTCCAACACTACGATTTAATTTAAGTAATAATACAGTACATAACATAGGTGTGAGGGTCGTGCCCCACTAAGTTGGATCATTATAGGTAGGTAGGTACTATCCTGAGGGTGAGCCAAGGAGCAGCAGAGCGTTGCCAACGAAAACCGGTAGCCTCCAGATGGTGTTGACCCGTACCCTGGACCCTGGAATTATCATTCCGCCTTGTAAACATATGTTCATAATTATTCTCGGGTTTCGTGTACGCCGAAGGTATGCTGATGAAAAGTATCGTTTGTTGTGGCGGTGCACGAAACCGGAACGGAGAAAAGATTACAATATAATGATAGTAGTTACAATAAATAATGATGCAAAATAAATACTTTTCAAAATACAAGAGAAAAGTATAACTACTGCAAGGGCTGATGATGATATGATGCCATGAAAATACCCCGATGCATAATAAAACAAGCCTACGCCATTTTGGTGTTGGCAAGCGAATACATTACAGTGCTTTTTAATAATGATAAAAACACACAACTACGTTTAAAAAATGTGTTCACACTTACCCAAAAGCAGGGGAACTATACACTATAATTTTAATTCAAATAATTATAATTTGAAACGAGTAATATTTAAATAGACACGTTCGCGAATCTGCGCTAAGGGCGAGGCGACGTGTTTACACCGATAAAGCTTCGGCGAGTGTGTGGCCGGCTTGCGATGCAACTGGTTTCCGTTCTCTCACCTACAGCGATAGCAAGTAGTGGTGCCCGTCGCTGAAATGATACTTCGGCATCGATGGAATTTATTATTCACTGTCCGTTTATTTTAATTAAATATTAGCTATGCATAAAAATTAACGGTACAGTTACCCCGCTCGCTCATAAAAGGATTTTTTATAATAAAAAAAACCGACTACTAAAAAAAAGTCAACTAAATAAGCTTTATATACCTTAAATACCTACTAACATTATTCGCATATTATACATTAATGAATCAAAATAAGCTGGAATCGATTATGCTAATTTTAAATCCTTGATATGCCATGTGCCGAGATCTTTTCCAGACATATCAGCTAGTTCATAAACGAGAGGTGATTTTTTACCTATTATACGGCACTTTAAATATTTTGGGGCTAGCTTCTTACTAAAATACCGATCCTTGTCACTTTGAAAATAAGTTTTCTTCCAAACAATATCGTTGACGTCAAATTCTGCTGGTTTGCGTCTCAAATTATAACGTTTAGAATTTTTAGCGTGAGCATGCCAAAGTCGAGCTTGAACCTCATTAAAAATGTTAGCTAGATGACCTACATTCTCAGCGTATTCATCACTAGGAAGAAAAATAATTTCGTCACCAAGGTCTGGGTCTAAATAGTGGGAACCACAAATAACAAGCTCTCTCCCAAACACCAGGAATGAAGGCGTGTAACCTGTCACCTCATTGACGGAATTATTAATGGCAAACAGTATTTTGGGTAGCTTAATATCCCAGGCTCTATGATCAATTGATGTAGATATACATGTCATAATGGTCTTGTTGTATCTTTCGACAGTATTTATTTGGGGAGTATAACGCGGTGTAAAATATACGTTAGGTATTCTGTACTTTTGAAAGAAGTTATCAAGATTCTTGCTTATGAATTGACTCCCGTTATCTAAAATAATTGTTTTGTAATTGCATAGCTAATGCATAAAAATTAACGGTACACTATATACCAAAAAATCTACCCAAACATTGCCACATAGTCCAAAGTAAATGGCTTATTATTATTATTGTATATAAGTAGCTGATAAAATAAGTTTCAATTTCCTTTACAGGAAGGTGGAGGAACTGCAAAAAAGTTCATTCTAACGCCGGCCCAGGAAAGGCTATTTAACATTTTGGAGCGAGATGTTGGTGACCCTGCCTCATGTACGCCACAACCCTCTTTATGTATGTCTATCTATACTAATAATATTATAAAGAGAGAACATTTGTATTTCATGGTCTGTGCCGTCGGCTTGACCATGTGAGATTACACCTTCATTCTTACCCTTGGAAAATCTATAGATCCTTGCGTTCAAGTGTCCTCTTGCGTCTGTCTAGTCGCGGCCGCTGCTACCCTCCGCACCGCGCGGGGTGTGACGGGGAGCGCAGGCGGTCGCGTCGCCAGTACGCTTTCGTTATTCCCACGGAGTGCGTGTATTTCCTTGCGAAAATAATATTTGTTAAAAAACGACGTGTGTCGTTCGAGACCAATATCTAAGGTCGCTAATTAGTAGTTATAAAGTGTTTACTAGTACTGTGGATTGCTGTTGTTAAAGGTATGTCTTTGGTTTTCGTTATAACTTTTTCTTTATACTTACCCATGCTCCTTCCGCAACAAACAGAATATAGGTACCTACTTATTTTAATAGATTCTTAGAAAAGTAGACCTAGTTGTGAAACGAACACAACATAGATTTACCTGCTTAAGTAGGTTATTGCTACAAGTAGATATTTTGTTGCGGAGGGAGAGGGTATGTAATTGGAGATACAGGTAATTAAGATATCTTAGCTAGTGACTCGGAACCCATTCCAGTCATTTTGTTGGTGCCTATAAATTCACTCGACGACACTTAGTCTCGAATTATTTTATTTTACCACCCGATTCGTTCTATACAATTGGGTAGCGGTTTATAAGAACATTGTGCTGCGCGCTCCGGCCCACACAGTTCATTATAAAAACCGAACGCCTCGATTTGACGACCCATACGGTCCGACTCGAGGAGCCACACGGCTCAATTCGAGGAGCCGCACGGCCCGATTTGAAGAGCCGCACGGCCCGATTCGAAGAGCCGCACGGCTCGATTCGAAGAGCCGCACGGCCAGATTTGAGGAGCCGCACGGCCCGATTTGAGGAGCCGCACGGCCCGATTTGAGGAGTCGCACGCCCCGATTTGAGGAGCCGCACGGCCCGATTTGAGGAGCCGCACGGCCTAGTTTGAAGGACCGTCCGACCCGGTTTAAGGAGCCGTTCGGCCCGATTGGAGGCGTCACTCTAATTTTGTCAATCTTTTGTCACAGATGGCGGTCCCGAAAGAACCATCGTCACTGGAGGAGCTCTTAGAGTGGGAAACAGTTGATCCAGATGACAGTGTAATTTTGGAACGAATAAAGAGGTTGGCTTCGACCTATCTACCTGATGCATGGCGCCAGTGGAAGATTATACCTCATACCAAAGAGGAGCTTCTAGGTTCGCACCTGGACCTTCTTGTGCTGAATAAAATCCGCTTCGCTCTCCCGACGGTCGAACTTGCTAGAGCCTTCTGTCCAGAATGTACCTCCCTCTCTGAGAAAACCTACATGGATATGAAGATTAAAATGCTTGAGTGGCCTTTCTGTGTGGGGCTTATAATTGGCCCACCGTCCATTGGATCTAGAAGCAGAGGTTCCGCCGTTCAAAATGAACTGATCGTAGCATCTCTAGCAGAATTAAAACCTCTACTCTTAAGCAGAAAGGAGGCGTCGAGGGAGCTCGCAGATAATGAAAATGTAGATGAGTCATCGACGCTTCGCTCTACGTCGTCCAAATCTAAAAAGCTCACAAGGATAGATAAGCTAGAACAAAATTTTAGCGAGATGAAGGATATGCTTTCCAGCATCATGGGCAGGTTTAGTAGCAATGTTGATGATGATTCCGAAGTAGAGGCGGTTTACCCTTCTTCTGATGAGGATGACCTACAGGAAGAATATCCAAGACGGAACGAAACACTAGAATCTTCAGACTGGAAGGCCCCAGCTCAAACACCAGAGGATGATGACGGAGATTTTGATTTCTCCCCTCAAACTAAAGAACAGGAACCTCCAATTCCAACACCAAAGGCACATATCGAGGAGCAGGGTATAAAATGCATGAGATTGGGCGAGTTAGCGTACAAACAGATCCGGTACGCTGAGGTCCAGAAAAAGCTGCAAGCGATTCTAGTTTTCCATGCCTCGAAGGTTAACCCTTCTCTAATAAAACTTAATCCGGCAAATGCTTCATCTGATTCTCTAGCCAAGCAGGAATCCTCTTTTGGGACAATCTTACATGGGTTGCTGCTGCAACGCGAAGCCCTTACTAGTGCTATTAAGGAGCTCTCAACCAAGCATCCTTCTCTAAAATTGGACATAAAGGAAGCGCTGTCAGGACCAAACGCGGCTTTCAAGACGATTTCTGATGACATCCTACAATATGTTTGTGGTCGTAAAGTGGAAACAATAGAACTTCGAAGGAATGCGATCCTACCAAAAGATGAATACTACGCAACACTGCTTAACGCCATCCCCCCTTCTTCGACACATCTTTTTGATGAGCAGCAGGTCTCAGAGTTGTTGAAGCAACCTTCACTACAAGGATTTTTTCGGGGTTACTCTGCAAATTCCTACAAGCCGAGAGCTCAACCAAGAACCTCGACAAACTTTGAACAAAGGAAGAAGATCCCTAAAACGCCCAAACCTTCTTATCGACCAAAATCCCATACCTTCAAAGCGACGAATGCAGAATCGGGAAAGTCCTATCCTAGGAAGACGACAAAGCGTAGCCAGATCCCCAGCTCCAGGGACAAGTTCCGCAGAGAAAACGATGCCAAGAAGCCTAGGAGATCTTGACTTACAGGACTTCAGAGGGGGGAGACTAGGCAAGTACGTAAACATATGGCGACTTTACGGGGCTCCTTCTGGAATCTTAAAGATCATAGAAGGGTATTCCATTCCGTTTGCAATCAAACCCCCTCTTGTCCCTCTAACAAGCAACCTACTATCCACATTTCGAACTACAGGGATAGACTCAGAGATAAAAGCGCTGATATCTCAGGGAATTTTGGAAGATTGCCGTTCCCCGGTCGGTTACCTATTGAAGATGTTCCCAGTTCCGAAGTCCGACGGGAGTCTTCGCCCTATTATAAATCTACGCGGACTAAACAATTATTTATGCCCTAAGAAATTTCGCCTCCTGAACCATCACAAGGTGCCAGATTTCCTTCAAGAGTCGGATTTTCTAGCAAAAATAGACAGTTCTCAGGCATACTTTCATATACCTGTAAAGCCAGGTCACAGAAGATTCTTAGCGATAGTTCATCAGCAAAGGAAGCTTCAATTTACTTGCCTTCCGTTTGGCCTATCAACTGCTTCACTGACGTTCGCAACTGGATAGCAGCGCAGCTAAGGCAGATGGGAATAAGAGTCATTGTATACCTCGACGATTTCCTCATAGCCAACCAGCAGGAGAACAGCTTAATAGAAGACACAGCACGCGCCATGGGTTTCCTAGAAGACCTGGGATGGATAATAAACAAGGAGAAGTCTTTAAGCCCACCCACTCATTGCTTAGAATACTTGGGAATAATGTGGGATACAATAATATCGTTTAAAAACTAAAAAAGAACCGACTTCAATGTTCATTTTCAGTACCAATTTTGAGATGTTTATCTCAATATCTCTGGAGATACTTATCAGACCTCGATAAAATTACCATGGTACCACACTTGGGATATCTCCTTTTGAACAAAAAAAGAATAATCGAAATCGGTTCATAAACGACGAAGTTATCCGCGAACAAACATAAAAAAAAAAATATATATATATATATACGGTCGAATTGAGAAACCTCCTCCTTTTTTTGAAGTCGGTTAAAAAGAAACAGAGCCTCTTTGCCAGACAAAAAGAAGGTCGATTTGAGAAAAATTCTTGTGAATATAACAAAGTCACGAACCTGGAATTGGATCACGGGAAAGAGTCTCGTCGGAAAGCTGAACTTTGCTTCGTTCACGGTACCCCTGGGAAGACTACACACAAGACATCTTCAACGTGCAGCCAATTGTCTTCCTCAACATCAGAGGACTCGAAAATATCTACTGCCGACAGAAGCTCTACAAGAGTGCTATTGGTGGCTCAAAAATCTTCAGAATGGAAGAGAAATTTTTACACGTCAGTAGACAGTATTCATCACAACGGATGCTTCAGAAAAGGGCTGGGGTGCTCAAGTCAACGGGTCGCTGCTCAGCGGGCTATGGGCAGAACACCAAATTGCATGGCATATAAACCGCAAAGAGCTATTTGCAGTATATCAAGCATTCCAGAGAGCACTACCTCATCTACAGGACCGACGAGTAATTATTCAGTCAGACAACAAGACTGTTATGTCCTACATACGAAATCAGGGGGGAACCCGATCCAGTATTTTAACAGACCTAGTAGCGAATATTCTAGAGCTTGCTTACAGGAACAGAATAGAGACATTTGCTTACTACATTCCGGGTATTTCTTTTTTATTTTTTATTTCCTCTCTCGTCCTAACCTCATCGTGAACGGACGTGTACATCGTGCTTGCTCCACTTCGGCTATTTCCGCCGCGACTTCGGTGCCTCTCGGTATTTTCGCAAGTAAGACGTTACGATGCTGCGCGTGAGTAAGTGAGACAACTCCTAATTCCCACCACAATCATCACTGGCACACTGCAATACGTCTACACACATTGAAACTGGACCACGCCTCTCTGCGTGTACGCATTCTACGATATCCCCCACAGCTTAGACCTGACGACCACACCTCCTGCATACAACGAAGTGCCGTCGGCATTCATTTAGGCCTACTTTCGGTGAACATACGAAACTATGCCCCTAAATATGATGCGATCACCAACACGACCATCCTCTGACTCTGAAAGCTCCAAGCGTGGAACCCGAAGAAAAAATCGAGAACTTGAAAAAATAATTTAACTAAATAAAACGTTGCGAATGTAGACAAATGTCATAATTAATATTAATCAATTGACAGGTAATGCTTTTCCACTTGAGCCTTGAAACAGAACAGTGATTGAGCACGTCTTATATCCTCTGGTAAATTGTTCCAGAGGCGTACAGCTTGCACAGTGAAAGATGCATCATAAAAGTTGGTACTGTGTGCTGGAGTGCTCAGAACCAAGTTTTCGGACGACCTAAGAGAAAGGGTATTCGTGGAAGAGAGAAACTCGAAGCGTTCTTTTAAATATAACGGAGTGGAGGGATTAAACAAGATGGTATAAAGAAGAGAAAGGATATGAGCATTCCGGCGAAGGCGGATAGGCAGCCATTTAAGCTTTGAGCGGAACTCAGAAACATGGTCAAATTTTCGGAGACCGAAAATGAAACGGATGCAAAAATTTTGCAGCCGCTCAAGCTTATTTAATTGGTCTTGCCTAAGGTCTAGATAGCTAGCGTCAGCGTAGTCAAGTATAGGAAGAAGAGATTGAGCGAGCGCAGCTTTAGTCAGTAAACCGCAAATTAATAAGGCTGGCCGCATACATACGTTTTCCGCATTCGATTTCTGAATTCGTTTTCCGTATTCGGACATCTGAACGCATGGAATCAGTAGAAAATACTTTAACTGACGCACACGTTCGTTTTTTTTTCGAACGGAAATAAATTCCGCACGTACGTTTCGTGTGCAAGCCGGCCGCTTCGGAGAAACCTACTCGAAAAAACCTAATGACGTCATGCGGAACGCAATGCTTGCACACATTTTGTTTTTACCGGCGCACACGTTCGGAAATGTCTATTCAGATTCGCGCCTGCGCCGCGCGCATCGGACGTATTCTCTGTATTGGTTACGCATAAATTCGCAACAGGATAATGTGTGAAGCAGAAACATTAATATTGGCGGTTGAAAAATACCCCTGCCTGTGGAATATTCATAACAACGACTATCACAATAGAGATAAGATTTGGCCTGGGAGAATGTATTTAAAGAGGTTATAAAGGATTGGGACACGTGCACTAAAGTGGACAAAGAAAACAAAGGTAAGATATTTTCTTAAGTATACTTTTTATTACAAATCATATTTATTCTTGTAAATTAATAATTCTCTCGTTATATTGGTACGATATTTCCCCTGCCGGCGTCATAAAGTACTCAGCAAAATTGTCTCTTATGTTTCGACCTCGGTTGGTAGACCTGTGTTGTGGACTTCGAAAAGGTATATCTTCAAAGTAATGTGTCAGAGTATCTTCAAATCGATAGCCGTCTATTCTGCGAACAAAATTATGTAACACACAAGCTGCCTTTGTTACTAATACTGCAAAGTCTGGTGGAATCGTCATGCTAGTGTGAAAAATTCTCCATTTATTTGAGAGAATGCCGAAGGCACATTCCACTACACGTCGTGATCTGCTGAGGCGATAGTTGAAGATTCTGCGTTGAGTATTGAGATTACTTCTCGGATATGGTTTCATAAAATTGTTATTGAGTGGAAAAGCTTCACCGCTAAGAAACACAAAAGGTAAAGGTGTGTCATTGGTATTCGGCAGAGGTTTTGCTTCAGGCATATTAAGGCGATTTTGAGTTAGCTTTTTTCCAAAAATCCAGTTGTTGAAAATATTACTATCGCTGTCTCTGCCATAAGCACCAACATCTACAGCTATAAAACGGTAGTCAGAATCTACTACTGCTAATAGTACAACAGAGTAGAATTTTTTATAGTTATAAAAGGCAGATCTACTATGTAGAGGAGAAATCAAACGAATATGTTTCCCATCCACTGAACCTACGCAATTAGGAAAATTAGTTCTTCTATAATAATTTTCAGCAATTTCTAGCCAACGTTCTTTTGAAGATGGTGGCTTCATTTCCAAAGGGTGAAAAACTTCCCATATTGCTGTACAGGTTTCTTTAACTACGGCTGATACGATCCTGCTCCCCATTAAATATTCTTGTAACTTTTTCATTATTGAACGAATCGTGAGTATTATTCATTTTTATTATTTATACGGTTTGACTCACATTATAAGCAACCTGATTCGGAGTGCACACCTACCCACCACATATATAGATTGGGCTGAATGTTGCCTTCGGCATGGATATTTCTTATGGCGGGGCGACCATTACTTACAAGTAGACGGGGTAGCTATGGGTTCTCCGATAGCAGCTGATATCTTCATGGAGTGGTTTGAGGGTGCAGCGTTGTCCACATCTTTGCGACCGCGTATCTGGTGGCGATACGTGGACGACGTCTTCGCCATAATCACCAAGGCTTCACTGAGTTCTTTTACATTCGTTAATACAACCCAACTGAACACGGTGCACAGCAGAATTCAGTTCACGGTAGAGGAAGAGCGGGATGGAGTACTGCCGTTCTTAGACGTGAGAGTCATGCGAATGCCCGATGGAAGAGTGTCACATACTGTATACAGAAAACCTACACATACGGACCAGTATCTAAGAGCAGACTCCCACCACCACCACTCGCAGTTGGCTTCAGTGCCGAAATCGCTTATTAACCGTGCCCTCCGATTGTGCGACCCTCAGTACCTTAACGCTGAGCTGGAACATTTAAGACAGGTATTACAACGGAATGGATACAATTGGAGGCAATGCTGGCGATGGGTGAATGGCCCGGAGCGAGTGAGACCATCTGTTGTTGAACGGGTGCCTATATACTTACCGTTCGTGAAAGGAGTCACTGATAAAATTGGTGCCCTCCTACGGCGTAAATACGACATAAGGACATTTTACCCCCCACCCGGACGACTTCAACAATTTTTACGCTCGCCAAAGGACAGACAGCCACTATGCACACCAGGCGTGTATGAGATACCGTGTGATTGCGGCAAAATCTATATCGGTGAAACCCGACGCAACATTGCTACGAGGCTGACTGAGCACATCAGAAGCGTTAAGAACTTGGAAACAGACAGGTCGGCTGTGGCTGAACATTCGCAGGAAATCGGTCATTTCTTGAGATTTGACAAGGCTACCGTACTAGCGAAAGACAAATTTTTGGTACCGCGAAAAGTACGCGAGGCGATTGAAATCCAGCGTCATCCAAATTTCAACCGGGACCAAGGATGGAGTCTAGCCCCTGCGTGGAAACCAGTTCTCGCCATAAAACACAGTGATCGGCAAGAATGTGCCACAAGACACAGTCAGTGTTGTATGCACGGGCCTTTATAATGCGACGACGAGCGATGATGACTCACAATCGCCGGAGCCTGTGGCGACCGAGCCACTATCCGCGCGTGCCGCGCGGGAACAGAGGCGTGCGGCGCGGAGGGACATTAACGCGATAAACTCCGGCGACAGTGCGGGTACAGCGCTCCGCGAGGGTACGCGCACTGACCCATGATGATGAGGCACCGATTGCCTCGAAACCGGTCGGACGTCTAACTGACAGTCGACCATTGCACGTGAGTCAAACCGTATAAATAATAAAAATTCTTGTAACTCTTCAAAATTTTTGCCAGTTGCCAGGAATCTGAAAAAAAAAGAGATTTTTAAATAATGTTAATTATATTTCAGGTGCTGAGGGGAAGAAAAAATAGACACACATAAGAGACTACTTTCGAAAAGACTTCCAAAAAAACAAAAGTGCTCCTACAGGCAGTGCCGCTAAAAAGGTTAAAAAATATGTTTATGCAGATCTGCTGTATTTTCTTATACCAGTCTTTGATAAAAGAAATACCGGAGGAAACTATCAATCCGATGATTTACACGATAATATTTCACAAGAATCTGAAACCCAAGAAGAACACAGCGTGGAACACGTGGATACAAGTATATTACCACCTCCATCACCTATATCAACTCCACGTGCAAATAGAAACAAAAAAGATATCCCCTCCCAAATACTCAGTATCCTACATCAAAACCAACAGAATGCCAATCAAAAACGACAAGAAGTAGAAGACGATGACATGAAATTTATATTAAGCTTTAGAACATATGAGTGAAAATCAAAAAAATTGGGAATGCTGCAGTTGGTAAATAAAATTAATACTGGGTACAATTCATCTCTATCTTCTTCACTTAGTTATGATAACTTCAGTCAATGTTCATTAACGCCAGCATCAAGCCGTGGTTATTCCCCCTGTTATTCAGTCCTGTACCAGAAACTTCACCTAATATGTGGAGTTTGCGTTTGATATATCAAACGCAAACTCCATTGCCAACCTGTTCATCTTCTTCGCAAAATAAAACCACGAATTATCAATCTGCCCCAAACAATCCAGAGTGGTTATTAACTCTATTACACATCTGCCATCGCTTCAACCACCACGTCATCTCTACACATCACCTTCCACATATCTCCATGGTGATCATCTTCAACATGCCGAGGATACCGAAGCAGCAACTTATTTAGAACAATCTCAAGGATAAGAAGAGGAAGATAATATTGGCAAATACCTAAACTTTAAGCATTAAATAAGATTGTAGATTTGTTTTTTTTTTAATAAGTTCAGATGTAAAAATAAAGATAAATTACCTCAAGGTTATGGTTAGTTTTTCTTCCGTATCCAAAGATAATCTCATGCAGGTATTTTGCTTTATTAATTTATCACGTAGGCCATTATGAAGTTCATCAAAAGAATTGATTGACATCCTGTAGAAATCAAAGAATTTATCTGGGTGTGCTCGTAACTTAGCTCTCTTCAAATAATACGGACTCTCATAGATTCTTCGAGTGTTTAGTGGATGTATCCAATACCGACGACGTTTCTTTTTTTCTAATAACAGAAATGCAATTGCTAATAAATCGTCGTCCTCCATCGTCGTGCGTTCGCCTCGCTATCACTATCTGTACTGACGTGGATACATTCCGAATGAAGAAAAACGAACGTTTGCGCTAGTCTCACGGAATTCCAATTCGAAATTACGCACTCGGAAAACGAATACAGAAAACGTATGTATGCGGCCAGCCTAAGGGTCATCGCTCCACACGGTTCGTGTATTTATTTAGCCAGTGTCAAGTATCATGCATAAAAATTCTTCAAGTTTTTGTGAATTCAAGTCATGTAGATTTTTAAAATGTTAATAAATTTTAAATACTGTCAGTAATGACAATTGTATGACATATTTATTGATTGTCAAATATGCGTGCGTTCAGAAATGTATGCTTACAAGCAACCAAGACAATAATAATCAATGCCTAATCAATTTTATTTGTCAGAATGTAGGTAAATATAGATAGTCAAGAATGTGATAGCCAATTTATGAGTGCCGTATACAGTCTTATCCATAAGGCAAAAAAAAAATTAGACAGTTATCAATAAAGTAAGCATAGTAATTCAGAATTAAAATTAAATACTGGTGATTGACAATTAAAATAAAATTCAATCGAACTTATGTAAATTTAACAACTTATCTATATGAGTTATGAAATTCTCACGAGTGATATTCATATTTTGTTTTAACTAACCGGCATTCACTCGCGTTTATTTTTCGGATTATGCTCCGACCGGTTTCGACTCGATTTGAGAGTCTTCGTCCCGGGAGCGGCTAAGAAAGCTGTGACTCGCGGCGTGCTGCACGAGCTTCCCAGCGCGACTGGCGACTCGACGTAGCGGTCGCAGATGGTGGGGGTGGTGTTGGAGATTCTCGAACGTTCTCCGCTTCCTCGTTCGGCTCGTCCTCAGATCCGTAATCATTGGGGAGTGCTGTTATGTTAGGCGTGTTGACATTGGCGAAACACGTCGGAACATCTCAACACGAATCCAGGAACACATCCGAAGCATAAAGAATGGCGACACTCTTCGGTCGGCAGTAGCGGAGCACGCCCACGACCCGGACACTAGGCATTACCTTCGTTTTGATAAGGTCTCAGTGCTAGCGAGGGAAAAGTTTTTCGTCCCTCGCAAGGTACGGGAGGCCATCGAAATAAATAGGTATCCTAACTTTAACCGGGATCGCGGGTGGCCAGTACCGCAGGCATGGGTGCCGACACTGGGAAACACCATCCGAACACCGTCATATTATCCCGAAGTTGACACAATTAGCTCGGTGTGCTGTCACCCTAACATAACAGCACTCCCCAATGATTACGGATCTGACGACGAGCCGAACGAGGAAGCGGAGAACGTTCGAGGATCTCCAACACCACCCCCACCATCTGCGACCGCTACGTCGAGTCGCCAGTCGCGCTGGGAAGCTCGTGCAGCACGCCGCGAGTCACAGCTTTCTTAGCCGCTCCCGGGACGAAGACTCTCAAATCGAGTCGAAACCGGTCGGAGCATAATCCGAAAAATAAACGCGAGTGAATGCCGGTTAGTTAAAACAAAAAACTTATCTATAGATAACATTGTTTAATTCCAGAATCAGAATAATGTTATTTGTAACTAATACATTAATAATATGCCAGGTCTTATTGGAATAAAGTAAAAATTAGTTCACCCTTACGGGCATCCATCCATCATGTCTTGGTAACACGCGGTTGCAAAACTTGATTATTTTATTTTTATTGTATTTCTGTATTGCCATATGCCATTACTAAACTTAACATCTCTTTTGTATTCATTGTATTACGTTCATAAAAGCCTACATTTTTTTTAAAAGACAATTCTCGCACTAGGAAAGCCTGTGTCGCGGGGGACTTTAGAAACATTCATATCACGGACACAATTACACCCAGACTCGGAACAATTCCTGGTGGATCGTGGACAGGTTTCGTTGATAGGTTCACTAACCACTAGACCAACTGGCCAGTCGTTAGTCAAATTAAGTTCATCTAAAAGGTAACACGACTATCATTGTCTGTTAGATGGTACGAAGTTCGCCGGGCCAGCTAGTATAATATATAATACATATATAAAATATTATAAGTAGTCATTTTTGGTTTGCAGGAAACACAAACAGAGAGGCCAAATATTATTTATACAGGCTAGCAGTGTGCCAGGATTAGTAGATAGCCCTAAGCTAGATGGTTCACAGAGCATTTTGACTGATATGAATTTGGCTTCCATGCCTGTTATGATTGATGCTTCATCACCTGGACAATCGCGGCAAATACCATCTCCTACACCTGAACCATCACGGCTAGTGACTCCACGCCCTGCCCTGCTTTGACACCACCATCTGCTAGTTCAACACCACTACAAATATTTTTCCCATGTCGCTCGCCACGCCGCCACCACACCCGTGCGCCTCCCACTACACCTACACTCGGCATCTCTCCTCATCGTCGCTCACCACAGCACCGACCATCTCCTACGCCTGCCTCTATGCCAGTGCGGCAGCAGCCTCCACGTCCGCAACCCGTTCAAGAGGCCGCAGGCGTCGCGAACGCGCCACAGCGCTGTCGCCGCGCCCGTCGTGAGTCGTGAGAGTGAGTGGTGTCGTGAGTCGCCTCTTACGGCGGAGGGAGCACGCCACGCCATCATATTAGAAACAGCACCAAACAAGGGTCGAGGAAGCGAATATCGAGTTATTTAGTCTAATGATCCAGGAATTACGGCACTTCAAACAAATATTTCAATGGAGGTAATTTATACCTAACCAGCAAAAGGTGGAAAAAAAAAATAGACCATAGAACGTTTCCTTAAAACCAATGGGTGGTGAAATAAAGGGCCTAAGAAGGTGCACCTACAAAGAAAGTGGCGCAATTATATCTCCATTCGGCTCAAAAGTGGAACTATAGCGGCATCAAACATCGTAATTTTGGCTTATACGGTTGATGTAACAGTAACGCAATATTCATTTGGCGATATACAAGCCACTGCAACGCTTCTAAAGTACCTTTTTGTACTGTAAAAGAGTTTATGATTCCATTACTACACCATTAATTTATCATTCACTCGTTTTTCATTCGTTCACGCGTTAGTTCACACAGCTGGAGTGTTTTTTAGAAAATAAATAATAAAAGAAGAATACGAGGATATCCTGGTAAGTTATAATTTATTTTGTAATTAAATTATTCGACTCTTACGTGTGTAATGATGTGTGGGAAGGTTATTTTACTGAGAAAGCATAGGTGATATTACGAGAATATTTTAATGCCCTCTTCGAATTATTGAGATTTTATTAAAACAATTACGAATTTAACGTCATAAATATAGGTACAGTTACACATGCTAGTTAGTAGCACGAAAGCATGCTACTATTGAGCAATTGCTACTTAGTGGTACGTGTGTCGAAACATTGCTAATAATGAGCATGCTAGTTTCGAGTTAGCTCAAAAATCGACGGTCGTGGGATTTTTGGGCATGCTACCTGCAGCGCAGGTGGAAGGGGGCGTTTATAATAGCGTGTGTGAACAGGTTTGCTTATTGAGCATGCTAGTATCGATCAGTCGTTAGCAGCAGGTGTGCGTGCACAATTTCGCGCTAAAAATGTCTCGCTGGGGTGATGAAAAATCGTTGAAATTTGTGTTTTATATCGGAACAATGAATGCCTATGGAATCCGCGCATACCAGAATACAAAAGCAACATAGCAAGAAATAATGCATATCAAGATATGTTAACCAACATGGACGATCCTGCTTTGACTTTGAAAATTATAAAAACAAAAATAAAACATGTGAGGTCTGTTTACCACAGCGAATAAAAAAAATTGAGTTCCAAGCGATCCGGTTCTGGAACCGCTACTGTGTACAACCCATCCACATCCTTGTTTCATGAAATGCATTCTTTTCTTGGAGACACTGGCAAGTACAGGGACCCTATTTCTATGGAATTGGTGAGTTTCGATTAAAAAAAAAAATGCACTTAAATGTTAGTAAAACATAGTTATTTAATATCATAGAATAAGTACAACATTTTCTATTCATTCATTTGTATCATATAGGCAGAACAATGAAATATGATGGTGAATTTATATCATATGACATTGCCACGGTACTGCCTGTGTAGTTTCAAAGAGCTGTGCGAAGGTGTCTCTTATTGCTTCTGCCAGTCGAGTAGCGTGGTTACTGTAGCGTGTAGGTAGTAAGCCTTTTAAAGCTCTTTGCAGTTGTGCCCTCCATGATCCTGGTACCACAACACGTTGTTGTATATCTTCAAAGTCGACGCATCTTTGTGTGATGTACATGTCAGATGTTTTCCGAAGCCAATTGTGTAAAGAGCAGGCAGCTAATGTAATTCTATCAACATTTTTGGGGGCCATATCTATGGCATCCATAAGAACTCGAAATATTGTTACTAAAATACCAAACGCATTTTTAACGATTCGTCTGGCTCTCGATAAACGGTAGTTAAATTTTTTATTTTGAAGCGTTGGAGTTGTTCGATAGGGTTTCATAAGATATGACTTTAGAGGAAAAGCAGCGTCTGCCACAACTACTGATTGGTCTGGTAAATTGAGAGTATTATTTTCCAAAGCTTGTGCTAAATTCGATTTTTGATAAACACCTCCATCAGAAGCTCTACCATTAGTCCCAACATTTTCGTATGAAAAACAATAGTCATCATCAAGTAATGCCAGAAGTATAATGCTATGGTCGCCCTTGTAGTTATAGTAATCAGAAGTATCATCAGGAGCGAGTATATTTATATGTTTACCGTCCATCGCCCCAACACAACCAGGAAAGTTCCATTTAGTTCTAAATCCGTGTTCAATGCGTTTCCAATCTTCATGACCGGGAATCTGTAAAAAAAAAAAACAATAAATATGTGTAGTTAATATTTTATAAACTTAGATTTTTTTTACAGATACAGGACAGAGAAGTGTCATCGCAAGACTCACAACCAAGTGATGCTGTTTCATATTTAAACTCGTAGTTGACACCACAGTGGGTGAACGTGCTATTACACTCCCCTCCTCCATCTACAGAAGATCGATCACAATCGCGTTCATCTAATAACAGCACATCAACACGACGTAGAAAGAGAAGCTTACAAGAAGAACCCATTACCTGTGCGCTCGCTCGTTTAGAAAATATTTCTTCTGCTATAAATACACAGTCTAATGAAAGCGATGAATTCCATTATTTTGCTCTAAATGTTGCAGCTCAATTGCGAGCCCTACCATTGTACGAGGCATTAGATGTACAAAATGAGATCCAAAAAATTCTGTGAATTGGGACAATGAAACAGTGATAAAATTTCAGTGATAATTATACCAAATGAACTCGTGCATATGGGACCCCCAGAATGACTCCCATAAAAATAGACAGCGTGTCAATGACGCATGGAATAATATTAAAGAAAATTTGGGGGTTTCTTGCACTGTAAAATATTTAAAAAAGAAAAAGGAGTCGTTAATGTCGGCCTACAGAAATTACAAGACTAAAATAAATAAATCGGAAAGATCAGGATCAAGTTCAAGTGAAATTTACCAACAGACTTGGTTTGCATTTTCATGCATGGATGGTTTTTTGGGATCAGTTTACACATCCAACCCAACTAAAAGTACCGAGGTTTGTACCTATTGAAACAATATTTATAGTTTATAACGTTTATTTATTTAATTACAATATAATTTTATAAGTAGGTACAGGTAGGTAGGTTCTTTAATCATCGATAAAAGTAATTAGCATACTCATTTCTGATGTCTACTGGATTTCTCGGAGATCTTCTAGGAATATTAGGAACAGTACGCAGAGCTGGATTGGTGGGTACATCAGCCCTCCATGACCCCTGAACTATTAGATTGTCTCCATCATATACGTCAAAAGTCCCAGGTGGATTATATCTATGTGAGGAACGTCCACTTTTTCTTAAAAAGTTGTGCAATACATGCCATAACAACTTGTATTGCTGATTCTGGTTGTAGAAGCATGGGTTTACGTAGCACTCTAAATACAGAGGACAGGACTCCAAAGACATTTTCGACTACAACACGGGCTGATGACAGCTTCTTGTTGAAAATTCTTTCTTTAGTGCCTTCTTGATGTGCACCTGGATATGGTTTCATTAAATTATTGTGTAGGGCAAATGCTCCATCGCCCAAAAACACATATGGTAGGTCAATAGTTCCATTTTGTAGAGGGCTCGGTGAAGGTAATCTCAACAGATTATTGCTCATTTTATGCCAAAGCAATGAATGTTTTAGCACACCGCCATCGCTTATCCTCCCTTGGCATCCTACGTCGGCAAACATGAAGCAGTAGTTACTATTAACTAGGGCTAATAAAACTATGCTAAAAGATTATTTATAGTTGTAGTATTCTGAGCCACTGTTAATTGGTGCTTGTAAGACTACATGTTTTCCATCTATTGCACCATCACAATGAGGAAAACGCTGGTGGAAGCCACTTTCTACGGCTAGCCAGTCTTCTTCTACTGCTGGCAACTGTAAATACATGACGCATTATAATAAAGATAATATAGTTATATCCCTGGGGATATAAATTATATTCCATGACATAATATAGGGATGTGATTCATTACTATCATACAGTCGCAATTTAGTAATACGAGGTGCATTCAATAAGTACCTAGCCTCATCGCCAGAGGGCGCTGTAGTTTCGAAAGAGTTTTACCACAGTGTAGCACATTCTTTTGAATTCTTTTTTCAAATTTTCATTCTAATCCCTTCATATGTTTTATTTTGACAACTTATGGTAGCGAACGTATCAATCGGTTTTACAAAAATGGAAAACGAGCAATATCGTTCGGTGATTCGATTCCTATTTTTGGAAGGGAAAACGCGCATCGAAATCAAAGAGCGCTTGGATGCTGTGTACGGCGATTCTTCTCCATCGATGGCCACCGTCAAGAATTGGTTCAACGAGTTTGCACGTGGCCGTACGTCGGTTTTTGATGAACCACGTCCAGGTGCACCAAAAACAGCTGCTACGGAGGAAAAAATTTAAAAAATCCATGATCTCGTATTGGCAGATCGCCGATTGAAGATTCGGGAGCTAGCTGAGACTGTAGGCATTTCAGAAGGAATAGTGCATCATATTCTTCACGAGGAACTCGGCATGAGAAAGCTGTCGGCGCGATAGATGCCGCGTTTACTCACACCGGAAAACAAGTGCGACCGTGAGACCACATCGGAGACGTGTTTGGCGCTGTTTAAGCGGAATCCAGCGGAGTTTTTGCGTCGTTTTGTGACCGTCGATGAAACCTGGATCCACTGGTACACACCAGAGACCAAGGAGCAATCAAAACAATGGATCCAGATCGGGGAACGTGCTCCAAAGAAGGCGAAAACTGTAAAATCGGCCAGAAAAGTTATGGCCACCGTTTTCTGGGATTCACAAGGTGTGATCTACATCGATTACCTCGAGAAAGGTAAAACAATTACAGGGCTTTACTATGCCGATTTATTGGGCCGATTCGACGCCGAATTAAAGAAAAAACGACCCCATCTGGCTAGGAAAAAAGTGCTGTTTCACCACGACAACGCACCGGTTTACACGTCTGCCGTTGCCATGGCCAAATTGGTCGAATTACGCTACGAATTGCTGCCCCATTCACCGTATTCTCCAGATTTGGCCCCTTGTGACTTCTTTCTGTTTCCTAATCTGAAAAAATCTCTCGCCGGGAATAGATATGGATCAAATGAGGAGGTCATCGCCGCCACGGAGGCCTAATTTGCAGAGTTTGACAAAAACTATTTTTCGGACGGGTTAAAAAAGTTGGATCATCGCTGGGTTAAGTGTATCGAAGTAAAAGGAGACTATGTTGAAAAATAAATTGCCACTTTTCAAAAATTTTCGTTTACTTTTTGTAGGCTAAGTATTTATTGAATGACCCTCGTATGTCTATCTGACTAAACTAATCTAGCTTTAAATACATAGTTATAAAAATCTACCATCATATTTTTTTATTTTATAATTAATATGAATTTAATTTGTGTTTGTTTCAGGATGAAGAAACCATTGAAAATACAGATGCAACTAACACAATTGTATTAACTGATGAACTTAATGAACCAAAGCCAACCATATCAAATCAAGAATTGTCGTCCATGACCCCAACACTACCAGTTAGAAGGAGACAGAAAAATCCACCAGAGTTGATGGAAGCTAAACAACATATGGAGCAAGCATTTAATTTCATGAAACAGGTTTCCCAGCAACATGATCACCCAAAAAATGAAGATGATGAATGCACCATCTTTGGGCAACTTATAGCAAGGAAGATACGAAAACTATCTGAAGAGCGTAGAGATGTCATGATGGTAAAAATAAACCAGCTATTTGTGAATGAACATATGCTGATTTCCCCCAGACGCCCATATTCTTCAACAACAACTTATTCACCATCGATATACCAAGAAGTGTATTCTTCTCAATCGGAGACTCAAACAGCCCCAATAGAAGAATATCACACCACTGATTTTCCTTCTTATAACACAAGAGAGTATAATCCAAACCCTACTAATGGCGAGTCTGCTGAAACATCATCACCAGTAGAAAAAGCCAGCACTTCAGTTGAAGAATCTTCACATTCTACAAGGCCGTACAGTACAAGGCAGTTTATAATTCCCAACACTATCTATAACGGTCCAGCTGATTCATTGAAAGATTTTGTAATATTTAAACCGAAATAGTTATTTTAATTTAATCTATAATTTTAACATTATTTCTATATCTTTCATTAATAAAAGTTGATTGAAATTAAATATTTGTTTACCTTAACTTCCTCTTTTAGAATCTGGTATAGAGCAGTGCACACTTCCATAACAATTTTTGATATGATTTGGCTTGATATTTTAAAGGTAAGATGAAGGCTTTTGTAACTATCTCCTGAAGCTAAGAATCTCAAAGTAACTGCCAGTCTCACTTTTGAAAGAATAGAATCTCTCCACTTTGTGTTCTTTTTATAGATTAGAGGTCCAAGTTTTTGCAATAGAAATTCAAAATCTGTAATTGACATTCGGCAGCAATTATTAAATTCGTTTGAGGGCTCTGCTAACATTTCTTGAAAAAATATCTCCATTGATTCCCTGGAATAAGAAATATATGTAGGTATTTTATTAGTTTAATCATTTGAGACAATTACAATTAGAATCAGTATAATGTTATTAACGTTGTTATTAAATTACTAACCGGGTTCGATTTTTATGCATAGTCAGCATCCACCAGCGCCTTGGTCTCCATGGTCTTTTCAATACTTTGTACTTTTTGACGCATAGCATGTAATAATAACATGCATTTAAATAATAAAATCCCGCTGCAAGTTGTAGCACGTCCATATTGTTGGTAAACACCTTGCGTCTGCTGCCAAATGTTTGTGTTTGTTATTTGAGTGCCATGTGTGGGTGGTGGTCGTATTTGCCTCTTTTTGCATGTTCGTCTGAACGTCATATATTTTGCCAAATACAACAAACACCCAATAGCGAATACAAATAGCCATGTGAAGTGCCACCATCATACCCCCACCTACTACAAATACACAAACTTTCATACCTTTTAATACAATCACAAACGCAGTCACTTACACACCTACAACAAACACACAAACAAAGACAAATACACAAACAATGACTTTCATACCTCCCAGTACAAACACAAACACAGTCACTTACACACTTCCTTACGCGTTATCCCAATTAGATTCTACCGTCCCCGAAGAAGATTTGTTGAACAAAGCATGGAAAACGTGTTAAAGCTAAGAATATAAATTTTGTTAAAACAAACAATAAATACTTGATCTTACTAATAATTACTGGTTTACTTACCGGCATATAATCCTTCAGAGCTTTGTATATTGCATCGCACAATTCAGGTAAAAATAGAGCTATCGTAGATCTTGCAGTGCTTCTCTGTGAAGTGCTTCTAATGTGTATAACGAATCTCCAGTTGCTAGATACCTCAATGTCACTTCCAATTTCACTTTTGGTGGAATAGCATTTCGCATGTGTGTATCTTGTTTCTTTATATCGCTTTCAATTTTAGATAGTAACCAGTCAAACTGATGCGGTAACATGCGCAAATGATTTTTGTAACCATTAATATCTTCTCGCATTTCGACTAACAATCGAGTACTTGCTCCAAGTTTTTCTCTTCTACTTAGCCAATCACGGACCCAAATCTTCCTATTCCTTGTTTTTTTTCTTTCTATCTGAGAGAAGTTTTTGGACGCATTGCAACGCCACCAAAAGAATAATTCTATTCAACTCCATACGAATGGCTGTTTGATTGTCCATGGTATTGTTTGAACTGACAGAGAGCACGCTATAAAATGGCATGTGTACCGGAGTGTTTGCTTTGAGCATGCTCTTTCAGGAGCATACTTAAAACTAGCATGCTTATATCTAGCAAATGTAGACAAGTGCAGAGCATGCTCGAAACTAGTATGCTAACGAGCATACTAAAAAGCATGCTGGTAACCTTATACTTTTGGCGTCCTGAAGTCCACTACAGCACTCGTCATTATAGACCACAGCCACCATTACATGAAATTAGGGATCCGTTTGTGCTTGTTCTAGTGCCATATATAAATGCGATATGTTTTTTATTCAATTTAAAAAATAAGCCTTTGTTAAATAAGCCTTTGATAAGATCAGCTTTCTTAAGACATTAGGTATTTTCCGTTATAGATTACTGGGATACTTAATTAGTCAATAATGTGTTTTTATTCTTTTTCAGTGCATTGCTAAGCAAAATGGTTATCATTATATATGATACTAGAAGTGCCCCGCGGCTTCGCCCGCGTTAAAAACTTCTTTATTTTTTATTTTTTTATTTACTTAAAACTTTTCTTTTGTAAAAACGATTCTATCATTAAAGACATCGTTTTCATATTATCGCGTGACTAAGACAGTTCGGGATTCATATTTATATTACCCAAAATACCCAAATTTTCAGACTCTGTTACCTACCCCATATCGAAAAATCCTACACGTACTTTATCTCATCTTGTTTTGCCACACAAACTTTTAATCCCCGTTCCGTATCCGGGAGGAATGTTTAGAAGATCCGTTCGGAGCGGATACCTACGTCATAATAACTATCTGCATTCTAAATTTCAGCGCAATCCGAAACAATATTGATTTTTAGACTTAGTTACCCCCAGTCTATCATTTTAGGGTGGCACTTTGAAAAAGTCTGAAACCCGTATTTACTTATTTAATTACAGATGTCCTTGTGTGAAATGTTGAATAAAATGAATATCCAAACTTTGAACCCCCGCTTCATCCCCTTGAAGAGTGAATTATGAAAAAATCTTTCTTAGCGGATACCTAAGTCAAAATAACCATCTGCATGCCAAATTTCAGCGCAATCCGAAACAATATTGATTTCAGACTTTATTACCCCACGTCACCCTTTTAAGGGTGGTATTTCGAAAATGCCTGAAACACGTATTTACTTATTTATTTACTGAAGTACTTGTGCGAAGTCTCGAATAGAAAATACTATCTAATCTTGTTTCTCCATACAAACTTTGAACCCCCGTTTCATCCCCTTCAGGGGTGAATTTTGGAAAATCTTTTATCAGAGGGAACTAACGTCGTAATAACCATCTGCATGCCAAATTTCAGCGCAATCCGAAACAATATTGATTTTCACACTTTGTTACCCCACTTCACCCTTTTAGTGGTTGAATTTCGAAAGACCCTGAAACACGTATTTACTTACTTGTACTTGTGTGAAGTTTCGAATAGAAAATACTATTAATCTTGTTTCTCCATACATACTTTGAACCCCCGTTTCATCCCCTTCAGGGGTGAATTTTGGAAAATCCTTTCTCAAAGGGAACTAACGTCGTAATAACTATCTGCATGCCAAATTTCAGCGCAATCCGAAACAATATTGATTTTCAGACTTTGTTTCCCCATTTCAGCTTCTTAGGGGTGGAATTTCGAAAAAGCCTAAAACACGTATTTACTTATTTATGTCCGCAAGCACTTGTGTGAAGTTTTGAATAGAAAAGACTATCTAATGTTGTTTCTCCATAGAAACTTTGAACCCCCGTTTCATCCCTTTAAGGGGTGAATTTTTGAAAATCCTTTCTCAGCTGATACTAACGTCATAATAACCACCTGTATGCGAAATTTCAGCGCAATCCAAAACAATATTGATTTTTAGACTTTGTTACCCCACTTCACCCTCTTAGGGGTGGAATTTCGAAAAACCTAAAACACGTATTTACTTATTTATGTCCTGAAGCACTTGTGTGAAGTTTCGAATAGAAAAGACTATCTAATAATGTTTCTCCATAGAAACTTTGAACCCCCGTTTCATCCCCTTCAGGGGTGAAATTTGTAAAATCCTTTTTCAAAGGTAACTAACGTTGTAATAATTATCTGCATGCTAAGTTTTAGCGCAATCCGAAAAAATATTGATTTTCACATTTTGTTACCCCATTTCACCCTCTTAGGGGTGGAATTTCAAAAAAACCTGAAACACGTATTTTCTTATTTTTGTACTGAAGCACTTGTGTGAAGTTTCGGATAGAAAAGACTATCTAATCTTGTTTCTCCATACAAACTTTGAACCCCCATTTCACCCCCTTAAGGGGTGAATTTTGAAAGATCCTTTCTTAGTACACCCCTACGTACTAAGACAAATATACCCTCCAAATTTCCAAGTCTCTACGACCAGCGGTTTAGGCTGTGCGTTGTCAGTCAGTATGTCAGGACAAAGATTCTTATAGTATTAGATTGATAAATTTCTTACTCGTGACGATTTCAAGCTACTTTCAGAAGCGGAATGGCCGTGGGAAATTACACATTTTCTGTTAACTACAAACTGTATTAACTGTGGTTTATATACCTGTTCATCTTTACCAAGGCACTTTACCATATCCAAAAATTATTTGGTGTCTTTATTAAACTTCATATTTTTCTGGTGTCGGGGCTGCGGTATTATGTCTGTTTTCTATAGCTATTCAACGCGGGAATGCAGCCAGCCAGCGTTCTTGTCACTGACATCTCTTAAAATTAGTTAAGTTAAATTTTTTTTATTTGAAATATTTTAATAGTGCTTTTTGAATATTTTTATAATAGGAAGGTAATATATAATTTTTAAGATCAAAATAATAGGGAATATGCATGTGGTATAAATTTACTTGAAATCATTTATTTACAAATCATTTTTGTTCTGGTGTTGTATGTTAAACATTTTTTTATAAATAAAATAGTCTTACATGTGTTAAAATATTATATGAAAATTGCAAAAAAAGCGTGGGAAATTTAAATTTGCTAAACACATCACCACTTGTAAAAATCAAAACCAATCAAAAAATAATCAAATCAAAAAATCAAAACCAAAAAATAATACACATGTTTTAGCTTAACACCTTTGTTATTATCTTATTTTCCATCTTTAGAGATTTATTTTAGCCGTCATATTAATTTTAATTAGAACTTTATTAATTATCAGGTCATTGTTTATGTCATTTCACAATAGTGTCTTACTCTCGCCTATCATCTCCATACCGCCTACCAATTTTATCACAGTTTCTGTCTTACTTATTATAAGTGGTCTGATCATCTTTAAGAAAGTTAAAAGAATGTCTAATTCTTCTGATCGGATTGAGGACATTGATGAGAATATGGAAGTAACTCTAGATGATCTCACAGGGATCAACCCAATGATGTCAGGTCAGAAGATCAATCCGATCTATTCAGGAAAAACCGCAAATCAGATCCTGGACGATGCAGCCAAGGTGCTTGGTCCAGGAAGTTCCAACATACCTATAGAACCAAACGACAACTATGATGATGGGTATGATCCAGAGAACGACCCTCAAACCAACTGCAACGCTCTCAACTGTAACGATCTGGATCTGTTAAGAGGACTGGCAGGCGCCTTATACAACTTTAATGACCCAATGGATGAAAACATTTTAGATCTGATGACTACTGTATCCAAAATAAATATTAATGACCCCAAGGAGTTACTTAGAAAGTATCAAGTATTAATTAAGACATGTGGACCCGATTGGGGGATTATTAGAAAAGACATCAGTGATGCCGCAAGTTTCAGTTACGGAGCCCTATACATGTGTATTCAGGGGATGTTGTGTTTATCAAATTCAGCATGCCAAAGTTGTAAACCAGGGTCTATCCACTCTAGGAGAAGCAACCGATGAGCTCAAGATCACTACCAAGAATTTAAAACATCAAGCTAATATGGACAGTACATATACTAGGGATTTGACCAAACAATTAAATGCATTGGGAGCTAGTATGGCCACTTTAATGGAGAAAATAGACAACCAGACCCTAGAATTATCTCACCCTAGACCAAGACATACTGAAAAGAAAGTCACATACACACCCACAACCGACTCGTCCAGCTTACCTCAAGAGCAGTTAATGGGAAAACTCCAGGCTATCCCCAATTCCATGTATCTAAGTGCTCTGCTAAAGATCACTTTTGATACAAATTGTAATATGACCGTATCTCCTATGACCGCTGCGGCTAAGCCAATGATGTCGCTGACCCAAATGAATTTGGCAGATAAGACTTTGATTAACATACTAAACCAGGATCACGATATTCTAAATTTACATCTAAAGAACAACCCCACGTTATCTCAACAATTTCAAACCATAATTAGAAGAGAAGACAGGATTTTGTTGTTGAAGAATAATTTCTCCCAAATCCCCGTGATGAATAATCAATGGATACGCAAGTAATCTTCATCCACTCTCCATTACATATAACTTTATTACTACTTCCTCCTTATTCATCTATCCTCAGAACCATCATAAATCCACTCCAATTCACCAACCAACCCTAAGATATGACAATTTTCTAACAATAACTTGTCAATTAGAAAGTGACGTCACAGTGCACTACACGGTCTCCACAGATTAGATCTTTCTCATAGAAATAGTATGCACTGTAGTACGAATACGTAGTAATTCTATTAAAAATATTTAATCTGTGGAGACTGTGTTGTGCACTGTGACGTCACAAAGGCGCGCGAAAATTTGACAGCGTTTTAGATACCTCATATTTTTTCAATGCTAAAACTATATTGTGTTTATGACCACTACATCTCCGATGAATGTTATTACTGTGATTATTCTAGCTATTAGCAAAATGTTCGTAGGTACTAAAAAAAACTTAAAGAAAACAGCCAAATTTTATAATTTTGATTCGGGGAATTCTCATTCGAGCCGCAGTCACATTTCTCTCACTCACTCAAGTGACTCCACTCCGCACCCCGCGCCGCTTCCCCAGGGTCCTCAATCTTAGTACTACATGCAGGGAAACTAAACAAAGTAATGATACATAATTGAGTAGGGCAGTTTAATGCAGGCCGACAATAACCAGTCATGAGTTTTAAATTTAGCAGCATTATATTGTAAAAGTTGCATACTCATGGCAACAGATGGCACAACCTATGCATAATACTACCAAATGAAAAAAAAGCACGTACTACGTGTCCATGTCACCTAGAAGGGTTTTTAAAATTAGACGTATAATTAGAGTTAACGTTTAATTACCGGCAGGTAGCGACCTAGGTTCTGTCTTTTATTTATAGTATAGATATTATTATTGTAGTTTATATAATCTTGATATTGTCATTAGGTAATTATTTTTAAGTTGTTAAAATAAAGTGTATATTGTATAAAATAAAAAAAATAAAAAATATATTTAAAAAAAAAAAAAAAAAAATAGAGTTACCACTTTCTACTATCAAGGTGTCATGGTAGATTTTATCAATGACAATCGAAAGTCATTTATTCATAAAATTTTAATTTAAAATTATTGGCGTGTTATATATTATGATAAATTATAACGTGGTAGAAAATTGATTGAAATTGTTGACAAGTGACAACCCTGAAAATAAAAGGTAAGGTATCGTGCTGCCGGCCGTTTCATTTGATTTCGTTTCGTCAGAAATTCGTTCGTTCGTGTTTCGTGTTGTGATTGTAATATCTTTGGTGTTGTGCGGTGAAGTTCTTTGGTTCTCCTTGTCTGTTGAGTTGAGTTGAGGGTGGCCTCCTCCTCCAGATAGAGAAGTGCTGATATTTCACTGTGTTGACACTCGTTGACTCTTTTTGAGATAGGACTCTAAAGACAATGTCATTATCTAGTAAAAAGTGTTGTGTTCCTGGGTGTTTGGATTCAGGACGTAAGTTTCTCTTTTCCCTCTGACTTATCTAGTTGCATGCATGAGAGAAAGTACAGTGCTTATTCAAAATTTTTTAGGTACCGTATATTATGTTGGTGAATCGGTGGGAGACCACCTGATTTTCAACACCGAGTAAGTGCAGCAAATCCCGGCTCATTGTAACGTAATTATATTGTAATACGGGACTTATCGCGCTAAAAACATAATTTTATTTACCTCGACGTTTCGATCAAGTTGCATTGACTTTCTAGTCATTGTAACGTTCTAGGTTCTATGTATCTACAATTTTACCCTTTTCTCTCGTGTGTTGAGGAAAACATGCCATCGATTCTGAACCTCTTTCGTATATGTGCTGTCAAAATATAAGTCGGCGTGGTAATTATAATTATATTTAAAAAATTGTAAGCCCGTGTGTATATTGCACACACAAATGAGCAAGCAAGCACATGTCATGATTTCTTATTTTTATAAGTTAAATTTACTTATATTGATGTATTTTAATAATGAATTGTGCTCATTTGACTTATGTTTTGTGAAACTGCCATTGGAAACGTTTTGACTCACACTGTCAGTGTCAATCGATGGTGCCAACCTGCCAACTTCAAAACTACCGCGAATGAGAATTGTCTGTGGCCTCTAAGCATGGATGCCAACCTTAAAAAGAAAACAAGAAAGTTAACGCGGTAGAGTGTTGGCAGTCGGGCTTCAGTTCGGTCTTGGCGTTTAAACTAGTAGGTCGTGGTTATAAAAGTACCTCTAAATTCTCGACATTTATTGTATAGTTTGTGATGTACCGACATTGGTCGGATGTATATTATACGAAGTTTGCGCCCATTACACGATGTTTCAATTGGAAGAAGGTGTTTTACTGACAATTCAGAAGCGGGATAACCCAAAGGGTATGTTGATAGCTTTTAATAGATTGTTTTTTTTTCTCCTATATTTGGTATGCTTGATATGCGTCCACTAAAGTAATTTATCAGAAGTAACTGACATTTATTTGAAAATTGAACTGGATCACGTGCAATTTACATGATTGCGTTGGATTTGTGCAGCGTGTCTGGTCAGGGCAACCCTCTGGTGATGTGCTGCTTAAATCAAGATCATTCGTGTGCGGTGGTGTGCGTGGGTTCTTGGCCAAGGCTACCCTCTGGTAGAACCTAGCGCATGCTTTCGTACGCTTTTGAGTTGGGCGTGTTTGTGTTTGGTCGGGGCCACCCTCCGAAAGCATATAACACGTTTGACATTTTATTTTTATTTTTATGTTGTGGTTGCGCGTGCTATAAGAAAGTATTAAACCATTGAAAGTCATTGAACTTTATAAGTTTTGATTTTAATATTTACAAACGTTTCAAACAGAAAGTCTAACAAGCATTCAGAATATAAAGTTACAAGTGTGTTAAAATAATATATTGTTTTTCTAATGGATGGGTCGACTGGTTGTCAGATTATTGGATACATTAGAGGGCATGCCAGTTGACTCAACGGTTAATTGGGCGAGCACCTGAGTGTTTCGCTAGACGTTGGTTGGACACGTCGGATTGTTAATTAGGGGGCGTTCTAATTATACTCAACAGTTAATTGAGCGGGCACGGGAGTGTCCCATTGGATGTTGGTTGAGTCGATTAGACACGTCGGATGGTTAATTAGGGGGCGTTCTAATTGTACTCATCGGTTAATTGAGCGGGCACGGGAGTGTCCCGTTAGATGTTGGTTGAGTCGATTAGACACGTCGGATGGTTAATTAGGGGGCGTTCTAATTGTACTCATCGGTTAATTGAGCGGGCACGTGAGTGTCCCGTTGGATGTTGGTTGAGTCGATTAGACACGTCGGATGGTTAATTGAGCGGGCACGGGAGTGTCACGTTGGATGTTAATTGAGCGGGCACGGGAGTGTCACGTTGGATGTTAATTGAGCGGGCACGTGAGTGTCACGTTGGATGTTGGTTAAGTTAATTAGACACGTCGAATTGTTAATTAAGGGGCGTTCTAATTGTACTCATCGGTTAATTGAGCTGGCACGTGAGTGTCACATTGTACGTTGGTTGAGTCGATTAGACACGTCGGATTATCAGTCAAAGGACTAGCTGTACTTATTGGTAAATTGAGCGAGATAATGATGGTGATTATGACGGTGATGATGACGGTGATGATGACGGCGATGATGACGGCGATGATGGTGATGATGATGATGATGGTACTGATGGTGATAATGGTGATGATGGCGGTGATGATGATGGTGATGGTGATGATGGTGATGATGATGGTGATGCTGATGGTGATGATGATGGTGATGATGATGGTGATGATGGTGATGATGATGATGATGATGATTATGACGGTGATGATGACGGTGATGATGACGGCGATGATGACGGCGATGATGGTGATGATGGTGGTGATGATGATGGTGATGATGGTGGCAATAATGATAACGGTGATGGTGTTGATGGAAGTGATGATGATGATGGAGATGATGGTGATGTTTATAAAAATATAACAGCTTACTAAAGTAAATATGAATTGAAAAATGGGTTAAATAGAAATAGGAGAGTTTTATTTATTTTATTTTAAATACTGGATTCAATATGCTAGATAATTTTGGAAAATTTAAATGTTTAATGAATCTAAATTGAATATTGTCGGTGTTTTGTTTGTGAATGGATTATGCCGTTGGCAATGTGTGTATTTCAGTGTGTTGCCAATGATGTCTACTGATGATGATAGAACCCTGCCTGACTCGCCACTCGACGGCGACCATGTAATAACCAGAAGAGAAGGTCACCTTCTACTACTAATACCAGCGAAGAAGTTGCTACATCTCGTAAGACCTGTAGGGTGTCAAGGAATCGTTAACATGCTATCTTCGGCAAACAGAGTCATTGGATATTGATCGGATTGCTCTAGAAAAATCATTAATGTAGATGATAAATAGAAGTGGGCTAAGTACGCTAGCTACTCCATACTTCACCTTGCGTTGAATTGATGTGTATATTTAATTAATTATATTTAGATGATAACTTACAACTTATTGTAAGCTGGCTGCGTGTATTGTACACGGGTACAACACTGTAAAAATGACGTGTAAATTTGACGATTTAGGAATAAAAGAATATGAAATATGAATAATTATGCCAAGTGCATTTGACGCCATGGTCCAGCTTGTAACTAAGTAACTTTTTAACTAAGTAGTATGGTCATGGTTACAGTAGATCGCATAAACTGCATTATGGTTGTCAACATCGAAACTTATATTCTTGCTGCTTTAAAGTTAATTATTGTGATAATGTGTAAATCTATATCCCTTTTTCATCACAGAAAATATCATAATATCTATATTACATACTTTTCAAATAGTTTGGATATTATTGGCATTATTACTATGGATCGGTAGTTATGAACTAAAAATCAGCTTTCTTTGGATATCTGTATAAAAATATTTTAATTTTTTTCTATTTTATTGTCTGGATATATACCTGATTTATCGAAAAGGTTACCTTTTCGTCGCATTCGTTTAAAGCATCAATATGACTCAAATCATAGCATAGGATAGCACCATGTGTATGAACACATTTGCTGTGATCGACAATGATGACACGTTTTATTATTTTATAAGAAATCGCATTATAATGAAATAAATGGAAATGAATTTATTTCACATGAAATAGAGTTTAAAAGGTTTTCGAAGAAATCATATAAGACCATCTATTTCGCCATGTCATGACATGTGAAAGAACATAAAATTAACATTAATGAAATACAATGTCAAATATAGCCGACACAATTGGTATTTTTCAGTGACCTTTAGTTTTAAAATATATTGTATGATATATGAGGTGAGGTATATAAGGGCACATGAACATACAATTTGTATTGCTCCTTATGTTGTTATTTTGTTCCCTAATTGTGGTAGATATTGGTATGACTTTATTTACAATATAATCATTTAAGATGTAGGATATTTCTTCAGTATGAATTACTCATACGTAACTTTAAAGTTATTTTACTTAAAATAATTGCGAATTAAGATAACATTTTGTTTGATATATTTACGTATTCACCACGACGTTTTCGATGTATTATTCGATATTTTTATTTTTGTGACATGCGTATAAAATGTTTAATAGGAGTTTAGAGTATTATTTTTATTTTCTATTTGTCATTGTAGATTTGAGTGTAGATGTGCTGTAAAATGTATCTGCTTTTTACTACTGATTTTCAATCTCCACACCGTATCAGCTGTGCAGTGTGTTCATAGAGTGCTAGTTTCAACAGTTCAGTTTTACAGTCATTTTTTAAAAAAAAACAATGCACGGAGTTATAAAACCAACTTTGGTTCCTATTTTATATAGTCTGTTGTTTAAAAGCTAATGCTTTGAAAATTGAAAAATGCTAATAAAATGTCTATAATCCATTAAAAAACAAATCATTAAAGTATAAAGCGATGTTAATTTTGTACGTCTATATGGAAATCATTATTACTATAATTATAATTTCATTACACAGGAAAACAGAAACATTTGTTCTAATTAAGAAAAGATCAATTATGCTACAAATATTTTTCATGAGGATTACTACTCCATTGTGGTTTTTTTTTGTTCTCTTTATATTCCTATTTGGATTATTTCCTTGTGATTGATTTTAGCTCAAGCTCAGGAATTGTGATATTCTACTCTTCAATTGTAAGTCTTGAGTATTCAACAGTTGGTAGACATAATAGGTAAACTATTAGTATATATAATATTTATAAGTGTACTATGTATTACATGGATATACCAAAGTGATCACTTGATATTCTGAAGTTCTTTTCGCGGATTAATGCAGTAATCATTCTCCGTAATTTCGCTAACTTCTTATCCATATCTGTAACAAGCTGCTTGTTGCTACTGACATTAATCTAAAGGTGGAATAGAATAGAATGATTATTTATTGCACATCAAATAAAATATACAGACAATAATTCATAACAAGATAATGTTCATACTATGGGCGGTCTTATCGCTTGGAGTGATCTTTATTAGACAAGCTTTGGGTGGACAGGATTTTACATATTCATGTTGCAAGGGAAAGGGGTGTACAGCTATAAAATTATATAACAATAATTATAATACATAAAATACATACACTAAATGTACATTACACACACATTTTATACATTCACACATATATATAGCCATATACATTATTATACACACATACATAAGATACTACTGGATGAATACGACAAGTTAGTAACATATTATGTCTTTTTATGATACGGTACATTATTTTCTGCCACCGTTACTATCTTTATTTGATATTTCGAGCTCTAAACACAAATTTCTTTGTTGGTAATGTCAAGTGATATTTCCTTCTTTAGACATGTAGTGGATACTTGGGTTATTTCTAATGACTTGAAATAATTATGAAATATTTGTTTTTGGGTTCATTTCATAGTAATTTTCCATCTATGTCAACGCTGTCTTATTATACGTTGAATGTTTTTTTGGAGTCTATATTATCAATAATTGTTTTAGTTCGGGCAACAGCCCGAAAATACACATCAATGTTTTACTGAAGATTTACTACTTTTGAGATGTAGTTAATGACTTTGATTTAATGAAACTTTAAATATCTTTTTATATAGTTCGTTTCAAAGAGGTTATTCTTCATTCTTGCCTTTTAAAGTTTCGTCTTCAAGAGGTAATACTATAATTTCATTCTAATGTCTAAATATAAAGTCCTGGAATTATTTCGGGAGTTCCAAATTAATTTTCAAAATAATCAGGTAAACTACAAGTGGTGCTATCTTGGTTATCTGCTGACATTTTACTAACATTGATGTTGCTATTCAAAGTTACTGCGCTGGCGACAAAAAAGAAAACTATAAGTGACGGTGTTCGAATCAGGGTCACGCAGATTGCAAATCAAAAACGCTAACCTTTCTGCAAGCGATTCTTACAGGCGACTGACGAAATTAACGTTTCGTATTAAAGTGTATTTATTTTATTTTGGCTGGAGTCGAAGGTATTTCAAACAAAAGTGGATTAAAAATATTTTATTGTTTAGGTGCTTGATACCTTTGTAACGTTACAATTTATAATTGATATTTTAGTGATTTATATACTTTTGGTGATTAATTATGAACTCACTGCTTATGTTTTTGTTTATCAGCAGTTATGCTCTTGTTATTTATTGATCTTGTCAAATCTATGGGCTGAGACGTATTCCTTATTGTTCTGAATATATTACGTTGTTCCGTGCCTTTTTCAGCATTTATTAAAAGCCGTAGTCATGTTTTATCTTCATAAATAATCTTTCGAACGACTTTTCATACTTTACTAAGTTTTTGATAATTTTGTTAGATTAAAATAACTTGATTAAATAATACTTTTAAACTTATTAGTAACTGCGGTTACTGCATTCAATAGAATCCGACCTTGGATATATATTAAATCCGTTGATGTACAAAGCTATGATGATGGCATCTTTACTGGTGGTATGAAATAAGGTCTGATGTCATGATTTCAGCTACTGAGGTTACAAAACCAGGGTTTTATGTTATATATTTATTCACACATTATATTTTGTGTCATGATTGAATTAAAGCATAGTTAAATAATTTGTGTAAAGCGAATTTGTCTAATTAATTAGTTTTGTTCATACATATAAGTAATTATTTTTCAATTCGTGTGAAATATTAGTAAACATAGTAAATTTATATTAAGTTAAATAAACAATAAATTGGAATTAATATTCGTGGAAAAGTTTATTTGATAAATATTGTAGGAATTTATGTTATCAGAAATAATGTAATATGATATTATAGCGATGAAATATTAGAATCATAGTTTTATATTCTTGATATTTCTATTATTATTAAAATATGATTGAGTTATTTTTATGTGTATGCCGGGAGGCATCACGTTGTCGGATGGCCGAGTGTCATGATTTCTTATTTTTATAAGTTAAATTTACTTATATTGATGTATTTTAATAATGAATTGTGCTCATTTGACTTATGTTTTGTGAAACTGCCATTGGAAACGTTTTGACTCACACTGTCAGTGTCAATCGATGGTGCCAACCTGCCAACTTCAAAACTACCGCGAATGAGAATTGTCTGTGGCCTCTAAGCATGGATGCCAACCTTAAAAAGAAAACAAGAAAGTTAACGCGGTAGAGTGTTGGCAGTCGGGCTTCAGTTCGGTCTTGGCGTTTAAACTAGTAGGTCGTGGTTATAAAAGTACCTCTAAATTCTCGACATTTATTGTATAGTTTGTGATGTACCGACATTGGTCGGATGTATATTATACGAAGTTTGCGCCCATTACACGATGTTTCAATTGGAAGAAGGTGTTTTACTGACACACACATCATCTTAATCAAAACACGAAGTTTGTATTTTATATTATTCCCTCAGATTATTCCATATTATATTTTCAGGTACACTGAAGCCACTCCATTTATTCCCAAATCCAGTTAATGAAATAAAAAGATTCAATACATGGGTTTATTCCATTGGAGGTGATATTATTGCATCAACCAATGATGCAATATATAAACACCGACGCGTCTGCCATGCACACTTTGAAGAAAAGTATCACTGTCGCTACAACAAACTGAGCAAAATTGCAGTGCCCACATTGAATCTACCAGGTTAGTCATGTTTCATTATTATATATTCAAGACTCATGTAAATAACAAAGAGAATCAAGTGTATCCCTGTCCTTGCAGTGTTTTAGGGCTTGTTTTATCTAATAGTGTATGACCACTATCTCGCCTAGTTGTAAGCAATGATATGATCCAAAATGATAAATATGCTAGGCCGAGAATGGTCTGAATCTCAAGGGCTGTGTGGTGCCGAAACGCAGTATAGTTGTGGCGGCAGATTTTCTGCAAGATGGTGGTAAGCTGCTTTTTGGTAGCAAGTCAGGCGGAACATTGATATAATGCTCCTACTACCAAACATATAATGCTTCGATCACATTCAATATAAACATATATATATTTTGTTTGAATTGTCTAGAGATGTATTCTAGTAATTAATCCTAAACCTTATATAATTATAAGGTTTATGATTGACATGACATGTTGACATAGTTTTATGTTATTATAGGTGGTAAAATGTCAAATTATAAATTCAAATTATTAATAATATATACAATATTATGGCCATTATGAATACAGTACTACTTCATATCACTGGCACTACTTGGAACATGTCTGTCACAGCAGTGCCGGATATACATGCAATCCAGATGATCTGCGATCATCTTCAGGACAATGTTGGAGCTTGCTATGTTGGCATTAATGGTTTTGGGAGTAGTTGTTATGAAAAATCCACACACTATCATCTAATATATAAAATTCTTGTGTCACAGTTTTCGTTGCCATACTCCTCCGAAACGGCTTGACCGATTTTGATGAAATTTTTTGTGCTTATCCGGTATCTATGAGAATCGGCCAACATCTATTTTTCATCCCCCTAAATGTTAGGGGTAGTCCAGCCTTAAATTTTTTTTTTAATTTTTTAGACAAAATTTTTAATTTCTATTTTTTTATGATACAACATACAAAAATACATACAATCCTCAATTTTCACCCTTCTATGATCAACCCTTATTTTTTAATAGCCATTTATTTATATGGCAAAACAACGTTTGCCGGGTCAGCTAGTATATATATATATATATATCATTGTCTGTATTCCATAAATAAAATAAATTATTTTCTAATCTAACACTCTCATTTTAGGAGTACTACAACAATTCCAGAAAACGCCAAGCTTACTGCCATCATGTTCTAAAGGTAAATAAATCTAAATAATATAATTATTTCAAATATTTTCTTTAATATATGTCATTTTTAATATTATGTATCTAACCTTACTTACGAGTATCATATCTTACTGAATGGCTCATTACTTTTTTGGGTTCTGT
The DNA here is from genome assembly GCA_954871355.1 of Cabera pusaria. Classification (NCBI taxonomy): domain Eukaryota; kingdom Metazoa; phylum Arthropoda; class Insecta; order Lepidoptera; family Geometridae; genus Cabera; species Cabera pusaria. The sequence goes on from OX940905.1 coordinate 20,087,229, forward strand.
ACCTCAAAAGGGACCCTTGTTAAAAACTCTTGTCTGTCTGTCTGTCTGTCTATCTATGTGTCTCCACCGATTTGCTCAGGAATGGGTGGACCTAGCAAGTTGAAATTTATATCAGATACCTCAGTATCTGTTCATAGTTCCTATGAAGTGTATAATAACTGGCCAAGTTCGTGTCGGGCCACGTGCAGTGTAGGGTTCCGTAGTAGTCCGTCTTTATTATGTTTTAGTATTTGTTGTTATAGCGGTCGTAGTAAATGTAGTAATGAATACTTTGTGAAAATTTCAAGTCTCTATCTATTATGGTTCTTAAGTTCAAGCAAAAAACATGGTTCTCGTATAGGGGAGCCCCATTAAATATTTATTTGATTCTGTTTTTTAGTATTTGTTGTTATAGCGGCAACAAAAATACATCATCTGTGTAAATTTTAACTGTCTAACTATCACGGTTCATGAGATACGGTTCATCAGACAGACAGCGGAGTCTTAGTAATAGGGTCCCGTTTTACCATTTGGGTACGGAACCCTAAAATTGTCTTAAAGATATAAAAAGATATTTATTTCTACGTCCAGGCTGAAATAATAATGGTTGGTTGATTAAAATGTATTTTAGTAATTGCATAAGTAGTATAGCATGTGTAGTAGTAGTTAATAATTTAAAATATTTAAGTATAATAATTGTTGGATACTCGCGAAGAAAGCCTGATGCTACTGCATAGAGACGACACGCTACGGATATTTGACTGTGTAATGAGGGAATCGCCCCGGCCACCACTAGGATTAGAAACGGGAATATAGATAGGACTCACCAGCACCGCAGGCAGAAATATCCGCCGGAGTCTAAGTCTCCTGCCACCAGGATTTTCGTGTCTTCTTCTATTTTATTATACACATTTTATACACAAAAACACACGCGCGTGTATGCACACGAACGACATCGGCCATATTGAAGCGCGCGCGGCGAGAGGGCGCGCGGCAAGTTTGAATTAGGAGGAGGAACGTGTCATTGGACAGGATTAATGTTACCAGGATTAGTATGTAGCCGTAACATATTCCCCCCACTTGAAATCTACTAAGATTTCACAGTATAAACCTAAAAAATATGTGCTCAAGACTATTACAAAACAGAACTAAACTGTAGCCTTACTACATTAAATTACTTAATTCTAAATTACCTAAAGATACGTTTAAACTATAATAGCTTAGGCATCAATAGGCAAAGGGCAAATCTTGACAACAGGTCGCCGAAAAACATTGCCATTCGCAGAGCGAAGCGTCACTACGCGGACTACGTTATCGCGACCAGGGTGCAATTGTTCTATTTTCGCCAGCCTCCAACACAACGTAGGTAACGTGGGTTCAATAATAATAACCAAATCATTGACCCTGATATTAGGGACACCTTTGAACCATTTGTTCTTTTGTTGAAGAGTATGTAAGTAATCACGCTGCCAGATACGCCAAAACGATTGTGTTATCTTTTGAAGTAACAGCCAACGAGAACGCGGTGTTTTAACATCGATCATTGATGACTCGGGTATCGACACGAGTGGACCATTGGAAAGAAAATGTCCAGGTGTTAATACATCTGTTTCATTAGGGTCCGGTGATATAGCGCAAAGTGGGCGCGAATTGAGAATGGCTTCGATTTTCGTTAAAACCGTGCTCATTTCTTCATACGTCAGAATTTGAGTACCTACAACTCGCTTGAGGTGGTACTTGGTAGATTTGATGCCACTTTCAAAAATTCCTCCGAAGTGAGGCGCACTCGGTGGATTAAATTCCCACTTGATGCCGCGGGTGGCAAATCCGTCCGCTATATCAGGATAGTGATCCTGCAATTCAGCTAGGATATTTTTCATAAGCCTATTTGCGCCAACAAAATTAGTTCCACAATCGCTGATAATCGTTTTACAAATACCACGACGTGAGACCATTCTATCTAGAGCAGCCAAGAAGGCTTCTGAGCTCAGCTCGGTAACTGCTTCTAGGTGCACGGCCTTCGTGCTAAGACACACAAATAAGCACACGTACGCCTTGAATGTGGGTGCCTTACGTCGACGACTCTCTTTCAAAAGAAAAGCACCGCAAAAGTCTATTCCGGTAGTTTCAAAACAACGACTAGGTTGTAACCTGGCGGCTGGAAGTTTGCCCATCTCAGGTTGACAAGGTACCGGCTTGACCTTGAAGCATTGTACGCATTTGGAGCATACTGTGCGAATGAGTAGACGACAACCTATTATCCATTCAAGGCGTACGTGTGCGGATTTGATTCGTTGAATGTCATGCAAATTTGCAGCTATAACATGCCATCGCTTGGCTAAGTCATGAGGAATGGGTTCGTCCCAATCTAAATTCAGTTTCCACATGTCCTGCAATAGTAACTTAGCAGAGAAAATCAACGGGGAAATCCAGCCAAGAGCATCGAAGATTCTCGCAGTGATCGAGAGTATTGACCTTTTGGTAAATTTTATATTAAATGTATCCGAAAAGGAATACGAGAAGTTGTCACTCGAAGGATCCCACTGGATACCTAAAATCTTGATAAATTCCTGACCACCTTCGTCGAAGGTCTTAGGAGTTTGACAATGCTCAGGAGGAATATCAGCTAACAATTCGGAATTGTTTGAACTCCATTTCCGAAGTTCGAATTGACCTTGAGCCAACAAAGAAGTCAAATCCTTTTTTAATTGCATGGCTTCTTCTAAAGAAGCGCAGCCAGTAGTGACGTCATCCATAAATGTATCTTCTCGAAGAACCTCGGCGGCACGAGAAGAATACTCCGACCCGTGATCGTCGGCTAACTGACGCAGAGTGCGGATAGCCAAGTATGGAGAGCTACTGACGCCGTATGTGACAGTGGCCAACTCATATTCGACGAGTGGTGCGTTAGGTTGGTCACGCCACAGAATGTGTTGGTAGGACCTGTCTTCAGGTCGAACGAGAATTTGCCGGTACATTTTACAAATGTCCGCAGTGAAGACAATAGTATGCAGTCGAAACCTTGTGACTAAATCGATTATGTCGATTTGAAGTTTGGGTCCGACATGAACTATATAATTTAAAGACTTATTGACGGAAGTCTTGCTACTGGCGTCAAAGACGACGCGCAGACGTGTAGTAGAACTTTCGGGTCTGACTACACCGTGATGAGGTATAAGATACCTTGCCTCAGTAGACGAAGCGACTGCTGGTTGCATGTGACCAAGGTCTTCGTACTGACGCATGAAGTCCGCGTATTCAGATTTTAAATCAGAATCACGCTCGAGACGTCTTTCTAAATTTAGAAAGCGATTTAAACTGCAACGACGAGAATCACCAAGAGAAGGAGCATCATCCTTCAACATGAGAGGAACAACGTAACGACCTTCAGGAGTTCGGTAAGTACTTACTCTGTATTTCTGTTCGCAGACATCATCTTCGGGAATCGAAATGGCAGGACGTGGCGGTTCTTCAATCTCCCAGAACCGTTTTACAATATCATCGAGAGCACACGTGGCTGTAAGAAGTGACGTCATCGGTTGGGATACCGCCCGCGACAAGGAGTGGTTTAAGAGCTGACCGCTAATAACCCACCCGAACACACTATCAAGCGCGCAAGGTAAGCCCGGACCTGGCGAGTAACGAGCGCCGGTATATATTTGATCGAAACACTCGACTCCTAACAAAAGATCCACAGAACTAGATCGATGAAAATTGTCATCCGCTAAATCGAGATGAGAAAATTGATCGTGTACCACCGCGGGTAACGGAGAGGAAGGCATCGATGTGGTGATTTTAGGTAACACCACAAAAGACAACTCGAATGTGGGAGTATCACTTTGACGCGGCATAATCGAGCAAAAAGTAACACCCTTTATATCGAGTACCGAACTTTGACCTACACCGGTAACATTCATTTTACATTTCTGGATATGTAACCCAAGTCGACGAGCACACGAAACTGTTATAAAGGAATCCATCGAACAGCTGTCAATAAGGGCGCGCGCACACTGCAGCGAACCATTCGCATGACGTACGCGTACTACCGCGGACCCCAGTATTTTAGTACTCGGAACGTTTGAGTCTCCCACGCATGGCGCGGTTGCAGCGCTTGTGAGCGCCGTGCTTGAATTAGTAATCTTATTTTCCGTTTTATCATTAGAACGAGATGTAGACTGCTTGTCTATATGTAACAACGTGTTGTGTTTAGAAGCGCAAAGCAAACAACTATTGTTACTGTTACAACTGTTCGCCTCGTGACCCGCTCGCAAACAATTAAAACAAAGTTTTAATTCCATCACTAACTGCCGACGCGGCTGAACATCCAATGATTGGAATTATGCACATCGATAGATCGAGTGTGAGGATTGGCAACACGGGCAAACTAGTTTACGCTCGTTTTGCGACGAAGACGCGACTAAAGTTGTTTTTGCTTGTTGCGTGAATTTATTGTTAGTATTCTTATTATTGCGAATTTGTCTATTTACCGGAGTAGAAGGAGAAACAGACGCGGTTTGACTCACTTCTTATATTTTAATATAATTTTGCAGGTATTTTATTAAATCGTCAAACGTAGGTATCTCGCTCGCATTCTGCAACTCGAACCGTTGACGAGTCTCGCAGTCCAGTGCACGCGAAGCGATGTAAAACAATAAAAAATCAGTAAGGTTGTGAATCGACAGCGACCGCAATGCGTTTACATTTTCGTATAATATATTTAATAAGCTCGTTAAATTATCGAGTGACGGCTTATTTATTTTACTAGCGTTGACTAGCTTATCAATATACGCGGTAGCCAGAACTCGCTTATTATCGTACCTATCGAGCAAAGCCTGGTAAACTATACTATAATTCGCGGCCGTGACAGGTAAACCTTTCGCTATAGTTAAGGCGAAACCAGACAAGCATGAGTTCAGATAATGGAACTTTTCCGCATCGGATAGCGTAGCGTTGAAGTGGATTAAAGACACATAACTGTCTTTAAAACTTTGCCAGTTTTCGATGTTTCCGTCAAACTTCGGAATTTCCAGTTTAGGTAATTGAACGCGAGGACTCGGAGTCTCCTGCACTGGAACACTAGCATTAGAACTGCTACTTGACCGCGAACTCGACCACGGCATAATACAACTCGTCAAACGCTAATAACGTTGCATTATCAATCATTGATTTCGGTCGCAAAGTTATTTCCAACTTGTTTATACGATCGTTGACCTCGACAAAATTTTCTTTTGTTTTTTCGACAGATTTATATCTACTACGAAACGACGATAATTTAGATTTATCGGTTGTAGCCACCTTAGACAAATCGAACAATATTTGCATACACGAGAATTCATATTCACGTCTTTTAATGAGAGATTGTAATTCGGCTTCCATCTTGTCTGTCATTATTGAATCTTTTTATAATACAATATATTTCGATAATAAGATCAGACAAAGACGAAACAAATTAACTAGGTACTTAATACAAACAAAGCTGCGTAAGCTATTATAATTTACTAGGCGTTAGTAAAATTATAGAATAGTTAATATATACGAGATACGATATATATATTATATATAATATATATAATAGATACGAGAAATATTTGTAGCTAATAGGTAGGTAGGTACCTACCTACAATTTATCTGCAAGATATACGAAATACAGGTTACGTATTTATGTAGTATGTAAATATTACAGTAAATTCAATGGTTTTAAGTTTGAACTAACACTTTACACTCTTAGTGCATCAGACGTACCTAACAATTAAGACCTATTAAATCTTTACCTAGCCTAGACTCGAGCACACATTAATTAAATCTACTGTTTGACAACTAAGTTGCAACATCAGGCTTTCCTCGCAATAGGTGAAGTAGAATGTCTGACAACAATAGGATTGAAACAGATTAGATTATATTTTATACTGGAGTAGGTCTGTCGGTGAGTTTATTAAAATAGATAGTAGGTAGATTATAAAGTAACTCGATGGAACGTTCGCCCGGGTGAACCGCGCCTCGACCGGCCGCTGCCGGTAGGTAGGTATGTTCGAACAGCGAACGACAATACGATGAGATATCAACAAAATTACGAGATTCTTATGAGTTTTGTTACAATACAAAGTAAACAATATTGACTATTTGATGTTTTTAGTGTAGCTAAATAACAAAATAGCATTGATTGTTTGAACTAGGGAATATGGCGATTATTATTATTACAAGTAAACACTCGTGATTTAGACTTGTAATCAACAAAGATGAGGACTTAGTCCTCACAGGAGGCACCATGTATGTTGGATACTCGCGAAGAAAGCCTGATGCTACTGCTTAGAGACGACACGCTACGGATATTTGACTGTGTAATGAGGGAATCGCCCCGGCCACCACTAGGATTAGAAACGGGAATATAGATAGGACTCACCAGCACCGCAGGCAGAAATATCCGCCGGAGTCTAAGTCTCCTGCCACCAGGATTTTCGTGTCTTCTTCTATTTTATTATACACATTTTATACACAAAAACACACGCGCGTGTATGCACACGAACGACATCGGCCATATTGAAGCGCGCGCGGCGAGAGGGCGCGCGGCAAGTTTGAATTAGGAGGAGGAACGTGTCATTGGACAGGATTAATGTTACCAGGATTAGTATGTAGCCGTAACAATAATAATTATAAATTTGTGAGTCAACCTTAAGAGATAGACATATGCTGTCGCGGACTTTAGTATAATAATAATTATGAATTGGTTTTGGATCCTGAGATTATTGTCCCAGAAACTGAGATGATTACTCCAGAAACATTAAAAGTTGCAACCAAATCAACTCTGGATAATATAGGCGCTACAACAAGCATCAGTAAGTTAAATCTGTTTTATATTATTTATTATTTCCACCATTTATCTATGATAAACATGCCCTATTTGTATTTTGCATAATATGCGTTAACATGCATAAGTGCTTATATTGTATATTAGTATATGCAATAAATGCTTTGACTTTAAATCTTATTAAAAGGATTTAAAGTTTTTGTTTGGAGTGTGGTTTTGATGCAGTTCACGGTTTTTTGACAAGCTTTTATTTATTTTCAACTGTCCCAATGTCTGTAATCAAATCTTGCCAATTGAATTTAACCCAAATCCCAGTGTTCGAAAGAGTTGAAATTTAGTACCTGTACCTACATTGTAAACCGGATGACAATGTGATGTTATGATACCATCAAGCTTGTCTGGTGATGGAGCCGGAAGGTGGTCATAGGAACTCCTATACTACACACGACACGGCAAGACATCATTGGAGAAGGGTCGCACGAGACAGAACCCAATGGAAAATGCTGGAGGAGGCCTTTGCCACAAGGCACACTGGACTGCGTGACCTCATATAAAACTATATACCAAAATATCTACCCAAACATTACCACATAGTCCAGAATAAATGGCATATTTTTATGTTTATTATCAACTTGATACCGGAGATAAACTAGCTGTGCCCTGCGGCTTCGCCCGCCTTAAGAAGTATCAAATAGCCTAATGATTAGGCTATAATGATTTTAGTAATTGCTTAAGTTGTAGAAGTTAATAATTTAAAATATTTAAGTTTAATAATAATTATGAATTTGTTTTAGATCCTGAGATTATTACTCCAGAAACATTAAAAGATGTAACCAAACCAACTCAGGATAATATGGGCGCTAAGAAATCAAGCATCAGTAAGTTAAATATATTTGATATTGAGAAAACTATGATCATTAAAATTCTAATTAAAAAAATCAGATCTTGTGCTTCCTATACATATAAATGTTCAATGAGGGTCCGGTGGAGTAAGAGGGAGAACGGTCGGCTTTGATGCCAGAGGTACAGAGTTCAATCCCCGCCGTGCACCAATGGATTTTTCTAGCAAAAAAATTATATGCGCTTTCCACAGTGGCACTCCGGTGAAGGAAAAACATCGTTAAGAAACTAACAACCCTTGCATGGTGGTAGGTCACTATCTAGTGTCCGCCTGGCCAGCTACCAACCTCAAGTTAAAAAATCTGTCGCCAAAATATCTAATGTGTTCCGGCAGCTATCCTTGAGAGCCAGTTCCCATTCTAGGCCTAGCGTGCTTACCATCTTCAACCGAATCATCACTTTGTGGATAGATAGTGGTCAAACGTTAGCCTAATTCTAATTCTAATTGGTAATGGGGGCGATAAGACCTGCACTGACGTCCCGCTTGGGGTGTATTGTGCATTTCCCCCTGCCAGCATTCACCCAAGCCATCCTAGCTCCTTGACGGCGGAGCGGAGCACGGCTTTAGGTTGCTGGCATAATGCTTCCAATGGTGATGTTGTATCAGTTAGTAAAGATGATGCTGTCAAATGTATGTGTGTATGCGTGCTTGTTTGTGAACTTGGATGTAGTGATAGTGCTAAAGCAGATGGTGATGATGATGATGATGATTGTAAATGTTGTTGCTGCTGCGACTGGTACTCTGCATCCGGGTCACGCTCATGCAACGCAGCTGTGGTTCTTATTTCGTTTAAGACGGGACAATGTATTATCACATGTTCCACGGTTTCATCTTCTGACATGCATCCTCGACAAAGAGGACTGTCTGTGGCTCTAATTTTATAAAGATGATAGTTAAGATTACAGTGTCCCGTGATGAGGCCTACTATTAGGCGAAGGTCCGGCCTTTGCAATTGTAGCAAATTATTGGTAATTTTCCTGTCTAATGTTGGCAGAGCAGCTTTTGTGTGTTTGCAACTCGTCATGTTGTTCCACAACCTTTGTTGTTCGGTTTCTGTGTGACGGCGTAACAGGTCCCTGACTTCCATCGATGATGGTCTGCATAGACCCATTACGTCGTCGCTTACCTGCTGTTTCGTGCCTTCCTTGGCAAGTTTGTCCCTTCCTTGGCAAACGTTAGGCTATAAGATATATAAAAAAAAATTGGTATAATTATTCTATAAGTATCAGTATACTTATAAAAATGAAGTAACAGTCAAACCACTGACTGATTTTGATGAAACCGCATGCAACAGCTAGTTGTTTGTATAATAGAAATATGAAAAGGCTTAAAAATAATTATAAAACTATTTACGCTGGTTAAATGCATTAAATAACTGTTTATTTCCAGGACAAAAATCAAAATTAAAGAATATGACAATGAGGGTCACTAAAAATACCCTGACTACTGTGGAGCACCAACTGTACAGGAAAGTAATCAAGATGAGGTGCCAAATTGCCAAGTACCGTAGCAAGATCAAGAGGCAGTCTGCAAGTCTTAAAGCAGCAAATAAATTGACAGCTAATCCTGCATTTGTAGCTGCTATTGACAGATTACCGAATTCTGCGAAGCTATTGACTATGACACAATTCAGAGAGATGAAGAAGAAGGACAAAGGTCGAAGATTTCTACTAAATGAAAAAATTATGGCTTTGTCTATATTTAAACAGAGCCCCAAGTGCTACCGATTTTTGAGAAAAATATTTATTTTGCCGGCTCCTCAAACACTTGCAAAATTAATAAATAACGCAAATTTGAAACCTGGTGTAAATAAAAAAATATTTCATCAAATTAAAAAAGCAACAACAAATTCAAAAGTGGAGGATAGACTATGTGTACTTTTATTCGATGAAATGGCTCTAAAAGCCAACATCACATATAACGAGAGAAAAGACCAAGTAATTGGCTTTGTCACCGATGGTCAGACAATGAAACCTGAGTATGCTGATCATGCTCAGGTATTTATGGTACGTGGCTTGATGAGAAATTTTAAACAACCCGTATCATACACATTCTCAGCAGGGGCAACTTGTGGTTCTGAACTTGCAAAACAAGTTAAAGGTGTTATTACGGAACTGCAAGAAGCTGGGCTTATTGTGATGGCAACCGTGTGTGACCAAGGCACCAATAACAGACGTGCTATCAAACTGTTGGTTCAAGAGACACGAGGTCAATTTTTAAGATCAGGCAAGGAACTGAGGGATAATATCTTTACTGTAAATGATCATGAAATCATTCCCCTATATGACCCACCTCATTTGATAAAATGTATCAGAAACAATTTACTAACAAAGAACCTCACATATATGTCAAATGACAAAAAACAGAAAACTGCTAAGTGGCAACATATTGATCTTTTGCACCAGGAGAATCCGGGGTATAAGGGTATTAGATTAATTCCTAAGCTCACAGAAAATCATGTTATACCCAGTAAGATCTCTAAAATGAAGGTCAAATATGCCACACAAATTTTCAGCCGAACCGTAGCATCTAACATGGGATATTTAGCAGGTACGTTGTTGTGACAAATATTGTACGCTTTGTTCTTTGTGCATGTCTTATTAATTAAATAGTATCTCTTAATCCTGTACAAGCAAATCTAATTATATTTATTTTTTATGGTATTAGATAACATGATAAGCACGACGCTCGTCTGATGGTAAGCGATGACGTCTACCTATTACAAATACAGCGGCGTGCAACATTCTGCATAGCCAGAATTTTGCATGTCAATGCACTGCACCTGTTACCTTGATTTTTAAGACATAAAGATGTTGTTGAAGTCTCACATGCCCTATTATTTGTTATTTCACTAGATACTTTGCCATTCAAACCGAAAAATATTCTTATTTCATGGTTGAATTAATTCGCAAAGTGATTGTACCGCCCCAGGCGGACTAGCAGAAGTAATACAACTACCAAAACTATGACATATGTCATTGGTTTTCTTTTCCCAACACACAACAAACTACATCTATTATCTACATATTATAGGAACTATCCTTAACAACTGTTTTGTATTTTTCAGACAAAGGAATTCTGCCAAAAGAATGCCATGAAACGGCAGACATATTGTTATTTTTTGACGAGCTCTTCGATTTCTTAAATGGAAGTTACATGAAAAAAGGAAGATATGCAAAACCTCTTTTAGGACCTGCACGACCGAATTCCGTGCACGCAACTGTATGGCAAAATGCGAAAAAAATGTAAAAAAATATGACATTTACAAATGTTACTACTGGAAAGGCTGAAAAGGTGCCTACGATCGAAAATTGGGTATGGACACTGGATGGTGTACAAAATTTATTAAAAAAATTAAACGCCAATTACAGTATAACCTCTGTGTGGATGCGGCACCTAAACCAGGACCCTATAGAAAACTTCTTTGGAGCTATAAGGTCTCATGGGTGTCGCAACACAAATCCCACACCAGAGCGTTTTGAGAGTGCCTATGCGAGCTTGTTAATAAATAATATATCCAGTGTCCATGCCCCTGGAGCTAACTGTGAGAAAGATTTTTGTAAATCTTTATCCACTCTGATCTTAACAGATGACTGCCAAGTCACAGCGACCAGCCATCTCGGTACCATACCAGATGTGCATATAACAGATGTATCTGAAAAAAAACGATCCTCGCGTAATGGGCCCATTACAGTTCGTAAGTGGCTATTTTGTAAAAAAGGCACAAAAACAAGTTTTCAGGAATTGTGTGCAATGCACCAAAGATATGATCACTCCAGAAGAAAATGAATACATCAGAAGGAGAGAGTATGCTGGTCGGCATTGGCTTATCAGTCCATCTGAGTCTCTCCTAACTTGTGCATCGGCAGTGCAGGATATTGCTCACAATGTATTAAGTAAAAATGTCCAATGCTATAATTTAAAGGAGTTTCTGAAAACTCTCATACTATTATTTATAAGTTTTGATTTTATGAAATGCGAAAATCATAAAGAAAAATTAATAGAATACCTATTAAATTTGTCCTGTCGATTTTATATCTACAATTATTGTAAAGATGTAAATAATATACTCAAAGGGAGGAGAGACTGCAGTGATGAGGAGGATATTTTTAAATTAAAAGCTAAAAAGTTATACCATAAATGTTTTAAAAGAAAAAATAAATAATTACAAGCACATACACATAGTTGTTTCATGTCATTATAAAATATAATAGTAGATAGTTCCTTACCTGAGACCTTTGTACCTAGCACAGAACTATTAGGCCTCCTAGGAAGGAGTCCTAATAGTCCTGTACTGCGGGTTACAGGGACCTTGCCTAATGCTTCATTTTAAACAGTGTTCTTTTAATGTTGAAGTGTTTGATTCACATATGCTAGCATTTCTTATTATTTTTCAAATCAAAAGTTAGTCAAAGGTACACAATACAATAATAAAAATATTAAATGTCAATGATATTGGACTGAATCATCACTTGGACATTAAATGCTACGAAGAAAAATATTTTCTTCGTAGATTAAATGAGGAATATAGATTTCCTAGTAGGTTTTTAAAATGTAAGTAATACAACAGATAGATATATATATACAAGTAGTACGCACTATAGATGATATACATAAGTACGTGTATATCTATGTTTATATGAAAAAGTTCCAACTCACGATTCTAGATGGCTGTACTGTGCGTATTGCCCATTATAGGTGTCGAGATTGGCCTCTATTCCCCGTATAAAAAAGTACTCTGTGCGCTTCCCCTTTGCTTCCTTCGCACGAAATAGGTAGGTACACGTCACGTCAGTTCGCGTTGTTTCTCGCTCAGGATAGACCTACTCATTTCAAAATAAGTGATATTATAAAATCTGTATTGAGACTTGGTTTCTTTCGAATTTTAGTGAAAAGGTACTTTAATTAATATTTATGTTACCTACTTAACTTAGTAGACAGCTAGTTTTAGTGCATTCAGGCTGTTTTTAGGGTTCCGTACCCAAAGGGTGCCATCGGGACCCTATTACTATCGCTACGCTGTCTGTCAGTCTGTCTGTCAGTCTGTCTGTCTGTCTGTCTGTCTGTCTGTCACCGGGCTGTATCTCATGAACCGTAATAGCTAGACAGTTGAAATTTTCACAAAATATGTATTTCTATTGCCGTTAGAACAACAAATACTAAAAATAAAATAATATTGAAAAATAAAGGGGCCCCCATACAAGAGGCATGATTTTTTGGCTATATTTCATGAACCGTAAATAGTAGACAGTTGAAATTTTCACACAGTATGTATTTCTATTGCCCTTATAACAACAAATAATAAAAATTGAATATGTTGAAAAAAATTATGAAATAATTTTTCCTTTGCATTACAGGCGACATCTATTGATGAATAGGTAGTACCTAACGAATAAATTGGTCGTCGCTATAACGTAACAATGGTAAGACATACAAGAATTAAGCTTAGCGTGATTATTACGTACAAACTTTCAAAGTAAAACCACAATAAAAACCGGTCAAGTGTGAGTCGGGTTTGCGATAAGGATTCCGAACGGAATAAAAGAAAACTAATTGTGTAATTGTGGTACGGAACCCTTCCTTTGCGAGTCCGACTCGCACTTGGCCGGTTTTTATAAGTAAGATGATCCTTTTACATCTGAATGTCTTTTTGTAGATGCCTTTCAAGATTGTCCAAACGTTAGAAAGTGGGATAACCTTCCTTTCATGTTTGCCAAGTACTTGGGAGACCGCAAATGTATTGCTATGGCCAAGAAAAGGGTCCAAGAAATTACAAAAAAACGAAAATTCCATACCTGGTGAAGACTGGATCAGCACCTTGTCTATTAAAAAGGTCCGACCTGTCTTAAGAGGAAGCACAAACGGAGCTCGTGCGCATGCAACTTGAAAGTGACACTGAAGAAGAACGCTTGCCAAGAAAACGTCATGAAATTAATATACCAGATATGAATGACGTTATGCGGCAGTGTATGGCGGTAAGATTTTACTTTTACTACCTAATAAACAGCAGCGTAAGTCCCAGTATTTAGACTGGCTTCTAAGTTATGCCATACCAGTCTCACACAACAGAGTGTTGCTTAACCGTTTATATCTTGCGTTTTCTTCGAGAGTGCGCGCTGCGCTGGTACCTACTATTAGGTACTAATTGATTCTTCTGTAATATATACATATAGAATCAAACCGCTAAAGGAGCAAATAGGTACTACTTCTATTTCAATTTTGTTTGCCGTTAGAGCGTGTGCTGGCTGACTTTTACAACTTTCGACCATGATGCATCAGTCAGTATAAATTAGCGTAAAATTTTAGTTAAATCTTATTCGTTTATTTTGTAGGAAAAATACTTCTGCATTAGCAAATATTTTCGAAATTTTAGTCACTCCAGCTGAAAACCCAACTGTTGTCTTGCCGAATACATCTTATATCGTAAAGCAAGAACCAGCGTATTGTAACGAAACTGTGTATTATATTACTGATCCTAATTTGTTAGGAAAAGCTAAACCTAAATTCTCTGTGGAAGATCGTCACGAAAAAATTGAAAATTTGCAGGAAAATATTTTTAACAAATTATCCACACTAAGTACAAAAATCGATGAATTTCTTAGAAAAACCCACCAAGATAAAATTACCAGTAATATAGGATTCAAACCAATTGATAACATCTTGGATGTTCAAAATTTAGATGATGCTTTAAAACAGAATGATTGTCATCACAGCTTCAAGGAAAAGCTTTCCCTAGTTTGCGGGACAGGGAAAGGTAGAGGTTTAAACATTTGCTATGCTTTAGTAGATGTCATGTTTACTCGGTGATTCCTTACGGAGTGCTCATGGGCAGGTGGCTCTAAAAATGCTGAAGCAAAAAAAACTGTTTTAAAGCTTACCATCGAGTTATTAACTTGTTCTTCGAGGTTATTCAACACTCAGATAAAACATTTACGTATTAGTGTGAGGCGTTTTTCAAGAATGTTTTGAAAAATTCAGAAAGACGTAATGCAGCTAAAATGTAGAGAGCCTCAGCTACCAAAATAAGGGTAAAAGGAAAGGGAAAGGGCAAAAATTCAAGTCAGAGTATTGCTCTCACCCAACCTGTGTTGAATCCGTCTGACCCTATACTAGGAACACCAGAACAAGGTCATTATTGCCAAAATACCTACTGAGTCTGATTTTTAACTAAGATTTAAGATACTTTATAACATAATAATTAAGTTTTTGTTGCAACATAACTGTGAAACCAAAAACAATCGTAGGTAATTTTAAGTTGTCGTTATTTTGACTTTTCAGATAGTTTATCATATTATTATTATACTCTTTATTCAATTCACATCACGGGCTGCAAATCGCCCGGTCCTTTGGAAGGCATTGACGGAGCCGAAGCCAACGTCAAGAGGCCCTTTACAATATTAAATTAAATAAAAATATGATTTGTGGATGGAGACATGAAAAACTATAAAAAGATGGTACTATAATTTATTATGGCTATGAATGTGTGCTGCTTGATGACTGTTTTCTGGTCTATGGGATGAGGTACGGCACCCGCCAATTATGCCTCATTTCAAAATATTAAGGCGAGTGGTGACTAGCTATACACTGAATGGACCCCCCATAAAGGCGGACCGTTATGTCGACGCCGAGGGGCAACATTGGCGTGGATAGCTAAGGGTGTTGAGAGGTGTGCTGCACGTTCACTAAACGCTACTAGCGGCTTTATGCCTTTAACACTTCCACCCTGGAGCTTTGGTCTTAGCTCTTGCGATTCCCACCACCGGCCGGCCGGTCAAGGCAAGCCGGGGGTCAGAGGGTCTCATTTAGCCCTCACGGGATAGGGGTCCGCGGTGTCGCCACTCACCGTCGGCTCGCCACAAAGCCGCCCCTGCGGGACCACAAAGCCGCCCCTGTTATTATTATTATTATTATTTTTTTGTATTATAGAGCATATTACTTGTTAGTAATACGTCCCTATTGTTACTACAATCTAGCCTTTTCGGCTAATAAGCAATTTTACTTTAGCCTAAACTGTATACATAAACTACACTAAGTATGTGTCCATTGACACTTTTCTTATTGTCTCTAATAAAGATGTATACACATTGTTCAAGTGTTCATACGTATAGCACTATTAGCAGGTCTAAAAGCAAATCCGCCACTGTCCATTTTGAACGAAAACTTAAGTATGAATGCCATCTAGTGGAGCTAATTAAAACTAATTTAGTACATATAACAATTTAGACGCATTGTTCCCACTGTCCCATAGAAAATCGTGTGTAAAAATTGAGATGAGAAGCAAAAATGCCACTGTCCCAAGCAAATCATGTGCAAACGCGCCATTGTCCATTTTAGCCAATCACAGACCGCTAAAATTGGTACGATCAAGATGGCTGCAGTTGGCCGTGGTTGTGATTTCCTGGTGAAACTGTGTTTGACTATTTTGCGTTTTAAAATTGCTTTTCGTGATAAAACTATTAAAAAATGGAAGAAAATGTAGTCGAGGTAACTCCAGAACGTGCTCGCAAAAAGAAGAGAGCACCAGAGACGTGGAAACGAGCTAGAGCAAAGGTTGAAAGGTAAGCATTTCTTCCTAACAATGGCGTGTGTTTGTACAGCCAGCAAGTAAAGTGAATCTTATTTTTAGGGATAGTCACGATTTTTCTGAAATATTGTTTAAGTTTTTATTAGTTACTAGCTGAGCCCGTGACTTTTTTAAGTGCCAATTGGGTATAAATAATCCTATGTCCTAGTTTCTGTACTAAATAGGTAGGTACCTACTTATTGTTTCAAGGGATCCTAAACGGAGTGCTAAACGGCAAAAATGAAACTTTTTTTAATCTTTGTTCTGGCTTTCTGTCTTGTATGTCTGTCCGTGGATATGATACCTCATTGTGTGGGTCCTGTAAACAGTAAACTGTTTATAGGTTACTGTTCAATAGGTATGAAATGTGTATGATGTGTGTGTGTGTTGAATAATAAAAATAATAATAATCTCATATAATTTACTTATATTTACAGGTACTCTGCAAAAATGCCACCAGGTTTGCCAAGCTGTAATCACGATGCTGAAAATAAACAGTTTAAATGTTGTAAACTGACGATGCTCGACATACAAAATTTCCACGAAGCATTTTATAGGACAAAAATAAAAAGGACCAAGATGCATTTTTATTGAAGCACTGCAGAGTGTCAAGGGTAAAAAGACGTCGACCCAGAGTGGGTCAGCGCCAGCCAACACAAAATACAACAAAATTATTTGTTCGAAAGAGAAATTCAGTAAAGTTAATACGAGTTTGCCAAAAAACTTTCATAACTATTTTGGGGATTACTGAGCAAAGGATAAGAAAAGTATCTCGAACATTTGCCAGCACAGGATCCGTAGTTCAAGAAAAAAGGGGTGGTGATCATACTTCATCTAAAAATATGCATAAATTGAGAGAAGTCAAAAGATTTATAGAATCATTTAAGTGCTTAGAGTCACATTATTGCCGATCTACCGTAATGAGAAAATATTTGCCATCTACTCTAAACATTCGGAAAATGTGGAAAATGTACATTCAGAGCAACGAACTCCAAGTACGCGAATGTTACTTCAGATCCATTTTTAACACATGCTTCAACTTAGGTTTTGGAAGCCCTCGTACAGACACTTGTTCCAAGTGCAATGAACTGCTTGAACGCATAAAAAAATCTACAGATCCAACTGAAAAAGTAAATTTAATGACGGAGAAAAGGGTGCATATGCTGAAGGCTAGAGTATTTTATCGACTGCTAAAAGAAAAAAGGGACGATTTAGTTGTGCTTTCTTTTGATTGCCAGAAAAATCAGGTGTTGCCTAAAAAATCATCAGGCGGCATATTATAGTCGCCAATTATATATATATAATTTTGGAGTCGTAAAGTCGGTGCCAGAAAATACCTTGAACAGGGACAACGTAACGCTGTATACTTGGACTGAAGATGAACACCGTAAAGGTGCAAATGAAATAGCGTCGGCCGTCTATAACACGTTTCAAAATACAGTGTACTCTGAAAATGTCAAAACTGTTCGACTGGTGGCGGATGGATGCGGCGCCCAGAACAAAAACAGCATTATGGTCGGTATGTGCGCTAAATGGTTGACTCAAGCACCGCACCATATTAAAACAGTCGAGCTAGTTTTTCCCATTCCCGGTCATTCATTTATTCCACCTGATCGGGTTTTCGGTCTTATTGAGAAGGAGATAAAACGTATGGAGACCTTTTTAAAACCTGTGGATTACATAGAAGTCTTTAAAAAATATGGGACTGTTGTGTTATTGAACAATGTAAAGGATTGGAAAACTGCTTTCGGAAATATAATTCGTCCACCGGGAAACTGGCATTTTCAGTTTAACCAATGCAAGAGATTTTTCTTAAAACGAAACCGAAGCAATGATGTTTATGTAAGAGGGGAGCCTAACTACAGCGCTGATATCGGAAGTTACAAGTCAGTTTTAAAGAGAGGTAAAACATTTATTGACCTAAACCCGGATTTAATAGAAAAATACAAAGTTGTAGTAAAGAAAGATAAAATTAAAGATGTTCACGCTCTACTAAAAAAACACTTTGGCCAGAATTGGAAGTCTAGGAATGATTTAGACTTTTACAAACAGGTAATGCTACGAGCAGAAAACGAAATAGATGAAACTGAAGAGTGTGAAGATGGAGAAGTCTGTGAAATTGCAGTGCCTGATTCGGACTTAAGAATTTAATAACATAATTAAACTTGTTTTATCAGACTTAAGCATTGAATTGCATGATTAATCTTAAGGTGTTGCTAGTAATTATTTTAAAAAAAATTCCACTATCTGACTTGTTTCATTGACTGTACTTTATCTATTAATAATACGCTTAGAAGCAAATGCGCTACTGTCCTTTCCCTTAGACGCAAATTCACCACTGTCCAATGTCAGTTAGACACAGATTCACCACTGTCCAATGTGAGATGCAAAGTCACCACTGTCATGGCTGTTTTATTGGGTTTTTATCGAATTTATATAAGTTAAGAATAGAACGCATTATTGATTTGAAGTCAACTATCTTCCAAAGCATTAAAAGGAGGCATTGCTAAAGACAATCAAATATAATGTTACTTTGCTAAGGTTTCTATGAATGACCTAGATATAATTTATGGACAGTGGCGGATTTGCTTTTAGACCACTCTATCACTAAACTTTATTTTTATACACTAGTTCGAACGGTTTTGTCCGCTTAAGTCTTCTTACTATGTTTGTATGGTCAAGGAGCTGGATTGCCTCGACATTCACATGATGGTGAAGTCTTTTTTCGTGAGCTTCTGCATACTTTTGGACAATTTTGATGATGGTCTCAATTTTCAGGTCCCGATGTAGATCGTCATTTCTAATGTACCAAGGGACCATTGCGATTTCTCTCAATACTTTATTCTGGAACCGCTGTATAATTGATATATTGCTGTTTTTGATACAGCCCCATAACTGTATACCATAGGTCCATACTGGCATTAGGACTTGCTTGTATAATAATAATTTGTTTTGTATTGACAACTTAGACTGTTTGCCAAGTAGCCAATACATTCTTTTGTACCGTAGCTCTAATTCTTCCTTTTTCTTCTTGACGTGTGCTTTCCAGCGCAGCTTCACGTCAAGGGTCATGCCAAGGTATTTGGCCGTATTATGGTAGGGGATTTGGTTCCCGTTGATAATGACTGGGCAATAATTATGTTTTTTGTTACTTAAAATCTATATGTATTGATTTAGATTCGTTCAGTTTGATTTTCCAGTGTCTTGTCCAATCGTAGATTTGATCAACAGCTTTCTGGACTTGTTCTGATGCTTCTGCATGGGTGCTTCCTACAGCCATTATCGCAGTATCATCAGCAAACGTCGCTATGGTGTTATTTTCTAGCTCTGGAATATCGCAAGTGTAGAGAAGGTACAGGACCGGACCAAGAACACTTCCTTGCGGTACTCCAGCTTTTATTTCCTTGACGTCAGAGTATGAATCTTCATACCTTATTCTGAATACTCTATTAGAGATGTAGGATTCAAGAATATCTGCAAAGAATCTTGGTAGACTCTTTCGTAGCTTATATATAAGATATTATATATAAGATATTAATATTAAGATCATATTATAATTTAAACTTTTGTTCCTGCTTAACAGTGAAACCAAAACCATTCGTAATTTTAAGAAACCTTTTTTTTTATTATTTTGAGATACTAGTATAATATCATAATGTCACGGCTACGTGTGTGAAGGCAGCGAGTGTTCAACAAGGAGGAATTATGTAACTTCCGACGACTTATTCACCCTTGACATAATTTGAAATTAGAATTTGGAAATCGAGTTTGAAAATGGAACGGGATCAAAATTAGCCGGTACAAGGGGTATATAAGCGAAACAAATCGCGCTGTACGGCAGTTCGGTGGAAAGCGAGCTCCGAGGAGGACTAAGGAAGAAAAAGGAAGAAAAGTGAGGTAGTGAAAAATAGTGAAGTAACAGTGCAGTGATAGTGCAGTGACTCAAGTGACTGGTGGCAGTGTTAAGCAGTGTAGTGCTGGCACGGAACTCTGTGCTGGACTCGGACTTTTGTCTAGGACGATCGTGTGTGCTACTACTGTAAGCGTAAAGCAAATAATTTTACTGTATAATAATTTGCTACTTTTGTGCAACTACTGTTTTCCTTCCAATCCCGTAACCCACTTCCGTAAGTATTCTAGGTCGATACCTAGAATACTTTGAACGCCCCTATTCCGCTATTCCGCTATTCCCCTATCCCGGACTATTTTGTGGAAAACCCCGATGGGTTTTCCACAAAATAGTCCGGGATAATAAATTATTCCCATTCGCTAGAGTGACATTATCTGAGGCTTTATATGCATTTCAGCTGGTTAAAATCATTTGTATTCGAGTGGTCCTCAGTGGAAGACAAGAAGAACGAATGCCGCCACTATGATTTTCATCATCCAGCTGGTTGGCCAGTCATTCTTTTCGCCTTCTACCTAGTGCCACTTGAAGACAAATGATTTTACCCAGCTGAAAATTTGCATGTAAAGCATTAAATAATTTCACCAGCGAATGGCGTAGTTTAATTCCCACATTATTTGTGGAAAACCCCGATATCTAGTATACATTGAACGCCCCTCCTCGTAGCTATTGTTCGTGCTTAACAGTGAAACCAAAAGCAATCTTAATTTTATGATATCAATATTTTGAATTTTGAGATACTTTATCTATCTAATACTATAAGAATCTTTGTCCTGACATACTGACTGACTGACTGATTGACTCACTGACAGACAACGCACAGCCTAAACCGGTGGTCGTAGAGACTTGAAATTTGGAGGGTATGTCTGTCTGTCTTAGTAAGTAGGGGTGTACTAAGAAAGGAATTTTCAAAATTCACCCCTTAAGGGGATGAAATGGAGGTTCAAAGTTTGTATGGAGAAACAAGATTAGATAGTCTTTTCTATCCGAAACTTCACACAAGTGCTTCAGTACAAAAATAAGTAAATACGTGTTTTTTATTTTATTTTTTAGATTGTGTAGCATATCATAAGAACTATAGGTTTATAAGAAAAATTTCACCTAGCATTAGTGTTCCAAAATTAACGCCACGTTTCAATATCCTAAATGACAGTTGCTGTAATAAAAATATTGTAAATAAATTAAATCTGCCAATTGCTAAGCTGTATAATATTAATTTGGATAACCTAAGAACCTTAAATGTGAACTCAAATAAAATCCTGAAAGACTTAGATTCTATAAAAACTCCAAAGAATTGTAGTAATAATCATATTGGCCTTTCTATTCTAAGCATTGCAACTTTTATTCTGTGTCTTTGTATAATTTTATATTTTTGTAAAAGGAACAAGTATTGCGGAAAATTATGCAGAAATTCTAAGAAAATAGTAATCAACAAAGATGATCACTCAGATCACGAAATAGAACGTGATCAACCTCGATTACGCATAGGTTAAATTTCTTATGAAAACTTACTTTTGAAAACCTTACCCTTAATTTTCCTTCTCATGTTTCCACTTTTTATGACAAATCTTTCACTGTCCAGGCTGTTCGACTCTGGAACTCACTTCCAGAAAATATTAAATCTTCACAAACTCTCTATATGTTCAAATGTCGCTTAAAGATACTGTATCTTTCATTATGATTTGTGTCCTGCTGTTTTATTGATTATTGTTTATTGAAGATTGTAGGTATGTTTTTGTTTTTATTTTTGTTTATATATATATATTATTGTTTATTGGTAGTAAGTTAGTTTATAGTTATGTTATATTAGGTAAAATTTGTGTTTTTGTTTAGTTAATTATATTTTTCTTTACTTTAATTAGATGCACCCTGTTGTTGACAGTTTTTTAGATTCTTTCCATACTAAGGTTGTCTGGGAGAGATCGCTATTAGCGATAAGACCGCCCATTGTAACACTATAATGTAAGCTATTGTGTATGAATATTTAAGTTTTATTTGTGGTGTAACAATAAAGTTTTATCTATCTATCTATCTATCTACTTTTCTGTAAGTTTCCTCTTATCGTGGGGGTTGTTATACCCTTACTTCTGTATGGGATGTATGCTGAATAGTGCATCCCTCAGCACTTTAATATTCTAAGTAATCGTTTTAGTTTAGAGTCTCATTCATTCCATTCCCGGCAGTCGAAGCCAATACTTGTTTCTTATAATCAAATGTCTATTTTCTATTTCCATTTTAAATTCTAAATAATAGTTAAATTAGTGTTTAAATAAATAAGTTCTTTTTTAAAAAGTGGTTTTCTAATCCTCGTATAACAGTACGCAGCCTGCGATGGCGCCGCTCCCAGCATCTCGCCTACGTCCTGAACGTCCATTTTTGAGGACTTCGGTCGACTACGCAGGTCCATTTTATACAAAAACTAACAAAGTACGAAATGCAAAGATAACTAAGTGTTATGTTGCCGTCTTTGTTTGCATGAGTGTCAAGGCGGTTCATTTAGAACTTGTATCGGAGTTGTCTACCGATGCATTTCTAGCTGCGCTGCGTCGATTTGTATCGCGCAGGGGCTTAGTTAAAGAGATCTTTTCTGACTGCGGTCGGAACTTTGTCGGTTGTGACAATTATTTGAAGGAATTATATACCTTTTTGAGAACGGACTCTGTTCAATGCGCTTTGAATTCTCAAACCTTGAATCAGGGTATAATTTGGCATTTTCAACCACCGTATGCCCCGCACTTCGGTGGCTTATTCGAAGCGGCTGTGCGTAGCTTTAAACATTGTTTCCGTCGCGTCGTAAGTACTCAAACGTTGAGTTATGAGGAGATGCATACGTTGTTGTGTCAAATTGAGGCGATATTAAATTCGCGACCTTTGTGCGTGTTGAGCTCGGACGCGAACGATCCCTTGCCGTTAACTCCCGCGCATTTCCTAGTTGGTGGCCCTTTAACGGCAATACCGGACGTATCTTTAGTAATTGAAAATCCTGGGAGATTGGTTAGATGGCGCTGGACTCAACAATGCGTTCAACATTTTTGGAGGAGATGGAGTCATGAATATCTTCATGAAATACAACAACGTAGCAAATGGTACCTAGATCACGGAACTCCGATCGGTGTGGGAGACATTGTTTTAGTAAGAGCTGACAACCTACCACCATTACAATGCTCTGCTTGCTCGTGTGCATACACTCCATCCAGGCACGGATGGTATCGTGAGAGTGGTGACCTTGCATATTGGTAAAAATCAAGTCAAACGAGCAGTCGTGAAACTGTGTAAACTGCCTATTGAATAGTTTCGAAAGCGTACTTGTTAGTTCCATAGTACATACTTAGTATAGAATTTTATTTTTATTTTTTTTTAATTTGTTTAGAGTGAGAGTGTTTTCATGCTAGTTAGAGATTTAGCATCATTCCTTTTAGAGTTAAAAGAATCAATTCTTTTAAGGTGAGCGGCATGTTCCGTGCCGAAACAAGATTTTGTTATCTATGCAAAGTAAATAGTGAATCGCTGTAGGCTAAACAGATAGGTAATTAGAACGTGTGTAATATACGAGATGAGACTGAACTTATTGTTAGAGTGGGACAGAGATAAAGCCTACAGCCAGTGGTCGTGAGATATCGGAGGAAAGAGGTCGCGTCGTTGGCACCCTCGCCCCGCGAAATAACACAGCGCGCGCGCGCTGCCGCGAAGCTGGAGGAAGCGACTTCAAAAAGGACGACGCGCCTCCATACAACCCGAAGAGCTGAGAACAGAGGACTTCCCAAGTAGGTGCGCAATCTCTAAGTCCTCCACTGAACAAAAAGATTATATGTCTAAACATTCACACCTCTCGCTCTTCCACTCTGGCGACAATTGACTCGCAATAGAATATTGATAGTGTCGGTCTAAACAGAATTTTCTCGTATTTCGATTCTCGCACCCAAAACGGTTCAACCCGATTTGTACGATACTCGTATGAACTTGAAAAATGTCATACGAGATCGTGTTTATACAAGTCGAGACTCTCATAAGCAAGAAGCTGCTAACTATACTTTTGTTATGTAAACAAACATAGGCAATTATCGCCTGGCGATAAGTCATATGCGAATCTCGTATGACATAATCGTAGGCGAGATTTTAGTTCTTGCCTGTATGTAAACATTTTGATACGATTGTGTTATGGCGATTATTGCTTGTGATAGTAGCGTATGGTTTTTCGTAAGGAAACGTACGAGAAACTCTCCCCGTCTAAATGGGCCTTTAAGTGCTAGATGGCGATATAATAAAAGTCGAAGTATAAAATATTATACTTACTAGGTACGATACCATCATCATCATCATCACCATTCATTCATTTATAATTTCATCGGTCCATCATCTCTCTCAAATAAAAGTAATAAAAAATAAAAAGAATATTCCTAGTCGGTTTTGTTTGGTGACATCATAGATCATGTTTGACGCTACGCAAAAGATACATGAAGCGTGTGTGCGAGAAATCCTTATCAAGTTCAAACCGCCCGAGAGAAAAAGAGACAGCGAATGAAGTAGCGTTATGTCATTGTTTTCGCGAGTAAGAGGCCATAGCGTCCCAGTGTGATCTACGTGGCGGTGAAATTTGTAGATTTTTGTGCTGATTCTACGATTACAATTGAGAATATTATATTTTACAATTATAGTGTCGTTTTCTGTACCTGGATATGAAGTTACAAGACGAAATAATCCGAATCAATACACTTTTCACAGGTAAATACGTTTTTCTCATTGGAATTTTTCAAACCATATTTTGCGAAATTTCGGCTAGTAATCAGCTCAGAAAGAGATTTTTGCAATTGTATCTTGTTTTCCATGTATACATTTAAGTATATTTCGAGATTTTAAACAGAATTCGAGAAAAAAATGTGTAAAATAGTAAATTGTTTGGTTACGTTAGTGCTTTACAAAGCGGTAACGTCACGAATATCGATAAAAATTTAAATCTTTTTTATTAACATGATGACACAGTTACAAGTTATTCAGTCAAGTTATGTTGAAATAATATATTATTCACATTTGGTACTCATTATTTAAGTACCTTAAAGTATTCAAAACCTTGGTAATTGAGTATCTGATAATTTTTCTAGGTTTCCACGCAATTCAGTATTGCATGAAAAATGTAAGCGGACTATAAACATACCAGATTGGACTCCTAGTATGAACTCCAATATCTGTAGCAAACATTTTGACGGCAAATGTTTCATACAAAGAAAACATCGCCGTGTACTAATGAAAGACTCGATACCTACATTATTTGTACCTGTAAGTATCATTCTTGGATCAACCTGACTCGCTAACTAATCCTTATTTCCTTACAAGTATTATAACTGCAACTCTCAAATAAATAATAACTGTCCGAGTGCAAGTCGGACTCGCACTCGTAGGGTTCCGTAACAGTAGAGTATTTTATAACTTTAATTTTTCGCCACCAAAACATTAACTTTGTTTTTCATAGAGTTTGTATGAAAAACAAAGTTATCTTTGCGGTCGCTATACCTCAAAAACTACTGACAGTATCTCGTTCAAACCAATTTTCGTTGTTAGTTTTTATTGAGATCTACAGCATTATTTTTTTTAGATTTTTAACTCTCATACGTTAAAAGTTAAAGGGGGGGAGGGGGGGGGGACACATTTTACCACTTTAGACGTGCCTATCTTTCAAATGATTGACTTTGAGAAAAATGGTTTTAGAAACCTCATTGTCATTTTTAAAGACCTTGCTATAGACACCCACCCGCACGCAAAGGTTTGATGAAAAACGTTTTTTTTGTTTCAATTTCATGTATAGGGTTGGGGAGGCCCCCTTAATATTTATTTTTTTTATTTTTGTATAAAAATCGTAAAGCGGTTTACAGAATACACCTACCTACCAAGTTTCAACTGTGTAGTCTTAGTAGTTTACGAATAGTGGCTGTGACATACGGACGGACAGACCCATAGACAGACAGACAGACATGACGAATCTATAAGGATTCCGTTTTTTGCCATTCGGCTACGGAACCCTAAAAATGTAACTAAGTCTGTCTGTCTCACTTTCACACCAAAATTACTGAACCGATTTAACTGGAATGTGGTACACAGATAGTCTAGAGCCTGAGAAAGGACATAGCCCACTTTTAAATGCAAAAAGAGGGTTGTAAGGTGTTGAAAGGGGGGGATGAAAAGTTGTATGGAAGTATCGTCATTTTTAAAACTAGAAGCTTGAAACTTATTTTTTAGGCTGTTGATTCGGTATAAATAACTGTGACATTCAAAGTTTGTGAAGGGGCGGGAGAGGGGAGGTGCAAGGGGAGGGGAAGTGGAAGTGAAAAGTGAGATTTGAGAGGAAAGGGAGGGGGAAGTAAGAGTGGGGGGGATGGGAGTGGAGAAGGTGTAGGGAGAGGGGAGGGGAGGGGGGATTAGCGCGGCGTGGCACGGAGCGGTGTAGGTGGGATACGTATGTGTCTTATTTGTAAAATAATTTGCCTACATAATTGAAAAAGCTACCCAAAGACAACTATTCCACGCGGACGAAGTCGCGGGCACAGCTAGTATTAAATAAATGAGAGCGTGTAACTATAATATGTGGTGTGCAATTTACACTATTTGTTTATAGATTCAACTGCCACGAAGCAGACCGGTATCTTCGTATGTCAACTTTCGCCAGAAGTAGTGACTTCATCTCCGCTTGCTGAACCGACGCCTGGACCGTCAAACCTAGTCCTGACTCCAAGGAAAAAAATATAATGGACCATACATTAGAGATAAATTCGATCTACGAGTATGTTTACCACATGTTAATTCTTTGCAAAAATTGTATTCACGTTTAAATTGCGAGCCAGGGTTTACAAAAGAATCACTCAACACAATTTCCGTAATTACAAAAAAAAAAACCGATTTACGTTAACCTGACTTTTGATGAAATCAAAATAAGAGAAGAAACCGAATTTGTAGGAAAAAAACACTATGGGTACGTAAATGTAGAAAACGATTTGTGTGGTGACGAGATAGAAATTGCTAAAGAAGTCCTTGTTATTATGGTAGTCGCTATAAATGGCTACTGGAAATTGCCTGTTGGTTTTTCCGGCTAAAAGCTTCACAGCGAGTGAAAAAATCAAGATTATTAAAAATATGTCTCGATTTATTAAAAGATACAAATTGTGAAGTGGTTGCTATACCATTTGCATCATGATGGCATCGCATCTAATCTAACTATGGCTCAATCACTTGGTGCATCGCTTAAACCACCTTATAAACCATATTTTATCTACAATGGCAGAAAATACAATATTTTGTTTGATCCATGTCACTTATGTCATGATTTCTTATTTTTATAAGTTAAATTTACTTATATTGATGTATTTTAATAATGAATTGTGCTCATTTGACTTATGTTTTGTGAAACTGCCATTGGAAACGTTTTGACTCACACTGTCAGTGTCAATCGATGGTGCCAACCTGCCAACTTCAAAACTACCGCGAATGAGAATTGTCTGTGGCCTCTAAGCATGGATGCTAACCTTAAAAAGAAAACAAGAAAGTTAACGCGGTAGAGTGTTGGCAGTCGGGCTTCAGTTCGGTCTTGGCGTTTAAACTAGTAGGTCGTGGTTATAAAAGTACCTCTAAATTCTCGACATTTATTGTATAGTTTGTGATGTACCGACATTGGTCGGATGTATATTATACGAAGTTTGCGCCCATTACACGATGTTTCAATTGGAAGAAGGTGTTTTACTCACAATTCAGAAGCGGGATAACCCAAAGGGTATGTTGATAGCTTTTAATAGATTGTTTTTTTTTTCTCCTATATTTGGTATGCTTGATATGCGTCCACTAAAGTAATTTATCAGAAGTAACTGACATTTATTTGAAAATTGAACTGGATCACGTGCAATTTACATGATTGTGTTGGATTTGTGCAGCGTGTCTGGTCAGGGCAACCCTCTGGTGATGTGCTGCTTAAATCAAGATCATTTGTGTGCGGTGGTGTGCGTGGGGTTAGCTTTGGGTGGACAGGATTTCACATATTCATGTTGCAAGGGAAAGGGGTGTACAGCTATAAAATTATATAACAATAATTATAATACATAAAATACATACACTAAATGTACATTACACACACATTTTATACATACACACATATATATAGCCATATACATTATTATACACACATACATAAGATACTACTGGATGAATACGACAAGTTAGTAACATATTATCTGTCTTTTTATGATACGGTACATTATTTTCTGCCACCGTTACTATCTTTATTTGATATTTCGAGCTCTAAACACAAATTTCTTTGTTGGTAATGTCAAGTGATATTTCCTTCTTTAGACATGTAGTGGTTACTTGGGTTATTTCTAATGACTTGAAATAATTATGAAATATTTGTTTTTGGGTTCATTTCATAGTAATTTTCCATCTATGTCAACGCTGTCTTATTATACGTTGAATGTTTTTTTGGAGTCTATATTATCAATAATTGTTTTAGTTCGGGCAACAGCCCGAAAATACACATCAATGTTTTACTGAAGATTTACTACTTTTGAGATGTAGTTAATGACTTCGATTTAATGAAACTTTAAATATCTTTTTATATAGTTCGTTTCAAAGACGTTATTCTTCATTCTTGCCTTTTAAAGTTTCGTCTTCAAGAGGTAATACTATAATTTCATTCTAATGTCTAAATATAAAGTCCTGGAATTATTTCGGGAGTTCCAAATTAATTTTCAAAATAATCCGGTAAACTACAAGTGGTGCTATCTTGGTTATCTGCTGACATTTTACTAACATTGATGTTGCTATTCAAAGTTACTGCGCTGGCGACAAAAAAGAAAACGATAAATGACGGTGTTCGAATCAGGGTCACGCAGATTGCAAATCAAAAACGCTAACCTTTCTGCCAGCGATTCTTACAGGCGACTGACGAAATTAACGTTTCGTATTAAAGTGTATTTATTTTATTTTGGCTGGAGTCGAAGGTATTTCAAACAAAAGTGGATTAAAAATATTTTATTGTTTAGGTGCTTGATACCTTTGTAACGTTACAATATAATTGATATTTTAGTGATTTATATACTTTTGGTGATTAATTATGAACTCACTGCTTATGTTTTTGTTTATCAGCAGTTATGCTCTTGTTATTTATTGATCTTGTCAAATCTATGGGCTTAGACGTATTCCTTATTGTTCTGAATATATTACGTTGTTCCGTGCCTTTTTTAGCATTTATTAAAAGCCGTAGTCATGTTTTATTTTCATAAATAATCTTTCGAACGACTTTTCATACTTTACTAAGTTTTTGATAATTTTGTTAGATTAAAATAACTTGATTAAATAATACTTTTAAACTTATTAGTTACTGCATTCAATAGAATCCGACCTTGGATATATATTAAATCCGTTGATGTACAAAGCTATGATGATGGCATCTTTACTGGTGGTATGAAATAAGGTCTGATGTCATGATTAGTAGCTGACTACTGAGGTTACAAAACCAGGGTTTTATGTTATATATTTATTCACACATTATATTTTGTGTCATGATTTAATTAAAGCATAGTTAAATAATTTGTGTAAAGCGAATTTGTCTAATTAATTAGTTTTGTTCATACATATAAGTAATTATTTTTCAATTCGTGTGAAATATTAGTAAACATAGTAAATTTATATTAAGTTAAATAAACATTAATTTGGAATTAATATTCGTGGAAAAGTTTATTTGATAAATATTGTAGGAATTTATGTTATCAGAAATAATGTAATATGATATTATAGCGATGAAATATTAGAATCATAGTTTTATATTCTTGATATTTCTATTATTATTAAAATATGATTGAGTTATTTTTATGTGTATGCCGGGAGGCATCACGTTGTCGGATGGCCGAGTGTCATGATTTCTTATTTTTATAAGTTAAATTTACTTATATTGATGTATTTTAATAATGAATTGTGCTCATTTGACTTATGTTTTGTGAAACTGCCATTGGAAACGTTTTGACTCACACTGTCAGTGTCAATCGATGGTGCCAACCTGCCAACTTCAAAACTACCGCGAATGAGAATTGTCTGTGGCCTCTAAGCATGGATGCCAACCTTAAAAAGAAAACAAGAAAGTTAACGCGGTAGAGTGTTGGCAGTCGGGCTTCAGTTCGGTCTTGGCGTTTAAACTAGTAGGTCGTGGTTATAAAAGTACCTCTAAATTCTCGACATTTATTGTATAGTTTGTGATGTACCGACATTGGTCGGATGTATATTATACGAAGTTTGCGCCCATTACACGATGTTTCAATTGGAAGAAGGTGTTTTACTCACACTTACTTAAACTAATAAGGAATTGTTTTGCTGATCACAAAATATTTTATGACAATTTGGGGCGTAAAATCGATTTCAGATTAGTGGAACATTTGCAGTCATAACAAAAAAGCGAAGGTCTTCATCTCGCAACTAAACTTTCAGCGCGTCACATTGATTTCCGAACTCAAAAGATGAAAGTCAGACTAGCTGCACAATTGCTAAGCAGGTCAGGTCAGTGGGTGTTGCCATTGATGTTTGTAATAAGGATCTTTGTATTGGTGAATTTCAGGGTTCTGAGGCAACGGTGCAGTTTCTTCACAATGTAAATTATATTTTTGATATATTAAATTCAAGAAATTTGAACAACTACGGGTTTAAAAAGCCACTTTGTCCAAGTAATAAAACGGATGTCTTTTGCAAAATAGATGAAGTTTACGAGTATTTTCAATCACTCAAATGCGAAGATGGTAGATTTTTAATAAATACGCAGAGACGTTTAGGGTTTTTGGGATTTATAATCAACATTATTTCTCTGAAATGTATGTATGTCAGTTACATAGAAAAATACCACTTAAAATTCCTTCCCGTGTATAAATTATCGCAAGACCACTTGTAAAAATATTTCAGTGCCATCAGGTCTAAAGGGGGATTTAATAACAACCCAACCGTAAAAAAAATTATTTCAGCGTATAAAAGATTGTTATGCCATACAGAAATAAAAATTAGCGAGAGTGGCAATTCCTTAGAATTAGAAAAAATCGCAGTATTGTCTACTTGCGCCATGTCGACAATAGATAAAATTAATAGTTCATCAAATTATAATAAAATTTTCAAAGAATTGTTGCCTGACAGTAATGATGCCAATGCTCAAAATGAGGATACAGATTTCGACGAGCAAATAGTGTTATTAGACAATACTGCTTCATTTTCTCAAATGTCTATGATGGTTGTTACTTACGTGTCGGGATTTGTGGTAAGAAGAAAAACAAAAACATTAAATGTGATGTTTGCGTACAAAGTTTAATGTCAACGTCATCTGAAATATTGTACAATTCATTGATAGTCAAGAAAGACTATTCAAAAACCAATAAAGGCTATCCATCAAATGACGTTATTACGCTATGTTGTATGCTGAAAGATTTTTCAGAGAAAACATGAAGAATAACATAATGACGGATCTCATTTTTGCTAAGTGTGTGTTAAAAGTTCTACGTAACGTGCAGTCGCTGTTTCATAATTTACAAAATCATGTTTTAGATTAAGACCCCTTAGACAGTCATAGATACCTTCTTATGAAAATTGTAATTGAAACTTATTTTGATCTCCGATTAAAGCATGAGAGCAAATTATTAAAATTGGATAGGGAAACATTACGAACACACTTGAATAAAACTGTAATATTCCGAGGGCAATAAAAAAAATCATTCAAAAGTATAGTAAGTGTAGTATATATGTGTTTTAATTCACTGTACTATTAATTAGAATTCATGTATCAGCCTAAACATAAAATTTCAATTCTTAAAAACCATATATTGAGGGCCCGGTATCGTAATCGGGAGAACGGTCGTCTATGAATCCAGGGGTACCGAGTTTATACCCCGCCGTGCACCAATTGATTTTTCTATCGAAAAATGTATGTGCGCTTCTCAGAGTGGCCCACCGATGAAGGAAAAACATCGTTAAGAAACCAACCACCCCCGCATGGTGGTAGGACACTACCTAATGTCCGCCTGGCCAGCTACCACCCTCGAGTTAGAAAATCTGTCGCCAATCATCTAATCTGTTCTGGCAGCTATCCTTGAGAGCCAGTTCCCATTCTAGATCTAGCGTGCTTACCATCTTCGACCGCATCATCACTTACCTAGTTAGAGATAGTGGTCAAACGCTATAAGATATTAAAAAAAACAGGTTGAGGACCGGTCTGCCGTGTTATGCAGAACTAATTAATCTTGAGTTACATTAGTTTTGCTTAATAAGTCCTAATCGTATTCTTAAGGTTCGATTTATATGATATCAAAAATAAATAAATAATAATTTATTTCAATAATAAAACCGGCCATGTCGAGTGGGACTCGCCCACCGAGGCTTCCGTACCAACGTTGCTTGGTACCAATTAAGCTAGACCTCTAAATTGTATGAGCGCTCATATAACTCAGAGATCTATCTTAATTGGCGAATACTGGGTATGTATGGGGGACACCCTTTAATTTTCAACTTTTTTGGATTTTTTCCTTTATTTGTGCTTTAAGACCTTGCTTCTCCGAATTTCATGATTCTAGGTCAACGGGAAGTACCCTATAGGTTTTCGACCCTATAAGGTACTTCCGGTTAACCTAGAATTGTCAATTTTAGTTATAAGCTAAGGGCTTGCGCTTGCAGCACAAGTAAAGGAAAATTTAGGAAACGTTTCGAAAAAAAAAAAATGATAACTAAGGTAAATTTTGGTACTTACAGGTTTTCGCGAAAATATAAATTTGCCCATATCTTTTTATTGTGTTGATTCAGGACCTTGATTTTTATACACCTAATAGGGACTGTAGACTTCAGTATCTGTATATATAAAAGGCAAACGTTACTGACCGACTGACTGATCTATCAACGCATAGCTTAAACCGCTTAACGGATTGCGCTGAAATTTGGCATGCAGATAGTTATTATAACGTAGGTATCCGCTAAGAAAGGATTTTTTAAAATTCACCCCCTAAGGGGATGAACCGGGGGTTCGAAGTTTGTATGGAGCAAAGAGATTAGATTATCTATTTTATTCGAAACTTCGCACATATACTTCTGTAAACAAATAAGTAAATACGTGTTTTAGGCTTTTTCGAAATTCCACCCCTCAGAAAGTGAAATGGGGTAACAAAGTTGCAAGCAGAAAATCGATATTGTTCGGATTGCGCTAAATTTGAGCATGCAGATAGGTATTATGATGTAGGTATCCGTTAAAAAAGGAGTTTTCAAAATTCACCCCTTAAGGGGATGAAACGGGGGCTCAAAGTTTGTTTGAAGAAACAAGATGAGATAGTATCTTTTATTTAAACTTCACAGAAGTACTTCTGTAAAAAAATGAGTAAATGCATGTTTCAGGATTTTATGAAATCTCACCTCTAAGAGGGTGAAGTGGGGTAACAAAGTCATATAATCAATATTTTTTCTGATTTATAGATTTGAGACGGGAATTTAACGTGACTTACGCGATGTCGATATAGCGATCGACATATGTTTTTTCTGATTGTACTGAAATTTTGAATGCAGGTTGGTATTATAGCGTAGGTATCCGGTAAAAAAATATATTTCAAAATTCATCCCTTAAGAAGATAAAACGGGGGTTCAACGTTTGTTTGGAGAAACAAGATAAGATAGTCTTTTTTATTTAAAAACTTCACAGATGTACTTCTGTAAATAAATACGTGTTTTAGGCTTTCTTTAAATGCCACCACTAAGAGGGTGAAATGGGGTAACAAAGTGGGAAAATCAATATTGTTTCGGATTTTGCTGAAATTTAGCGTGCAGATAGTTATTACGACGAAGGTGTGCGCTAAGAAAGGATTTTCTAAATCCACCCCTAGAGGGGATGAAACGGGGGTTGAAAGTTTGTGTGGAGAAACAAGATAAGATCTGATCTGAGAAGTACTTCTGCAAACAAATCAACACCAATATTATAGATGCGAAAGTAAGTTTGTTTATTTGTTTGTTTGTTTGGGACTTCTTCACGGTCCCCGATTTTTGTTTTTGTTTGGGACTGCTTCCCCGATTTGGTTGAAATTTTGTATAAAGACAGTTCATGGGGCAGAATCCTTTTTTCTGGCAGACGAGTCTGGATGTCTAGATTTTTTTATTGCATTTTGTAAATGTGTGACGTCTGATTAGATAAACGGCTTGACTGATTCAGCAAAAATTTTGCACTAATAGAACATACATGGACATAGGATACTTTTTTCTGGCAGACGAGTCTGGAGGTCTAGATTTTTTAAATTGCATTTTGTAAAGCAATGCAAGCAATGCATGTTGTCTATATTTTTTAAATTGCATTTTCTACAGAGGATATCGAGTTCAATCTTAGAGTCGTCTATAGTGATTTGATTATTAGGTCATAAAACTGTCAGGGTTAAAAAATTCATAAAAATTTGTCGCGTTCGCTACGCTCGCGCAGTACCTATATGCCTCGCCTTATCTAATTTGTAGGAAATACTTCAGTAACTTTTGTGTTTTAACAGCCTCGTGCATCAGACACTGAGTCGAACACTTTAACAGCACAACATAATATACCTAACCATAACGATTAAAGACTTCAACAACAGATGATATCAAGTTCGACCTTACAGTTATCTATAATGACTTGATTACAAGGTCATAAAACTGTCGGGGTCATAAAAAGTAAAAAAAAACTTTCACTCGCTGCGCTCGCGTGACCATTCGTCTTATGTACTTTTCAGGAGATATTTCAGGAATTTTGGTTTTTAACAGCTTCATGCATCAAACTGAGTCCAACATTTAAAATTAAATGGCACAACTTGGTATTTCTAAACATATAGATACATTACTTTAACTACAGAGGATATCGAGTTCAATCTTAGAGTCGTCTATAGTGAATTGATTATAAGGTCATAAAACTTATATCATTCAAAAAATGCGCGAGAATAGCAATCGCACTTGCTGCATTTCAGAAATTTCAATAAACATTATTGGCCCTGACAACGGAGGATACGGTCATAAAACTGTCAGGGTCGAAAAAGAAAAAAAAAAATTGTCGCGTTCGTTAGCTCGCGCAGTATATGCGCTCGGTATGCTCGCGCCACCATTCACCTTATCTAATTTGTAGGAAATACTTGAGGAACTTTTGTGTTTTAACAGCATCATGCATCAGACTGAGTCGAACACTTTAACAGCACAACTTAATATACCTAACCATAACGATTAAGAACTTTAACAACAGGTGATATCAAGTTCGACCTTCGAGTTATCTATAATGACTTGATTATTAGGTCATAAAATTGTCGGGGTCATAAAATGTCGTAAAAAATGTTCGCTCGCTGCGCTCGCGCAGCCTTTCATCTTATCTTCCTTGTAAGAAATGTTTCATGAACTTTTGTGTTTAAACAGCCTCATGCATCAGACTGAGTGAAACATTTAAACATCAAAACTTCGTATACCTAACCATAATGATTAATGACTTTTACAATAGAAGATATCAAAGAGTCGTCTAAAGTGACTTTATTTTTAAGAGCACATTTTTGTATACCTAACCATAATGTTCGTTGACTTTAACAACAAAGGATGTCGAGTTCTATCTTAGAATCGTCTATAGTGATATAATTATTTGGTCATAAAGCTGTCAGGGTCATAAAAAGTCATAAAAGACAGAGGATATTAAGTTCGTCCTTAGGGTCATCTATAGTGACTTGATTATAAGGTCATAAAACTTATATCATTCAAAAAATGCGCGTGAATAGCCATCGCACTTGCTGCATTTCAGAAATTTCAATAAACATTATTGGCCCTGACAACGGAGGATATACCTGGACTTAAGAAGCAACGATCTTAACCGCAAAGGTCATAACATTTTCCTGGTCATAAATAATTATAAAAAAATCTCGCTCGCTTCACTCTCATAACTATTTGATATATTTACTTTAGGTAATATTTTAGATTTGTTTGCGTTTAAAGGTCTTCGCACATTAAAACAACTCAACGGCGACTCGACTCTATGCCAAATATTGAAATTTAAGCCCTGTGTCATATGTTCAAGGTTTAATTTCAAAAAATGATATTAACCCATTCAGTGCCGTGCCCGCCCATCGGCGGGTGAAACTTTTTAACTGACACGCCAAGCCCGCCCATGGGCGGTTGGATTTCAAGCTCCGATATCTTTGTCAAAAACCTTTGAAAAAAAGGAGAATTTGTGGAATGATTTATTTTATTAAAATTGATTCGTAACCAAAACGGCCTGCAGATATCAAAGGTTTTGGAAAAAGTCAATTCCGACCTTTCATGCCGAGCCCGCCCATGGGCGGTCAGTACGCTTATTCAGGAATCACAAACCTTTTGTGAAATTTTGATAAGAGAACAAGGTATTAAATAATTTATGAATAATTCCAACCAATAATTCTGCAAAAACGTGTCTCTCGTTTGTAATATTTCTTCCCAAAAAGTAGTGAGACCTACCCTAAAATATATTTTTCACCTTACAATACAACCTCGGAAAGACTGTTTATTATTCGAAATCTCTGGAAAGCCATCTAGCGTTGAAAGAGTTTTTAAAATTCGAACTTTTGATTTAATAATTTTAATATTTTTTTTTGTTTTCATTATGGCTCCACACGATTAGTGTATTTAACCAATGTCAAAGTATTAGAATATTTCAAGTTTTCGTAGATTCAAGTCATATAGTCGAGTCAAAGTCATATTTAAGTCTTATTCTAGTCCAAGTCGTATCCTCAGTAAAAAATTTAACGTAAAATGGCATGTTTTACAACATTGTGCTATTTCCTTAGTTTGCATATTAAATAATGGTTTGTGTCGTTTTATTTTTATAGAAATTATTAAGGTAGGCTAGATAATTTGTTTTAAGTTAGAATAAATATTATCTTTATCTTATAAAACATAAGGACTATAATTAGCTGCATTATGTGCTCTCGAAATAGTCGGGATTCGTTTTACTTCGGTAAATTCTATGTCACAGATTAGTACATTTGGGTTCCGTAGCCGAATGGCAAAAAACGGAACCCTTATAGATTCGTCATGTCTGTCTGTCTGTCTGTCTGTCGGTACGTGCGCAATGACGTCATCGCCCGGGACGTGAGAGCCGAATCAGTGAGGGAGTTCGTGGTCCGTATGGCGCGCCGTCAATATGACTGCGCTGACAACGGGCCACACCCTCACTTGCATAACATTGCGCCGCTCCACGCCCGGCCGCCCGACAGCGGACCGACTAGGCGTGCACTCCCAAGAGATATCATCCCGGCGACGGTAGATGGTTCGAGCGATGGGGAGTCATAGCGGCATACCACGGGGTTAAAATGACCACAAAAATCGCCACGCCAAGATGGCCACTCACACTTCCGACGATAGGGCTGACAACAAGCCCGCAAGTTCCCCGGGGTTAGTTGCCCCCGGCGCCCCACCAGGGTAAAGAGGCCTCGCCTCGAGACCCACGCACGCTAACCCAAGAAGGGAAAGCAAGACCACGAATGATGATGAGATTAGTACATTTGGGTTCCGTAGCCGAATGGCAAAAAACGGAACCCTTATAGATTCGTCATGTCTGTCTGTCTGTCCGTCTGTCCGTCCGTATGTCACAGCCATTTTACTCCGAAACTATTAGGCCTACATAGTTGAAACTTGGTAGTTAGATGTATTCTGTGAACCGCTTCACGACTTTGATACAATAATAAAAAAAATATAAGATTAAGGTGGGGCTCCCCATACATGAAACTGAAACTGAAACTAATTTTTTTTTTCATCAAACCTATACGTGTGTCTATAGATAGGTCTTCGAAAATGACATTGAAGTTTCTAAAACTGTTTTTCCTGAAAGTCAATCGTTTAAAAGATATACGCCTCTAAAGTGGTAAAATGTGTGTCCCCCCCCTCTCTAACTTTTAAAATAAGCGAGTGAAAAATCTAAAAAAAAGATATGGTGTAGATCTCAATAAAAACTTTCAATGAAAATTATTTAGAACCAGATACAGTCTGCAGTTTTTGAGTTATAGCACATTTTCAAAACCGCAAAAATAACTTTGTTTTTCATACAAAGTACAAACACTATTATAGCGAAAAGTGATAGTTTTAAATTACTTTACTGTGTTACGGAACCCTACGAGTGCGAGTCAGACTAGCACTTGGCCAGTTTTTTATTTTTATTCATATCTTACGTTTACACGTGCAAGCAATCCCAATTTGCAAACAAAAGAACGAATTTCTTAGAAAGTTCAGTATGCATGATGCCGACAGTCGAGTTTATTACGGGTTAGGATAATAAACATAGGGCGGCTTTCTTTATGCGTCCATGCTGTTTTAAGCCGAACCTTATATACAGGGACATACGGACTTTGTAGGCATTTATGTGGCTAGATAAAAAATAACAATAGGATGCGCCGGCACATCTAGTGATGTGCCAACTAGGAGAAACACAAATCGAGTTGAAATCCAGCTAACTCGGATCGAAATCGAGTGGAAGAAATTGAGTGTCTGAATTGTTACAAATTACTTTTTTACATATTTCTTCTGCCATCCAACTTACTGTTAGGACAATTATAGCTAAACTTTAGTTCGTATGTAGGATTGAAATGAAAATTGGTTGTCTGAAAAGTCTGTGTTCATCGATTTATAAGGCGTTATCACATCAAAAGGTCTTTATAGTTTGCATTATAAATTATACCTTTCTTATTAGTTATTAAGTACTTATTTATCGCCAGCCCAAACTCGAGTTAGGGATAATTCAACTCGAGTGAACTCGAATTTAGCACTCGAGCAACTCGAGTTAAAAAGTCAAGTTGACACATCTCTAGGCGCAATATATAATAATTACGTTTTTCTTTAAAAATCACTTCACTTCTGTATTGCTAATCCTAGTAATCCGACGTGTGTTCCGTTCCTGTTTGCTCTTCCGACGATATTCGCTTATGTACCTGGGCCCCAAGTCTGCTATTTGCCAAGAAAAATTGTAATTGTAACAATGCAATTATCATTCAATTAAGATTATTACCATAATCGGTAGTCTGCTAAATTATCAATAGTATTTCAATTGAATTACAATTGCATGGTTTTAGAATTGTTGGTAGAAGTGTGATGGGAGTTTCCACTACAAATAAAGTCATAACTACCATGCATTTTACTTCAAAAAGGTCCCTTATGTCAACGTAAGTGTCAAAAATATGTCAAGTAGGTGTCAAACTTTTGATTTCACATGGTTGGTCGATGAGCCCATTCTCTGAATTATTCGTTTGAATTAAGTAAGTTATTCGTTGTTTAAAAACTTTAATCTAACCGATCAAACTTAAATCCTTCATCCTGAAACTTTTGTTTTACAGCTCACCGGATAAACTCACCCGTTTACTGCCCTTACCACCCGTTCACCCGCTATTACTGCAAAATGATAATCATAATCTAATCGCGGTATTATTTCAGAGTCTAAGCTATCTACATACCAAGTTTTGAGGGGATGGTATTAGTGGAACAAATAGAGGCTCTCCTGGATTACCTCGAGGGTAACCGGGAGATGGCTCTAGGCTATCACAAGTCTAAGGAGGGGCGTAGCCTAAGCAAGAGGTGCTGGGCAGATTGTGCAAGACTCCTCAACTCAGTGAGTGCCAACTGCCCCACAAAAACAGCTGAGGAATGGAGAACGGTAACATAGCAACGTAAGTGTTTTTCTATGTGCTTACATAGAAAAACACTTACGTTGCTATGTACTTATCTATATTAAATTAATTTTGTGGTTTTCAAAATACCTTAATATACTTACTAAACTTGTTTGTGTTTTTAGTATTACAATGAATATAAGTTTAAATTAATGAAAAAAATTAAAGCCCAAAAGGCCGAAAAAAATGCTACGGGTAAGTTCTTATGCATACTACATTATTTGTATAGTACTACATTATTTGTATAGTATTATATATGAACTTTCAACAAAGACGGGTTGATGTTGATGTTGAAATTGAACAAAACAAGCTGTGTGTGAGATATTAACTAAATTATTTTTATATTTGAAAGGCCATTATTTTTGGAACGTGACATTGTTCTAATATCTGCCATAGCTTCGAACTGTGGCACGGATCCGAAAGGTCCAATTTACATTGGCTCTTTCGCATAGACCTGACTGAATTTGAGCAATGGCCTGTGTTATGTTGACCTAGGGCACGTTGGTCGATTGTAGTTTATCACAGAGAAGTATATAATATATAAGTAGGTGATAAATAATTTCAATTTCCTTTTAAGGTGGAGGAACAGCAAAAAAGTTAATTTTAACGCCAGCCCAAGAAAGGCTATTTAACATTTTGGGGCGAGATGTTGGTGATCCGCTGCCACATGTACGCCACAACCCTCTTTATGTATGTCTATATTTTACAATTTGATTTGAATGTTTCACTGGCTTTGAATGTTTCACTAGCTTTGCATGTATTGGTGGCACACTAATTATAATAAGGTTGGTCTTGTTGCTTCATTATTATTAATTTACTGCTTGGATTTTGTTTGATAGCACGGTGAAGCTTCACAACATAAAACTCCACCTCACATGTAAGTTGTACCTACTAACAGTGTTTATTTTTTATGCAAGGTTGTTACGATTTTAAATATCTTTATGAAGGTTTCCCAAGTGGTTGTTTTTACATCCAGACTAATATTATAAAAACATTTGTAACTCTGTCACTCCTGTCTGTCTGTCTACATGAAGGAAGTCGTGGGTATCAGCTAGTTTTTCATAAATATATAAACTTACTATATACTAATAGATCTAAATTTTTAGCAGTCCTGCTCAAGCCCTGGAACACAATTTGGCAGATGCTGGGGCAGATTGGATCGAGCCTCAATCAGACTCTGCAAACCCATCCGGGTTTGAAGAGTCTGTTAGAGAACCTCGGCCTCAGTCTGCCTCAGCTTCTGTACCATGGTGTGTCCCAGCTCCGATGCCTGAGGCTGTACCATCTCCTACAGGCTCCTGTACTGTAGGAGCTGGTACAGCCAGCTCACCTGGTGAGCCACCGCAGCAGCGTCGTCATCATTTAAGGAACACCAGGCGGCAGCAACCACAGAGTATGTATTATATCTACTTGTAAATGATCAAGTTTATGATTTTTTAAACAAGTAATTAAATTTTAACTTGTATTTATCAGGAAGTGACAATGAACGCCTGCGGGAGGCCCAGGAGAGGCTCGAGCGGATTGAGCATATTAATGCAAATGCAACGCTAGAGCAAGCAAGGCAAGCAAATACTTGAGTTAATTTTATAAGTATCTATTATGAATTACAATTTACAATGCAGTCTTTTATAATGAAGATAGTTTAGAAACTAAAACAGCTGACTTCTGATAAGTATCTCTGGAGATACTTATCAGATCTCAATTAAATTAAAATTGGACCACCTCGGAAATGTACTTTACCAATTTAAAAATAATCATACGAATCGGTTTCCAATTGACGGTGTAATAGCATAACATACATACAAAAAAAAATGAAAAAAAGTGACGAATTGAGAACCTCTTTCTTTCTGGAATCCGGTTGAGAACTAAGTAGCTTTAAGATATTTTATACCTATTATTCTTGAGACACTACTTTCGTCGACAATGGCATTTTTTAGTTTTTATTGTTTTTGTTAATTTTTTTGTTTATAGTTAGATAGTCTTAGGCTGAGTTGCACCATCTTACTTTAACCATAACAAACGTCAAAAATCAGTTAAACTCCATACAATTGGTAGCAAGTCAGGAACATAGATATAATAAGCTCCTTAACCTGTCTGATGGTAGTAAGCTATTTTGGTAGCAAGTCAGCAGAACATCGATATAATAAGCTCCTTAACCTGTTTGATGGTGGTAAGCTATTTTGGGAGCAAGTCAGCAGAACATCGATATAATAAGCTCCTTAACCTATTTGATGGTGGTAAGCTATTTTGGGAGCAAGTCAGCAGAACATCGATATAATAAGCTCCTTAACCTATTTGATGGTGGTAAGCTATTTTGGGAGCAAGTCAGCAGAACATCGATATAATAAGCTCCTTAACCTGTTTGATGGTGGTAAGCTATTTTGGGAGCAAGTCAGCAGAACATCGATATAATAAGCTCCTTAACCTGTTTGATGGTGGTAAGCTATTTTGGTAGCAAGTCAGCAGAACATCTATCGAATTACAAAATTACCTTGTTTCAGGATAATTCTGTGGACAGGCAGCGGATCGCCAACATCTCACCCCAAGATGTTGTACAGCCTCTCTTGTGTCGGTGTAAATAATAAACTTGCATTATAACTTACCCGTAGCATTTTGCGTTTTGGGCTTTAATTTTTTTCGTTGTATAATAAGCTCCTTAACCTATTTGATGGTGGTAAGCTATTTTGGGAGCAAGTCAGCAGAACATCGATATAATAAGCTCCTTAACCTGTTTGATGGTGGTAAGCTATTTTGGGAGCAAGTCAGCAGAACATCGATATAATAAGCTCCTTAACCTGTTTGATGGTGGTAAGCTATTTTGGGAGCAAGTCAGCAGAACATCGATATAATAAGCTCCTTAACCTGTTTGATGGTGGTAAGCTATTTTGGGAGCAAGTCAGCAGAACATCGATATAATAAGCTCCTTAACCTGTTTGATGGTGGTAAGCTATTTTGGGAGCAAGTCAGCAGAACATCGATATAATAAGCTCCTTAACCTGTTTGATGGTGGTAAGCTATTTTGGGAGCAAGTCAGCAGAACATCGATATAATAAGCTCCTTAACCTATTTGATGGTGGTAAGCTATTTTGGGAGCAAGTCAGCAGAACATCGATATAATAAGCTCCTTAACCTGTTTGATGGTGGTAAGCTATTTTGGTAGCAAGTCAGCAGAACATCTATCGAATTACAAAATTACCTTGTTTCAGGATAATTCTGTGGACAGGCAGCGGATCGCCAACATCTCACCCCAAGATGTTGTACAGC
Organism: Cabera pusaria; assembly: GCA_954871355.1. NCBI lineage: Eukaryota > Metazoa > Arthropoda > Insecta > Lepidoptera > Geometridae > Cabera > Cabera pusaria. The sequence continues at coordinate 20,130,303 of OX940905.1, forward strand.
CTCTCTTGTGTCGGTGTAAATAATAAACTTGCATTATAACTTACCCGTAGCATTTTGCGTTTTGGGCTTTAATTTTTTTCGTTGTATAATAAGCTCCTTAACCTGTTTGATGGTGGTAAGCTATTTTGGGAGCAAGTCAGCAGAACATCGATATAATAAGCTCCTTAACCTGTTTGATGGTGGTAAGCTATTTTGGGAGCAAGTCAGCAGAACATCGATATAATAAGCTCCTTAACCTGTTTGATGGTGGTAAGCTATTTTGGGAGCAAGTCAGCAGAACATCGATATAATAAGCTCCTTAACCTGTTTGATGGTGGTAAGCTATTTTGGGAGCAAGTCAGCAGAACATCGATATAATAAGCTCCTTAACCTGTTTGATGGTGGTAAGCTATTTTGGGAGCAAGTCAGCAGAACATCGATATAATAAGCTCCTTAACCTGTTTGATGGTGGTAAGCTATTTTGGGAGCAAGTCAGCAGAACATCGATATAATAAGCTCCTTAACCTGTTTGATGGTGGTAAGCTATTTTGGTAGCAAGTCAGCAGAACATCTATCGAATTACAAAATTACCTTGTTTCAGGATAATTCTGTGGACAGGCAGCGGATCGCCAACATCTCACCCCAAGATGTTGTACAGCCTCTCTTGTGTCGGTGTAAATAATAAACTTGCATTATAACTTACCCGTAGCATTTTGCGTTTTGGGCTTTAATTTTTTTCGTTGTATAATAAGCTCCTTAACCTGTTTGATGGTGGTAAGCTATTTTGGGAGCAAGTCAGCAGAACATCGATATAATAAGCTCCTTAACCTGTTTGATGGTGGTAAGCTATTTTGGGAGCAAGTCAGCAGAACATCGATATAATAAGCTCCTTAACCTGTTTGATGGTAGTAAGCTATTTTGGGAGCAAGTCAGCAGAACATCGATATAATAAGCTCCTTAACCTGTTTGATGGTGGTAAGCTATTTTGGGAGCAAGTCAGCAGAACATCGATATAATAAGCTCCTTAACCTGTTTGATGGTGGTAAGCTATTTTGGGAGCAAGTCAGCAGAACATCGATATAATAAGCTCCTTAACCTATTTGATGGTGGTAAGCTATTTTGGGAGCAAGTCAGCAGAACATCGATATAATAAGCTCCTTAACCTGTTTGATGGTGGTAAGCTATTTTGGGAGCAAGTCAGCAGAACATCGATATAATAAGCTCCTTAACCTGTTTGATGGTGGTAAGCTATTTTGGTAGCAAGTCAGCAGAACATCTATCGAATTACAAAATTACCTTGTTTCAGGATAATTCTGTGGACAGGCAGCGGATCGCCAACATCTCACCCCAAGATGTTGTACAGCCTCTCTTGTGTCGGTGTAAATAATAAACTTGCATTATAACTTACCCGTAGCATTTTGCGTTTTGGGCTTTAATTTTTTTCGTTGTATAATAAGCTCCTTAACCTGTTTGATGGTGGTAAGCTATTTTGGGAGCAAGTCAGCAGAACATCGATATAATAAGCTCCTTAACCTGTTTGATGGTGGTAAGCTATTTTGGGAGCAAGTCAGCAGAACATCGATATAATAAGCTCCTTAACCTGTTTGATGGTGGTAAGCTATTTTGGGAGCAAGTCAGCAGAACATCGATATAATAAGCTCCTTAACCTGTTTGATGGTGGTAAGCTATTTTGGGAGCAAGTCAGCAGAACATCGATATAATAAGCTCCTTAACCTGTTTGATGGTGGTAAGCTATTTTGGGAGCAAGTCAGCAGAACATCGATATAATAAGCTCCTTAACCTGTTTGATGGTGGTAAGCTATTTTGGTAGCAAGTCAGCAGAACATCTATCGAATTACAAAATTACCTTGTTTCAGGATAATTCTGTGGACAGGCAGCGGATCGCCAACATCTCACCCCAAGATGTTGTACAGCCTCTCTTGTGTCGGTGTAAATAATAAACTTGCATTATAACTTACCCGTAGCATTTTGCGTTTTGGGCTTTAATTTTTTTCGTTGTATAATAAGCTCCTTAACCTGTTTGATGGTGGTAAGCTATTTTGGTAGCAAGTCAGCAGAACATCTATCGAATTACAAAATTACCTTGTTTCAGGATAATTCTGTGGACAGGCAGCGGATCGCCAACATCTCACCCCAAGATGTTGTACAGCCTCTCTTGTGTCGGTGTAAATAATAAACTTGCATTATAACTTACCCGTAGCATTTTGCGTTTTGGGCTTTAATTTTTTTCGTTGTATAATAAGCTCCTTAACCTGTTTGATGGTGGTAAGCTATTTTGGGAGCAAGTCAGCAGAACATCGATATAATAAGCTCCTTAACCTGTTTGATGGTGGTAAGCTATTTTGGGAGCAAGTCAGCAGAACATCGATATAATAAGCTCCTTAACCTGTTTGATGGTGGTAAGCTATTTTGGGAGCAAGTCAGCAGAACATCGATATAATAAGCTCCTTAACCTGTTTGATGGTGGTAAGCTATTTTGGGAGCAAGTCAGCAGAACATCGATATAATAAGCTCCTTAACCTGTTTGATGGTGGTAAGCTATTTTGGTAGCAAGTCAGCAGAACATCTATCGAATTACAAAATTACCTTGTTTCAGGATAATTCTGTGGACAGGCAGCGGATCGCCAACATCTCACCCCAAGATGTTGTACAGCCTCTCTTGTGTCGGTGTAAATAATAAACTTGCATTATAACTTACCCGTAGCATTTTGCGTTTTGGGCTTTAATTTTTTTCGTTGTATAATAAGCTCCTTAACCTGTTTGATGGTGGTAAGCTATTTTGGGAGCAAGTCAGCAGAACATCGATATAATAAGCTCCTTAACCTGTTTGATGGTGGTAAGCTATTTTGGGAGCAAGTCAGCAGAACATCGATATAATAAGCTCCTTAACCTGTTTGATGGTGGTAAGCTATTTTGGGAGCAAGTCAGCAGAACATCGATATAATAAGCTCCTTAACCTGTTTGATGGTGGTAAGCTATTTTGGGAGCAAGTCAGCAGAACATCGATATAATAAGCTCCTTAACCTGTTTGATGGTGGTAAGCTATTTTGGGAGCAAGTCAGCAGAACATCGATATAATAAGCTCCTTAACCTGTTTGATGGTGGTAAGCTATTTTGGGAGCAAGTCAGCAGAACATCGATATAATAAGCTCCTTAACCTGTTTGATGGTGGTAAGCTATTTTGGGAGCAAGTCAGCAGAACATCGATATAATAAGCTCCTTAACCTGTTTGATGGTGGTAAGCTATTTTGGTAGCAAGTCAGCAGAACATCTATCGAATTACAAAATTACCTTGTTTCAGGATAATTCTGTGGACAGGCAGCGGATCGCCAACATCTCACCCCAAGATGTTGTACAGCCTCTCTTGTGTCGGTGTAAATAATAAACTTGCATTATAACTTACCCGTAGCATTTTGCGTTTTGGGCTTTAATTTTTTTCGTTGTATAATAAGCTCCTTAACCTGTTTGATGGTGGTAAGCTATTTTGGGAGCAAGTCAGCAGAACATCGATATAATAAGCTCCTTAACCTGTTTGATGGTGGTAAGCTATTTTGGTAGCAAGTCAGCAGAACATCTATCGAATTACAAAATTACCTTGTTTCAGGATAATTCTGTGGACAGGCAGCGGATCGCCAACATCTCACCCCAAGATGTTGTACAGCCTCTCTTGTGTCGGTGTAAATAATAAACTTGCATTATAACTTACCCGTAGCATTTTGCGTTTTGGGCTTTAATTTTTTTCGTTGTATAATAAGCTCCTTAACCTGTTTGATGGTGGTAAGCTATTTTGGGAGCAAGTCAGCAGAACATCGATATAATAAGCTCCTTAACCTATTTGATGGTGGTAAGCTATTTTGGGAGCAAGTCAGCAGAACATCGATATAATAAGCTCCTTAACCTGTTTGATGGTGGTAAGCTATTTTGGGAGCAAGTCAGCAGAACATCGATATAATAAGCTCCTTAACCTGTTTGATGGTGGTAAGCTATTTTGGGAGCAAGTCAGCAGAACATCGATATAATAAGCTCCTTAACCTGTTTGATGGTGGTAAGCTATTTTGGGAGCAAGTCAGCAGAACATCGATATAATAAGCTCCTTAACCTGTTTGATGGTGGTAAGCTATTTTGGTAGCAAGTCAGCAGAACATCTATCGAATTACAAAATTACCTTGTTTCAGGATAATTCTGTGGACAGGCAGCGGATCGCCAACATCTCACCCCAAGATGTTGTACAGCCTCTCTTGTGTCGGTGTAAATAATAAACTTGCATTATAACTTACCCGTAGCATTTTGCGTTTTGGGCTTTAATTTTTTTCGTTGTATAATAAGCTCCTTAACCTGTTTGATGGTGGTAAGCTATTTTGGGAGCAAGTCAGCAGAACATCGATATAATAAGCTCCTTAACCTGTTTGATGGTGGTAAGCTATTTTGGGAGCAAGTCAGCAGAACATCGATATAATAAGCTCCTTAACCTGTTTGATGGTGGTAAGCTATTTTGGGAGCAAGTCAGCAGAACATCGATATAATAAGCTCCTTAACCTGTTTGATGGTGGTAAGCTATTTTGGTAGCAAGTCAGCAGAACATCTATCGAATTACAAAATTACCTTGTTTCAGGATAATTCTGTGGACAGGCAGCGGATCGCCAACATCTCACCCCAAGATGTTGACAGCCTCTCTTATGTCGGTGTAAATAATATACTTGCATTATAACTTACCCGTAGCATTTTGCGTTTTGGCCTTTAATTTTTTTCGTTGTCTTAAATTTGAATTCATTGTAATACCTACTATACAGAAAAACAAGTGGCACTCACAGAGTTGAGCTTCTTTCTCGCACAATCTGCCCAACATCTCTTGTTGATTGCCCTTCCTTCGATTTTCAATTCTTCGTCAATACATTTATGAAAATATGTTCATACGCAAGAATATTAATGATTATAAGAAAAGCTCTGATGTACATAATTTTAATAGAAGACATAAAAATAGATTAATTAATCTACCCAAACATATTGATCAATTGCCTATGAGCAAATTTAAAATCTATGTAAATTCCAATTTGATGAAAAAATCATACTATACAACAAGGTGACTATATGGATGACAAAAATGCATGGCCTGAATGCCCCAAGCTGCAAGAACAAATATAAATTGTATAATAATTATTAATATTTTGTTAAAATTTTAAAATTATACTTTTGCTATGTTTACTTGATAATTGGTTATGATTTATGATTTTGACGTGTATATGTGCGTATATTAATACTGCCTACATACTGAATAAATGCTTTGATTCTTGATTCTATGGTATCCTAGAGCCATCTCCTGTTTACCTTCGAGGTAATCCAGTAAGCTTCTATCTGTTTGTGTTTTTATTTTTATTTAATTAGTAATAAAGAAAAAAAACAAAAATTAATATTTTCTAATTTTATTGTTTATTAATAAGTACCATCTAAGTTTGTAAGGTAAGGTAAAAATATAAAAGTAATGTAGGACATGCAATATCGAAAGGCTTTACATTCATGGTGATTTTCGATATTAGATCGAAATTCCAATAATTATGTTGGAATAATTTAGCAAATCTACCTATCAAAATGTTCTTGTAAGTAAAGCATGTTGTTTCTTAGTAACCTTAATAATGTAAGTATCATGTTATCGAAGTATACAAATACATCATAATACAAATGTTGATATATTAAAAACAGCTTGACAGCTTTTGTTACAATTTAAATGGGACCACCTTTGAAAAAAAAAATGAATTTTCCAAATCGGTTCATGCATCTTCGAGTAATCGGTGAACATATATAAAAGATTCTGACAAATTGAGAACCTCCTCCTTATTGGATCCTCTCCCTCCACAATCGGTTAACAATAACCTGTTGCAATGCTCGACCTTCAGCCAGCTCTGGATTAACCCGACTATACTGTGGGGCTTTCTATATTTACATCTTCATCCTAAAAAACAGAAAATTATGGTCAGGGTATGTATATAGACAAACAAGTAAAGTTTTCATTTTAGATATCCTAATTGTATGCATTACCATTTGTTGTAAATATTCGGCATTTGCTTCTTCCATTGTCAGTGGAGTCTGCCTCTATTTGCAATGTTGTGTAGGACACAACATGCATTGACAATTTTGCCTGCTTTTATGGGGTCATAATTCAATGCACGTGCTGCAAGTAAACATCTAAAAGAAAACATATTTTCATCTTTAATTATGCAAGTAAGTAAAAGTTAGTGAGTTTGAGGAGTTTATCTACATATCTCTAGAGATACAAAACATATCTTGATGTTATTTAAATGGGAACCTGGGAAGTATACCTTTTGAAACAAAGAATTTTCCAAATCAGTTCAGGCATCATTGTCTAATATACGGTCATCATATCACATTTTGAAATCTGTAATAAACTACTTTACAAGCTTTTATTTAACTTGCAATGTATGTGTCTGTAAGTTCGGGTGGAATCTTGGAAGCTAAATTAGACCCACTTCCCGATGTCCGATTGGATTCAAATTTGGTGAACTTATGTATCTTTGGTGACAATACAATATGGTACAATGGTGCTGGTCTGATGATGGACACGGAAGGTGGCCACGGCATCTCTGTGATAAAACAATATAACCCAACTGAATTTGGCCTCGATTGATTTGCTTTTCCACTTTACCAATAATCACATCATAGAATATTTTAAAACATCAACATATTTTTAACATTTTAGTTCCTTGTCCTAAATAAAAGCTTGTTTTAAAAAATATGTTTTATTTTTAAATTTAATAATAATTTATATATATATATATATTATATAATTTATTCACATTATTGGCCTTCTAATGAAACTGGTTGGATGGTTTTAAAGTCTTTAAGGGACATACATAGGTAGATGTATATGTAATACATAATATTATGTAAATGATATGATAAAGTAAATGAATATCCAATAGAAACATCTAGTTTACCTGAAACGTGCCTTCAAAAGTCCTATGCAACGTTCCACTGTGTTGCGTGCAGTGGAGTCAGTCACATGCATTGCATAATAATTGTGCTCTGGGGTCCCTTCAACTGTATTTAATATTGGGGTCATCATTGTTCTCCTTAAAGGATAACCACTATCACCTGTATTTTTTAATAAAATTGATGACAACATTAATTATTTAAGACAACATTGTCATATAATACTATGTATCATAAGATCTGCCTAAACATTATCGATTACTTCAGAATAAATTCTTATATAATAATAAGAATTTATTCTGAAGTGAGTTGTACTATGAGTATGCATTTCCTTACCCAATAAAAACACTGTTCTCCATTCCTGGTGAGTTCTGACAAGTGGGATATTAAGGGGTGACTTCGCCACACACTAGAATCATGGGCAGAGCCTGGGCTGCTAGGATCAACACTCAATAAGTTAAGATCCGAGTCACAAACCTAAAAAAAATGTATGTGATGTATGAAGTATTATGTTGTAAATAAAATAACTTTGCAGGTTAGATTAGAAGTACACTTACTATCATCACATTAAGGGAATGAAACCCCTTCCTATTGTAGAAACGTTCTTCGTGTATGCGGGGCCTTAAAATTGCAACATGTGTCCCATCAATACACCCCAGCACACCAGGAATTTTGAATTTCTGATAAAACCTAAAAACAAGTAAAAATACACAACTTTAGTTGAAATAAGTATTGTAAGTATGATATTTTTTGAATAAGTAAGTAGGTATATTAACATAAAAATTATGTGTAGTAAAGGAGTCATAAAAAACTCACTTTGCTTTTAAGGCATTTCTTTCCTCTCTCTGTAACGGCCATTTCACATATCTGTGGAACACTTTGTTCAATGCCTCCGTTACTTCGTTTACACATCTTGATACAGATTTCTGTGACACATTGTGTATCGCACTTTGTCCTACCAATGTTTGGTAGGAACCCGATGCCAGTGCAATCAAGATCTGGAAAAACGATATTACATAAGTTAGTTGAAGCATAGCCGTTTATGATAAGAACTTACTTTATCTAGACAATAAGTCGCGGCCATGGTCACGGCGCGTCACGTTATAATAAGTTTTGGAGTTGATAAATAGATTCCTAACCCCCTGGCGCTCCTATTTTCTCCATTATAGCGCAAGCGCGCATCATTTTAGCGCCATGCAGTTTTTGGGCGCGAGAAATCACTACTTACTTTATCTATACAATGAGTCGCGGCGCGTCACGTTAAAATAAGTTTTGGAGTTGATAAATAGATTCCTATCCCCCTGGCGCGCGCCTATTTTCTCCAATATAGCACAAGCGCGCATCTTTTTCGCGCCATCAGTTTTGGGCGCGAAACATCACTTGTAGGTACAAATAATACTTTTCTTACCTTCATCATAATAGATAGGCCATCACTGCGACGTTCCTTTTTCATATGTGGAGCGAGGTCCTCCTCCAGATCCTTGACGGCCTCCTTATCAAGGCGAAACGTTTTAATAAACTCCTTGTGAGAAAGATTCTCCAAGGGATCAGAATTCCTCAACAATACGCGAGCCCGGCGTCGTCTCCTACTCCGTTGACGGCGAGAATCTATTCCATTGGCGATGGAAATTATTTCCTACCGCAAAATGGCACTCATTATTATATTTGTTTCTCAATTTCGAAATCACCAAGAAATCACAATTGAACAAAAAGCAATGGTTGCAAAATAGTGTTTGAATTGTCAAAATTACAATCGAAAGAGCTGTCAAAAAATAGTAGACTAGCAATTTTGATTACCATCGTCATACAATTGTAAAACAATTGTCTTTTATTTTTCGATAGATTTCCAATTGTCATAATTGTAATACAATTCAAAAACAATTTTGTTAGTAGACTACCAAAACTGTCAAAAACGACCATAATGGTGCAAACCATTAACAATTCATAAACAATTGAAATAGCAGACTTGAGGCCCTGGACTCTGATCTACTCTTGAATTTACAGTGACTGTGGCCTGCATACCTGATTTCGTGATCTGCCATTTGTGACGTTATTGAACTGTGTATCTGGACTAAACTTTCGTGATTGTGATCAAGGGAGTTCTCAGTTTGTGACGACTGTGGCCTGTATACCTGGTCTCCGAGATATCTTGAGTTGCTGCGGCTTATAGGTAAGTTTTTATAAGTAAGTAAGGTAAGTTTTATCATAATCTATATGTATAAAAATCACTGTGACAGTGTTAGCCAACTCCTCCGACACGGCTTGTCTAATTTTGATGAAAATTTGTGTGTGTATTTGGTAGGTCTACGGTTAGGTCGTAGGCTATTTTTTATACCCCTAGGTTAAAAAAAACTCCAAATTTTTTTTAAATTTTTTGACCATTTTTTAAATTATTTTTGATTTGGCATCAAAAAATACGTATGCCCCAAAAATTTTAACATTCTACCACCAACCCCCATTTTTAATAGCGATTTTAATACATATTTATGTATGAACATATTTTAACCAGCGTTTTGCTGTAATGTAATAAAACCTGCATGGTCCATTTTCCCGCGCGGGTGGCGCCTCAAACGGTCTAGAAAGGGATACTGATGTATAAACACTGAAAAGGGGAGGCTTTGTTGCGATAACTGAGAGCGAGATTTTCAGTTTTATTTCATTCTGCATTTGTTATGTATCACAATGAAGTGCGTGCAAAATTTTTCATGATTTATTTTAATTTACGAGATACATATTTACGTGTTTTGTGACTGTGAAAGGTGTTTTGTACATCTAATAATAGGCTAGCGTTTGACCACTATTTCGCCTGTTGGTAAGCGATGAATATGGTTGAACATGGTGAACACGCTAGGCCTACAATACTCTGACTCTCGAAGGCTGTATGCTGCCGGAACACCGTAAATAGTGACAGGTTTTTTCCGTGATGGTGGTAAGCTTCTTTTTGGTAGTATTAAGTCAGGCAGAACATACATATAATATGCTACTACCATCTCCAAACCAACACCAGTGCTAGGCTTTGAACTGGCGACCTCTCGCTTAGAAGTCAAGCCATCTATCCATTATGGCTGGTTTACACGGGCTTAGTAGCTAAGCGCTTAGTACTTGTCACTAATACTAAGTCCTCGTGTGTAAACACGCTGATTAGTGCTTAGTATTAGTGTTTGTGAATAGTGCAAGTGAATAGAGATCGATCCTATTTACTAAGCGACAAGTCGATACCCCCACCACGATTTACTAAGCACTTGTCGCGTGCTGACCGTATGTAAACAGCTCGACAAGTTAGTTAGTGACAAGTTGTACCGGGAAGTGAAAACACGTGTTTATTTACTTACGTATTTTTTTGTGATCATGGCTGCGGAAAGGTGGAATTCGGAAAAAACAATCAAGTTCATTCAGGAATTTAAATCCTATGAATGGTTATGGAACCCCAAATCGGCTTTATATAAAAATAAACTCGCAAAAGATGCTGCTTATCAGAAAATCGTTGAAGAGATGAATATTGCTGGTTTCGGAGTGCCTGAGGCAAAAAAGAAAATGAGAACACTTCGGTCAACCTATTTCCAGGAAAAGAAAAAAATTCAAAATTCAATGCGATCAGGAAGTGGGACTGATACTGTCTATGTGCCAAATCTGCATTGGTACAAAGAAATGCATAGTTTGTTGAAAGATATAGACGAAAGGCGCACAACTATAGAAAATGTAAGTAATAAAACAACATTTTTCATAGGGTAGGTATTAGATTTATTTTGAAGTAGGTATTATATTCAATAATAATAAGTCTCGAACCATGATTATTTATCATATACTTGCAGGTATATGTTTTGTGGGAGACTGAAGCCTAAGCTAGGTTATAAACCTGTGTTATAATATAACACAGGTATTAGTAGTAGGTATGTACTTATTTAACAATAGATTTAATTTAATTAATAAAGTTGTACATTTTAAACTAATAGATCATTCTAGATTGCCATGATACGGCACCTTCGTTTACGAAGTAATTCGTATATCTTTCTCTCAATTGTCGGGCCATTCTTGACGAGTGATTACTACCCACTGGCTGAACATTTTGCAAATCAAAGTTGGCGTCCCTCCATAATCCTGGAATAATTTCCCCAGTTTCCAAGTTTTCATAGTCAACACATCTCGTGGTTAGGTATGTCCTTGAAGTTTTTCTGAGCCAGTTATGTATAGTGCATGTTGTACGAACAATGCGATCAGTAACTGTGAGATTCGTAGATATAGATGTTCTAAAAATTCTAAAGCGACTGGCTAAGATGCCAAAAGCATTCTCGACGATTCTTCGGGCCCTTGACAATCTATAATTAAAAATTTTCTGTTCGTAGGTCAAAGGACTATGCTTGTAAGGTTTCAATAAATATGATTTCAGGGGAAATGCGTCATCTCCAACAAAAAATCCATTGTTTGGCAACATATTGTTTTCGAGATCACGAAGAATCGAACAGTTCTGAAAAACACCACCATCTGAGCACCGGCCGTTTGCGCCAATATTAGCATATATAAAACAGTAATCATCATCTACGACGGACATTAGCACGATGCTGTTGCTTCCTTTACAATTAAAATAATCACTGCCACAGTCAGGAGGTGCTTGAATACATATATGCTTGCCATCTATAGCACCGTGAGCCCCTGGAAAGTTCCAACGTGTATTGAAACCTCTTTCTATTTTCTTCCATTCATCCTCTGTAGCAGGAACCTGAAATGCAATTTTATTTTTCAGGATAGCGGATGTACAAGCAGCGAGTAACATAATCCTATAAGTAGCGAGCAAGATATCTCTATGGCTTCCACTTCAGAGGTTGAATCTATTTCGGAACCAAGGGGGGAACAACGTCAAAGTACCTCCAGTAAAAATATGTCACAGCGGAAAGGAATATTTCGTGCGATTGGAGTACTAAAAAAATTACAAGAAGCTGTCAATAGGGATGTACCTGAAAAAGAAGACAGATTCGATGTGTTTGCAAAGAACGTAGCAGTGCAGTTAAGAGAATTATCATTCGAGAGAAGTATGATTGCACAAACAAGAATACAAAATATGTTGAGTGAACTAGCGATCGAGAACTACATGTACAATAATACATCTGCTTCCATTGAAACATTGGAAACCATCTCATCTGCGGGATCTTTACGTAATGCATCCACACCTGCTTTAATTTCTGATGAAAATATCCTATCACAGGCCATAACAATGACACTTGACGGTGAAGACTTCACACAATAATATTTCGTGTACTTATGTTATTTCAAATGATTACACTAATGATAACAATAAACAAACATATTGTTTTTTTTTACCTTCATGTAATCCGAAAGTTGATTATAAATTTCATCCAAGACTTCGGGTATGAATTTTGAAATCGCTGGTTTAGAAACTCTGAACACGTGTGATAACATGCGGTAGCTGCTTCCTGTTGCCAAAAATGACAAAGTAACCTCCAATTTTATTTTAGCTGGTATGGCACTCCTCATATTTGTGTCTTGTCTTTGAATTGCTGGTGCAACTTTTTCTAATAAAATATCAAATTGTGCCGTTGACATTCTCATAGTTACTCTATATTCTCCTGGATCTTCGGTTGCTAGCTCTTTTAATAGAAGAGCAGAATGGCCCCGTTCATCTCTGCGCAGTAACCACTGTCTTGTCCACAAACGTTTTCTTTTTAATGTTTGTCTTTCAAGCTCTTCGATCATGCTTGAAATAATAATGTTTGAATATTGTTTAAACACACTGCGCAAAATCAGGCGGCGTCGTTCCATTTCGAATGTCTGGTCACTAATGACTTCTACTGGCTCCAACGTGTAAACGGTTACTTTTCACTTGTCATATTGAGGCTTAGTATAGTGACAAGTACTAAGCGCTTAGCTACTAAGCCCGTGTAAACCAGCCATTACGCCAACGGGGCTCTCACTTGCGTTCGATTTCTTTATAAGGCAGAACAATGTTTGCCGGGTCAGCTAGTGTTAATATAATGTATTAGTTCTAAGTATTGTTACATCGCGTCGTCGAGTCGCGATGTTTCGCCAAGCTTCTCGAACAAAAATACCGTAGGAAAGAATAGACTAATTAGGGGCTATAAACACCCGACCCGACCGTCATAAAAGTTAACCTTCCGGGAATTCAGACCCTAGTCAATGTACCTAGTTTTGTAGTTAAGATTGAACCTTATTCATAAGTAGTTAGAGATCAAATTAGCATGTATGGTAAAGTTGTTTACGTCAGATGCTCAAAGGAAAGCCGCCCCTTTTGTTTGTGATTGTTATTGCTTTGTTCTGAACGTCTTTTGTCTATTGTTTCGAGTCAATACTGGAAAGTTCTGTAGAAATATTCTCGTCCTATATAAGACGTTGAAACCGCGGCTTGAGTCAGTCTTTCTCTGGAAGCGACAGTGTAACTATCTAAGCGCGGATAGCGACCAAGTGATCGTTAAGTGTTATCAGTGAACTAGTGTTGTGAACTGTGAACAGTGAAATCAGTGATTGTGATTACCAACGACCTCAGTGTGTGTTAACGGACTTTTGATAATTGTGCAAGACGATTTGGACAACTACTGTGGAACATTGTGCTAACATAGTGATAAGTGGAAATAAACGTTCATCTCATCGGATTGGCATTTTAATACCACCCCGCACGTAACAATTGGTGTCAGAAGCGGAATGCCAATCACTCCGAGGGAAGATACGCGTACTCCACGCACCAGGCGACAGGCGGAGATGGATGCAACCCGGCAGAAGGAGCTTGAAGCATCGGGAGGAGGAACATCCACATTGGAAGAGCCAGCAGCAACACCAATGGCAGCGCCAACTACACCACCGCCGGCGAGTCGAACTACGGATGGAGGCCTGGAGGCCATGCTAGCCGCTCTCCTAGCTGGACAAGAAGCTGCACGCCAGGAACAAAAGGCTGCACTACAAGCTGTACGTGAGGAACAAAAGGCTGTACTACATGAAGCTAGCCGTAAGCTAGAAGAGACAATTGAACGTCAGTTGCAGAGCGGGCTTGCAAGCATGGGAGAAAAGATCAAAAAGGTGGAAACCAGTGTCAAGGAAGTCGTCATGAAAACCGACTGTTTGGAAGGGCGGCTTGAAGTGCACGAGAAAACCATGCATGACCTATGTAATAAGGTACAGAAACTGGAGTTACGAGGAGTTGGACAGATAAGCCTGGTTCCCGCTACGACCTCGCCCTTCAAACTGGATCTACCATACTTCGACGGAACATCTTCGTGGGCAGCCTACAAATTCCAGTTTACAACGCTGTCCAAAAGCTGTGGCTGGACTGACGAGCACGCAAATACAGCGCTCACATTAGCGCTGAAAGGAGACGCTCAGCTTATCCTGGAACGCATACCTGAAGAGGAAAGGACTTTGAAGACCCTGCTGGAAGCCCTCGAAACGCGCTATGGTGACAAGCATATGGAGCATGCGTACAGGGCACAACTACGTGAGCGCACCCAGAAGCCCACAGAGACATTGCAACAGTGGGCAGACGAAATCGAGAGGTTGGTCCGACGAGCCTACGTGTCGACACCATCAGTCATCGAGGTTACATCGCTGCAGCACTTTATGGATGGAATCAGGGATGGCGAGGTACGCGCTGCTGTACGTTTGGGACATCATCAGACTCTCAAGAACGCCCTGGTTCATGCTTTGGAAGTGGAAACTGTGCGACGAGACACCAAACCGTATAGGGTTCAGGAACTGGTGACTGAACCCAGGAAGCCCCGTTATGGACCGACATGCTACGGGTGTGGAGAAGGAGGGCATATTCGGATTGACTGCCCAAAGATGAAGAAACAGGACCCAAGTGGCAGAAGAAACGTCATCAGAGCTGCGGCACGGGCGCCGTCTGGTCAAGAGAGAGCCCCCACCATCACTGTGACACAAGTGTGCAACGGGAACAGCTTAATCGTCGAGGGCACCCTGAACAACAAGACCTGCAAGTTCACAGTGGACACAGGAGCATCGCGCACAATTGTGAAACCTGAATTCCTGCAACGATTTATATCACGGATACATCGATCCGCAGCATGCTCACTACGGACAGCAACCGGCCAGTCAGTACCTGTCCTTGGCGATACCGACGTGGAGATAATCATCGGTGAGCACTCATACATTCATCCTGTGCTTATTGCCAACATAACTGACGATTGCATTCTGGGATTGGACTTTTTGGAGAAGCAGCAGTGCATATTGGATGTGGCCCGTGGTGTACTCCGGTTTCCCGAGCAAGAAGTGTTCTTTGAAGGGACGGCACCGTGTAAACTGTACTGCCTCAAGGACGTCGTGTTGGCTCCAAAATCGCAAAATATTGTTCGAGTGAAATTTCCAAATACAGTCAAGAGTGGACTATGTGTAGTTGCCGAAGATGAGGGCACACATCCGACCTGGATTACTGCAAGAACATTGCTCATGACAAACAGAACGGCCAGTGTGCGAATTCTTAACCTTGGCAATGAAGAAGTTCATCTGAAGAAAAACAGCATAATTGGAAAATGTCAAGAAGTGAAGTACCTGCGACGAACGGATATTACTTCTACGGAACCAAGCTCGGAAGACCAAATTTCACAGCTGCTGGAATCATCCAAAGACAACTTAACGTTCGCTCAGCTGTCACAAGCAAAACGTCTGTTGATGCGGTTTAAAGACGTCTTCGCCGCTGGAAACAACTGTGGACGTACCGGACTTGTTAAACACAAAATTGACACTGGCGACACAAGACCTATACGACAGAGGCCACGAAGGATTCCATGGGCGAAAGAAGCTGAAGTTGCAGACATGATACGAGACATGGCCAAAGAAAAAGTCATCGAACCATCTACAAGTCCTTGGTCATCGCCAGTGGTTCTGGTGAAAAAGAAAGATGGCTCCACCAGATTCTGCGTAGATTACAGAATGCTTAATGAAGTCACAAAGAAGGACAGCTACCCCTTGCCTCGAATAGACGATACACTGGACATGCTCAGTGGAATGAAGTGGTTTTCAACGGTTGACCTGAAAAGTGGCTACTGGCAGGTAGAAATCAGTCCAGAAGACAAAGAGAAGACAGCATTCAGTACGGGCATTGGAAATGGACTCTGGCAATTCAACGTCATGCCATTTGGACTGTGTAATGCTCCAGCAACGTTCGAACGTCTTATGGACAGAGTAATGGTTGGATTACTGGGAGACGTATGCTTGGTGTACCTGGATGACGTCATCATTTTGGGCCGTGATTTTACTGAACATCTGCAGAATCTGGAGAAGGTTTTGAACCGTCTACGTGAAGCAAACCTGAAGCTGAGTGCCAAAAAGTGTGACTTCTTTAAATCCAAAGTCAGCTACCTTGGACACATCATTTCGGAAAACGGGGTACAAACTGATCCTGACAAAATCAAGGCTGTTCAAACTTGGCCTACCCCGAAGAATAAAACTGATGTAAGGTCGTTTTTGGGACTATGCGCTTACTATCGGCGGTTTGTCAAGAACTTTTCTGGAATTGCCAAACCCTTACATCGGCTGACAGAAGAAAAGCGCACATTTGTATGGGACTTGGAGTGTGAAACCGCCTTCAACGATCTAAAGCAGCGACTGTGTGAAACGCCGATCTTGGGATACCCTACCAGAGATGGAAGATTTATTGTGGACACTGACGCCAGCAACACGGGAATTGGAGGAGTTCTCTCACAAATCCAAGGAGACAAAGAAGTGGTCATAGCATACTTCAGTAAATCATTATCCAAACCAGAACGAAACTACTGTGTCACCCGCCGCGAGTTGCTAGCCGTGGTAAAGACTCTTCAGCACTTCAACAAGTACCTCATCGGAAGGGAGTTTACGCTCAGAACTGACCACGCTGCTCTAAAATGGCTTCTACAGTTTAAGAGCCCGGAAGGTCAAGTGGCACGATGGATCGAGCAACTTCAAGAGTTCAACTTCGTGACAGAACATCGCAGTGGAAAGGGCCATAGCAACGCCGATGCCCTGTCAAGAAGACCTTGTGCAGCTAGGCTATTCTGTAAGCTATCTCGACAGCGGTATCCGCGGTGAGATTTGAATTTCGTACTACGAAATTCAACCGTATTACGAACGTGATACGATTGAATTTCATAGTACGAAATTCGAATATCACCGCGGAATCCGCTGTCGAGATCGCTTACAGAATAGCCTAGCTGATGACTGTAAACACTGCGAAAAGCACGAGTCTAGAGAAGAAGTCAGAGTCATCAGGATGGACAGAACAGATGACGAATGGAACGGCGAAAATATGAGACAAGCACAATTGGAGGACAGAGATTTACGACCTGTACTGGATTGGATAAAGTCTGGAAACAAGCCCCAGTGGAGCGACGTGTCAGCTTGCAGCCCAATCACAAAAAGTTACTGGGCTCAGTGGGACAGCCTGACTCTGGAACAAGGAATCTTGTACCGAAAATGGGAAAACAGCAATGGAAAAGAAACTACGATGCAGGTCGTTGTTCCCCGGAGTAAAGTGGCATCTCTACTACGACACATTCATGATGGAGTTTCTGGTGGACATCTAGGAGTCAAGAAAACTCTTGTGAAGGTTCGTCAACGATTCTACTGGGTACACAGCCGCGAGGATGTAGAAGATTGGTGCAGGAAGTGCACCGCTTGCGCGTCAGTAAAAGGACCGAAGACAAGAAGTAAAGGACAACTAAAATTGTACAATGTTGGGGCACCATGGGAGCGCATTGCCGTGGATGTTGCCGGGCCATTTCCCGAGACTGAAGAAGGCAACAAGTACATCATCGTAGTGCAAGATTACTTCAGCAAATGGCCCGAAGTTTTCGCGACACCAAACCAGGAAGCAAAGACAGTTGCAAAGAAGTTGGTGCAAGAAGTGATCTGTCGATTTGGTGTACCGATGGAACTGCATTCCGATCAAGGAAGGAACTTCGAGTCTGCCCTATTTCAGGAAATGTGCACCCTCCTCGGGATCCAAAAGACGCGGACAACGGCAGCTCATCCACAGTCAGACGGAATGGTTGAGAGGTTTAACCAGACGTTGGAGAATCACCTGGCTAAAGTCGTGGACGCACATCAACGTGACTGGGATCAGTACATACCTCTGTTCTTGTTGTCATACCGTTCCGCTACCCATGACAGCACTGGTATGACTCCTGCAAATGTGAATTTTGGACACGAAATAAGACTTCCTATCGACGCCATCACTGGTTCCCCGCCAGATGCTCCGAAGCCTGTAACCGACTATGTCAGTGATCTTCGTAGTCAGCTGGACGAAGTGCACAGGATAGTTCGAGAGAATAGTTTAAAAACTGGTGAAAAAATGAAGACCCGGTACGATCGTAGAGCGAATACGATGGGTTTCGAAGAAGGAACTCTCGTCTGGTTGCACAACCCACTACGAAGGAAAGGAAAAAGTCCGAAGCTGCAGGCTCATTGGGAAGGACCATACCAGATTATCACGAAGATAAACGACGTTACCTACCGCATTAAACGAGGCCAGAGAGGAAAGCCGAGGGTAGTACACATCGATCGACTTACACGATACCATGGAACAAATGATGATCGGGACGATCATAACTAAGAAGGGGATAATGTTACATCGCGTCGTCGAGTCGCGATGTTTCGCCAAGCTTCTCGAACAAAAATACCGTAGGAAAGAATAGACTAATTAGGGGCTATAAACACCCGACCCGACCGTCATAAAAGTTAACCTTCCGGGAATTCAGACCCTAGTCAATGTACCTAGTTTTGTAGTTAAGATTGAACCTTATTCATAAGTAGTTAGAGATCAAATTAGCATGTATGGTAAAGTTGTTTACGTCAGATGCTCAAAGGAAAGCCGCCCCTTTTGTTTGTGATTGTTATTGCTTTGTTCTGAACGTCTTTTGTCTATTGTTTCGAGTCAATACTGGAAAGTTCTGTAGAAATATTCTCGTCCTATATAAGACGTTGAAACCGCGGCTTGAGTCAGTCTTTCTCTGGAAGCGACAGTGTAACTATCTAAGCGCGGATAGCGACCAAGTGATCGTTAAGTGTTATCAGTGAACTAGTGTTGTGAACTGTGAACAGTGAAATCAGTGATAGTGATTACCAACGACCTCAGTGTGTGTTAACGGACTTTTGATAATTGTGCAAGACGATTTGGACAACTACTGTGGAACATTGTGCTAACATAGTGATAAGTGGAAATAAACGTTCATCTCATCGGATTGGCATTTTAATACCACCCCGCACGTAACAGTATTTTTTGTAACTGGTGATCAATAAAGTGTTATCTATCTAGTCTTTACATATGTATTATAAAACAAATATCTGTGATGTGATATCGTAAAAAACATATTTTTGTGTGCTTACATTGCAAATCAACAAAAAATGCTGGTTAAACTTTATGAGATAGATCAAAACAGAGGTTTCGAAAGTCAAAATACGAAATCAGTAAAATCCGAGTAAAATCGCTATATTTGGACCCTAAATCGGTATCTAAATAAGACCTCGATTTCTAAAACTTTTGTTATTATTAATTTACATACTTGTAATCCGAAATAATCCGTCTTTGTGAAACCTTAAACGCATTAAAAACCAATAAATAATCAATAGTTAGCTAAACTTAGCGCAGTAGGGCTATTCTGTAAACTCGTTTCTCAATCTCGTAAGCGGAATCCGAGGTGAGATTTGAATTTCGTATTATGAAATTGAAATCATAATATAATTGTAATACGGTTGAATTTCGTAAAACGAAAATTCAAATCTCACCTCGGATTCCGCTTGAGATTGAGAAATGAGTTTACAGAATAGCCATACATAAACAGTATACAAAAAATATTTAAATGTATAAATAAACCCGCCAAGTGCGAGTCTGACCAGCACACGAAGGGTTCCGTACAAAAAACGCCTAAAACACGATTCTGTATGGGGACCCCCTTAAATTTTTAACTTTATTCCGTTTTTAGTATTAGTTGTTATAGTGGCTATAATAATACATATATTTGGTGAAAAATTCGAGTCTCTTTCCATTATATTTCATAAGATCAAGCAAAAAAACGCAAAAAAAACACGTTTCTTGTATGGAGACCACCCTTAATTTATAATGTTATTCCGTTTTTAGTATTTGATATTATATGCGCTATGGCTATAGTAATACATACTTTGTGAAAATTTCAAGTGCCTAGCAATTACGGTTTAGGAGATACAGCCCTCGGAATATCGGACAGACGGACGGACGGACAGCGAAGTCTCAGTAATAGGGTACCGTTGGTACCCTTTGGGTACGGAACCCTAAAAAGTAAATAAATAAAAAGAAACAGTTTCGTGTGTGTCTGTATTTTTATCTGTCTGTTTAGACTTTTTTTAAGGAAATTTAAATACGTTATTAACCTAAAACTAATTGGAGAACATTTTTATTCTATTTCAGAATAACAATGGATCCTCAGCCATCTACCTCTCGGTCAGCTGCCATTGGCGATGAAATTTATGATACCTTGGCTACATGGGATACTGCCTACCTCGCTAATGAGGAAGTTGTACATAATGAGGGCTTATCATACGACGAACTTTATGGAATATTGGCGGATAATGTTGATGATATGCTGGAGAATGAAAGTCAGGGCATCGAAACACAAGCACATGATTTGTCTCAAGACCCTTTAAGCGATGACGAAACTTAGGAGAACGTTACTACCCATGAATGGCATTATGGAAATGCGCCAAACAGCAATAATTTGGAATTTACGGCGACTACTGGACTGAAAGTCGACATGAGGGAGAAAGAGCCATTAGATTTTTTTTTGTTGATTTTATGTCCTTCAATTTTAAATTTGATTGTGACATGCACCAACAGGTAGGGCGAGGAATTACAAATTACGGTTTCTGCTACGCACAGTAGAATGAAAGAATGGCGGCCAATAGATACGGAAACGTTAAAAACTTTTATTGGGTTGGTCATTCACAAGGGGACTATTCAATATAACAGAATATCTGACTACTGGAAAACTCATTATTTATTTCAAAATAATGTTTTCAGAAAATACATGTCTAGAAACAAGTTTTTAAATATAATGAGAGCATTAAACGTCCAAAACATAGTAGGAAATGCAAGCTTAAATAAAATTAAATCTTTGATTGACGAAATAAATAAAAATATGAAAAATATTTATCATCCAACTAGAGAAATAACAATTGATGAGTCATTGATGTTATGGCGAGGTAGACTTAGTTTCCACCAATACATGAAATCCAAAGCCAGTGGATATGGACTCAAATTCTATAATTTAGCCGATAATACAGGCATCATTTTTAAAACACATTTATATGCTGGAGCAAAAGATCCGTTAGTTTCTGGACGCGGGCATACAAACAAAGTAGTCCATTTACTAATGGATGGCCTTAAAAATTTGGGCCACTCGCTTTATCTAGATAATTTTTACACTAGCATCCCTTTCACAAGATAATTATTAAAGAGCGGCACATTAGGAACACTTAAAATAAATAGAGAAAGGAATCCGAATATTTTTTTAAAAACGAAAATAAAAAAGGCGAATGTATTATACTGCATACCAACAACAATATAACTTTGGCAAAATGGATGGACAAACGGGAGGTGCTGTTTCTTTCAAGCGAACACAGTAGTGTCTTAGAAGAAGTAACAAATCGTACAAGAAACAGCACCTCCTTGAAACCACGTGCCATTATAAAATACAACAAACATATGAGAAATGTGGACAAGCACGACCAAATGCTATCATATTATACTGGGGAACATAAATCAATACGGTGGTATAAGAAGGTTATTATTCACTTGACTGAAATGTGTTTGATTAATTCCTATCAATTATTTAAATCTGAAAAAAATGTAAGAATCAGTTTATATGACTTTCGCCTAAAAATTTTAGAAAAATTGTTGCCACCGGTATTTCCCGATGAGGAAATACCTTGGCGATTGGCCCGATACATTTTCCGAAACAAATTACAAAGGAACCAAATAGTCGGCGCGCTAAAAGAAAACAGTGCCGACAATGTGCGAAGGAAAAAAAACGTGTAGATACAATATTTTACTGTCCCAATTGCGACAACAAACCAGGGCTTTGTTTAAATTGTTTTAAGCCATACCACCGCTATTGATCTATCATTATGTTTTATTTGCAACTCTTTCGCAATAGCGAAAGAGTTGCAAATAAAACTTATTGAATAAATTAAATTTGTTTAATTTTACATAGATAACATATTTTTTATATTTATTTATTTTTATTTATTTTTTATTTATTCATATTAAAAAGCCAAAGGTTTGATGAAATGACTGGTTTCAGTTTTCTATATAATAATTTACAAGAATTTCGACGTCATTTAGAAATTCCATTAGGCGATTGTCTGGCACGTTCTCTATTAGTTGTCTAATGGAAATAGCTACCACATTTTTTTTACAATTGCATGGAGACAACCGGATATCTTCTTCAGTCTGGGTACTTGCAACTTTTGTTTTCCTACTGCGAATCTTCTACATCTTCCCTTTTATTAGTCGTTTGATTACATCCATATTATCGTCTTTATCAAAATTATCTAAAATAAAAAGAAATGATAAAAAAATAATTTTAAATAAATTAATCATAATGTACCTATTTTTAACTAATTGAATGCAGTAGGGGTACAAAAAGGTTAACGACACGTGATTTTTTATAAAATCTCATAAATGTAAGCTTTTTAAAGATATTTTACATTTCTTTACATAAATATTAGCTTAATTATATTTGATTCACAGATTTATATGATTTTCTTTCATCTTAGATCAATTAACTGAAAGTTATGACTTACCTTCATGCTCCATTACTATTTCAGCTAAAAACTGTCACAATTTTGTCACAATATCGCAAAAACTAAATATACGCGCTTTGCTCACGGTACAGTACATGTAAACTGAACATATTAAACGGTTCATGTCAAAATCTACAGCTTCATGCCGAAGACGCCGATGGGCGGGCAAGGAAACTTAATCGAGATGCCGAGACCGCCGATGGGCGGGCTGTATATCGCAGTATGGCGGCTTCTGGGTAATGTCGTTACTTTTCAGGAAGGCAGTGTACGACGAGTGGCCTACGCATCGTACACTAAAGGTCAACCCCGACCCGTTTGTCACGCAATGACCACACGTTGTCCACGCAACGACTATGCGTTTGCGACTGACGCGTGACGGGCAACCATTTGCCAGCCCACCCGTGCCTTCCCCCCGCCCGCCATCATTCGCTATAGAATCGAAGGACGGAGTGCCCGTTGATAAGCGGTACACGGTGATATTTTTCGTAAATCATGCAGAAAGAAAAGTTGATAGAAGAAGTGCGAAAATATCCGCTACTATACGACCTTAGTCATTCGAAATATAGCGACGTAAATAAGAAGGAAAAGGCATGGAATGAAATCGCTATTGTATTGTCGCAACCAGGTAAGAATTTTTATCATAATCAATTTCTATTTGTGACGTTTTCAGTGTTGGTATTGAGTTATTGATTTTGCCATAATCTACAGAAATTCAGCCGAACCAATAAATATCATCATCATCATAATCAGCCGGTATCAGTCTACTGCTGGACATAGGCCTCTCCCAAGTCATGCCACTGAGCCCGATCTTCGGCTCTTTGTTTCCAGTCACTGCCCACCGCTTTGCGAATGTCGTCGCTCCACCTGGTAACAGGGCGTCCTACGCTACGATTACCGATTCGCGGTCTCCACTCTAGAACCAGTCTACCCCAACGGTTATTGGTCCTACGGCAGATATGACCAGCCCACTGCCACTTCAGCTTGCTAATCCGATGAGCTATGTCGATCACTTTAGTTCTCTGGCGAATTACTTCGTTCCGGATTCGATCCCGCAGAGAAACACCGAGCATAGCTCTTTCCATAGCTCGCTGAGCGACTTTAAATTGGTGGACCAATCGAACCGTGAGTGTCCACGTCTCGGCTCCGTATGTCAAGACGGGTAGGACGCACTGATTAAAGACTTTTGTCTTTAGGCACTGTGGTATATGCGACGAGAAGACTCGACGGAGTTTTCCAAATGCTGTCCAGCCCAGCTGAATTCTTCTCTGGATTTCCTTTTCGAAGTTATGTTTGCCTAGTTGGAGCATCTGCCCTAGGTAAACATACTTAGTGACAACTTCGAGTGGGATTCCATCTACGGCAATCGGTTCCGGAACAACGTGCTCGTTGTACAAGACTTTAGTTTTATCCAAATTCATCCGGAGACCGATGCGACGAGAAGAATCAGCTAGGCCATTCAACATCCTCTGTAGGTCCTGTAGCGTCTCTGCCATAATGACGATGTCATCTGCGAATCGTAAGTGAGAGATGTACTTGCCGTTGATGTTGATGCCTGAGTTTGTAGACATGGCTCAGAAGCGAAATCGGGCGGTAGTTTTTCAAGAGAGTTTTGTCTCCTTTTTTGAAAAACAAAACCACCATGCTTCTGTTCCATGCCTGTGGAGTTCTCCCAGTGAAGAGAACTGAATTGAAGAGCTGTTGCAGCTGGCTTACAGCTGGGGCTCCTCCAGCTTTTAGAAGCTCCGTTGTGATTCCGTCTTCACCTGGGGCCTTTCCATTTTTGAGCTGTTTAAGGGCCATCACGATCTCATCTCGGCTGACTTCGGGCAGGTCTTCTGCGAAGTGGCGGGTCAAGGTGGCTCTACAATCCTCAGTATCGGGTACGGGCCTTGAAGCATGCGATGCGTAGAGCTTGCCGTAGAAGTCTTCAACTTCTGACAGAATCTCCGACTTGGATGCGACGACGTTCCCCGTTGACGTTGTCAGCTTTGTGAGGTGGCTTCTACCCAGAGGCTGGGCGAACACTTTCGACCCCCGATTCTGCTCAATTGATTCTTTAATAAAGAGCGTGTTAGAGGATCGGAGGTCTTGTCGTACCAGCTTCTTAATGGTTTTGTTGCGCACCTGATTAATTGACAAAGCTGACAAAGGGTCTGTTCGTCTCTCTTCCATTAGTCGAAGTGTTTCTGCCGAAAGTTTGGACTTTTTGTCCGTACGCTTGCTCTCGCACAACTTCGTCCCTTCATCCCTGAGGATTTCCACCACTTCTTCGAGTTTCTGGTCTACGTCATCTGTGGTTTCCAAGGCAGCGAATCGATTTTCCAATTTTGATTGGAATGTTTCGGATCCAACAACGGTTTGGAGTAGGTTCTGTCGGAGCGTAGACTTCATCAATCGGGATCTTTCGGCTTTGAAGTCGATATCCAGAGTGCCTCGTACAAGTCGGTGATCACTTCCAGTATTGAACCTACTGATCACTGAGACGTATCTGAATATGCGCCGTTTGTCCGTAATGATGAAGTCAATCTCATTTTTAGTACAGTGTCGGGGCTTTGCCACGTCCACTTCCTTTGGGGCTGTTTCTTGAAGAACGAGTTCATCAAGAAAAGCCCCTCTTTCTCGAGAAAGTTGACAAGCATTTGCCCCCTGTGATTCCTACTGCCAAATCCGTGTGGTCCTATTGTCGATTCACTGCAGGTCTGTACTCCCACTTCGGCGTTAAAGTCTCCCATGACAACGTTGTAGTGAGCCTTAGAGGTGGTATGTAAAGCTCTAGAGATGTCTTCATACATGCTCTCCACCTCTTCGTCCAAGTGTGCCGAAGTCGGTGCGTAAACCTGGATAACCTTGAGGCTGTACCCCTTGGTTAACCTAATTATGAGGTACGCTACCCTGGTCGACACACTGGCGATTTCTACAACGTTGTCACTGAGAACCTTGTTGACCAGAAACCCGACGCCGCCTTGGGATGGCTGGTCTCCTTCTCTGTAATACATAAGATGGCCCGATTCTAGAGTTATGGTGTCCTCTCCCTGTCTTCGGACTTCACATAACCCCAGAATGTGCCATCTTATGTGTCCTCCTCCAGCTTCGCCAGATGATCATCCAGCCGAATCGTGCGTCCATTATATGTTGCGAGGGTCAGTTTATTTTGGCGGCCTACCGTAGCCCGGAGATTCTTAGCACCCCCTAATAATATGTGTGATTCTAATAGATATTAAAAATAATGTTGAAACTTATAAGTCATTTAATTAAAGTACATTTTGAGAAAATTTAATTCAACCTGTTACATCCAAAAAGTATGTTATTGTACAGTACCTACGATTTTCTACTTTGACACTCGAAAAGTCTTAGTTTATCGTAAAAATTCGTGTTTTCACATACAGTAATATAAAATCCCAGAATTTACTGACATAAAATATTAAATCTACGTCATATATTTTTTTATTTTTAGTTTGGGTTTCTGTATTTTATAATAGAGTGCCTTACATTCATTTAATATAGGTAATCAGTAATAAAATCCCACCTTAGTATAGAAACTTGTTTAATATTCTTAATAAGCCAATTATATTATATTATGACATTATACATGATCTATATTAAATGCTGCCACGGAACTCGTCCTTCGGGAGATTGAAAATAAGTTGCAAACGTATCACGAGTTTCAAAAGCAGATGCCGAAGATTCACTTATATCTTCTGGAAGTGTACTTAGTATCTCTGTTCATCATCATTATTGGCCGAACTCTGCCTTGTGTTGACTTCATCATCGGATGTTATATTATAACACCGCATGACATTGTGTAAAATACACGTCGCAAAGACCACAATATCAAAATATTTTGGGTGTAAATGCAAATTCTTATTATAAATTCTAAATTTTTGATATAAGATGCCGAACGCGCTTTCAACTACTCTGCGAGCTCGTGATAAGCGATTATTGTATATTCTTTCCTTTTCTGAAATGCCACTTGAACGAGGATATGGTCGCAATAAATTCCTTTTTAAAGGAAACGCTTCGTCGGCTACAAAAACATGTGGCATTATTATTTCAGTACCAGGTAATGGTGTGTCAGTTGGAATATTAAATGTATTCATTTCAATCTCTCTTCCTAATCTTGACGATGCCAAAATTCCGCCATCACTATTCCTGCCATAGGCCCCTATATCAACAGCTATAAATCTGTATCTATCATCAACGATAGCCATGAGGACGATAGAGAAGTGTTTTTTATAATTAAAAAATAGCGAGCCACTGATAGGAGGGGCAATTATGTTTACATGTTTGCCGTCGATGGCACCTATACAGTTTGGAAAATTCCATTTTTTATTGAAACCATCTGCGATTCTTTTCCAGTCTTCGGTAGTAGGTGTGGGCATGAACTTCCCCTTCATTTTATTTATAATCGCATTGCACACATCTTTTAATATCGACCGGATGGTACTTTCGCCTAACCTAAAGCTTGAACTCATAGTCCTAAATGAACAGCCACTAATCAAGTACCTGGAGGGCAACTCCGAAGTGATATATCCGAAATTTCGGATCCGACCGAAACACGACCGCATTTGCCGATTTTGACCTACTACGAACATGGATAGGATTCTCTTAGTTCGTTCGGCACCATAGATAATCTGTAGAAGTGTATCGGATTGAATGAAATGAATACTAGTGTAGTACGTTTTATCGATATTTTTTCATGTACTCATGTCGATGTCTTAAAACTGTTGATATACATACTTATATATATATTTTTTAATAAGAATGTTGAACTTTGCTTAAAATGCAGTAATTTTAAGTGTTAAAATGTTAATATTTCAATTTATTTACAAAATAAAGATATGCAACTACGTAAGAAAAGTCTAGCTACGATATCTTATCTATGGTCAAACTAGTCAGTCAGAGTCCGCCATAGTTAAATGTAAACAAACACAACTAACAAAGTTTTAAATTCTCAAAATAATCTTTGTAAAAGATTCCTTATATCTTTTTTTAAATGAATGACAAAAAACCTCATATACTAGTTTATCCTAGTATACCCATATAGTAATATTAGTAGGTTGTGGTTTACCCGTGAAGAAGTGGCGTTTGTGTTAATTTTCTCATGTTCATGTTTTGGACGTTTGGCACTCATATATGTAGGAGAAACACTTATGTATTCCATATCGAAGGATGTCAATCTACACCGACAACAGCACAAACTGGGCCTCAAGTCTGCTATTTCAATTGTGTATGAATTGTTAATGGTTTGCACCATTATGGTCGTTTTTGACAGTTTTGGTAGACAAAATTGTTTTTGAATTGCATTACAATTGTGACAATTGGAAATCTATTGAAAAATAAAAGACAATAGTTTTACATGACGATTGTATAATCAAAATCGCTAGTCTACTATTTTTGACAGCTCTTTCGATTGTAATTTTGACAATTCAAACACAATTTTGCAACCATTGCTTTTTGTTCAATTGTGATTTCGAAATTGAGGAAGTAACATAACAATGAGTGCAAGTTTCCATTGGGAAATACTTTCCATGGCCAATGGAATCGATGCTCGCGTATTGTTAGGGAGTTCTGATCCCTTGTAGTATCTTTCTAACAAGGAGTTTATTAAAACGTTTCGGCTTGACAGAGGTCGTCAAGGATCTGGAGAAGGACCTCACTCCGCATATGAAAGAGGAACGTCGCAATGATGGCCTATCTATTATGATGAAGGTAAGAAAAGTATTTGTATCTACAAGTGATTTTCGCGCCCAAAAACCGCATGGCGCGAAAAGGATGCGCGCTTGCGCTATATTGTAGAAAATAGGCGCGCTAGGGGGATAGGAATCTATTTTGAACTCCAAAACTTATTATAACGTGACGCCCCGCGACCATGGCCGCGACTTATTGTCTAGATAAAGTAAGTTCTTATCATAAACAGCTACGCTTCAACTCACTTGTCTAATATCGTTTTCCAGATCTTGATTGCACTGGCATTCTATGCCTCGGGTTCCTACCAAACATTGGTAGGACAAAGTTAGATACACAATATGTCAGAAATCTGTATCGAGATGTTTAAACGAAGTAACGGAGGCATTGAACAAAGTGTTAAACCAGATATGTGAAATGGCTGTTACAGAGACAGGAAATAAATGCCATAAAAGCAAAGTGAGTTTTATATTACTGCTTTACTTACCTGAGTATTTTAGAGTAGGCGTGATGTTTTAAAATATTCTACGGATATTATGATGTTTAGTAAAGTGAAAAGGCAAATCAATCGAGCCCAAACTCGATGGGGTTATGTGGTTTTATCACAAAAATGCCATGGCCACCTTTCAGCTTCATCATTAGACCCTGGATATCATTTAGGTGTAAAGTCCTCCTCAAGACGAATCAATCGAGCCCAAATTCAGTTGGGTTATATTGTTTTATCACAGAGATGCCGTGGCCACCTTCTGTCTCCATCATCAGACCAGCTCCATGGTACCACATTATTGTATTGTCACCAAAGATACATAAGTTCACCAAATTTGAATCCAATCGGACATCGGGAAGTGGGTCTAATTTAGCTTCCAAGATTCCACCCGAACATACAGACATACTCGTACATACATACTGTTAGCTCACTGGATATTATTACTTAATTTAAGTCAGTATTTCATTTCATATTATAGTTTAGTATTTTAAGTTATTTTATTCTTAGTGGTAATTTATTTTACTGTATTTTAATTGTTAGACATGTTCCCAAGTCACAAGAACGTATTTCCGTTTAATGAAAAGTGTTTTATCTGACTACCTACATAAAAATGACACAAGAGGTAGACTTGAGAACATGGCCGGCGGACAGTCTGATTCGTAGCGTTAAGACGTGATAACTAGTGCAGTAAAAGTTAAAGGAATAAATACGTGTACAAGTGATTAACATACATCCTGTGTTTAAATCTACGCCAGCCCTTTTCAGTTCAGAAGTGGGATAACTCTAAGGTAAATAGTATCTCGATGCCTTGGAGGCCACCACACGCCTCATATACAAAAAAAAACTAAGGTACAGTAACAATTTATTTTTTCTTTTTATCGTTATTTATAGAATTCATTAAATTCAGATAGCTGATTTAATATACCTACCATGCATGAGATTTGTTTTTATTCTACCTTATTTATAATCTGCTGTTGGCAATCGCATGAATTCGATTTATTCGAATCCTATATACGTAGTAGGGTAGAATTGATTCTAGAATTTAAAGATGAATACCTATATCTTTAGGATCTATCCAATCCTAATGTATTTTTTTTACTTGATTAATTTAAAGTGTATTTAAATTAATCACTTGAATATCACTAAACAGCTAGAAACAAATGATCATAGTTCATTATAGATTTATAGCGACAACTTAATGGCAACGGTAGAATGGCCATTTGCTCATAAAGCCCAATAAAAAAAAAATCGATGTTATACCCTAAGTTTGAGAACGTACGGACAATATTAGATGGTGTGATTTTGTTGTAATTTTGTTTTGTTTTTTTATTGACTATATATACATTTTAGTGACTTAAATGGAGCGGAAAGCGAAAAAGAGAACTAGGCAGCCAGGATCTCCTGAAGTCGATCCGCCGTGGCGCACACCGAAGAGAAGAGACAGCCGGAGCGTAAGGCGCTCCAGAAGCTCCCGCGCAAGGCGTGGTGGTAGCAGCGCAAGGCGCTCCAGAAGCTCCCGCGCAAGGCGTGGTGGTAGCAGCGCAAGGCGCTCCCATAGCTCCCGCGCAAGGCGTGGTGGTAGCAGCGCAAGGCGCTCCAGAAACTCCCGCGCAAGGCGTGGTGGTAGCAGCGCAAGGCGCTCCAGAAGCTCCCGCGCAAGGCGTGGTGGTAGCAGCGCAAGGCGCTCCCATAGCTCCCGCGCAAGGCGTGGTGGTAGCAGCGCAAGGCGCTCCCATAGCTCCCACGCAAGGCGTGGTGGTAGCAGCGCAAGGCGCTCCCATAGCCCCCACGCAAGGCGTGGTGGTAGCAGCGCAAGGCGCTCCAGAAGCTCCCGCGCAAGGCGTGGTGGTAGCAGTGCGAGGCGCTCCCATAGCCCCCACGCAAGGCGTGGTGGTAGCAGCGCAAGGCGCTCCAGAAGCTCCCGCGCAAGGCGTGGTGGTAGCAGTGCGAGGCGCTCCTGCAGCGGCACGAGGCGCTCCCGCAGTGGCGTGAGGCGCTCCCGCAGTGGCGTGAGGCGCTCCCGCAGCGCTCACAGTGGTGCGAGGCGCTCCCGCAGCGCTCACAGTGGCACGAGGCGATCCCGCAGCGCTTGCAGTGGTGCAAGGCACCCCCTCATCAGCGCAAGGCGCTCCCGCAGCGCTCGCATCGGTGCGAGGCGCTCCCGCAGCGTTCGCAGCAGCGCGAGGCGCTCCCGCAGCGTTCGCAGCAGCGCGAGGCGCTCCCGCAGCGCTCACAGTGGCGCGAGGCGCTCCCGCAGCGCTCACAGTGGCGCGAGGCGCTTCCGCAGCGCTCACAGTGACACGAGGCGCTCCCGCAATGCTTGCAGTGGTGCGAGGCACCCCCTCATCAGCGCGAGGCGCTCCCGCAGCGCTCACAGTGGCGCGAGGCGCTCCCGCAGCGGGGCGAGGCGCTCCCGCAGCGGCGCGAGGCGCTCCCGCAGCGGCGCGAGGCGCTCTCGCAGCGGCGCGAGGCACTCCCACAGTGCTCGCAACGGTGTGAGGCGCTCCCGCAGTGCTCTCAGTGGCGTTGGGCGCTCCCGCAGAGGGAAGCGTCACACCAGCTCAGACGTTCCAATCAACGACGCAAGAGGTTTGCAGGTGACACAATCTATGAACAAATCGACTTCTAATCACGAAACATTAGGTCCAGCGGTAGATGAAACCTCTAAACAAAATGTCATACGTAGCGATACATACGTGCAATTATTCAAAGATATCGTTCAGACCATGAAAACTGATAATAGTAATTCAGACAGATTTCCTATCTTAAACGTAATCCCAGAGTTTGATCCATCTAAACGTAATCAAACTATTGATATGTGGATTTCAAAAGTTAGCGAATGTGCTCAAATGTATAGTTGGACCGAAAGACAGACAATCCATTACGCTTTACCAAAATTGGCTGGTATGGCACAAAAATAGTATCAAGGATTACCAAGCCTCATGTTTTCCTGGTCTGAATGGCAAGATAAACTACGTTCTGCATTCCCAAGTAACGAAAATTATGCTCACTTGCTTTCGGACATGTTTGCTCTCAAAGCACGTTTTGGTGACTCATTAGAGGAATACTTTTATGATAAAATGGCTTTGTTGAATAGGTGTAAAATTTTCGGGAAGGATGCTATTGATTGTCTTTTATATGGAATCGAAGATCACTCGGTTAGGACAAGTGCTGAAGCCGCACAATATACAGACCCAGACAAATTACTAATTTATTTAAAGGGAAGAAAATTAACCTATAAAAGAGTCGACAAAACGGCATCGAGAGCAGGCATGTCTGACTTTAAACGTAATAGAATTAATAGGCCTACGAATACTAGCGCAACGGAATCTAAACCTAAATGTTTCAATTGCGGGGAAGAAGGGCATACATTTAATCGATGCAAACAAACCATCAAACGATGCTCTCACTGTAACAAAGTAGGTCATCTCAGTACTAACTGTCTCAATAAAAAAGAAGTAACTCCTAAAACAGTTTTACGTATATCTAAAGAATAGGACAATGACTTTAAGTATTTCAAACCAGCATTAGTGAATGGTGTTTCACTTGAATGTTTCATAGATTTTGGGAGCCAATGTTCTATGTTGAGGGAATCTACTGCACGATCGTTGACTACAAGCTGGACCGTTAACGACTTACCGGTACTTAGAGGTTTCGGAGACTCGTTAGTTAATTGTCTAGGTAAATGTGACGTCCAAATTGAAGTTGATTCTGTTAAGGCGATAGTGCCTGCACTTGTAGTCCCTGACCACTTGTTGCAAGTACCTTTGTTGCTGGGACAAACATTTACTGAACAAAACCACATTATGGTGGTAAAAACTAACGAGTTTTTAAAGATTCTTAGTGATACAGTCTCATTACCTAAAAAAATAATGTTACGAACAATGAATGACATTGATGTAAACGGTTTCACAGTCATTGACGTGCACTCTGATGATGATAATTTTAATGGCGATGTACTTATAGAACCCAGTATAAATCAGGAACCACAGAAAGAGTATGAAGTCATCCAAAGCCTAGTTACGTTAACAGATGGTCGGGGGAAAATGGTAGTAAAAGGACTTAATGTTTCCGGATTTACGGTACCACAAAATACGCTAATAGCACGTGTCCAACCATATAAACAGATGCAGATGTATAGTGTAAATAGGATTCTCAATGACAACGAAAATCTTCCCAATCCTGAAATAGACAGTTCTTTGATTAAAGTAGATACCGATTTAGAGAGAAAGGATAAGGATCAGTTGACAAATTTACTTAACGAATACAGGGATTGTTTTGCTTTTTCTACTAAAGAGTTAGGGTGTATTAAGGGTGTTGAAATGGAAATTCAACTAAACGATAGTACACCTGTTGTTTATCGACCATATAGACTAGCTCATTCAGAACGCGACATTGTTAGAGGGATGGTTAAGGAACTAGAAGATTCGGGAATAATAAGCCCTTCTTCTTCGGAATACGCTTCACCGGTTTTGTTAGTAAAGAAAAAGACTGGTGACTACAGACTTTGTGTGGATTTCAGGTCTCTTAATAAAAAAAACTATTAAGGAACATTATCCGTTACCAAGGATTGATGATCAACTCGATAACTTGTCTGGATTTAAATACTATACGTCATTAGACCTTGCATCCGGTTATTACCAAATATCTATGTCGGGCAGTTCAAAACATTTGACTGCGTTTGTAACTACCGACGGACATTTCGAATTTAATCGAATGCCGTTCGGACTTGCGAATGCCCCGTCCAACTTCCAAAGAACCATTAATAATATTCTAGGAAACGCACGATTTAAAGACGCATTTGCCTATATGGACGATGTAATAATTCCCTCAAAAACTATTGATGAAGGTTTCGAAAAATTGCGGAAAACTTTAGATCTGTTTCGCAGCGCGGGCCTTACGTTAAAATTATCTAAATGCAATTTTTTCAAGAAATCTATTGATTACTTAGGATTTGAAGTTAATGAAGATGGAGTAAGACCAGGAAAGAAAAAGATCGAAGCGGTTGAGGACTTTCCTCGCCCTAATGATCAGCACAAAGTTCGACAGTTTTTAGGCTTAGCAAGCTTTTTCCGTCGGTTTATTCGAGGCTTTTCTACAATAGCTAGGCCGCTTACTCACCTTTTAAAGAAAAATGTAAATTGGCAATGGGCTAGTGTAGAAGATGAGGCTTTTGAAAAGTTAAAAGAGGAGTTGGTAAAGCGTCCGATACTTGCTTTTTACAACCCCACCTTCGAAACGCAGGTTCACACTGATGCTTCCAAACTTGGTATAGCTGGTATACTAATGCAAAGACCAAATGAAGAATCACCTTTTCATGCTGTAGCATATTATAGTAGACAGACTTCCCCAGAAGAGGCTCGATTCACCTCTTATGATTTAGAAACGTTGGCCGTAGTTACTGCCGTCAAACAATTTAGGGTTTATTTATTAGGCCTTCATTTCACGATAGTGACGGATTGTAATTCAGTTAGAGCTACTTTTACGAAGAGAGACATACTACCCAGGGTTGCGAGATGGTGGAATAGTTTACAAGAATTTGATTTTGAAATAGTTTATAAGTCTGGTTCAAATATGAGCCACGTAGACGCTCTTAGTCGTAATCCTGTACAACAAAATCACACCGAAGTTAGATTGATCGATGCAAACTGGATCACTACAGTTCAACAAAATGATTCTGAACTTCAAAGAATTATTAATATTTTAAATGACAAAAAAGCAGACGAAATTATTGAAATTAAAAATAATTTTGTGCTAAAACGTGGATTGTTGTACAGGAAGACGACGGATGGAGATCGATGGGTAGTTCCTAAAGGAGTACGATGGCATTTGCTTAAGGCAAATCATGATAATTTGGGACATTTTGGTTTTGAAAAGACCTACGATAAAATAAAGGGACAGTATTGGTTTGCGAAAATGAGGAAATTCATAAAGAAATACGTAGAGTCGTGTTTAGAATGTGCTCATACTAAAATACCCGCTGGTAAAAGATCTGGGGAATTGCACCCCATACCGAAAGCGGACCGTCCATTTCACACCCTACACATAGACCATCTTGGTCCCTTTGTACGAAGCAGAAAGAAAAATTCCTATTTGCTTTTGATCATAGATGCTTTTACAAAATATTTGATACTCGTCCCAGTCAAAAGTACGAAAAGCGTGCACACTATACAAGCAATTAAAAATTATTTTCACACCTTTGGAGTGCCTCAAAGACTAATATCAGACAGAGGCACTTCATTCACTTCTAAGGGTTTTAAGGGATATCTTGAATCAGTAGGTGTCAAACATATTTTGAATTCAGTTGCTACACCAAGGGCAAACGGTCAAGTAGAGAGATACAACCGTACAGTTCTCGCTGCTCTAAGTGCCAAAAATTTCGATAAATCTGAAAATGTATGGGACGAGTCAGTGTCTGAAATACAATGGGGTCTTAATAATACCATCAATAAGGGCACGGGCAAATCACCAGCACAAGCGTTATTTGGTGTTAATTTGGTAGGAACTAATGATTCATCGTTGTCTCTTAACACAAATGATACCCAGATGCCCCATAATGATAACACTACGGAGGCTATTCGTGCCGAGGTAGCTAATCATATTGCTGACAGCCAAACCAAACAAAAAAAGGCTTTTGACAAACACAGGAAGAAGATTAGTTATTCTATAGGCGATTTGGTTAGGGTGGAAAGAGAGGTTCCCTCCTGTGGACACAGTCGGAAACTGGTGCCTAAAATTCGCGGTCCGTACCGTATAACTAATATTTTCGATCACGATAGATACATGGTTGAGGATACTCCGCTATCTCGAAAGGGTAATAAGGCCTTCAAAGGGGTGTTCTCCGTCGACAAGATTCACCCTTGGATGGTTTTTAATAGAACTGGCAATAACACTGACAACGAATCTGATGATGTTGAATCCGATGATCAATCATCAGACACCAACGGTACTGCTTCTGTAATACATTTGAATACTGACAACATTTCCACAAACGACAATGACCTAAACAACGATAATGATAAGAATTGTGCCAATGCTATTACTGAAAACGACAGTGGAGGAATGGATAGTGATGATTAGGTCCACGGTAGTTAAGAGATCACATGATATATTCTTCTATAATATAGGAGCATTTCTCAATAAAAATACAATGGTTTATTTGATAATTATTGTACTAATCGCTAATAAGAAATTGGAAACCGAGACATCATATCAAATATCACAATAAATCATTTAAATATGCTAATTACCTAATTAATAACCATTACTAAAATAGTACATGAAAATAAATTGATTTTGTAACCAATAATCATTTTAGCTTAATCAAAATAGAATTATAAGTAGGTAATTAAAACTAAATTAGTAAATGTAATAACGCAAACTATTATAGGTTAATTCATCATAGTTGTAAGTTATTTATTCTTATATGCTGCTAATTTATTTTGTTTTATTATTTTCTGGTGAGTTAATATATTTAGTGAATATTAGCTAAGTGTGTGTAATGTAATCAATTGATTGTTGTGATTTTGATTCTTCTCTTCTTCTATTACACCTTAACATATCACGGGACGTGATAATTATCAGGAAAGGCCGACTGTTAGCTCACTGGATATTATTACTTAATTTAAGTCAGTATTTCATTTCATATTATAGTTTAGTATTTTAAGTTATTTTATTCTTAGTGGTAATTTATTTTACTGTATTTTAATTGTTAGACATGGTCCCAAGTCACAAGAACGTATTTCCGTTTTATTAAAAGTGTTTTATCTGACTACCTACATAAAAATGACACAAGAGGTAGACTTGAGAACATGGCCGGCGGACAGTCTGATTCGTAGCGTTAAGACGTGATAACTAGTGCAGTAAAAGTTAAAGGAATAAATACGTGTACAAGTGATTAACATACATCCTGTGTTTAAATCTACGCCAGCCCTTTTCAATACATTGCAAGTTTTGAAGATGAAAATATGTTTTCATTTAGATGTTTACTTGCAGCACGTGCATTGCATTATGACCCAATAAAAGCAGGCAAACTTGTCAATGCATGTTGTGTCCTACACAACATTGCAAATAGAGGCAGAGTTACTGTGACTCCACTGACAATGGAAGAAGCAAATGCTGAATATTTACAACAGGTAATACACACAATACATTAAGTATTTCTAAAATGAAAACTTGTTTTCCTATATATATATATATATATCCTGAACATAATTTTGTTTTTAGGTTGAAGATGTAAATATAAAAAGCCCACAGTACAGTGGGGTAATCCAGAGCTGGCTGAAGGTCGAGCAATTCGAGCATTGCAACAGGTTATCGATAACCGATTCTGGAGGGAGACAATCCAATAAATTTATGGGACCTATTTCTATGCATTTATAATTCCATCCCTGCTGAGCTATGAGAGGAAGATAGAAGTTTGAGATCTGAAAATCACCCAACGGTGTGACCTCTCCGTGTCTTCAGATTGAAGAAAGAAGATCACCCTATGGTGCAACCTCTCCGTGTCTCCGGGTTGAAGAAAGAAGATCACCCAAGGGTGCGACCGCTCCGTGTCTCCGGGTTGAAGAAAGAAGATCACCCAACGGTGTGACTGCTCCGTGTCTCCGGGTTGAAGAAAGAAGATCACCCAACAGTGCGACCGCTCCGTATCTCCGGGTTGAAGAAAGAAGATCACCCAACGGTGCGACCGCTCCGTGTCTCTGGGTTGAAGAAAGAAGATTACTCGAAGATGCCTGAACCGATTTGGAAAATTATTTTTTTATTGCAATGGGTACCCTTCCCTGGTGGTCCCATTTAAATTGTAATGAAATCGATCAAGCCCTTTTAATAAATCAACATTTGTATTACGATGCATTTGTATACTTGGATAACATGATACTAGTTGCTGCCTACTTTGATTAGCGCAACGTTTGAAGTTGGTTCTTAATTTATTTGTTATGTTTCCAAACAAAATTAGTTTTACACACCTTAGGGTTAATAATAAATAATTTAAGGTTTATTTGTACAGAGGTTTGAATGTGTGGAAAAAGATTTTTTTTCTCATCCTTTATTTAAACCCTTTCGGAGATTATTTTCGAAAATAAACTGTTTCTTATTTCATTAAAATTTGTTAACTACCTTTATAAAGAATAATAAAATAAATAAAAATCCTTATTATTTCCATTAAACTCTTAGTTTACAGTAACATTGTGATTTTCTAAACAAAACAAACAGCATTGCTAAACAAAATTTACCTTTCTACTAGTACAATTTATAAGTATTGAAATTATCAGTTACATTATTAAGAAACTACAAAGAAACTATTATTATACTAAGTACAATTTCCTTTAAGGGTGGTGGAACTGCCTGAAAGTTCCTCCTTACACCAAGACAAGAGAGGCTGTACAACATCTTGGGGTGAGATGTTGGCGATCCGCTGCCTGTCTACAGAATTATCCTGAAAGAAATTATTTTTGTGATTCTATCGATCCACAGGTTAAGCAGCATATTATATCCATGTTCTGCCTGACTTGCAACCGAAATAGCTTACCACCATCAAAAAGCCTAAGGAGCATATTATATCGATGTTCTGCCTGACTTGCTACCGAAATAGCTTACCACCATCAAAAAGCCTAAGGAGCATATTATATCGATGTTCTGCCTGACTTGCAACCGAAATAGCTTACCACCATCACACAAGCTAAGGAGCATATTATTTCGATGTTCTTCCTGACTTGCAACCGAAATAGCTTACCACCATCACACAAGCTAAGGAGCATATTATATCCATGTTCTGTCTGACTTGCAACCGAAATAGCTTACCACCGTCACACAAGCTAAGGAGCATATTATATCTATGTTCTGCCTGACTTGCTACCAAAATAGCTTACCACCATCAAGGAGAATTTGTCATTAATAATTTATAAGGTAATAGCATAGCACCAAGTAATAATAATAATAAGCCATTTATTTTGGACCATGAGACAATGTTTGGGTAGATTTTTTGGTATGTAGTTTTATATGATGTCAATATGATATACCACAATCAACCATGCCCTAAAGATCAACATAACACAGGCAATCGCTCAATTTCAATCAGCTCTATGCAGAAGAGTCATTGATCTCGGATCCGTGCCACCTTTTGAAGCCACGGCGTAGTAATGTAGTATGCATAAGAACTTACCCGTAGTATTTTGCTCTGCCTTTTGGGCTTTAAATTTGAATTCATTGTAATACTAAAAAGAAAAACAAGTTTAGTAAGTATATTAGGTGTTTTGAAAACCTCACAATTAATGTAATATAGGTAAGTATAGCAACGTAAGTGTTAAGCCGCGTTTATATTTGTCTGACGTGTTGTGTCGTGACGCATCAGAACGGTATCGGTTTCATACAATTAATATAGGAGCGTTCACATTTGTCTGATGCTCTGTGTTGTGACGGCTTCTGATGTGTCGCATCAGAAGCGATCCCGGTCCGCGTCAGATTGGGTGAGGTACGGGGGGCGGGGCAGCGACACAACAGAGCGCCATTTGCTAGTGTGAACGCGCCAGTATTCTGTTGTGACGCGTCGGATTAGGATGGATCTCGAGCTGCTCATTGAATACGTACGGCAATATGATGTAATTTATAATACAAAATGTAAGGAGTATAAAGATCAAACTATTAGAGCAGCTGTTTGGGAGATAATAGCAGAGAAAATGAAACAACCTCGTAAGTAAAGTGTTTTTATTTAATCATACCGAGTGCTACCTTGTCTAATAGCTTGAATTTGCCATGGAACTTGTCCTTCTAAACTCACAAAATAGTGTTTATATGCTTCGCGAACTTGGACGGCTTCTTGGGTCGGATTCCTATGTGTAGGGCCGATATTCCTGAATGTACTGCCGCAATCAGTTTCTTCCGTCAATATTTCTTCATTTTCTTGCGTGTCACGAATTCATATTTATTATGATTATGTAGACAGCAAGCTGCAAGTACAATCTTGTCCGCCATGTACGGTTGTACTAGTAAAGGTCCTTGAAATACTCGAAATCTCGCTCGTAATATTCCGAATGCATTTTCTACTGTGCGGCGAGCACGTGATAAACGGTAATTAAAAATTTTATTTGGATCATTGTTAACTAATTTTACTTTACTGTACGGTTTAAACAAATAAGATTTCAAAGGAAATGCCGCATCTGCTACAATAGTGTAAGGTAAAGGTTCAGTATTTTGGCTTAACGGTTTATTCGGTGGCACATTCAACTCATTAGTTTCAAACATTTTCCCCATTAACGACTCCTGGTATACATATACCACCAGCACTATTTCTACCATATGCCCCTACATCCACCATAGTAAATC
This sequence comes from Cabera pusaria, assembly GCA_954871355.1. Taxonomy (NCBI): domain Eukaryota; kingdom Metazoa; phylum Arthropoda; class Insecta; order Lepidoptera; family Geometridae; genus Cabera; species Cabera pusaria. The sequence continues at coordinate 20,170,534 of OX940905.1, forward strand.
GGTAATGGGCGTCAACAAGTGCTAGCAAAACAATGGAATGCACATTTTTATAGTTAAAATAAGTTGAGCCGACATTTATTGGGCATATCATAGTAACGTGCTTTCCGTCCATTGCTCCGAGACAATTAGGGAAATGCCATATTTTTTCAAATCCTGTTGCAATCTCTTTCCATTTTTGTTCTGTAGGTTTGGGCATTACAATAGGTGACAAATTCTTCCATATCGCAGTCTACTGCGATAACCATAGTCGAAGAAGTATAGATACTTCTTCGACTATGGTTTTTACTGTAGAAACACCCATGCGATAGCTGAACGCCATTGACCTGAATGAGTTTCCAGCTGCCAAAAATCTGTAAAATAAAGCATATGTTTTTTTTGTTTCAGCGGACAAATGTAAAGATGAATGGACTAAATTGCGAAATGCCTATTTGAATGCAATGAAACGGCGTAAAACTAAAAAAAGTGGGCAGGCTGCTAAGACTATTACACCGTGGAAATATGAAGAGCAGATGAGTTTTTTACAGGTGTATACAGTGTGGAAATTAAACTCAGGCCCTGGAGGGAAACTACTTTAAATCCTTAAGCTAGCTCATTTTACTTAAAGGAGACATTCCTTTATTTTTGAAAAGAAACAAATCTGCATTAAAAGATTTTTTTTAACTCGCTGCTTCGCCCGGGACTCGAACCAACTAAAATTTAAAAAAATAAACACTCTTTATTTTAATATACTAATCGGTAGTATTAATATTCAGGATAAAGTTTCTCTAACAAACATTAGGTCTTAAAAATAAAAATAATCGTTAAATCTAACATCAACTCTATTTTACTATCAATTTTGTAACACTTAAATTATTAAACTGATAAATTGTTCGAAATGAGCCCCGTCGTTCCGGCTACATAACATTAGTCGCCGTTGAAATTCATTTCTTGTAGCCTTCAGCAAAGTGTTGTGGTGTATGCCCCTAATAACATTTTCTATCGCAATCCTTAGCTCTTGAACGGTTTCATAGCAAGTTTCATAAACAACATTTTTTACATGACCCCATAAAAAGAAGTCCATGGGCGTCAGGTCTGGACTTCTTGCAGGCCATCTAATCGTCCCGTTTGTACCCCTATCCAGGCATTGAAATTTTCATTAAGGTATGCCCTGGCAATTCTGCTGTTGTGGGCAGGTGCACCATCTTGTTGAAAAATGATATTATTTCGTTCCTCTTCTGGCAGAAGGTTTGATTGATTTTGTAAAAGCTCCAATATTTCAATGTATTTTGCTGCATTCAGATGTCCTTCGTAAATGTGCATCAAAACAACCATGTTACTTTTGATTCCACACCAAACATTCAACGAAAATCTGACCTGATTGTTCGTTTCACGGACACGGAATGGATTTTGACGAGACTAATAATGATTGTTATGTCTGTTATACATTCCATGATTACTAAAATTTGTTTCGTCAGACCATACAATACAGTCCAAGAAATTTGGGATGCGGGCTATTTCTGTTTGAATATTTTCACAAAACTGTAATCTCCTTTCACTATCTCCGGGATGTAGTTTCTGCACCAATCGCCCATCACGATAACATTTGTATTTGTATTTTTTCAGAACTTTAAGTATACTAGTATGGTTGATGCCTATCTCTTGAGCAGCTTCCCTGCTTGAAGCCTTCGGGTAACACTCGAAGTATGTCAAAATGTTTAACTCAACATCGCTATAGTCCAAATTTTGTTGCTGTGGGCGTCCAGTCTTCTTTTTAAAACTTCCAACGGTCAGTAAATTATTCACAATTCGAGACAAAACTTTTCTAGATGGTAGTTCTCTGTCTGGATACTTCTCGCGATACCACTGCAGAGCTAAATCGTAGCTCTTGTTGCAAACAAAGTAAGCTTCTAATAACTCGAATTGTTCTTGATACGCCATTATGAGATATTTTAATTACGTAAGGAAAGCAACACTACTTAAATAAAATCTGTTGATAAAAATCGTTCGAATTTTAAAATTATTGTCCCGCATTGCAAACAAAGTCAAACGTTCCATTTTTAAACTTCTCCACTGAACGCCTCGGATCATGTAAGAAGGAAATGTGCATAGAGGTATTACCACCATTGAACAATTTTCTTATCGAAGATTTTAACAAGGTACTTAACGATAAATTAGCAAGCGTGTACTTCATACGAAGTCTTTGAGTGTTGGAGAGATAACAGAACTGTTACGTGTCTTTTACTTGTTAAAAGTGAACAGTAACCAAACATTTTTTAGAGAAACTTTATTTTGAATATTAATACTACCGATTAGTATATTAAAATAATGAGTGTTTATTTTTTTAAATTTTAGTTGGTTCGAGTCCCGGGCGAAGCAAGCGGGTTTTAAAAAATCTTTTAATGCAGATTTGTTTCTTTTCAAAAATAAAGGAATGTCTCCTTTAAGTAAAATGAGCTAGCTTAAGGATTTAAAGTAGTTTCCCTCCAGGGCCTGAGTTTAATTTCCACACTGTATATAGATTATATATCGATGGGTGCCTGGAACAAGACCGCAATAGCCATAGTAGCTGTCATCCGATTAAGCCATTTTTGTATTCTATGGACCTTGTTACACCTTGTGATTTTTTTTCCAAATTTAATAATGAAAGCTGCCTGATTTAGCAAAATCAGTATGGATTTTGCTTCGTTATTCCTCGTTCATCACTCGATTTTTGTTTACCGGAATAATCGTCCTATGTGCAATGACAAAAGTTTTTTTCAATCTTCTACGAGTAATAGCTCTTGCGGCTGTGTTCCCCGAAATAAACTTTCTAAAAAGATCTACAATAAACATTGCTGTACGAATATTATAAACTTTCACTAGTACTATTACTAGTTATTAATGAGTAATTATGGTTTTCTTCCGTGAAATAATATAATGTCGATTGATTTTCAATACATAAACAATACTGTAAGTATTTAACTTACCTACAATATTAACAATATTATTTACATTATTATTTGTAAATAATAATTAAATATTCAATAATCGTAGGAAATATGAGTTTATCAGTAGAAAACGCCTGTCTAACATTGCTTATATGTAGGTATTATCATTAATACAAAATTAAACCAATGTAGTGATCATAAATATCTTGTTTGCATCTACATACCTACTCCTACTTACCTACGTGATAGTATAGTAGTTATATTTCTACGGATAAGTAAGAAATAAATGTGTTACAAGTTATGGCATTGTAATATTACTTTGTGTGATTTGAAATGAAATAAAATGGTTATATTAATTGCAGCGATAAACCAAAAACTTTTCTACCACAATGTACGTTGCTGTACATTACTATAAAAGTATCAAACAATGTTGTTCAATACAGTATTATTCTACAATTATGTTAAAATGACTTTACTTATTGCCGTTTTGTTCCAGGAAACGACTTGTAGTGTCTGTTACTGTCTAATACAACAAATAGTTGTCGAATATCCTGCGTGCAATATCTGTTACCATTCCACCTTTCACACACTCTCAAGTCTCTCAAGTATTGCTATCTTTATTGCACTAGTTGTTTTGCGGTTATGCACTATAACTGTCCTTTTCACATCGATAGATAAGCGGCACGTGCTATTGTTGACAAACGCTCTCTCGATAATTAGTGTGGCAACAGCCGGTAAACAAACCGTTTGCGTATAAAAACACTTAAAGACAATCCATGTTTTTATTGCTTTTGAATTGTAAAACAATGGAGGAACGTTTGAAGAATCCTCGTGTAAGAAGAATACTGTTCGGTGAAGGTAAGTTTGTCCATATTTTACATTTCCTAGTATAAGTAAATTAGTGCTATAATAAAATTGGCTAGGCGTATCGGCCAAATAGTTCGTACAAATTGTATTATAATTTCTTACGAAATATTTACCTTAATACGTATCTTAGTTGTTGTGTGTGTGTGTGTGTCCTGTGTGTTTGTAAGTAATACCTATGCAGCTGTGATTTGTATGACAGTGATGTGTCAGCCGTAGTTACGCTTAATATTATAATATTCTTTATTGCACAAAATACAATTACAAGTATTTTTTAACAATAGATTGAAACTTAGAATGTACTTACATTACATTGTACAATGTACAAGACACTAGTACAATTAAGGCGGATTTATCGCTAATAGCGAACTCTTACAGGCAACCTGTTAGGTAGAGGACTAAAAATAGAAAAACCGGCCAAGTGCATGTCGGGCCACGCGCAGTATAAGGTTCTGTAGTAGCCCGTTATTCAATGCAAGTCTTTACCCGTTATAAACAAGCAACTAGGTACTTCGTCTTTGTCACCTTAAAGGATTTATTCTAAGGATTTTGTATTTGGAACAAAATTATCCAACACCAAAATTATTCAACGACAATTACTTCTAAATTAATATAGTTATCTTAACCGCTATAGTTTTCCTTTAAAGTTCATGAAATGCACTATTATCACGAATTTTCCCAGATTTTTCCAACCAGCAGTTTAGCTTTTAGAGGGGGGGACGCCCTACTGGAACACAAACATTTGCATTTTAAAGTTTAATATTTCGTGAATTCATCCCCACTTCACATGTAGGGGAGCTACCTTAAAAAATATTATTTTTCAAAATTTTAAAGTAGGTATATTACCTGCTGTGAGTGTTATGTTTTACTTAGTAATTGTTATTTTTGGGAAATATTCACAATTTTAGATAAATCCTTAGCAATGAGTCTGTCATTGTGTAATTACCTACTTTATTATACAATCCAAACTGACAGAATTATAAAGTTTTGATGATTTGCACTTTTCGTACAAATCTGATGCAAGATTATGACGTTATTCACTTTACACCATGCCATACGTAGCAGTTTTTTTTTGTAACATCGTAATAAGAAATACGTATTTATTTGTTAGACATTTTAACACCTTCGAGGTTAGTATCTAGTGTAACATCCTGATAGAACTTACCCAAGGATCCCCTCGTCTCTTACCCTTGTATTTTGAGCCACAATCTCTTGGATGTGGATAATCGCATAACATAAAATATGCTTTATGTTTATTCTCAAAACAAATACCTACTTAAAATATAAAATGCATGAATTGTGACAAATTTAAAAAGTGAAATTATTTTAATAATTACTCTTTATTATTTGGACGTAGATAAGCGAAAACGTTCCAACCCACAAGTCATACAAAATTGAGATAAATTGACTAATATACTTATTTTGACGTCTTCTATCATTTAAACAAAACTGTTTTAGTCCTCAAGTAACATTTTCAGATATTTTTTTTTTACAATACGTTCCAATCCACACCATTTATCTGATGAAGTGCAATTTAAAAGATAAAAAATATTAATCCGCCTGAAACGTTTAAGATTATACTATTAACTAAACATATTTTCTTTAAATGTCTCAATGATCTTGAAACTTTTAAGCAAAATAATATAATGGTAAATTTTCATAACAAGAATGTTCCAATGCTTTTGGAAAGTTTTAGCTAAATAATTTAATGCTCTTTTGCTAGAAAAAAATGTTCCAACATTTTTGGAATATTTAAGCAAAATAGTGTAATGCTCATTACACCATTTTGCTTAAATATTCCATAAATGTTGGAACATTTTTTTCTAGAAGAAGAGCATTGAATTATTTAGATAAAACGTTCCAAAAGCATTGGAACATTATTTTTATGAAAAATTACCAATATATTATTTTGCTGAAAAGTGTCAAGATGATAGAGACATTTTAAGAAAATATGTTTAGTGTTTTTTTTCTTAAAATAAAGTTTCATTGTTTTCGGAATGTATTAGTAATATAATAAAATTGTTTTTTTTCTCTTGGTGAATGTTTCAAAGTTTTTGGAATTATTTTAAAAACGAATATAATGTTCTATTTTTATTGGTAAAAAATCTTTTTTGTTTTATAATACAAAATAAATCATTGTAGAATGATTCTCGAAAATTTAAAGAAAATGATAGGTATTCTTCTTATCTATTACATCATTTAGATTCAGATATTTTATTTGCAAAAAAACACAGGTTATAGGGTAACGTAACGAAATCTGTGACGTGGCGCGAGTGGTCTTATTTTCGTAGGTACAAGTCAATACAAATCAATTTATAACATTTATGACAAAAATAAATCTAATAATATTTTTGTTGAGATTAGGTACGTTTACTATTAATTTCTATTAATCTGAATGGTTTTATGAAAAAGTGTGAAATAATAAATTAATAATATATTAATTAAGTTTTATTTAATTGGGTTTGTTGTTTGACCTTGACCGAGTCAAATTGTGTCATCAGTGAGACAACAGTCAGCAACTGCACTGCACTGCAAGTGCAGGCATCGCAAATAAATAGGTCATTTCGTGTGTTGAACTGTTATTTCGAATTATCTATTAATTTTATGATATTTTTTCTTAAATCTACAAGCTGAGCCTCGTAACTTCGTCTGCGTTAAAAAATATTATATGTCTTATTCTATTATATTAGGTATACCAGATCAATATTTAAACAAAATTGGTCTACTAGCTAGATTAGTCGTGAGGAGATACAAATTAAAAAAGTACTATTTATTAATTATGCTATAATAATATGACAAAAAAATTATGCCTAAACAATTATGCTGAATTATAGTTATGCGTTTATTATTATTCTTTAAAATATTATGTCAAGAAAAATATGCCCAATTACTTTATGCCAAATTAATGTATGCTTAAATATATTAGGAGAAACAACATTATGCTAAAGTATATTATGACAAAAAATGTTATTCGAAGCAATAGGGAACCGGGTAGAACAGAAACAATAAAATTTTTCTCATGTTAAAAGCAATCTTAAGCTCCCATCAAACTCTAAAGAGTATAACTTTTCGATTTCTTGAGTCTGGGCATACATCCAACGACACCGATTTTTCCAAAACAGAATCCGCTCTAAAACATCATCAGAGTGTGTATACAACTGAAGAGTGCATAGATATTTTCAAAAGCTGTAAAAAGAAGAAACCTATGCAAGTTTATAAAATGCAGAAGACTGATTTTTATAGCACAGAAAAGATAGAAAATAATATCATTAATAGAAAGAAATTTACGGATAAAAGCAAAGTAAATTGGTTGAATACCAAGGAAATTAAAATTGAAAAGAACAAAATGATTTAAATTTTTATGAGATCAACCTTTAAAAAAGATTTTAAGGAATTGCTCATTGGAAAAAAAAAATAAAATTCGGATCTACGAGTATCTCTATTGTGGCCTAAAGGCAAACCAATCGCACCGGCAAAATTAGCAGATTTAGAATCATTATATGACTACGTACCACCAAATCATCTACAGTTTTATAAATCATTCCAAATACTTGTATAACACGGACTAGTTGTATTCCAAAATGAATATTAAAAAGTATTATTTGCGATTATTAACATTAATTGCCGCTATATTGCCACAGAGTAGTCTACTACGTTACAAGAGTTGGTACTTCCCTACATTGTTGATACCCGAATTATGAAAGCACTTTCGTAAAAAGTACGTTCAAGTAGAAAGTACGTTCATAATTCTGAGTTATTTAATTATGTATGCAGTGTCACGGGACTGATATGGCCGCCATCTTTGCCAAACGTCATGTCATTGTCATGTCAAAACATACTAACTAACTTTGCACCCTAACTAGACTTTGCCCGGTAGTACATTCCTGTGAAAACAAATTAATTCTCCCCACCTTTGTTTCTATCTCGCTCACAGTTACCGTAAGAATATCTGTCAAAAACCAAAATCAACGAGAAGAAAGATTTTAAAAACATTATTCAAGGTTATATGTTTTAGTCTTCAAAAGTATATGCAATAGCAACCTCCATTGCATATAATCTTCTTGAGACTCTTCTTCTACAGTAACTAGTAAGTCGTCGAGATAAGTAAATGCGTCGTATTACAAATGTTGATATATTAAAAACTGCTCTGCCGATTTCGTTAAAATTTAAATGGGACCACCTGTGAAGGGTACCCTTTGAAACAAAAAAATAATTTTTCAAATCGGTTCTGGCATCTTAGTAATCTGAGTAATCGGTGAAAAACATAAAAAAAAAAAGATTCCGACGAATTGAGAACCTCCTCTTTTTTGTGAAGTCGGTTAAAAATTAAAAAGTTCAGATGACGTTAATGACGATTTTGGTGGGTTTGCCGGAAATACAGATTTTGACGTACAAGATGATGAAAATGATGAATAGGTTCATCATTCTCATAAACTCATGTTTCCCATGCCTGTTGAATATTTTTAAAACGTAACGTTAACGTATGATTTGAAGCGTTTTATTTTAATATTGTCTAATTTAAAAAAAATATTGTATTCAGCTTTGTTTACAAATTTTTATGTCTTTTATTTTACACCAATTTTATTTTTAACAATGTTTTAAACTTTGTGGAACGTTTTTACAAAATTATAAGCATATAAAATACTAATTTTGCAAAAATGTTCCAGTGCCAATTTTTCTAATAACCTACGCTATAACGAATATATTCGAAAAAAATGTACTTAATTATTTAATACTAACGTATTTCTACAATAAAACCTACAATATTCCATTCTACTAGGAGAGAGAGAAAAGTGTACCACTAAAACACAAAATTGCATTTATCTCAAATTTAAGCCGTTGTGGATTGGAACATTTTCGCGTAACTACGTCAATTTCTTTTTCAGATCTACCTAACGATATTTGTGATATAGATGTTGATGAAGACAGTTTTGCCGAAAAAAGAAGTCCAGAGATCTCGGAACACGTCCTAAGCCCACGGGAGCAACACAGTGATTATACGAGTACCCCATCAAGTAGCTTCGGTGGTGATTCTGAATGTATAAAGGCACTTCAATCAAGATTACCACGCAGTCCTTCTACTATTTCAAATATATCAACCATCTTAAACCAAATCGATTTTGTAGCATCTCCGTCAGAAATGTTTAAAAAAGATAACCATACTATTACTTTGAGCACACCCAAAAACAACAATCAGATAAATTGTAATTCTGGCACTACAAGTCAAACGCCAAGTGTAAGTAATTCACCTGGAGAACATAGAGAGGTCACCGTATCAATCGAAGCTATGATACATGCCGAAGATACAAGTTCTAGATATTTTAATGTCTCTTCTCTATGTCAAGGTAGTAGCAACGCCATAGATTTGAAGAACTCTGAATTAGATACTACTTTAAAATAAGACAATATTGCAGTTTCGGATTCAAATCAAACATTGGTATGCAATTTAGATACAATTTCAGAAGATAATGATTCTTGTTCAATCTTGAGCCCCATCGTTCATAATATCTCATCACTAATTCTGTCTTCTGCAAATGAAATACAAAAAAGCACAATAAGCAATTTACATAATATTGAAACTTATATTATCCCATTTGCTGATGCCTCTAAAGAACCAGTTCCACTGGTTTCTAAAAATAATATACCTTCGTTACTTATTGAGCCCAGCACTGTTGTTAAAGGTGTAGATAACCAACCTCTAGATAATGAACCTGAATATAACGAATCGGTTCTTACACGTGTCTCGTCTTCATCTGTTGAACCTGATATAGTTGCTTCTAACACATCACCTATACTCGAACTTGAAAACAGCTTACTTGAGCAGCCATTGCTTCCCGTAGGAAATACGAACGATACAGCCGTAGACGCTGAACTAGCATATTTACTCGTTGCTGAAACTGAAAATAGAGAATCGGACACTGAAACTACAAAGACACCATCAAGAAAACGAAAACGTGATGAATCAAACTGGATATGCAACAAAAACAAAACTCTAAAAGATTCAGGCTTACCTTATAAAGGAAAACGTTCAAAGAAAGAATATCCAGCGAAAACTGTTGGACCTGTTTGTAGCTGCAAAAAGAAGTGTAACGAACGTATCACACCTGAAAATAGAAAAAACATATTTGACAAATATTACAAATTAGGGAATCATGAATATCAATGGCAATATATAATTAGACACGTTAAAGTTGAAGAAATTAAGAGAAGGACGATAAACAGGAAATGTAACCGAACAAAAACACTAAAGTATTACTTGCAAGACGGAGAAGACAAAATTCAAGTATGCAAATGTTTTTTCCTAAACACGTTGAATATCTCTGATACAGTTGTATTTACTGCTTTGGAAAAGGTACAGAATGATGAGAGCCTGATTGATCAGCGTGGTAGTCATAAAAATAGGACCTCATAAAACAAGTTCATTGACAGAAGATAGTGTAGTTAAACATATCACCTCATTCCCGACAGTAGAAGCACATTACGTGAGAAAAGACTCTCAAAAGCTATATTTGGAAGAAGATCTTAATATTTCAAAAATGTATCGCTTATACAAGCAATGGTTTGCTGATGAAACTTTGGATTGTCAAATGGCGAGCGCACGACAATACAGGAACATTTTTAATACTATGTTTAATTATTCTTTCTTCAAACCGAAGAAAGATTTATGCGCATTATGCACACGTTATGCACAAGCAGACGAAGAAACAAAGATTACACTGCAAAGTCGCTATGAACAACACTTAAAAAATAAAGAGAGAGTGCGAGAGATAAAAGATGCTGAAAAAGAAAATTCTAATGACTTGGGAGACAATAGCAGTATTTGATCTTGAGAAGGTCCTTTACGTCCTAAGGTCAGAAGTCGGGATTTTCTATTATAAACGGAAATATCCCGTTTATAATTTTACTGTGTTCGATGCAGGCCGAAAACTGGGCTATTGTTTTATGTGGGATTTGAAAATAGCAAAGAGAGGGTCTATAGAAGTCGGAAGTTGCTTATTAAAGTTTTTAGAAAACGAACATAAACGCGGAGTTTCCAAAATTTCCTTGTATTCGGACGGATGTCCCGGACAAAATAAGAATCGGCGTCAAAGTTTCGGATGACAATCACGCATCGATTTTTTTAAACCGGACATGGACAAAATGACGGAGACTATGCATGCTTGCATCGAGCGTGAGTTAAAGAAAAATAAATTTCTATACACGCCAGAACAAATTTATGTAGTTGCAATGAATGCCAAAGTTAGTGGTGAGAAATATAATGTCATAGAGATGGATCAGTCTGATTTTGTCGATGTAAAAATGCTTATTGAAGGCCAAAATTGGACGCATGACTCGCAGAGAAATAAAATATTGTGGTCCAATATTATGGAAGTGGTCGCGTGTCATACTCATGAGGGAATACTAAAGTTAAAATACAGTTTTGAAGATAATTATAATGGAGTTACACACTCGTGATCTACCAACCAGATTTCTGTCTCGAGGTGCCAGGGTACGAGGTGGACAAACACGAAGTGGACGTAAAAGAGGTGCACAAACACTCCGTGCTGCTGCTACTCCTACTGCTGAAATTCCAATGGTTTCCGAGTTGCAAAGAGCTTACAGTCAACCATTACCTGTGCGTAATGTTGATTTTTATTGAATTTTATACGCAAAAATTAATCTGGGGTTTGTTGCGTTTCCTGTTCTAGACTGTGTGCTATGTGTCAGTCGCATTGCTTCCAAATAAGAATATATATTAAAAGGATATTAAAATCGTACATTTACTTTAATCCTATAAACGTTTTTTTATTGTCTACAAAACTCCTATAAAACGATACCTAAAGCCTTGCACCAAGACTTGTTAAGTCTTTGTAAAAATCATGATATTCCACGCCACTACCATGATTTTTATGAGGCTTTGGTATGCGCAACTGATGACGATGTACAAGCAGAACATCATGCCCAAGAAGACACATTACCTGATGAATAATGTTATTTCTTTTTTATACCTTTCAATATTTCTTGTTTCATTTATATAGTATAACTAATGATAATAATGAAGAAGGTTAAAGTTAAATTCATAGAAGTTTAATACATTCTATTTAGTTGAAACGTTTTAATAATTGAAGACTGACTTATTGTTTTGATAAATAAATATATTATTAGTAATGGCGCTCAAGACTTAGATAATTAGGTATAAAGTGTCTACTTTTTATTATGACTTAATTATAAAAAAAGACTAAGTAAAAATAACATATTGTTGTTTTCGTAAATAAATAAATTTAGTTTGTTAATTGCTGATATTTTCATTTTTTTACATTTTCTTAGTTATACATAATGGTTAACAAGAAGTCCACATTAATAATAACACTAAATATACATGAATGAATAAAATACATAAAACAATAAATATACATAAACATATTATAAAATATAGATAACCGAGAATAATATAATACTATTATGATTATTTACAAATAAATTATACTCCATTATTAAATTATTTTTGTGATGCTCTAATATTGATATTCATACGATGCACACAGCATTCGCGATTACTTTTTCTAAGTCGATCATTGAATTCCTGTAACATCATTGCAAAATGCTATTACTGTATGCGCCATACATCCTTCAGCTCAACGAACAAAGCTGCAATATGCTATTGCTGCTTGATTTATTTCGCACTTTATACCTGAATAAAACCACAATGGAGTCTTATGGAAAACACTTTCAATGCATGAAGTGGCAATATGTTTTTTTTACTATTTTTTGGTATTTCCTAAGTACTATTAAGCTTATGTACACTCTATGTCACTCCAGCAAAAAATAACGCAGTTTGATATCGGACCATTATGATACGTCTCGTTTTTTAATAATTATTCAAGATTTTCACTAAATCTTTTTTCCTGTAAAATTGTGTTTTGTCGATTGTGGCTTTGTTCCAATAACCCCTCGATATGTTTGACCACTATCTCACCTGTTGATAAGTGATGATTGATTGTAATGCAATATGTAAATGCATAGAAAATATTTTCTTGGTTGTAAATCAATATGTAACAATGCTACTCTCAATGTACTTACTTTCCTCTCAATTAAAAGTATTTTAATTAACCGACTTCAAAAAAGGAGGAGGTTTCTCAATTCGACCGTTTTTTTATGTTTGTTCATGGATAACTTCATCGTTTATGATACGATTTCAATCATTCTTTTTTTGTTGGAAAGGAGATATCACAAGTGTGGTCCCATGGTAATTTTATCGAGATTTTATAAGTATCACCAGAGATATGGAGATAAAAACCTCAAAATTGTTACTGAAAATTAATAGCACGGCATTAAAGTTGGTTATTTTTAGTTTTTTAAACGATCTTATTTTAAAACAAATTGTTGAGAGTCAATTAATTTTGTTTTAAAATTTTAATATATAAGCTGTATCAGTTAAGATGGTATTTTTGCATATTTGATATGCTAGCGTTTGACCAGTATCTCGTCTGGTGATAAGTGATTATGTGGTTGGGGATGGTGAACATGCTAGGCCTAGAATGGTCATCAAGGGTTGTGTGTGCTGCCAGAACACGGTAAGGTTGTGGTGCAGATTTTCACCTTGATGGTGGTAAGCTACTTTTTGATAGCAAGTCAGGTGGAACATCTATACAATGCTCTTACCAACTGTAGAAAAGCTTTTCGTTGTTCACTTTTTTAATGAAAGTTTACTTTCATTAGTGAAGTAAGAAAACTTATTCTTACACTCTTTTTGAACCTTTTTACTTCCCTTTGTAAGTACGAGTATATTGTATTTTTCTTATTTATATATATTTTATAAAAGCATGTCTTTTATTAATTACCTTATTGCTGTTCTCAACCATATAAACAAGATTATATATCTTATCAACTAGCGTTTGACCACTATCTCACCTGTTGGTAAGTTATGATGATAAATAGCAAGTCTTAATTTAACCATAATAAATAGGAGTGCATAACTACGCAGCAGTTTTAACTTGACGTCAATATCGCCGTTTGGATCTAAAGCTGATCACCTTCGGTTTTTGCTGCCATCATTGATAGACGACTCCATATTTGACGCACCCAGCAACCATTTTGAAAGACAAACCGTACGCCACCTCTCACAATTCAGCATGTGACGTCACAGTCGAACACAAGAGCCAGTAATACATAGTCTCTTCCTTGTGGTTTATGAGAGTCTGGTACTTCTTCATAGAAAAATCCAGATTTTAACTAAAAGTAAACGGAACACTATTTTTCAATTTTGTGCGTAAGATTTTCGGTACATTTATTATCTCCTGGTACTTGCTTATGCAAAATTACAAAATGGGTCGCACTACTCGCACTCCGCCTAGTAATAAGCCTGTGACGGAAGGCACTGCGACAACGCCTCGCAATAAACGCCAAAGGTGCCTATCCGACTCACCATGCGCCATTAATTCTCCTACACACGACCAGAGTAAGTTAGATGAACTAATATCCAAAATGAATTATGTCGTTAGGGATGTCGCTGACATCAAGACGGAGGTAGCAGAGATTCGCAAAAGCAACTCTGATATGGAGAAGTCTTGAAAAATCCTTTGAGTTTCACAGCAAAAATTATGAAGAAATGAAAGAAAGAATGCGGATACTTGAAGAGGAAAAAGCAGAACGCACGACGTATATGCAAAAATTAGATGATAGGATTGAAGATTTAGAGAGACAACTACGAAGCACTTGTGTCGAGATAAGAGGTATACCATGCCAAGTAGGCGAAACTAAATCTAATTTAGTGGATACTGTAGAAAAACTCCAGGAACACTTAAGATAACTGCTAAGCCACACGCTATAAAAGACATCTATCGCCTTAAGCGGAAGCCGAATGGTGAGCGAAATCTTGTGGTAGATCTGACCACCACTCTGCAAAAACAAAATTTACTGCAAGCCGTTCGGAAATACAACTCTGGACAAGCGATAGACACAAGTGATAGACTTAACACTAGTTCTCTGGGCTTGGAATGTGAAAAAGTCCCAATCTTTATCTCTGAACTACTGACTCCAAAAGCCAAAAGGTTATACTTCCTCGCCCGAGAAGTTGCTAGGTTGGCAAAATATGATTTTTGTTGGACCGCAAACGGTAAAATCTTCCCACGAAAAGCTGAGGGGGCACAGCCAATACAGGTTCACACTGAGCAGCAACTCGAAGACCTGAAACCAAAAAACTGTTAAATGAAACTCGGTGTCACAGGTTTATGTTAGAGACTGTAAGATTAGGCAGTACACGTTATACACTTAAGCCGCGTATAAATTAAGCGCGGCAAACCATCGAACATTGGTGCGCGCGGCGGCCGCGCTCTATGTAGACGGGACCGCCGCGCGCGGCGACGCGAACATTGCCGCGCTCGAACGTGCCGCGGGGCGATCCGCTCGCTGTCGGTTTTTTAGACCGCATCAAAGGAGCTTCAGTCGTTCGCTCGCGCGCAGTGGGGACGGTTGTAGTTTTGGTGATTTGGCTCGCGCGGCGAATACGTAAAAATGGACAACGAAAAGTGCCGTTTACTAATACAATTGTATAGCGCAAAAGAATTTTTGTGGAACAGCAAATCCTCCCAATACCACAATAAATCGTTGAGGTATGATGCGTGGGTAGAAATCAGTAAGAAAATGGATATACCTATTCCTGACTTGAAAAAAAAAATGACTACGCTTTTGGCGTCCTACAGAAGAGAAAAATCTAGAATAGCTAAAAGTTGTCGTACTGGTTCTGGTAAGTACCTATTTATTTTGCATTTACAACAAAAAATAAAACGCATTATTGTAATTACGTAAATAATTTTTATTTTTATTACAGCGACAAATGAAGTATACGTTTCGAAGTGGTTTGCGTTTGATGATTTTAATTTCATGAGGGATAAAGATCTACCCAATGAAACATTGGACACAATGTCTGAAAATGTGAGTACAAGTTTTAATATCTATTTTGCCAAGATATTGCACCATTGGTAACAAAGTGATGGGCTAGGTGTGAACGTATTTGTTGTGCAAAATTTCCCGCTCTTCTTGGGATATAGTTAAGAGGCAGTAGTGATGTAGGGGCAGTTTCATTTCTCCAAGTTCCAGGTATAATTTGCCCCTCGTTTCCTTCACTATCTATACATCCTTGCGGCGTGTACTGTGATCTTGTCAGAGTTCTTTTTCTCAAATAATTATGCAAATGTATTGTTGCTAAAACAATTTTAGTAGCAATCTTTGGTTGCAGTAACATAGGTTTGCGTAGAACTCTAAAAACTGAGCTCAGAATCCCGAATGCATTTTCCACACATCTACGTGCTCGAGATAACCTGTAATTAAAGATTCTTTCCTCAGAACCCCTTTCTAGATCTCCTGGAAATGGTTTCATAGTATATTCATTTAAAGCAAAAGCTTTGTCAGCTAGAATCACATACGGTACTTTGAAGGAATAGGGCACTTGAAGAATGGATGGAGGAGGAAGTCTCATAGATTTTTCTTCTAGTTTTTTGTATAAGTTTGTATTTTTGAAAATACCTCCATCAGATAGTCTACCTTGACAACCCACATTTACATACGTAAAACAATAGTCTGCATCGACTAAAGCTAGTAATACTAAACTAAAAAACTTTTTGTAGTTGAAAAATTCTGTGCCACTGTTTATAGGTGCTTGCAACACTACATGTTTGCCATCCAATGCACCTACTGCATGAGGAAAGTCCCATTTGTTTTCGAAATCGTGTGCTATCTGCAACCATTCTTCTTCTGAGTCCGGTACCTGCAACAATTAATTAAACATTCGTATTTTTTTTATAGTTGGCAACAGCACAAATAGCACAAAATAATGATACAGGACCAATTACACCTTCTGCTATGGAACAAGAAATAGAACCACCAAGTGACATTATGAACGCTCCAGATAATCTGAGAGTAAAGAAAAAGAAAAAGGTAAACGCTGAAGAAGATTCCCCTATGCTGAAAAAAGCATTTCAGGTTCTAACTGAATCCGCTGCATCATCTGCTGACCCATATTTTTCTTACGGCCAGCACATTGCTAATGAACTCCGTAAATATGATTCACGCACTTTAATTTACGTCAAGCAAGCGATTAACAATGTGATATTTGATGCTGACGTAGGAAAATATTCGAATTATGGGTATTGTACCCAAAATTATTCACAGTCACACTACACCTCAACGCCGTCTCCTCAGACTTCGACTCCGTCTTCTCAGATTCCAGACACTACTCCTACTGATGAACGTGAACCAACGCCATTGCCTATGGATGATTTTTTCCCCTAAATAATAATAAGAATTATATCAATAAATAAATATAATAATAAAAGAAAACTAGATATTTTATTTACTCACCTTTACCCAGTCTTTTAGTGCATCGCAAAGTGCATCACAAACTTCAGGAACAATTCTTGAAATTGACTGTTTTGATACTCGAAAAAGGTATTGCAGGCTAGTATACGAGTCTCCAGTTGCCAGAAATCTTAAAGTTATTGCTAATCTTTCAGTAACTGATATTGCCTCTCGAAATTGTGTGTTCATTTTCATAACACTTGGTTCTATTAATGATTTTATTAATTCGAACTCTGTAGTTGACACTCGCGTAAAATTTTTTATAGTGTTTGCAACGGCTTCATATCTTATGTCTTCCAGAAGTTTCGGGCCATATAGCGATCTATTTAGATATAATTTTTTCATCCACCAACGCCTTTTTCTTTTCTTTTTTTTACAAATAAGATGGTGAATCACAATGAAAGCGGCAGCCGCCCGACCACGCGCGTCCATACTCGCAGGTTTACAAGAGTGAACTGGTCTGTCTATCCGCCGCGGTTTGTTCGTGATGGATCGCCTGCCGCGCGCGCCTGCCACGTCCAACTAAATTTATATCTACATATTGGCTCGCGCGGCAAATGAACGTCAACTCTGGTCGAACATTGGCTCGCGCGGCTGCCGCGCTTAATTTATACGCACCTTAACAAACTACTCACATTTACTCACACATACTAAGCAAAGATATTTTCAACTTAAACTCACACTCATCAACAACACACATATTATATTCAGTCACTCACTCAAAAAATCTCTTAGTTTAATAATTACATGGAAACTCCTTGACACAATTGTAGCTAAATTTGATCTCAAATTAACTTACCATGGAAATGACATATTATGCATCCCACATCCTAACAATGAATATGGATAAACTACAACAGAATGTTTTAGGTGACCTTATTGATGACTTTACTATTGCAAAAACAATTAGCTGTGATCCGGAAGCTTGCAAGTCATACATTCAAATCAACAATTTAGCTTTAAACATTCTGTCTCTGAATATAAGAAGCATAAATATGAACTTCAATGCTCTAGAATTGTTGATTAGTAGAATGTCATTTGATTGTGACTTATTAATTCCTACTGAATGTTGGATAGACAAAAATAAGGATTTTCCTCAACTCAGCAACTATGATTCTGCTTTTACAAAAAACTGCATAAATAAAAATGGAGGAATCATAGTCTATTCAAAAACTAGTTTGCAATTGACGGTAGAGGAGCCTTTATTCCAGGATTCAAACTGTCTCATTATAAAAATAGGTCTTAATATTGCAATCGTAGCACTATACAGATCGCCTTCTTTTGCTAATGTTGACCGTTTTATGAATTCCCTAGACACTGTATTAATTTCGTTGAAAAAGTATACTACTATCACGATTTTAGGAGATATAAACATAAACATAAACCCGACTAATTCTGACAGAAACTCAGTACATTACTTAGAACTTCTTGCAAGCCATGCTTTATTACCAAGCCATTCGCTGCCTACCAGAGAAGATAAATGCCTTGACCATGTCATGCTTAAAACTAAATATAAATGCACGACGCTATACCAAGCCATTCGCTGCCTACCAGAGAAGATAAATGCCTTGACCATGTCATGCTTAAAACTAAATATAAATGCACGACGCTAGTTATTTAAACTTATATCACTGATCATTTACCTGTACTTCTCAATATCAGGCACAAACAGCATAAATTATATTCACCAAACAAACAGGTCTCAAAATTAAATATAAATGCAGCTTTACAAAGTATAAAAACATACGATTATTCTGATATCTTAAATTCATTTGATACTAATATTGCAACTGAACTACTGGTAAATAAATAAATAAATATAATTAAACTCAACACTCGCATTTTTAAAGTCCCTCATAAACAGCAGATTATTAAGCCTTGGATCACACCTGGATTACTTCGGTGTATTCGTACACGCGATAAAATGCACATTAAGTTAAGAGAATCTCCAAATAATAAAACAATAAAGATAATATATAAAAGGTATAGAAACTTTTGCAATAACTTACTTTAAAAATTAAAAAATAAATATCACAGATCCGAACTATATAAAAATAAAAATAATATTAAAAAAACTTGGCACACAATTAAGCATATAACTAACACAGAAACAAAGAAATCAAATATCGAACAATTATTAAAAACAAGTAGTGACCCGGATGTATCTATAAATAATGTGAATACATATTTTGCAAGCATAGGTAAAAATCTAGCCAGTAAAATTATTTCTCTACACAACATAAACATTGAACAATCTTTATTTAAGATCTCTAGTGAGATAACCCCACAAATGAACTCAATAGGCATTTTGGCCACTGACGATATAGAAATAATAGATCTGGTACGCGGTTTACGAGGGGACAGTGCAATGGGTCACGATGGCATATCAGACCAAATTGTAAAGCTAGCAGCTTCAACAATAGTACCTTTGATAACCCACATATGCAACTTGAGTTTGTCGTCCGGTCAGTTTCCTAGGATTTTTAAAATATCCATAATCACTCCGATCCATAAAGCGGGTAGCAGAGACAGTGTCAGTAACTATAGGCCAATATCCTTATTGCTGGCAATTCTATCATTCTATCAAAAATTCTAGAAAAACTAATTAATAAACGTCTTGTATCCTACTTTGAAAAATATAAGATTCTATCGAGTTGTCAAATTGGTTTTAGAAAAGGGAAAAGTACATCCGATGCAGTGACCAGTTTATCGAATCATGTTTTTAAGGAAATACATAATAAAAAAAGGTAATAGGAATATTTTTAGACCTGGCAAAGGCATTCGACACTGTCTCTGTTCCCATTCTGTTAAAAAAACTGAATTTAATGGGAATACGAGGTATTATCTCAAAGCTTATAGATAATTATCTCACTAACAGAACCCAGCGAACAAAAATAAACAACAGAGTAAGTCAACACGCAACAGTTGAATACGGAGTGCCGCAGGGAAGTGTGCTTGATCCTACCCTGTTCTTAGCCTTTGTAAATGATCTCTGCGCACTAAATCTAGATCACGCTAAAATAATTTCGTACGCAGATGATACTGCCATTGTATTTTCTGGAAGCTCATGGGAAGAAACTTGTGCACATGCAGAGGCTGGACTCAAAAGAGTAATCCTTTGGCTGCAAAACAATCTTCTTACCCTGAATCTAGAAAAAACGAAGTACATGGCATTCACAAACTCTAGACAAAGGCTACCTAAAATTGAAATTAAAGCTCATTCAAACTGTTCTTCTCTCGATACAAAACAAACTCACAAAACCACCTGAATAAACACAGAGCTTACTCAGTTCTTAGAGCCCTATCTTGGCACTTCCAAAACTCAGACTGATTATGTCCATCACCAAAGAGATTACAATAAGATTTTTTATAATTGGCTTATTACTCAGATTCGTTCTATGCCTTTCATCATCCCCTCGCAACTCAACTTGGATCTTGAAACACTTCCCCACTGGATATACTATCAAGACCTTTCCCTTTCGGGAGGAGGGGGGAGTTCCTCATCTATTGGAAGTGAGTGAGGCCTTATGTGAACTAACTAAGACTTTAAAGATAAGAACGATCTGTTGTCTCTCTTTCACTATAAGATCAAACGGAACAGCTCGACAACCTACAATTACAGAAAAAAATCACTTTTGGCATCATCGTGTCAGTTCGACAGGTCAACATTGTGTTCCAATTGAGCTCTATTACCCGACATTGCAAACAACTGAAGGGTCAGAGATCTGTCAAGCTCTCCATTGCAATTTGGCTGACCAGTTGTCTAAATACTGTAGAGAAGGGTGCATCAGGTGCGACTCACCATCTTCAAAACGTTATGTGCCTTGGCTCTACTTTGGTTGGTAGTAGACTCTTATGGAAACACCTATTATCCGGTGAATGTGACTATAACCCTTTGGAGAGGGGCCTCTCCCCAGGGGATGAAAACCTACCAGAGATGGACATTCCTAAGAGAGACGAGGACTATCATTTATGACCCGTCATTCAAGCGTCAAGAGGAATTTGGAGTTTTCAAGCCTTGGACTTTAAATCCTCCTCAATGTAATGAGTTTATCAACCTTATCTTCAAGGTTCATAGGTATCCAAAAGGGATGATCCCCATCAAAGTAGAGAAAGATTATTTTGTCACAAAAGAGCTTACAGGGTTGTATGCTAAAGCTGAGGTGGTAGAACTCCATGATGGAACAGCCAATTACCTGAGACCAAGAAGGAACTGGCTCTCGGTCAATACCACCCAAGCCTCATGTCCAGACTCACCGGTAGGGGAGGTCTAGATAGTGTGTCACATGAGGATTGTGGATGTACACCTTACAAATGGGTAGAGGGGAGTGCTCGTCTTCTCCACCTAAAGGGTCAGTTATGGTTGATTCTCAAAAGTCCAGATCTCAGTGAGGATATAAGTTCACATATAATATCCTGATGAAAATCTCCTTCGGTGTAATGTCCACAGAGCCAACATTAGACCTTATAGAGTGAATGAAACCTTATGGATCAGCCTTGAATTCGGCAACAGGCCTTTAGAGTTGATTGACTTATTAAGTCAGGGTTCTGAGGGTGAAAGGACTATTTCATCTTCTGACACCAATGATCTTTCCAGGCTTTGATTCAGAAAAACTAATACAACACAAAATAATACAATTCTAATACATCACTGATCATGACTATTCAGGCATCTTCCCATCCTTCCTCATTCGGACATGTACCATCATCTACCCCACTCTGCTCTCTGATATTGCTCCCATTTTTTTGGAGTTCAGGAAACCTGGGGTCACAGATCCCACTGCCTGAGTGCACCCTCACGGTTAGATGCATCGGTCATGAGGTTTATGGACCTGTCTGGTCAACACAACTTGGGACATGTGAGGGTATGTATATTCCTCCAAATTTCCGAGTCTCCGCTGACCCCCCCTACCATATCCTGTGGTAGTGTGCCTGAGCTGTATTCAGTTAAGGTGACAGTACTTCCATCCTCCGCTCAGATTACAGAGGAGTCTCCGAGTTGCAGTCAAGCTCCCATATCTTGGATCACCAATCTTAGGCGCAAACATAGTTTCTTTGCCACTCCGTGTAACGAAGGGTTTTGTCCTTTTGCTGGGGCTTTCTTGTTACCTTGAAAGGATACTTGTTGTTGCTCCCACAGCCTGATTGCACATGTATTTCATTAGAACGTGTTCATAATCTTCGCTACCTTGGTGTAACTATCGATGACAAAATGACTTGGAGACCTCATAGAGCTTCTGGCTGGCCGAGTTCGCAAGTTAATATATATTTTCAAAAATCTAAGAGAAGTTGCGGATAGGGCTCTCCTCTTTGATGTGTATGATGCATTATGCAAATCAATTTTAACGTACTGTAACACAGTTTGGGGTGGAGCGTGTGCATCACACATGTTAATCTTAGAACGCGCCTAGCGTGCCGTACTAAAGGTAGCAATTAACAAACCATTTTTCTATCCTACATTTAAACTTTACCAGGAATGTCAGCTACTCACAGTAAGACAACTATTTGTATATGGTCTAGTTTTAGAACAACACAAAAGCGCTAAAACTCAAGACTATGATCCTAACAAAAGAAGAAAAGACAGAGTCTTCTCCATACCCAAATGTAACTCAAAACTGTCCCATAGATACAAACATTTCCTTGGCCCATACATATACAATAATGTCAATAAAATAATTCCTAATTTTATAAATCTAACAAAACTAGAATCGAAAAACGCACTCAAAAAATGGTTAAACAAGCTGAACTACGAAGATACAGAACACATATTAAAAGTTTTATCATGACAACACACACACACACACACACGTACACACGCATGCATGCACTATCACATCATCATTTCATTATTATTCTACCTTAGCGATATAGTTAAATACATAATTTTCTTTCTTTTTTTTATGTTGTATTTCAACATTTCTAAAAATATGTATATAATAATCAAATATTACTTACCTATGTTTTGTATTGTAGGCACAATTGTTGGCGATTCACAGCAACAATGAAGGTTATACAGAACCTACAGCACAGGCTTATCGCCTAGTGTAGGCTCTGTGAGACAAAATTATATTGTAACATTTTAAGCCACAATGTCAACAACTATTATTGTGATCATTATTTTCTTCTGTACATATTTTGTAGCTTTTGATTCCAAATAAATTATTTAATTTTTTTAAATTTTTTTATGATGCAGTCATACAGGGCAAGCACGCTAGGCCTAGAATGGGCTAGGCATAGAAAGTAGTCACTTTTAGGCAATCCTACTTGAGTTATTGTATTGTTTGAGTACATATAGAATTCATCATACCACTGTATAAATAATATCATAAGTAAATCATACTTAGATGATCACTTTAATAAAGAAGGCCAAATCTTAATAAGACAAATAGTAAGTTATAGCTTTGTGTTGATTACAGGCACAGCTATTTTATTGTTTTTAATTCTTATCTTTGGCATTATTGATGTTGACACTATTTATTTACTTCGACTAGTCACTACATAATAACAATAGCAACATCGAGGGCCTCTTCACGGTGCCTCTTTCTTGTATACATACCAAAATACCCATCAGTCTTGATAACATTATTAAAGAACCGCGCTTGAGATATAGGTAGGCTAAGTAATCATTAAATGTACCTACATACAATTTAAATCAATGATGATTAGCCGAGAATTGCAAATAAATAAACTGGCCAACTGCGAGTCGGGCTCACACACTTAGCGTTCCGAATGAACAAAATTTGCCAGAAAAATAAGTTTTTGTATGGGGATCCCCTATAATTTAATTTTGTTTATATTATTTGATTTTATAGCAACCATTAGGTATAATAAATACACTCTATGAGCAAATTTCAAGTCTTTATCTACGAGTATTACTGTTTTGTAAGATGAAGTATAAAACGCCTGAAAAAATATGTTTCCTGTATGGGGACCCCCCTTTAATTTTTAACTTTATTCTGTTTTTATTATTTTTTGTTACAGAGGCTATAGTAATACAAATTTGGGAAGATTTCAAGTCTCTATCTATTATGGGTCTTAGGTTCAAGCCAAAAAACACGTTTTTTGTTTGGGGACCCCCTGTAATATTTAATTTTATTTTGTTTTTTGTACCTCTATGTTGTTAAGTCCCCCATAGCACCCATAGTAATACATACTTCATAAAAATTTCATGTATCTCTACCTATTAAGGTTAAGGAGATACATCCCTGTGAAATGCGGACAGACAGACGGATGAACGGACAATGAAGTCTCAGTAATAGAGATTCTTTGGGTACGAAACCCTAAAACAGACAATTTAAGAGCCTCCTCTTCATTTGAAATCACTTAAAATCCAAACTTTTCATACAATTCGATACTTATGATGAGCACAAGATAGCTATTTTGCTATCGTAATTTTTGACATAAATCAACGATGAAGCTCTTGTCAAACTCAAATTTTCGGTCGGGCTGTTTTCGTTTAGAGTAGTTGTTTACGATACAACAAATGTCAAATTTACGTTCGGTCGGACCGAATGATAAATCTCAACCGACCGACCGAAACGAACGTGATTTGTAGTAGAAAACACCCGATAATTTCGGCCGATACATCGAATTACCGGTTCGGAGTTGGCCTCCTGAAACAACCAATTTTTCTTTATATGTATATAAATTTTGTTACAGCGTCAGAATGTTAGAAGATATGGCAAAACTTAAGGGAATATCATAGAAGAGCCATTAAAAAGAAAGCAACTAAAAGTGGTCAGAGTGCTACTACTAATAAAAAATGGCAATATGAAACTGAAATGTCTTTTTTATTACCACATTATAAAGAACGGTCTACATTGACGTCAGTGGACAACACAGATGATGGTGATGATGAAAATAGCTTATCTGCTGCCGAAATTCTTGCCAATTTTACTAATAATGAAGAATCTCAGGACTCGTCAATTACGGAGCGTCCAGAATCTTCGGTGTCTATGTACGAATCATCTAAATCAGTTTCCTGACATCCCGAAAACGACAAAACGAAAGAAATTGCAAGAAACAAGTGCGTCGAAATGGAATATTTATTAAAAAGATGGAAAGCAGAATGACGAAATGGATAATTTTTTTTTTAAGTATTTCTAGCACAGTAAAAAAATTATCTACCTATGATCAAGCACTTTTAAAGTCAAGAATTTTTAATTTAGTTTTGGAAGCTGAAATACAAGAACTGCAAAATAATTGAAACTATTACTATGATGATTTTATTGCACCAGGAACTTCTGGCTACACAACTCAAAACATAAATGCAGGTACTTCCCGGTAGTAGCACCGCTAGCACCCAACAGCAAAATACAACCTCTATGGAAGAATTGAGGGTTAATGGGTCTTCCACAACTAAAATTGCTTTGCTTTGATTTATCCTTTAACTTGATATATAAATAACATATAACTCTATAAAAAAGTTTCTTATTGCTTACCTTAATATCACTGCCAGCTTTTCTTCCGGTGATACAGCTTCTCTAAATCGCGTGTTTCTTTTGTAGATGTCGTTCTCAATAATATTAAGTATATAATAAAACAAGTATCTCGGCATACGGAAATAGATATAGAATTTTTCTTCGTCATCTAGCAGATGTCTCCGGATACTCCAATATTCCCCTTCTGATTTCCTTTGTCGCAACATATCATGTACCCAATATCTTTTTTTCCTGCTGTTTCGTTCATTTTCATAATCGAGTATAAATAGCTATAATCGCCAGTTCACTCACTGAATGTAAAGTTCGACATTTCATAAGCAATACGATTTCTTTGGACAAAATTCAACCGAAAACTGAAGTTAGACGAGTTGTCAGTTGAATACGCATTACCCACTCGTTGACACCGCGTTGTCCACTCGTTGACAACGCATTGCCCACTAGTGACCATGGGGCGGATCAACTAGTTGACTACTCATCGAGAGTGTGAGTAGAGTTGCTGCCGCGTTGGCGTGGAGATGTTATAATGTGCGAAGACCTTAAACGTTACTGTTCACTGCCTCTTTAGATCAGAATGGGTCATACTTCTATTTAGTACCAACTTAGTATAACCATCAACATAGTTAGCCTTGATTACAGAAGATATATAAACCTTAGTCTAAGAGATCATCGATCTTGACCTCAAAGGTCATAAAGACTCAAATATAGCGGGCTAAGCCGCGGGTAACAGCGAGTCTGGTATAAATTTCTACTTGCTAGGTTCACCCATTCCTGAGAAAATCGGTGGTGATACACGGACAGACAGACAGACAGACAGACGGACAACACAGTGATTTTATAAGGGTTTCTTTTTTACCTTTTGAGGTACGGAACCCTAAAAACTAAACTAATGTAACTTTGGTTTTGTATGGATATGTTTGGGGATTCTACATAACTCTAAATACATTGAGTAGGCGCAAC
The DNA here is from genome assembly GCA_954871355.1 of Cabera pusaria. Lineage (NCBI taxonomy): Eukaryota > Metazoa > Arthropoda > Insecta > Lepidoptera > Geometridae > Cabera > Cabera pusaria. The sequence continues at coordinate 20,197,037 of OX940905.1, forward strand.
AAATCGCGAAGAGTCGCGCGCAGGACGGCCGCCGTCGTCATCGTCGTCCGTCGCCCGTCGTCGTCCGTCAACGTCGTCATCGCCCGTCGTCCATATACATTATCATCCAGATACATTAGTTCTGCACAACACAGCAGCGGTGCCAGTGCGATTTGGTGAATTCTATTTATTTTAGTTAAGGCATACAATCATCATGACAAACCACCTTGCTGACACACATACTGCCGGCACAACCCGCCGAGTGTATCTCTTATTTTTACCCGTTGATTGCCACAGTTTATTGCCGCATGGAATTACTCGGCGGGCAGTGCCGGCGGATGTGGCTGACAGCCATTCAGTTTCTTCACGATTGACGTTATTACTTTCTATACAAAAAGGCCTGCAAACTGAATTAATCGATACTGTGAAATTTTATCGTGGACAACACTATTTTTAATTCACACAGACATTCACCAACACATGTAATTTTTTTTTGTCATGTCTCCAAGCCGCCTATGTGTATCTTGTACATCTTAAATCTATGGGTGACATGACAATTTTTACTTTCTTGAACTTGACAACACTATTACAGATGTATTTGTTGTCGTTTTTATGACAATTTGATACCTCAATTCTGAGATGAACAATTATAACAGTGGAAATCCACGAGGCAGAAGCCATAATACCGGCGGCAACCGCCGAGATATGAGGGATGCTAGACGTGCGTATGAACACAATGTAAATACACGCCAACAACAGGACTGGAGTTACCAGCCTGAGGAATTTGACCCCGCTCGCGTCCAACAGAGACCAAGAAATCCAACTGAGCGGACACAAGCCTACAAAGAAAAGAAGAAAGGCAAGCAACCTCAATGGGCCAAGGAGCCTGAGCAAACAGTGGTACCAAGCACCACTTCAACACCAAACCGGGATGAGCCAATGTACGACGTTGGTCCTCACTCCTCTCTTCTGGCAGCGCAAGATGTTTACTGTCAAAACTTCGAGTTTTCAGGGTTTATCCCTTTAGTTAACGAGACTTATGAGAAGATGCGTGCCATAGACCCAAGAATACATGAGCGCCTTCCTCTTAGCATGTTTACCCATGCGATGACAGTGCACCTTAACTTGGAGGTTTTAGAGACGGCAAGACGATCTGGCCAGAACGTCCTTAACCTTCGAACAGACGCTAGAGAAATTCTCCCGGATTATCAGGCCCTTCCGCAATCGATAATAGATTACATATCTCACGTAGCTTCCGTTATTACACAGGACGGTAAAGAAGTCCGTCTTAATTTACCGGCGACGGCCATACCGCTCGGACCAATAGTTATTGACGGAGTAGAACAACCAAGTGGTTCTTTTGGACCAATTGTGGCCGCTAACCATAATACGTATGAATGCTACGTTTCTCCACTTTTCTCCACTATTATTTTCTATAGAATTTGATAGAAAATTTCATACAATCTTATAGAATCAAAAAATCACCAACACTGTGAGACTGTTACGGTGGCTTATCTTCATATTTCGATAAATTTACAATCAGACCACACCGGAAGCATACGTTCTCAAACGAAAAAAAAAAAAATCAATTCGGTTAATGTGCTGTCGTTTCGTCTCCACGTCCACCATACTTACGAGCGTTTATTTCTGCTTGTTCGTAGACGCGAGTTATGTAGTAATCTCTGTGTTCGTTACCCCACTAGGATTCCATTAGAATAAAACATTGAGCAGCTTTATATGCAAAGTTCTAGACGTCAAACAAAGTAATTTATCATGGCAGAAGTAAAAGTGCTTTTGAACCAATTGTTTGTTAAAATTATTGAGAAATTTGTAATCCGACACAATATGGTGTGTGATGAATATGTGCTTAGTGACAATGTAATGAATTCGTTCATTAAAGTAGGAATCATCTCAGATGATGTGATGGAAAAACGCACTATAGCAGCAATGATTGTTGTTATGGAAGAGATTAATAACATCACATCCCGGATACTAGATCTGGCCGGGGATGTGAGTATTATGAATAATTGGCTGGAAAAAAAATACCACGATGGAAGAACAACTTTGTTTAGAGGTACCTATACAGTTTGGAAATAAAACTCAGGCCCTGGATGGAAACTACTTTAAATCCTTAAGCTAGCTCATTTTACTTAAAGGAGACATTCCTTTATATTTGAAAAGAAACAAATCTGCATTAAAAGATTTTTTTTAAACTCGCTTGCTTCGCCCGGGACTCGAACCAACTAAAATTAAAAAAAATAAACACTCTTTATTTTATTATACTAATCGGTAGTATTAATATTCAGGATAAAGTTTCTATAAAAAATGTTTGGTTACTGTTCACTTTTAACAAGTAAAAGACACGTAACAGTTCTGTTATCTCTCCAACCCCAAAGACTTCGTATGAAGTACACGCTTGCTAATTTATCGTTAAGTACCTTGTTGAAATCTTCGATAAGAAAATTGTTCAATGGTGGTAATACCTCTATGCACATTTCCTTCTTACATGATCCGAGGCGTTCAGTGGAGAAGTTTAAAAATGGAACGTTTCACTTTGTTTGCAATGCGGGACAATAATTTTAAAATTCGAACGATTTTTATCAACAGATTTTATTTAAGTAGTGTTGCTTTCCTTACGTAATTAAAATATCTCATAATGGCGTATCAAGAACAATTCGAGTTATTAGAAGCTTACTTTGTTTGCAACAAGAGCTACGATTTAGCTCTGCAGTGGTATCGCGAGAAGTATCCAGACAGAGAACTACCATCTAGAAAAGTTTTGTCTCGAATTGTGAATAATTTACTGACCGTTGGAAGTTTTAAAAAGAAGACTGGACGCCCACAGCAACAAAATTTGGACTATAGCGATGTTGAGTTAAACATTTTGACATACTTCGAGTGTTACCCGAAGGCTTGATGTTAGATTTAACGATTATTTTTATTTTTAAGACCTAATGTTTGTTAGAGAAACTTTATCCTGAATATTAATACTACCGATTAGTATAATAAAATAAAAAGTGTTTATTTTTTTTAATTTTAGTTGGTTCGAGTCCCGGGCGAAGCAAGCGAGTTAAAAAAAATCTTTTAATGCAGATTTGTTTCTTTTCAAATATAAAGGAATGTCTCCTTTAAGTAAAATGAGCTAGCTTAAGGATTTAAAGTAGTTTCCCTCCAGGGCCTGAGTTTAATTTCCACACTGTATAGTACATAAACAAACAAGCAGACAGACGTAAGTGGATGTGTTTGGAATTAAAATTATCTTCCAAAATCGACGAAACGGTTCTGTCATTGTGGTTAATGAAATTAAATAGTGTCCTCCATAAATATTTATATTGGTGTGAGAAATATCTGTCACACAAAAACTCTGTAGTGCTTACTAATATTAAAGAAGAACATCTATCTCGGGCCCATACGTTGGTGTGGAAGTGGCGACTAAAAACGTATCGTCCCGATAACAAAATATTTCATATTTGTGGGGAACGTTTTGCAAAATTATGTTTAGAGAAGTAAAAGTTAAGAAGCGGTGAACAGTGACTTGGGAGAGGTCTATATCCAGCAGTGGACTGATAGCAGCTGATTATGATGATAATGATGATGAAGTAATAGTTTAATCATTAACGTATTTATATTATTAACGAAACATGTTTTGGTAAATAATGTATATTTAGTTTTGTAAATTTTTTCATGTATGACTTTAAAATTTTAGTAGCAATAAATGATTTCTGTGGTAGAATGTTTAAATAATAATATTGTAATAATTATGTACATTGTGATAATACTATAGTATGATAAGAAAATTTAATGATTCATTTTTATTTTCTAATAAAATTGTTGACTTTGTTGATTAATGTACTTATATTAATCAATAAATAATATAGGTACATAGATACATTTTTCAAAAACTGCTGCTTCTCTGGGCCTCAAGTCTGCTATTTGCCAAGAAAAATTGTAATTGTAACAATGCAATTATCATTCAATTAAGATTATTGCCATAATCGGTAGTCTGCTAAATTATCACTAGTATTTCAATTGAATTACAATTGCATGGTTTTAGAATTGTTGGTAGAAGTGTGATCGGAGTTTCCACTACAAATAAAGTCATAACTACCATGCATTTTACTTCAAAAAGATCACTTATGTCAACGTAAGTGTCAAAAATATGTCAAGTAGGTGTCAAACTTTTGATTTCACATGGTTGGTCGACGTGCCCATGGGAATTCTCTGAATTGTTTGTTTTAATTAAGTAAGTTATTTGTTGTTTAAAAACTTTAATCTAACCGATCAAACTTAAATCCTTCATCCTGAAACTTTTGTTTTACAGCTCACCGGATAAACTCACCCGTTTACTGCCCTTACCACCCGTTCACCCGCTATCACTGCAAAATGATAATCATAATCTAATCGCGGTATAAAAAGTACCCTATGTGTTATTTCAGAGTTTAAGCTCTCTACATACCAAGTTTTGAGTGTCAAGGATGGTATTAGTGGAGCAAATAGAGGCTCTCCTGGATTACCTCGAGGGTAACCGGGAGATGGCTCTAGGCTATCATAAATCCAAGGAGGGGCGTAGCCTAAGCAAGAGGTGCTGGGCAGATTGTGCGAGACTCCTCAACTCTGGGAGTGCCAACTGGGGTTGGCATTAGTAGTCGTTTGCACGATTTTGGGGTTTTTAGGGGTTGTGTTTTATAGGGGGTGTTTACCCCTTTCAATTGACACCCCCCTCACCTGCCGGAGACGCGTAGTTATTTTTATATACGCATTTAAAGCTACGTACAAAGTAACGTCTTTTTACTGTTTGTTATATGTCAGTTTTAAGGTTAATAATATCCATAAATAATTATAAATTGTTGTTTTATATAATAAGCTATTTTTATTTTATTTTTATTTTAGAATAAAACAAAAAAAAATCTTTTATTTTTTGTATCATTGTCAAACGGAACGTTTTCGGCCATCTTGTTTACGGCCGACGCGCTATTGTTTTGACTGTCATTCCGTTTCTCTTGTAGCTACGTGAATGTGTTCTTGGTGTTTTTGGTGTGTGTTTTTTGGATTAACGACGACTTTGGCTTTGTTTTTGGACTCTGATATCTGCATACTGATTTGTACTGACGACATGGACCCGAATCAGCCTTCTTGTAGTCGGGATATTCCGACTGCGAGTTCTGGTAAGAATCGGTGTTATTGTTTGAGCTTTGTTTCGGTTAGGTTTAAAGAATATATATATTTTTACACTTTTGCGCTTTATATGAACTAATTTGGTTTCTAATTTTGTAGATGATGGTGGCGCGCCGCTTGCCACACGGCGTCTATACGTCAGCGAAGTTTTGCCAATGTGGAACCTCATAAAAATTACGGACAAACTGAGAGACCGGCAACAAGGCATTGCTTTCGCTGAAGAGCAAGGGCTCATTAAAGCAAGCTCGACCCACCCATCCATCGTACTCCCATGAAAGTAAATTTAAACGCCAACAGAACAGTGGGGCGATTTGAATGTTATAAAGGGAGATGTCGCGGGAAATCAGTTTCCAGAACTGCTGGAACGTGGTTTGAAGACATAAAGTTGCACTTGCTGCATGTCTATTATTTAATGTACTGCTTTGCATTAAAAAAATCACACGATGACGTAATATTCGAAGATCCGCTGAGAAATGTAACAAAACAATGTCTTTCCCGGCCCACCATCACTGACTGGTATTCATATTGCCGAGAAGCAGTTGTGATGTTTCAGCTTGACCAAGAGCAAGCAAGGGGCAAAATCGGTGGGTCAGGTAAAATTGTACAAATTGATGAGAGTAAATTTGGAAAACGTAAATATAATAAAGGTAATTTGAAAATCTAATTGATTTGTTTATATTTCTTTTATAATAGTACAAGTTTTAGTATACTTTGTGTTAACATTGCATTTGTTTTATTTTAGGACGCAGAGTTGAGGGGCACTGGGTCCTTGGCCTCATCGAAGATGGCAGCGAGGACCTGCGTTTGGAAGTATGCCCCGACAATATTAGGTTGGCAGAGGTGCTGATCCCTTTGATAAAAAAACATGTGGAAGAGGGAACCACCATCCACACGGATTACTGGAAAGCTTATGATTGTCTGGATCAACATGGATACATCCATAAAAAGGTCAACCATAGCGATCCAGACAATCCCTTCGTGGCACCGGACGGGACTCATACTCAACGTATTGAGTCCCAATGGAGAGTTGTAAAGCGGTTTTTTTACAAGGACAATTACAATAGTCCTGAAAATTTCGCGGACGTTATTGTGGAGTTCTTGTGGAGGAGGGATATAAAAAAATATAAAAAAGACCCATTCATGGAGGTGGTAAAAGTAGTGAAACATGTTTATGGCGTAAAATAAATGTTAATCATTATTTTTTGTTTTATTTCTATTAATATAAATATAACATACAGCTAAGAGTACCTTGAATATGTTAGGTCATGTTAGGTTTTGAAATTAGTGACAGATCCGAATTAGAGCACCCCGACTTAAGTTGGTTAGGTCGAAATGTGTGACAGAACCGAATCAGAGCACCCCGACTCCACGTAGTCTTTTGGCTGGATGTAGAGTGTTTTTATAAAATGCGGGAGCCAGAAGCTCTAAGGGAGGTCCTGAGTGGAGCAAGCCGCACGAGGCCGAGTGAAGCGAAGGGGGGAGGTGGCGAGCGAAGCGAGCCGGCGACCTCCGCAGCGGAACGAAGGCCAAGTGTGGTGCAGCTACGCTCAGGGGCGACCTTATAATAATTAGACAACAGTACCTATGGTTATATTTTTTTACGACGAACGAAACATACATTACTATAGGTAGAAAATTACTTTTAACATAGACTGTTTTTGTTGTTCTGTAGTACTTAACCTTAAAAAAATTATTTTCATTTTTTTTCTAAACCATTGATCTCCGGCGTTAGGGGAAGGAAAGGGGGAATCTCCCCTCCCCCCAAAACCCCCTAAATCGTGCCGCCGACTACTAATGCAATCCCGCCAACTGCCCCACAAAAACAGCTGAGGAATGGAGAACGGTAAGCACATAGAAAAACACTTACGTTGCTATGTACTTATCTATATTACATTAATTTTGTGGTTTTCAAAATACCTTAATATACTTACTAAACTTGTTTTTCTTTTTAGTATTAAAATAAATTCAAGTTCAAAGCAATGAAAAAAATTAAAGCCCAAAAGGCAGATCAAAATGCTACGGGTAAGTTCTTATGCATACTACATTATTTGTATAGTATTATATAGGGCCGGCGCCCACTGCCGGCACGGCACGGTGTGTCATGGCAAAGGATTTTAATACTAATTAAGTTATTTTGAATATTATTTCAATGAGTTTAGAATTTATGTTACTTTATTTTGATACCACTATGCCGCGACGTGCCGCAGAATGCTGCGGCATGACGAGACACGCCGCAGAATGCGGCGGCATGACGTGTCTTGCTTTTTCATTCCACGGGATGCCGCGGCGTGCCATTGCATCCCGCGAGACGTATGGGTCACTTTGGGGTCGAGGAATTATGATTGCTAGCTAGTTGAAATAAGGTTGAAACTTGTGCAGCATTTCGGTGGGGCGCAGTCCGGTCGGTGCGCGGGGGCATGGGAGGGAGAAAACACACTGGCGCGCGCGATTTTTTGTCTCTCACACTGACTGAGCGTGGCAAGTGATTTGCACGTGCGTACGCGATATAGTAATATTACTTTCACGTAAAATACGGAAAAATTGATGAAGAAAAACTGATTAATCTGGTTCGTTCGCATGAGTGTATATACAATGTCTCCTCCCGTTTCTACATGGATCAACATATGAAAAAAACGCATGACGGAAAATTGCAGAAGAAATGAATAAAACCCGTAAGTTATTTTTTACTTATTTATTGTCAGAAATAGAAACTAACATCTATTAGCAATTTCATTTTGCCAGTACATTAGAAATATATTCCGTGAAACAATCTCTTACAACCATCCCTTCCAGATTGTTGAAAACTGTATCATTAGTTCTATCGATTGCATTATTAGTATTAGAGCTAAGCGCCTCCATAGAATGACCATCAATGATAAAGTTATTGTTCGCGCCCTTTCACCGCTTTACGCATAAAATTAATTGTCCCTTTCCTTCTCGGCCAGTTAAGAGGGAGATGGGTTAATCACGCCACGAGCTGACAGCGGCTGTCAGATTAGCGCGTACGACGCAACAAAAAAATGTTGTCTGTGGAACTCGCTACAAAAATGGACGAGTGTCGTGTCGTCGTGTCGACTGTATACTAAATATATAATAAAACAAGTTTGCTTGGTGCTAACTCCAGCCTTCAGTGATTGCCTGCGTCCTCAAATTGAAGGACACACCACCACCGTGTTATCGGGATACCTTTGTGCCATGCAGTGAAGTTATTTGTGAACACGAAGGCAAAAGGCCTTCAACAGAAACTCGCCCAGACGCCGGCCGGCGTGCTAGACACCGCGTGCCCAGCTCAACGGCATCACAAGTAAGTCCAAACCCTCTGTACTGGCGCATTCCCGTTATTTTCCGTGTGTCCTGATTTCTAATAACCAACTTGTGGTGCCTTACACCCACCAGTTATGCAAACACGTGCTTGCTAGTATAATGTTGTTAATGTACTTTGTTTGAACTTTTATAACTTTTTGAAATAATTCAAATCTTTCTTGTAACATTCCAAAAGCATTTTGTACAATACGCCGTGCTCTACTTAAGCGATAATTGAATATCCTTTTTTTCATCATTAAAAAGATGTGAGGGGTATGGTGTCATAATATTTTCTGTTAGTGGAAAGGCTTCATCGGCGACAAATACGTGGGGTAATTTTTGAGTTGAATGTGGTAAAGCCTTTTCCGGTGGTATGCATAAAAAACCATTACGTAGTTTCGAACCAAATTTAGAGCTTTGAAGTATACCAATCAAATAGAAAACCCTTATTATATTCGTCTAGTCGATAACTTTTCATTGTGGCTGCGTCAAGTTGTAGAAAATGCCAGTTCCAGAAACGATGGGGATCATATTAACGACATACCTCGTATTTCAATGGATCAATTTAGAAAGCACATGGCGCTTACCTTTAACATGCTTATCGAAGATACAACACGCGCAATGCCAGAGGCCGCTGCGTTAAGACGTCGGGATCTATTCCATTTACAATGCATGGGTGCTATAATAGCAATGAATTGAGAACTGCTTGTTCCCCCTTGGTTTCGCCTAGCTGAATTTTCGTACTTCGAACAGGGTAAATTTGCGGATCATTAGTATGATAGTAATTTAATATTAATATTAGTATGATGAAAATAGGGGTAGATCAAAAAGAAATAATTCCATGTGGGAGTTCAGTAGTTCTCTGAGATCATCAGTAGTACTCCCAGTTACGACGTTGGTATACTATGCCCAATTTTGTTGAACACTTGCACTTCCTACAATATAATTAAATTTAGTAGTATTTCTAGCGACTAATAGCGACTACCTGAGCAAACGAGCCCTCTTGACCTTCGAGCACGAAGACACTGCCTGACAGCTCATCAATGGATGCGGTTGGTAGGTGGTGAGGTGCCACGCGAAATCAGTGATTTGTTGCCAAATAACGGGAACGTTTGGATTAAAATGCGCATCCACAATGCACTGAATTTAGACCTGAGACCTCAAAACAAAACATGATAAAAAAGCATTGACAGTACATGAGGCACATGAAGGCATACGTGACCACCTGTACTGTATTCGAACAGCGTAAATTTGCGGATCATTAGTATGATAGTAATTTAATACTAATATTAGTATGATGAAAATAGGGGTAGATCAAAAAGAAATAATTCCATGTGGGAGTTCAGTAGTTCTCTGAGATCATCAGTAGTACTCCCAGTTACGACGTTGGTATACTATGCCCAATTTTGTTGAACACTTGCACTTCCTACAATATAATTAAATTTAGTAGTATTTCTAGCGACTAATAGCGACTACCTGAGCAAACGAGCCCTCTTGACCTTCGAGCACGAAGACACTGCCTGACAGCTCATCAATGGATGCGGTTGGTAGGTGGTGAGGTGCCACGCGAAATCAGTGATTTGTTGCCAAATAACGGGAACGTTTGGGTTAAAATGCGCATCCACAATGCACTGAACTTAGACCTGAGACCTCAAAACAAAACATGATAAAAAAGCATTGACAGTACATGAGGCACATGAAAGGCATACGTGACCGACCACCTGTACTGTAATCAAATAGAAACCCTTATTATATTCGTCTAGTCGATAGCTTTTCATTGTGGCAGCGTCAAGTTGTAGAAAATGCCAGTTCCAGAAACGATGGGGATCATATTAACGACATACCTCGTATTTCAATGGATCAATTTAGAAAGCACATGGCGCTTACCTTTAACATGCATTTCGAAGATACAACACGCGCAATGCCAGAGGCCGCTGCGTTAAGACGTAGGGATCTATTCCATTTACAATGCATGGGTGCTATTATAGCTATGAATTGAGTACTGCTTGTTCCCCCTTGGCTTCGCCTAGCTGAATTTTTGTTCTTCGAACAGCTCAGTACAAATTACTCAATTTTCCGCAACCAAATAATAATACGACTAACGACCAGCAGATCAACCAAAATCATCCTTATCCTGTGATCTCACAGCAAGAGACAATGAATTCCCCTAGGAGAATGACTTACGTCATCATCATTTGAGGACTTAACGACGCCGACAGCTGGAGACCATGCATGTGAACATAGCCCGCTTACGGCAGGAAAATGATTTCATCTCCCACTACGTTGAGATTATACGCCAGCAATCAACCGTTTTATCTACTCCACCTCCCTCTGTCATAAATACCCAACCGCTGGAGTACGAGTACCTATATCCCATGCAGGCGGAAATTGAACGTCTCTCCCACCTGGAGAGTACACGTCACCAGCAATCAAGGGCTCCGTTAAACCGGCTCCAGGAGTTAATAAATTCCCAGCAGCTGGGGAACATATTATATCGCTCCTACATCCAGCGTCTGCCCCCTCATTCTCCTAGATAGACGATTTCCCTAGCCACCGAAACGTTATGTTCAATGAGGATCCGTTCCATAGATATTAGAATCTGCATAAGTACTATAAGATAATCAAATCGATATTTCTTGTAAAGATCACTCTTACGAAACTAATAACTTCTCCTGCCACCTTAGTGTAGGAGAGAAGCTCGATACCTCAAAAATTATAGGCAAATAAATGATTATGATTATGACACGTCTTTAAACGAAATGTATTTTCCACATCAGAGTTTGATATCTAAGATTCACCATTCAAACAAACGTACCTGGCTTCAAACTCACTGATGCAGGACAAACTATTGGTAAATCCTTTCGGTGCAAATTGGAAATCAGAATAAGGGTCTAATCAGCGTTTAATTTACAAAAATGTTTTTGGAGACACAAATATCGGTAAACCTTAAAACAAACTGAAAAAAACAGCACTGTGAATAACTGGAAAAGATTGTAATTGTTCCAACTTTAAATCTCCAGTTCCCATTGTCAACCAAACCTCAAGGACAATTTCGTAAATTTGCGGGGCTTTAGTATGAAATGGGAAAACCCTGGACATTGACGACTAATTGATCAACATCAAAGCAGTCTTGATGTACCAACACTGATTCAAGGCTTTTGTGGATTGTGCTGAAAATAGGGGTAGATCAAAAGAAGTAACTCCATGTGGGAGTTCAGCAGTTCTCTCAGATCATTAGTAGAGTACTCCCAGTTACGACATGAACGGTCGTTTGTTCTTAAGCAAATCCAGGTTGACCATGGGATATTCACTTATAATACCACAAGAGCTTCAAAATTATCGGGTATTTCCCGATAGGTTCGTTGCAAACAAATGAAGGAGTCAAGTTTTTTTAAAAATCACGAGCGCGTAGCGCGAGTGATTTTTCCTGAAAAACTTGACGACTTCATTTGTTTGCAGGGAACCTTGAGGGAAATGCCAGATAATTTTGAAGCTCGTGTGGTATTCGGGGGATTATTTTTCCGACTCAAATATCGACCAATAGAATTGCACCATTCGACGTCACGTGGTACAACAGAGAAAATATTCAAAAAAAATTGTCAGTATAATACCATGTAGGTTGTACCACGTGACGTCGAATGGTGCAATTCTATTGGTCGATATTTGGGTCGGAAAAATAATCAAGGTAACCAACCATAAGAAACACCAATACCACCAACCAACCCAAAATAAAAGCTTTTTTTAAGTTTTTTTGCTTGTAATTTATTTCTGACCTTTAAGGCCCTTAGGCTTTATTAAAAAGCCATGACATGTGTTGTAAATTCTTATTTCGGCGCCTTTGGCGCTGTTTACTACTACTTTTCAATTCGTTGGGTATACTCAACGAAAAAATATCGGGTTATAACCCGCGATATTTTTTAGACCCGGCCATTACGGAGTTCATTTCCATGAGCTCTTTCTGTGTTCGCAACACAGATTAGCCCAAAACCTGCTGGGACAGCATTACACAAACCACCAGGAAGCATAAAGCAGCGACTAAAAAACAAGACCTTTTAACAGGTAGGAACTATCATAAATAATTTGATACATACTTATTACATACCTATAATCCACCCAGGTAACACACAATGCTTTTTTTTCTTTGCAGGAGAAGGAAAGCACTACATCCCGCCGCCTGGCACACTCTCAAGGAAAAGTGGAAATATTACTTGGTGGTTACATTAGATAGATTAGATAATCCTTACGACTGTCATGTCCAATTTTTAGAAGAAGGATTATCTAATAACGTTTTAACAATAGCAATTACAGATACAGCAGGAAGTTTCGTTTAGTATTTGCTATTAAATAACACAAACAACAAAAATACATTGTCTATTATAATCGATAAACAAACACTGATTGATATAATTTATAATATATTTTTACTTATTTATTCCAGGATGACAGTGCAGCTGTTTATGAAGTTAGATCATCGCAAATGTCTGAAACTGCAGATGAAAACATATCACAAGAGGTAGGTGGTCATTCATCATTCTTGTTATTGAACTACATTGAAGTCAAAAGCAACGGTTTATGTCGGAAGAAATATCCATAAAAAATGCGTTCCTAATGAGGCAGAGATTTCCAGAAATTCCAGGTTTTTTTTAATTTTTGTAAATCCCACATTAGAATTCCACCAAAGTTTTATATTGTAAGAATAAATAAGCTGAATGATAGCACCTTCTCGAAAGTGCTTTTGCTTGATACATTTGTCTCACTTTAATACTATAGAGTAAATGAGACGAAAGATGTACTTAGTTCTAATTTTTAGTGCACTTGGCGCTATTTGCGAATTCGCGCCATTTTCACATAAGAACCGTCAAAGATTGTTTCGACCTTTTGTTTATTTCATTTATATTTGAAATTATTACCAATTATAGTGTTTTCTCGCAAACTTGCTGAAAAACTTTGTATGTCACACGTGCGGATATTGGATTCAACAAACTCGTGACTATGGTAAATCGTCGACTTCGTCTCGGACTTACATTCGTCTACTCGTTTGTAAAAACCAACTTACCGCACTAGTATCACCAATGACTATTAATGATCAATAGTCGGTTCGAACGAGATTTTCGGGTTTTGAGAAATGTTCATGTCAACTGCGCCTTTATAAAAATTGTTCAACCATTATTTAGTTGCTGCGGCTTCACTTAACGCATATCATATTTTGATCGAAGACAACAACACGTATAAACATTTTTAGAAATCATTAGAGAAAGGATTGAAATGCCCAGCAGGTTAGCCAATCTTGTCTGCACGTACAATTACAATAAGCGACGAACTATTTTCTGACCCGTCTCCACTGACGGCATTCAACCTTGTGGTGGGTTTCTCGATACAGAAATTCCTTTTCTTGGAGCGTCTCCAGACAGAGTATGTGATGACGAGACCGCAATTAAAGTTAAGTGTCCAATTACAGCAAATAATATGGGTATTGACGAAAAAAAAAACCTGGCTCAAGGACAAAAATTGACAAAAAACGTTAAACTAAAACCATAAAGTATTATACCAAGTGCAAGGACAGCTGCACATTACAAAAATAATATTTGCCTGTTTGCTGTCTGGTTTCATGGACACCTCCACTTAACAAACAGTTTATTCAGTCGATACAGAGTTTGTATAGTAGACGGGACTCGAACCCGCACCCCCCGGATAACATGTCCAGGTGCACTGACCAATTAAGCCACCGTCCGATACTATTGATATGACGAAAATTGATGAAATTTTGGATTGTGTATAACAAATTACAAAAATATTAAGTGTGTAACACTTCAAAAAACATAATATTTGATATGAGCAGTGCAACATCTCTCGTCGGATTTAAAGACTGAAATGATTTCTTCCGAAGGATTAACTTCGAATAAGTTATCATAGATGGCGCCACCAATGCATAATTGGGTTAAAAATTGTTTTTCTCTCAACGTCCCCCACTAACACGGGCACTAGTGGGGGACGTTAGGTCAAAGTATTAATTTTTGACCTTCTCTAAGTGTTCCTCCATTGATAAACCAGGTCTATTGCTTAAAAGACAGGTACACGGAATTGGTTAACAAGATCACCTTTAGTAGCGAGTACTATCAAGCCTATGACTTCTTCGGGTGCAAGTCATCTTGTTATGGAAACTTGCATGTGGTGTGGGTGTCTGACACATTCATCTACGTCGTAACCCACAGTTACTTCCTGGCTGTACGAGATTGCATCAATGCTTGGTTTACTGCCTTACTCTACGGGATGATCAACCACAAGAAATATCCGGGATATAACCTCTATAATGAAGTTGCGAACTGTATATATGCAGTCATCCACGACTTAGGAATCTACCAAGATAATACATACGAGATATTAAAGTCGTGGCAGCCTCTCACCATTGGAATGATTTTGAAGTATATCGAGGGAGGACTCTCGCCATTTTGTTCAAATCCTCGGTGAACTTAAACTGGAACCAGACGACATCATGGTGAGCTTCGATGTAGAATCACTTTTCACCAACGTTCCAGTGAAGGAGTGCATCAAGGTGATAAGGACAAGGTACAGTGATGACCTTCCAGAAAACTTTTTTGTGCTGTTGAGGAACTGTTTGGAAGGAAACTATTTCCTATACAGTGGGCAGCACTACCTCCAGATGGACGGTGTTGCCATGGGAAGTCCAGTGGCACCTGTCCTTGCCAACATCTGGATGGAATTTATCGAAGAAGCCATAGACCTACAGTCGTCATCAGTAAAGGTGTGGAAGCGGTACGTTGATGACGTCTTCTGCATCATGACAGGTGATGAGCAGGCAGTAGCCACTCTGGCAAAGAAGCTGAATTCGATTCATACCAACATAAAGTTTACCTATGAGCTAGAAACGAACAAAACACTGCCTTTCCTTGATGTCAAAGTTATGGTGAGACCTGATGGTTCATTATCACATTCTGTCTATAGGAAAGCGACCCATACTGATAGGTATCTGAATGCCTCGTCGCACCATCACCCCCGTCACCTGGGATCTGTAGCCAGGTCATTAATGGATAGAGCTCGTGACCTCTGTGACCCTGAACACCTAGAGGAAGAATTCGCACATGTTCAGGAGGTTATGATAAAAAACGGCTACAAGGCGGGAAGAGGTCATTCTAGACGCAGATATAAGGAGAGGACCACTGACGTTGAACGGCAGGCAGCGTTCATGCCATACGTGAAGGGAGTGACGGACAAGATCGGTACTGTACTACGTAAATACTCTATCAAGACAGTATTCACTCCCCTAATGAAGATATCAACGCAGGTCCGTTCGCCGAAGGATGTGATTCCTTTTCAGATACCTGGTGTGTACAAAATCGATTGCAGCTGCGGTAAATCGTATATCGGACAGACCAAGCGTACTATTGCAGAAAGGGTCAAAGAACACATCGCAGCTGTAAAAAACTGCCAGGTCAATAAATCTGCTATCGCCGAGCACTTACTGGAATCCGGATCTAATCACTGGATCGAACTTCATGACCCTAAGATCCTCTCGACCGACCGCTACTTTTACTCCCAGATTGTGCGTGAAGCGGTAGAAATAAAGAAGCATCCCAATTTCAACCGGGAGGATGGATTTAGGTTGGCCGCAACATGGAACCCTGTGATTAGCAAGTGTTCGAATCAAAGATCAAAGCAGCAAAAATCTGCCGATATTGTCAGTGTTGTGTGTCGCAATGGCAACTCTGATAAAAATTAAAAATTAAATTAATTGAGGGTAGTTTCCAACGATCTCTCCTATAAATAGCGGTGCGGACACTCACAACATTCAGTCGTCTCGTGACCACGATCAATGCAACTTGGTCGAAACGTCGAGTAGATAAGATTTATGTTTTAGGCGCGATAAGTCCCGTATTTAAATATTTATAACTGGATATTTCGGTTTAATATTTCGGTTAAATATTCAGTTGGATATTTCGGTTAAAACATGTCAGTTAAACATTTCGGTTAAACATTTCAGTTTAACATTTCAGTTAAATATTCGGTTAAAGTATTTTAGTTAAATGTTTCAGTTAAATATTTCAGTTAAATATTTCGGTTAAATATTTCAGTTAAATATTTCAGTTAAATGTTTCGGTTAAATATTTTAGTTAAAAAGTTTCAGATCAGTTGAAAGTTTCAGTTAAAAATTTCAGTTGAACATTTCAGTTAAACATTTCGGTTAAATGTTCGGTTAAGTGTTTCAGGTGACTGGGAGTGGAGCTCGTGGTGCGTGCGGGTGCAGTGGGTGGCAGAGCATCGCAGGTCGTTGTCCCTGGTGCACGCGCCGACTTGCTGCGTCGCTGCCTTCGCTAGACGACGCTGCGACTGCCGGCTCCGTCGCTCCCAACTCAACAACACATCCATAGCGGACTACCAACTATTTCATGTTTCAGGTGGCTGGGAGTGGAGCTCGTGGTGCGTGCGGGTACAGTGGATGGCAGAGCATCGCAGGTCGTTGTCCCTGGTGCACGCGCCGACTTGCTGCGTCGCTGCCTTCACTCGACGACGCTGCGACTGCCGACTCCGTCGCTCCCAACTCGTTTCAGTTTAATATTTCAGTTAGATATTTATGTTGAATGTTTTAGTTGAATATTTCAGTTGAGTATTTCGGTTAAATATTACAGTTAAATATTTGAGTTAGATATTTTATTTATAACTATGTGTTCAAATCGCGAAAGTTTAAAGTTTAAAAACCTGCACCATCATATTTTAAGAAACAAAAGTAATAATTGCAAGTTATCCTCGTTTACCAACGATCCGAAAAAGACAATATATAAAACACAGGGAATACAATAAAGGCAAAAAATATTTATGCTACCCTAATGAAAATCTAACAATTTTTTTGTCAGAGATTCAAGATATCCTGCACCATATTTTAAGAAACAAAAGTAATATGAATGATTTAAAAAGTTATATTGTTACATCGCGTCGTCGAGTCGCGATGTTTCGCCAAGCTTCTCGAACAAAAATACCGTGGGAAAGAATAGACTAATTAGGGACTATAAACACCCGACCCGACCGTCATAAAAGTTAACCTTCCGGGAATTCAGACCCTAGTCAATGTACCTAGTTTTGTAGTTAAGATTGAACCTTATTCATAAGTAGTTAGAGATCAAATTAGCATGTATGGTAAAGTTGTTTACATCCGATGCTCAAAGGAAAGCCGCCCCTTTTGTTTGTGATTTCTATTGCTTTGTTTTGAACGTCTTTTGTCTATTGTTTCGAGTCAATACTGGAAAGTTCTGTAGAAATATTCTCGTCCTATATAAGACGTTGAAACCGCGGCTTCAGTCAGTCTTTCTCTGGAAGCGACAGTGTAACTATCTAAGCGCGGATACCGACCAAGTGATCGTTAAGTGTTATCAGTGAACTAGTGTTGTGAACTGTGAACAGTGAAATCAGTGATTGTGATTACCAACGACCTCAGTGTGTGTTAACGGACTTTTGATAATTGTGCAAGACGATTTGGACAACTACTGTGGAACATTGTGCTAACCTAGTGATCAGTGGAAATAAACGTTCATCTCATCGGATTGGCATTTTAATACCACCCCGCACGTAACAATTGGTGTCAGAAGCGGAATGCCAATCACTCCGAGGGAAGATACGCGTACTCCACGCACCAGGCGCCAGGCGGAAATGGATGCAACCCGGCAGAAGGAGCTCGAAGCATCGGGAGCAGGAACATCCACATTGGAAGAGCCAACAGCAATGGCAGCGCCACCTACAGCACCGCCGGTGAGTCTAACTACGGATGGAGGCCTGGAGGCCATGCTAGCCGCTCTCCTAGCAGGACAACAAGCTGCACAGGCTGCACTACAAGAAGCTAGCCGTAAACAAGAAGAAGCTAGCCGTAAACAAGAAGAAGCTAGCCGTAAACAAGAAGAAGCTATCCGTAAACAAGAAGAAGCTACCCGCCAACTGGAAGAAGCAATTACACGTCAGCTGCAGAGCGGGCTTGCTGGTATGGGAGAAAAGATAAAAAAAGTGGAAGCCAGTGTCAAGGAAGTAAAGGAGCGGCTTGACGAACACGAAGATACCGTGCATGACCTGGCTAATGAGGTCCAGAAGCTGAAAATGCGAGGAGTTGGACAGAGCAGCCAGGGTCCCTCTATGACCTCGCCCTTCAAATTAGACCTGCCACACTTCGACGGTACATCTTCATGGGCAGCCTACAAATTTCAGTTTACGACGCTGTCTAAAAGCTGTGGCTGGACTGACGAACATGCAAATACAGCGCTCACATTAGCGCTGAAAGGAGACGCTCAGCTTATCCTGGAACGCATACCTGAAGAGGAAAGGACGCTGAAGACCCTGCTGGAAGCCCTCGAAACGCGCTATGGAGACAAGCACATGGAACATGCGTACAGGGCACAACTACGTGAGCGCACCCAGAAGCCCACAGAGACATTACAACAGTGGGCAGATGAAATTGAGAGGTTGGTCCGACGAGCCTACGTGTCGACACCATCAACCATTGAAGTGACATCCCTACAGAGCTTCGTGGATGGAATCAGGGATGATGAAGTACGCGCTGCGGTACGGTTGGGACACCATCAGACACTCAAGAGCGCTCTGGCTCATGCTTTAGAAGTGGAAGCAGTGCGACGGGACACCAAACCATACAGAGTTCAAGACAGCGGCTGTCATAGTTGATGAGATTACGGCCCCGTGGGCCTACGACCACCTGGGCCAATTCTGGAACACCTTGATAACCAACAGGGCTGGTGACGGTGGGACCTCCGCAGAGGAAATAGCCCATGACCTCTTGATATCAGAACCGGCAGAGGTCGGATACTCGTGGCGGGTCAACCAGGTCGAGGCTGTCGTCGCCACTATGACCGGATATAGGTCGCCCGCGTCCATGTGGCTACACCACGAGTCATTACAAAACGTGGAAGCCCCCAGCATTGTAGACAAGGACGGTTTCTCGCTGGTGACGGTGTGTGGGAACGGGTGGCTGCACGGACGGGTCGCCCAACTAGTCCCCCTCACGGATGCCCCAGCCGTAGAGCGTGCCTTAGGGAGGGTGGATCTTCTAGCCCTCGGGGCAGGGGATGTGCTGTACGCTACATACCCAGATAAGCAGCAAGCCGCGGACATGGCATTCAGGCTGGACACTAGGCTGTTCCAGACCCTGGCGGTAGGCCGAGGATGGGCGGGGATGCTTCCGGCAAGGCGTGCAGGTGCTCAGAACCCGGCGCCGTTCGGGTGGGGGTTCAGGGTCTTGAATAAAGACTGGGCGACTCCCACCATGAGGGTCGCCACCTTCAGCCCCAGGTTAGTCGGGCTTATCAAGAACCCCGTTATCACGCAGGGGTTGGTCTTCAAGGCCCCCCGTGGTGCTCTACCATGCGCGGGCACCGGCGTCGACAGCCTCTACAAGCCCTTCGCCCTGGGTAGGCTCAAACCACGCAGCAGGGGGGCAGGAAGAGCAGCAGCCCTCCGCCGCCGGCGATCTCTCTGCACAGGATTTTCGGCTTGGAGCCTCGCCCTTGCCCGACACGGGGCAGCCTGCCAAATTGGGTGGGCCTGGCGATGGGAGCGCTCCCAAGGCAGGTACCAGCGCAGATCGGGCGGAGACCAACCCGGACCACCGAGCCCCTCTGGACACAGCCTAGACGTGGAGATTGCTCCGGACTGGTCGTATGACTCAGGTAGCATAAGAAGGCTCCCTCCTCACGCCGAGTGTGACGGCTGCCGCGGGTTGCTTCACCGCAGTGGCCTCCTCGAGGACGGGTTGCACCTCATCATGCGCACGGCACCTAGGGGGCACGCGCGCTCGGTCCGTTGGCTGTACTCTCTGCTCAGGGATGAGCTACCCGGTGACATATGCCGCTGCGAGTTGAAGGCCTTCCTCAAGGACCTCTCCGGCGAGATCAAGCGCGGTGGGGCCTTTGCCCACAGTTCCTGGAGGTACCTAACCCACTGGGACCTCATGTTCGGATATAAGGCTTATGCTCCTCGCGGGGCTCTTAAGGACGAGGTAGAGTCCTGGCTGGCGGTCCAGCGACATAACGGTGAAGGGCTGGAAGGTGAGGCTCAGTTCTTGGAGCAGATGTACATGGCTACGTGTAGATTGCTGCGCTCGGAGTGGTCTCTCCCGGCCCCATTACCTGACGCTGGGGAGTGGGTCGCCTCCGGCAGGTGGATGAGAGGTAAGGCGGGTACAGGTGGGCGTACAACGATCATCCTCGACGGGAAAAGGAAGAAGACCCGGTACGATCGTAGAGCGAATACGATGGGTTTCGAAGAAGGAACTCTCGTCTGGTTGCACAACCCACTACGAAGGAAAGGAAAAAGTCCGAAGCTGCAGGCTCATTGGGAAGGACCATACCAGATTATCACGAAGATAAACGACGTTACCTACCGCATTAAACGAGGCCAGAGAGGAAAGCCGAGGGTAGTACACATCGATCGACTTACACGATACCATGGAACAAATGATGATCGGGACGATCATAACTAAGAAGGGGATAATGTTACATCGCGTCGTCGAGTCGCGATGTTTCGCCAAGCTTCTCGAACAAAAATACCGTGGGAAAGAATAGACTAATTAGGGGCTATAAACACCCGACCCGACCGTCATAAAAGTTAACCTTCCGGGAATTCAGACCCTAGTCAATGTACCTAGTTTTGTAGTTAAGATTGAACCTTATTCATAAGTAGTTAGAGATCAAATTAGCATGTATGGTAAAGTTGTTTACATCCGATGCTCAAAGGAAAGCCGCCCCTTTTGTTTGTGATTTCTATTGCTTTGTTTTGAACGTCTTTTGTCTATTGTTTCGAGTCAATACTGGAAAGTTCTGTAGAAATATTCTCGTCCTATATAAGACGTTGAAACCGCGGCTTCAGTCAGTCTTTCTCTGGAAGCGACAGTGTAACTATCTAAGCGCGGATACCGACCAAGTGATCGTTAAGTGTTATCAGTGAACTAGTGTTGTGAACTGTGAACAGTGAAATCAGTGATTGTGATTACCAACGACCTCAGTGTGTGTTAACGGACTTTTGATAATTGTGCAAGACGATTTGGACAACTACTGTGGAACATTGTGCTAACCTAGTGATCAGTGGAAATAAACGTTCATCTCATCGGATTGGCATTTTAATACCACCCCGCACGTAACAATTGGTGTCAGAAGCGGAATGCCAATCACTCCGAGGGAAGATACGCGTACTCCACGCACCAGGCGCCAGGCGGAAATGGATGCAACCCGGCAGAAGGAGCTCGAAGCATCGGGAGCAGGAACATCCACATTGGAAGAGCCAACAGCAATGGCAGCGCCACCTACAGCACCGCCGGTGAGTCTAACTACGGATGGAGGCCTGGAGGCCATGCTAGCCGCTCTCCTAGCAGGACAACAAGCTGCACAGGCTGCACTACAAGAAGCTAGCCGTAAACAAGAAGAAGCTAGCCGTAAACAAGAAGAAGCTAGCCGTAAACAAGAAGAAGCTAGCCGTAAACAAGAAGAAGCTATCCGTAAACAAGAAGAAGCTACCCGCCAACTGGAAGAAGCAATTACACGTCAGCTGCAGAGCGGGCTTGCTGGTATGGGAGAAAAGATAAAAAAAGTGGAAGCCAGTGTCAAGGAAGTAAAGGAGCGGCTTGACGAACACGAAGATACCGTGCATGACCTGGCTAATGAGGTCCAGAAGCTGAAAATGCGAGGAGTTGGACAGAGCAGCCAGGGTCCCTCTATGACCTCGCCCTTCAAATTAGACCTGCCACACTTCGACGGTACATCTTCATGGGCAGCCTACAAATTTCAGTTTACGACGCTGTCTAAAAGCTGTGGCTGGACTGACGAACATGCAAATACAGCGCTCACATTAGCGCTGAAAGGAGACGCTCAGCTTATCCTGGAACGCATACCTGAAGAGGAAAGGACGCTGAAGACCCTGCTGGAAGCCCTCGAAACGCGCTATGGAGACAAGCACATGGAACATGCGTACAGGGCACAACTACGTGAGCGCACCCAGAAGCCCACAGAGACATTACAACAGTGGGCAGATGAAATTGAGAGGTTGGTCCGACGAGCCTACGTGTCGACACCATCAACCATTGAAGTGACATCCCTACAGAGCTTCGTGGATGGAATCAGGGATGATGAAGTACGCGCTGCGGTACGGTTGGGACACCATCAGACACTCAAGAGCGCTCTGGCTCATGCTTTAGAAGTGGAAGCAGTGCGACGGGACACCAAACCATACAGAGTTCAAGACAGCGGCTGTCATAGTTGATGAGATTACGGCCCCGTGGGCCTACGACCACCTGGGCCAATTCTGGAACACCTTGATAACCAACAGGGCTGGTGACGGTGGGACCTCCGCAGAGGAAATAGCCCATGACCTCTTGATATCAGAACCGGCAGAGGTCGGATACTCGTGGCGGGTCAACCAGGTCGAGGCTGTCGTCGCCACTATGACCGGATATAGGTCGCCCGCGTCCATGTGGCTACACCACGAGTCATTACAAAACGTGGAAGCCCCCAGCATTGTAGACAAGGACGGTTTCTCGCTGGTGACGGTGTGTGGGAACGGGTGGCTGCACGGACGGGTCGCCCAACTAGTCCCCCTCACGGATGCCCCAGCCGTAGAGCGTGCCTTAGGGAGGGTGGATCTTCTAGCCCTCGGGGCAGGGGATGTGCTGTACGCTACATACCCAGATAAGCAGCAAGCCGCGGACATGGCATTCAGGCTGGACACTAGGCTGTTCCAGACCCTGGCGGTAGGCCGAGGATGGGCGGGGATGCTTCCGGCAAGGCGTGCAGGTGCTCAGAACCCGGCGCCTTTCGGGTGGGGGTTCAGGGTCTTGAATAAAGACTGGGCGACTCCCACCATGAGGGTCGCCACCTTCAGCCCCAGGTTAGTCGGGCTTATCAAGAACCCCGTTATCACGCAGGGGTTGGTCTTCAAGGCCCCCCGTGGTGCTCTACCATGCGCGGGCACCGGCGTCGACAGCCTCTACAAGCCCTTCGCCCTGGGTAGGCTCAAACCACGCAGCAGGGGGGCAGGAAGAGCAGCAGCCCTCCGCCGCCGGCGATCTCTCTGCACAGGATTTTCGGCTTGGAGCCTCGCCCTTGCCCGACACGGGGCAGCCTGCCAAATTGGGTGGGCCTGGCGATGGGAGCGCTCCCAAGGCAGGTACCAGCGCAGATCGGGCGGAGACCAACCCGGACCACCGAGCCCCTCTGGACACAGCCTAGACGTGGAGATTGCTCCGGACTGGTCGTATGACTCAGGTAGCATAAGAAGGCTCCCTCCTCACGCCGAGTGTGACGGCTGCCGCGGGTTGCTTCACCGCAGTGGCCTCCTCGAGGACGGGTTGCACCTCATCATGCGCACGGCACCTAGGGGGCACGCGCGCTCGGTCCGTTGGCTGTACTCTCTGCTCAGGGATGAGCTACCCGGTGACATATGCCGCTGCGAGTTGAAGGCCTTCCTCAAGGACCTCTCCGGCGAGATCAAGCGCGGTGGGGCCTTTGTCCACAGTTCCTGGAGGTACCTAACCCACTGGGACCTCATGTTCGGATATAAGGCTTATGCTCCTCGCGGGGCTCTTAAGGACGAGGTAGAGTCCTGGCTGGCGGTCCAGCGACATAACGGTGAAGGGCTGGAAGGTGAGGCTCAGTTCTTGGAGCAGATGTACATGGCTACGTGTAGATTGCTGCGCTCGGAGTGGTCTCTCCCGGCCCCATTACCTGACGCTGGGGAGTGGGTCGCCTCCGGCAGGTGGATGAGAGGTAAGGCGGGTACAGGTGGGCGTACAACGATCATCCTCGACGGGAAAAGGAAGAAGACCCGGTACGATCGTAGAGCGAATACGATGGGTTTCGAAGAAGGAACTCTCGTCTGGTTGCACAACCCACTACGAAGGAAAGGAAAAAGTCCGAAGCTGCAGGCTCATTGGGAAGGACCATACCAGATTATCACGAAGATAAACGACGTTACCTACCGCATTAAACGAGGCCAGAGAGGAAAGCCGAGGGTAGTACACATCGATCGACTTACACGATACCATGGAACAAATGATGATCGGGACGATCATAACTAAGAAGGGGATAATGTTACATCGCGTCGTCGAGTCGCGATGTTTCGCCAAGCTTCTCGAACAAAAATACCGTGGGAAAGAATAGACTAATTAGGGGCTATAAACACCCGACCCGACCGTCATAAAAGTTAACCTTCCGGGAATTCAGACCCTAGTCAATGTACCTAGTTTTGTAGTTAAGATTGAACCTTATTCATAAGTAGTTAGAGATCAAATTAGCATGTATGGTAAAGTTGTTTACATCCGATGCTCAAAGGAAAGCCGCCCCTTTTGTTTGTGATTTCTATTGCTTTGTTTTGAACGTCTTTTGTCTATTGTTTCGAGTCAATACTGGAAAGTTCTGTAGAAATATTCTCGTCCTATATAAGACGTTGAAACCGCGGCTTCAGTCAGTCTTTCTCTGGAAGCGACAGTGTAACTATCTAAGCGCGGATACCGACCAAGTGATCGTTAAGTGTTATCAGTGAACTAGTGTTGTGAACTGTGAACAGTGAAATCAGTGATTGTGATTACCAACGACCTCAGTGTGTGTTAACGGACTTTTGATAATTGTGCAAGACGATTTGGACAACTACTGTGGAACATTGTGCTAACCTAGTGATCAGTGGAAATAAACGTTCATCTCATCGGATTGGCATTTTAATACCACCCCGCACGTAACAATATGAAAACACTTTTGTATACAAAAATAGACACAATGTAGTAGACATAAAATAGATTTGATTGATTTATTCTTTGAATTTTGCAGTAAATTTTTTGCACGTGTATGGTGTAAATGAACAAATCAATTATTAAATGGTACCAGCACAATTGCACCTAGCAGGCATTTGGTTTTAAGCTAAAGTGATAATTAAATAGTTTAATATTCTATGACAAATACTAAAAAACTTGGTCCAAACAACTGAGAACGAAAACAGATATGAATGTACATTGGTTGAAGATAGAGAACTAGTAAGCTCTTCATTAATTAAACCACTACCAAATTATGAATAAAATTATTCCGATGCGACAACAATAGATAATGTTGACACTTGACAGGCTTGGAATGATCCAAGAAGGTAACAAAATTGTAGCTATTACCTATAAATTAGTTATAAGGGCTACAATTGTAATAAGAAAGAGTTACAGCCTCGACGATCAACGCAATTTCTTACACGCAATTTCTACACTCAGCCCAGAAGCTTGTTTGCTCCTTTTCACGTTATTAACAGAAAGATTTAGATGACCAGTGGCGATGCTTGAAATCTTTCAAACAAAATAGATTAGATTTCAATAATCCTCCTGATTTAGTTTGTCATTTTTTCAGTAATAATATATTTTTTTATAGGTAGGTAGGTTATTATTATTTATATTTTTATAAAAAATTACTCGCAATGTGGGTTGCACATTTACTAGTATTTTTGTTAACCCCTACAACTAAACTTAATATGCTTGTGTCTGCAGTGAGTTCACGTCAATAGTGAAATGGGTGGGATGGGGATAGAACTCACGACATCTCGATCGCCAGTCCGACACCCTATCCATTGGGCTATTTTTATTATGCTATTTTATTATAGCAAGCTAATACAGTTTGTACTCAGTTTCAGGTTTCCCAACTACAAGACAAAGATTAAAACAAACCATTTGCAAGCTTGTGTTTAATGGAGTAACGAGAACATTATTCGTAGAACTATCTGGCCTTCTTGACTTGAACACTGATCGGATCAAATTACAAAGAAGTAGATACATATTGACGCGCCACTTTACCGAAGACTTGCCAGAGGTCAGCCTGGACGAAATCGGGTTGGCTCTTAAACACCTTAAGAATGGGAAAGGAGAGGCCCCTGGAGAGGGCGGTATTACCACTGAGCTCCTAAAATCTGGTGGTACACCTGTAATGGAGCTCCAGAAAATCTTTAATTCCGTCCTCTTTGATGGGAGGACTCCAGAGGCGTGGAGTAAGAGTATTGTCGTGTTGTTTTTCAAAAAGGGTGACAAAAACCTTCTGAAAAACTACCGACCTATTTACCTCCTAAGCCACGTCTACAATCTGTTTGCATGAGTTATCGCGAACCGTCTTGCGCAAAGACTTGACGAGTTTCAGCCCCCGGAATAGGCCGGGTTTCGATCGGGATATGGCACCATAGACCACATCCACACAGTGCGGCAGATTATACAGAAGACCGAAGAGTATAATTAGCCTCTGTGTCTGGCGTTTGTGGACTATGAAAAGGCCTTTGACTCCCATCAAAACCGGCAGTCTGAACTTATCCTCATGCAAGCTTGTCCAATTTTATGCTTCAAATATTATGCTTACCACTCTTTTCTTATGATATAAGGTAACAGGACAAGCACGACGCTCGCTTGATGGTAAGCGATGACGTCTACCTATAACAGATACAATCTGATAGATGACGCCATATAAAGGCTGTCAAAAATCTGTCAGATTTATTCATATTAGCGCTATCAGGAACCGGTGAATCTGACAAGAGGAACAAACTAGTAACCAAGACTATAACTGGAAATTTACTAGTTGGATATAATGTATCAAAAGAAAAAGGCAAAATTGTTTTGATTTAGCCAACCGATAAAATGATGAGAACAAAAATTAATAAAAATATTTAATGTTATTGTCTTTTATGTCATACTAGACCCGCGGTTTCGTCCGCGTTTAAAATTAATTTCATTTATTTAAAGGGCTAAAACCACACATTTCCAGGAACTCATCCCGGCCGTGTTCCGTCAGAGACGGGGAAAAAATCGGTTACGTACAAATTGTATGAACTTGTTCACACAGCTCCGTGTCAGGCGTATCCGGATACAGGAACGATACTAACACTGAAACGAACAACTCGGAACACGGATAGCCCTGACCCGGAAATGTGTGGATAGCGCTTAAACCTTTCTTTCATAAGAACCTTCTCCTGACAATAACAAACACAACAAAAAAAAAATTTAACCGATTCGAATCAGCTATGCCAATTTAGCAAGTTTGTCGTTAGATTAAGCGACATTTTAACATGAAAAGCGTCATTTTAATTCGATTTAATGTCAAGACGCTTGATTCTTGTCAACGGTCTTGTTTGCTGTATGTTTAATCTATGGTCTCTTGTTAATTGCCATGGACCACGGAGTTCGAGCCAATCACATAAGTAGAAACCTTTATCCTATCCTTACGGTGTCAATGAAGTGAACTTTATATTGAGCACGTTAAAGAACATTTTTAAGCAGTTCAGATAGTTTGAGAATTAGCGGGAATCCCCTCGAAATCAATCGTGACAAAACTGTACCTACCATTCTCACTCAACCGACAGTTATTATTGTTCTAGCGCGCCGCCACGCTGCTGCAATTTACCACATTTTTGCAATTGTTATTTTCTGTTTCACTACACATTTCGTCGCAATTGGTTTTACAGTATCTACACTAATGTAACGGTTTTGAGATAGTACGTAAATTAATATAGTTGGATATAATGGAATCCAGTGAAGAAAAAGCGTTACTCTCAATAGTAAAAAAATTAATGGGAAGACATTCCTGGTTCAAGGGATGGCTAGGACAAGTTTGTGGAAATGATAATAAAGGTATTTGCCGCTATTGCCAAACCAAATTTTATGCCAAAACGAGCGATATCACAAAACACTCAGAAACTATGAAACATATATTGAAAATGGACATATAATCTTTACAAAAGCCCTTACCAGTACAAAAAATTGACAACATTAGATCATCTAGTACGGCAGAAACATCCATCGCACTTTTTTCGCTGAACATTGCTCAGTTTTGACAGTTGGGAGAGCTGTGTAAAAAATATTATCTGGGTTTAGACTATGTGCGTGTTTACCTTTAGTGTATGATTCAAACCTTTTGTTTTTATATCCGGAGTAGACGGATAAAAGAATAGTGTGGGCCGCAATTAAACAATACAATCCGGCAGTTTTTTGATCCCAAACCGACGCTGAGAAAGGCCTGTCTTATCCAACATACACTGATTACGAAGATTATCAATTTTTCCATTTAGAAACACTATTCTATATGCAATTTGAATAAACTAGTCGGTAATTGTTTTGTTCAATGTCACATTCAACTTCCATGACGTGTTTTCGTTTCATAGCTTCTGAATATGACTAGCCATGATTCATTCAAACCACATATGAAAGGTTGTTCCTATCTTTGATATTAACATCGCTGCATTGTTCGCCGGCAAATTTAGCGTAGGACGTCCTGTGACCAGGTGGAGCGACGACATATGCAAAGCTGTGGGCAGTTACTGGAAATGAAGAGCCGAAGATCGGGCTCAGCGGCGCATCTCGGGAGAGGCCTACGTCCAGCAGTGGACTGACACCGGCTGATGATGATGATGATAATTATTGTTGGCCGATCATACTAGCCGAAGAACTGAAAACCTTTGTAACCTTAAAAAGACAGGTATTTAGACCGCCGATTGACAAGCGTAGAATAGGACAACCCTGAGGAAGTGCAGCAGTGACCTTTGCAAGACAAGAGCTTGATGAGAGTAGATGAAAAACTAGCATCATAGTAAGTAGCGTGTAGTCGGAGAAACCATGACCCCCATAGGTGGTTATGATGTGAAGAACCCATTTTCTTTCATTGATATTTTTCTACATGCAATTTGAAAAAACTAGAAATCGGTCATTATTTTGATTGCATATCTCATCTGATTCAATGACGTATTTTCGTTTCAAAGCAACAAAATGTGATAAGATTTTATTTTTTCAAATAACATATAAAACATGTGTAAACATTTTACACGAGACGTTGATAACATACCAATTTGCCGATACAGAATTTGTATTCCTTTATTGACAGATTTATCGAAGCCTCCGTGGACAGTGTGCCTAAGGCACACTGTCCACGGAGGCGTAGCTTCATAGACGCGTATTCGTCATTATACGCTTGGTGTACGCTTGCTTGCAGCTTACATACAAAACAATGTAACTCTGTCGACGGAGCGGCAACGTCGCGCTCGCGTCGCTGCACGCAAGCTTCGTGACGCCTGCCGTACTTGCTGTCATACGCCGGGGCGTACATGGAGTGAACGCACGTGTTTTTTATTGTAAAAAATGGCGGGAACGGCTCATGGATAGAGATCAGTACGCTGGGCTGCTTAAGCTGCACGGCGTATTTTGAAGCGTCTATGAAGCTACGCCTCCGTGGACAGTGTGCCTTAGCTTTTCGTATGCAACACTAGTGCCACACAACGCATATGCCGCTCATAAAAATGGCAAAAAAACAGACATCTTTTATATATTAATACGTAAAGAAAAATCCTGAACCCTTTTTAAGCACATTGCCCGCACGGAGGAATGTGAGATTTGGAGAGTTTACTATGGAGATGGAATGCAGAATGATAAAATTAGTGTAATAATTCTTTTGATGACGTCAATAGACACAATCAATTTGCAGCAGTAGAACCATGAGGCGTACTATCACAGGATAAGTGTTAAATTTCTACCACTAGGCGACCATTATTTATTATTATTTATGAGCAACAGTTATGTCGCACAAACGACAGAATAGTTGACCAAGCGACGAGACAGCCAGTGGAATGGCTAAGCAAAATAACCGTAGCTTACAACAACTATTGGATACTGTGTGACAATGACCGATATGACAGCTTTAGGTGCAAAGCCTTCAGGTGCTAGTGTGAATTTCTTTAGATTTATTAATCGATCACGGTAATTTAAATGCAGATTTGTATGGAAATTACGTTACCTATTATGCGCACTAAATGGCGCCTTTTTAACCGACTTCAAAAAAAGGAGGAGGTTTCTCAATTCGACCGTATATATATATACATATATATTTTTATGTTTGTTTGCGGATAACATCGTCGTTTATGAACCGATTTTGATTATCCTTTTTTTGTTCGAAAGGAGATATCCCAAGTGTGGTACCATGGTAATTTTATCGAGGTCTGATAAGTATCTCCAGAGATATTGAGATAAACATCTCAAAATTGGTACTGAAAATGAATAGCGCGGCATTTTCGGTCGGTTCTTTTTTACTTTTTAAACGATAATATTATTCCATACAAATCTACGTTTACTAAAACGTAATAAAGGTTTTTTTTAATTTAACTAATTCTCTTTACTTACTAGGGCTCTTTCCTCTTAATCGCTTTACGCGACCTTATTCCGGACCCGCTCCTAGGCCTGCTGATCTGCTTGAGGAAGAAGTCGGGTAGTTCACTACACCAGTATACCATCCTCAATTAACGGTCTGGGGATTATTATTTATTTCCCATGTTGTAGAAGTGCTTATAAATAAAATGTATGTTTGTGACCCATAAAATTTGTTTTTTTTTTAAACAACTCACGGGTCCACACAACAGAACTTCAGGAAGTGGTTCTAAATTAGCTTCCAAGATTTTACCTAAAGCTTGTAAAAAGGTAATATACTTAACTATATAATATTTGCCATAAAAACAATTTATTATGTTACTATATTATATATCTGTTACAAATTGATACATATGTATTATAATAAGACGACATATATTCGTCCCGCGATCCAAAAAACCTTACTTATTAATAGAACTTTCAGAGGGATATTTAATTGACTATAATTTTTCAATATTAATAAGTTTCCAATTTTTTAAATTTTAGCTGAAATTGCAAGCACCATTGTCAGAGATGAAATAGCTGTAAATTGGGGGTAGAAGCAATGTATGCGAGCGAAGATAAATGTCCCATTGAAAGTTCTATCAATATCAGCCCAAGAAAACTCAATCATTTATAATTATGATAGCGCTTCTTCGAATATGTCGCGTACAATCCGTGCTGATTTTATATTCAACAAAATCTGTGTAGTATTAAAAAAACAAACAAACCAATTCGTATGCCTTTGTACACGAATATAATATGTATTACATCTCCTTATTATATTGTATGTTCTCATTCCTAAGTTTACCTGCTCTTAAAGTATCGTCTATATTCTTAAATATATTTATTATCTATTTCATCTAGATAATCTAAAGTTCTTAGTTGTTTGAATTCACTACAAATCTGACTTTCTAAACACCTTTCTTATTGTCAGTTTCATCTTCCTTATTTTCTATTTCATCTTGCTTATTTTCGCGAATATCTTGCTTATTTTCACCGATATCTTGCTCTTTTTCATTATCTGATTTTTCTTCACTATCATCTACTTTGCTGTTAATTTTGCTGTTATCATTTTTAGTGTCACTTTTGCTGAAGTCAATGTCCTCATCGTCGTCATCATCATCACCTCCTAACAATGTTTCACCTGTGAATAAATAGATTCTAGTATTATTTACAATTAAATTCAATAAAACTGTTTTACCCTCAACAAAACAGATATTTTATACAGTAATTATGTAATAAAGTATTATTAATGTTACGCCGCACAAAAGAGGAAAGCAATTCAAGTGAAATTGGAGAGGCAGTGGACATGTATAGGTTGATGATGATGATCCTCGGCCGCATCGTAGCGTATTTTGTCAGTATGCCACCGCCCGCTTATTTTTCATAACTAGCTCCTGTTTATCCAAGGGTTGTATGGTAGAGATCGCTTTAAGCGACAAGACCGCCCGTTGTCAAACCAAACAAACTAATTTTTACTTATCTTGGATTATAATGCTTCGACTTGTGCCTATCCAGCGCATACCTTATTAGCATATATAGCACGTAATTTAATTATAAGAGTCCTCTGTAAGAGCTGGCAATAAACAGACGTGTTTCAAAACGAATGGGATGCCCATTCTATTTACCATATATTTATGTAATACCTATCCTCAACGATGGGCAGTTCCACTACGAAGGAAGAAAAAGTTAAGGAGGAGATAATAATCGCACAGACAGCTGCGGGTACTCCAGCGCCAACGCCGTAGACACTTCAGACATGAAGCACTAGAGCAACTGAAGCGAAATGTATTTGCTATTAATAGTTGCCTGTATTTTTTTTTTATATTATATATTTTTATTCACGGACAACAAAAAGATCCATTATTGTTAGTAGCTTACTTAGAAAATATGGTTAGTACTTATAATATAAGGAAAGCTAATATTAATGCGTTATGTATTTCGGAGGCATCTTCTGCGAAATCATAGTTCGCACAAGATGCCTGAACACATATAGCGGATGACCCGCATGCACCATGCGGGTCATCCGCTATAACTTTCAGGATGCTATTGTCACTCCCCCGAAGCCTTCTAACCAGAGACGCCACCTTTTTTCTGATGATGGCATGGAAGCCATCAGTGTGGTTTTCGGCAAACATACCGGAGGCACTGCAAAATCGGGGGAGTTTCAACATCATCCTGAACACATTATTATATTGGACGCGCAGAGTTTCCAGTGACTTTTGCGAACAGCTGAACCACAGACTACCCGTGTACATGCCCTGACAATACGCTGTGAAAAGAGTAATTTTGACCTGGTCCGTACAACGGGCAAATCTGCGGGCCAACATGTTCCCCCGCGCCGCCAGTGCTCTGCGCTCCCTCTCCACATCTTCATCGTCTTTAAGGTCGTCGGCAAGGAAGTGTCCTATAATTATATTTAAAACGGGTTACTCGGTTCACGCTCACTCCGTTAAGGGTAATTGTAGGAACAGTATCTGGACACCGGCCGGCGGCCCTGAAGACCATGAACTCACTTACTATATATTGGTGGCTACATTATACATCATGTGGAAGCGATGCATTAGAATGTATGCAGCTTACATGAGGAGAGAGCTGCAGGTGTAAGATATAAGTAACAATGCGCCTTGCGGTGGTGAGCAAGGCTCCCACAGCGGCTCTCTACAGCGAGTCGTTATTTAACAAGTGATGTGAGAAGGATGTCATAGTGTTAAAAAAGTGCGCAACATCTGGATACTCGGAACATAATCTATGATGTATGTACGTAATACCGCACGATAGGTAATTGTTCACTAGGTCAGTGTATTGCTACGTATTTTTGCTGTGCTTTGTGTTATTTTATTTGCTAATATATTACTCAATAAAATCAGTGTGAATCAGTACGAGCACTCGTGGGTTTTGTTTCGACGTTAATTTTCCCACTACTTGTCATCATCTTATAACTGTGCAAACGCTACAGTTTTTGGTCCTTCGAGCCGGATATGAACCGGCGACCTATGGATATATGTAGGTTTAGTGATGATAAAGGGATGTAGCGTTGGTTTGTATGTAACCGGATGATAGTTTGATTATGTAGTTAGTTAATTTGTTTTCACAAAGATACCTTATAGGGCACAGACTGGTATGCAATAATGTTAATAACTTACCAGGCGACATAGTGATCAAACGCTAGCGTATGTGCTAATTGCTGTATAAATAATTAATAAGGAAGGAATGGAATTTCTCGCCAGTTCTGTGTTTCCCACTAACTACAACCCGGGCGTCCTTAAATCGCGTGTGAACAGGTATCTTCTAGTTAAGCGTACTAAATCGTGGATCGCATCGCATAGTATAAAACAATGTCGCTCCCTGTACACTTAGATCTTTTAAACTACGCAACGGATTTCAGCAATAGATAGACTAAATATATTGTCTCTTTAACTGTTACACACTTTATATTATTGTACATTGTTAAATAAAATTTTGGATTGTGTGTAACGATGTACAAAACTAAATAGAGTGCTTCAAGAGGTAGGTTTAAAACGAGGATGAAACGCGGGCTAAGGCGCGGGGGTGCAGACAGTAAATAATTTTAAAAAAGCTCACCAGTGTCTGCGTCAGGTTTATCATCGCTGGGTTCATACGAATGTCTGTGCAGTTTCTCGAGCCAGACAGTCATATTGCCTGCCACCTCTCCTTGCACTATACTCGGGTAGATATGCTCCTGTTTAAACGACTGGACTAATGGCTCCACTTCGTCCCATTCTAAACTGTCATGGCTGTCCTTAAACTTGGCGTCATACCGTTCATAATGAACCTGAAAATAATCATTAACTATTTATTTTTTATTTACTTAAAGTATACACGAATTAATGTTAGCTAAAGAACACTCAATCATCTCACCTTTCAAACTAAATAAAATCAAATTGGGTAAATTTATTACATCTCTCCGGTAGGCTAAGGCATTTTAGAAAAGTATTTCAGTTGTACAATTTTTAGTTTCGGCTTTGATTTATATTACCCACCCATTTCATTCTAACAAAAACATATCGCTTATCGGTTCTAATCATATACAGTGCCAGCCATGTTAAGAGACGGGTAAGCTATGTCGATTGGAGAAATATAATCCGTCCTAAGCTCTTCTTTATTTTCTGCAATCCTTGAGGTTCCCATTCTAAGCCTAAAATGCTGCCTTATTCGATCACATCGTCAATTATCAACAGTCAACAACAATCATTAAATACATAACAAAAAGTGTGATGCCATTTTAGACCGCATCACCACCTCACATTAGGTGAGATAGTGTAGCAAGTGTTTGTATGCTTACAAAAACAAATTTATTGTCTGTACCTTATCTAAGACCAAACCGAGGCCAGGCGCGGTGGGTATCATAACCTTATCTTTGCCGAAAGCTTTCTCCATGATAGAAATGTCTGTGAGCTCCCTTAGAACACCTATCATGAGTCCCACCATCTTCCTTATTTGATGCAGCATGAAGCTTTGACCCTGGGAAACAGAAGCTATGATAAAATATATATAAATGCCAATTTATTCACATATTTCACAATAATATTTTTTGTAAAACTTCTTTAAATGTAAGATTATGTTGTCTGTGCCAGGGTGTATCTTCAAAGATCATGGTTTCACTTTATTACACGGAACCACCTTGTAACCGTATTATGTCCAATGCCAAATGAATAATTAAAATCGGTTCATAAACCACTCCACCAACAGTATTCTCGTGACTGTCTCTGACGATATTAGGGGTCCTGTGTTTAAGCGTTGGATCTCTGTGCACATGGATCAGAACAAAAAGTGATTCAGCACTAGTAGTGCTACGACTCGTTTTGTTGTATTTTTATTTTTACTTGGTACCCCTTTACAGTGTTCAAATTTTAGTATTAAGACAAATATGGGTTTTGTATTGCCTGAAATAAACGATTATTATTATTATAAACAAAGACAACATAATTTTATGCGAAAAATAAATCTTGACCTGAGACGCATAAGGACCTCAATATCGGACCAAATTAAATTTAACAGACAGCTGAAACCAATACCATCTCGCGATCTCTTTTCGTTCTGATAGTAGCTTAATCGAAACTAAACCATCATTTTGAGACGATTTATATTTAAATAAATATAGCTTACTAGCAATGTACAGCGCACATTACTAGTAGTCTTGTGCTAAGCTAAATATGCTTGTGTCTGGAGTTGGTTCACGTTTATAGTGCAATGGGTGGGGATCTTACTCACGACCTCTCAATCGAGGCCGACGTATTTTTTTAACCGACTTCAAAAAAAGGAAGAGGTTTCTCAATTCGACCGTATATATATATATATATATATGTTTGTTCGCGGATAACTTCGTCGTTTATGAACCGATTTTGATTATTCTTTTTTTGTTGGAAATGAAATATCCCATGTGTGTTACCATGGCAATTTTATCGAGGTCTGATAAGTATCTCCAGATATATGGAGATAAACACCTCAAAATTGGTACTGAAAATTAAAAGCGCGGCATTGAAGTCGGTTATTTTTAGTTTTTTAAACGATCTTATAAATCTTTTTATCTAGAAGTTTCTTTTAGCTATCCTCTAAACCTGTGAAATTCCATATCAGATCTTATGCGTCTTAGATCGAGAAATAAAAATGTTATAAATTCAGGAGACACGTCGTCAACCAGTTTAGCAAGTTCTGGCATGTTTGGTGCCAGCCAGTATGGAAGACGGGTTGAGATATTTGCACTCTGTGGAAAGGACTAAAGACAGTTGTTCAACACCTTGTGTCAGTGTAAACATATATATATATATATATATAAAAATAATGACCAACCTTTACAATGAGGACAGCAAACTCCATATCAGAATGCACAA
This sequence comes from Cabera pusaria, assembly GCA_954871355.1. Classification (NCBI taxonomy): domain Eukaryota; kingdom Metazoa; phylum Arthropoda; class Insecta; order Lepidoptera; family Geometridae; genus Cabera; species Cabera pusaria. The sequence goes on from OX940905.1 coordinate 20,233,523, forward strand.
ACACTTTCTCTACACTAAATCCCATCATATACCTTAATGCAGAGGGATCTTGGAAATGTCTGGAACAAGGAGCATTTTTACTTATTACATTTTTTACCACCAACTTTAAGTCACTCAACGAGCTATGGAAAGAGCTATTCTCGGTGTTTCTCTGGGAAATCGAATCAGGAACGAGGTTATTCGCTAGATACCCAGGGTGATCGGCGTAGATCATCGGGCGCAAGTGGCAGTGGGCTGATTATATTTGCCGTAGGACTGATAAACTTTAGGGTAGATTGGTCTTGGAGTAGAGACTGCGAATCTGTAAACGTAGTGTAGGACGCTCTATGATCAGGTGGAGCGACGACATACGCAGGGCAGTGATTGGCAAAGAGGAACTGAAGATCGAGTTCAGTGGCGTGTCTTGGGAGAGGTCTATGTCCAGCAGTGGACTGATACTGGCTGATAAAAACAATCCGCAGGTAAAGGGTTGTCCATTAATACGCCACACCCTGTATAAATGATTATAGAAAAGTACTCACTTTTTCTCCGTAAAATTGTGATAGCTCTTAGTGCCTTTATAAACTCCTAAAACATCATTCACCTTCTGCAATTTCTCTGCTGATATTCTATATAACTTTCTCTCTTCCTCGGTCACTAAACTAGGTTCAAAAACATACGTGGGAAGAGTATAGCTATATGTTCTTGCATTGCATTTAGATTTGGAGTTGAAGCGGTTGGTTACCCTTTTTATTCCGAAGACTTTTATACATTTTGGTAGTCTGTTGTTTATTTCTTCTATATTAGCTTCAAGTGCTGAAAGTAAACTTATTGTTAGCAATTCTGGTAGAAACTTCTGACAATTACAGAGAAGTGGTATAAACTTAAACTCTCATAACTTAGAATCAACCAAAGGTCCTCTCCAGGAAAGGAGAATTAAGTCAAAACTTTTTTCAGAAAAAATGTTGTCTTCTGATGGTAATGTTTTTTTTATTAAGAATATGATAGTTGTAAGACACAAAAGTGAAACAAGACTAGTCAATTATGGAAGGATAAACTGCACTCACTGCTCGGGCTTAAATGTCATCTTTCCTCCATAATACTTTTCACGTAGGAAGTAGAACAGATAAGCCGAAAACAGACCTCAGTGGTATGCATTGGGAGAGGCCTACGTCCAACTATGGACTAATGTGGGCGCATAATGATGATGATGAGCTACAACTGTCTAACGTGTATTTATAATTATCTGTCCTGGTTATTCTTTACCGACAAACTTATTCAGAACTAGATTGATTATTTGTTATGATGATTGATTATGATTCTTAAATCATGAAGAACGAAACCTTAATAACCGACTTCACAAAAAAGGAGGTTCTCAATTCGACTGTTTTTCTTAAATGTTTGTTACCTCAGAACTCCGTCAAGTCTTAACCGATTTAAAAAAATATTTTTTTGTTTGAGAGATAATTCCCCCCCTTTTGGTCCCATTTAAATTTTATCGAGATCTGACAATTGTCTCGGGAGATATGGAGATGAACAATATAAGGAAATTTGTATACATTGATGACATCATTACAACTAGTCATATAGTATGTAGTATACTAGCCAGTACTTTGACTATCGCAGCATGTGAAGTCGGTTTTTTCGTTTTGTACGATCACACATTATTTTTATATCCTACTAAAATTGCGAAAGTTTGTATGTATGGATGGATGTTTGTTACACTCTGCCACAAAAAGGGCTAAAATGCATTTGGATGAAATTTGACCACAGAGTTAATGACCTGAATGAGCAAAGAGGATACTGTATTATATAATCTAAAGTTTGATCGCTATTTCACCAGTTAGTAAGAGGTCGAGGATGATAGCACGCTAGGCCTAAAATCGCTACTGGTTTTCTCTAGGACAGCTGCCGAAACAAATAGAAGTTTTGGCGACAGACTTTCCGACTCAAGGCCGTAAACGTTAAGTTAACTGGGACAAACAAATCAAGTTAAAAATCAACTATTTTGTCAGACCTATACAAGATCAAGCTTTACAGAAACATTATGTTTTAAGTATGTATAAATTACACAAAGATTACATATAAGAAAGCAAATGTCAAGTTATAAAGTATAAAAGTGTGAGTGAATACTAACGTAGCTTTAAAGACACAACCTGTCTTGCCGCAGAAACTCCTTTGTCGGTCCTAGAGCTTCTCTGAAACTGAGCGTTCTGTTGATTTTGGAAGTCTTCCTCAGAAATGTACTTAGCCTCGAGGAGGGCTTTTAAAAGATCCTCTTCTATTGTTGGCACACCGGGATTTCTAAAAATAATAATGATTAAGTTTCTATAGTCATAAGCAAATAATGTATACAGAAATAGGAAAATGGTTGTAACTAAGTATTAAAGATAATCATCTCAGGTGTTCATCTCAAATCTCTGGAGATACTTATCAGACCTCGATAAAATTACCATGGTACCACACTTGGGATATCTCCTTTCGAACAAAAAAAGAATAATCAAAATCGGTTCATAAACGACGAAGTTATCCGCGAACAATTATAAATATATATATATATACATATATACGGTCGAATTGAGAAACCTCCTTTTTTTGAAGTCGGTTAAAAACCACCATTAGTGGTACTTCCATATATATCAAATAAGCTGTTACTGACAGTATGCTACTAGATTGGACTCTAGGGATGAGTGGGTTTGGTTGAATGAACGGCTATGTATTCTTTGAATACGTCGTAAATTACTAACTCATGGGTTGTGAAAAATAACAAACAGAAGCTAATCCTACTTTCAGCAGCGGCGTTAGGGTAGGGAGCGGTTGGGCGAGCGCCCAGGGCTCCGGATATGAACAGGCGCCCCTTTTCATTTGTTTTAAATTTTATCAAAGATGCAAGAACGTGCAAGAACTGTATCCGAATGTATGGATAGCATTGCGAACATTATTGACTATACCTACAACGGTTGCTAATTAGGAGAGGAGTCTTTCTAAGCTTAAGATGCTAAAAACCTATGTGCTATCGACAATATCTCAATCTAGATTGACTAACTTGGCAACTTTGTCAATCGAAAATGAAATTGCTGCAAACATCGACTTTGATAACCTAATAAAAGAGTTCGCCGATAGAAAGGCTAAAAATGTTAAATTTTATTAGTTTTTTTTTTATCAATGGACATTTATTTTCAATGAATGGTTATTTCATTATATCCTTTCTCCAGTTTATTCCCTTTTTTCTATGGGTTTAAATTGGAGTTAGAGGACGTCGTAGTTATCTCGCCCAGGGCGCCGGTAGTGCTAGAACCGGCACACATCTGTCTCTGGTTTTGAGTTCAACTTGCGAAACATTGTGAATCATATAAATGCATTGCCTCCAAACACAATGCATAAGTTACAACCAGTTTAAGCCACGACGTCTTCGTTTTTGCCCCGTTAAAGAACTTTTAATGGAGAAAAGTCGCCCGAATTATATTGTCAAAGACGGAAAATTTTAATTCATCTGTGACTAAAACCAATCTCTGTCAGCTCTTCAAAGAGATCATTGAAGACGAAAATTGAGATGGAAAAAAGATAAAAATGCATTTTAAGTATGGAAGCGAAATTTCACATTTTCACAAATATTTAGTGTATTAACATGTGAAAAACTCTTAATATTAAAAATGTACCTACATATGGGGGCAGCTTAGAACAAAAAGATGGGGGCACCTTTGAATATGTTCAAAAATGCCTCGGGCTATGGTTTTGATGAGATGCATTACGTTTACTGGTTTTTCTATTACTTATGGAAAACTGTAACTTGTTTCAGGTAAAATGGTTAGAAATTATTAAAAAAAACGTTAAAGCGAATTCAACGAAGAGGATGCAAAAAAAAGTTTAAGAAGTAGTTGAAGGAAATATGAAATTAGGACTGGCGTCTGCAGCATACAATATTAAATCAAACACATTATTTTACAGGATAAGAATTGCAATGTGACCTAGCATAATTATTATATAGTCAGCATCAATAAATTATTTCTGATTCTGATTCTAAGAATAAAAGAAAATATTCAGCCTAATAATGAAAAATATTCATCAAAAGACACCGTATCACAAATTTTCAACAAAGGAGAAAACGAGGAAAGAATGATAAAAGAATATTTATTAAACAGTACTAAACTGAATTACGGCTTGACTTTCAAACAAGCTAGAGGATTGGCGTTTGAATATGCAAGAGCGCTTAATAAATGTCCACCTAACTGGTCAGAAAAAAGAAAATAGCAATAACAGCGGCATTAACCAAAACTGCAGCAACACGTGCTACTGTCCGAAGGCGTACCGGATGTAGCACTGACCACCATGGCAGATTATGTTACGGTAAAAAAATGGCCAAGTGCAAGTCGGACTCGCACTCGTAGGGTTCCGTGGCAACACAGTAGAGTATTCTATAACTATGATTTTTCGCAACCAAAAAAATAACTTTGTTTTAATAGTGTTTGTATGAAAAACTAAGTTATATTTGCGTCGCTATATCTCAAAAACTGTTGACTGTATCCAGTTCAGACCAATTTTCGTTAAAAGTTTTTATTGAGATCTACATTTTTACTTTATTTTTCAGTCCCTTACTTTAGAAGTTAGAAGGGGGGACATAGATTTTACCAGGGTTGCCAGATATCAGCAAACTCAATTCGCCGAATTTTACCTACCGAGTAGCCTAAATCGCCTAATATATATTTTTGGGAAAGTAGCCTAATTCGCCTAACATTTTGAGCTAAGTAGCCAAGTAGCCTAATTCGCCTAACATTTTGAGCTAAGTAGCCTATATTAGGCCCAAATAAAACAAGTAAGAAAATAAAGCAGAATAATACATTTTTTTGGGTTCCGTACCTCAAAATGACAAGAGGAACCCTTATAGGATTACTTTGTTGTCCGTCTGTCAAAACTATTTTCCTCATGAACGCGTAGAGATATTAAGATGAAATGTATATCAAATACAGTGTAAAAAATTAAACTTGCATGTAAACGCAATCAAATGATATTACTTACCGTTTATATCGCATACTTTCGCATATGTTGATATAAATATTAAGAAATAATATAAAACATTTGGAGTAATACTGAAGTAGCCTAAATCGCCCGGTCTTTTGTTTCTAGGTAGCCTAAATGGCTACTGGTAGCCGATGGAATTTTTTGGTCGCCATTTGACCCCTCAAGGTAGCCTAAATGGCGATAAATCGCCTAGTCTGGCACCCCTGGATTTTACCACCACTTTAGATGCGCCTTCTTTAAATTATCGACTTTAAGAAAAAAATATTTTAGGAACTTCAATGTATTTTTTAAAGACCTATCCATAGACGTATAGGTATGAAGAAAAAAAAATTGTTTTTGTTTTTATTTTAGATCCATGTATGGGATGCCCCCCCTGAAACTTTTATATTTTTGTATAGGGATATATCGGCCTGCCGATCGAATATAACACGGCCGATATCAACCAGTTCTAAAAGCGCGCGAAACGAACGACGCGTGCGATGTTGCCGCTCTTAGCGTCGTCTCAACGGTCACTTTGGCCTGCCAACGCACTGTCTCCCGCCCCGGCCCCAGTGCTTGCTAAGCTTTGGTTCAGAAATGTCATGTTTCGCGCTTGATTTACGTGACGTCGGCGTCGCCGCTTTAATTTCGTGAATCATTCTGTTTAATTATTGACACTGACTAGTGAGGACTGTTATAGTGTTTTATTTTATATAAAAGAAAATGGCAACGCCATTAAAACATACAAGTTCCATCTGGAATCATTTTCAAATAAAACAGGATGATGATACAAAAGCAACTTGTTTATACGTCTTGTTTCATCTCGAATGAATAACAAACATTTTTAAATTCTTATATAATGTTCTTTTTAATTAATTTTTTTATTATTATTTTAAATGTTTTTGTATAATATTTTTTAATGTTGTTATGTAGATATCAAGGCATAACTAAATAAAAACTAAATAATGAAATATATCCTTAAATTTATACTGCAATGTCAGCGTTTCTCGTGGTAGTAATGCAGTTTCATCGAAGGGCTTCACGACATCTAACATGTGGACACACGTGAAGCGTTATCATGAAAAGGAGTTAAAAAACGACACCCCGTCTACCTCGAAGACTGAGACCGGTCCGCCACTCAAAAAACAAGCTACTTTGGAACACATTCTGGACAAAAATGTTATTGTATGATACTGATGACCCCAGAGCAAAAGCGATCACGCAAACGATAGCTGAACAAATATGTGTAGACATGGAGCCGTTCGATATAGTAAATAAACAGGGGTTTCAACGCACCATTAAGCAGTTGTGCCCGAAATACAAAATGGTTTCCCGTCCACATATCTCTGAAAATGTGATACCAGACATTTACTGTCGTGTGAAAACGAAAATAAAAGAACTTTTGCAAGAACTTCCGCACATAATTGTTACGACTAAATTATGGACTAGCGATGCTTCTTCATTCGTGAACGACTTTATAAGTCTGACTGCTCATGGAGTGAATAACAATTTTGAGCTAAAGAACTACTGCCTAGCAATATTTCCTTTTGAAGGCGAAAGGCATAGCGGTGAATACATAGCTGAAAACTTACGTCAGTTATTTCAAGATTGGGGTATCGACGAACAGGTACGAGCTGTAGTAACAGATAATGCATCGAATATGGGACTTGCTGTAACACAAGTGGGTGTGGAACGAATCAGATGTATGGCACACTCTTTACAATTAGTGCTGAAGGATGCGTTTTCAGGAGAAGAGAAAATAAATGAAATGATTACAAAGGCGAGGTCTATAATTGGTCACTTCAGTCATTCTACGTCAGGTCGTAAAATCCTTACTGAAATGCAAAAATCTCATAATGTTCCTTGTCATGTGCTCATCCAGGATGTCAGGACTCGCTGGGATTCTACCCTTCACGCGCTTAGGAGACTTCTTGAGCAGCGAGTTGCAGTTCAAGCATCTTTACCCCATGTGAAATGTAGAACTGAATTGGCTACAGAAGAGTGGGTACTAATGGAACAGGTTATCTCAGCCTTGACTTATTTTGAAGAAGCTACAAAGTCCATTAGTCAAGAGAATGCTTGCTTGTCTGACGCCATACCGCTGATCAACAGTTTGCGAAGTCTTAGAACGTATCAAGAACACCACGGCCATGGATGATAATGCTTATAGCCCTAAATATAATGCTTTTGTACTGAATTTTATAGCTGGGATCAATGATAGATTTGATTATTTAGAGAGTGATGAAACATTTATTTTAGCAACAGCACTAGATCCACGCTATAAATTGCGTACGTTCACTCTGCAATCTACAAGCCTGAATGCGAGAAGAATGCTAATTTCATTAATTACAAATAATACATACAGAGAGTGTCCTAATTCTACAGAGGCGCCGCGATAAAATCAAAATGAGATTTTCTCGGGTATCTGGTCTGCTTGTGACAGTTTGATAAAAGAAGCAGAAGACGACGAGCCTTTAACAAACATGTCTATTAAGCCTGAGCAAGAAGAGGTAGAATCTTATTTAAGATTTCCAAACATTCCAATCAAACAAGATCCAAAGATCTATTGGCGGCAAGTAGATAAATATCCAAAATTAAAAAAGCTTGCACAAAAATACTTGTCTTATCCAAAGAGCTCAGTTGCTTCAGAACGTCTCTTCTCAACTGCAGGTCTGATACAAAATTATTTGCGTAACAGATTATCTGCTGATAATTTGAACAAACTTTGTTTTTTTAACAAAAATCTGCCAAAAGTAAACTTTAATTATTGACTTTAGGTATCTTTTTTTAATAACTATGTGATTGATTTTATTTGAAACTAATAAATGTTTTTTTTCCATTCTCATTACTGGATTTTTATTAATTAAGTATTTTTCCTTCAGTCTTCAGGACCTAAATACTTACGATGTTTCATACATATGAAATAACTTTGAAGAGAGACAGGTGTATGTCTATGTATATGTTGTGTCAATATCTTAAATAATCAATCAGATGTGAAGTCAATTTTATACACGCCGGCTCTTAATTCTATCTCGATCACACTTCCCGTAACAACAGTCTTCGTCGTAATTTGAAATATAAATAGTATAATGTATTCCATTCCTTTGCAACCATGTCTTTTTATCGATTTTATGTCATATTATTAGTTTATCTATATGTAATGTTTAAATAAATTTAATGAACTATTGTCATGTGTAAAAATATTTACGTATTTTACAAAATATATATTTATTTATTACGTTTTAAGTATGCTATTTTCTTTTATTTATTTATATAATATCCTATGATATATATATTTTAAATTTCTTATTTTATCTATGTTTTATTTTATTTAAGTTCTTATTTCTTACCATTTATCTATTTATTTGTCTGCGTTAGTCCAACAACCGTTTCAGGCCTTTAGGAATATCAGCGTCCAGTATTTCCAGGGTCGATGATCCTGGAATTCGTGACATTTGTGCTGAGACTGGCCTATTTCAGCACTTCATAATATTTAACTTTATTCCTTAACTTTAAGTATTTTTTATTTGAATATGCTGAATAAATGATTTTTCTTTCTTTCTTTCTTTCTAATCTTAATAACTTCCTTCAAATTTGTTTAACAAACACGAAGCACTTATCTACTAAGCCATCAATCAATATCGGTATCGCCGAATATTTTCGTTTATAATCGGTATCGGTATCGTATCGGAAAAAACATGTATTGTTACATCCCTAATAAAAATTTAATAATAAAACAAAATTTTTGTATAAAAATCAGAAACCTGTACACAGAATACATCTACCTACCAAGTTTCAATCCTGTAGTCCTAATCGTTTCGGAATAAAATAGCTGTGACATACGGACGGACGGACAGACAAACATGACGAATCTATAAGTTATATACCGCCTATTGTTGCACTTGTTTTATTATTATTTATTGTATTGTACTGTTTCTTTATTATGGTATTCCAATAAAGTGTTTTCTATTCTATTCTATAAGGGTTTTATTGCCATTCGGCTACAGAACCCTAAAAAGCCCCTTCCAAATAAACATAATTCAACAGCTAGACGAACAGCTTCTTAAAATGATATCGAAAGGCTACAATGCTTTGAGAATTGTTGAAAAAAAGAAGTTCCGAAAATTTGTGGAAATGCTGAGCTCTGGGTATTCACTACTCACACGTAAAACACTATCAGAAAATCTGATGCCCAAAGTATATAACAAGCTATATAAAACGGTAAAAAGGGAGATCAAGAAAGCGACTGCCATTTGTCTAACTACAGATGGATGGGAAATCCACAACTGCACATTTTATCGACCCAGAGTCACATAAATTATGCTCAATGATGATCGGTGGCATCAACTTTGAAGGAAGCCACACAATGAGCAATATTTCAGACATTCTGTCACAAAAACTTCAAGAATGGGAGATTGTGAACAAAATTAAAGGGGTTGTTAGCAACAATGTCGCTAATATTTTAGGTGCAGTGCATGTAGATGGTTGACATTTTATAAGCTATACTGCGCACATTCTTAATTTGGAAGTACAAAATAACCTGCATTGTATATCGGAGACTATGATAACAGCAAAACAAATAGTGAACTATTTCCATAGGCTGGAGCTAAAAGACTTTAAAAAGATCAAGGCCAAATTAATATCACCCCGCAAAAACGAAAGCAAGACGTTAGCACCAGCTGGAATTCGACGTAAGATATGCTCAACAGATTGTTCAAATAAAAAATGCAGTCATTGCAACATTAGCTATCATGAGATCCGATTTATCACTGTCGCTAAATGATTGGATGGTAGTTGAACGGGTGATACTAATATTGTCAGTATTCAACGACGTGACAAAGGAAGCGAGCGGAGAACAATATGTCTCAGCTTCAAAATATGTTGTGTTTTGCAAGCTGATATTTCAACAAGCAGAATTAAGCAGAATTTTTTTCCACTGAAACCGTCTCACCGGTCAAAGAGTTAGTAGCGGCGTTAAAATTGGAACTAAAGCGTCGGTTTGGAGCCATTGAGAAACAGGTGTTGCTCAGAGAAGCAACTTAAGCAACTATACTCGATCATACATTTTTAAATCGTGTTTAAAAATGTATGATCGTACAAAACGAAAAAACCTACTTCACATGCCGCGATAGTTAAAGTACTGGCTAGTTATAATCATCATCATCAATCATCTAAGTATCCAAATTTGCTTATTAAGTTTATCTCTATACCACCGGAGATAATTGTCAGATCTCGATAAAATTTGAATGGTACCAAACGGGAGGCATAATCTCAAACAAAAAAAAAACAAATCGGTTAAGAATGGACGGAATTCTTAGGTAACAAACATTTTTTAAAAATACAGTCGAATTGAGAACCTCCTCCTTTTTTGTGATGTCGGTTAAAAAAAACTGATTAAGAGATACAAGAAATTTTGAATTGGCCGCAGCTGAGTTAACACTAAAAATCGGAAAGATGAACTTGCCTAACGAAATTTGCTCTAACACTGCAGAGCTTGAAGCACCGGCCTCTGGGCCTTCAAAGACGGGATCAATTTGGGAGGAGTTCGAATAAAAAGTCTCACAGCTGGTTCCAGTAAATTCTATATACAGCTGGGCATTGTAGAATTTGACAAATACTTATAAGAACCTCTGATTAAGCGAAATCAAGATCCTCTACCATGGTGGAAAGAACTAAAAGCTGTATAACCACTTCTTCACGCCCTTCATGCTCAAACGCTTGCATATCTCAGCAACTTCCGATCCGTGCGATCGAGTTTTTTCGAAAGCAGGGCTGACTGATATAAATAAATATTACTTTTTCGAAAGTAATGAGTAATGTTGCAACTTGCATTACATGTTTGTTTTGCGCATGCTTAGCTGCCATACAATTACACTACACTGATAAAAAATGCATTTATCCCTCATTCCCTTCGCCTCCGGCGCCCTAGCCTAGCGCTAATCGAGGTGACGATTTTCGCGAATACCGGTAAAATGCAGTTTTCGCGCGCAATGGCTTTTTCATATACGGATCATCAGTACACGGATATATTGAAAACATTGGCTTGAAGTGATGACAATGTAGAGTTAGCGTGTCGAGTATACAACCAAACCAAGATAACCAGAAATAAACCAGAACTAGTGTGAGCGCAAGAACCATGTTAGCTGCAATTCGACGTCTGCGAGACTCCGCCGGTACATTTCGTCCCATTACTTCCTCGGATGGAATGTACGGCGGACTCGTGTGCAACAGACCATTCTGGATTATTTCGAAGAGCACCCCGAGAGTAGTATGAGAGGCGCAGCATCTTTTTTTGACTACAGTCACACCACATGTAGGGGGAGCCCGGGAGACTTGCCCAGGTGGGAGAATTGAACCACTTTTAATAACTTTCTAAATTTGACGCCAAATTAGGCAGCGTGGCAAACGAATGAACGCGTGTTACCCACCACCAATCACGAGCAACCCGCCATTTAGTGTGTAAACAGAAACGTGTTTTTGCTATCGCGTAATTGTTTTGTTTGTTTTCTTGTTTTGATTGAACTCATTTATGAAGGTAAGTAAGAGTAACACACACCTATGTTATAGTATTGATAGATTATAATATTTTGTCGTACGTTTAGTGTCGTTCTCCAGGGGACAGCGGATTTAAAGGAAAAATCTAGATATGGCCATAAGGTTGCGGGTGAGTTGAACTAGTCTGCCGTCGACAGACTTGAACAGTGGTTCAACTCTCTTTTTTAGTTTAACAGTTTGAATACTATTTCAGTTCGTTTTTGTTTTGTTTGAGAAAGAAAATGCCATTTGAATATAAACGGTAGTCGTCGCAGGAGACCGTTTACAAAGTCAGAGATTGAAAATGCTCTCAGAGAAATCAAAAAAGGAAAATCCATTCGTAAAACTGCCATAAAGTATGGGATAGACAGATAAACTTTACGTTATATAACTTTTGTATATCACAGGTGATCAAAAATTATTACCGTTGCAGGACAAAGGCAGCCAGTACAAAACCTCTCAGATGTTTAATCAAAATGTATTATGGTTTGACTAGGAAGCAAGCAAAGCAAAAAATGCAAAGGCTTTCGATTATGCTAAAGCAAATTCCAAAAAGAGACCACAAAGATGGACTGCCAACAAATCAGCCAAAAAAGAACGGTATTGCGGTTTCCTGGCAAGAAAACAACAAATAAGTCTGAGAAGACCAGATGCAACAAGCTTGTCAAGAGCCACAAGCTTCAATAAAAAAAAATCCATTAGTTTTTTAACAATTTGAGGGCGATTCGAGGAAAGTTCCCCAACCCGTTTTTAACCCCAAAATATCTATAATTGTGACGAGACAGGTTGCACAACAGTTCAAGAATTTCTGAAAGTTATCGCTATTAAAAAATCTAAACAAGTTATTGTTGTTGTTGTTAGGCAAGTAACCTCAGCAAATAGAGGAACTCTGGTAACACCAACTTGTGCCACTCGGACATGTGATTCCTCTATTTTCATATTCCCAAGAGTAAGGTACCAAGATGTTTTTGTAGCCGAAAGCCAGAGGGTTTCTTCTGGATGGATGACAGCGAAAAGCTTTTTTATGTTCCTGGAGCATTTTGCTAAATACTCGCATGCCTCTAAAGATAACCGTGTGCTTCTTTTGCTTGACAATCATCCACTACTTGCAATTCTTGTTTTCAAAACAAGGCAGATAATATTGCTGAACAGATTTTATAATTATTTAAGTAAAAAGGCGGACTTCTCCTAACGTGATGATAGCGAACACCCTTTTCACCTGCGACGCTGTCAAGAGCTCACGCCAAATTATTACTCGTACCTGCTCCAGATAGAATATGGCGTTTACACGTGTTGGCATGTACAACCAACATAATACAACATTTTTGGATGTTTGAAAACCCTCACGCTTATAGAGTGGACTCTTTCCAACACCGGTTTTCAATAAACGTTTGGACAGGTATCATCGATGCACATGTGCTAGTTTTTTCTGCTGAGATTAAACAGAGAAAAATATTTACAGGTTTTGCGGAAAACTGAGATATTCCACTTGCAAATTTCTAGAATACCATATTTCAACACTACGGTACCTCCGCGCATTTTGCGTGGAGTTGACGCCAGCATCTCGATGCTGAAAATGCAAACAGCTAGATCGGCCGGGGGGGCGACCGATAGCGTAGCCGCCGAGAACAGCTGATCACACGCCACTTTTTGTGGGGGCGTATTAAATTTCTCGTTTACGCCAACGACGGACAATGCAGAAAAACTCAGAAATAAAATCATAGCATTTACCACAGTGAAAACTGATACTGTAGTGATAAAACTTTTAAACAACAATTACGAAAACTATGTTCTTAGAGAAATAAAGAATCTTTAACCCGAAAACTTCGTCAACAATAAGAGGACCAAATCAAACTAGGAAGAAACACAGCATTGTCATTAGAAATTAAGTCTTAACCACATGGAAAAACATGGTTATGGATTAAGCAAAGCAGTAACGCTAGAAATGGTGGCACAATTTGTGCAAAGAAACGAAACATCAACGTCATTTTAAAACGGGATTCGTAGTTCACTGCGTACAAAAAGCGACATAATTTATAGGTAAAAACCGATTACTTAGAAGCTGACAATGCTTTAGACCAGTGGTTCCCAACCAGTGGTCCGGTCTCGGTCATTAAAAAGATCGCTCCGAACTAGTACATTCTTTCAGCTGTACTAGTTCGGACTTCTAGTACTATTAGTACAGTAGGTCATAAATACTCAATTAAAAATAGTCCTTATGACTGTTGCCATAATGTTCAAAATAGTTGTTGAAAATAGCATAGAGTGCATCTCACTCGTTCGTTCACTAGTTACGCTAACCCATTCGTTCATCGTCCTTTTCATTCCGTGAGCATGAGCAATTGAATCACAGACAATAATCGCGAATGAAGTACTAAATGTACTATGTACTAGTAGACTTACGGAATAGTTCATTCTAGTTCAGTGTCAAGAATTCATTCATATTAGTACTTAGTACATGAACTACACCAGGCTATTATTTATTGTTGTTGGTAATAAACAAATCAAGCAATGCAAGCTCAAAAATCACATTGATTCAAAATTTACCCATTTGGTTTTCCAATAAAAATGTTATATTTTTCTTTTAACATAATATTTTTAATGCATGATACTATTTTGTTTTTGATTAAAGTATATATTCGGATCGAATTAGTTTTATTCTTGTGAATCATGGTCCCTGCCGACAAAAAAGAAACCAAAGAGGTCCCTGGAAGGTTGGGAACAACTGCTTTAGACTCTATTATGATTGATTCTAACAGAATACAAGGCTGGTTGTCAAACAATTAACAAATACTTCTAGTGGAACAGTCCTAAGTCCCACAGACTTGAAAAACCTTTATGGTAAATCTGAAAACTCAAAAGAGAATATAACAGCGATGGGGACATTTGCAGCTTCAGGAAAAGTCTTGCCACCATTTCTGGTTTATCCATATCAAAGAATACCTAGTGATATAGCAGTAATCATTAACAAAGACTGGTCATTGGGTAAATAAAAAAAACTATGGATGACTTGCATATTGTTTTATGTATATGTAGCTAACAGACTACTTCCTACTTTGCGAGAGAGAGATAAAGACGGGACTAAGTTCCCTGTTTTGTTGCTGGTGCTATGCAACGAAAACTGCATGATATTGTAAGCACTGTACCCTAACAAACGTGACCAGGTGTCTTGTTTTGAACGGGATCGTCCCTTTTCTCGATAATCTATCTCGGTCTCCCCAAAATAAAACTCTGGGATGCAAAATTGTCCCGTTTTACGCCGTCGCGCGGCCTACCGCCCACGCGCGCTGTCGGTTACCTAGCAACGCGGGGAAGAAGGACGGTATACAGGCGACATGATTGAATAACAATATTGGTTTATTTGACATTAATTTCAACATTTGTTCATTAGCCAATAGCCACGCGCATTTCTCGCGAATGTTTATTGCTAGATATTATTCGAGTAGAGTTTAGTGGAGACTGGTCTATTGATTTGGAATCTTATTTTAATTATGCCGAAACGCAAGTGCTCATTCAATGTTGATTTACAAAGAAAATACCAAACAACTAAATACTCCCTTCGGGGATGCGCAAGTGTTGCACAGAATAAAGTGTTTCTCACAGTGATGCCGATGATATTGAACTGCATTTAAAGTCCGAAAAAACATAAAAAAGCCGATCGTGCCGTCGCTTCAAGTTCTTCAATGTTGAACTTTTTCAAGAAGTCGCAAGGGCCAACTTCAAAAGATTCTTGGTTTTAATGAACAGCTAAAACTCGCGAATATGATAAAAATTATGAATATGAAATTTCATAGATAACTGTGAAACGAAAACTAACTGGTCCCTTGAGCACACTTACTAATTCAGTACAAGACGAGAATCAAAAAAGTTCATCATTTAATATCTACCGCCAATACAAAGAGTACTAAAGAAAATCACAGCTATCGAAAGTTTACGACACGACGAAGTTCTCAGAGCTGTGTGTAAGATGACTGAAGAAGTGCAGACTATGCACAACAAAACGAGAAGCCGATATGTTTTGCCACAAGCGGCAATTGCCCAATGGATTAGGTGTCGGACTGGCGATCGAGAGGTCGTGAGTTCGATCCCCACCTATTGCACTTTTGACGTGAACCCACTCCAGACACAAGCATATTTAGCTTAGTTGGAGGGGTTAACAAGAATACTAGTAATGTGCAACACACATTGCTAGTAGGCTTAAAAAAAAAAAAAAACTCCATCACTTAAACTTTGTCCTGAAGTGCCCCACGGCGGCGTTAAAAACTTGTTTCATCATCATTATCAGCAGATTTCCATCCACTGAAACAAACTTCTTTCATGGATTTAAATCTTTGCTTTCTTATAAACCTTTCTTTCATATAAACACATCGCTAAATCGGTCCACCCGTTTTCAAGTTATGATATGACGTGAGTGACCAATGGGGATTATTTTTTCTAAAACCCAATAAACCATATTGATTTTCAGGCTTTGTTACCCCATTTCACCCTCTTAGGGTCAGTTCACACCGCGACGCGACGATGCAATTGGAGTTGCGCGGCGCAGCCAGAAGCCGCGCGGCGCAGCGAAACGCGTGACGCCACCAAATTGTCTCAAGTTCACTTTTTTATCACGCGGTTCAATTGCTCTAGGGGTGGAATTTCGAAAAAGCCCTGAAACACGTATTTACTTATTTATTTACAGAAGTACTTGTGTGAAGTATTGAATAAAAAATACTATTCTAATTCTAATTTGAGGTGGGGGCGATACGTCCTGCACTGACGTCCCTGTTGAAGAAAGACAAAATCACACTCTGGCTAATGTCGGAAAAAGTCTTATTCCACATGCTGAGGATAAGGTCCACAAACTGGACGCACCCTCTCTCGGAGTGCGGGTTTGTATCATCATACGACACTTCATTTACTACGGGTGTCGGTGTTCACAAGTCTTATATAAAAAACACACGCGGTCCGCCGCGACGCACAAAATGGCGGACGGCTGAGGGCTACGCTCGCCTCGAGACGCGACCGTACGCAGCGATCGAAGTTTCGCTCTGGCAGTGGCACAAGCGGCAGCGGCCGCACCCCTCTCGCCCCGATCATCTAGTTTAGGCCTTGTCTGCACAATGATATTTCACAGCGTGATATTTTAAATTCCGCAACAATTTGCATCAAATCACAGATTTTCTCGCACGATTTTTTTTCCGACAGTGCGGATACGTACAATAGATTCAATTTTGTGCCGCTGTGCGGACAGGGCCTTAGGTCCTGTCCGTAACAAAGACTAAAAGTAAAAAAAAGAAACAGAAGAACAAGAAAAATGAAAGCTCTACTTCTGAATCAATATGCTGAAAGCGATAATAGTTACAACTTGATTGAATATTTAAATGATGAGGACTAGGAAGAGCATGATAAACGTGAAAAGGAAACTGTTAAGGTTATTAAACTCAACAAGACAATGCAAGTTGAGACTAGAACACTTATAAGAAATTAGGAAATAGTAAACATGGAAGCAGGAAGAGAAGAAATAACGGCGACAGAAAAACTGGATATTCATGAATGGTAATGAAAGAAAATACAAGAAATATACAAGTGGTTAAAATAACAGAATATAATCTAAAAGGAAAAAGGCAAGATAAATACAAATTTTGGCTTAAGGGTGAGTTTCTTAAATGCACAGGTATAAATTCCGTACTACTACATGCGCATAGTCCTCACGCACACAGCGACGGGACGAACACGAGTCAGTAAAGTCATCTTGATTCATTTAAGGCAGTTTTACACAGTGACTGTTACTGACGTCAGTGCTGGCGCCGAAAACTGAGTCGTGCTATTTAGACGCAGTCAGTATTTCATCAGTAATCGAGGTAAGCTTTTCACGGTGAGCACACGTTTGTAAAGTCAGTGCTGAAAAATGTATTCTCGAAGCTTCACAAACTTTGCCCACTTATTTGAAGGAAGTTATGTCGATATGTGTGAAAATAATTAACTTTATCAGAGCAAGAGCCTTAAACCACCACCTGTTTAAAAGACTTTGTCAAGAAATGGGATCAGAACATGAAGTACTGCTTTACTACACAGAAGTTTGTTGGCTGTCAAGGGGACAAGTCTTGAAGCGCTTGTTTGAGTTGCGAGCAGAAGTGTTACTTTTTTTGTAAAGATAATTTGATTTTGATAAAGTAAATACACTGTATGAATATCTCGAGAGCGAAGATATTTTACAAGGGCTAGCGAACTTAGCAGATATATTTTCTTATTTGAACGAAATTAACCTGTCTCTTCAGGATAGTCACTGCAGAACTGCAGTGACTATCACGGATGCATCTGGACGGTTGAAAGGTTTTTTATGTTAACTGCCTCTTTGGAAAAGGAGGATAGAATCGGATAACTTCACAAATTTTCCGATGTTGGAAGAGTTAGTGCCACAAGGTGACCGATGAACATGATGAAAATTACATCAAAAATTCAAACAAAATGTCAAAACATCTGGAAACATTACAGACATCTTTTGAAGGTAATTTCAGCTCCAAACAACTCGTCAAAGAAACATGGGTGCGAAGTCCATTCTTAATTGAAATTGACAGCCACAGCAATGAAGATCTTACCAAAGATGACTTAATTGACATGAGATCTAAAGCAGTTTTGAAGGCTGAATTTCATGCGAAGGTCATTCAAAAGGTCTTGGCGAGTTTTGGTGTTCTTTGAGTGAAGCTTACGCTCTTCTTGTCATGTGAGCTATGTCCGTTCTGATACCATTTGCTACTACGTATCTTACAGTATATTTAATATTAATATGTAATAATGTATATTTATTATAATACAGACATATCATGAATATAAACAAGTAAAGTGAGAACTTGAATGGGATCTCAGGCAACAGCATTGTATACCTGAAGCATGTTTTGAAATGGGCTTTTGCAATGGATAATCATAGAAGGTACTGTGACTCACAAATAGAATTTGAGAATGAAACTCACATTTCAATGTAGCATGTGAGATATAAAATGGAAACAATCAAGTGACCAAGAAAACAAGGTTAATAAACAAAACTTTATCCTAATTCCTTTTATTTGTTTAGGTTCAAGGACAATCAACAAGGATACAGATCATTAAGATGTCAAAGTGTAATTTCATAGGCTACAACAATATAACACAACTCCTGACTGTTTTTAATTCTTGTGGAGCAATTGAGAAGAATGAGTTTATTGTATGCAACGAGTTTCGGTGAACAAGTTCATCAAAGCGAACAATTGTGCCCAAGCATTTTGTAAATCCACATGAGATAAACTGAATTATGAATGTGTCTGGAATCACAGCATCCCTTAACCTTGCGCGTTACATTTCTATTGTTACAAAAGGTATTAACTACTTACCTACAAAGAGACATATCAAGCAGTCTCGAATAATCCACAGAGAAGTGCAGGAAATTCCTAAAAACAAATCTGTGCTAAATAAAACATTTTACCTCTGCATACCATGATAGTCGACACCAGAGTAACCAAGCAATATTGCCATTTTTTTCCTCTTAATCCGTTCACATGGTTTTTTAGCATCAGTTTCACCATTCTCCTTGACACTGGGATCTGGATCACCCCACTGCCGTTTCCCGCGTCTTTTGTACCGGGTCATGTTTTTATTAGCTACTAATTCGGGTTCTTGCTTCTCGTCTGTAATTTTGCTGTCAACAGATGCCATATCTACTGCAACTATGTGCCTGAATTGTAAACCTGAAATGGAACAACTTATTGTAAGCTCAAACTACCATAAAAAAGGCAGACGGAGCCGTGCCTAACACCCGCGTGAATGCAAGTGCAGTAATACTAAATGCTTGAGTAATACGCTTCCGCACTTAGTTTGCTACCAAGTGGCAGCAGGGACGGACGCGTCCGTGCGGTATTACTTCGCAGCGTTGCTTACGTAGTAATCATGCCGTATTGACTATGCCGGACTGAGCGCGGAAACTTATTACTCAAACATTTAGTATTACTGAACTTGCGTTCACTCGTGTGTTCGGCACGAATCCGTCTGCCTTTTTTATGGTAGTCTGAGATTGTACGCCGTCAAAAATACGTGCGTGTTTAGTTACCTTCTACGTAGCGGTAATATAAATAAAATGCATCTCAAATAATAAAGACATTTCATTATTTTTTACAATACAAAAAATATGCGCACCTGGCGCTAACGACGCCACATAGCCGCGCGCCGCTGTGGGTGCCTGGCTGGTTGGTTGGTTACAATTGTAATAGGGTTATGCACAAGATGAGCGCAAGGAGGCGAGCGATTCAATGTAATTTATTCAAAACTACAAATACGCCTATCATATTTCATATTTTTAATCAACCGGCGAAAAACTTACAACAAATCTCTAAGTTGAGGCAAAATTTAAAACACGCTCGTAACTGAGTGAGGCCTAACCAAAACAAAACATCGTTGGTTCAAATTACCTGATTTTACAGGATGCCTAGGTAGATTCTGTCTCAAGGTTTTTACAAATAAGCTGAATAGTTTTACTGACATACCTAAATTTTGATAAATCCGATTTCACAATTCACAAATAAATTCACAACACAACATTATCAATAAAATAAATCAATATGCATGGCATGTCATGCTACAGAAGTACGAACTACGAGGCAAAGAGAATATAACACAGAACACTATTACTCACGGGGAGGAATATAACCACTACGTTAAGAAGAGTTGGGAATTGAGCAAACTGACCAAAGAGAATATAACCACTACGTTAAGAAGAGTCGGGACTCCCATAGAGCAAACTGACTAAATAGCGAAATGTCAAAACGAGAAGTAACGACGTCAAAGTAAGAAATAGTGAGTGAGACGAATATAGACTTCCATCGGACGCGCCCCCCTTTTCATTAGTTTTCATAGATCTTTTTTTTTGTACTGCAGTTTCGGTAGACTGAAACTGACCAAATAGCGAAATGTCAAAACACGGGGCTTTGATAGTAGCCAAAATATCAGCGAAATAAAAAAATCCTAGTGATGTACCGTGTCGGCAAAAACATCGATAACGATCGAACTACCGTTGCTTAGTCAATACTTTAGAAGGTTATATTTTGTACATAACTAATTTTGTTTTAGTGGCTAGATTGTGAAGGTTTATATTTTTCCTATTTTGGTTAAACAAATCCACCAGTAAGACAAAACCAGTTTGAGAAAATGATAGGCAGTAAAACAAAATATTAAATTTTATCTAGCTTTTTATTTTTGGAGTATGATGCTCTGTAGGGTTCGCTCACTCGGCATCGGCATCAGCAGCTTAAGATAACGATATACCTGTAATGTAATATTGACTTATCAGTTTATCGCTTAACACTAATTTCTGGGACATGCTGCATACATGGCCGGATTAAGGGGAGGGCAACCGGGGCAGCAGCCCCGGGGCCTACACACACCCTACAATAATAAAAAAATCAAACATCTAAATCATCAACGATATTTCGGTTAAAAAAACCGGCCTAGTCGAGTTGGACTCGCTCACCGAGGCTTCTGGTTGTTACCAATTAAGCTAGACCTCTAAATTGTATGAGCGCTCATATAACTCAGAGACCTATCTTAATTGGCGAAACTATGTACCTATGTACACCTTTTAATTTACAACATTTTTATTTTTTAAATATTATGTTACTTTGAAGTGTTTCACACTTTATATTTTAGTAAATTGTTAGCCAGATTCAACCATAAATCAGCTATTCAGTGTTATTGACCTAATGAAAACAGAATAATAAGTATTGTCTTTGCAGAAGGAAAATTGTTATGAGTAGACGCCTGAAAGAGTCTAGGTATAGTGCCAGTTGCGGTAGCTTGAAGTTCGTCTTGATGTATTCATCACCAGGAGGACGAAATCATTGCCCGATGATGATTATGAGCTTGCGGATATTTTTGGTTAAAATTAAATAAAATTACTCAATATCACTTTGATGGTTTATCCCTATTAAAATATCGTCATGACGTCTCGCGAAATTGCACTTCTATTCCGATCACTGGTCATATCATAACTATATAATAATACACTATCGATATCGACAAGCATCGCAATGCGCCCCGCACTATTTTTCACAAAGAGTTTATAATGATTGTTAATTGATGAAATATTGAGATATTTGTCCTAAAGAAGCAGTAAACGGCTATTATTTTAAGTTATTCTATTTACTGAGCTTCATAAAGTGGAAATCTTGCCATAGAATAACGTTTAGTGAGTAAATATTTTTAACCCGCATATTTCACTATTTATGTTTCATTATCACTTACAAGCAGGGTGTTAATAATCACACACCTTAAATTCAATGCTGTCCAACGTCCACACTAGGTTATTAATTGTAAAACACAAAATAAAACAATAAAAGAATTATAATTAAATTGATAAATTATTAATAAAAATAATTAAAATAATTATATATTTAATATAAAATAATTATAAATTAATATTGAAAAAGCCGATTACGCTACCACAGGCTAAGTAGAAATACATGCTAGCCACAGACTAAGTAGAGATGAACCAAACGAAAGAGATAGTAAGAAATAGTGAGTGAGACGAATATAGACTCCATCGGACGCGCCCCCCTTTTCATACATCTTTTTTTTTTGTACTGCAGCTTCAGTAGACTGTACGAAGGAGTGAGTGAAGTGAGTGAACCACGAGTCCATTCTCTGTGCTGTGGAGTGAAGTGAACGAACAGTCGACAGACTAAGTACTAACAGTGTTGCCAAGTCAATTTTGAAAAGTGAGCTAAATTACCTTCGAAAATAAGCTAAAATAGAGCTAATTTTTTGAAAAAAAAACAGGCTAAAATAACAGTTTCATTATTTATAAAGAAAAACGCAGTGGCGTGTGGCGTAGCGTTGGGGGGGGGGGGGGCAAGGGGGCCATGGCCCCGGAAGGCACAAAAAAAAAAAATTAAGTGCCACAAGGCTAAAACTTAAGATTAATTAATAAATTTAAATTTTAAAAATAATAAAAAATAATTTAAAATTTAAGGTAAGGCCAAGTTAGCATGATTTAATAACTTATTAAAAAATATTATTTTAGCTGCCCTTTCTCTGGAATAGACTGACTTCTACCATCTTCATAATATAGATGCTAAGTGTTGTCGAACGGTGGATACATTTGTATTCGACATTCTAAAAATGAATCTCTGTACGATGTAGAATAGTTACCTATTTGTTATACAAGGCTGCAAAGTTATTTTTTGGCGCGATTACTTGAAATGAATTATAATTATTTACTAGTTTTTTATAATTGTTAACTGTGATCTTGTTTATTATTGTCCAATATAAAATTGCAGATAAAAAATATAAATAAGGTCAAATAAAAGCCAAGTGCGAGTCAGCATCGCGTCTCTTATCGCACACTTAGGGAGGGTTCCGTACAATACGAAACATAACAGAGTTTCAACCTCATATATTTGATTAATTGATATTACCAAGATTATTTGGTTTGGTCGCGATCTAGAAAGGCGGTACTCGTTTACTAGCGCCATCTATGTCTGTGGTGTTATGGTGGTGTATTAAAGATGGAAGTTGATACGGGAACACCGTGCTCTTGTATTAGCAAAGTGACTATAAGCCGGTGAGTTAAACAATTTCACCAGTACTTATATGGGCGTAAGTTTCTCTTAAAAGGCGATCATAAACCTCTGGTCAGTATATTTGGTCCCCTAAAAGGAATACCTATGATGGCCGCGAGTAGGATGCAGAGGTGGGCTCTCATTCATTCCGCGTACGAATTCGATATTCAGTACATTTGTACGAGTAAGAATGGCGCAGACATTTTGTCTCGATTACCAGTGATCGAGAAGACAGGTGTCGAGCCACCCGAGCAAACATACCTGCATTTCGCGACGGACGCAATGTTACTCGACAACGAGAAGATTAGGAAAGAGACGGCGCGCGATCCCATACTCAGTCGGGTGCACGGATATATAGAAAATGGGTGGCCTAGTCATGTGGACGTAAAAAAGCTCGAGCCGTACCTAACTAGGAAAGACGAGCTATATACTGAGTTGGGATGTGTCTTGAGGGGACACAGGTTAGTGATTCCCGAGTCCTGTAGGTCGTGGGTTTTACGTGAGGTGCACAGTGCGCATATGGGAATCGTTAAAACGAAGGCATACGCTCGCTCTTACGTGTGGTGGCCCGGTGTGGACGAGGCGGTGGAAGCGCAGTGCCGGGCGTGCGGGACATGCGCCGCGTTGGCGCCTGCGCCGCCCGCTTCGCCATCCGCGCCCTGGCTTGTACTATTTATTATTCTGTGCCCTGGCGCTGGCCGAACACTCCTTATGAAAGAATTCATATCGATTTTCTAGGGCCAATCGATGGTCAGACGTATTTAGTGTCAATAGACGCTCGTTAGAAATGGGTGGAAGCGGTTAAGATGACAAGTAAGACTGCTGAGGCTACGATTACTAAGCTGCGCGAGTCATGGTCTAGATGGGGAATCTATAAAAAATATTTTTTACTTTAAATTTATTTTTGACTTTTTGGTAGGTATAGGTTACTACTACTACCGGAATATTTTAGAGTAAGCGTGATGTTTTAAATCATTCTACGGATATTGTGAAGTGATTATGGGTAAAGTGCTCTTCAAGGCAAATCAATCGAGCCCAAACTCGGTGGAATTATGTTGTTTTATCACAGAGATGCCGTGGCCACCTTCCAGCCTCATCATCAGACCCTGGATATCATCTAGGTGTAAAGTCCTCCTCAAGACGAATCAATCGAGCCCAAACTTGGTGGGGTTATGTTGTTTTATCACAGAGATGCCGTGGCCACCTTCCAGCCTCATCATCAGACCCTGGATATCATCTAGGTGTAAAGTCCTTTTCAAGACGAATCAATCGAGCCCAAACTTGGTGGGGTTATGTTGTTTTATTACAGAGATGCCGTGGCCACCTTCCAGCTTCATCATCAGACCCCGGATATCATCTAGGTGTAAAGTCCTCCTCAAGACAAATCAATCGAGTCCAAACACGGTTGGGTTATGTTGTTTTATCACAGAGATGCCGTGGCCACCTTTGTCTCCATCATCAGATCAGCTCCACGGTACCATATCATTGTATTGTCACCGAAGATACATAAGTACACCAAGTACACCGTCAAATCGGCCATCGGGAAGTGGGTCAAATTTAGCTTCCAAGATTTCACCCGAACATACATAGTGACATACATACATACATAAATACATTGCAAGTGAAATAAAAGCTTGTAAAAAACTGGCCAAGTGCGAGTCAGACTTTTGTCCCGCACACGGAGGGTTCCGAACGCCATCTAATGAATATCTAACGAACCTTTAACACCAAATAAGTAAACGTTAACACATAGGTCTAACACCTTTAACACCACCTAATTAATATTATTAAATCTCTGGAAGACCGAGCTTCGCTCGGCATTTTTTGCCACTTAAACAGAAACTTCACACAAACAGACTCTTCCCGACATCTATTGGCGAATAATTATACTTTTTTTTTAAATTTAGAGCAACTAACTGCTTTAACGACACAATAACACTAAAGCTACTTCTACTCGCCAATAGATGTCTGGAAAAGTCATATTTTAAGTTGATTATCGATAAAGTTGATAATTGAAAACACGAATAAAACAAAATTCAAACATTTTCTGAAAATGAATCCTAGCTAGTTCGATTAATCGCCCCGAAATCCTCTGTATACAAAATTTTATTTAATCGTTGGAGCCGTTTCCGAGATTCAGATTCAGATTCCGGCAAACACGATAGCGCTATGCGTTATGCATGCTATGCACGATATATCTATGAAGATTCACAGATGGCGCTATCGTAAAAAACACGTTTTTTGTTTTAAGCTGGCTTTTCACTATGGGATATAATCTATCTATCTTATCTATATCTATACTAATATTATAAAGAGATAACATTAGTATTTTTGTATTTTTGTATGTTTGTAATGAGTAAGCTCAAAAACTACTGAACCGATTTCAAAAATTCTTTCACTAATACATAGAATGGACTTTCGGAATGAAAATACGCTATATATTATCCCGTTTAAATCAAAGGTACATTCGTGGAGACCTAATTTGCAACCTAAGTCGGCAAAACAACGGTCGAAAAAACACGTTTCTTACGAACGCTGCTTAATTGAAAATAGATAGAAGAATATTTTCTATGCAAGAGTTGTACAACTTAATAAGACCTCCAAAAAAGTCCGCGACAGCATATGTCTATCTCTTAAGGTTGACTCACAGTAACCATTTTAATCTTAAAATTTTTGTTAAAAAATATTACATAACTTCCAAGGCTATTTTCAAGTATATAGTATTAATCCTTATCCAAATAATTACGTTCATTAGCTTGGCCACATATTATAGATTAAAATTGTCCTTTACAGTATATAATTCAAATAAAAACTCTAGAAGATATCACGAATTTCAAAAACACGCATTGCAAAATTAATAAAATATTTGCAGTGAAACCACAGATTAGGTCATAGTTACTACGAAAATATTATTATAAGCTTAGCTATGCTGTAGATCCCCACCGATCACAATCAAGTCAATATAGTATAATAATATGATCTATTGTATAAAATAATATTCATCTATATATATAATTAATAATAATATAATATAATATTTTAAGCCATCCCGACTGATCTATGTATAATAGCTTTTTCCAATGACTCTAAACACGACATTTAAAATCTGAGCTGTAAGTTGGTGAGGATTTGAGTATTCTGTAGAGTCCAGGAGGCTTCCATGTTCTTAAAATATCGTTGAAGAAGAAGATTTTCGAATTGATCAGACCTATGAAAGTTGATTTCATAGCGCAATTAACTAGAAAAAAGCTCATAATTTTATAACGATTGAACGAATTTTCATGAATCAAAGCTAAGAAAACTCTCGATGAAGACATCTATCAAACAAAAAAAACTATCAATAATAAAAACAAAATCGGTTCATCCGGTTAGGTGCTAAGATGCTACAGACAGACACACAGATACACACGTTAAACGTATATTACCCCTACTTTTTGCGTCGGGGAACGCCGTAAGGTTACGGCGGCAGATGTACTCCTTGGTGGTAAGCTACTTTTTGGTAGATTTAATGATTCCACTACCACTGTACGAAAACTCATGATTCATGAATGCACATAAAACTTTCATTGGTAGGTATATAGCTAGGATTAGAACCAACGACTGTCGGGTCAGAATCAGGGTAACTATTCTTTACGCCAAAGGGCCGTCCAATATCAATACGTAAGTATTATAAAACAAAGTTCATCACTGCGTCTGTCTGTCTTGTCGCAATAATCTCAATAGCTACTGAACGGATTATCATGCGGTTTTCACCAATAGCCAGAGTGTTTATGAGGAAGCTTTAGGTGCATAATTCGTTAAGGTTTTGTGTAAATTGGATGAAAAATGACGATGGTTGTTAAATATGTTCATATTTTATATTCGATGCAACACACTGATGCAAATTTTGTAGGCATATATGTTCTACCCGTGCGAAGCCGGGGCGGGCTGCTAGTACTACAATAAAACAGTAACTAAGCGAAAACTGTACATTGAATATTTTTTTGAAATTTAAATTAGGGGAAGCATTATGAACGCTATAGATGGCGAAAATATAATTTTTAAAATTTTTATCTGTATGTATGTCCGTTTGAAAAATCATCACGCCGAAACTACTGGACGGATTTTTATGAAACTTAAAGTAAGCATAGCTTATACTATGGAATAACTTTTAGAATATTGGTTATCCTGAAAAACATAAAGGTTTTGGTGGGACACGGGAAAAACAGGATATTTCATCACTTACCAACAGGTGAGATAGTGGTCAAAACGCTAGCCTATAACGTATAAATATATATATATATATATATATATTTTAATGTAAATGTTATGCAATCTATTAGGTAAGCACTTCTCAAATGATACTTTGATCAAATGTATATGTATAACAAAGATTTCATAACAAAAAAAAAAAAACGGGGTACGGGAATCGTTCCTGGTTCCGTAATTATACGTGCAGATATACATTGTTATTCTTAAATTCGCCATACTGCATACGTAAATGATTGGATCAGGTGGAACAGAGATTGCTTTAAGAAGCAAAGGCTGTAGATTCGAATCTCAACACGTGAGAAATTTTGTCGAAAATGTAATGTTTTTGTAGTTATTTAATAGTTATTTTGCGCTTATTCTCAATCATTCGAAAACATATTCGGATTCGGAAGCTTCATTTTTAATTTTATTCTTTTTGATTACTGAGCTGTTTTGCGCGGAAACCTTTCCAATAAATCACTGATTTTTCTAATTGAAATATCAAAATTAACCGATCGGAGCATTGTGAATTGCAAAGATCCAAGTCGAAGTAAGGCGAAGAAGGCAGTTTCAACATTCGAATTTGCTTTCGAATGATTGAGAATAACCCTGCTGTTAGGCTTAGCGTTTGACTACTATCTCGCCTGGTGCTAAAAGTGATGATTTCATCGAAGATAGTGAATCCGCTAGGCCTAAAATGATCCTGAATACCAAGGGCTTTTTGTTGCTGGACACCGTAAAGATACGCCGGCAGATGTTCTCCTTGATGGTAAAAAGCTATTTTATGTCAACAAGTCAGGCAGAACATCGATATAATGCTCCTACTACGCACACGTAAAAGGTTGCCACAGCAAAAGGTGGTTTGAGTTGTGACTCGCACGAACCAGCGATCAATCGAATAAAAGCATGTCGCTAATCGATTCGCTCTCATTCTTGAGATGTTATGATGTAATGTTATTTCTATAACATTAATAAAGTAATAAATCTTTGAGAAAGATATTCGGATGATGGTGGCATACGCACTCTCTTTTGTTATCTTAAGTTTAAGGAGATCGTGGAAGTCTCTACATGAATGTTTCTACATCTACCGAAACTTTTAAGGCTACACATTTAAAACTTGGTACCTACCAAGTGAACAGCTTTAGGAGTATTATACAAAAAAAAAATAATATTAGGGGGCTCCCTTTACATGGGAACAGAAACTAAAAAAAATGTTTTAATCAAACCTTTACGTGCGGTGTGTTTTTGGATAGGTCGTTGAAAATGACATTGAGGTTTTTAAAACATTTTTTTTCAAAGTCATTCGTTTGAAAGTTTTACACTTCTAAAGTGGTATAATGTGTGTGTAAAAAGTGAAAAATCTAAAAAAAAATGTCCTGTAGATCTCAATAAAACTATTGGTTTGAAGTCAGTAGTTTTTGAGATATAGCACATTTTCCGAACCGCAAATATAAATTTGTTTTTCATAAACACGCTTATGTTACGGAACCCTACGAGTGCGAGTCCGACTTGCACTTAGCCAGTTAAGACTTTCTATTGTTTAAGTTCACTCTCTTTAGATAAATACCCGAAAAACTTAAAACATGCTTTAGACAAAGCAATAAATGTCGGTTAAAATTGATCTAAAAACCACGCTATAGAATGCATTTTCATCGATATTTTCGCTTCCCTGAAACTTTCAGCTTGTTAACTAATTGGAAAGTTTTTGAAATTTAAGTCGTCACATTACACCTGGAATGACCGACAGACAAGAAAGTAACTTACTATTTCGTGTTAAAAAATCATCATAATAATAATTTACAAAAAATGAGTGTGTTAACTTTTATTATGAAGATGGTCAAAAATGTATCTATGAGTACTCTCCGTACTCTAATTTAAATCGGATACATTCAAATTCAATGAAAGTGTCATTTAAAATTATAAACATAATTATATTTCCATTTAGAATCCCTGACTTAACGAATTGAAATGCAAGTATCTCCGTTCCGATAAATGTGAATTGCAAAGATCTAAGTCGAAGGGGAGGTAGTTTTTGAATCCGATTTTTTTTTTCGAATGATTGTGAATAGCCCGGCTGAAATTGGAAGGTGCCTTTTATTAAAGGTTATATACGTTTTTAATAAGCCTATCCCCGGTTGTCGAATTTATTGGAGTTGTCGTTAATGAGTTTTTCGATTCTGCTATCAATAGTTTTAAGCATCCACTTAGCTGGATTTTTTTATAACCGTCAACCATCGCTTTGATTTAGATTAAACTGCTGTCCCGGGTGAAATATTGTCTAACTTTAATCAAAACGCCAAGTGGCTAACTAAACTTTAAATTCAACTAGCGGCCCGCCCCAGCTTCGCACATATGCCTGGGTAGAGCATATATGCCCGTATCTGTTTGCATCACATTGTGGCGTCGAGTATGAATTAATCTTTACATAAAACCGAAACGAATTATACACATAATCCTTCCTCATAAATCACTCTATCTATTGGTGAAAACCGCAAATTCTGTAGTTTATCGCAAACTGACAGACAGACGCGGCAGGGGACTTTGTTTTATATTATGTAGTGATATAAAAGTAAAATTAAGAGTTGATGCTCAATGAGATGCCAAAAATATCAAGGCGGTTAGTTGTCGTTATAGGTATATCTTTAAATGTAGGAGATCAAAAGTTGGACGAGCGCTTCTCTATGAGGCTGGATTTTTGTGCGGCTTGATACATTATAACGACGTTGTTATCTACATACCAAAGTACAATATTTGCCAAATTTTCGTATAAAATATCGTTTTAAATTATATTATTATTCCATTTAAAATACATTGTCATTAAAATTGTAACCCTAACTACCAAACTGGGCAATGCAATAGTGCCCATATATTGATGGTTAGTGTGGATTATTTAAATTAAGACATGAATTGTTACATTAAATAAATTACAGCATAGGAGATATAACTTCTCTTGGCCTAATCATAATGTAAGGCATTGATTTGAATCTTAATGAGACGAATAAAAAGTTAGTGTAGCCACACTAACGTTAAGGTTAAGTTAGTGTTAAGTTTTTGTAGGAGTCGCGAACGAAGTCGCGGGTACAGCTGCAAACGTTGTTTTGCTAAAACCCAAATATCTTACGGAACCGTATTTTTTTCCAAAATAAAATTTAGCCTATGTTACTCGTGGATACTGTGGCTTTCGAATGGTGAAAGAATTTTTAAAAACGGTCCAGTATTTTTTGAGCCTATTCATTACAACCAAACAAACAAAGTTTTCCTCTTTATAATATTAGTATAGGTTTATTTATTTCTCATCACAAAGGTACACATTAAAGAACTTAGTAATATTAGAGACAGATGAATCTTAAAGTAGATGAATCTTAAAGTAGTACTACTTTGTGAGAGCTGGTGCCTGATGTAGGTTTGGTAAAAAACCTGTATTACAGGTGACCAGGCCCCTCGCTGTAGGAACATAATTTTAAAGATTATCGTAAGTGCAAGTGCGCCAAGAATTGAATGTGTTTAGAAATAATAATAAGCTTAACTATGTGAGTTGTAGTACTCATTGCATGCATGAGTACATCCATATACATTAGATATTATAATAAAAGCAAACATAACAATCATTTTTTGACACAAGTGTGGGATGTATGTGCGTGTGCATTTGTGTGCATGCGTGTGGGTGTGGTGTATGTCTCTCTCTCTCTCTCTCTCTCTCTCTCTCTCTGTGTGTGTGTATGTGTGTGTGTGTGTGTGTGTGTGTGTGTGTGTGTGTGTGTGTGTGTGTGTGTGTGTGTGTTTGTGCGGGTCTAATGTCAGTTGTATGTACTTTGTAGTGATTAAGTAAGGGGCAGGAGATGGGTGTGTTAATTTCAAGTAATGGTTATTACTAGGTAATTATTTTATATAATATTTCAGGACTCTAAGAATGGCTTCTGTTTCTTGGTAAGTGAGTGATTTAAGGTATTTGGCGACAGAATTGGGTAGAGCAAACAGTACGTTTCCTTCTTTTGTTTTTATTGAGGTCAGAATCGTAATGCAAGTAAGAGTGTTGCTTGATAATGATTTGCAGCATAAATGATTGTCTTACTGTGAGAACGTCCCAATTTTTGTATAAGTCAACTGTTGGAAAACGGAAAGGCAGACCAGCACCTACTTTCAGAATAGCACGTTGGGCTCTCTCTGCTTCGATGAGGTGGGTCTTAGCTACTTCTCCCCACGAAGTAATACAGAAGTCGACGATGGATTGGCAGAGTGAGTAATAGAGCATTTTCAAAATTTTGCGATCAGTCAAGTGTCGAAAGGTTTTAAATAAATAAATGAGTTTGCAAAGCCGAGCAACAAGAACTTCTATTTGGAGACGAAAGGTCAGGGTTTGATCAATAGTTACCCCTAAGTATTTTATTTTGTCAGTTAGTTGAAGAGTTGTACAGTTGCAAACAGGGGGACTAGTATTACACAGATGGGCAGTAATGTGTCTGAAAGTGGCGGAAGTAAATTCGTTTTGGGACCAAAGGCAATATACTGCGTTTTCTTAATATTTAACGTTAGTACGTTGTTTTGCAGCCAACGGCTTATTTTGTTAAGTCCCATTTGTGCTGTGTCAAAAACTTCATCCCTACTATTTCCGGTAAAAAAGAGAGCGGTATCGTCGGCGTAGGTCAGAACTCTGCTATTATCGATTTGTAATTGACAAAGTTCGTTAATATAAATCAGGAATAGCGTCGGACCGACGATACTTCCTTGGGGTACTCCGTACTCTACTGCAAGCTCGTTACTCAAACAGTGCTCGATCTTTACCTTCGGCTTTCGTCGACGTTCGTTCGACTCAAGTAGTTCTTGAAAAGTTCAAGGGGCAGACCTCTTACGCCAATTGTTTCAAGTTTACGCAATAGGCGTGGGATAGAGACTGTGTCAAAGGCTTTAGCTAGATTGAGGAAAATCGAGATACACTTCTTTCTTTCGTCCAGATTGGTAGCAGCTAAAGTGACAAGTTCATGGACAGCGTCATTAGTTGACAAACCTCTTCGGAAGCCGTATTGATTGGACGAAAGAAGATTGTTCTTCTCTAGAAATCTAGTAAGCGGCAGTTAATAATTCACTCCAATATTTAAGATAACGTTGGCAAGATGGAGATAGGCCTAAAGTTATTGACACAGTCTCTTTCCCCACCCTTGAGGATTGGTTTTATAAGAGCAGTTTTGAAAGCAGAAGGAAATACTCCCGTTGAAATTGCGAGATTGCAGATGTGAGTTATAGGGCATATGAGGAGGTGAATATATCGCTTCAATAATTTCGACGATATATTGTCATGTCCAACTGCACTGGTCTCTTTCAAGGAAATAACAATATAAAATACTTCAGTTTCATCTGTAGGGAGCATGACAAAAGAGTTTGAGGGGATGCGCGATCGATTTTCTGTATTTAGAGATTCCGAATTTGATTCATTTATAATTTCTGCTAGATTTTTACCAACATCCGCAAAATATTTTTTCACATTATTAATACTCTGCTCAGGACATTCCGCAGCTATTAAATTAGACGAGTGTTCAATAAGTTTTCCAGTTTCAGTCAATACGGTTACCGTTCCCTTTGGAATAATTGGGGTGCTTATTTTACTAATGCTTATTGCTACGCTTTCATGGTCAGTGATTGAAGTTTCGAATACAAGACAGGACGCACTCATATCCGATTTAATGACCATGTGGTCTAAACATGTGCGACCGTGAGTAGGTAGCAAGTGTCCTGGGAGCATTATGTGGCTAGCGAGCATATTAAGGTATTCATGGGCACGCCTATCAGGACTGTTAGGGGATATGTCTATATTAACGTCGCCACAAAGTATAATATTTCTGTATTTTTTAAATTTTGATAAAAGTGAATCAAGAGAGTTTACAAAATTAACTGTGTCATGCTGGCCAGGAGGTCGGTATATATCTATAATACAGGTGACATTATTATAAGAATGAGACAGTTGGCATCTGCAACTAGCTATCATGTAAATTACATCTTGAGCTATACTTCCTTTGCTATATTACATCCCGCGACTGCTGTTCACACTGTATGATGTATAGTTCAACTTTGGTTGTCTATGGTTTAATTCAAACACTGGCTAAATACACTAATTGTGTGGAGCCATACTAAAAATAAATAAAACAACAAAAAAAACTGAGGGTGAGGCAGTGGGAGGACGTGAGGTAAAATATAAACCTTCAAACAACGCTTAAGCCGGCTTTTCACTATGGGATATAATATAATTTATATTATATCTTGAGATACAAAAATTTATCGCTCGTCATACACATTATAAGAGACCGTTTACACTATGCTACAATATATATTACATCCCAAGCTATAAATATTTTTTCGACCGACTGACCGATATTTGAAGGTTTATATTACCTCACGTCCTCGGACACCGCGCCTCCCCCTGCCTATTATGGCTCCACACAATGTGTGTATTTAGCCCAGTGTTTGAATGAAACCATAGAAAAACGAAAAGTGAACTATATATCCTACAGTGTAAAAGCAATCGCGGGTTATAATATATAGCACAAATTGTAATTTACATTATATCCCATAGTGAAAAGCCGGCTTTAGTCGGTCGGAAAAATATTTATAGCTTGGGATGTAACATATATTATAGTATAGTGTAAACGGTCTCATACAAAATGTATAACGAGTGATAAAATGTTATATCATATAATATAATATATTATAGCCCATAGTGAAAGCCGGCTTTAAACCCTCTTTGTTCTTAGTATTTGTTGTTATAGCGGCAACAGAAATACAACATCTGTGAAATTTTCAACCGTCTAACTATCACGGTTCATGAGATACAGCCTGCTGACAGACGGACAGACAGACGGACAGACAGACAGACAGACAGACGGACAGCGGAGTCTCAGTAATAGGGTTCCGTTGGTACCCTTTGGGTTCGGAACCCTAAAAACTAAAATGATTATAAGTAAATTGATCGTTTAAAAATCTAAAAGAACCGACTTCAAACGTCGAGCTAGTCATTTGCAGTACTAAGTTTGAAGTGTTTTCTTCATATATCTGGAGATACCTACTGAACATATCTCGATGAAATTTATATGGGAACTCTCTCACCCCTTTCGAATAAAAAAAATCCAAATCGGTATAGCCTCTTCGAGTAATCGGTGAACATGCATAAAAAATAACATACAGTCGTAACATAATCTTATAACCTCGTCCTATTTTGAAGTCGGTTCAAAAGAAGAAAATTGGGGGGTTTGGCGGGAACGTTAAAAAGTGTAAACAATGTGCTTTTATTGAACGAGCGAGCGTAGCGAGTTTCGAGACCGATGGTTATTTGTTCTCGCCTACAGCCCCCTTTTTACCTTTTCTTTACTCATGTGCCCTTATGTCCCACTTTGACAGTTAATTATTGAATTTGGTTTTTATTTACAGAAGTATACATAATCTATATACATTCACATACATAATCAATTTACATAATCGTATATACATTAAAATATTTTTTAAACTACCTAACTATAAACAAACAATTAAACCTAATCAAAATCAATAAAAACTAAAATGTTGTCTACCAAACCATTAATTGAATGAACTAAATGAAGGGGACGCAGCTATGCATGCTGTATAGCTCCATTTCTGTCATTTAGTTAATTTCAATTCCTATAAAATTCAATCATAAGGTAGCGGGTCGCATTTTTCAACTGATTTTGACGAAAATTGGCATTTGAGTTTTTTGATTAAAGCTGGCTTTTCACTATGGGATATAATATATCTTGAGATATAACATTTTATCGCTCAACATACATTTTGTATGAGACTGTTTACACTATGCTATAATATATACATCCCAAGCTATAAATATTTTTTCAACCGACTGAGTGATATTTGAACATGTATATTTTACCTCACGTCCCCGGACACCGCGCCCCCCCCCCCCCCCCTGCCTCGCCATTAGTTTATTTTTAGTATGGCTCCACACAATTAGTGTATTTAGCCAGTGTTTGAATGAAACCATAGATAACCAAAGTTGAACTATATAACTTACAGTGTGAACAGCAATCGCGGGAAGTAATAAATAGCTCAAG
Source organism: Cabera pusaria (assembly GCA_954871355.1). Lineage (NCBI taxonomy): Eukaryota > Metazoa > Arthropoda > Insecta > Lepidoptera > Geometridae > Cabera > Cabera pusaria. The sequence continues at coordinate 20,268,897 of OX940905.1, forward strand.
ATGTAATTTACATTATATCCCATAGTGAAAAGCCGGCTTAATTAAAAAATAATTGTCGATTGCGTTTTTTTAATTGGTGGAAAAATAGGGGAGGAAAGTGGAGAAGTTTGCTGTAGCGTTATCATATTATGTTATATCGACGGATTTCAGTCAAATTAGAGAGACACACTAAGGACTTCATTTTACACTAGATGATGCGAAAATAAATCCAAAATGAGGGAGGAGAGAGGGAAGTTTGCTGTAGCGTGAAATATGAACAGATTTAAATATTTTAATAATTTTGGAAATTAATATAACTTAATGAGTTTTCGGTGTGTACCTCAATTTTATGGGTATTTCTAGTTTGTCTATGTTTAGGTCAATGGTATTGTATCGAGCGATAACTTTGAAGCACTAATCAAAGAGAATATAATACTACGTGCACTAATAAGTACTAAGTAAGTATTGCAGTAGTTCTTATTTTGGTTCTTTTTTTTTTGGTATTTTCCGATGGTATCGCGATATCGGTATCGGCATAGTGGTATAGGAATCTTTGAATATTACGAAATCAACGTCATCGAATCGAAGTCGAGTTTTCAAGGCTGTAGATACCGAAATAAAAATTCTTAAGTATTTTTAACGATGTTGTATAAACATAATATACCTATGTCAGATAGGATTCATATCTCTAAGACAAACAGACTAACTATTCGTGATAACAAGCTTTCTCTTACATCACAAGTATCACAGATACACAGTTTGTGTTTGTCTGAGAGACACAAAAAAAAGAGTAGGTATGGTAAAATATTCTTTAGATACATAATGCCAATATTTATTTATTAACACGACATTTTGTACGTAAAATAAATTATTGTTAGCATTAGAATATAACCCTCTAGCTAGAGTCAAATAATATATAAGTAGGTACCTAGTCTAACTTCATTGCGCAAGCTTCAAACTAGCGCATGCGGGAAAGACTTTTAAAAACCTGCATTCAGTTCAAGGTATTTATCAGCATGGGTTGACGCAGTGCCCTAAAAATGACGGGTGGAAGCTCGGAACGCTTGGTTGTGCGACCATCTCGCCGCAGAGGTGACACGCGTGCAAAACTAACTCGATACATTACAGTATTGTTGGCGACTTTACTCGGTGGTGGCGGTTCAGCGCTCCTTTTTCTCGTACCCCTGTACGCTGACCCGGCCTTGAGTGCTTTGGCTGCAGATTTCGACCCCGTTCCGGCCGAGTGCGTAACTGAGAGGCGTGACGATCGTCTCGGGTTAGATAACTGTACTTGGGCTTCTTGCCGAGAAGGATGTACTAGTGACGCATATAAATGTACACAGCTTCATGTAAAATACAAAGCTAACTCTGAGGCATGGCGTCCAGCAGTTTTGTTTGTCAATATCAAAGGATGTGGATATCCTCCTGCAGTTGACTGCGAAAACTTCACCACAAGTTATGGATACGTTGGGGCTAGGTATCCTTGCTTTTGGTCACGAGCAGATACAAGTGTCGTAATACCTCGCTGGTCCCGAGGAGAGCAAGTCGCAACGGTAACGAGAACTCTGGCATTGCCCCTGTTTCTATCTGGATGTGCTGGGATTGGGCTATGCGCTTTGCACTGCGAGTGTAGACCCCGTCGCCGCAGACGCCCTCCACGCCGACCTCCTCGCCTACCAACTCTTTCCCCGGACGAAACATCAGTCTACAGATTACCATAAATGTGCATAATAAATAATGATATATTTTTAAAATATTTTTTTAATAACTGGATTATTATGGAAATTGTAAAATTGTACCAATAGCACAAAACTAATATTTATTTTAAAACTCTTAGATATCTATATATTACATACATACATACAATCACGCATATTTCCCGTTGGCAGAGACTAAGAGTACTTCTTTCCACATGCTACGATCTTGACTTAACTCGGATATATTATGTAAATAAAAGCGTGTAAATATAACAAATGATAAAACTAATGAGTATTTTATTGACCAAAATGAATGTAATGAACAATATCATACATTTTTTTAAACGTTTCATGAATATATTAGTTTTTCGAAATTTTCTTGAATTCATTGTTACTATTTATTTATCCAGTAAATATAACACCAGACTGTAACAAAAAACATGCTCCTGAAATGAAAACTCCTACCTCACCATGGAACATTTTGTCATGTCATCAGTCAGTAATAGCAATAGCATATTTATAGCATAGCATTTGCATAGCTGTTCTGAGCTGCGTTCACGACCTACGCTCCGAGTACAACCAAACGCTCTAACCACAGGGCTCCGTTCACATCCTCCGGATAAGGTTTTTTGGTTGATTTGCAACTCGCTCGAAGGTCCGGAACGACCACGGGTGTTTTTCACTCAAATTGTGACTTTGACATTTTGCGCAGACTCGAATTTCGAGGTTATGTTCATTTATTTTTCTTGTTCTGAATATTTTCCGTTTGTTTTTATGATTAATGTCTTGCCATGTCACGTCTTGGTCTCGACAATGCCAATTTCTTCCGATCCCCTTCCCCTTAAAAAAATTACAGCTTTTCCCGCCAAATTTACTGTCACAAACGTCAGAGCGTTATTAACCATCGAATTTGATAGTTAAAAAGTTGCAACCAGAGTGAAACAACCGAGGTCGTGAACGACACAGTTGCTGCAACCGAGTGCGACGCTCTGAGGTCGTGAACGGGGTTAGAGCGTTTGCGTGCACTCCGAGCGTTGGTCGTGAACGCAGCCCAGGCTATATTCCCGTTTAAGACCTCAGTCGCATCGGTTAGCGCAACTGTGTCGTTCACGACCTCGGTTGTTTCACTCCGGTTGCAACTTTATAACCATCAAATTGGTTTTGGTTAAAATACGCTCTGACGTTTGTGACAGTAAATTTGGCGTTAAGCTGTAATTTTTATTAAACATTAAGTGAATAGGAAGTCATTTGTCGAGACCAAGACGTGACGTACCGAGAAATGAACCGTAAAAGCAAACGGAACATATTCAGAAAGATAAAGATAAATAAACATAACCTCGAAATTCGAGTCTGCGCAAAATTTCACAGTAACAATTTGCGTGAAAACCTAGACAGAGTATATTAAAGTAGACTTGTCCTTAAAATAATAATAATAATATGAGAAGGATAAAACTATACAATCACTAGTATGAGTGAGCGAGACGGACAATTTTTTTTAATCCTTCTCGCGTATGTGATTCTATTGTTTGCCAACAGCTCTAGCGGCGCCTATCTTTGGCTTTCACCCGGTGTCATATATAACCCGACCAAATTACGTTGTTTGAGGTTTCGTACCACAAAAGGTAAAAAAGGAACCCTTAAAAGATCACTTTCTTGTCCGTCTGTCTCTCTGTCCGTTTGTCACCACTGATTATCTCAGAAACGGGTGGAGCTAGCAAGTTAGAATTTATAAAAAATACTGAGTCCCTATCAGGTGTATAAAAATCAAGATCCCTAAGTCAACACAATAAAAAGATATGGGCAAATTTAGATTTTCGCGAAAACTTGAAGTACCAAAATTTACCTTAATTTTAAACGTTTTTATTTTTCGGAATTTTTCCTTTACTGGTTCTGAAAGACCTTGCTTTTTTCTTGCTTAACCAAATTTGACAATTCTAGGTCAACTGGAAGTACCCTATAAGTTTTGGGTCGAAACCCTACACTTCCAGTTGACCTAGATTTATGAAATTTAGCAAGAAGCAAGGTCTTACAGCACAAATAAAGGAAATATTCCAAAAAATAAAAAAGGTGAAAATTAAACGGTGTCCCCATACAGACATAGTTTCACCAATTAAGATAAAAGTTGCAACCGGAGTGAAACCACCGAGGTCGTGAACGACACAGTTGCTACAACCGAGTGCGACGCTCTGAGGTAGTGAACGGGGTTAGAGCGTTTGGGTGCACTCCGAGTGTAGGTCGTGAACGGAGCCCAGTTATCTGTAGTTGGTTGTTGTCAGTTGTTCATCTTCATCAGTTGGGCTCCGTTAACGTCCTCCGGAGAAAGATTTTTGGTTGTTTTGCAACTCGCTCGAAGGTCCGGAACGACCACGGGTGTTTTTCACTCAAATTGTGACTTTGACATTTTGCGCAGACTCGAATTTCGAGATTATGTTCATTTATTTTTCTATTTCTAAATATTTTCCGTTTATTTTACGAATAATGTCTCGTCATGTCACGTCTTGGTCTCGATAATGCAAATTTCTTCTGATCTTAATCTGTAAAAGAATTATGGCTTTTACCGCCAAATTTACAGTCACAAACGTCAGAGCGTTTTTTAACCATCGAATTCGAAGGTTAAAAAGTTGCAACTGGAATGAAACAACCGAGGTCGTGAACGACACAGTTGCTCATATTGGCTCATATATTACGTAGTATTTATTCTCTTTGCTCATATAGTAAGTAATCTGTGATAGTATCTCTACTTACTTAATCTGACTGAAAGAAGAACTAAAGAAGAGAAATAATAGGAAATAATATACAGATACAGACCGGGGCGATGTGGTCGCTCAGCGACAAAGCCCTTTCAATAAATAAAAAAATAAGATACAGACCGAAACTTTATTTCCTATACCACAGAATAATGAATAGTACAAGTACATATATTTTTATTTAATTTTTTATATATATATATAATATATACTAACCGTAGATGGTTTAATTATCCCTCCACGATATTAACATTATTTTTGTGGAAATTACCATACAATACCATCGCTAGTGTCATTTTATTTATTTTGATTGCTCTACATCGAACGAGTTTTCCAGAAAGGACTCAATTTGTGGAAAAGTTGCGTTTTTTAAATTGTGTGTCTGAAAATGATGCCTCAAGCTGGGCATACACGGACAGGTTAGCCAGTGATCAACATACACGGACCGCTCTTGCAGTCAGAGTCAACAGCTGAACATCTTGAAGCTGCCATTGATAACTGCTACGTACGTAGAAGTCTGTAGTTCACTATGCAGTTGCAGGCTGTTGCAGCTTGAAGCAGTCGATCCTAACTGCTTCAAGCTGTCCGTGCATGCCCAGCCTCAGACGTAGGCCTGAGAGGCTAATGAATGCCCCTATCCCGAAATCTGTTGTTATGGATTCTAATAACTGCTTACACTTCTTAGAGCTATTTTCTGCTAAGCATTGCGTGTTTTTAATATTCGTGCAAGCATATCATATGTATAATTCTATCTTTTAATTACGCTTTGCTTTAATTTAAGTGGAGTTGGTTCCATCTGCGCTGGCATTGCTTCTAATATGTGGTTGACGTATGAGCTATGTTTAAAACATTGAGCTATCAGTTTTACCTTCTCCAACAGCTCTTTATTGTTGGATGCCAGTCAATGGGACACTGCCAGATTTAAGTTATAAGCAACACAGGAGAAATGACGCCAGCCAGTATAACACACGGCACACACTTGAACCCTTAGAGCTTGAGTCTACCTCTTACATGGCCGATTTTTTTGTCTCACCTGATGTTAAGCTATGATGCAAAGATGGAATTGTGCATGTTGTAGGAGATGGTAAGACTATGCTCAATTTTGTTCAACACTTGCATTTCCTATATTATAATAAAATGTAGTAGGATTTCAATTCAACAACTGTACACATTTATAATTATATCAGGTACTGAAAAAAGAAGAGCCAAATCGTGAAGTGGACTCTGATGATTCCCACCACTAAGGCACCAGGCTGGTGATCATCCACATTTTTTACACCAATAATACCCTTAGATCACGAAGAAGTTTCAGGCCTGTCAGTACTATCAGCGGCCAGCACCAGATAGTGATCATATTAACAACATATATTATATTAACCTCGTATTTCAATGGATCAATTGAGAAAGCACGTGAAATAATAATCTGACTAACAGATAACCAAAATCATCCATATTCTGGGACCTCACAGCAGGAGACCATGAGGTCCCTAGGAGAATGATTGTACATTATCATCATCATTTGTGGACTTCACGACGGCGACAGCAGGAGACTATGCATGCGTCCTTAGCACGCTTACGGCAAGAAAATGATTTGCATTATCTACCTTCCTCTGTTATAAATCCCCAACTGCTGGAGTACCTATATCCCATGAAGACAAAAATCGCACGTCTCCACCTGGAGACTACATGTCACCAGGAAGCAAGAGCTTCATGAGTTCATAAATTCCCAGCGGATGGGGAACATATTAATATATCCCTCCCACCTCCAGCGTCTGCCCCCTCATTCTCCTAGATAATTTCCTCAGCCACCGCAACATTATCCGTTCCACAGATCCATCTGGTTAGAACTTATCATAAGCCTTAATTAAAATAAATTGTTAGTCATTAAATACATTTCAAAATCAGATTCTTATTATTAAATTAAATTCCATGTCAAACTAATTCAAAACAAAATAAACTTTACAAACATTTTTAGGTATTTAAATTTTAAAAAACTATTGAACGAGGATCCCAATTTGATGACTAAGGATAGTCTAATCTATCTGTTATAGCCCTCAGAATGCTGTTGTTGCCCCGTACCCTGTATAGCAGAGACACTACTTTTTTGCGAACGATGGCAGCAAAGCCATCTGTGCATGCCTCTGCAAACATACCAGACACACTACAGAATCTAGGCAGCCACATCAGCATTCTGAATGCATTATTATATTTAACACGTAGATTGTTGATGGTTTTCTGCGTGTATGTTGTCCATAGGCTACTTCCGAAGAAGCCTTGACAATACACCTTAAAGAGTGTAATTTTTGCTTTGTCAGAGCAAGAAACAAATCTACGGGACAACATATTAGCTCTCACCATCAATGCTCTACACTCTGTTAATGTCATCATCCTTGAGATCCTCTCTCAATATATGCCCCAAGTAATTAAAAGGTGATTCCCAGTTTTAAAAACAAATGGGAACATGCTATTTAGTAAATATCGTATTTATTATTTATTAAAAGGACAGACTTCCTATACCGCTTAAATATAATTTTTTTCGTGGGAGGGGGGGAACTTGGCTTGGCTACGAGGGTCTGATGGAGCCATTAGTCTGATACTTTTCCTCATGTCTTCCACTGGTTTCCACCTTAGAAAGGGCCATTGGGAGTAAACCCTGATTTTTAGTACAAATGTGTTTTATTAGTTTTTAGTGAAGGCTATGCTTTCAAATGGTATATACCCAACGTCACTGAAATCTCCCCCAGTGGGAGACGTTAGAACAAATTATTAATTTTTGTCCCAAAGTCCACCACTGACGGACGTTAACATTAAAAATTATTGTATAAGAGGAAGGGATTAAATTCATAAATAAAAGCTTTTATTTAAAGGTTTATAATGCGTCTTTAATGTAACTTTAATTACAAGTACAAAATAATCTTCAGTCGAAGGGCGAATTTAGTGCCCTCGATTATATCCTTCAGTCTTCGAGTATTATAATTTGTATAGACTATAGATAGGTGACCGATTATTCAAATAACATCTATTTTGGATTAATATAAAGATTTTATATTATTTAAGGCAACCGCTAAACTAAAGGCTTTCTAGACATAATCCAAATTGGCCTCTATAGGCCTATCACAAGATATACACATTATCTTACTTCACTGGACAGAGCGGGAAGTGCTATACAACTGTAGATCTTTCTTTTTTTCCTGTGTATAGAAAATAATAATGTTTCAGACCTTGTGGTAAACATTTCTATTTTAATCTTAATATGCCAGTAAAAGGAAGATTTAGCTCCGTCCAGCGTAGTAAAATAAAAATGTGATGAAGTTTGAGTTAGCTTCCTTGACTTTATTATAAGATTACTACTCAGTCAGAGACCAATTTTGGTATTTGGTAGACAAATTCATGCCTGAAAAGCCTTAACGTACAGTGAGCAATTAACAAGTATGTGCGACTATTAATATAATCTGTATTAATTTATTTAATAAGTTGTTTATAAGTATAAAAATATTATCTTGTGAGATAACTACTTTTAAAGCAGCGCTTATACTGGAGACTGAATCTACATTTCCAATATCTTGTTGCATACGTAAAAAAAACTAGAATGGAATTCATTATCTTTCTAGATTTGTCCCCACGTGAAACGCGGCTTTATTTATTATGTACTATAGTCTATACAAAGCTTTAACGTATGATAATGGATTATTATTAGGATCTTTCGAGATTTTTTAGGAATTTCAATCTTCACATTGATAACTCAATCAAAAAACATACCTAATTCTTTAACAAAAAGGTCTAAAATTGCTAAGTACATAAACGAAAATTAAATGCGATACACAATAGTAATTTATGGTAACTTTTTCATAAAATAACACAACACATCTGGCAAAATTATAGCAACACTGAATAAACGGTTTGTCTTTTAAATATTAGTCGTTTTCAATTAATTGATGTAATTTAATGATGTAATATGTTTGTAACACATAACAAATGATCTAATTTTGGCAATACCTCCCACACAACATTAGTATTATTTTTTTTAACATGACAAACAAGTCGCTTGCGTGATGGTAAGTGATGATGGCTTGATGTATTAACAGAATCTATTGTTGTTGTTCACCGTTTGTAAATAGTTATGTTCATATAGTTAATTAAATGTAGGCATCGAGACATAATATACCTCAAAATGAAGCATGTGACAATGTACATAAAATCTACGTCAGGTAGATGTAATTAGGAATTAGGTATTTATGTTTATAATTACATTTATAGGATTTATAAGTTTTAGAAATTATGTAGATTTATAAGTTTTAGAAATTATGTAGATTTATAAGTTTTAGAAATTATGTAGTAATGTACGTCAAAATAAATATGTTCTATCCTCTCCATCTAAAAGTTGTCTGGAAAAGATTGCTAGTATATATAGTCGAATATTTTTTTTTAAGTAGTGGTGTAACAACAAAGAATATCTATCAATCTATCTTTTGCATCACTGCACTGCGTCTGTTACCTCGAGTCATATAGATATTGAGACTCACATTGCCCTATAATGGTGTCTTTTCACGGGACTGGTGTTATGCCATAATTCAACCTCTTGTCAAGTAAAATTCTGATACACCGAAAATTTAAAACAACCGTGTTTATAATCAACAAAAGCCATACTCCATAGACAATACATATATGTATATATAACGTGACGTTTCTAAATATGGCAAAAATTTAGCCAACAATTTATTAAAATCAATTTTATCCAAGCGGATCTACAACAATAAAAAAACAACGGGAATTTAAAATTCATAAAATGAGTATGCTATATTTTTGCCAATTGCTAAAACAGTACAAAATCGCGAGACATTATCAACCTTTACAAAATTAACAGACAATCAAGGTACGAAACATAACCTATAAAGTTGCCCGCGAACCCGTATTATACGATGGGCGTAACATTTTCCCTATTATACAATTTAATAGGTAAAAAGAGCTATGAAAATCGATACACAGTTCTATAGGATAGGACATCATTTATTCTAACGCTTTTATTTCATAAATGTTCTGTATTGCCAGCCTAAAAAACGGGCAGTAATTACGATAATTATAAATGTTGATAGTTAAAACAGAAGTAAGTTGTCCCAAAGGATTTATCAAACATTTAATTATTTTAATATGCGATAGTCACTATTATAATTGAAATTAGCCAAAAGATATATTTTAAACTGGCAACATTTTACCCCCTGTCACTTTACTGTGTGTACATTTTCAAAACTCACAAACTAAGATGAAACTAAATCTGAGTTCATATAAATAAGTTAAATAAATAACATGAGCAGTTTAAGATTCCATACGACCTTAGCTTATATTTATACATCATAAAATAATACAATGGTGGTTAAAATTATCCGTCAAATTCTAGCATACGTAAAAAAAATTACACACGTAATAATTTATGAAAGATTAGCTACTTATAAGCCAAGGTCACAAATTAACATACAAAAAAAATAAACAAAAGTAAAAAAAACAAATCATCACAACCACGCTGCACTTTGAACATATTGACATACAATCGGTCCAATGAATTAAATTTTTTATATCTTCTAAAAGCATTTTTTGACGTTACGTTTGCATTATAAGTATTTTGAATGCAGGCAATATAGTTTTTTCGATATATATGTTATAGTATATTAAACCAGCTATTTTAATTTTATATAGGTACACTTAGAACACAGTTTTCAACATTTTTCCATCGACCGAATGTAGTTTACATTTGTTATACGTAATTCTAAGCTAATGTAGAGTATAAAAATATTCTAAACCCAAGCGAGCGTACATCGTAAATATTTTAACAATACCTAACGCTTTGATAAAACACCACTAAGACGACTTCCAAAATGGCTTTGGCTCGAAATAAACTTCATAATGTATACGTAGATAGGTTATACTTAAGGAAATTAAGTAATTAGAACAGACCTCAGAATTCGTACTAGATAGTAGAAATTTTATTTGGATTTTGGACATGACTTACGTTAGGTAAAATAAAGATGCATGAAATATGTAAATGAAGAATGAATCCCTGCAGAGAGACAAATTAAAATTAATAAAAGTTACATAACATATTACATTTATTAGACAAATTAACTGTACAAGCCATAACATAAAATTGTCTTCGTTATGTTTTATCTAAGCCCAAAACTAGTCACTGCATTACATGCAAGCCTTCCGTATTAAAAGTACAAAAATATCTATGGAAGTCCGTAATGACAGCTACTGGCTGTCACTGTCAATGTCTAACTTGTCTATAGCTAATGTCAGATTAGTGTAAGCTCTAATCACATTATGCCATATTTTCTCGTAGGTCAGTAACCAAGCTCAGCACTGTATTTCGAGAAAGGAAAGACGGCAAGAAGAGAGGTAGCAGGAAAATCTCTGGTTGACTGAATTTCAGACAATTACAATGGCATAATGTGTTTTTAGTTATACACTTCTTTTCTATTACAGTCCGCCTAGGCCTAGCACAAGTCTGTGGATGAAAACTGAACTGATAATTTCTACCAACCAGCTATGTTAGATAGGCAGAACGACAGATTAGTTTAGTTCGCTTACTTGTGACCTGTCCACTAACTATCAATTAGAAAGTTAGACATACCTGCTTATTAATAAACTTTGAAAACTAATCGATGCATGACAAAACCGTGTAACTTTCACTGACGAGATCTTACTGGGGGTTACCGTTTATCGTTCACTAGGTAGCGCCACTGAGTGAAATGGTGCAAATGGCTGTCAAGCTATACATTTATATTGGAATGTCAAATGTCAAGTTATGTTGATGTACATTTGGGATAAAAAACAAGCTAAAAGTGACATTTTCGGGAATCTCTTGGCACACTAGCGCCTCTAGCGGCAAATGCACACCCGATAGCCCCCATTGCAACGTGTGAAAACACAGTTGTATTATGTATGGATTAATTTAGACAAGGTTTATAAAAAGAGGGACAAGTACAAATTATACTACAGTATAACAGTAAATTGAACCCTAAGGCAGTCAGAATACGCTTATCACAACAATTATTCTATGAGAAAGTTATGTTAAATCGTGCATAATTTTACGTCATAGTTATCTCATTGTCAAAATGTTGTGTTGAAGTTATTCACGACTTGTTATTAGCTAATAAGACCAGTTTTACATTGTTCAGCTAAATTGGCAGTTATTTGATTTTACTACATTGAGATAAAAGTTAATTTTCAAATGGGAGATTCAGAAAGAATTTGAGATTGAATTGTGTGACATTATTGTCATTATTGCATGGCAAATGTAACAGTGACATTTGTCACTGTCATATTGTGTCAGCGTCACATTCTTAGCATATTTTATGCTGTATATTATACAGGCAGTTTCTAATATATACGTACATGGGAAATAATCAGGGACTTTTAACAGCCTGTGTGGGTCTCTATCAATTAACTTTTAATGATCTCAGTATATCGCAGTGGCTAATGCAAAACTGGCCTTCAATTTGTTAACTAACTATATCGAAATGCACAATCGAGAAGTACGAAACATTTAATTATCTATAATTATATAATTCACACAGCCATAAAGCCCTGACAAAAACAAAATGTTTAAAACTCCGAAAAAATCAACGAAATAGGTCGTCTTTACACTATTCGAAAACACAAACGTCAAACAACTGTCAATTAGTGGGTTTTACGAGTGTTGGTCAGTTGTTGATAACTTGCGTTTTCTACTTAATCCCACTCGGGATTTTTAATTGGAGCCTTAAACATCACACATAAACTTCTCAATTGCTTATTTATTGCTATAAAATAAACTATGCTAGTACAATAATTTAAGTTCATATCAGTGTGGATAGAAATAATTTTAAGTCTTTCAATTCAATGATATGTTAAGCAAAACTAACTTAATTTGCTTTCGAAAACTGACATGCAAATGCGAAAGATAACACATATTTCATTAAAACCATTTTATGAGCAAAGAATCAAAACATAGATCATGTAAGAAAATGCCTTATGCATTCATTTCTCTTCCTATCCACACTAAAATTCAATTAAAGCGTATAAACATGTTTACAATGCTGATATATGTTGTTTATTAACATTATTACATTGGAATATATGTTCTAACTATTCGATTGATTGTGACAATCGTTCGTCTATATTGGTGGATGGATAATCACATTTTCGAAGATGGTACTAGGCTATACAAGATTGCTATCATTTTATTTGTCTCTTATTAATATTAGACTTGCTCATTGACCAATTTCTGTGAAACTCACTACGTAAAATCTGTTATTAATAATTAACCTTTCGTAAAATATATAGTCTATACATGCGAGTTACTTTAATGTGCACTGTAGTAAAATCATATAAATCAAGTCGGTTCAAATGCCGCCTTCTACAAAAAAGCCTGTACCACCGAACATCCACAAATATAGACCTAAATATGGACTAGATATAATCAGAGAACAACCTGAGACATCTGTGAAGCTAACCGATACCGTTTCCGTTCCACTTCAACGTTAGTTTCGAGGCCTCGTTTTACCGTGATACTGGTTGAAGGTACAGATTCACCGGCATCAATAAGCCTACGGGATTTGCAATACCTGTAGTCCGCAGCTGAATTTACCCGTTGCATGGTCATATCGACGGCTGTGGGTAGGTAGTATTCTTGATTAACGGTTGGTACAGTTGATTCGCTCAAATCTAAAACTGAGTAGTTACCGTCTGGTCTTCGCTCTGTTACTGGACGTTGACGGTACGATGTGTCAATGTTGTGGCCTCGAGAAGAAGAGCTGCAAGTACTGGAAGCTGGTGATACTTGATAGCTCGGTGAAGTGCACGGAGTTAGGTTCGGTGAAGTCCTAGCGCTGCTGTATCCTTGATCCACGTCCGTTTCGTTCATGTTTTCTCTTGATTTTAGCATGTTCATCATTCTGAAAATTAAGTTGGATTTGTATTATTTCTGATTTGGCTTGACAATGTTTTAAAATATTAGGCTTTAGAATTCAGTATAATCGCTTCGGTGGTATAACCATGATGGGATATCGACCATGAAGGAATATCAACCGGTCTTTTCGGCCTTTTTCTCATCATTTGATATATGCCTGGATATACCAAACAATATTGTCGTTTAATTAACAGCACAGTGCTCCCTACTAGTCTTGAGATATGAAGCCGAGACGTGGACACTTAGTGTGAGTGGTAAAGTCTCTCAGCAAGCTATAGAGTGAGCTACGCTCGGTGTTTCTCTGAGGGACCGAACCCTTAACGAACTAATTCGCCACAGAACTAAAGTCACACTAATCTGTTCAACTGTATGGATTAGGAAACTGAAGTGGCATTGGGCTAGTCATATTTGCCACATGACCAATATCCGGTGGGTGACAACATACGCAAAGTGGTGGGCAGTGACTGATAAAGAAGACCCGAAGATCTAACTCAGTGGCAGTCGTGGGAGAAGCCTATGTCCAGCAGTGGACTTATACTATACTATGTAGGATTATGATTAGCAGCAACTGTATCAAAAATTTTAAAGACAGAAAGAAAGAAAAATAATTTATACAGTCAGTCTGAAGTTACACAGATGATATGAAAATATTTGACATCTTGACAATAAACTAAAAAAAAGGAATGCAATATGAGGTGCTGAAACGGACCAGTCTCAGCACAAATTTCTAGATTTTTTGGATCATAGACCCTAAAAAAAACCAAGACGCTGATTTTCAGAATCAACAATAACATAAATTAACAATAAGATATTCATAAAATTAATAAATAATAATAGGAATTTCTGTAGATTTACGCATAAAAAACCTACATACAAAAATAGTAGAAGCTTAAAAGTACATAGTCAGTCACAGTATATAGTCAAATACATATGATAACTTAAGATGGCAGAATACGTACCTGTGCAACAAACTGGCCAATGGAGCGAGCTGGGCGTGGTTCCGTCTGGTTACAGTGGCCAGCCACGTCGGCCACGCGGCTAAGCCGAGGGCGGATCTCGCGCAAGCCACGCAAGCGCAACCTACGTCTACGCTCTCCACAGCTTTGAGACGTACATCTGGGGTGGAAATTATTTGCGAGTGTTAATAATGTTTTGGCACTTTTATCACTATCGGAGTTCAAATGCATTGATACATATCCCCATCAAAATCCCTAAATTATACCCCTATGCCAGCGACCCAAGGCTCTGTACTCCGTTTCGAAAAATAACACTTAGCTAAACATTTAGCTTTAGCCCTTATGCAGATCTTATCGTCCTCTTTAAATTGTGTCGAAATATAATTAACGGACGCAGTTATTTTCCTGTGTTGTCTGAAAATGAAACATGATTTTTTTTTTATGGTAAAAGGTAACAAGACAAGCACGACGCTCGCCTGATGGTAAGCGAAGACGTCTACCTATTACAGATACAACGGCAAATTCTGCCAGAATTTTGCACTGCGCCTGTTACCTTGAGACATAAAGATGTTGAGTCTCACATGCCCTGCATTTCACTGGACATCTTGCCATTTCAACCGAAAAACATTCCTATTTCACGGCTGAAAATTAATTGGCAAAGTAGTGGTACCGCCCCAGGCGGACTAGCAGACATCCTGCCACTACAACATTTTACAGCGGCGAGCAGGCATACTAAGTTTCATAAAAGAGCTGGGATGGATTGGTAATCGCTGGCAAAGAGAAATGTACAATATATTCCTAACAGATCATCAATGCGAGTCTTATTGCCACACATCGGGACTGTCATAAAACTGCACAATGACCAAATCTCTAGATATCTGTGGGACCAATTAATTTTAAATGTGATATCTCCACATAAATATGTTCATGAGAAATACACAAAATAATTAATTTATGATCGTACAAAACGAAAAAACCGACTTCACATGCCGCGATAGTCAAAGTAGCCAGTACCAGGCCTGTCGCACTCCGCCCTGTATCTATGAAACTACAAGTACCTCCGCGCACCCGCTAGGGTACAAGTTCAGTCAGTAAAGTGTCACGCGCGCTCTCGATCGGCCGCGCGCTTTACTTACCTACCTACCTCAATATTATATTCCTTGCTTACGATATTAACATATAGTAACTGTAAAGAGTAACTATGTAAAAAGCAAAGAATGTCGCACATAAAATGGTAGGTAAGTCAGTTGTAAGTAAATCAGTTGAGTTTCATGTTTCAAGGGAATTCACGTTATGATCGTTAGGGAATTTCTATCGAATCTACATTATGCAAAATATTAATTGTAACCTACTTGAAATTGGTAGGTTATTTTATTATTTACTGTAGGTATGTTACGTAGCTCCCTAACTAACCTACCTAAAAAACATAAATCTGACTGACTGATTAACTGACATATCTGTGCACAGCTGAAACCAACAAAGTTATACCTACCTACCTACCTACTTATTTGACTTGACTTAGCCTTTTCTTTGACTAACGAACCTTACAATACGATTTTATCGAGACAAACGAGTTGTATAGTCCGAGAGTTGTATAGCTGATGCAAGATTTGTACTCAGTTAAATAAGTACAATTACCAATGTTTATTATGGGGTTTTATTTTATTATTTTTTAACAGTATATAGATTAGTTCTAAGATAAATAAATAGGGTAGCTACCTACTAACGTTTACTTCAGTTTCCTTTTTTCTTTTTAATGATTTCGTCGTGTCATACGATAGTCAGATTTTTATAATCCGAGAGTTAATGTAAATAAAGTACTTATAGATCACAGATCACTGAGATTCACTAAGATCTGATAAGTATCTCCAGAGATATGACGATAAACGTCTCAAACTTGCTACTGAAATTGACTCGCGGGGTATGGAAGTCGGTGTTTTAGTTTTTAATCTACTTTACTTCAATCTGGTTCTCAATTATTCGACGGTTTTTTAAATGTTTGTGACCTCAGAACTCTGTCAGATCTTAAACGATTTTAAATTGAAAATTCTTTTTTAGGGTTCCATAGTCCTGATAAGGAACCTTTATATTTTCGTCATGTCCGTCTGTCTGTCTGTCTGTCTGTGTGTGTGTCTGTCCAAGGTTTTGCTAAGATACCGTTAGTACTAGAAAGCTGAATTTGTGTAGGTATGTGTATATCAATAACGCCGATAAAATGGTGAAATAAAATATTGGAAAACATTTTTTTTAGGGTAGCTCCCCTATATGTGAAGTAGGGATAATTTTTTTTTTCGTTGTGCCCATCGTGTTGGATATCGTTGAATAGGTCTTTTAAAATGACTTACGGGTTGCTAATACTATTTTTAGATTTAATGCTCCATTTAAGAAATAATAAACTATGATTAAGACTTAGATTAATTATTATATAAAAAGTATAAAAAGTATATAAAAAGTATTTTTAAATCGAAAGTAAATTAATTTATGTTTTTTTAATTCGAATTATCTGTTTTTTTTATTCAGATATTCAACTATTACAAAATAAGGTTTTCCTACAATGAATAAAATACATAATTATTTTTGGTCGAAAAAGTGAGTCAGCTCCTAGACTATTATAATGTTACAAGTCAAACAACCTACGATTCTAGGCAAGTGAGTACTATTTTTTTGCGTTATTTAACTTACGCAATCTAGAACTTTACTCAATTTTAATTGAACGTCACGTATTTTAGTATAACTGTAGTACTTTTATCCTACCTCGACTTTAAACATTAATGTAACACTTATTATCAGTAATGTACTCATTACATTGTTCTACCTTAGAGTATTCTTCTACCAATTAAAGGGTTCCACAAGTTTTTTCATAACATTCAACCCTATAGGAGAGGCCGCGAGTTGACCGAGTTATTCAGACTCTCGCTGTGCGGACTTACAGTGCATTTTACTGTGCGTAACACGCGGTTCATAGTTACTATTAGTTGATACTGTGACGCAAATTCAAGGTCGCACCCGAGGCGTGAAGCGCATTTTGAACGTTACCAGCGTTGTAACTAGGTTTAATCTCGCATATTTGCTCTCAGGGAGTGCAATTTCTGTACTTGTACTATTCATTATTCTGTGCCAGTACTAGTAGCCATAATCGTGTCATCAAGGTATAAGATTTGTTTATATTAATTATCTCCATATCTCCGGAGATGATTATCAGATCTCGATAAAATTTGAATGGGACCAAACGGGAGGTTGAGATTTGACAGAGTTCTGAGGTAACAAACATTTAAAAAAAGTCGAATTGAGAACCTCCTCTTTTTTGTGAAGTCGGTAAAAAAAAAAAGTAAGCATAAATTTAATATAACTGCAAATTAACATTTACTTATAAGATCTTTTTGTACCATATTCTATTGCAAACAAATGAAATTATGATTATGAAGCATCTGAACTGTTTCAAATGAATCATCACAATACCAACCTTTGAGTTGTTGGTGGCTAGTCTCGGCTAGTTCTGTATCTATGGTTCAACATAAAGTAGAGTAAAGTAAGTATGGCAAAGCGTCTCACTTACCCGACAATGTCAAATCCAGATAAGCCTCGAGCATCTTGGCACCGTCCCGTTTGAACCGTCGCACAAACTTGGGGTGCCGTGTGGTGAGGTCCGCATCTGTGACCACGTACTGAGCCAGTAGTGCTGCGAAGGTCACCGGAGTGGGAGCCAGTAGCCTCCATCTGACGTGCTGGCCCACCTATAGTTACAGACAAGTAATACAACATTATCATCATCTATCAACATTTAATTTTCAATTTTTTTTATTTTTTGGAATTTTCCCTTTATTTGTTGTAAGACCTTGCTTCTTGCCAAATTTCATGATTCTAGGTCAACGGGAAGTACCCTATAGGTTTTCGACCCAAAACCTATAGGGTACTTCCGATTGACCTAGAATTGTCAATTTTGGTCAAAAGCAAGGTCTTACAGCACAAGTAAAGGAAAAATTCCGAAAAATAAAAAAAGTTGAAAATTAAGGTACATTTTGGTACTAACAAGTTTTTGCGAATAAATTTGCCCATATCTTTTTATTGTGTTGACTCAGTATCAGGACTCAGACTTCAGTATCAGGTATAAATTTCAACTTGCTAGGTCCACCCGTTCTTGAGAAAATCAGTGGTGACACACGGACAGACGGACAGACAGACAGAAAGACAGACGGACGGACAGACAGACAGACAGACGGACAAGAAAGTGCTCTTATAAGGGTTCCTTTTTTTACCTTTTGAGGCACGGAACCCTAAAAATGGTAACATTTAATTAACATGTTAAATTAGCGTTATATTTGATGTAGTTTGTGGTTGCACTGGAATTATATTCCGTTAATTTTCATTTATCCATTTATTCATAGAGCTATCTATCCATCCTCTGAATGGCTAGTGGTTGCGAAGTTACAGACAAACACACCGGTAGGTGAAATGCTGGTGTTCTCTAGAGGAATATTCCTAGATTAGATTTATTTATTTTTTAGATTGAGATTGGGTTTATTTTCAACCGACTTCCAAAAAGGAAGAGGTTATATGTTCGTCTGTATGTATTTTTTTTGTGTATGTACATCAATATTTTCTTCAATTGTGAACCGATTAAAAAAATATATATTTTAGGACAAAAGGGTATACTCCTGAGGTGGTCCCATTGTAATTGCATTGAGATGTGATAAGTATCTCCAGAGATATGACGACAAACGTCTCAAACTTGCTACTGAAGCTGACTCGCGGGGCATGGAATTCGATTGATTTAAGTTTTAAACAATCTTAAATATTTCTTAGGATTATTTTATGATTTCAAACATCAATTGATGAAGACGTAAAAGTAAGTCTGATTGATAATTGAGTAATAATATTCCTAAATGTATAGTGATACTATATAATTGAAGAATCACACAATGCTTACCATCCATTCTAACTGCCTGAAGGTCTTGCCACACAGTAGCACCCCGCTAATCTTGGCCAGAGTTTTTAGGGTCGGTGCTCGACCTATCTTCTCTTCGCTCTTTGCTGCAATTAAAAGTCAGCTTAAATGAAATATATACAAATTAAAAACGTAACTGCTCTTTACACCAATAATATCAGTTTTATAGAATACTAGAAGTGCCCCGCGCCTTCGCCCGCTTTAAAAACTTATTTTATTTACTTAAAACTTTTCTCTTGTAAAAACCTTTCACGATAAAAGACATCAAAAAAGAATTTGCAAGATCTGTTCACCCGATTTCATTTTATCGCATGATTAAGGGAATAGGGATTCATATTTATAAAGCCCGAAAAACCACATTGTATTTCAGACTTTGTTACCTACCCCATTTCAAAAATGTTGCAACATATATTTGCTTATTTATTTACAGAAATACTTATGTAAAGTTTCGAATAAAACATCCTTTCTTAGCGGATACCTACGTCATAATAACAATCTGCATTCTAAATTTCAGCGCAATCCGAAACAATATTGATTTCAGACTTTGTTAACCAACTGCAACCTCTTAGAGGTGGCATTTTGAAAAAACCTGAAACTCGTATTTTTATTTACAGAAGCACTTGTGTGTAGTTTCGAATAAAAAGACTAACCAAACTTTGAACTCCTGCTCCATCCCCTTAAAGAGTGAATTTTTGAAAATTTCTTCCTTAGCGGATACCTACGTCAAAATAACTACCTGCATGAAAAATTTCAGCACCCCATACATTTTGAAAAATCCTGAAACACGTATTTACTTATTTATTTACTAAAGCAATTGTGTGAAGTTTCGAATAGAAAAGACTATATAATCTTGTTTCCCCATACAAACTTTGAACCAACGTTCCATCCCCTTAAGGGGTGAATTTTAAAAAATAATTTCACCGAGGGAACTAACGTCGTTATAAATATCTGCATGTCAAATTTTAGGGCAATCCGAAACAATATTGATTTTCAGACTTTGTTACCCCATTTCACCCTCTTAGGGGAGGAATTTCGAAAAAGCCCGAAACACGTATTTACTTTTTAACCGACTTCACAAAAAAGGAGGAGGTTCTCAATTCGTCTGTATTTTTTTCTTTCTTAAGCACTTGTGTAAGTTTCGAATAGAAAATACTATCTAATCTTGTTTCTCCATGCATACTTTGAACCCCCTTTTCATCCCCTTAAGGGGAGAATTTTGGAAAAATCTTTTCTTAGGATAAATACCCTAAAATACCCTCCACATTTCAAGTCTCTACGACCAGTGGTTTAGGCTGTGCGTTGTCTGTCAGTCAGTATGTCAGAGTTAGGACAAAGATTCTTATAGTATTAGATTTTATTTTAATAATTATTGCTAGTCACTAGTTAAAAATACAATAGTCCATAGCTAGTCCATATTGCAGTACCACCTTTTTCTTAGAAACCATAAACAAAAAAAAACATATATATTTCACGGTGGTATTTGGTGGTACAAACTAGTCGCACACTATATAAATAATACAATATGTATAAAACAATGCCATTTTATGGCAACTTTCTCTTACCCGCTAAACTAAGGCAAGCCAGAGCGACATGTGTCAGCCGATCAGCCCTTAACCTGTGTGCATCCATGAATAAGTCGAGCAGAGCAACCGCAGAGTGCAAGGTTGCTAGCGTCACGCCGAGCTTCTTGGTCACATCTCGGAGCTGCTGTACCAGGGTGCCTCGGAACTCCAACTGAGATAGTATATTACGATACGTGTGAATAAATTGCTCATTTCGGGGACAAACTCAAAAACAAGTAAACGCAATTTTCTCGTAAACTATAGATTTTCGCAGAACATACATGGGTTTCTCTGGGTAGCCCTTGGAGTCTACTATCGATGGTTTTAGTTTGGACCATATGAAACCCGACACCTGTATATATTTTTTAAAAGTTATAACTACAAGTTTGTGACGCCCTAAACAGTACAGGTCATGTGTGTCAATAGATATAATTAGATTAGTTTTAGACTTAGTTGTTATTTCTATTGTACATTGTATGGCTACTAATAAATAAATAAATAAATATAATAAATAAATAATTCTCCAATAAGCTACCGCACTGATCATGTTAAAAAAAATATACAGGGAAAAGAAAAAAAATTAAATAATATAAAAATTAAGTGGCATAATACACTGATGGCGTGGTGGCCCATTTAAACACACAATTTATTATTGTTTATAAAACACAAAATAACCAACTTCAAATTGCCGCGCTAGTCATTTTCAGTAGTAGTGTTTGAGTAGTAGTAGTGTTTCCTCTCTGCGCTCGGGAATCTACTCCAGAATCTTTCACTCTGCTCTGGGTAAATAGTGGCCCCAAAGAAATATACTATGTTTTGCCCCCGGGACACAAATCACAGTCTAATTATAATTTTTCATAATACAAAAGCCACATTCATCTGGCCTGGTATAATCAAACTTGATACAATTATATCTTGCCTGTGCATTTACTATATATTTATTATGTGCTAGATTTAGAAGATAGAGAGATAGTAATCATCAAACACAGGAAATATTGTAGTGTTCCAAAAGCTTTTCTTGATTAAATTGTGTTAAAAAAGTACATTACTATATATCAATATTTGTAAATATCAATGAGTAACACCGAAATGTCTTCCTGATTAATTGTTCATCTGGCATTGAAAAAAACTTGTGTAAACTATATATATTATCAAACACTATCTAATTGTGTCAATGTCATATTCCTGGTGATATTTATTGTTCTGATAATACTATGATATAATTATTCAGTTTAACATTTTGACTGCGGCACTTTTTCGCATATTTTTTCATTTTTTTAATTATTTTTTTCGTAGGTGTGGCATCAAATAAAAACTAATATCCAACAGCAGAATGTTACACGCACCCCTTGTGAAAAAATTAATTTAAAATAAACATACAACAAACATATATTTTTTTTAATTTTACTTCCGATACCAAAAATCGAAAAAACGCACGGTGTGTGTTTTCAGCAGCGAACGAGTTAATTATAGGAAGAAGAATAACACAGTAGAATGGAAAGTTACATTATCAGCAAGTAACATAGGCTATATTTTATCCTCATATTCTCACAGGTGCAAAAACTATGCGGTTGAAACCGCGAGGAGCTGTTAGTGATATAATAATGGTCAATAAATATTTTGATTAAGAACAATAATTGTCTGTGGATGATTGGAGGCCATGTTCCAGATGCAAATTAAAATATAACCATAGTACCATACCTGTGGTGATTGAAGATGGATTGTGGGCTTTTCAGCCTCCTGTTCCAGCAGGGATTTCCATATCTCCTCTCTGTATTCACAGTAATAATCGTCGTCTTCAGTTAATACCTAGAAATAAAAATTGATGTAAGTATAAGATCACCTTGAAACAGGTGGCGTGACAATATAGTGGCCCACCAGCCTGGCTGGGCACATCGCGCTGGAGTGAGGTTCGTGGAAGGCTATGGGTGAGACCTTTGCCCAGCAGTGGGACATTACAGGTTAAGAAAAAAAAGTATAAGATCATGCTCAATGGTCATAGGAGAGGACTATGTGCAGCAAAGGACGGAAATTGGCTGATAATGATGATGAAGTACAAATTAATTTGAGTAATATTTAGTACACATTATTAAACAAGAGTATTTTTCATAATTTGTGAAATTTAATGAGATAAATAGAAAGACTTCATCAAAAACATAAAAGGTTTTTTTTTTATTTAACCACTCAGGGATCGCTGACCCACCGGTGGGTCAAGAACAATTACAAGCAATTCCGTCAAGCTTCACGGACCCACCGGTGGGTCAGCTTAGCCAACTTTTTTTTTCTATATTTACAGCGCATAATATTAGAAATTGTAACCATTTTTTGGTCTTAAACGCTTGATGAAGAAATATTCTATTTATAAAATGCCATTTTGAACTTTATTTTATTCTTCCCCGCACCATGAAAACTACTTAATGAATACGCCTTAGGTCGACCATAGACGCCATTGACGCTTGGAATGCTGACGCTAGATTGTGTTTTGAAATGTTATTTTCTGTTGGTTTATTTTAGTTTTTAGTATATATCTAGTGTAAATTCTATTCATTTGTGTTTTGTGAATCCATCTTAGCTATTGAATTCTAGAAATATCATCGTATTTGTGTGATCGTCGGGTTTTCTACCAAGTGGCGGTTTTCCCGCAATTTCGAGTTTCTGTGTTGAATAAAAAGTGAAATTAGTGAAAATAATGAATGAAATAAGCATTTCGAATATCATTGCAAATAAGTAGACGAATCACTAAATCAATTCAGGATGGTATGAGTCATGCTGACGAATGTTTATACAATCGTAAAAAACGTAAGTACCTACTTAGACCCTTGCAAGTGGGTCGGGTTTCGAGCTCGGTTTTTATAAACATTTACGCAATAGGATACCGAATTCTTTGTGTATAGTGGTAGCTGGGTTCTAGAACTTTGATTTGCGTATTGTATTTTTAATATTTCGGTTTTGAGTATCTCATATTCAGGCAAAGATCCAAGATATACATTTCAGGGGTTTTGAGGTGTAAATAAAAAATAACTAAACTAAATATAAACTTTATTTTTATACAACAATGAAGCAAATCTATTACAAAATAAAGCACAGTTTACAGAATAAGAAAATATGGTGTGATTAGTTTTGCATGCGAAGAATTACGCGACGCGACGTTCGCGCCATTCCGCTACTGCACACATTTTCAAAGTGGATTAATTTTTTTTTTGTTTTAAATTCCCGATCCCTGTGTGGTTAAGGTGTTCAATGTGTCAACTTACATTGTCAACCAATCAATAAAAAAATATCAGACCAATCTAGGGCTTGCATGTTTACCATCTTGTACCACATCATCACTTACCAACAGGTGAGATTGGTCAAATGGTTGTCTATATAATATTATTTTGATGATGTTATTGCAGATACTTGTTTTTCTTTTTTCATATCAGTACATAATACTAATAAAAGTATTTAAAAATATATGAATTCAATTGAACAAATAGAGAATGGAAGAAAATACATCCATACAGGTGTATAGATCATTCTCTGTCTTCATTAGTTCATAGCTGTTTGGCCCTGTGTGTATGAGGCTTTCGCAAAACGGTCTATCAAAATGTAATACAAAATCACTAATTAATTTCGAAAAAGTCATGAAATGAATATTGTTTTCTTTTGTGGCATCATGGCACCCATGTGCGATGGCAAGTCATCTCTCTCATGGTAATATTAGTGTCTCTATCTTCTCTGCAAATGCACTTTTTTTTTGTACCTACTGTTTCTGAAGTGATGTGTAATATGTGATATTTGAATTTTTCACATAATAATGTTGCAATACTTGGCCGCGTGATATCACCTTTGTAATATTACATGCATTACCTACACCTATGTCTAGTGTGTACCCAGCATGACTTGTCCAGTAACTCAATATCATCAAATAAAAATGTCAGAGGTTATATAGTTCAATGATTTACAAAATTCTGAGTTTGAGAGAATATTTCTATATGCTCATCTTTAGTGCACAATACTTTACTATAATTTAAAAATACCTCATGTATATAGAATAGTAAACATATGAGTCATATTTATACAATATTTACAAATACTACGTAAGGATTGCATACGATGGTGTAACAAAGTTTTATATGGACACATTTGAAACAATGCTGAATAAATATAATGCCATATGGTTACATGAATTTGTTTGAACAGCAGACATTGGTTAATGAGTATGTCTAGATTTATTACTACCGCACTATTTTATTCTTTAGCAATAAATAATTATCCTATAGATTATTTGATCGTAATGCACTCACTTGATTGTCCAGTTTATGTTCGCTCATCTCAAGTTTCGATACGTTATCTCTAGACGTGTGGCTCCTTACACTCGATAAGTTCAACTTCGATATGTTCAAGGACTCCATTTCTTCGCAATAATGCGGTCAGGAACTTGAAAATTATATGAAAAATTTACACGTCGACCCACTATGACGTACACCACGTGGAAACTAGTGTCAAATTTATATGCCGATTGCTCGAAGAAAATCAGTGCAGGCACATAATGTATAGGGTATAACCACTAGCGACTCTTGTCTTCTTTTATAAAAACATTATATCGACGACTTAATATTGCTTGAACAGGGATTTTTTCAAAATTTTATCACATGACACAGAGAGTCCGATTGCAGCAATTTTTGACAGACATTTTGTCATTTTTGACTTTTGTTATGTCCGTAGTCCGTGGTAAGTTAAGTGGTAATAGACAATTTTACATGACATATTTTCTTTTTCTATCGCCTAAAAACTTTTTGATTTCATTTCATAGACCATTTGCCTGATACCATAGACTAAGTTGTATATTATTTCTCTATGCCTGATACCTTCCTTGAAAGTGAATGATCGTGTAGTGTAGACTTGTAGCGTTTTGGACTGGTGGGAACGTGAAAAATGTTGCGTGCTTCCATTGTATTTTTTCCTAAAACTTGTGTTCTTCCGTGAGTTAATGGGTAACAAATGTGGATTAATAACCATTAAGTAACGGTGAATGTGCGAGTGAAGGGAAACAACACGATGTTGAAAAACTTGTTATTTGCGTTCTCACCAAAATTCCACTGAAAATCTTTAGTAAAGTCCACATCTTTTCTGAGGGACTAGACTATGATAGACTTTGGGGACTTGAAGACTATGAAACTCACGTCCCGGACACTGCGCATCCCACTGCCTCGCCCTTAGCTTTTTAATTTTTATTATGGCTCCACACAATTAGTATATTTAGCCAGAGTTATGTATTAAAATTATTCAAGTTTTAGTGAATTCAGTCGCTCCAATAAAAATGTAGGTACTCCGTCCACGAGTAAAAAAATAATAAAAAAATGTTTATTATTTTTATTTAATTATGGCTGCACACAATTAGTGTATCTAGCCAGCGTGAAGTTATTGTGAGTTCAAGTCATAAAGATAGGTCAAAGAAACATTTTAGGTCAAGTTGAAGTTATTGTCTAGTCCAAATCATACCCTCAGTAAATATGTAGACCACGGAGAATAGACTCTACTCTAGGTAATGTGGACCTTACTGAAGATTTTCAGAGGAATTTTGGTGAGAACGCAAATAGCATGTTTTTCAACATTGTGCTGTTTCCCTACACATTCACCGGGACTTAAAGGTATTAACCTTACTTAATCCACATTACACAGATATTTACAGTATACAGTTATAGATCTGTGATACATTAACTCGTGGAAAAACGCAAGTTTTAGGAAAATATAAAATTAAAGCACACACACTTTTTCACCTTCCCGCCAAAACTCCAAATTAATAATTGCAAATGTCCATATTTGGGCATGTCAAAAATTGCGACATTTCAGGAGCACCAACCTCGCAAAATTATATACGTCATTATTTTGGAAGGATATGAGAATAGCCTAGCGGCTGATTGTGTTTAACTTAATTTTCTTAAAAGTACTGAGTAAATAATAGATTTAGCTCAAACCCATTAGTTTGTAGTTAGTAAACTGTAAGATTAATATGGCTTATTCGAATAGTAAGTGATCGTTTATATCATCGCTGTGGAAGCATGGTGTCTGCTGTCCGTCGACGCGAATTTGTTAATATTTCTGTTCCTTTGCTTTTGCGGTGGTGTTCAGTGAGTTGAGACGGTGCTTGTGTGTTTGCAGAATATACTTTTGCGGCTTTGCCGAGGACGGCGCGCGGGACGCCTCTAGTTCTCGGCGGTGATCCAAAAGGGAAGAACTTCCTGTATACGAATGGAAATTCTGTGATTATTAGGGATATTGAGAACCCGGCGATTGCCGATGTGTATACGGAGCACTCCTGCCAGGTCAACGTTGCTAAATACTCGCCCAGCGGCTTCTACATCGCTTCTGGAGGTACGAATTTACATCATTTTAGGTAGGTACAATTACCTTCTCCATATCAGTATGTAACTGTAATATTTTGATAGTGACTCATTATTTATGTAGATGCAGTTTTCATTATTATATTTAATAAATGACTCACAACCTAAGTGAGATAAAGGTCATAACTTACCTATATATAGTATAAAAGAAAAAGTACTGTTAAAAATTGGATTGTGATTGACATCCTTTTTCTATCTCATCAACAAAACTGTAACCTGTAACTAATTTCACTCGTGAGTGACAATATTATATGTAATACCTAGAAGAAATGTAGTCCACAAATCTTCATGTTGTAATATGTTCATAAACTAAATCCATGGGTGCTGAGAGGTCAATAGTGAAAATACAGTTATTATCATTTTTTTTTCTCTGTGAAAACTAAGCATGCACAGACAGCTTAATCTCGCATTTCTGATTGACATTACTAAAGAGGACTTTTCCAGTGCCCATACATACTCATACTCTGGGCGGAACACTAGTCATCAGAATAGAATACATGCCAACATCTGCGACTATTTTGAATGAAATTCAGTATCTCTTAGTCAGGCAATAATTGTGAAGTTGCAATAGCCTGACTAAGGGTATACTCCACCCTGGACACTTGGTTTGCCTGAGTTTTGAAGGGAAAACAACTGTAAGCATGTTCGTCACTTTTGGGATGGGGAAAAAGCATCAAACCATCACAGTCAGTAACATGGTTTATAAGTTTGTGCAGCTTAGAAGTTTGCAGTCCTATGACTGACAGTTCTT
Organism: Cabera pusaria; assembly: GCA_954871355.1. Taxonomy (NCBI): domain Eukaryota; kingdom Metazoa; phylum Arthropoda; class Insecta; order Lepidoptera; family Geometridae; genus Cabera; species Cabera pusaria. The sequence goes on from OX940905.1 coordinate 20,296,864, forward strand.
TTTAGTGTTCTGTACCCAAGGGTAAAATCCTATTACTAAGACTACTGTCTGTCTGTCTATATTCGTCTGTCACCAGGCTGTATCTCATGAACCGTGATAGTTAGACTGTTGAAATTTTCACAGATGATGTATTTCTGTTATAACAACAAATACTAAAAATCAGAATAAAATAAATATTTAAGGGGGCTCCCATACAACAACCGTGATGTTTTGCTCGATATTAATAATGGCAACAGGTAGACGCTTGAAATATTCACAGAAAATAGACTTATATTATTCACCTTAAAAATAAATAGTTAAATTAAAGTAAAATTAATATTTAAGGGGCTGTCCCACACAACAGACATGATTTTTTTGCCGTTTTTATAGAAAATGGTACAGAACTCTTCATGTGCGAGTTGGACTTTCACTTGGCCGGTTTTTTTATATGTAGTATATTTGCTAGCATATGGTATAGAAACAATACATTGCTAGTCTCTTCTAATGGTTCATGACGATGTTGAGGGCGAGAGTGGTAGCATGCTAAGTCTACAATGGGAACTGCAATCCACAGACAATCAAATTTCTGATAAAAACTAAGTGTACTTGTTAAATAAGCCTCCATTTCACACCACTAATTCATCCTATGCAATCTAATGTAGTGTCTTCATATTATGCAGTAGGTAATTAACTGACTGACCATCATGCCTGTTGACATCTTTGTCCAATTCTTGGATAAAAGAGTATTATTGCTTATATTATCCTTATTCTATACATTGTTATTTACTGATGTTAATTTCCTGTGTTGTGTATCACATTGATAAACAATATCACAGAATAAATAATAGTACAAACAATATGAGGGCGTGGTGGCGTAATCGGTATGATGGTCGGCTTTGATGCCAGAGGTACCGAGTTCAATCCCTGCCTAGCACCAATGGATTCTTCTATGGAAAAATTTATGTGTTTTTCACAGTGGCCCTCCGGTGAAGGAAAAACATTGTTAAGAAACTAACAACCCCTGCAGGGTGGTAGAACACTATCTGGTATCCGCATCAAGTCCTACCCTCCTCCTGCCCTCAAGTTAGAAAATCTGTCGCCAAACATCTAATGTGTTCCGGCTGCTATCCTTGAGAGCCAGTTCCCATTCTAGGACTAGCGCGCTTACCATCTTCGACCGCATTGTCACTTACCAACAGGTGAGATAGTGGTCTAATGCTAGCCTATAAGATATAAAAATATATATATGTATCAAGTATAATCATTGATTAGTTAGCTCAGCACTGATAACTAATCTATGGGTGTGCCTTATATTAATAAATATGTTATAAATGTTATTATACATACTCAAATTCTTGGATCCATTGTAATGATAAGGATTTCTAGATAAAGCTCTTTATTGACTGAGCTAGCGCAATGTATTTAAGTTTTTATATTTATGTATTTATGCCAGTTATATTCCACAATTACACCAATTGTAATAAAAAAATTTGGTTTATAAAAATATAAACGTTACTGGTTGTAACATGAAGGTTATAGAGTATAAAAAGCTAAAAATTAATGTTAGGTAGACAGTATTTATGAATATCGAGCGCCCTTGTTCTACCAAGATCTAAAACTTACCAGGATAAATCAGCGGTGTCATTGAGACTTTTAATCTCGGACCGGGGGACTGGCAAATGATAACACGGTTTTGGGATTGTATGACAAATTTTAATACTTCGAAACGTCCCTTACCTCCAGAATGAGATACACATTATTTAGTTAAAGCCGGAATACTATGTCTAAACATTTGACTATAAATACCATTCGGTTTTCGTTACTTTTTAGGTTAATTTATTTTACATGTTACTACTGAAATTGGTTATTGTCTTTCTTGCATCTTGCTAATATGAAATTAAAGTTTTAAGGGTAATAAAAGAGTTATAATGAAATTAGCTTATCTGCAGCGTCCGGTGGCGTCTGAGCACACCGTTCAAAATAGACGACGACATCTAGCGTCGCTCAAACATCTCAAAATAACGACGTCTTCCGGCGTCGTACAAACAGTTGACGACACCCATAGTCGCACAAACAGTAGACGACAGTCGTCCAAACAGCTCAAACAGCTCAAACCGCTCAAACGGCGCCGAAGGCTGTAACCAAAAATCCGATTGTAAAGTATATGTCGCCATGAAGGATGACGCGAAACATTTTAGGTTATCAAAAATTGACTCACCGCAAAATCACGTCGCTAACACATAATAGAACACTATATGCACGCCAATCAGCGTCGCATAAGTGATTTAAAAGATGGATTCTTCTTGTTGAATCCGATTTAAAAATATTACAAAAAGGTTAGCCCTTGTAGGCCCAAGGTGCAAGAAAAGTGACGTCTCCGATCGAGAATTGACAGATGTCAAAGTCATTTTTTTTTTGAAAGATTGTCTATAGGATATTGAATGATCCACAGACCAAGTAATAACTCGATTATTTAAAATCGACTAAAAATGGCTAAATACGAAAATGTTCTAAATTATTTAAAACCAAAAGGTAATTTTGTCAGTCTTAGAAGCTGAAATGTGCTTCCAAACGAAAAATATGTAACGAGTCGAAATACCTCGTTACAGTACATACCTTCCCAAAAAAAAATAAAAGAATGAAACTTCTTTTATTTTTGAGAAGAACTCCCAAAAAATTCCTAATAAAAACTTATTCAAAAAAAATTAATAAACAGAAAATATTCCGCCACCAAAATATGAAATTTATTCAAACTAAAAGAAGACACTAATAAAGCATAACATTAAATCAGTTAAGCTTCTAGCCACTGACTAAGTTGCTCTAGAAAAACAAGTTATAAAAACTTTCTAACCAAGTGAAAAACAATGTAAAGGTTTACCAAAACTAATCCATCAATATGACTCAATCCTAAAATCCATCACAAATTAATTATACTCAAGAGTGGATAAGCACCATAGCCTCCATCTACTTATCTGTATCACAAACCAAATAAATATTTCTGAAATATTTAACAAAAGTGTAGATAAGCACCATCGCCTCTATCTTTTATAATCTCAGAACGATTCTAACTAAATTAAAAGGTAATAACAAAGGTTATCCATATTGTAGTACGGTTAAGCATTAGCTGCCGACTATAGATAATTATTCACTGCAAAAGATTCAGTGAACAAGTTTTCAATGAAAAAGTTGAACAACAAAAGTTCAAATTATTCTCATAAAAATAGAGAACCAAAAATAATAAGTAGTGACCGGCTCAACTCTACCGACTTTCCGAACACTAACAAATTAATAAAAGGGTTTGTCAAAAAGACCAAAAATTGTATATTGTGACCGGCTCAACACCACCGACATTCCGTGCACAATAACAAGTTAACAAAAGTTTGTTGGGAAAACAACAAAGTTGTATTGTGACCGGCTCAACACCACCGACTTTCCGTTCACAATATCTAAAAAGTTTTCAACGCTTGAACTAAAAATGTCAAAGCGAGGAAAAAATGAAGAGTAAAAAATTACCCAAAAAGGTTAACTGAGACAAAAGCTCAAAAAGAGTCAAATCCGAGAGGCAAATCCGGGTAAAAATTATATAGAGCTCTAAGTGTCAAATCCGAGGCTTAGGTCTACAACAAACACAAACTAAATAATCTAAATAATATATAACATGCTTCACAAAGACTGAAACACATCTATATTAAAAATGTATTTACATTATGTGCAGGCTATTTGAAAAGTGGAAAGCTTTTCATAGCAATCTAAAACAATATTTATACTAGAAAAGTGGAAAACTTCTCAAAGTATCTAAAAGAAAGTTGAGTACTTGAAAAGTGAAAAGCTTTTCAAAGTAACCAAAATAATAAAATATACAAAAATATACATAAGATCTTTTGATGCCAAGAAAATTTCTAAAAGAAAATATAATCGTTAGATGTAGTTTCTAAAGTTGGGTAAAAGTTCAAAAGTAGGATAAAAGTACTAAAATAAAATAAAATTACCAAAAATAGACCTAAGTTAGGTTTAGTAATTTAAAGTTGTATTTGAATAAAGTGTTGGTTTCCTTTCAGATAATCATCTTTCATCCTGCACGTCCTCTTCCATACATCAAATCTCATACTTCCACAATCAACGTGCCTCCCAAAACAGAATACCAAAACAAAGTTAAATAAAAGTTAAATCCAAAAATGAAAATTTTAATATTTAATTATATCTTTAACATGGTAACGTCCAGTACTTGTTTTATTAAATTCCTTTAGTACGTAAACGTTAGGAGAAATTCTCTCTACAATTTCACATTTAATAAACTTAGGTGCTAATTTAGCCGAAAAATATGCAGGTGCATTTGACTGTACAAAACTTCTACACCAAACTACATCACCGACATCAAAAGAAATGACTTTTCTTCCCCTATTATAATAAAGAGCATTACGCTTATAAGCTTTCAAAAGATAAGCTTGAACTTTAACAAAAACTTCACTAAGTGAATTTAAAGAGTGAGCATAAGTATCTCTAGTACCAAGCTCAAGTTGATCTAAGTTATCAAAAGAGTTACTAAAACGGTGCAAAAATGCATCAAAAATAAGTTCTCTACCGAACATCAAAAAGTTAGGAGTGTACTCTGTAGCAAGATTTACACTACTATTTAAAGCTAATTGGACATGAGGCAAAAACCTTGACCAAGTTCGATGATCATTTTTAACAAAACAAGAAATACATGTTTCTATTGTCTTATTATATCTTTCTACTGGATTAGTCTGTGGAGTGTATAGTGCATTATAAAATATTTTAGTTATGTTGAAATTTTTTAAGAAATCTACAAAATATTTAGATATAAATTGGGGTCCGTTGTCGGCCACTAAAATTTTAGGTACACCAAATTTAAGAAATATTTCTTTTTCAAAGATTTTACAAATTACTTTAGAAGTAGCATTTATCATAGGAAATATCCAACAATATTTAGTAAAAACATCTACAATTGAAAGAATGAATCTATGTCCAGAATAAGATTTAGGTAAAATCCCAATAATATCAGCGGATAACATTACCATAGGTTGATCAACTTTCTTAGGGTTAACCATCTTACCAGCAGGAGCAGAAGTTGAATGTTTATAAGCTTTACAAATGTCGCAAGAAGAAATATATCTTTGAACGTCTCCGAACATTCCTTTCCAATAATAATGTTGTTTTATTTTATTAAGAGTTTTATGTATTCCAAAGTGTCCAGAATTAATATCATCATGATTAGAACGAATAGTATCTAAAACATGTTCTTTAGGTATTACAATTTTCCAATTTAAACGACTATTAGGGTCAAATTTATTTTTACAGTAACGATATAAAGTATTATCTTCTACTCGAAGGTTTTTCATTCTAGAAGGGTATTTTTGACAATTTATAAAGACTTTTCTATACCAAGGGTCTTCTATATCTTCATCTGGTGAGACAATATTTATAGCGGAAACTAATATTGAAGTTATATTGATTCTAGATAAAGCGTCAGGAACTTGATGTAAAGATCCTTTTTTATGAACAATATCAAAAGTAAATTGAGAAATACGTGCAGCCCATCGAGCTAAGCGTCCACTAGGGTTATTAAGTTTTAAAAGCCACTTAAGACTAGCATGATCTGTCACGACTGTGAATTTCATTCCTTCGACATAAGGTCTAAAATGTTCAATTGAATCTAAAACTGCCAAAAGTTCACGTTCAGTGGTACTATAATTTCTTTCACATTTATTTAAAGATCTTGAATAAATTTTCGTCTTCTTGACTCAGAACACTACCAATTCCTACAGAACTAGCATCGCAATGTAAAAAGAAAGGTTTTTCAAAATCAGGACACTGTAAAACAGGTGTAGTTATTAAGGCATTTTTTAAATTAATGAAGGCTTTTTCAGCTTCTTCAATTGTTCATTGAGTTGAACATTCATCGAGTTAAACGAAGGTAAAGGTGTAAAATTATGCAAGCTACTATGACCAAGGTTAGGTAAGAAAGGGTCAACAACCTCTACCTCTGTTGCATTCTGCATAACTAAATTATCCAACGCCGGATTAGAAATAACATCCCTAGAAGTACCAGGTAAATTCTCTTCCAACAAGGGTGGAAATTGAACCTGTTTGTCAGTCATGATGAATAATCAAAAATATTAAAGAAACAAAGACAAACAACCAACTAAAAATTCAAGGAATAGTTAAAACTCATGTTTATAAGATTTTTTGTTAAAAACGGTTTAAGTTATTATGTTTTAAAGTTTATGTTAATATTTAATAATGTTCAAAAGTATTTAAAGAAATTTGAATGTACAAAGAAACATTCAAATTGTGAAGTATATAAGATGCAAAAAAGATTCACAATTTATCTTAATTTTCAAGATTATTAACAACGGCTAAGGTTATATCTATTTGTGAAAAGTAAAATCAATAAACTGGTTAATAATTATGTTAATAAGCTAGTATTTTCTAATATGAATGTAGTTTAATGCTTCTCAACAGTAAACAAACGTTATAACTTTATATAAGACAAAGTTATATCAATTCAAACAAAAACTTAGCACTTTCAATGTGGTCAAGGTCAGTTCCTTACAAAATGTAAACAACGCATATCTCAAATGTTATGATATAGTAAGTACACACTTAGATTAGTCTATCCAGTACATAAGACATATAAAGAACATTGTATGTGAATTAGTTTTGTTAAAATACAAAAAAAGTTGTAAACAAAGTTACAATTGTGTTTTCAAAGTACAAAAACTGTAAAAATGCTAAAAAAATAACAAAAATTGCACTAAATTGTGACAAGAAAAACAAAAATAAGATGCAAGAAAGATTATATATGTGGAGGTAACTCCGGTCCCTGTTCTCGCGCTAATTGTAATAAAAAATTTTGTTTATAAAAAAATAAATGTTACTTGTTGTAACATGAAGGTTATAGAGTATAAAAAGCTAAAAATTAATGTTAGGTAGACAGTATTTATGAATATCGAGCGCCCTTGTTCTACCAAGATCTAAAACTTACCAGGATAAATCAGCGGTGTCATTGAGACTTTTAATCTCGGACCGGGGGACTGGCAAATGATAACACGGTTTTGGGATTGTATGACAAATTTTAATACTTCGAAACGTCCCTTACCTCCAGAATGAGATACACATTATTTAGTTAAAGCCGGAATACTATGTCTAAACATTTGACTATAAATACCATTCGGTTTTCGTTACTTTTTAGGTTAATTTATTTTACATGTTACTACTGAAATTGGTTATTGTCTTTCTTGCATCTTGCTAATATGAAATTAAAGTTTTAAGGGTAATAAAAGAGTTATAATGAAATTAGCTTATCTGCAGCGTCCGGTGGCGTCTGAGCACACCGTTCAAAATAGACGACGACATCTAGCGTCGCTCAAACATCTCAAAATAACGACGTCTTCCGGCGTCGTACAAACAGTTGACGACACCCATAGTCGCACAAACAGTAGACGACAGTCGTCCAAACAGCTCAAACAGCTCAAACCGCTCAAACGGCGCCGAAGGCTGTAACCAAAAATCCGATTGTAAAGTATATGTCGCCATGAAGGATGACGCGAAACATTTTAGGTTATCAAAAATTGACTCACCGCAAAATCACGTCGCTAACACATAATAGAACACTATATGCACGCCAATCAGCGTCGCATAAGTGATTTAAAAGATGGATTCTTCTTGTTGAATCCGATTTAAAAATATTACAAAAAGGTTAGCCCTTGTAGGCCCAAGGTGCAAGAAAAGTGACGTCTCCGATCGAGAATTGACAGATGTCAAAGTCATTTTTTTTTTGAAAGATTGTCTATAGGATATTGAATGATCCACAGACCAAGTAATAACTCGATTATTTAAAATCGACTAAAAATGGCTAAATACGAAAATGTTCTAAATTATTTAAAACCAAAAGGTAATTTTGTCAGTCTTAGAAGCTGAAATGTGCTTCCAAACGAAAAATATGTAACGAGTCGAAATACCTCGTTACACAATGTTATAGATATAGGTATACACTAATAATACTGTTAAGGGAGACAGATTTAATTTTTGTTTGTATGTTTGTTACGATTTAATTCATAAACTGCTGGACCAATATCAAAAATTCTTTCAATAATGGAAAGATACATTATCAGCAAGTAACATAAGCTATATTTTATCCCTGTATTCTCTTACTGCGCGTGTAAGCGTGAGACACTGCTAGTCCTACATAATTTTTTTAGGGTTCCGAACCCAAAGGGTACCAATGGAACCCTATTACTGAGACTCCGCTGTCCGTCTGTCACCAGGCTGTATCTCATGAAACGTGATAGTTAGACGGTTGAAATTTTCACAGATGATATATTTCTGTTGCGGCTATAACAGATACTAAAAAAATAACAAAGTTAAAAATTAAAGGGGGGGACCCCCTTTAATTTTTAATACAAATAACGTGTTTTTACTATAACGCCATCTATGAACTATTGTTTAACTTATTAATAAGTAATATTAATTGTGTTAATGTTCACTTAGTTGGTATTAGAAGTTCATTAGATGGCGTTGTAGTTAATAAGCATGTTTGGTGTTGACACGGTAATATAATATAAAATTATACTTACATATATACTGAGGTTCGGAACCCTCCGCGTGCGAGACAAAAGTATGACTCGCACTTGGTCAGTTTTATTTAAATATTTGTTGAGTAGTTCATCATTTTGGCCTAAAAACTAATTATAAATTATTGTTTCCATACCCATTCTATACAACCATACCACCATATTTGTTTTGAAATTTAACACGAGTACTTAAGTAAGTAAATACGTGTTTCAGGTTCTTTCGAAATTACGCCCCTAAAAGGGTGAAGTGGGGTAACAAAGTGTGAAATCAATATCGTTCCGGATGGCGCTGTAATTTGGCATGCTGATAGTTATTTTGACTTAGGTATCCGCTAAGAAAGTATTTTTCAAAATTCACTCTTCAAGGGGTTGAAGCGGGGGTTCAAAGTTTGGATAGTCATTTTATTCGACATTTCACACAAGTACTTCTGTGAATAAATAAGTAAATACGAGTTTCAGACTTTTTCAAAATGCCACCCTAAGAGGATATATTGGGGTAACAAAGTCTAAAAATTAATATTGTTTAGGATTGCGCTGAAATTTAGAATGCAGATAGTTATTATGACGTAGGTATCCGCTCAAAAAGGATTTTCTAAAAATTCCTCCCGGATACGGAACGGGGATTCAAAGTTTGTATGGCGAAACAAGATGAGATAAAGAACGTGTTGTAGGATATTTGAAATGGAGTAGGCTGAAAATTTGGGTTTTTGGGTTTTATCAATATGAATCCAGAATCGCCTTAGTCACGCGATAACATGAAAACGGGTGAACCTAATTCTTATTTGATGTCTTTAATGATAGAATAGTTTTTGCAAAAGAATAGTTTTAAGTAAACAAAAGAAGTTTTTAACGCGGGCGAAGCCGCGGGGCATTTCTAGTAAAAATTATAATTCCTTAACATTTATATATTTTAGATCAGGAATTTAACGTGACTACTCTATTGAAACCCTTTACGAATGGGGTACGGAACCACAAAGACAATTAATAAAAATTATAATTCCTTAATATTTATACATGTGAGATCAGGAATTTAACGTGACTACTCTATTGACACCCTTTACGAATGGGGTACGGAACCATAAAAACCATTAATAAAAATTATAATTCCTTAACATTTATAGATTTAAGATCAGGAATTTAACGTGACTACGCAATGTCGATATATAGCTATCGTCAATTGTTTCGGCCTCATCTGGAGGCCATCATCAGGATCTCGAGTGTGTGGTGTTCGCTGACGTGTTCAGCCACGCAGTTCTCAATATTTCTTGGATATTCTGTACTGAGACACATATTTAAAGTACAACATATCTCAAAAATGTAATTAGTAGTTTTTGGCAGTTTACCACCAGGTGAATGACCTGCTATTTTCACAAATAAAAGTTCTCAGAATTCTTTACGTTAACTAATAATTCATGTACTTAGCTTTAGATTAATAATTTGAATTGTCTCTTTTCTGAAGTTTAGTTACCCACATATGTCCATAGGCCTTAACCTAAACATAATACGTAATCCCTAGAAATTGCTTCAAGGGTGACCTGACCTGACCTCGGTACCCTTAGTACGAGTTTTCACACCAAACTTGATATCGTATATCGAGCAAATTTTGTATGAAAAACAGTACAGCGCCTCTAGCTTAGGCCGCGGCGTGTTACCACCCACCAGACAAAGCCACGCCGCCAAGCGGTCGCTTTACGGCATGAATGTTTGGTGAAGCCATTATGGGGAACGGGTCGGAAACAGTTGCGTTGCTTACTATAGCTAGTCGTGATACATTGAAGGTCAATTTACCTGGCAGCCAATCTTGGAGAGCAGCGGGATCCGAGGCACGGTTCTCCGCTGGCCGACCGCAGATAGTTGGGGGCCCAAGTAGTGAGCCAGCCACTCATGAAAGGCTGCCCCGCCATCTCGCGAAAAATCCCGGAGGTGCGCCATCGTGCCGGTTGGCGACCGGACGAGAGGACCCGATGGACACCTCTGGGGGGGCTCGGGCGTCCCCGCGGTCTCCAGGATTGGTTCCCAATAGGTGAAAAGACCTAATATGTATCACGGGTTGGTAATTAGCGCCTCGTTTCCACTTCCGTTTCCCTTACCTAACTTCACTCCCCACAAAATGAAAGGCAGAAACAGAATAAAGGTTAAACAGCGGAAGCACATCCTCTCCCTTCAAGTGCACCTCTCAAACATTCGAGGCTTGCACTCCAATATCTTCTCGGTCCACCACCACCTTGAGACCGAAAAACCGCATATTCTGTTCCTCACGGAGACGCAGATCAAATGTCCAGCTGACGCGGCGTACCTTGCCTACCCAGGCTATGTTCTAGAGCATAACTTTAGGGCGAGGGCGGGAGTTTGTATGTATGCCCGCGATGACATTTGCTATCGGCGTCTCCGCAACCTTGAAGACCCTCAACTTTCCGTCATGTGGATTTTGGTGGACACTGGCATAGAGAAAATTCTTTATGCTAGTGTCTACCGTTCGCACAGCGGAGACGAGGAGACAAACAGGCTCACAAACCACCTCAGTGAGGCGGCTGATGTGGCCCAACAGAGGTATCCTTCTGCTCAATTAGTGCTTCTGGGGGATTTCAACGCCCATCATCAAGACTGGCTATACCCATACCAGAGCACAGACCACGCTGGTCGAGAGATGCGAAAGCTTGCTTTAACGCTAGACCTCACTCAGTTGGTCCAGGGAGCAACAAGGATACCGGACGTTGATGGCCATACAGCCAATTGCTTGGACCTTCTGCTGACAACAGAACCAGACCGCTACTCGGTGTCGGTTTCATCACCCTTAGGTAGCTCCGACCACTGTCTGGTGAAGTCTGTATCCGTCTACTCCCCGCCCGATCCCAGCCAAAAAGGCACCCGGCGGGTGTGGCGATACAGGTCAGCAGATTGGGATGAGATGCGTTGTTTTTTCGCGTCTTATCCTTGGCGGCAGGTATGTTTTTCTTCGAGCGATCCCTCAGCTTGCGCGGATGCTGTGACAGAAGTGTTACGTCAGGGTATGGAGTATTTCATACCATTTTCTGACGTTCCGGTGTCAAGCAAAGCTCGTCCATGGTTTAATGCCAAATGTAGAGATGCAGAAGCATCAAAACATGAAGCTTACTTAGCCTGGGCTGATGCTCGAACCCGCAAGACTAGAGATGTACGCGAAAAGAAGAAAGCCTTTAACTTAGCCGCCAAGTCCTGCAAAAAGGCTCTCAAGAAGGCTCGCTTCGATCACATACGCCGAACAGGGAACAAACTTGCTTCTTACCCCTCGGGTAGCAAAGCGTTCTGGTCCCTGGCGAAGTCGATCGAAGAGAACTTCTGCCGTCCCTCACTGCCTCCACTACTGAAACCCGATGGATCACTAGCACACTCGGCTGAAGAGAAAGCGAATTTATTTGTTACTCTGTTTGCGGAGTCTTCACGTTTAGATGCTGGCAATGCTGTACCTTCTAGTCTGCCGACTTGCGGGACGTTTATGTCGGAAATCCGCATTCGTCAGACTGAAGTACGCAAAGCGTTGCGCAATCTAGACGTGAACAAAGCTAGTGGTCCAGACGGTATACCAGCTGTAGTCTTGAGGACGTGTGCGCCTGAGTTGGCTCCTATTTTGACACGCCTCTTTCGCTTGTCTATGACGACTGGTCAAGTGCCTAAGTCCTGGAAGCAAGCAAACGTGCAACCCGTGCCGAAAAAGGGTAGTCGTGCAGACCCTGTCAATTACAGGCCTATCTCAGTCACTTCCATACTCTGTAAGACTATGGAACGTGTACTGAACCACAGGCTCCTGGCATACCTAGAAGTGAACGATCTCCTCAGTGACCGACAATACGGGTTTCGCCGAAACCGGTCTACTGGGGATCTTCTAGCGTATGCCACGCACATCTGGAGCGAAGCCATCGAGAACCACGGCGAGGCGCTGGCCGTCTCTCTTGACATCTCGAAGGCTTTCGACAGGGTTTGGCACGATAGCCTTATTAGCAAGCTTCCTTCATACGGCCTGCCCACTGGTTTATGTGTTTGGATAGCAGATGTAAGCCTACAGAAGATAATAAAAATAGGTATTATAAGCATCGTAACAACTGTAATAAGGTGTGTAGAGACGCACAACGCCGACACATTCACAAAAACTTAGAAAATGAAAACCCCGCGAAAGTGTGGAAATTCCTACGGTCATTAGGAGTTGGTAAGTCACGACAAAATAGCATCCCTAATAATTTAAATATTGATATTCTCAACCAGCACTTCTCTTCGTCTGCCAATTTTGATGGCCCTACAAAAGCTACTACTTTACTTCACCTATCTAGAATACCAACTCCTGACCATGATCCTTTTGTTGTTAACGAATTTACCGATCGTGATGTTAAGGCGAGCATACAGTCGATATCGTCAGATGCAGTTGGCTGCGATGCTATTAGTCGGAAAATGATTGTACCTATCTTAGATGAGATTGTGCCTGTGATCAAATACATCCTTAATGAATCCTTGTCTAGTGGCGTGTTTCCTTCCATATGGAAGGAAGCCCAGATAACCCCACTCCCTAAAAAAAGCAATCCCTCTTCACTATCTGACTATCGCCCTATTTCTATTCTTCCTTTCCTGTCTAAAATCCTTGAACGCCTTGTTCATCAGCAACTTACCTCTTTCCTCATCCGAAATAATCTAGTAAACCCTTTCCAATCCGGATTCCGTCCTGGTCACAGCACAGTCTCAGCTCTAGTCAATATAACAGACGATATCCGACAAGGTATGGACGATGGACAGCTAACAGTTCTAACGCTGTTAGACTTTAGTAATGCGTTCAACAACGTTGATTTCGATATACTGTTGGAACTGCTGCGCTCCCTTAATATATCTCCGACGGTAATTTCGTGGTTTCGCAGTTACCTGTATGGACGTCGCCAACGTGTTCGTGTCGATGATACTTATTCTTCGTGGTGTGATACGACGGCGGGCGTCCCTCAGGGCGGCGTTCTATCCCCTCTTCTCTTTTCAATCTTTATAAATACAATTTCACTTCAACTCTCTTCGTCCTACCACCTTTACGCAGACGATCTGCAAATTTACACGCAAGCTTCTCTCTTACAATTATCTGATGCAATCCAGACCACAAACTCTGATCTACAGAAAATCTCCAACTGGAGTAAATCCTATGGTCTGACGGTTAATCCGACTAAGACACAATGTATTGTTATAGGCAGCTCGAGATTAATATCGAAAATTGATTGGTTTCACCTTCCACAAGTCATTTTTGATGGGACAATTGTAAAAATTAGTGACACTGTAAAAAACCTTGGTATTTGTATTGATCGCAAATTATCCTGGATACCACAAATCGCAGAAACCAGTCGCAAGATGTTTGCTTCCGCCTCTTCCCTCAGAAGACTCCGGAATGTTTTACCTATAACCACTAAAGTTGCGCTTGCACAATCTCTATTACTTCCAATACTCGATTATGCCGATGCCTCATATCCAGACTTAACCGAGGAACAGCTCAATAAACTAGAACGCCTTCAAAATTTCTGTATCCGCTTCATATATGGTCTGCGAAAATTCGACCACATTTCCGAATTTCGAAAAAAGCTGAACTGGTTACCCATTCGTCTGCGCCGGAATGCTCACATCCTTTCTTTATTATACTCTGTCCTTTTCATTCCTTCTACTCCTCCTTACCTTAAACTACGTTTTCAATTCTTGCATAACTCACACTCCCTATCCTTACGCTCCGCTGAAAACTTAGTTTTAAAGATTCCTTTTCATTCTTCTGAATATTTTGCCAATTCCTTTGCAGTACAAGCTGCACGACTCTGGAACGACTTACCTTTGGACATACGAAAAGCCAAATCATTAGCAATTTTTAAAAACAAGTTGAAAACTCATTATCTCTCACTTGTGTAACTATACATAGACTGGCATTTAAACTATTGAAAGTATAATGTATTATTATTTATTTATTGGTATGTATTGTAATGTATGTATTGTATTGATATAGAGTATGTTTTATATGTGTAGTATATATGTTTGAGTTATTTATATTATTCTACCATTTAATGTTGTACATATACTTATTATTGTACACCACCGTCTTATTCTTCTTGTATATCTGTCCATACAAAGGTTGTCTGGTAGAGATCGCTAATAGCGATAAGACCGCCCATTGTAATACCACATAGACATAATTTTTTTATTTTTGTAATAGATATGTACCTAATTGGTTTGCAATAAAGAGTTTTTGTATTGTATTGTATTGTATTTCTTAAGGGATCGGTCGATTCGAGTGGTCATCGATGGCTGTTCTTCCGACCAATTGGCCATAAATGCCGGAGTCCCTCAAGGATCAGTACTCTCTGCAACACTTTTTCTGCTGCATATTAATGACCTGCTTAAACCCGGTATCTTTGGGTACGCAGATGACAGCACTGTTGTAGAGAGTTATACATCCAACGCACGAACCAGTGCATTACAAATCCAGTCTCATAGAGAAGCGATGGTCGAACGCTTGAACTTTTCTTTGAAGGCAGTCTCTGATTGGGGCGATGCCAATCTGGTCAAGTTCAATGCTGCGAAAACCCAGGCGTGTCTTTTCTCCGCTAAACGGAGCCCATTTCTACTGGCTCCTACTTTCCGGGATGTGTCCGTTCCGATAAGTAACAATCTCGAGCTTCTTGGCATCTCTTTGACACCAACTCTCAATTTCGGCTCTTATATTGAGTCTAGAGCCCAGCTAGCCTCAAAAAAGCTTGGCATTTTGGCTAAGGTGAGCGATGACCTATTAGTAAGCAAGAGACTCCAGAGTCTCGCGCATCGCCGCAAAGTCGCTTGTTTATCGGTTTTCTATCGGATACATTTCGGAGAGTGTGCAATGGAACTGCATGATTTGATTCCACCATCCCCATTTTATAATCGGACATCCAGAGACACTAAAAGGCGCCACCGATTTATGGTGGATATACCATCTACCCGAACGAAGCGATTTGCATCTTCGTTCATCATACGAACCGCTAAGGAATGGAATACCCTGCCTAAGTCCGTGTTTCCGATTAAGTACAATATGGGGGTCTTCAAATCGCGAGTGAATAGGTATCTTTTGGGTAAGCACGCTACATCATCGATCGCATCATCACTTAACATCAGGTGAGATAGTGATCAAGTGCTACCCAGTTCGGTATAAAAAAATAAAAAAAACTTTGATTGTATTTTATAAATTTTATAATTAATGTTTAATTGTATTATTATTATTTCTATGACTATTATAATGAATTAGAAAAAAAAATTGAATGTCTATATGGCTGAGTTAGTACAGAGCACTTTCTTAATCATCTAAACGAACATCTTGTATCCATATACCTGTATTCTCAATAAATAAATTTATTGATTGATTGATTAAATTTAGACCAATCAGGGAGCCAGAATATGTTAAAAAAAGTGAGATCTGTCAAAAGCGTTTACGACATAAAATCGTACTAAGGGTACAGGTAGGTTTTGGCCGTGTCTCACATCACAAACTGAACAAAAATATATCGCCAATCGGATTAAATCAAATCCAGATGTTGGCATGATGGTTGGTGCCAATCAGTTCTAAAGACTGGTGCGATACTATACTATGTCACAGAATAAATAATAGTAATAATTAAAAGTAATAAAAATAGTAATTCTGTCCATCCAAAATGTTGCATACACCTGTGCCTGTAATACGTAGACGTCATCGCTTACTTTCAGGCGAGCGTCGTGCTTGTCGTCTCATATCATAAAAAGGCTATGGTGGCAGACTTTCTCCTTGATAGTGTTTCAACTCAACTTGACCTTCTTCATCGTCTTCCACAAAGATACTCTAAATGCCGCATTTTTGTGCTTAAGACTGTTCCCAATAAAAAAATGTGTGTGTACTATGTACGAGAGTAGGAAGAGCCCGTTGGCATAAAAGGTAGATGGCTTGACTTCTAAGCGAGATGTCGTCGGTTCACATCCTAGCACGGATATTCGTATTTGTAATGCGGGCGAAGCCGCGGTCAACAGTTAGTAATATTATAAGAACGTTACTAACTCCGTCACTCTGTCTGTTTGTTACCTAATCACGCCTAAACGGACGATCCGATCTTACTGAAATTTAACAAGGAGATTATCGCATTAGGATGAGTATATGCTACTTTTTGTGATTGAAAAAGGATTTTTACACATAACTTAAATAACTCATATCACACAAATGTTGATTGACAGAGCTTTACAGTGATAACATTCTTGGTGTACGTAAACGAAGTCGCGAGTATTTGCTAGTAAGATATACATATAAAAAATCATCGTCCCTGAAAGAGTTAAAAAATAACCCTATGTCCTATTCTATATCATTAGCCATCTACGTGCAAAATGTCAGTCAAATCGGTAGAGCCGTTCGGCCGTGTAGAGGTGTAAACACACTAACAAATATACAAACTGACTTTCACTTTACACACTATTCATAATACTAGCTGCGCCCCGCGGCTTCGCTCGCGTCAACAAAGTATCCTACGTCTATTCTACCTTATTGATTATCTGTGTGCAAAACTTCAGCTAGATCAGTCCAGCCGTTTGGGCATGAAGAGGCAACAAACAGACAAATATGTAAATACAAACGCAACGCCTTTACATTATTAGTACTGGTGTTGATTAAATTGTCAAACCAAAATACCCTCTAGTGCATGGAATTGCACAACAGTAATTTACTCCTAACGCCCATGTTATATCTAGAAACTGAGTTTAATTCTGGAGTGTTACACATTGGCGGCAGGCCAACGATCGTTTACAAAATGATAATAAATACGGCCCGCATTAGACGTTACACAATGCGATGTGATAACATGCGATGACATATGTCTTGCGAGCTTTCTGAATGGGTACGGAGGCCCGATGTAAGAAAAAAGCGTTGGTCGTTGGTGCTACATTGAAGCTTTTGATACTGTTTATGCCGCCGCGGCGCCGCCGTGACTTAAGAGGTAACGCGGGGTGCACTTTTCCATACAAATGTATTCTCCCATTTTCTCCCTGGAAAATGCTTCGAGAGCAAAATTAGTTTCTATAAAAAATCAAGGTCATAGTTACGAGTACGCCCCTATAATTTTTTTTGACCAACCAATTGCAAAAAGAAAATAAGCCTTCTAATCTCACATTTAAGATTTTTGAAGGGTCATATTTCTATTTGCAATTGGTTGGTCAAAAAAAAATGATAGGGGCATACCCACAGCAGATCATGATTTTTTGTAGAAACAAATTTTGCTCTAGAAGCATTTTCCAGGGAGAAAACGGGGGAATACATTTGTATGGAAAAGTGCACCCCGCGTTCCCTTTTAAGGTAAATAAATAGGCCAATAGGCTTTCGCCGTGCTGTGTGATTTAGCAGCTTGAAATCTTGTATTGGTTGTAGACAAGTTCAGTTCAGTTTAAAGTGGAAATTTTGCGGCAAAAACAGCCAATATACTTACTTATCTTATCTATGACATGTATCGTTTTCGAATTTTGAAGCGGCAATAGGCGTCGGCCTGGCGATCGTGAGTTCGATCCCCACCTATTGCACTATTGAACGTAGTATTATTATCTTTTCTATTCTATTGACTGTGAGCCCACTCGAGACACAAGGATGTTTAGCTTAGTATGAGAGACTTAAAAAAAATCGATGGCTTACAACTTGTTAGAAATCACGCTCTCACAACACAGAAATAATTTGCAGTGTTGAAGTCAGCTTTTTTTTTTTTAAATACTTTATAGGCTAACGTTTGACCACTATCTCACCTGTTGGTAAGTGATGATGCGGTCGAAGATGGTAAGCACGCTAGGCCTAGAATGGGAACTGGCTCTCAAGGATAGCTGCCGGAACACATTAGATGTTTTGGTGACAGATTTTCTAACTTGAGGGTGGTAGCTGGCCAGGCGGACACTAGTGTCCTACCACCATGCGGGGGTTGTTGGTTTCTTAACGATGTTTTCCTTCACCGGAGGGCCACTGTGAGAAGCGCACATAAATTTTTCGATAGAAAAATCCATTGGTGCACGGCGGTTTGAACTCGGTACCACGGCATCAAAGCCGACCGTTCTCCCGATTACGCCACCGGGCCCTCAAAAGCTTACAGACAGTTTGTCATTTTATTAGCCAAAATAATGTGACATGGCGATTTCATCGGCAATATGTCTGAAAGAACTGTGATGCACCTTCACATCTTTAAAGCATCTTTACTAGACTCTCTTTATTGGGCGAGTGCTGGTCAAATTGCCAGTGAAATCTGTGCGCATAAAAAAAGTGTGGCGAGCACTTTATGACATGAATCTTGGCCTAAACTTTTCTCATTTTTGGTTTTAGACATCTCCGGTAAGATCCGCATCTGGGACACAGTGAACAAGGAGCACATCCTCAAGAATGAGTTCCAACCCATCGGAGGTCCCATCAAGGACATCGCGTGGAGTGCCGACAGTCAGAGGATGGTCGCCGTCGGAGAGGGGAGGGAGAGGTTCGTTGTAGTCTGATTTTGTTATGTATATCTATCGTGGTGAGACATGAAGATGATATGTAAACCACTGAAGTAGCAGCATATCCTTAAGAGTCAGAGGTTCCATCAAGGACATAGAAAGGGGAGGGAGAGGTAAGTAGTGTTGATTTTGTTTCGTATTTTTGTGGTGAAGGATTGAGAGTAGAAAAAAGAAAGATTAAAATGAGGATACTTTAGCAATTTCTAATGAATAAATTCTAGCTCATCAGAGGTTCCATTAAGGACGTTGGACAGGGTAGGGAGATAATACTTCGTGTAGAATTTCTCTTGTATTTTTTAGCTGTAGCAGATTCCGTTTTTTCAACAGATTTTCAAAAAGGAAGAGGTTCTTAAATGTATGTTACGCGATTACTCCGTCAATTATGAACCGATTCGAATGATTATTTTTGTAATCGGTAGGGTACATATCCGAGGTGGTCCCATTGTAATTTCATCGAGATCTGATAAGTATCTCAAGAGATATGACGATAAACATCTCAATCTCGTCTCGTTTCGTCTCTTGCTACTGAAACTGACTCGCAGGGCATGGAAGTCGGTTGTTTACGTTTTTAAACTATCTGAATTATTTAGTTTTGCGGTGTAGGTTTGAGGGGAGGAAGAAATATGATATTTAGTCGTCACAACCCACGCTACACCACTGCGTCTCAAAGCCGCTATGTTTTTAACCGACTTCACAAAAAAGGAGGAGGTTCTCAATTCGTATGTATGTTTTTTTTTCTTTTTTTTGTGTTTATGTTACGCGATTACTCCGTCAATTGTGAACGGTCAATTGGGATTTTTTTTTAATAGGTAGGGTACGCTTCCGAGGTGGTCCCATTTTAATTTTATCGAGATCTGATTAGTATCTCCAGAGATATGGAGATAAATACCTCTAACATAGGAGAATGTACTGGTTTTAGAAGAAGAGCCCCAAGAAGATTATACACAATGGAGGTTGCTATTGCATATACTTTTGAAGACTAAATAAAGACCGGCAAAGTCGAGTTGGACTCGCCCACCGAGGCTTCCGTACCAACGTTGGTTGGTACCAATTAGGCTAGACCTCTAAATTGTATGAGCGCCCATATAACTCAGAGGCCTACCTTGATTGGCGTTTACTATGTATGTATGGGGATACGCTTTAATTGTCAACCTTATTTTATTTTTTGGATTTTTTTCCTTTATTTGTGCTATAAGACCTTGCTTCTTGCCAAATTTCATGATTTTAGGTCAACGGGAAGTACCTTATAGGTTTTCGACCCAAAACCTATAGGGTACTTCCGGTTGACCTAGAATTGTCAATTTTGGTCAAAAGCAAGGTCTTACAGCACAAGTAAAGGAAAAATTCCGAAATATAAAATAAGTTGAAAATTAAGGTAAATTTTGGTACTTACAAGTTTTCGCGAAAATCTAAATTTGCCCATATCTTTTTATTGTGTTGACTCAGGACCTTGATCTTTGTACACCTAATAGGGACTATAGACTTCTGTATCTGGTATAAATTTCAACTTGCTAAGTCCACCCGTTTCTGAGGAAATCGGTGGTGACACACGGACAGACAGACAGACGGACAAGAAAGTGATCTTATAAGGGTTCCTTTTTTTTACCTTTTGAGGTACGGAACTCTAAAAATATGACCTTGAATAATGTTTTTACATCTTTCTTCACGTTGATTTTGGTTTATGACAGATATTCTTACGGTAATTGTGAGCGAGATAGAAACAAAGGTGGGGAGAATTAATTTGTCTTCACAGGAATGTTCTACCGGGCAAAGTCTTGTTAGGGTGCAAAATTAGTTAATATTTTTTGACATGACATGACGTTTGGCGAAGATAGCGGTCATATCAGTCCCGAGACACTGCATACATAATTAAATAACTCAGAATTATGAACGTACTTTGTACCAACCAACACTGCAAAAAAAAATTATGAGCATAATACCACAGATTATATAATAGTTACTTTGTAAATAATACTTTCCGTTGTTAAGTTGGCTACACAGTGCTTTCATAATTCGGGTAGGTATCAACAATGCAAGGAAGTGCCTACTCTTATAACGTAGTTCAGCCATATGGCGGCAATTAATGTTAATAATCGCAAATAATACCTTTTAATATTCATTTTGGAATACATCTAGTCCGTGTTATAAAAGTATTTGGAATTATTGTAATAAAATAGACAATTAATTATCGTGTGTGTCAGATGCTTTTATTGCACAGGGCCATTTTGGACATTGTCCTCTGATACCTTGATGACATCATTATGACTAGTGAATATTTTCACTAGCGCGGCATTTAAAGACAATTTTTTTAGGGTTCCGAACCCGAAGGGTACCAAATGAACACTTTTTGAGACTTTGTTGTCCGTCCGTCCGTCCGTCCGTGTGTCTATATGTGCGCACTTTACAGATTTGTATCTTCTTAACCATAATAGGTACATAGTTGAAATT
This sequence comes from Cabera pusaria, assembly GCA_954871355.1. Taxonomy (NCBI): domain Eukaryota; kingdom Metazoa; phylum Arthropoda; class Insecta; order Lepidoptera; family Geometridae; genus Cabera; species Cabera pusaria. The sequence continues at coordinate 20,318,376 of OX940905.1, forward strand.
TTCTCAAAGTATATATCCGTCAGTGTATAACGGCCCAGACACGAAATTTTATAGATGCATGTAATTTAATTAAAACTTGTTTTGCACTAAAAAGGTTAAAATAAATTATTTTTCAAAAAAAAACCGACTTCATACCCACAAACAGGCACTCAAAAGCGAAAAATTAATTACTTAATATAATTATTATAAGCGCTACCCACTTATCTATTTGAAGTCGGTGCCAGCCAAGTCTATTGGATCATCATCATCAGCCTGTGTCAGTCCACTGCTGGACATAGGCCTCTCCTAACATTACGGACGAGGCATTTTGCATATAGATAACCAACAGTGGCGTGTCATATTAGAGGCCTATGTCCAGCAGTAGACAGAAATTGGCTGATGGATGATGATAGCCAATAGGATGGAATATATTTAAATATATATAAAACACAAAATTATTCTACTTAGGTAGAATAGTTATACCGTTATAGACTTGGAAACCATTAAACCGATGTGCCCCAATCTCCAGGTTTAATTAGAAAGGCAATAATGCGAAGATTGTTTTAGACAACTAAATAAAATAATGCATTTGGCATATTTGGTCACATTTATTCTTTTAGCGTAGTGGGTAGCATATCCGCTAGTAGGATATAAATGACTTTTATAGGTAAAAAAGAGGGTGCTTAGAAAGCCACGCGTGACGCGTGAAACTTCTAAGTTCATTCAATTTATTTCTCAACATCACTAATACATTTTTTGTACAACTCCCAACTGCATAACTTTAGCGAATACGTTTTGGTAGTTACGCCGTTCTACAATAGAGGGCGTTTATAAATATAAAATATAACATGACGCTTACGTCACGTCCGCTGCTATCGGACCGTGACGCTACGTCACATCTGTCAAATTTAACCCCAGTGTTAGACGCAGTTTTAACTTAAAAAATAGTATCACTAGATAATAAGGTCGTTTAAAACTAAAAAGAACCGACTTCAATGCCCCGCTATTAATTTTGAGTACTCTCCTTTAGTAGTCTCCTTTCCAACAAAAAAAGAATAATCAAAATCGGTTCATAAACGACGAAGTTATCCGCGAACAAAGCTAAAATAAAACTGGCCAAGTGCGAGTCAGAATCGCGTCTCTTCTCGCACACTTAGGGAGGGTTCCGTACAATACGAAACATAACAGAGTTTCAACCTCATATATTTGATTAATTGATATTACAAAGAATATTTTGTTTGGTCGTGATCTAGAAAGACGGGGCCCGTTTAGCGCCATCTATGTCATTTTGCCCAAACTATCTAGAAAGGTTGTTAGTTTAACAAACACGAAGGAGAAGATGACACCTATGAAGGTCTCATAGATGACGTTATACTACAAACACGTTTTTTGTATGGGGACCCCTTAAATTTTTAACTTTATTTAGTTTTTAGTATTTGTTGTTCTAGCTGCACCAGAAATACACCATCTGTGAAAATTTCAACTGTCTAACTATCACGCTTAAGTCGCTTAATGAGATACAGCCTGGTGACAGACGGACAGACAGACAGACAGACAGACAGAAAGATAGACAGACAGACGGACAGACGGACAGCGGAGTTTTAGTAATAGGGTCCCGTTTTACCCTTTGGGTACGGATTACGGAACCCTAAAAAAAAACATTTATACGGTCGAATTGAGAAACATCCTCCGTTTTTAGAAGTCGGTTAAACATCGTATATTTTCTTCTTCCAGATTCGGGCACGTGTTCATGGCAGAGACAGGTACATCTGTGGGCGAGATCAGCGGGCAATCGAAGCCGATCAACTCGGTGGACTTCCGGCCGGCGCGGCCGTTCCGTATCGTCACCGCCTCCGAAGATAACACGCTGGCCGTGTTCGAAGGGCCTCCCTTCAAGTTCAAGTGTACTAAACAGGTTAGTTTAGACTATTAGGTTAGTTGCCGGAGACTCGTTATAATTTTGTCCTTTTACCCTCCTATTCTAAAATTTAATATGCTGATTTTTAGGGTTCCGTAGCCGAATGGCAAAAAACAGAACCCTTATAGATTCGTCATGTCTGTCTGTCTGTCCGTCCGTCCGACCGTCCGTCCGTCCGTCCGTCCGTATGTCACAGCCACTTTATTCCGAAACTATTAGAATTACACAGTTGAAACTTGGTGGGTAGGTCTATTCTGTAAACCGCTTTACTCGATTTTTATACAAAATTAAAAAAAAAAATATATAAAGGGGGGCTCCCCATACTATCCAAGTAATATTTTTTTCTTCAACCATATACGTGCGAGATTTCTTTAGATAGGTCTTGAAAATGACATTGAGGTTCCTAAAACCATTTTTTCTCAAAGTCAATCATTTGAAAGATAGGCACGTCTAAAGTGGTAAATTGTGTGCCCCCCCCCCCCCCCCCCCTCTAACTTTTAAAGTAGAGTGAAAAAGGGGAGTGAAAAATCTAAAAAATATATAGAAATGCTATTGATCTTAATAAAAATATTCAACGAAAATTGGTTTGAACGAGATATAGTCAGCAGTTTTTGAGATATAGCGACCGCAAATATAACTTTGTTTTTCATACAAACACTATGAAAAACAAAGTTAATTTTTTGGTGGAAAAAAATTATAGTTATAACATACTCTACTGTGTTACGGAACCCTACGAGTGCGAGTCCGACGTGCACTTGGCCAGTTTTTTTACATCTTACCATACCAGTACCAAAATGTATCCATTTACTCTCATATACGGCGAGCATGTATGAAGGCGCTCATGAAAGTGGAAGAAGGAGGTATGTCAGGATCGTAGCATGTGGAAAGGAGTAGTCTCTGCCTACACCAACGGGAAAAAGGCGTGATTGTATGTATGTATGTACTCTCCTATTATAAAATGTATGGTATTTATTTGTAAACAGGAGCACACTCGTTTCGCTCAAGCGGTGCGTTACAGCCCAGACGGTAGTTTGTTCGCCTCGGCCGGCTTCGATGGGAAGATCTTCTTGTTCGACGGTGCTACTTCAGAGCTGAAGGGAGAGGTTAGTTATTAATATTAGTATCTCAGGAGATTAGATAATCTTTGGACGAAGACTTAAGCCTTTTAAAGATAGAACTTTCCATTGTACTAGTGTAATAATTTATTTTATGACTATCCTAACTATTTAATGTATAGACAATAAAGAGTTTTCATTCATTCATTCACATTTACTAGATTAACAATTGAGGAACGTGTGATTTTTTTGCTAGAGGTACTAGTGTGCTGCAAGGTCGGCGAAATGTCAATGTTAGGATTTATCCCAAACTGACATGGAACATATTATCTTGCATTTTGACATTTTATTAAAAAATTCGTTCAGTCGCGTAGCGTGCTACTTTCTTCGACCGCATCATCACTTACCAACAGGTGAGATAGCGGCCAAACGCTTGCACAGTTCGCAATAAAAAATAAAAAAATTATATAGCTTTACAGCTGTCATCAGGACCATTTTACTGGCGCCACCGGGGGTCTTTAAAGCGCGAGTGAACAGGTATTTTCTATCTTGTTGCATCGTCGATCACATCTTCACTTAACATCAGGTGAGATGGTGGTCTAACGCTTGCTTATATACTATGTATAAAAAATGTAGGTCCATTTCATCTGCTACATGATGTTATGATTCACACAGTATACTGGTCAATCCATCAGGATGAATTCGTTCAGTCGCGTAGCGTGCTACTTTCTTCGACCGCATCATCACTTACCAACAGGTGAGATAGTGGTCAAAAAAAGTCTATGAGGTATATGTTTAAATATGGGCCAATGTAACAACAACAACGTTATTTTGCCTCAAATAAATGAATGTATAATTATTATTTTCCAGATCGGTTCCCCCGCCCACAAGGGCGGTGTGTACAGTATATCCTGGTCTCCCGACGGGAAGCAGCTCCTCTCCTGCTCTGGAGACAAGACCTGCGCCATCTGGGATGTGGAGACCAGGGAGAGGAAGGTGCTCTTCAATATGGGGAGTGCTGTTGAGAATCAACAGGTCAGTAACACTTTTGTATGGCTTAAGCCGAAGGGAAGAGACTAAGACAAAACTCAATTCAAAAGTCAAAGCATTTATTCAGAGTGTAGGCAGTATTCATATATGCACATATACACGTCAAAATCATAAAATAAATTATAATCAATTATCAAGTAAACATAGCAAAAGCATACTATGAAACTTTGAATTACAAAAAAAAACATAAGTAATGAGCCATTCAGCTGTCATCCAATCGTTGACGTCAGACTATTAAAACATTATTAAACTAGTGCTGCCACGTACCTCTGTGTTTCAGTACTTCAGAAAATGTTGAGTGTAGCGGATGCACATTAAACGTGCATGTTTTTTACCGCAGGTCATACTAATGTAAAATATTAACTATGACTAAAATTTAAATACAAACTGTACGGTAGAATACCCAAAAAGCTAGCGACATTACCTATTTGATTGGCGAAACTAATGAGCTGCCCGAGGTAAGCTCTTTGGTCGCCGAAGACATCTATCAGGCGCCTGGACAGCTCCTTAACAAAACCACGTGCTTGTTAACCCCACAGGACGATGGTTTTGACCCCAAACGGAAGGAAAAATGAAGATTATTATTTAAATACGAATAGGACCTATGTGTGTGTGTGATAGTTAGACGGTTGAAATTTTCACAGATGTATTCCTGTTGCCGCTATAACAACAAATACTAAAAAACATACAGACGAATTGGGAACCTCCTCCTTTTTTTTGTGAAGTCGGTTAAAAACAGAACAAAGTTAAAAATTAAAGGGGGTCCCCATACAAAAAACGTGTTTTTACTATAGCGCCATCTATGAACGATTGTTTTACTTATAAATAAAAAAAAATTAATTATCTACCTTAGTGTTAACGTTCACTTAGTTGGTGTTAGAAGTTCGTTAGATGTTCGTTAGATGGCGTTGTAGTTATTAAGCGTATTTGGTATTGACACGGTAATATAATATAATATTATACTTATATATTATTATACTGCGGTTCGGAACCCTCCGTGTGCGAGACAAAAGTCTGACTCGCACTTGGCCAGTTTTATTAATTTTGAATATTCCACGAGCTATTTTGTCGCGGAAACCTTTCCAATACGAATCACTGACACACTTAAAAAATGTTAAGTCCTCTGATTAATTTAGGGTTGCCGTATCTGTATTATTACGTGCACCCATGCGAAACTGAATGTTCCTCAAACATTTAGTCTATTTTTAACCGACTTCCAAAAAGGAAGTTACTCATTTCGACCGTATATATATATATATATATATATATATATATATATATAGGTTTTTTTATGTTTGTTCGCGGATAATGAACCGATTTTGATGATTATTTTTTTGTTGGAAAGGAGATATCCCAAGGGTAGTACCATAGTAATTTCATCGAGATCTGATTGGTATCTCCAGAGATATGGAGATAAACACCTTAAACTTGGTACTGAAAATCAATAGCGCGGCATTTGAAGTCGGTTATTTTAGTATTTTAAACGATCTTATTCTGCCAGGTATCCTGTCTATGGCAAGGCAAGCACCTCATCTCCGTGTCTCTGTCCGGCGTCATCAACTACCTCGACGTGGACAACCCGGACGTTCCTCGACAACTGTTGATGGGACACAACAAGCCCATCACCTGCCTCGCGCCGCTGCCGCCTAAAGCCGTCTACACAGCCAGCCACGACGGAACTGTCACTTACTGGGACTGTGAGACAGGTAAACGTTCATATTCAAACTACTCGTACTCATACATTTTCCATACACACCTACACTTATCACAAACACACTTATACACTTATATTCACTTACACTTCTCATATCGTAATTCTCGTAAACACGCGCATGTATACATATTCTACACATACTCATACAAACCTACACTTTCCACACTCGCGCTCAAAACTTTACACTTTCCATACTCACACTCGCACACACCTACACTTTTACTTCACTTCACCTTTTTCGCAACCAAACAGTTAATACGAAAGCGAATAGACAGGTCTTCAAAATACTTCAAATATTATTAACACGAAAGTCAATTTGTGTATATTTGCTTCCTATTTAACTCTATACAGTCAAACGCATAGACCGGTTTGGATTAAATTTTGCACAGAGCCAGTGATAGACACAGATAGTGTAGAATAAAATAATAGAATATCTTAAGTCGCGGGGCGTAGCTAGAACATTTTATGTCGAAAACTAGTTACTATTTATTCCTTCTTTTGCAGGTGAAGGTCGTCACGTGACAGGACAAGGTCACGGCAATCAAGTGAACGGAATGCGCGCCACGGCGAATGGCGGCTTGCTTACCATCGGTATAGATGACACGCTCAGGACCGCTAAGCCGGTTGCGGAGGGTATGTCCATGTTATTTTTACTCAAGGTCAGTGTCAGGATTGTCAGGTCAAGGTCACATGTCAGGACTTTCAGGTCAAGGTCAAGGTCACCAAGTGAACGGAATTCGTGCCGCGCACGACGGTGGCTTGCTTGCCATCGGTATACATTGACGCGAACTTACAATGGGAAGGGATAAATAAGGTCCAGGCAAAATGAAACTGAAATTTGAAGACAAAACTCAAGAGTTGTAGTTACATCTCATTTTAGTCCAATCCACAAAACGCAACTATCCTAATATGGCCTGTGCCAGCTAGCATAGACGACGGTTTTGGGTTTATTTAACATCATTCCAAAACGCAAGGGACCGATTAGTGACATAATGTCTGTGGTTAAGGTCATCCATTTATAAACCAAGGTAAGTGTAGCTTTGGTTAAGGTGTAATCCTACAGACAATGACCTTCCCGTGGGTGACAATGACATTCTAACTTGTGTAAACAACCTTCTTAATAATTTCCAGGAGAAGCCCCTACATACACATCGGAGGCGTTACCTCTAGGCTCGCAGCCGCGCGGCATGGATCATATTATTGACGAGGATACGACCGTCATCGCTACTGTTAAAGAAGTAAATGTTTTTTGGCTATTACACATTATTATTATTGCATATCACATTATTATTAGTTATCACAGACCACAAATAAAACTGGCCAAGTACGAGTCAGCATCGCGTCTCGGAGCGGATATATATAGATAGCGGAGTCTTAGTAATAGGGTCCCGTTTTACCCTTTGGGTACGGAACCCTAAAAAGGAAAAAGTGCTCGATTTGTCGGAATATTTGTATGTATGTTCACCGATTTAGCCGGTAGAGGCTGACCTTGGCGAACGTATCATGATGAGTCACGGCTAGATAAACACGTTTTAAAGAATGGCCAAGTCAAAAGTACCTGTAACCGGCGAGCATGTATGAAGGCGCTCATGAAAATGGAAGAAGCGAAAGAGGTATGTCAGGATCGTAGCATGTGGCAAGTAATCTCTGTATACCCCAACGGGAAGAAGGCGTTATTTTTTAACCGACTTCAAAAAAGGAGGAGGTTTCTCAATTCGACCATATATATGTTTTTTTTTATGTTTGTTCGCGGATAACTTTTTCGTTTATGAAGGAACCGATTTTGATAATATTTTTTTTTGGAAAGGAGTTATCCCAAGTGTGGTACCATGGTAATTTTATCGAGGTCTGATAACACTTGGGATATCTCCTTTCCAACAAAAAAATAATAATCAAAATCGGTTCATAAACGACGAAGTTATCCGCGAACAAAAAAGAAAATAAAAAAAATATACGGTCGAATTAAAAACCTCCTCCTTTTTTTGAAGTCGGTTAAAAATGGCTAGCGCGACGTTTGAAGTCTGTGCTATTAAATTTAAGTTTTTAAATGATCTTTAATGATAGAAAATAAAGATTTTTATTTAGTCGGGTCGCTAGTATTATGTAATTACATATTTAAAATGCCTTATATTTCAGTTACTTGTGATAGTCGGCGGCAGTAAAAAGTCTAATCTGTCGATCAACTACGAGCCTACTTGTGTCGCCATCGACGCCAAAACACGCCACGTTGCTGTTGGAGGTATGTACTAGTCGTGTTCATAACAGGGGCCTTATTCAGTATGACCATTTTAAAGTCTTACCGTACCGTGTTACGTTATCTCCGCTCTAAGGTATTCTCTATGCCAATTAAAACGCGGTAGGGTAAGGTTATGAGCGCGTTTTGAGCTGTCAAAATATCGGGACATATGAGGACGTGTAACGCGCGCGTTTTGTATAATTTACCTATCGTGTGGCATACAGAATACAATTTTTCAATAACGTAACGTGGCGCGTTAAGGAACGCGTTATCTCATTGGTCATACTGAATAAGGCCCCAGCTCTAAACGCAAAACGCGTTGCAACGAAACACGCATTAAAAAGCGCAGAATATTTTTTAGGCTATATAGCTTGTCTGCTTTTTTGTTTTTAATCGCAGTTGTGTTCGTTGCCGCGGCGTTTGGACGAAACACCCAATGTTATATTAGTGTGCGATGTCGTTGTTTTGTTGAACACGTCGAGAGATTAGTTTTACAATTAACTATAATATATTTACCTAAAAAATTGACATAAGTATATAACAACGTAATACAGACAATGCATACTCTTTAATAATAAATACATTTTGATTGTGCGAGCTGCGCCGCAGAAAGTAGTCTGCTGTAAATATAAAAAGCAGACGGCTTCTGCTATATTTTTATAACTGCGCTTTTTAACTGCTATATAATATAACGAGCATCTCTAGTATGTACACTAGAGTCTGTGCAAAAAGAGAACCGTCGTAGCGTCACGATGAACTAACATTCAAAGGTAAGGAAGGAAGGTGCATACCTACCTAGTAGCACACGATATCAATAAGAGTAGGTACTGTTATTATTAAGAACGGTTGTACACTCACGGGTTTTTTTATCGGAATTGCTCCGACCAGTTTCAGACACGTTTGGTGTCCTTAACACGTAACGGCACCAGGGGCCTTATTCAGTATGACCAATGAGATAACGCGTTTCTTAACGCGCCACGTTACGTTATTGAACATTTGTATTCTGTATGCCACACGATAGGTAAATTATACAAAACGCGCGCGTTACACGTCCTCATATGTCACGATATTTTGACAGCTAAAAACGCGCTCATAACCTTACGCTACCGTGTTTTAATTGGCATAGAGAATACCATAACGCGGAGGTAACGTAACACGGCACGGTAAGACTTTAAGATGGTCATATTGAATAAGGCCCCAGTTACGTGCCGAAGCTCGTTGCGCGAGGAGCTTGCGGTAGACGTGGCTCCCAGAAGAAGGACACCAAACGTGTCCGAAACTGGTCGGAGCAATTCCGATAAAAAAAACCCGTGAGTGTACAACCGTTCTTAATAATAACATTATGTGTAATCCTCACGATACATTTAATAATCAAGAGTAGGTTCCTACCAAGTATCAAACATTTTTAGTCGTACTAGTAATGTCAGTGTTGTCAATGCAATAAAAACAGTAAATTAAAACTACCGACGACCGACGCGACCTCAATTTCTAAGACTGTTCTCTTTTTGCACAGACACTACCACTTGATTACTCCATAAGTAGTGATCGATTAATTATTGTAACTCTTTGATTTTTTATTTTAAACATGATAGGGGAACGGGAGGACGTACAGCTAGCGGGAGTTTTTTTAAAATATCTTATAGTCTATAGTGTTTGACCACTATCTCACCTGATGGTAAGCGATGATGATGGTGAACACGCTAGGCCTAGAATACTCTCTCAAGGGATGCCGGAACACCGTAAAGCTATGGCGACAGATTTGTTGAAAAACATGCTATTTGTTATGCGTTCTCACCAAAATTCCACTGAAAATCTTCAGTAAAGTCCACACCTTTACTGACAGTATGACTTGGACTAGACTATGATTTAAGCTTGACCTGGAATGTGACTGACATCTGTTGACTGATAAACATCGGTTTGTGACTTGAATTCACCAAAACTTGAAGAATTTTAATACTTGACACTGGCTAAATACACTAATCGCGTGGAGCCGTAACGAAACTAAAAGAAAACATAACTTATATCTGCTTATGTCTGTAGGAGCGGACAACAAAGTGCACATATACTCTCTGGAAGGCACCGCGCTGGCCGCTAAGACCGAGCTAGTCCACCTGGGGGCGGTCACTGACGTCAAGTACAGCCCCTCCTCGGAGTACCTCGTCGCCACTGACAGCAACCGGAAGGTTATCTTGTACTCCACTGAGGAATATAAGGTTAGTACAGTTATACTATTGTTCAACATATCTAATTTCTGTTTACACTTTTTTAATGTTCCGTAACTTTAAAGGAGAAAAGGAACCCGTATAGGATTACTATGTTGTCCGTCTGCCTGTCTGTATGTTTGTCTGTTCGTCTTTCAAGACAGTTATCTCAGGTACCCGTAGAGGTATCAAGTTGAAACTTATATCAAATACTCGGGTCTATGGTATCTTGCGGCTGTGAAAAAATGCAACCTGTAAGTCAACGCGATCAAAAGATGTGACCGTTTAAGTAGCATTTTTTCGCATATTTTGCGATTTCAAAAGGGAATCAATATCCATAGGGTACTTCCCGTTGCCCTAGAATCTTGAAATTTGGCATGACGCAAGGACTTGAAGCACTTATATAGGAATAAATCTAAAAACCTTAAATATGTAGTGTAATAACTAAAAAAAATAGTTTACCAAAACAAACTTAGTATGTGTAATTGGTGGAATACATTTTCTGTGGATCGTACTACAAAGTTAAGTTTGTCCTTTAAGCTAATCTGCGAAGTTGGTACGGAAACCTCGGAGGACGAGTCCAACTACACTTGGCCGTTTTTTTTCAATATCATATAGGCTAGCATTTGACCGCGAGCACAGTTAGGCGTATTATAGAGGAAACTAGTCGTGACCCGCGGTTTCACTCGCGTAGACATCGTTCCTGTGGGAATATCGGGATAAAAAGTATGTGTTATACCAGGATCTAGGCTATCTAAATACCAAATTTCAGCTCAATCGGTTCAGTAGTGTTAGCGTGAAGGAGAAATACACATCCAAACATCCATACATACACCCGTACAAACTTTCGCATTTATAATATTAGTAAGGATGTTTGTAATTTGTTCCAGTTGGCACACAACAAGGAGTGGGGCTTCCACACCGGCCGCGTGAACTGCTGCGCCTGGTCGCCGGACTCTGCGCGCGTGGTCTCCGGCTCGCTGGACACGTGCCTCATCGTGTGGAGCGTGGCACACCCCGCCAAACATATTGTTATTAAAAGTTAGTGTACACACTTACTAACTGAACTTCAGTGACTGACTATAACCTCATTGTCTACTCACCAACTCACACACACACTTACTAACTGAACTTCAGTGACTGACTATAACCTCATTGTCTACTCACCATCTCACTGTCTACTCACCAACTCACACACACACTTACTAACTGAACTTCAGTGACTGACTATAACCTCATTGTCTACTCACCAACTCACACACACACACTTACTAACTGAACTTCAGTGACTGACTATAACCTCATTGTCTACTCACCATCTCACTGTCTACTCACCAACTCACACACACGCTTACTAACTGAACACCAACTCACTGTCTTCTCACCAACTCACTGATTAGACCACCTACTCATCCACTCACTGGGTAAGTGTGTCACCACGCGTCTTCTCACTAACTCACTGACTTGATCACCTACTCATCCACTCACATACCCACTCGTTCTGTCAACTACTCACTCATCCACTTAATCACATACTTACTCACCTACTCACACGATTACTTACTCACACATTTACCAAAACTTACATACATACTTACCTACACACTAACCTACATACTTACCTACTTACTTACTTATTTACGTCCCAGCGGGCTAGCATGGCAAGGGGACTATTTTGTTCCTTGACTATTCTTATTCCACCTATTTGTGTTTTGTTTGGTGGAGAAGGCAAATTATAAGTAAAGTTTTTCGACAATTATAAACGCCCGCTGACTTTTAATTAATTCTATTTTTAAACTTTTTAATACGAAAAAAAAATCAAAACTCGGGGTTAAACTTCACCAAGCGTTTAAATTGTTGTGTTGATCTCCTGTCAGTGGCGAAAAACAGGGAAATAATTTTGTCTTTCCCCGGGGATAAGACCATGCTGGTGCAGCCTGCAGGTGGTCTCATTTAAATTTCATCGAAATCTCGTGAGATGTCCAGAGATATCATAATGCATAAAGCATTTATTCAGTATACATGCTTTGTACAAGTAGATTCTTTTTGTTATTTAAATGATCTTTATTATGTCAAAAATCAAAGCATTTATTCAGTATATGGGCAAATAAAAAATTAGCACTTACACACGTCAAATTACATTAAATATATCATATCAATAAAAAATATTGTAGATATAACAGAAACATAACTTATTGCTTTGAATTTACATTAAAAAAAAAACAAAGCCATTCAGCTTTCATCTAGACGTCGAACGTCACACTTAAAACACATGTTTAATTCCCCTGATTAATGTAGGGTTGCCAACCGTATTATTATACTTACCTATTTCATTTTTCTTTCAGACGCGCATCCTCAAAGTCAAATCACCGGGTTGACGTGGCTCGACGACGAAACCTTAGTCTCAGTCGGACAAGACGCCAACACGCGCGTCTGGACCGTGCCCAAGGCTTGAACGTGTAGAACGACCATTATCACTCCGTAAACATCTATAAAATTAAACATGTGAGTTTATTGGAGATAATTTGAGTAGAGCAAAAAGGATTTTTTTTATAACAGTTAGGCTAGTGTTTGACCTCTACCTCGCCTGGTGGTAAGTGGTGATGTGGTCGCAGATGAAATTATGTATAACAAACATTTGTAGTATTTAAAATACTACTTACGAAATGTGCACATTCAATAGATAATACTATTAAGGCATTAAACATCATGCCTTTGTATAATTATGTCCAGGCAACAATCGTAAGAATAAAATGGTTTTTGTAAATACATACATAAAATCACTCCTATTTCCCGTTGAGGTAGGCAGGGACTACTTCCTTCCACATGCTACGATCTTGACATACCTCTTTCGCTTCGTCTACTTTCATTAGTGCTTACAGACAAAGTGTTTTTGTAACACAAAAAAAAAATTGTATGTATGTATCGGATTGTCTTGTGATATTTTTTCGGTATTTACTTACATCGTGAATGCTAAGATTGAAAAAGTTTTCGTATTTTAGGGTTAAAAATCAGATGTGATTGTGGTTAATTTTTATACATACGAAATAAACTATAAAAAGGTATAAATATCCTTAAATGAGAAATACAAATGTACTTTGCTCTACTCCGATATCTTCCATAGAGGGTAGTATTTTGACTTCAATAATATGTATATTTTTGAATCAGGTTTTCATTTTGTGTTCATGAGATGACAATGAAATTGATATATCGATGAAATAGTGTAAGGTGCTTATTTTATATTTTAAACACTGCCTGTTAAGTTTTATTTTTATTTTACCATAAATAGATTGGGTAAAAGGGAATGTATTTGATCAAGCTGCAGTAATAATAAGATCGTTTAAAAAACTGAAAGAACCGACTTCAAATGCCGCGCTATTCATTTTCAGTACCAAGTTTGAGGTAATATCTCCACATCTTTGGAGATACTTATCAGATCTCGATGAAATTATAATGGTACCACCCTTGGGATATCTCCAATCTAACAAAAAAATAATCATCAAAATCAGTTCATAAACGATGAAGTTATCCGCGAACAAACATAAAAAAATATATATGGTCGAATTGAGAAACCTCAATTTTTTTGAAGTCGGTTAAAAAGGCGGACTGCTAAATTAGTTTTTATTATTATATTATTATTAATAAACACTTTGCAAGTTAATTAAATAGTTAGTTTCATCTAAGTTTTATACTTCCTAAAAACCATATCTACATTGTGTAAAGTATAGTGAAGAAAATACTACCCAAAAAAGTAATCTATTTATATTTATACGCAGAAAAATATAAAATGTAATTACTTATAAAGAAATGTACTAACATATTTATTTCGCTTCGTTTTTAAGTATAATGTTGTAACGCTCTCTTGGTAGTGTGGTTTAATAAGAGTGCTTTGAACTTTTGGAAGACTGACTTTCGAAATTTGTTTTAAAAATGTTTTAATAAATATATGTTATGATCTAGTAGTTATAATCTATACTCACATACGGTATCACTCGATAGTTTTACTCGAATGCGAGTAAATATCTATGTTGTAGATGACGAAATTCATAGCTCGAAATTAAATTCATAGCTCGAAATTAAATTCATAGCTCGAAATTAAATTCATAGCTCGAAATTAAATTCATAGCTCGAAATTAAATTCATAGCTCGAAATTAAATTCATAGCTCGAAATTAAATTCATAGCTCGAAATTAAATTCATAGCTCGAAATTAAATTCATAGCTCGAAATTAAATTCATAGCTCGAAATTAAATTCATAGCTCAAATTAAATTCATAGCTCGAAATTAAATTCATAGCTCGAAATTAAATTCATAGCTCGAAATTAAATTCATAGCTCGAAATTAAATTCATAGCTCGAAATTAAATTCATAGCTCGAAATTAAATTCATAGCTCGAAATTCAAGGCTTGTTTTTGCGCTTTGATTGTTACTTACGCTTTCGAGTTCAATAAATACCGTTTGTGAGTACGGAGCTTCTGGCATATAAACCTGGCCCCATGCTGTTTTCAAATTATTGTTTGCTTAAGCAGGGCAGAAATAGACAATAGAAGATGGGTACCAATATTAAGGCTAATTTGATTTGGTCCATTCAAATTGTTATTTTTCGTTTTTGTACATTCAAATTGTTTCAAATTCTTGTCCATTTGGGGTAGGCATAAAGTTAGTCAGTTTTACTAACTCAATTTAAAAGCTGCCGCGTATGCCGTATATAATAAGTATAACTTATGCAATCAATGCTTTCAATAAGTTGGAATGATATAGTATGGCTCGATAGGTAGGTATGTAGCTTTTTTACTATGAAACTAATATTAAGGCTGATTTAAACAAGAGAGTCATCAAATACGAGCCGGCGAGATGACGTACATCGGTGCTGGTTTCGCTTTGCAAACTTTTTTAAAATCTGTATCGATCGAGAAACTAACGATTTTACCATAAAACCTATTTTTAAATAATTTTCTTAGATAAAAAGCTTGCTACGATCTCTGTTTGTCATAAAATAAACCCTTTTGATTTTTTTTTCAAGCTACTTTCAACTTTAGGTCAGCTGTGTTCCACATTAGGAACTGAACTAACTAGTGAGACATTTAGAACTTGGTTTTGTAGTAAAGACGCGTAGACGTCCGAAAATAAGAACGACGACGTAGAAAATAAGAAATTATTTTTATCCTACATTATTTTTTTTACATATTGTATCTAAAGTATTTTTTATAAGTCACTCTTCAAAAAGTTTACATACAAAAATGTGATTTACTTATATATTTTACGAAATCTGATCTGAGCGATCTTTTTTTAACTAGTTTGAACTAAAATAGAGTGAAATTGCATTTGTACCTCATACTACTGAAATTTAGGGGGCCACTTTGTTTGAGAAATCTTGTCCAATAGAATATGAAATGAGAGGAACTATTGAACGTACATTTAAAAGTTATCTTAAGGCCAGTTTCACGTATCCGGATATACCTATTAGGAATTATCCGACATATTTTTGACAGCTTTTATATTACGTCATCTGTCAAATGTCATTCTTAAATCTTGTCAGATAACTTAACTTTTTCACTCACGTCACTTTTTTTAAAAATATATGCTTGTGTCTGCAGTGGGTTCACGTCAATAGTGCAATGGGTGGGGATCAAACTCACGACCTCCGTATCGCCAGGCCCACGCCTTAGCCATTGCAGCTTGAATTTTATAAAATATTGGTGAAAAAGGCCCTTGGTGTAATAAAATATATTATTAAATGTGTTGAATGCCAATTTTTTAAATTAATTTATGGTGGGTATTCTATCTACCCACACAAACCGATTTGCTTGCCTCATTCGTATATTTCAAGGAATGGAATTCCTTGCCCGAATCTGTCTTCTAAGAATTACAATCTTGGTGGTTTCAAATTGCAAATGAACAGGTATCTTCTAGGCAAACGTGTTATTTTAGTCTTAAAAATCTGTGTGTAGTTTCGATGTATTAAATTCTCTCTAGATAAAGTATTAGTTTCAAAAAATAAAGTGGTCCCGCAAAAATGTTTGTAAACAGTATTTTTGTACTAACTCCTTACATATATTTGTTCTAGTTTTATGCTGTTTCTAATAAAATGTATGTAACAATATAAATAAATTGTATACACTTGTATTTCGGCCTTTTATTTTATTGATGAAAAATTTATGTGCGCTTCTCACAGTGGCCCTCCGGTGAAGGAAAACATCGTTAAGAAACCAACAACCCCCGCATGGTGGTAGGACACTATCTAGTGTCCGCCTGGCCAGCTACCACCCTCAAGTTAGAAAATCTGTCACCAAAACATCTAATGTGTTGCGGCAGTTATCCTTAAGAGCCAGTTCCCATTCTAGGCCTAGCGTGCTTACCATCTTCGACCGCATCATCATTTACCAACAGGTGAGATAGTGGTCAAACGCTAGCCTATAACGTATAAAAAAAAAAATTGATTTACTAGCTGTTACTTCCTTGCGGTTTTACCCGCGTAGACATCTTTCCCGTGGGAATATCGGGATAAAAAGTAC
Source organism: Cabera pusaria (assembly GCA_954871355.1). Classification (NCBI taxonomy): domain Eukaryota; kingdom Metazoa; phylum Arthropoda; class Insecta; order Lepidoptera; family Geometridae; genus Cabera; species Cabera pusaria. The sequence goes on from OX940905.1 coordinate 20,335,044, forward strand.
TCTTGTGTTATTGCAGGGTCTAGGCTATCTACAACCAAATGTCAGCTCAATCTACTGAATAGTTTTAACGTGAAGCAGTAACAAACATTCACACTCGCAAGCTTTCGCCTTTATAATATTTGTAGGATTAGTTTATTAGTGGTAGAATCTCGGCAAGTCTGTCTAGGACTTTAAGGCAACGGCTGCAGTACAGTGACGATCAAAACTCACAATCAAGGGATTTGCATGCCATTGCCTGCCATAGGCGCAATCTGGTGAACCTGTTACGTCCTGTTTTGGCTACTACTCTGTTTTCTATATTTGATCTAACGGAATGCCTCAAACAAAATATTTTGATATTATTTGTTTTTAGTGTTTTTTGTTATATTGGAAGCTTTATGTCAAATTCAATATAATATCAACAATCAAAAACAAAGCGGCAATAGCCCAATGGCTTAAGGCGTCGGACTTGCGATCGACGTGAACCCACTCCAGATACAAGAATAGCTAGTTGGAGGGGTTACAAGACTACTAGTAATGTGCAACCCACATTGTTAGTAAGCTTTTATAAATTAAAACTGGCCAAGTCCAGTTGGACTCGCCCACCGAGGCTTCTGTACCAACTTTTCAAACCAGGTGAAAGGACAAACTTAGTATTAATTATTTTATAGTATTAATTAACAGGGATAGTAATATAAATAAAACAATGAGCTTATTACAAACCATAACAATTTAATAGAAAACTTGTCTTTTAACTAGTGTCTTTTATAGCTTATTATTATTATCCTAACTTACAATTTTTAAACAATAATCCGACTTCAAAAATAAAATGTATTAATAATATTCTCGAGTAAAATAATAGTAATAAAATTCGTGTTTTTTTTTAAACTCATACACAAACAAGTGAGTGTAAACACGACCTTGTCTTTTTGAAGTCGGTTAAACATGTTCAATTTATATGCCTAAAATAAACATTTCAACTAAAATAGATAACAACACAAAATAAACGATACTATCTATGTGTGAGCTTGTACAGATAATTATAAATATTGTACATAAAATAAAAAAAACAAGGATAATTTTAATTTCGTACATACACAATACATATATTTGTCTTTTCTATGGTTCACTACAATTTCAGTCTTTGTATACATCTAAGAACTGAATTATGGACGTTACAGAGAGGATGAGACTCGATATTTCGATATCTCAAAGGTAACGGACACAGTACACTAAAGCGCAAATCTTTGACAATCCAGTTTTTAGTGCCTTAAATTATATTCATCATCAAACTATCTCTGTCCACATCTGGACATAGACTGAGGTCTATGCCATAGGTGAGCCTATGGCACGCCACTGAGCTCGATCTTCAGCTCTGTTTCCAACCGCTGCCAGTTGCCAGCTTGAGTCATCACAGAGTACTGAATCACTCTACTACGTTATAAGAAAGAGTGGGCACTACCCTACATTGTTGATACCCGAATTATGAACGTACTGTGTAGCCAACCTAACAACGGAAAGTATTATTTACGGGGTAACTATTATAGAATCTGTGGTATTATGCTTATAAATGTAATAGAAACTTTTTTGCAGTGTTGCTTGGTAAAAAGTACGTTCATAATTCTGAGTTATTTAATTATGTATGCAGTGTCGCGGGACTGTATATCATCGCTCCACCTAGCTGGAGGGTATCCTACACTATGTCAGAGAACAATAATATTACAACATTACGTTTCAATTATATTAATACTTGCTGACCCGGCAAACGTTGTTTTGCCATATAAATAAATGGCTATTAAAAAATAAGGGTTGATCGTAGAAGGGTGAAAATTGAGGATTGTATGTATTTTTGTATGTTGTATCATAAAAAAATAGAAATGAAAAATTTTGTCTAAAAAATAAAATAAAAAATTTAGGGGTGGACTACCCCTAACATTTAGGGGGATGAAAAATAGATGTTGGCCGATTCTCATAGATACCGGATAAGCACAAAAAATTTCATCAAAATCGGTCAAGCCGTTTCCGGCAACGAAAACTGTGACACGAGAATTTTATATATTAGATTTATTATAATTAATGTGTACTAGTCTTCAAGATATTATCATCTTGTAAAATACGTCATCGTTTATCATTAATGAGCGACGTGCGTGTGCTGTTACCTTATATAAAAAAAATACGTTCGTTATTCATATCATAATATAATATGATATCTACAAAACGAATTATATATATATATATATTTTTTTTAAATTCTCTAAATGTCTTTCAGATGTGTCAAGTTTTATAATAATTATTTATTATTTAATGATATCAAAATATCATTTTATTAGAAGATTCATATTCGTTGGATATCTATGTATAATCTGTTAAATTAAATATTGAGAATGGCCATAAGCCAAGTACCTACATTTACTTGTATCATACAATAAATAACGATATGTTAATAATAGTTATAATTTTAAAAGGCTAGAAATAATAACATATATAAATAATAAACATATATAATATGTATAAAACAAAAATAACAAGTCACGTAAGTTTATTTTTCTCAATATTTTGACTTCTCGGTGGGTACGAGGTCTAAAAAGTGTAAAGTGAAAAAATATTTTCGTATAAATTATAAATAAATTAATAATAAAATTCGCTAACTAATGACAAAATATTGTCACATAAGAATAAGGTTACCTATCTATAATATTGAAATAATGTGCTAGATTGAATATTATATTATATGTATGTAGGTATTTTGTCTATTAAAGAGTAGTGACTGCTAGGTTCTATTAATTTACTTTTTATTTTAGAATTGTCCTTAAATTATCTCTTCTCATCTTTATCATTTATTATTATTATTATAATTACATTTATTGTTTGTAAGATATACAAATTATATAAATAAAAAAAAATACATTTTACACGCAATCAAAACTGCGGTCGGGCGTTGTGAGTCAAATTGCTGAAGGAATTGTATCGGAGCATTGTGAATTGCAAAGATCCAAGTCGAAGTAAAGGAAGTTTCCGGATCCGAGATTGCTTTCGAATTATTGAGAATAACCCTGCTGATTGATAAAGTCTACATTATTTTTTTTACATATTGTATCTAAAGTATTTTTTATAAGTCACTCTTCAAAAAGTTTACATACAAAAATGTGATTTACTTATATATTTTACGAAATCTGATCTGAGCGATCTTTTTTTAACTAGTTTGAACTAAAATAGAGTGAAATTGCATTTGTACCTCATACTACTGAAATTTAGGGGGCCACTTTGTTTGAGAAATCTTGTCCAATAGAATATGAAATGAGAGGAACTATTGAACGTACATTTAAAAGTTATCTTAAGGCCAGTTTCACTTATCCGGATATACCTATTAGGAATTATCCGACATATTTTTGACAGCTTTTATATTACGTCATCTGTCAAATGTCATTCTTAAATCTTGTCAGATAACTTAACTTTTTCACTCACGTCACTTTTTTTAAAAATATATGCTTGTGTCTGCAGTGGGTTCACGTCAATAGTGCAATGGGTGGGGATCAAACTCACGACCTCCGTATCGCCAGGCCCACGCCTTAGCCATTGCAGCTTGAATTTTATAAAATATTGGTGAAAAAGGCCCTTGGTGTAATAAAATATATTATTAAATGTGTTGAATGCCAATTTTTTAAATTAATTTATGGTGGGTATTCTATCTACCCACACAAACCGATTTGCTTGCCTCATTCGTATATTTCAAGGAATGGAATTCCTTGCCCGAATCTGTCTTCTAAGAATTACAATCTTGGTGGTTTCAAATTGCAAATGAACAGGTATCTTCTAGGCAAACGTGTTATTTTAGTCTTAAAAATCTGTGTGTAGTTTCGATGTATTAAATTCTCTCTAGATAAAGTATTAGTTTCAAAAAATAAAGTGGTCCCGCAAAAATGTTTGTAAACAGTATTTTTGTACTAACTCCTTACATATATTTGTTCTAGTTTTATGCTGTTTCTAATAAAATGTATGTAACAATATAAATAAATTGTATACACTTGTATTTCGGCCTTTTATTTTATTGATGAAAAATTTATGTGCGCTTCTCACAGTGGCCCTCCGGTGAAGGAAAACATCGTTAAGAAACCAACAACCCCCGCATGGTGGTAGGACACTATCTAGTGTCCGCCTGGCCAGCTACCACCCTCAAGTTAGAAAATCTGTCACCAAAACATCTAATGTGTTGCGGCAGTTATCCTTAAGAGCCAGTTCCCATTCTAGGCCTAGCGTGCTTACCATCTTCGACCGCATCATCATTTACCAACAGGTGAGATAGTGGTCAAACGCTAGCCTATAACGTATAAAAAAAAAATTGATTTACTAGCTGTTACTTCCTTGCGGTTTTACCCGCGTAGACATCTTTCCCGTGGGAATATCGGGATAAAAAGTACTCTTGTGTTATTGCAGGGTCTAGGCTATCTACAACCAAATGTCAGCTCAATCTACTGAATAGTTTTAACGTGAAGCAGTAACAAACATTCACACTCGCAAGCTTTCGCCTTTATAATATTTGTAGGATTAGTTTATTAGTGGTAGAATCTCGGCAAGTCTGTCTAGGACTTTAAGGCAACGGCTGCAGTACAGTGACGATCAAAACTCACAATCAAGGGATTTGCATGCCATTGCCTGCCATAGGCGCAATCTGGTGAACCTGTTACGTCCTGTTTTGGCTACTACTCTGTTTTCTATATTTGATCTAACGGAATGCCTCAAACAAAATATTTTGATATTATTTGTTTTTAGTGTTTTTTGTTATATTGGAAGCTTTATGTCAAATTCAATATAATATCAACAATCAAAAACAAAGCGGCAATAGCCCAATGGCTTAAGGCGTCGGACTTGCGATCGACGTGAACCCACTCCAGATACAAGAATAGCTAGTTGGAGGGGTTACAAGACTACTAGTAATGTGCAACCCACATTGTTAGTAAGCTTTTATAAATTAAAACTGGCCAAGTCCAGTTGGACTCGCCCACCGAGGCTTCTGTACCAACTTTTCAAACCAGGTGAAAGGACAAACTTAGTATTAATTATTTTATAGTATTAATTAACAGGGATAGTAATATAAATAAAACAATGAGCTTATTACAAACCATAACAATTTAATAGAAAACTTGTCTTTTAACTAGTGTCTTTTATAGCTTATTATTATTATCCTAACTTACAATTTTTAAACAATAATCCGACTTCAAAAATAAAATGTATTAATAATATTCTCGAGTAAAATAATAGTAATAAAATTCGTGTTTTTTTTTAAACTCATACACAAACAAGTGAGTGTAAACACGACCTTGTCTTTTTGAAGTCGGTTAAACATGTTCAATTTATATGCCTAAAATAAACATTTCAACTAAAATAGATAACAACACAAAATAAACGATACTATCTATGTGTGAGCTTGTACAGATAATTATAAATATTGTACATAAAATAAAAAAAACAAGGATAATTTTAATTTCGTACATACACAATACATATATTTGTCTTTTCTATGGTTCACTACAATTTCAGTCTTTGTATACATCTAAGAACTGAATTATGGACGTTACAGAGAGGATGAGACTCGATATTTCGATATCTCAAAGGTAACGGACACAGTACACTAAAGCGCAAATCTTTGACAATCCAGTTTTTAGTGCCTTAAATTATATTCATCATCAAACTATCTCTGTCCACATCTGGACATAGACTGAGGTCTATGCCATAGGTGAGCCTATGGCACGCCACTGAGCTCGATCTTCAGCTCTGTTTCCAACCGCTGCCAGTTGCCAGCTTGAGTCATCACAGAGTACTGAATCACTCTACTACGTTATAAGAAAGAGTGGGCACTACCCTACATTGTTGATACCCGAATTATGAACGTACTGTGTAGCCAACCTAACAACGGAAAGTATTATTTACGGGGTAACTATTATAGAATCTGTGGTATTATGCTTATAAATGTAATAGAAACTTTTTTGCAGTGTTGCTTGGTAAAAAGTACGTTCATAATTCTGAGTTATTTAATTATGTATGCAGTGTCGCGGGACTGTATATCATCGCTCCACCTAGCTGGAGGGTATCCTACACTATGTCAGAGAACAATAATATTACAACATTACGTTTCAATTATATTAATACTTGCTGACCCGGCAAACGTTGTTTTGCCATATAAATAAATGGCTATTAAAAAATAAGGGTTGATCGTAGAAGGGTGAAAATTGAGGATTGTATGTATTTTTGTATGTTGTATCATAAAAAAATAGAAATGAAAAATTTTGTCTAAAAAATAAAATAAAAAATTTAGGGGTGGACTACCCCTAACATTTAGGGGGATGAAAAATAGATGTTGGCCGATTCTCATAGATACCGGATAAGCACAAAAAATTTCATCAAAATCGGTCAAGCCGTTTCCGGCAACGAAAACTGTGACACGAGAATTTTATATATTAGATTTATTATAATTAATGTGTACTAGTCTTCAAGATATTATCATCTTGTAAAATACGTCATCGTTTATCATTAATGAGCGACGTGCGTGTGCTGTTACCTTATATAAAAAAAATACGTTCGTTATTCATATCATAATATAATATGATATCTACAAAACGAATTATATATATATATATATATTTTTTAAATTCTCTAAATGTCTTTCAGATGTGTCAAGTTTTATAATAATTATTTATTATTTAATGATATCAAAATATCATTTTATTAGAAGATTCATATTCGTTGGATATCTATGTATAATCTGTTAAATTAAATATTGAGAATGGCCATAAGCCAAGTACCTACATTTACTTGTATCATACAATAAATAACGATATGTTAATAATAGTTATAATTTTAAAAGGCTAGAAATAATAACATATATAAATAATAAACATATATAATATGTATAAAACAAAAATAACAAGTCACGTAAGTTTATTTTTCTCAATATTTTGACTTCTCGGTGGGTACGAGGTCTAAAAAGTGTAAAGTGAAAAAATATTTTCGTATAAATTATAAATAAATTAATAATAAAATTCGCTAACTAATGACAAAATATTGTCACATAAGAATAAGGTTACCTATCTATAATATTGAAATAATGTGCTAGATTGAATATTATATTATATGTATGTAGGTATTTTGTCTATTAAAGAGTAGTGACTGCTAGGTTCTATTAATTTACTTTTTATTTTAGAATTGTCCTTAAATTATCTCTTCTCATCTTTATCATTTATTATTATTATTATAATTACATTTATTGTTTGTAAGATATACAAATTATATAAATAAAAAAAAATACATTTTACACGCAATCAAAACTGCGGTCGGGCGTTGTGAGTCAAATTGCTGAAGGAATTGTATCGGAGCATTGTGAATTGCAAAGATCCAAGTCGAAGTAAAGGAAGTTTCCGGATCCGAGATTGCTTTCGAATTATTGAGAATAACCCTGCTGATTGATAAAGTCTACATTATTTTTTTTACATATTGTATCTAAAGTATTTTTTATAAGTCACTCTTCAAAAAGTTTACATACAAAAATGTGATTTACTTATATATTTTACGAAATCTGATCTGAGCGATCTTTTTTTAACTAGTTTGAACTAAAATAGAGTGAAATTGCATTTGTACCTCATACTACTGAAATTTAGGGGGCCACTTTGTTTGAGAAATCTTGTCCAATAGAATATGAAATGAGAGGAACTATTGAACGTACATTTAAAAGTTATCTTAAGGCCAGTTTCACTTATCCGGATATACCTATTAGGAATTATCCGACATATTTTTGACAGCTTTTATATTACGTCATCTGTCAAATGTCATTCTTAAATCTTGTCAGATAACTTAACTTTTTCACTCACGTCACTTTTTTTAAAAATATATGCTTGTGTCTGCAGTGGGTTCACGTCAATAGTGCAATGGGTGGGGATCAAACTCACGACCTCCGTATCGCCAGGCCCACGCCTTAGCCATTGCAGCTTGAATTTTATAAAATATTGGTGAAAAAGGCCCTTGGTGTAATAAAATATATTATTAAATGTGTTGAATGCCAATTTTTTAAATTAATTTATGGTGGGTATTCTATCTACCCACACAAACCGATTTGCTTGCCTCATTCGTATATTTCAAGGAATGGAATTCCTTGCCCGAATCTGTCTTCTAAGAATTACAATCTTGGTGGTTTCAAATTGCAAATGAACAGGTATCTTCTAGGCAAACGTGTTATTTTAGTCTTAAAAATCTGTGTGTAGTTTCGATGTATTAAATTCTCTCTAGATAAAGTATTAGTTTCAAAAAATAAAGTGGTCCCGCAAAAATGTTTGTAAACAGTATTTTTGTACTAACTCCTTACATATATTTGTTCTAGTTTTATGCTGTTTCTAATAAAATGTATGTAACAATATAAATAAATTGTATACACTTGTATTTCGGCCTTTTATTTTATTGATGAAAAATTTATGTGCGCTTCTCACAGTGGCCCTCCGGTGAAGGAAAACATCGTTAAGAAACCAACAACCCCCGCATGGTGGTAGGACACTATCTAGTGTCCGCCTGGCCAGCTACCACCCTCAAGTTAGAAAATCTGTCACCAAAACATCTAATGTGTTGCGGCAGTTATCCTTAAGAGCCAGTTCCCATTCTAGGCCTAGCGTGCTTACCATCTTCGACCGCATCATCATTTACCAACAGGTGAGATAGTGGTCAAACGCTAGCCTATAACGTATAAAAAAAAAATTGATTTACTAGCTGTTACTTCCTTGCGGTTTTACCCGCGTAGACATCTTTCCCGTGGGAATATCGGGATAAAAAGTACTCTTGTGTTATTGCAGGGTCTAGGCTATCTACAACCAAATGTCAGCTCAATCTACTGAATAGTTTTAACGTGAAGCAGTAACAAACATTCACACTCGCAAGCTTTCGCCTTTATAATATTTGTAGGATTAGTTTATTAGTGGTAGAATCTCGGCAAGTCTGTCTAGGACTTTAAGGCAACGGCTGCAGTACAGTGACGATCAAAACTCACAATCAAGGGATTTGCATGCCATTGCCTGCCATAGGCGCAATCTGGTGAACCTGTTACGTCCTGTTTTGGCTACTACTCTGTTTTCTATATTTGATCTAACGGAATGCCTCAAACAAAATATTTTGATATTATTTGTTTTTAGTGTTTTTTGTTATATTGGAAGCTTTATGTCAAATTCAATATAATATCAACAATCAAAAACAAAGCGGCAATAGCCCAATGGCTTAAGGCGTCGGACTTGCGATCGACGTGAACCCACTCCAGATACAAGAATAGCTAGTTGGAGGGGTTACAAGACTACTAGTAATGTGCAACCCACATTGTTAGTAAGCTTTTATAAATTAAAACTGGCCAAGTCCAGTTGGACTCGCCCACCGAGGCTTCTGTACCAACTTTTCAAACCAGGTGAAAGGACAAACTTAGTATTAATTATTTTATAGTATTAATTAACAGGGATAGTAATATAAATAAAACAATGAGCTTATTACAAACCATAACAATTTAATAGAAAACTTGTCTTTTAACTAGTGTCTTTTATAGCTTATTATTATTATCCTAACTTACAATTTTTAAACAATAATCCGACTTCAAAAATAAAATGTATTAATAATATTCTCGAGTAAAATAATAGTAATAAAATTCGTGTTTTTTTTTAAACTCATACACAAACAAGTGAGTGTAAACACGACCTTGTCTTTTTGAAGTCGGTTAAACATGTTCAATTTATATGCCTAAAATAAACATTTCAACTAAAATAGATAACAACACAAAATAAACGATACTATCTATGTGTGAGCTTGTACAGATAATTATAAATATTGTACATAAAATAAAAAAAACAAGGATAATTTTAATTTCGTACATACACAATACATATATTTGTCTTTTCTATGGTTCACTACAATTTCAGTCTTTGTATACATCTAAGAACTGAATTATGGACGTTACAGAGAGGATGAGACTCGATATTTCGATATCTCAAAGGTAACGGACACAGTACACTAAAGCGCAAATCTTTGACAATCCAGTTTTTAGTGCCTTAAATTATATTCATCATCAAACTATCTCTGTCCACATCTGGACATAGACTGAGGTCTATGCCATAGGTGAGCCTATGGCACGCCACTGAGCTCGATCTTCAGCTCTGTTTCCAACCGCTGCCAGTTGCCAGCTTGAGTCATCACAGAGTACTGAATCACTCTACTACGTTATAAGAAAGAGTGGGCACTACCCTACATTGTTGATACCCGAATTATGAACGTACTGTGTAGCCAACCTAACAACGGAAAGTATTATTTACGGGGTAACTATTATAGAATCTGTGGTATTATGCTTATAAATGTAATAGAAACTTTTTTGCAGTGTTGCTTGGTAAAAAGTACGTTCATAATTCTGAGTTATTTAATTATGTATGCAGTGTCGCGGGACTGTATATCATCGCTCCACCTAGCTGGAGGGTATCCTACACTATGTCAGAGAACAATAATATTACAACATTACGTTTCAATTATATTAATACTTGCTGACCCGGCAAACGTTGTTTTGCCATATAAATAAATGGCTATTAAAAAATAAGGGTTGATCGTAGAAGGGTGAAAATTGAGGATTGTATGTATTTTTGTATGTTGTATCATAAAAAAATAGAAATGAAAAATTTTGTCTAAAAAATAAAATAAAAAATTTAGGGGTGGACTACCCCTAACATTTAGGGGGATGAAAAATAGATGTTGGCCGATTCTCATAGATACCGGATAAGCACAAAAAATTTCATCAAAATCGGTCAAGCCGTTTCCGGCAACGAAAACTGTGACACGAGAATTTTATATATTAGATTTATTATAATTAATGTGTACTAGTCTTCAAGATATTATCATCTTGTAAAATACGTCATCGTTTATCATTAATGAGCGACGTGCGTGTGCTGTTACCTTATATAAAAAAAATACGTTCGTTATTCATATCATAATATAATATGATATCTACAAAACGAATTATATATATATATATATTTTTTTTAAATTCTCTAAATGTCTTTCAGATGTGTCAAGTTTTATAATAATTATTTATTATTTAATGATATCAAAATATCATTTTATTAGAAGATTCATATTCGTTGGATATCTATGTATAATCTGTTAAATTAAATATTGAGAATGGCCATAAGCCAAGTACCTACATTTACTTGTATCATACAATAAATAACGATATGTTAATAATAGTTATAATTTTAAAAGGCTAGAAATAATAACATATACATTGTCACATAAGAATAAGGTTACCTATCTATAATATTGAAATAATGTGCTAGATTGAATATTATATTATATGTATGTAGGTATTTTGTCTATTAAAGAGTAGTGACTGCTAGGTTCTATTAATTTACTTTTTATTTTAGAATTGTCCTTAAATTATCTCTTCTCATCTTTATCATTTATTATTATTATTATAATTACATTTATTGTTTGTAAGATATACAAATTATATAAATAAAAAAAAATACATTTTACACGCAATCAAAACTGCGGTCGGGCGTTGTGAGTCAAATTGCTGAAGGAATTGTATCGGAGCATTGTGAATTGCAAAGATCCAAGTCGAAGTAAAGGAAGTTTCCGGATCCGAGATTGCTTTCGAATTATTGAGAATAACCCTGCTGATTGATAAAGTCACTGAGTGAGTTCTTAGCAATGATTCATTTAGGTCGGAGTTTTAAAAAAGTAATTAAGAAGAGCAGTGCTGAGTGTACTCCGATTGTCTAAACTATATTTTGTGATTGAAAATGAATACATTTCATTTTCAATTTTCAAACTATTATAGAATCTGTGGTATTATGCTTATAAATGTAATAGAAACTTTTTTGCAGTGTTGCTTGGTAAAAAGTACGTTCATAATTCTGAGTTATTTAATTATGTATGCAGTGTCGCGGGACTGTATATCATCGCTCCACCTAGCTGGAGGGTATCCTACACTATGTCAGAGAACAATAATATTACAACATTACGTTTCAATTATATTAATACTTGCTGACCCGGCAAACGTTGTTTTGCCATATAAATAAATGGCTATTAAAAAATAAGGGTTGATCGTAGAAGGGTGAAAATTGAGGATTGTATGTATTTTTGTATGTTGTATCATAAAAAAATAGAAATGAAAAATTTTGTCTAAAAAATAAAATAAAAAATTTAGGGGTGGACTACCCCTAACATTTAGGGGGATGAAAAATAGATGTTGGCCGATTCTCATAGATACCGGATAAGCACAAAAAATTTCATCAAAATCGGTCAAGCCGTTTCCGGCAACGAAAACTGTGACACGAGAATTTTATATATTAGATTTATTATAATTAATGTGTACTAGTCTTCAAGATATTATCATCTTGTAAAATACGTCATCGTTTATCATTAATGAGCGACGTGCGTGTGCTGTTACCTTATATAAAAAAAATACGTTCGTTATTCATATCATAATATAATATGATATCTACAAAACGAATTATATATATATATATATATTTTTTAAATTCTCTAAATGTCTTTCAGATGTGTCAAGTTTTATAATAATTATTTATTATTTAATGATATCAAAATATCATTTTATTAGAAGATTCATATTCGTTGGATATCTATGTATAATCTGTTAAATTAAATATTGAGAATGGCCATAAGCCAAGTACCTACATTTACTTGTATCATACAATAAATAACGATATGTTAATAATAGTTATAATTTTAAAAGGCTAGAAATAATAACATATATAAATAATAAACATATATAATATGTATAAAACAAAAATAACAAGTCACGTAAGTTTATTTTTCTCAATATTTTGACTTCTCGGTGGGTACGAGGTCTAAAAAGTGTAAAGTGAAAAAATATTTTCGTATAAATTATAAATAAATTAATAATAAAATTCGCTAACTAATGACAAAATATTGTCACATAAGAATAAGGTTACCTATCTATAATATTGAAATAATGTGCTAGATTGAATATTATATTATATGTATGTAGGTATTTTGTCTATTAAAGAGTAGTGACTGCTAGGTTCTATTAATTTACTTTTTATTTTAGAATTGTCCTTAAATTATCTCTTCTCATCTTTATCATTTATTATTATTATTATAATTACATTTATTGTTTGTAAGATATACAAATTATATAAATAAAAAAAAATACATTTTACACGCAATCAAAACTGCGGTCGGGCGTTGTGAGTCAAATTGCTGAAGGAATTGTATCGGAGCATTGTGAATTGCAAAGATCCAAGTCGAAGTAAAGGAAGTTTCCGGATCCGAGATTGCTTTCGAATTATTGAGAATAACCCTGCTGATTGATAAAGTCACTGAGTGAGTTCTTAGCAATGATTCATTTAGGTCGGAGTTTTAAAAAAGTAATTAAGAAGAGCAGTGCTGAGTGTACTCCGATTGTCTAAACTATATTTTGTGATTGAAAATGAAATGTATGATGTTCTCTGTTTGTTCTGACAATAAACCAAATTTTTTATTTTTATTAAGTTAAGTGTTATAGTACTCAATCATTTGTTAGCAATCATAATGTAAAAAAGTAGGGTGTACCATAAAATTGAATTGAATGTGAACATTATGGCCCTGATAGGGCATAAACAAATGCTGGGAGCACGCAGACCGATCTTTTAATTATTTACATTTTTTTATTTATCAAAATATTCATTTAATGTATAAAATGATTAATTCAGCAGAAAAGATTTTAGTTTTTTTTTATAAATGTTGGTTATTTTTGTTCACTTTTAATGTCGTCTGGAAGTTTAATATAAATATAAATATTTAATACCTGACGTGGTCAAATCTGCGGTCTAGCGTTGTGCCGATACGCGACGTGTTTCCGCAACGCGTCACGGGAGCGCGACACGTGTCCACACGCGCGACACGCGTGTCGGCGTCCCGCGTGCGTGTCCATGTGAACGCGCAGGTTGTATTGATTGCTCAGCGACTTGTTGCAGATGTTGCACACTGAGCTTGTGGGACGGTACTTGCGGTCGTACGGGGCTGGCTCTGGAATTACATTTATCTCGGAAGTATAATTGAGAGCAATATATGTTTCTTTGAAGTGTTTCACACTTTATAGTTTTGTAAATTGTTAAACACAATCCAAAATTTCATCGTACCGACGGGACTTGAACTTCTTAGTTGAACCCGCAACCTCCGGAATAACATGTTCCGGTGCTTTGCCAATTAAGCAAAGCAAGCAAGCTTAATTGGCAAAGCACCGGTTATTCCGGAGGTAGCGGGTTCAAGTCCCGTCGGTACCATGAAATTTTGGATTGTGTTTAACAATTTATAATTGAGAGAGATTTGTAGTGGTAGGACTTCTGCTAGTCCGTCTGGGGCGGTACCACCACTTTGCCGATTAATTTTCAGCCGTGAAATAGGAATGTTTTTCGTTTGAAATGGCAAGGTTTCAAGTGAAATTACAGGAGATGTGAGACTCAACAGCTTTATGTTTCAATGTAACAGGCACAGTGCAGTGACATGCAACAGCAAGTGAAGCAGAAGATCCATATTACCAAATTTACAAATGCTGTTCTTTCACAGGTGGTAGGGCAAATTATATCGACGTTCCGCCTGCCCTGCTACAGTTGCTACCAAAAATTAGCTTACCACCATCAAGAAGAAAATCTGTCGCCATTGCTTGGTATTCCGGCAAGCGCACAATCAATACTCAATACTCAATCATTTATTGCTTCATATGTACATCGCATTATACAGGTGTCAAGTATAAAAGGCAACATATGACCCTGATAGGGTATCGCAAACAGGACTTAGCCAGCGGACCGATTTCTTAATATTTATAAAAGAAATTTACATACATCCATTTTAATAATAATATATTATGAGTTATACTGTTATTTATTTGTTGTATAATTTATTTATTTTTACCGCCTATTTGTTTTTTGTTTAAGCTTTATTTTACTTTGCAATTTGGTTAACTGTTAATTTGTCTTTTAAGAACTCGTCTAGGTTGTAGTATGCCTTTTCGATTAGTAATTGTTTTAGATGAGTAACAAAAATATTATCATTTTCTTCACTTTTAAGACATTCCGGTAGCTTATTATATATCTTCACGGCCATTACGTAAGTGCCTGAACCACAGAATAATGAATAACCTGAAGTATGTATTTTCATTTTTGACCCGGGATGAATCAGGTTATATTTGTATCGAGTTTTGTCAACTCTAGGACCGTCTATTTTTCTTTTGAATAAATGTGTGTAGTTACGAACGAATTTGCATATTTCCAGTATATGTATAGATGTGAGTGTTAATATTTTATTTTCTTTAAAGTGAGGCTTGCATCTTTCGGGAATTTGTATGTTAACGAGTATTCGTATGCATTTTTTTTGATATATAAAGAGTTCCTGCGCGTCAACACTATTTCTCCATAATATTATGCCGTACGTTAGCCTAGAATACATATATGCGTAATATGCTGTTAGGGCTGTTTTTAAGTCTGTTGCTTGCTACGAGTACGTTTACGTTCACGTAATGCATATGTAAAGCTACATAATCTTGATTTTATTTTTTTTATGTGGTATTTCCAAGTGATACTTGTACCTTAAGAACCAGAGTATTCTAGGCCTAGCGTGTTCACCATCTTCGACCACATCATCGCTTAACACCAGGCGAGATAGTGGTCAAACGCTAGTCTATAAGTGTGCGAAAAACTTACCATTATTAGTCAACGGTGTCGGCACAGTCGGACTCCCAATCTTATGCGTACTGTACAAGTTCTGCACAATCTGATCCAGCTTACTCAATCTATCCTTCTCAGTCTTCGCCATGAAGTCATAACTCTCTTTATCCAGCGTCGGTGAAAGAACATCGTCGTATATCTTCGATCCATTTGAGTTTTCGTTTAGGATTGGCGTCGGTGGAGTATCGTTCTTAATTTCTAAGTTGATGGGAGAGCTGATTGGGTCTTCTTGGGTCGATTCTGTCTCGTTTGGGGTGAAGGTAGAGTTCTGAAAGTTGGTATGGACAGGACATTAGTTCATGTTTTGATTGATATTTAAAATGAACGTTGGTCGTAAGTAGGATTTGATCGAGGCTCGTACTTTATTTACACCGATCAGACATAATAGAAAAAAAGATAGTTTAACAAACAAAAGTAGACTTTTCATGCTGCCCGGGTCAGTTTCAGTGGCAAGTTTGAGACGTACGCAATATCTCTGGAGATACTTCTGAGATCTTGATAATATTTAAATGGGACCAATTTGAGATAAAACCCAACGAAAAAAAGTATAATTCAAATCGGTTCACAATTGGCGGAGTAATCGCGTAACAAACATAATAATATCGTTTAAAAACTAAAAAACAACCGACTTCAATGCCGCGCTATTCATTTTCAGTACCAATTTTGAGATGTTTATCTCAATATCTCTGGAGATACTTATCATACCTCGATAAAATTACCATGGTACCACACTTGGGATATCTCCTTTCGAACAAAAAAAGAATAATCGAAATCGGTTCATAAACGACGAAGTTATCCGCGAACAAACATAAAAAAAAAAAAATATATATATATATATACGGTCGAATTGAGAAACCTCCTCCTTTTTTTGAAGTCGGTTAAAAATAAAACATACAGACGAATTGAGAACTATAGTTCTCAATTCGTATACTTCCCACTTTTTGGAAGTCTGTTGAAAATACAGCCGTTCACCGAGTTTGATCCGTTCACGCTGTTCGGAAGAGATCGGAAGATGATAGGTATGAAACACTGATATTTGACACCTCGTCTCACCCTTCCTCTCTGACGATCTGAAGGTTTGTGCATGCTGAGCATGAGTGCTTGTCTAAGCACTATATCCTGAGTACCGCCAAGCTAAGTGTAATGTGCTGTGAAATCGTAATTATGATTTTTTGTTCCGTACAAATAAGTATTTGACCACTCTATCACCTGCCATGAAGTGGGGTGAGACTAAGATGGAAATCGTGCTTGTTTCGAAATGGACGTCGGTAATGAGTTAAAAAAGCACTAAAAGGACGCAAGTCAGCTGACTTTATTCCACGATGAGTAACTGTCCCAACTCGCCTTCGAAGCTTATAGCTAGCAAGATTATCAGCAATATCAGTTCTGAATCAACTTTTGAACTGAATTTTGTATCGAAAGTCGAAGACTCGAAGATCGTTTTCAGAGACGTATCTTTGGGAGATCACTATGTCCAGTCCAGCAGTAGCTGCTACTCATTTCGGCTGATTATAATTATTACACCAGTCTTCCTGTGAGTGTCTACACTTCGTTTGCAAATGGTTCAACTTCCTTGAACTTACCGTATCAGCGTCAGTGAGTCCAGACACCTTCAAGGTCTGTGCCAGCCGCAGCAGAGAGGGTAGAGCCTTCCTGGATGCTGTCACCTCCCCGGTGTACATGAAGGTGAGAAGAAGACGGAGTTCAGTCGCATCGCAGCCTAAGACCACTACGAGCGTGTTGTTTTCAGCCTCCATCTCCTGGAAATTAAAGGGTAGTTTATAGATTTTGAATGGAAGTTGTCGAAAGCCAATAGTCTGGCCAGATTAGAGGGTTAGCCGAAAGCCAATAAACCTTTCTACTAATTTAAGCCAATAAGGCTTTCGGATAAACCTGTAATCTGGCCAGATACCGTTGTATCTGGTAGACTGGCTGTAGACGTACCAGCTATGATGGAGGGATACATTTTAAATTGAAATGTTAGAAAGTTAGAACCTGGAGTTGAAGATACAGCCAGAGGGATGAAACAAGAATGGCTTAAACTGAACGGTGGCCCAGAGGATCCAAGCGAACTGAAGGCAGAACATTCGCCATATAGGCTGACGACATTGTCGTAGTCCCCACCCAAGGTAGAACTTGGAGAAGATTGGCTTAGGATCAGAAAAATGGCGCGATTAAGAATAGGCCTATGTCCAACAGTGGTTAGATAAGACCTTATGATGATGATGATAAATACTCCTTACCTTGAAAAGTTGCGCAAAGTACTGGCTGCATGCTGCTAGCACCAGTCTATGCGCCTTTACAGAAGTCCCGCTCGCGCTTAGTGTGACGTCACTCAACGCGCCAGAGCTGAGCATGCGCCCTAGCGCGCCGATCACGCTGTTCTGAATTTCAACATTATTTATTGAAGCTGAGGGTAGATGCAGCTTTTAGAAACATCCAGTTCCGAGCTTATATTTGAACTATTTCTAAAGGGGCATTTTGGCCATAGATTAAGTTTTGCGCTTAGTAAAAATTGACCACAGCCAACAAATGGCCAGCGACAAACTAATCACACGCTTCTTCATACATTTTGTAGAGACGCACCGCAGACGTGTGGCTGGAAATCGCGTAACAAACAAACAAAAAAAAATCCGGACGAATTATTATAAATATTTTTTAACCAACTTAAAAAAAACAATTCGTCGGAATCTTTTTTTATGTATATGTCCCCGATTACTAAGACGTCTGAAACGATTTGGAAAATTCTTCTTTTGTTTCAAAGGGTTATACTTCCCAGGTTTTCCAATATCATCGAGTTCTGATGAGAAGTATCTCCAGATAGCGCGGCATTTGACGTTTTTATAGATTTTTTAAACGGTTTTAAATTTGGTGGTTTCAAGTGTCACCTAATCTTTAAAAGAATTCTAAAAGTAGGTCATTATTTAGTTTTACAGTTTCATGTCATTGTCACACGGTAGAGTGAATTTGGCGGGCTTTACAAATCTTTTGTGTAATTTCCCGCGTTCGAATTACAAATAGATGACACAAATAAAACTTGTTCTCTAATCCATAAATTCATTTACATTATAAGAAACCGTATAATTAATTCTAAAATATTTTGAGTATTTTCAAATCTGTTTTACATTTTAAGCCGTTCACACGAATAATGCCGGATGTTTCTAAACAGCTGTTGGAAAAAAAAACAAAGTAGTTAATTGTGAGTGTGCTATTTTTGCAGTAGGCGATTAGTGTACTGTAGAATATAATCTAATGTCTCTAAAGTCTATAAGAGGCAAATGACAAGTGTCTATTATTTAATTTTATGTTTGTTAGTCAGTAATAATAAAAGCATCGTCTGCTTATTTAAAATCTTACTCAGAAGTAGTCTCAGCTAAATAGATTATGTTTATTCCCGATTCTGTAACATGTGTTTTTAATGGATTTTTTTGGACATTCGATCAACATACTAGTAAATGGTAGAATCTCCAAATAACAACAGCAAAGCAGTAAACAAATTGAAAATGTTTTTTTTTCAAACATTCCACTCTTTGAACGAATTTCGATGAAAATATTCCATATAAAGCATATCTAAGTGATTTTTTTTCCGCTATAGGCTAGCGTTTGACCACTATTTCACTTGTTGGTAAGTGATGATGCGGTCGAGGATAAATGATGATTGATGATGAAGTGATCATGAATGTTTCGGCACTAACACCAAACATTTAATTTAGAATTTGTTTTTAAAATTTTTATATGAAAAAAACGAACCAACTGTGTTACAGAAAAGGGAAGTGTAACTAATTTAGAACTATTTGTGTAAGTAGGTCAGTATAGATCTATAACATCTAAACTATCTAGCTCATGCAAATACTAAAAAAGTAAGGTATAATATACATTTTATTCCCTGAGGTTAAAAGCGATTTAAAATCACGACCGAAAATCAATAAAATAGGTCATCATATTACACTTTTACAGTCGTAAAAAATTCACTCCTGAAGTCATAAAACTTATATTTCGCCTATAAAATATAATCTTCCAATCGTAAAATGAGGTATATTATAACTTCACGCACCGTTTAACACTGAAGCACTTTACACTCTAATTATAATAATCTTGTAAAGTGTGGGCGTATCTCTGATTGTGTACATTTTTCATAAAATGGACTTTAAAATATAGGTACACAGAATACAGAAAGGCGCGTTCATTTTGTTGTGCATTAAAATATAAAGGATGAATATATTCACTACATTTGCCTCAAAAGGAGTGCGGCGCGCTTCGCTGGATGCAAATGCTCGTCGAAATAGGCTAGCAAAGTAAAAAGCATTTAGCCTGTGCTAAACTAGGTAAATAGTTGTAAGGTGTACCTGAATCGGCTGTGGGTGTGTACGAATGAAACAACTACTCACCTACCTGATGGTTATGCCAGCGCAACGAAAACTGTTGAATACCATCCTCATCCATTGCACAAATAAAAAAAATATACAGGACAAAAGCGCAAAGCAAAAGCGATTGGACTCACTATATCGGCTCCACACTCGCACTCCGCTCAAGACAATAATATTGTTAACGAATCCAGGCTACTTTATTTTAGTCGGGACGCCTGGAAAACCTGTAGCTACCTATTTCTGGAGCTGATCGTATTTATAAATCCAATGACATTCAGTCAGTGACGCGTCGCACATACCAAAACTCATCCAAAAACAGATTTAGTACGCGCGCCGCAGTGATTGGCATTGTTCTGCTAATTTGTTCATTTAATCGATTGCTTTTACATTCATTCAATCATCTATTTTTTATTACACTTTTTAACTAACTAAATTATTTGAGATCGTAAAAACTATACGAATCAAATTCAAATGCCGCGCTCGTCATTTTCAGTACCAAGTTTGACGTGTTTATCTCCATTTCTCTGGGGATACTTATCAGATCTCGGTGAAATTTAAATTGGACCACCTGAAAAGTGTACTATTTTAAACCCTTCGTCTTTTTTAAATCGGGGAACATACATAGAAAAACCTGACGACTTGAAAACCTCCTCTTTTTTTAAATTCGTTTAATAAATTATACTGGCTCACTCGAGGTCTTCGAATTTACACAGATTACTTATTCTTTAAGAAGCTCAGGAGCTTTTCCTTATTACGTACTCCACATTTTTTTATTTATTAAAAGATGAAATTAATTTAAGACGTCTTGATTTTTTTATATTTTTGGTCAGTTTATTAAAAGCCCTCCACTCATAAAATCTGGCTGAATGTTGTTTATTTGCGTGTACTATGGTTGACCGAGTTTATTTAAAAAATAAAATATGGTTCGCGCGTTTTTTACGAAAAAAACAATTAGCACGGCTTATCACGGCTACCAACCAACGAAATGATGTTAGCAGAAGAATAAAAAGGTTATTTTGCGTTTGGCATTGCACTTCTTTCATTTCTATTAAATTTAATATAAAATAGAGAAGAAAAATCTCTTCAAGTAACAATGGAAGACCTCAACAAGCTTTTGAAAGTGTATGAAGACCCAGATGTTTTCAATTCCATAAAACAGAAGATAGAAAAGGAATTGGCAAATATTAAGAAGATTGTAAACAATTTAAGTCAACTTCGAGGTATTTAATCATAATCCAACAATATTATAAATACAAGAGATAAGTGATTTCTGAAGAGTTCTGTGAAATTACAGGGCATGATCTAGCTCAGTGGTGTGCCATAGGAGAGGCCTATGTCCAGCAGTGGACGAATACTGGCTGTTAATGATAACAGGGCATGTGTGTTAGGAGCAATGAATGAATGACTGACTTATTTTCCAAAATAATCAACTAGTTTTTACATTAAGTGTTATATATATGGACGCAAATTAACCATCATTTGGACACCCTGAAATTCCACACTAGGAAAAATCCTGTGTTGTGGAATTCAGTAACATTGACACAAAGAAATATAAGTTATGATGATATATAAGTTTACCTACATGTATGATGTCCTGTGACCAGGTGGAGCGACGACATACGCAAAGCGGTGGGCAGTGACTGGAAGAGAAGAGCCGAAGATCGGGCTCAGTGGCGCATCTTGGGAGAGGCCTATGTCCAGCAGTGGACTGATACAGGCTGATGATGATGATGATATATATATATATATATATATATATATATCTGTATATATATATATATATAGATATTCTGCCTGACTTGCTACCAAAAAGTAGCTTACCACCGCCATAACCTTAGTGTTCCGACAGCACACAGCCCTTGAGAGTGAGACCATTCCAGGCCTAGCGTGTTCACCATCTTCTACCGCATCTAGTGGTCAAACGCTAGCCTATCGGCTACAAAAAAAAAATATCAAAGGGCGGAGTGTATTGAATTGCCGCGTAAAATTCTGGCTATACAGTTTTTTTGTGTGCCATAGTTTGTGTCTGTTATTATAATCGTAACCACCAGTCAAACAACCACCAGGCAAAGAACTGCTTGTCATGTTACCTTATATAATAAACAATTGTTTGTTACTTGCTTGAAAAAGGCTTGCATAAAAATTTGCATATATAAAAGGTATTAAATAATTATATAGAAGAAGATAAAATACTTTAATGCAAGCGAGATCGCGTGGTGCAGCAAGTATGCAATATTTGAACTATGTGGGAGTAGTGTAGGTAGATATTTATGTTGTTTTCACTCACACGTTTAAACACCAATTTGTTTTGAAAAACGGTTACATGTAAGCTATCTTTCAAATTATTGTATGTCATTGAACTCGAAATTCAAATTTAATTTTATCTAGGCTAATTATAGTAAAGTTTTGATTATGAATTTTAAAAAAGTAGCATGTACAATTGAAATATATATATTTTTTAATTTTATACAGATTTCTTAACAAAATAGTGCTTTAATATACATTTTTCTGATATAGCATACTTTGGATAGACCGAAGAATTTTTAGTTCGATTTTTATCATTGTCTAATCCATAGGGCGCATGCGGTTTAGGTACTTAGCGCATGCGCGGTTGCGGTTGACCGATATTGATAGCAGAGCCATTGTTGTGTTTTTGTTTAATCATCATCATAATCTAAATAATTTATTCATAAATAATTTATGATCGTACAAACGAACAATTAAGATAGTTTAAAAACTAAAACAACCGACTTCCATGCCCCGCGAGTCAATTTCAGTAGCGAGTTTGAGACGTTTATCGTCATATCTCTGGAGATACTTATCATATCTCGATGTAATTACAATCGGACCACTTCGAAAAGGTACCCTACCGACTAAAAAAAGAATCATTCAAATCGGTTCACAACACCTCCTTCTTTTTGGAAGTCGGTTAAATAACCGACTTCACATTCCGCGATGGTCAAAGGCTAGTTATAAACATGTCATCTAAGTATATAAATTTGCTTATATCGTTTATCTCCATATCTCCGGAGATAATTATGATATATCGATAAAATTTGAATGGCACCAAACGGGAGGCGTAATCTCTCATCTCTAATAAACAAAAAAAAAAATTCAAATCGGTTAATATTTGACGGAGTTCTGAGGTAACAAACATAAAAAAAATAAAGTCGAGTTGGACTTGCCCACCGAGGCTTCCGTACCAACGTTAGTTGGTTCCAATTAAGCTAGACCTCTAAATTGTATGAGCTCTTATATAACTCAGAGGCCTATCTTAATTGGCGAAACTATATATGTATGGGGACATCCTTTAATTATCAACTTTTTTTATTTTTTGGAATTTTTCCTTTATTTGTGCTGTAAGACCTTGCTTTTTGCCAAATTTCATGATTCTAGATCTAGTACCCTATAGGTTTTCGACCCAAAAACTGTACGGGTACTTCCGGTTGACCTAGAATTGTCAATTTTGGTCAAAAGCAAAGTCTTACAGCACAAGTAAAGGAAACATTCCGAAAAATAAAATAAAATATAAAATTAAGGTAAATTTTGGTACATACAAGTTTTCGCGATAATCTAAATTTGCCCATATCTTTTTATCGTGTTGACTCAGGACCTTGATTTTTATACGCCTAATAGGGACTATAGACCTCAGTATCTGGTATAAATTTCAACGTGCAAGGTCCACCCGTTCCTGAGAAAATCAGTGGTGACACATGGACAGACAGACAGACAGACAGACAGACAGACAGACGGACAAGAAAGTGATCTTATAAGGGTTCCTTTCTTTACCTTTTGAGGTACGGAACCCTAAAAAGAAAAACAGTCGAATTGAGAACCTCTTCATTTTTTGTAAAGTCGGTTAAAAATAGAGTACAATTCAGGTGGTTGGTTTTATTGAGTCCATCTATCTTGTCGCAATATTAATTTTGGTTTTTTATAAAAAAACAGAGAGTAGAGATTGAGAGAGGAGAAAGAGAGAGAGAGAGAGAGAGAAGGGAGAGAGAGGGATAGAGAGAGGCGAGAGAGGGAGAGGAGAAAGAGAGCGATTTAAAAATAACAAGAGATAATTTATAAAACAAATTATTACGTTTTTTATTATTTTAAAGAAAGGCCAAGTCAAAAGTACGAGTACCTATAACCAGCGAGCATGTATGAAGGCGCTCATGAAAGTGGAAGAAGCGAAAGAGGTATGTTAGGATCGTAGGTGCCTGCCCCAACGGGAAAAAGGGCATGATTTTATGTATGTTTTTTACAGAAGAAGCCGCCTACATAGAGTCTCGGCTGGTGATGAGTATAGATGCTGCATGTTGGCAGCAGATATCTCAGCTCACAGGGCTTGGTTCCACGGACATAATGGAGCGACTGAAAGAAGAAAAACCTTAAAAAAATAAAATTATTTTTAAAACAAGTTACTTTTTGTAAATTGTTAAACACAATCCAAAATTTCATCGTACCGACGGGACTTGAAATTTTGGATTGTGTTTAACAATTTACAAAAATATAAAGTGTGAAACTCTTCAAAGAAATATAATATTTAAGTTACTTTTTATTTCGATTAACTATATAGTGTTGGAGATTCTTGATTTTTCTTTTTAATTAGCACCATCCGGGGATCACGTGTTGTGTTAATTAATGTCTAAGCCTACGGGACGAGGAAATGTGACACTTTCCCTGCCATGGGTATTGATGATGATGTACTCAATATAAAGTACGTAATTTATATTTATAATATATATACTTTATATAATAATGTATGCTTATTAAGTCATCTGCTTCGACATTATCAACACCATTACTATCTTCACTTGGAGCGTTATTCCAGCAATCCTACCTACACTTAGACTACCTTCGCTTTATAAAGGAGCTGAGATGGCTTGGTCAGTTTCCTGTTAGAGAAGAATGCACAATACACTTCATGCGGGACGTCAGTGCAGGACGTATCGCCCCCACCTCAAATTAGAATTACAATGTATGCATCAGTAATTCTACACCTGATGAAAGGTATGCTTGACAATGCGTACGTATTCTACTTAGTAATAAATTCTCGTGCTATCATCATGTAAGCTTATACGAAAACATACATGCATACATCTATACATAACATGACTACGCCTTTTTGCTGTCGGAGTAGGCAAAGACTACTTTTTCCCACATGCTAAGATCCTGACATACCTCTTTCGCTTCTTCCACTTTCATGAGCGCCTTCATACATGCTCGCCGGTTATAGGTACTTATACTTGGCCTTTCTTTAAAACCCCGATTTTTTTAATGACATAAGGTAACAGGACAATAACGACGCTCACCTGATGGTATGCGATAACGTCTGCCTATTACAGATACAGCGGCATGTAAAATTCTGTACTGCCAGAATTTTGCATGTCACTGCACTGCGCCTGTTACCTTGAGACGTTAAGCTGTTTAGTCTGACATGCCCTGTAATTTCACTTGACACCTTGCCATTTCAACTGAATAACATTCCTATTTCACGGCTGAAAATCAATTGGCAAAGTGGTGGTACCGCCCCAGGCGGACTAGCAGAAGTCCTACCATTACATCTGGTCGTGATACGTTCGCTGATCGTTTTAATATAGTTTTTAACGTGAGCTTATCGTTTTAATGACTAACTTTCTGCGTATTTAAAAAGCACTTGACCACGATCTCGCCTCATGGAAAGTGACGAAAGTAGCCACCAATGGGTTATGGCATATGTTTTGTATTCCTATATCTTATAGGCTTGCGTTTGACCACTATCTCACCTGGTGGTAAACGATGATGTGGTCATTTTTCGAATCATCATTATCATGATCTCTGTCCACTGCTGGACATAGCAATCACCTATGGCACGCAACTAAGCTCGAATGAAAAGTAAAATATACTTTCGGAGGTAACAAACTAGAGATAGAGCAGACGCCATAAATGAATATCAATAAGTCTATCTTCCCCGACAGAAAACTAAACTTTTTCTATTGAACACGATCCCTACGAAAAAACAAAGTTAGATAAAGATCGCTCATGAAAGCCATGAATATCGATCGATTCAGTCCTAGATTGGATTAAAGTTTTTGCTGACTCTACGATATCTAGATTTTAAGGACTATTTCGTATTCATAGATTCGGTTATCTTAACTATTATCACGTTTACCTTTACTTAGGTTATTAGAGCAAATGTGTACTTAAACTAAACACATATTCAGATACTTGGATCTTAATGTTTTGCATAAATGTGTTTTTTCAGGGTTCCATAGCAGAATGGCAAAACGGAACCCTAATGGTACTGCCACACCGCGGCGTCCTGCGTTCTGCGGGCGCGATCTCAGTATCTCAGTACCTTTCAATTGTTTTCTGATCGCGTTTGGTGTGAACCACTCGGAACAAATACTACTGCGCTATCTGATCGCCGCCTAGATCGCGCACGCAGGACGCTGCGGTGTGTCCGTATCTTTATAGATTCGTCATGTCTGTCTGTCTGTCTGTCCGTCCGATTGTCACAGCAACTTTATTGAGAAACTGTTGGGACTACACAGTTGAAACTTGGTAGGTAGATGTAATCTGAGAACCGCTTATTAATGTAAAAAAAAATAGATAAAGTGGGGGCCTCCCCATATATGGAATGAAACTAAAAAAAAACCTATACGTGCGGGGTGTTTATAGATTCTTAGGTCTTTAAAAATGACATTGATGTTCCTGAAACGTTTTTTTTTTCAAAGTCAATCAATTGAAACATTATAATATACTTCTAAAGTGGTAAAATATGTCGCTCCTTATAATTTTTAAAATAACGCAGTGAAAAATCTAAAAAAAAATATATGCTGTAGATCTCAATAAACACTTTCAACAGAAATTGGTTTGAATGACATATAGCCAGGTTTTTTGAGATATAGTACATTTTCAAAACTGTATATATAACTTTGTTTTTCATACAAACATTATGAATTTAATAATAAATAATTAGTTATAAATTTAAGTTAAGTTATTAATTAGTCTACTGTGTCACGGAACCCTACTAGAGCGAGTCCGACTTGCACTTGGCCAGTTTATTTTACATTAAGCTACGTACCTACATACATCGTGCAAGTCTACGAGCGAGCTACTTTTTATAGATTTTTCTAATTATATTTATATGCTCTTTTCAAACATACAAACATGAATTTACCTCTATCATATTGATTAGAAGTGCCTTTGTAGTCTTACATATTTAGAAACTATGCCTGGTAATAAACGAAATAAAGAGGTAATAAAAAGGTATTGCCGATTTCTAACCAATAAACAGGATGGGTAAAGGCTGTTCGGCCTTTTAGGCTTAAGGATGGATTTAATTTATGTTTTAGTTATTTAGGATAACATTAAATCTATGAATATATTTTTTGTAATATAAGCAAGACGCCCGCCTAATTAAGCAGTAAGCAATAGCTCTGTGTCTTGCAAAACTCCTGATTGGCTCAATTTTAACACACTAGTACAATACAGAAAAAAACAGAATCCGTGTCCAACCGTAATTTCAAGCGACGCTCTGTGTCCAAAAACTGTTTCGAAAATCTAGTTGCTGTCTAGGTAGGAACGGCACAAGAAGGCTTTTTAAAATACGATTAGACAAATGTCTAATCCATACTCATATTTATAAAATCATTTGTAACTCACTCTGTCTGTTTGTTACCTAATCACACCTAAACGGACGATCCAATCTTACTGAAATTTAACAAGGGCCTTAGACCTTTAGCATGAGAAAAAACATAGGCTACTAAATTCTTGGTGTACGTGAACGAAGTCGCGGGTATTAGCTAGTACTTTATAAATATAACATAATTATGCTCGTTCGATATCTACGCAACAACGGTCACAGAGTGACTTAGGCGCGTGAAACTACACTATTTAAGAGTAGTTTTAGTGTCTTCACTTTTACATGAGTTAATGCCTTCTTGTTTATTCTGCATTCTGAGGTATGGTATTCGCTTTTACATATTTTATGTTTGAAATCCTGAAAATCCTCCCCTCTGATATTTTGGAAAATAAAAGTTGAATACAACTGTTATCCGTTATGTTACTCGATTCTTCCAAAGGATTTTCAATGCAACCAACCGAGAGAGCTAGCTTTCGTTGACCAAAACTGGAGTTTTATCCTGCAATATGTCCTTTATGGAGTTGAAATAAGATGCATATGGATTGTAAATGTAACTTTGTTTAGTACAACGTGAATTATTCGGCTGAGAGAGCCCGTAGTATCCTGAACTGGTCGAGTAGAGAGGTATTTTATGTCGCTATATTCTTTCGAATTGCGCGACAAAGGCGAATTGAATGCACATTTTGATGACGACAGTCTACAATAATTGTTAAGCGTCTACTTGATTGGAGAGTTTCATCCTTAATTTATACTCAGACCAAATAAGAAGTCAAGACAACAACCGCTGAACAATGCACTGAGGCCGGGTAGAAGTATCCCTCGCCGTGTACATACACAGTTACATGCACTCAAATATAACGTAACTACCTACGCCTTACCTTACGCCTTACACTGAAATCTTCGAGAAATAAAGAGCAGGATGGAATCACATTTTAAGTGTTTAATCACATTTTAAGTTTCAGGGTATATGTCTAAGTGCACACATGTTTACGAAACCGACCTCACGTCATTGTTGAAGCGCTCCGTCTTGACTTCTTATTTGGTCTGCGAATCTATACTAGTTCCTATAAACATAGATATACCCTCTTAGTTAATAACACGCCACGTAAATCGATCATCGGCTATTCTCATATAGCTCTTGCTGGTCTTGTGAAGGTCATCGTTCCTCCAAGTTTATTTGACGTTTAAGTTTATTTGACTTGGAGCAGCGTGCGAAGGCAAGCTGAGCGTAGCTAGGGGGTCCTACGCTACGCTTGCCGCTTGGATGGTTATAGTGATATCTTAATTTCCTACAATCATCGTCACAATACCGCGTTGATTAATATCTAACGTGTGATCTGTGATGCGATTTCTAGGTTGATGCGCTATATGATGGTGACCACTGATATACCTAGCTTCGAGCCACTCTTCGAACAAATACCTGTTGCCAATCGGTTTGCCGAGTTTCAGGACGTGGTTGCGATTTGTGCAAATAAAAAAAGTCAAGTCTAAAGTCAGATTGCTGTCTTCCGTTCCAAGTTAAGACTGTATCATCACTTATAACATCAGGCGAGATAGCGGTCAAGTGCTTTGTCAGTCCAACATAAAAAATAAACTAGCCAAGTGCGAGTCTGACTCTCTTTTAATAGTAAAAGAGAGGAGACCCTCTAAAACAGAGTAAAGTTCATTAAAACTTTATTCTGTTTTTAATATTTTTTGTTATAGCGGCTATAGTAATGCATACTTTGTGAATATTTCAAGTCTCTATCTAATAAACGAAACGACGACGGCTTGAAGGTTGAAAAGAAGAAGAAGCCGTCAGTCCAGAACAAGTATGGCACCCAGAGTTTTGGCGGGAACGTGAAAAAGTGTGTGGGCTCTCATTGTATTTTTTCCTAAAACTTGTGTTCTTCCGCAAGTTAATGTGGAATAAATGTGGATTATTAACCATTAAGTGCCGGTGAATGTGTGCGAGTGTAGGGAAACAGCACAATGTTGAAAAATATGCTATTTGTGTTCTCACCAAAATTCCACTGAACATTTTCAGTAAAGTCCACATTTTTACTGAGGGTATGACTTGTACTAGACTTTGACTTCAACTTGACCTGAAATGTGACTTTGACTCATCTCTATGACTTGAATTCTCAAGAATTTGAAGAATTTTAATACTTGACACTGGCAAAATACACTACTCGTGTAGAGCTATAATGAAACTGAAAAAAAAGTATGGCACCGCACCGACTGGCCCAAACCACCTACTGCGTCCAGAGACACCGACGACGCTGCAGTACGTGTCTCGCGTGCACTACTCCATCACGACAGAGGAGGTGGCGGAGTACGTGCTACTGAACACTATGCTGACGCTGATGGTGGTGCAGCTGGAGTCGCATCACAACGTGAGCTTCAACTCCTTTGTGCTGCGTGTTCCAATCAAGTCTTTCGACACTTTTATGGCTGAAGAATTTTTGCTGAGAAGTGTCAAGTTTCGCCGCTTCAGAGGTCGACTACCTGACATCGATAAACGTCGCACCACGTCGCACGTCGTAAAATTACGTGTCACAGAACTAATTTATACTTCGTAAACATTTCAAGTATGTACCTATTACGGTTAAGGAGATGTAAAGAGCGGACAGACAGACGGACGGACGGACTGCGAAATCTCAGTAATAGGGTTCCTTTGTTTCCTTTTGGGTTCGGAACCCTAACAAACAAACTAGCGACGTTACTTTACGCCATTAGAGTAGCGTAGTAATAAGTAAGGTTATAAGAATTTATATCGCTTTGGTTATTTTACCCTAGTTGTAAAACAGGGTTAGCAAATGCTGAACATTGTTATTTATGCTAGCTGAATAAATGTATGTGTTGTTTTGTATAAGGTTAGTCTAAACTAACTAATATTATAAAGAGGAAAGATTTGACTTTTTGTTTGTTTGTTACAATTAAACTCAAAAACAACGACCGATGTCAAAAATTCTTTCACTTACGTAAAGCTACATTATTGGCGAGCGTGGAGGGAAAATTAAATGGAGAAGACATTAGCGTATACAATGAAATAGCTATAGTGATATAACCCGACTAAAATGATGAACACGTGATACATATGCCAGCTATAAGATAAAATGAACAACGTAATTTGGTCGGGTTATATATGACACCGGGTGAAAGCCAATAGGCGCCGCTGGAGCTGGGGGCAGAGCTGGTGGCAAACAATAATATCGCATACGCGAGAAGGATAAAAAAAATGTTGTCCGTCTCGCTCACTCATACTAGTGATTGTATAGTTTTATCCTTCTCATATTAATATTGTTATTTTAATGTCAGATCTTTTTGATTATCCATCTACGTTGGCGAGTTACATAGGCTATATTTTATCCCCGTATTCTCACTGGTACGGAAATTACGCGGGTGACACCACGGCTAGTATATTATATGGACTATTCCGTTTCTTTATATAGGTACTACGTAATACGTATATCATTAGGTATTTTAGTAATTTTGTCCTAAGTGTGTTATGATATTCTTTCTAGTATATCTACCACATAAGATGAATTTTTGTATCTTCGGTGACAATGTAATATTATAGTACCATGGAGTTGACCTGATGATGGAGCCGGGCTGTAGTGACTAGATCTTCGTAATGGTAAATGGAAGGACAGTCGAATTTGGGCTAGTATTTATTGTTATCGTAAGTACTTTTCAGTATACATATGATAACGTCGTTATAAAAAGCTTGTGTTTAAAAATATTTTTAATTTAAATCTATTTCCTATGACTTATAGGATAGCGTTTGATCATTTACTCACGTGTTGGTAAGTGACGAGAAGAAGATAAGTGAGTTACGTAAGAAACATCGTCCACAACCTTAGAATATACAAATTTAAATAAGGCACTAGAGCCTTGTTAATCATTGAACCGACTTGTAAAATTATTTGATAGGCTATACTTTCCAGATGGTCCCATTTAAATTTCATCGAGATGTGTTCAGTATCTCCAGAGATATGGAGATAAACACCTCAAACTTAGTACTGAAAATGACTAGCGCGACGTTTGATGTCGGTTCTTTAAGTTTTTTAAACTATCCTTAATTATGATATGTATCTAAATACTGTAAATATTGCGGAATTATTTACACATGCATAATTGGGTTAACAAATGCAATCCACTAATTTCGTCGTATCGATGGATCGAACCGTGTCTTAATAGGCAGAGCACTTGGACATGTAATCCGGGGGGTGCGGGTTCGAGTCCCGTCGGTACGATGAAATTTTGGATTGTGTTTAACAATTTATTTACACATGTTGTATTGTATACTTACGCACAAAAAAGGTACTATTTCATTCTGCAGAATTCATTCAGAATTTGCTTTGACTGAAACTTCCGTTTGAGTTTAAATTATGAAAGAAAAATTCTCAGGGTTGCTTCGTTCACGGATATTCAGTGTGTCTAGTTATATAATGCCGGGTCCACACCAAGAAAACGAAGGCGGACGAATAGCGAATGTAAGAAGAAGTATTGTAGAAACAGTTGCGGCGCAGAATGTGCTAGATTGTAATATATACAGTAGCATGCCCCCGTTCGCCACTTGCTCCCCAGTTGTCTTCTTAACTTCGTTAACTGTACTAAGTTTTAGAATATACATTATATCAGTGATTCGTAGTTATTATTGACTTCAGCTTTTCGAATATTTGATTGAACTATTGTAACTTAGAAAATATTGATGGACGTAGCTAATTAGTTTCATTAACTCACCGGTACCCATCGAGGTACATGTAAACCAGAGGCGCCCATCATAAACTGACTTACGTGCCGACCGGCGCGCGATCGGGTGTGAGGAGTACTTACAATAAACTAAGCGAGATGTAGATTCAGCACTGCATTTTATTTGAACGTAGAGCTAACGCGACGCCACATCTGGTACGTAGTACGTATACATCGATGCCGGTACCACAATTTTTTATTAACTCTTACTAACAGGTGGTGGTTAAACGACCACTGTCTCACCTGTTGGTAAGTGATGATGCGGTCGAGATGGTAAGCACGCCTAGAATGAGAGCTGGCTCTCAAAGATAGCTAGCGGAACACATTAGATGTTTGGCTACAGATTTTCTAACTTGAGGGTGGTAGCTGGCCAGGCGAACACTAGATAGTGTTTGTATATAGTATACCTATAAACCAGGCGTACAACTCCATCGCATTAGTTCTCATTCGATTGGATCTGCATAAGATATAACTTTCAAATTGATTTCTCGAAAATATTCGTTACAGCTGAATCTATGAATGGTCTCACAGAGAAAACCTGAAAAGAAAAAACAAAAAATGTCCTTTACGAAAATAAGTTTTTTGTTTGTTACTTGTAACTTTAACAAATTTACTTTAGCTGAATAGTTAATTTTAGGTTTTAAATAAAAATACCAAGGAGGTGGCAAATTTGCTTCCGCCTGCTTCCCACGTAACGCTATATACAGCATACCTAACGTGACCATACGTCCCGCTTTGGGCGGGATAGTCCCGCTTTCAGGCAGTCTGTCCCGGTGTCCCCCGCAAGGCCAAAATTGTCCCGCTTTTGCAAATAGACCAAACGATAGTTTAAAATGTATTTAAGTGTAGTTTGATGTGTTTAAGTGTAGTTTAAAATAGGAATTTCGGGAATTTTTATACATATAAACCTTCCTCTTGAATCACTCTACCTATTACAAAAAACCGCATCAAAATCCGTTGCGTAATTTTAAAGATTTAAGCATACAGACAAACAGACAAACAAACAGACAAAAATAGCGACTTTGTTTTATACTATGCTATGTAGTGATTCGCAGATGTCCCGCTCTGACATAAAATATAAATGGTCACGTTAAGCATACCGTCAATTTAATTATAAAGTAGGTATGAGATAAAAATATTTTCCTTCTACAATGTGGATTCCAAAAGTTCGGTATTGCAGGTTGGCAGGTAATGTTAGACAAAGACAGCAATTCGCGAAAGAGACAGAATACTGGTTTCTTCATTTCGACATATGGAGATGTCAGATTAACTGTACACCTGATATCGCAGAGTTAATTTAAGTTTAACGTACAGGTACTGTCGCGTACACAAGTGTTTATATATATATTTTTTTACTTAGCTAAAGTCTTCAATATGCACATAGAAAACATGCGTATTTATAATATTATTCCTAATAACATTAAGATTTTAGAAAGCAAACATTTCAAACATAAATGACTATGTGACTGGCTTATAAGTTTACTTTTTTAAAGAATAAAAAAATGTTGAATGCATGCAAGGTAAAGTATAATAATTTTAATTTTTGCATGCTGGCTGAATAGGTACTACAACTTACACATCTATTGCATGATTCTTATAATGTAAACTCTATTCTGACAAGGCAAATCTTCGGATTTGTAAAGCGTTGTGTCTTCCACTCTTTAGTTAGTCTGTCAGTCTATTACGACGATAAAACACGTGAGTGCATTCCAAATTAAAATGTTTATGTTAACAAAATGTTTAAATATAAATTAAGGTACCTATTTATTTTAAATTGTTTTTAAATAAATTTAATTCTTTTAATTTAATTTATTTTAATAATATACGATTGTTTTAAAGTCACGAGTAGATTAAGGTAAATATTATGTTTCTTTAATTGTTACATATTTTATATTCTTGTACATTGTTACACCACCATGTGATGTGATAGGATCGTACTGTGGCTTAGTTAGTTAGAGCACCAGGGCATGTTTTTCAGGAGCTGCCCGGTTCGAATCCTGTCGGTACGATGACATTTGGATTGTGTGTAAAATGTACAAGAATATAAAGTTTGTAACACTTAAAGAAACATAATATTTGATTTAACCAGTGCGACATCTCTCGTCAGGTCTGAAAACTATAATGATTAATTTCGAAGTAGTTGTCATAGCTGGCGCCACCAATGCATAATTGGCTTAAATGCAATCTATTAGTTTCGTCGTCTTTACAGGATCGTATCGTGGCTTTTAGAGGATTTTTAGAGGATAAGCAATCTGAAATGGCAGTGGGCTGGTCACATCTGTCGTAGAACCGATAACCGTTGGGGTAGACGTGTTCTAGAGTGGAGACCACGGCTCAGCAAACGTAGTGTAGGTCGCCCTCCAGCTAGATTGAGCGATGATATACGCAAGCTGGCTGACAGCGGTTGGAAAGGAATAGCTGAAGATCGAGCTCAGTGGCGGTCCAGCAGTGGACGGAAATTGGCTGATAATGATGATGATGATGGCCGTGGCTTAGTTGGTTAGAGCTCGAGGGCATGGTTCCCAGGACGCGCGAGATCGAATCCCGTCGGTAAGATGACATTTTGGATTGTGTCTAACTATTTACAATTATTTTAGATTTATAATTATCGTGAGTTTGAATCATGATTATAAAATACCGACTATTCGAAGTCTAAATCGATCGCGACGAGCACTGTCAGTGCTTGTCGCGATTCCGCTGCGTAAACTCCCGAGGAAGTGCATCGGACATGCACAAAACCTAGGTCGAGACAGTCGACAATAAACAGTAGTGAGTATAATAGTCGGTATTTTATAATCGATATAAAATTAGGTAGTTTATAAAACCAAGTCTTTTCTCCCCAAGTGTACGGTTAACCCCACTCGTGCCCACGGGACCAGTAAGCTTGCACAAACTTATTCTAAAACTTACTACCTACCGGTACGTACGTTCCACTTAAATTTATTATAATTGTCCGCTGACGCCACTTCCGGAACTATGGCGGAGTTCTCTAATATGTTCCGATTTATTTTAAACTTTGTACGTGTGCTGTATAATATAGATATAGAGAGGAAACTAAATTTTTTCTACTGCATGTTGTAGAGGTTAAATTACGTAGTTTATATTGGAGACATTATGGAGCATTTACCTACCACCACAGAATATATAATAGTACCCACCACCTCATATTGGTCTTATGTGAAAATTCGATGTAAGGGGTGAAACTGTGCTTGATTTTTTAAAGCTTACTAGCAGTACCCTTGGTACGAGTTTTCATCGTAAACGCTTTTGACAGATCTCACATAGTTTTCGACTTATTCTGGTTCCCTGATTGGTCTACAATTAGTTAAGTGTAGTAACCACTAGAGGCGCTGTACTGTTTTACATACAAAATTTGTTCGATATACGATATCGAGTTTGGTATGAAAACTCGTACTAAGGGTACAGTAATGTGCTAACATTACAAGTAGTATTGTTAACCCCTCAAACTAAGCTAAATACGCTTGTGTCTGGAGTGAGTTCACGTCAATAGAGCAATGGATGGGGATCGAACTCACGACCTTTCGATCGCCAGACCAACGCCTATTGGGCTATTGCCACTTGATAGACATTAAAGATCTTTCTACAAATGGAAGTATAAAATTGAAGTGAGGCGCTGGATAATTGATTGACATGGAAGTATGCTTCGACGGTTACTTGAATCCATCCTTATTAATTTATATGTTTTGAGGGCCCGGTGGCGTCGGGAGAACGGTTGGCTTTGATGCCGAGGTATCGAGTTCAAACCGCCGTGCACCAATGAATTTTTCTATCGAAAAATGTATGTGCGCTTTTCACAGTGGCCCTCCGCTGAAGGAAAAACATCGTTAAGAAACCAACAACCCCCGCATGGTGGTAGGACACTATCTAGTGTCCGCCGGGCCAGCTACCACCCTCAAGTTATAAAATCTGTCGCCAAAACATCTAATGTGTTCCGGCAGCTGTCCTTGAGAGCCAGTTCCCATTCTAGGCCTAGCGTGCTTACCATCTTCGACCGCATCATCAGTTACCAACAGGTGAGATAGTTGTCAAACGCTATAAGATATAAAAAAAGGTAACAGGACAAGCATAACGCTCGCCTGATGGTAAGCGATGACGTCTACCTATTACAGATACAGTGACATGCAAAATTCTGGAAGGCCAATATTTTGCATGTCACTGCACTGCGCCTGTTGCCTCGAGACATATCGTCTATCGACACTTAAAATGAGAATCCCACCCCACCCATTGCACTATTGACGTGAACCCACTCCAGACAAGCATATTTAGCTTAGTTGGAGGGGTAAACAAGA
This sequence comes from Cabera pusaria, assembly GCA_954871355.1. Taxonomy (NCBI): domain Eukaryota; kingdom Metazoa; phylum Arthropoda; class Insecta; order Lepidoptera; family Geometridae; genus Cabera; species Cabera pusaria. Next base: position 20,371,804 of record OX940905.1, read on the forward strand.
ATACTAGTAATGTGCAACCCGCATTGCGAGTAATCTTTAATAAAAAAAAAAAATAATAATAATAAAGATTATGTATGTCTGACTGCGAAAAAAAATGTGGTAAAGGTTGCTTTTAATTTAAGTAGCACTTTAATATCAACTTCTATCAGGCTTAAGAATTAAGTAGTAATCTTCTTTTTTAGCTATTCCAAAAAGAATTTAGAAATTATGTAATTTCTAAATTCTGAATTTTTACTTTTGTAGGGGTTGGTCAAGTGCATGTCTTTCCTATAATAAATGTATAATACAGGTACTAACAATAGTTTTTCCGTCGCCGTGGGACTGCGTCTGGGCATCTCTAGAACAGAGCCGCACCGCTGTCGCTGTGGCGACGAGGTTGATCACCTGGGCCACCACGGCCTATCATGTCGCCGCAGTGCGGGGCGGCTTTCACGACACGCTTCACTAAATCGTTATCCGTCGGGCCCTTGCCACCGTCAACGTGCCGGCTATTTTAGAGCCGAACGGTATTTCACGTGACGATGGCAAGAGACCTGACGGCATGACGTTGATTCCTTGGTGTCGTGGAAAGCCGCTAGTGTGGGATGCAACGTGCGCCGATACGTTAGCAGCATCCCACCTTAATAGTACCTCACGGTCTACAGGAGCAGTAGCAGACGCGGCAGAGGCCTTCAAGCGTAGGAAATATGCAGACATTGGAGACAATTACGCATTTCTTCCGTTTGGGGTCGAGACCATGGGCTCGTGGGGTCAACAAGCACGCGGTTTTGTAAAGGACTTGTCCAGACGTCTGATAGATGTCTCCCATGATCAAAGAGCTGGCGCTTACCTCGGCCAACGAATTAAGTCTTGCCATTCAAAGAGGTAATGTCGCCAGCTTTTTGGGTACCCTACCAGCGGACAGCGACCTTAATTCAGTTTTTTATTTGTAGATTTTATATATTCTGTATTATAGTTTTAGGAGTAGTTTATAATGTATATATAGTTATAAATTAATTTTAATTGTGTACATGTATTATACATTATAAGTTTTTAAGTTTTCATGGTCACTGACATTATTATTAATATTAATTTCGGGATATTTACCATGTTTTTCTTTTGTTTTGAGTTTCCAATATTTCGGTGCTGTTACAAGCGCCATGTTCACGGACGAACTGAAGATTGCGGGTGAAGAGGGTATCACGAGCAAACAAAGCGATCTACGCGCTAAAACAAAAGAAAAACATGGTAAATATCCCGAAATTATAATTAATAATAATGTATTATACATGTTGTTTTTGAATAAACATGTGCTTTATAGATCAATTAATTCAGATTTAGGCTGGCCCTTAGTTTGAGTATCAGTCTTCTTAACTACCCCCAAAATTAATAAAGCACCCAAAATCTATTTTTTAAGCATCGACACACGAGCAAACATTCTGGCAATAAACGGAGTTGGAGTTTAACTTTCAGCAGATCCGGAAAGTTACGATCGATCCGGATTTATCCGAAGTTATCCGGTTTGGGCCGGTGACGGAGGTCGATCACCGGCGGAGATAAGTCACGGATCCAATATACTTGTTTGTGGACCTTTATCTTCGCAACTAGCTTGCTAATGACTGATGGTTCGGATACACGGTAATATTATCTTCAATTCGTCAAGTTCTGTTTTTGTATTAAATATTCAAACTTTATTATTCATCTGTAGGTATTTTCATTTTTAAAGTAATCAAAGCATTTATTCTATACGTGCGCAATAAAAAATATAAGCACTTTTATAGGTCGACATAATGTAATAGTGGAAATAATTTAACGTCTTGATTTTAAAGCCATAATGATTTCCATTAATTCAGCTTCATCAGCATGGAGATAAAAGTTATGAAATACACACTCACACACTCACATACTCACAAATATTTACACACATATAGCATGCACACGCAAACGCACGCAGGCACGCATGCACGCAAACACGCACGCAAACACGTACACACACTATACACAAATGGCACACCCTAAAATAAGACACCTACATAAAAGTACGACATATTGAGGATATTCATTTGTTTATGGTCCTTCGAGCTGATGAGCTGATCTATGACAACATATTCTATTAATATAAACAATACAAATAATAATTTGATAAAAAATCACACTTTTTCATAATTCTTTTATAAGTATTATTATGGTTATAGCCCAATTTTGAAAAGCGAATCAATGTAATCTTTGATCTCTACACACATTCGTACATTTAACGTGTGTCGTGTGGTCAGACCACAAACATGTAACACTCGATTTATTGGATTTGCCCTTAATTAGGGCCTTGTTGACTCCCTACGTTAAACTGAAAGGACATTAAAAATCCTTACAAAAGAATGTAATTACTACCCAACTTTTGTATTGGTACTGGAGAAGTATACTTGACCACGATCTAATTTGATGGGAAGTGATGATGCGGTCGAAGGTATATGATTGGAAGTGGAATAAGGTAGATATTGACACGAGACGCTGGACTTATATTACTAATACATTATCTAAACCGCAGTAAAAATATGTTCCGCTTTTTTAGTTGGCGTTGGTTGCTGAAACTTTTTTTTCATCTTCTATGCTAGTGTTTAGCGTATGCGAATGAAATAGCTATAGAGATATAACCCGACTAAAATGATGAACACGTGATACATATGCCAGCTATAAGATAAAATGAACGACGTAATTTGGCCCATTGAGCGGGTGAGAGCCAATGGGTGCACTAAAACTTGGTGCCAGTGCTGGAGCCAGTTTGTAAAATCGCATACGCAGAAAAGGATAAAACATTGTTGTTCATCTCGCTCTCTCATACTAGTCATTGTATAGTTTTATCCTTTTCATATTATTATTGTTATTTAAATGCCAAATCCATTTAATACTTCACCCACGTAAGCGACAATGTGGACGAAGATGGTGAACACGTTAGGCCTGGATACTCTGACTTTTTAGGAGTCAGTACAGAAACTTTTTAAAGATAACCTAACACATAGCTAGCATATTAGACCTGATGTTAAAAAAAGATGCGTTCTAAGTTAGATTATTCTGAAAAGTGAATGCGGCAATATAAGCTCGGACAACCATAAATATAACCAACCAAACAAAAGTGTGATAGAAATATTTATTATTCCATTGTAATTTTATTGAGATCTGGAGATACGTCCAGATATATGACGATAAACGCCTCAAACTTGCTACTGAAATTGACTCGCGGGGCATGGAAGTTGGTTGTTTTAGTTTAGAATCTATTTTAAGGTACGGACAAACCACAGCGTCAAACCGAGCAGTATTTGTACCGACTGGTGCACACCAAACGCGATCAGAAAACAATTGAAAAGTACCTGAGATTGCGCCCGCAGATCGCAGGACGCCGCGGTGTGGCCGTCCCTTTAATTATTGTAAGCACATTTTATATACCATTCAAATTTTTACCGTTGAGCCGGGAAATTTGGGATTATAGAATAAATTGTACAAAAACATATATTTGGGGTAATAAACGTGCACACATGTACCTCGGTCCTTTGAAAGGTAAATAACGCCTCTGATTTCCAAATCTCAGCCACTGAGCGAAACAAGCAGACAATGCTCGCTTCCATTCAGGAAAGTAAATAAAAAATCGAATTGGAGGCAGGACGTCGCTGCTCGTAAACCTGAGTATTTGACAAACAGGGTGCTCTAAGAGCTGTCACTTTTACTTATTAAGGTCTTTAGATAGATAAAAAAACTCTATAGATAGATACATACTGAAATAACATAAAAAACATAAAATTATATACTGTTATCTTATAACTCACTCAGTAATGCAATGGGCGGTCTTATCGCTTAGCTAACTTACAGCAATTTAGTCCGGACAAAAACAATATTTTTACAAGCTTTTATTTAACTTAGGTTCGGTGTTCGTATGTACTAAACACGGTCAGTGAAATAAAACCTTTTAAAATACAATGGAATGGAGAACATCCTCCTATTTCTTAAGTTGGTTAATAAAATACCCTTTAACGCGGGCTATGCTGCAAGCCGCAACCAGTCAGTTTGTGATTCTTAATAATATAATACATAATTAGTTCTATAAACAATATAAACAAATCAAGCATTGTACTAATTATAGTTATAAGATCATAGTCATCAGGTATAGCAGGATATAGTAGCAAAATTTACAACCATTTGCCAGTGAATTTAAAAATTAATAAAAATCCTCAGTTCAAGAAAAAATTAAAGCTTTGGTTGATTAGCAAGGGCTTTTATAATTTAAATGAGTATTTTTAAGTCAATAGAACTTAAGGATTTTAAAAGGTTTTACAGTTACTATATAGTTATAATGTATTATTTATATTTAATATTTTCATTAACATAATAATTAGAAAATTAAAAGTTGTTGTAAATAATATATGTAAAATTAGAATAAGTCTCTAATAATCTCTCTCTCTCTCTATGTATATATATATATATTTAAATGTTATATATATATATATATGTATATATATATATATTTATTTGATTTTGATTTTGATTTTGTAGTCAAACGCTAGCCTATAAGATATAGAGAAAAGAATCGATGAAAAATGGTGGTTAGGACAGACTAATTATAAGATTCAGGATATAACTATTTTCATATTAAATTCAAAAACTTTTGTAGCCAATGGATGTACCTATTGAATTAAACTATTTTACCGTTGAAATGTTTACACATATATTTGCTCTATTACCTTACTCGGTTGCAGCTCCGTAAATCACTAGTCAACTTATCAAGAAACGCCGCCACCTCCGAAACAAATCGAATAACAAAACAAAATCCATTTTTCAAGCTATAAAACTCCCGTCTTCCATATTACGTGCGCAGTAAAATATTGCATTTGGTCACATTGTAAGCCTTCAGGGAAATGGGAAACCTCTTTTGTAATGTTCCCGGGGAAGCCGGGAAATTACGATAATCGCGGGATTTTCGCGACTGCTACGATTCCTATCTGTGTTCCTATCTTTTATTTTTAAGGCTCGTGCTGTGTTTAAGTTTTCTCTGGAGCACTTAAGTTTATTTACTTGAGTCCTTTGTGGTTAAGATAACGGGGGAGCTAAATATTTGGATAAATTATGCAGTTAATGGTGGGATATTACTAATAATATTTAAATCCCTAGATGTAGGCACTAAGACCACGTTTACAGCATTATAAGTCGTCAAATTTCCATAATATTCTAGCGGAAGATATGGTCGAAGAATAGAAATAACAAAAAATAAATAAACAAGGTTAAACCTAAGTTAAACCTAAGTTAAAGCTAAACCCTCATCCTCCCATCTCATGGGAACTGCATAGATATACAAATAGGCCTAAAACTTCCACAAACTTATTCAAAATAGTTTTGGAACTTAAAGAATCGACTTCAAATGCCCTACGACTCTTTTTTCCCTTTTAAATGTAAAATAATGATCAAAATCGGTCCACAATTAAATATATTATCGCTGTACGTAGGTACATAGAAGGAAGATTCTGTAGAATTGTGAACGTTCATTTGAAGTCGGCTTAAAAGCTATTTGTCCAAATACTTCAATTATTAATCACTACAAACATTTTAACGAGTAATTCTTGTATAAACAAATTTTTCGTACCATGGAACTGTCTCTAACGATTTGGATAATTCATGTATTTACTTAGTACATAGTTGTAATTTTTATAAAAACGCGATTACACAAAAATAATAACGAGCAATCCCAATAATATTTCAATCCCTGCCGTGCACCAATGGATTTTTCTATCGAAAAACGTATGTGCGCTTTTCACAGTGGTCCTCCGGTCATAGAAAAGATAATAATTCTCCGGTGAAGGAAAAACATAGTTAAGAAACCCAAAACCCCGCATGGCAGAAGGACACTGTCTAGTGTCCGCCTGGCCATCTACCACCTTCAAGATAGAAAATCTGTCGCAAAAACATCAATGTGTTCCGGCAGCCATCCTTGAGAGCCAGTTCGTATTCTAGGCCTAGCGTGCTGCCATCCTCGACCGCATCATCGCTTACCAACAAGTGAGATAGTGGTCAAACGCTAGCCTATATGATATAAAAAAGGTAGATGAGTTTAAATTACCTTTAGCATATTTCATACCTACATACATATCATTATCCGTTCATAAAAGTACTTATACATATACCAATATACATTTGCCAAAGGACGTTTTTACAGGTTAGTAAAATGCTTAGTCATGTTATTTTATCAAAACCCAGTCTATAACTGTCACACAGTGGGGGAAGTACAAAATAACTGCAAAAATACCTCTGAACCAGTGAAATGTTACTTATTTTGTGAGTAAGTGACAGTTTTTCATTTTAAATTTTGAGGTGTCACAATAAAATGTTCAATTCTATTTTTGGTAGAAAAAATACTTACGTTGGATTCTTTTGTAAAATGTTATAAATAAAATTTTGTTACTGAGACTTCGTTGTCCGTGTGTCCATCTGTCTGTCTGTCTGCACTTTACGGGGCTGTATCTCCCTAACCGTAATAGGTTACTTTACATTTTCACGAAGTATATGTTACTATGGGGGATTTAACTAGAAATACTAAAAATAAATTTTTAAAAGGGGAAGAGACACTAGAAACGTGTTTTCGGCGTTTTTTGCTTGAACTTATGAACAATAATAGATTGAGACTTGAAATCTTCACAAAGTATGTATTGCTATGACCGCTATAACAACAAATACTAAAATCAGAAAATAAAATGGGGTAAAATGGGGACCCATACAAGAAACGTGTTTTTTCACGCGTATTATCGTATAGTCATATATATTTAAAGTACATTGACAAGTATTTATTTGAATATTGAGGGCCCGGTGGCTTAATCGGGAGAACGGTCGCCTTTGATACCGTGGTACCGATTTCAAACCCCGGCGTGCACCAATGGATTTTTCAATCGGAAAATTTTTGAGCGCTTCTCACAGTGGCCCTCCGGTGAAGGAAAACATCGTTAAGAAACCAACAACCCCCGCATGGTGGTAGGACACTATCTAGTACCTCAAGTCAAGTCAGGTATCTAGTACCCTCAAGTTAGAAAAGTCTGTCGCCAAACATCTAATGTGTTCCGGCAGCTATCCTTGAGAGCCAGTCCCTATTCTAGGCCTAGCGTGCTTACCATCTTCGACCGCATCATCACTTACCAACAGGTGAGATAGTGGTCAAACGCTAGCTTACAAGATATTAAAAAAAAAACACTTTTGAGATGTCTAAGTGTTTATGTTGTTGATACGCCGAATAAATGCTTCTAATTTAAATTATTGTATATTTTGTTTGGGGTAGCCTAAATAAAATGGTGTACGTTTTCAACGGACTTCTGAAGAACCGCGGCCAAGCCGAAGGTAATGATGAAGAATAAGGGAATTATGCCGCAAACAGCATAAATGTATAAATTTTCAATTCCCTGAGTGACGCGTTATTTACGCTATCTGAGCAAAGCTACTTTATTTCTTGAGTTTTGTGCTAGACCAAGATCCCACTGCCTGAATTCTTCATTTCACATTGAATATTTTTGTTAGCGATGAAAGGGAGCACAAATACGACCTCAGTGCTCCCTGCCAACCTCACCTGCCCGTGGAGCATCCGGGTGACCAACAGACGCGGCTCTGGCGACCGACAAATGGCGGTATAACCATTTTATATCTATGGCGTAGATAAATACTATAGGCCGGTGACGGACAGCAGCGTCACCGGTGCGAGAAGCTACGTCCTGCGATCGCCAACACGCCTGCCCAGCGTGGCGATTAGGGCATATCCCTCCCAAAATGCAAAGCAGTATGCAAGGAAACCTAAAGCCGCGGCCCCTAGTTTCCAGCCGCCCTGCTATTCCTGACCACGACGGCGGTCACGGTAACGGCAGGGCAAGGGGTGCTAAGAATCCCCGGGCTACGGTAGGCCACCAAAACAAACTGACCCTCGCAACGTACAATGAACACACGATTCGGCTGTACGATCATCTGGCGCGCCTGAAGGAGGAGCTGAAACACATAAGATGGCACATCCTGGGGTTATGTGAAGTCCGAAGACAGGGAGAGGACACCATAACCTTAGAATCGCGCCATCTTATGTACTACAGAGAAGGAGATCCGCCATCCTAAGGTGACGTCGGGTTTCTGGTCAACAAGGTTCTCAGTGACAACGTTGTAGAAATTTCCAGTGTGTCGACCAGGGTAGCGTTCCTCATAATTAAGTTAAACGGGTACAGCCGTAAGGTTATCCAGGCTTACGCACCGACCACGACACTCTTGTATGATGAGGTGGAGAGCATGTATGAAGATATCTCTAGAGCATTACACATTACCTCCAAGGCTCACTACAACGTTTTCATGGGAGACTTAATGCCAAAGTGGGAGTACAAACTTGCAGTGAATCGACAATAGGACCACGGGTTTGGGACTAGGAATCACAGGGAGCAAATGCTCTTCAATTCCGTCGAGAAAGATGGGCTTTTCTTGATGAACTCGTTCTTCAAGAAACAGCCCCAAAGGAAGTGGACGTGGCAAAGCCCCGACGCTGCGTCTAAAAAGGAATACTTCATCATTACGTATAAACGGCGCATATTCAGAGACGTCTCAGTGATCACTAGGTTTAATGCTGGAAGTGATCACCGACTTGTACGAGACTCTCTGGATATTGACTTCATAGCCGAGAGATTCCGATTGATGAAGTCCACGCTCGGGTCCGAAACATTCCAATTAAATTGGAAAATCGAGTCGCTGCCTTAGAAACCACAGATGACGTATACCAGAAAATCGAAGATGTGGTGGAAATCCTCAGGGATGAAGGGACGAAGTTTTGCGAGAGCAAGCTTACGGGCAGCAAAAAGTCCAAATTTTCGGCAGAAACACTTTGGCTAATGTAGGGAATGCAATCTCGCGAAGTTGGGGCTCGGGCGAGATTTCGCGAGTTTATGAATAACAAAATTTCGAGATCTCGCGAAATTGGAAGTTTTGTGTGTTTGTTCTTGCAAATAATTAAAATATAATAATAATAATTGAATAAATTAGGAAAAAAATAAGAAAAATAGGTATTATGGTATAATTAAGATAGTTTAAAAACTAAAACAACCGACTTCAATGCCCCGCGAGTCAATTTCAGTAGCAAGACGTTTATCGTCATATCTCTGGAGATACTTATCAGATCTCGATGAAATTACAATGGGATCACCTCGAAAACGTATCCTACCGATTGCAAAAAGAATCATTCGAATCGGTTCACAATTGACGGAGTAATCGCGTAACATACACACAAAAAAAAGAAAAAAACATACAGACGAATTGAGAACCTCCTTCTTTTTGGAAATTGGTTGATAACATTTATTTATACGAATTTTTTCAATAAACTTTTAGGTAGGTTACCTAACTACCTGTATAGTTAACATTGTTTAACGTATCTATCACTTTTTAACTAACTTTTTAGTAGTAAACTTAATAAACTTTTATTAATTAGGAAACTTAAATAAACTAGTAAATACCAACACAATAAATACACACAATACACACCACAAATAACTAACTAGTAAACAAACGCACGCCGCCCGCATGTCGCGTCGACTCAATATTCGACCAATCTCACGCAAACTGTTCACGCAACGCAACTCGCAGTAAGCGAATCTGAGTGAGACCTCGTCCTGCTACCTCAGGCCGCCGTCGTCTGGGCATCGAAACCGATCGCAGCTCAGTGTCAGTTTTCGCACTTCGCGCGCTGCCGCGCTTAGAATAAGACGTTTTTATGCTCAAGTCCAATCTCGTTAAACTCGCGAGATCTCGCTCATTTTTCGGCCGAGATCAATATCGCTGAAAAACGCCGAGATCTCGCGAGAACGAGATTGCATTCCCTAGACTAATGGAAGATAGACGAACAGACCCATTCTCAGCTTTGTCAACTAACCAGGTGTAATTTTTATGAATAGTAATGGACATGTGCAATTAATCTAGCTGTGAAGCAAGTGTCTTTTTAATCAGGTAAAAAATTGAACAATTTTATAGAAAAATTATGAAAATAAAATTTTACAATAGGAAGAAAAATACCAATCGAACTCTGGAATAGGATCCTAGCATATTATACGTTGATTCGCGCGAACAATCGCGTTCGTTGCGGAGCGAATATATTTAGTAAGACTTTGGTATTTCTAATTTGGCTAGTTGGGACTTAGACTGAACTAGGTACCTGTGAAGTTGGCATTGGTTTAACTAAGTTAGGTAGAGGATAAACTTGGGTTCGACGCTTCAACTTATAGTCGGAGAGTTATTTTATCTTGACTACTGTATCTATTTGTAAAAGGTTGTTGGAAAATGATTAGTTTGATTCCTTGGTGGTGCTTGTGCTTGATTGAAGAGTGACCAAAGCGTAAGTGTTGTGCCTCGAATCTTCTACCGAAATAGCAGTAGTCGGTTCGCCGAGTTTTGTACCAGAATGAGGTTTTTGTAGGAAAAATATTGAGCTACACTTTACCATCTCAAACTGTCTCACACAGTATTTTTTATGACAGCATATTACGTTCTATCATCGTTACTTTTTTAACCGACTTCACAAAAAAGGAAGAGGTTCTCAAATCGACTGAATTTTTTAAAATGTTTGTTACCTCAGAACTCCGTCAAATCTTAACCGATTTGAAAAAGACAATTGTCTCCGGAGACATGGACATAAACAATATAAGCAAATTTGTTTTTGTATGTGTATACTTTGATGACTATAACTAGCCAGTACTTTGACTATCGCGGCATCTGAAGTCGGTTTTTTCGTTTTGTATGATCATAAATTATCATCATGTGAGATCGTGGTTGTGTAAGTGCTTGTCGGGCAGCAGAGAGTTCCACTTTTTGTTCAGGTTAGACCTCATCTACCCATTATGCTATCAGTTATTGCCTGAGAAAGACTCTGGGTGTCAGAGAAGGGGGATCCGTCATCATCACATCATAGCAACATTTCTATATCTCCGGCATATCAAAATTAAATAAAAATACTTAAGACCTTTTAATGACGCATCTAATTCACATACATACAATTATGATAGCTTAAAAACTAAAACAACACATGAAATTACAATGGGACTACCTCGAAAACATACCCTACCGATTACAAAAATAATAATTCGAATCGGTTCACAATGGACGGAGTAATCGCATAACATACACACAAAAAAAGAAAAAAAACATACAGACGAATTAAGAACCTCCTTTTTTTTGGAAGTCGGTTGAAAATACATAGAGATACTGCTAAAACTCCATCTCTTTATTTTGCCTTGTAAATAAAACCTGCCAAATGCGAGTTGGACTTGCGCACTGAGGCTTCCATCTTCAGTACAAACCTGACAAACAAACTTCTCCATGCAGTTCAATCCCTAGACCGATTGCTAGACACTGTTCATTAACCAAATGCAAATAATAAGTTTGTAATTAGTTTTTTTTTGTTATTAAACTACATATTTACAGTGTCCAGATTTTTTCCTTTATGAGTGCTTCAATACCTTGCTTCTTACCAAATTTCAAGATTCTAGGTCACCGGGAAGTACTCTATAGGTTTTGATTTCCTTGGTAAATCGCAAAATATGCGAAAATTTAGAATAGAATAGAAATACTCTTTATTGAATACCAGCAAAGTAAACTAATCATATGATCAAATGACTGCTTAAAGTCTATGGTATTACAATGGGCGGTCTTATCGCTAAGAGCAGACGAAAAAAAAAAAAATTAATAGTTTTAATTATTTTAAACTCAATAGATATTATTAATAATATTCGACATAATTAAATATTCAATTTTTTTAGTGAGAAAAATAGTATTTATTATCGAACGCAAACAAAAAACATTGAATATTGAATAGGAAATAACAATATGTACATAAAATAAGTAATTAAAACAGTAAATAATACTGTATTATAAATGTGTCATTTAATAATTATATTTCAATTTTCATTATCATAATACATAATACGATGCAATTTCTTCCAAGCAATAAATTGATTGTAACAATTTTTATATCGCTGTACCGATTTGGAGGGTGCTAAATTTTGAGTTATTTCCGCAGCTTCCGCAGCAATGTTTCGTCGCACTTCTTCATCTTCAGAGTCGTCACTTGAATAATCCGATGAATTCATTGTCGGGTTTTTTTTTACACAGCTGTATTCACTTATTTTTTATACACAAGTTTTTTTCTATGTATATTTTTGATGTAATTTTTATCAGAATCAGAAAATTTGACTCTTATTGAAATAACAACTGCACGGTTACCATGGTAATAAGTTATTTCAAATAGATAACGGGAAGAAAATTAAAACAAAAATAGACTAAATTTTAAACTGTCACTAATTGTGAGCAGTCTGAAATATGCATCTTTCTTCCCACAAACAAAAGAAGAAATTCAAACTTTCGGCCTCGGAATGATGAAAAATCTTTTTTTAAAAAAAAAAACCGACTTAATTACCACAAACAGGCACTTAAAAGCGAAAAATAAATTACTTAATATAATTACTATAAGCACTACCCACTTATCTATTTGAAGTCGGTGCCAGCCAAGTCTATTGGATAGTAGATAGATACTATGTATGTAGTAGTAGTAAGTAGGTAGATACATGTAGGTAGTATCTATCTACTACCTATTAGACTTGGCTGGCACCGACTTCAAATACATAAGTGGGTAGTGCTTATAATAATTATATAAGGTAATTTATTTTTCGCTTTTGAGTGCTTGTTTGTGGTAATGAAGTCGGTTTTTTTTTTTTTTTGAAAAAGATTTTATTTTACCCTTTTTAGTGCAAAACAAATGCATCTATAAAATTTCGTGTCTGGGCCGTTATACACTGACGGATATATACTTTGTGAAAATTTCAGATGTACCTATTACGGTTTCTTAATCGTAATAGGTACATCTGTAAAGTGCGCACATATAGACACACGGACGGACAACAAAGTCTCAGAAAGTGTTCAATTGGTACCCTTCGGGTTCGGAACCCTAATATGCCGCGCTAGTGAAAATATTCACTAGTCATAATGATGTCATCAAGGTTTCAAAGAACAATGTCCAAAATGGCCCTGTGCCATAAAAGCATCTGACACACACGATAATTAATTGTCTATTTTATTACAATAATTCCAAATACTTTTATAACACGGACTAGTTGTATTTAAAAATGAATATTAAAAAGTATTATTTGCGATTATTAACATTAATTGCCGCCATATTGTCCCACACAGTCTGAATCACTCTACTACGTTATAAGAGTTGGCACTTCCTTACATTGTTAATACCCGAATTATGAAAGAAAGGTGTAGCCAACCTAACAACGGTGAGTATTATTTACGAAGTAACTATTATATAATCTGTGGTATTATGTTTATTTATTTTTTTGCAGTGTTGGTTGGTACAAAGTACGTTCATAATTCTGAGTTATTTATGTATGCAGTGTCACGGGCGGGACTGATATGGCCGCCATCTTCGCCAAACGTCATGTCATGTCAAAAAATATTAGGTATGCTCAAAAACATTGCACATTAACAAGACTTTGCGTGGTAGAACATTCCTGTGAAGACAAATTAATTCTCCCCACCTTTGTTTCTATCTCGCTCACAGTTACCGTAAGAATATCTGTCAGTAATACTTAAATTAAAAAAATTAAAACCACCCCCGACTGATTTGTATATGTAATCCGAGTTTATAATCAAAGCATATGTAAAAACTTTGTACATTGAGACCATTCCAAGGAGATGTCTCAGAATTAGATCAAGCTTACCATATTTTTGCAATATCATTGAAGTGACAAGATACTGCGACAGCGCCATTTGACGTCCGCGGTCAAAGGACTACGAGCTTACGAAAGTTGCTAATGTAGTTTTTTTTAACCCAAAATGAGCTTATAATATTTAAACGGCTGAACATATTTTCATGAAATAAAGCTAAGAACACTCTCGACGAAGACATCTATCAAACAAAACAAACTAAATCAAAATCGGTTCATCCGTTTGGGCGCTACCATGCTACGATGACAGACACACAGATACACAGATACACACGTCAAACTTATAACACTCCTTCGTTTTGCGTCAAGGGTTATAAACCAAAATCAACGTGAAGAAAGATGTAAAAACATTATTCAAGGTGATATTTTTTAGTCTTCAAAAGTATATGCAATAGCAACCTCCATTGTGTATAATCTTCTTGGGACTCTTCTTCTAAAACCAGTACATTCTCCTAAGTTCTCGTTTCGTATTTTCTGCATAGCCATTTCTTTTTTTTTTCCATTTTGTTTGACACTGACACTATAGCGATTTCTTTTTCATGTTCGTCTCGTTCACAGCGGTTCACAGACTAAGTAGAAATGCTACGCATGTCTCGCTTCGTTCATAAACCTATTTTGTATTCTTGCATTGTCTCTAATTATTTACTTTGAGTTTTTATTATTCGTGTGTACCTATTACTTATAATAGTTTATATTGTATTGTATTGTGTATTAAAGTAAGTATGTTTATAACAATATCTATAATAAAATAAGTATTTTTATTTCCTTTTTACTAATTTATATTATTCGCGATAGTCCAACCCCAGATAGGTCTATCTGAAAATCAGCGTTCAGGCAAACACCTGAACATTCTATGCTGAGATAGACCTTTTTAGCACTACACGTGTGTATTTGATTTATTTAAGTACCGAGATAGGATTATAACTGTATTCTTTTCTTGATTGTTATTATATATATATATATTCCCTTTTTTATCTTTAGGTACGTTAAGTAGTATAAGTTGTGTAATGTGCTAAATAAATGTATTTTCTTTCTTTCTTCTTTCTATGTTTGAGATATTTATCTCCATAGATATGGAGATTCGAGATCTGATTAGTATCTTCAGATCTCTGAAGATACTAATCAGATCTCGATAAAATTAAAATGGGACCACCTCGGAAACGTACCCTACCTATTAAAAAAAGAATCATTTGAATCCGTTCACAATTGACGGAGTAATCGCGTAACATACACACAAAAAAAACATACAGACGAATTGAGAACCTCCTCCTTTTTTGTGAAGTCGGTTAAAAATACATAAGCATTAAGTAAAAAATATGCGACATAAACGGCCATACGTTTTGATCGTGTTGACTTACAAGTTTGAATTTTTCACACCTGAAAGATACCGTAGACCCGAGTATTTGATATTAAGTTTCAACTTGATATCTTTACGCGTTCCTGAAAAAATGAGTCTTGACAGCCGGACAGACGGACAACAACGTGATCCTATAAGGGTTCCTTTTTTCCCTTTGAGGCACGGAACCTTAAAAAACACCCTCATTTCACACAAAAATCTATCAAAACATCTGCATAGTACAACGATAGATAGGTACATACAGTAGTGTGGGAATATAGGCAGAGAGACGTCGACACATCGACAACGAGCACTCCCATGCGCACGTTATAAAATACGTATTATCCGCGGCGGGAACTTTCAAGTAAACATCGCCCTATTGTTCACTAATTCGTTAGCTTGGGGTACAAGGTATGACCTTTTGTATATTCATTATTATTTTAGATTTATATTCTTCACTTCTAAGTTCTGAGGGATGATAAAAGGCGCCAAGACTGACCACCGTAACCTATGTCACCATTTTACTTTGTTATGTGTATTACTTACGAAACTAAACTCTACAGATAAGGATGAAACACTGACATAACATATTTTTTTACTTAGACTAACTGTGACCTGTAGCTTCGTCTGCGTTAAAAAGCCTTAGTGTCAATCCACGTTAGATACTATCTGATACTTTGATCAGATACTGACGATGAAAGATTGACTCTACTAACGATTGTTAAATGCGAGGGAATTGCCCGGTGGATCTGGGAACACTGTAAGGTTATGGCGGCAGATTTTTTCCTTGATGGTGGTAAGCTACTTTTTGGTAGCAAGTCAGGCGAAATATGCTTTTGCCATCAGTTCAAAAGTCCAAGTTCTTGATAGTGGAGCGCTCGCCGATGTTGCGACTGCCCTGCGAGCTACTGCAAGCATTGCAATAACTCGCAGTCGAGAAATTCAGCTAGAGCTTGCAATCGTAGCAGAAGGTATAGATGTTGGGCAATGTGATGGATTTGCTAGTGGCATATGGAGCAGAAAATCGCTTATCTCTCTTCACTTGCCCCATGAACACAGAAACGTCGAGTCAGCGTTCGCGACCGCAGTTCCGCAGATTCCGGCCAATCAGACGCAGCTCGACGACGGAGCTCGTGACTACTGTCACCACGAATTTGGACTCTAATGCTCTGACGGAATTTTAAGACCATTGTTCTGTTCTTGCTCTTTTTGCTGCTGAAAATTATTGGTCTTTGATTTGTTGAGATTGCAGTCTTTTCTTTTTTTGTTGTTTCTAAGTGAGGTACAAAAGAGCCTCGAGATATATTGGGTTAGGCCTCGACTTCTAATCCTGAGGTCGTGGCGTCAAATCTGCCTAGCCCGAATGGATGATTCCGTTGAAAAAATTATGCGCGCATTCGCCAGGTGCTCATTCGGTGAAAAACAACATTGCGAAAAACCTCCTGCCTAGAAACTACCTCACGTATTGATCATGGTCTTTCCTTTGGATAAGTCTGGTTTTGCTAGCAGAATGGTTGCATGCTGCGCCGCTCGGCTTCTGGCTGCGCCGTGCGACTCCAAATTATCTTAATGTAATTTATATCTTATTGTGTAGTAATTAAGGTTCAATTTTTTATCACGCGGTTCAATTGTTTCTTCCCGCTGCACCGCGTGGTGCAGCGCGACGCCGCACGGCGCAGCCTGAAGCCGCCGAACGAACTCAATGAAATGTGTTTATTATTGTATAGTAAATAAAGTTATTTTTTGTAACACTTAATAACGCTTAATAAGAAGGGGTCGCGTCGCGTCGCGGTGTGAGCCGACCCTAAGTCTAATTCTTTATTGAATGAGTCAAATGACATTAGTAAATCTTTTGTACGCATATTCGACAAAATTCGTTCAAATATTCCGCTTCTTGAACCATGCTCGTTCTAAATAGATGCTGCAAAAAGACCACATAGACACAGGTAGACAACACTCAAGTTGGAAAATCTACCGCCTAACATCCAATATGTTCCGGCAGCTGTCCTTGAAAGTCAGTACGTATTCTAGGCCTAGCGCGCTGCCATCCTCGACCGCATTATAACTTACCGACTGTTGAAATAAAGGTTAAACGCTAGCTTATACGAAATAAAAACAAATACGCAGCCAAGATCTAGAAAACGCAATGTATCCAACATTACGTTTTTCAGATCTTGGTTGCATATTTGTTTTTATGTCCGGCATCACGGTAGTTTGACGAAGAGTTTGAGGCGGAAGGAAGGGCAGAATTGTAAAGCGTGGCAAGAGCGAATGAGGCCTAATAATTCCCAGCTGGATTAAGCCCACGTGGATTAAGCCCAGGTGGATTAAGCCCAGGTGGATTAAGAGCTGCCAATGATGATGATGGTAATTTTTTACACTGAATCCCTGGGCTACATTACATATTACTTTGAAGTTATACTGTGTGTAATTTCTATAATAAGTCTAATAAATCTTAGCTCAAAAGGTTTCAATAAGTCTTTCTTCACTGGTTCATCTCAATTTTATATTAATTTTATAACTGAAGACGGCATTTATAAGAAGCCAATTAGGAAGTAAGGCTAGAAGTAAGTTCTCAGTTACTGAAAGTTTTGCTGCAATCGCCGGGTAGGTATAGAACTTTCTACTCCACAAGTTTCTTTGCGCTACATCAATATTATCTGGAAAATTCTTGGGTATATTTGTACGTCAGTTCAAATGAATTAATTTAAAATATTGAAATGAAATTACTGCTTCTTTTTTTGACGTAAATGTTTATAATAAAGATCTTAGCAGCCAGGTTTCAATTGAAATTGAAACACATCATCAGTATTTCTATCCATCCAAAACAAAGCCATCAGAAATTCCAGTGAAACAGAAAGCCACGAAAGAGATTCCAAACAATTCTCATTTTCCATATTCTTCGGAAGCTGAGTGGTTCCCACGATCGTGTTAAGTCTCTTGAATCGATGGAGGATGTATTCAGGCGGCGTGCGACCGTCTGTACGGCCCTTAATATAAATAACGACATTACATCCATTCGATTAGGGTTGTCGGTGCTCGGGAATGTTGGATGGTGACGAAGTTCTTATATTTTCTTTAGACTTGTATTGTAGGTAATTTGTACTTAATATGTGACTTTTTATTTCTATACATTCTTTTTTTTCGGTTTAATTCCTACTGACGCAATGTATATGTTACATTGCCTTGACATTGTATATTCTCTGGGACGGTAGTCTCTGCATGCATAGCGATGAATTTCGAGCGATTATCGTCGATAATAAATACGATAAGAGATGCATATAACAACTGTCTAGCTGCATCTCATTCTAGCAGACGTTTGCGATGACAAAACGCATCGCTATCAATATAGAGACTTCCACCCCTGGGCTGGTAGTCTCTACATGCATAGCGATGAATGTCGAGCGATAATCGTCGATACGAAAAGAGATGAAGATAACAACTGTCTAGCTGCATCTTATTCTAGCAAACATTTGCGATGACAAGACGCATCGCTATCAATGTAGCGTTGTTTCCACCCCTGGTCTTGGTATAGGCTGACCAGTAACCAACTTGGTAATGAAAATGCGTAGCGCCGCATTTGAATCCGGTATTTTTGGTTTTGTAAACGATCTTAAATTATGGAATATCCATTATTTGTTAAAAATACAACATTATTTATTGAGATTTTTTCTTAACCTTGTCTATGAAATAAATGACATCGGAATAGAGTTAGATAATTTTAATATTGCCAATACGATTAGTTGCGACTTGGATACTGCGTCATCACTCATAATCAATTCTAACGAGCACACAAACATAATTTGTCTAATATAAGAAGCATTGGCTGTAATATGTCCCAATTTGAACTACTTTTAGCTAAATTTAAAATTCAATTTGATATTATTATTCTAACAGAGTGTTGGCTAGCAAAAACAAATAACCCACCTATCCTTGACAATTACAAATATTTTAATACAACAGTACACATGTCACAAAACGAGGGAGTTGTAGCCTATATAAACAACCAAATCCAGACAAAAGTGCTTGAACCTAACTACAATGATGCAAATTGTCTTATTATTAAATTACCATCAGACACAGTCATAATTGCAGTGTATAGACCACCTACTTATAATATTGACAGCTTTCTTAAATCTACAGATTCCGTCTTAGCCTCATTAGCCTCTTATAAAACAATAATCTACACAGGTGATATTAACATAAACATCAAAGAATATGGAAACGACAGCAGATCACTTGAGTATTTAAATCTGATGGCCTCACATGGCTTGCTACCCGCCCATCTTTTAAATACAAGAGAGCACAATTGCTTAGACCACGTTATGATAAAATCATCAATTGTGCCATCAGTATACGTTATCACCACAAGCATAACGGATCATTATACATTATGTCTAACACTAAAACAAAAGCTTTATAAATACGAAAATCTATTTTCAAATAATATAATAAATTATACCGGCGTCACTGCAGACCTTAACAAAATTAACTTTAGTAATATTTACAATACCAATAACGTTGATATAGCATTAGAAAAGTTAATAACTATAATAGTAGATGTTGTTAGAGCCAACTCAAGCACAAAAAAAGTTAGCCATCGCAAGATAATTCTCAAACCTTGGATCACGCCAGGACTATTACGCTGTATCAGACACCGAGACCGCTTACATATGCAAGTCCGCAAATCTCCTAAAGATAACGAACGGAAATATATATACTTACGTTACAGAAATTACTGCAACAAAATACTACATGACGTCAAATGCTCCTACGAAAAAACTGAAGCTGTAAAAGCCAATAAAGATCCAAAGAAAACCTGGAAGATTATAAAAAATATAGCATCCCTAAATAGCCAAAGAGTCTCAAATGAGCCACTACTAAAAACAAATGATAACCCTCAACAAGCAGTGAACACTATTAATGATTTCTTTGCTTCTGTGGGACAAAATCTAGCCAACAAATGCATTAATAACTGTGAACCTACTCAATTGCCAAAGGAAACAACTATCAACTCTTTTGTACTGATAGAAACAGACTGTGACGAGGTATCTTCTGTAATCAAAAGCCTAAAAGATGACTGTGCAAATGGATATGACGAAATTCCAGCAAAAGTAATAAAGCTTGCTAACTGGGTACTTACGCCAGTGATTACATTTATATGTAACCTTAGTTTTAGCTCTGGAATATTTCCACAACGTTTTAAAACAGCATTAATACGCCCAATCTACAAATCAGGAGATAGAGACAGTGTCAATAATTACAGACCAATATCAGTCCTCACAGCGATGTCTAAAATTTTAGAGAAACTGATGAATAAAAGACTCACTTCCTATCTAAATAAATACAAACTAATATCACGCAATCAATTCGGATTTACACAAGGGAAATCCACAGAAGATGCTCTTAACACACTTGCAGAGACTATTGTTACTGGTATTGAGAATAACCACAAATGTGTAGGAGTATTTTTAGACCTCGCAAAAGCATTTGACACTGTCTCTATCCCAAAACTTCTAGATAGAATGGCACTAATGGGTATTAGGGGCGTCCCTCTCACCCTATTTAGAAGTTACTTGACAAACAGATTTCAACGTGTCAAGATTGGTCCGTACATAAGTGAGGATGCTGCAATAACGTATGGGGTACCGCAGGGCAGTATTGTAGGGCCAACCATGTTTTTAATTTATATTAATCAATTGTGCAGCCTTGACCTTAAAAACGCCCAAATAGTCACTTTTGCCGATGATACTGCTATAGTCTTCAATGGTACCTGGAAACAAGCTTTATCAATTGCAGAATCTGGCATAAGTGAAGTTATAAAATGGCTAAATTTGAATAAATTAACAATAAACGTTACCAAATCTAAATATCTCACTTTCTCCATAAACAAACTAGGACAACCTAAAGATAAATCACAACTAATTGCCCATACCTGCAACAACTACTCTACCAGCCTCTGCCACTGCACACCTTTAGAAAAAGTATCCCACATAAAATATTTGGGAGTCTGGGTAGACCAAAACTTAAACTGGCACAAGCACATTGAGCTGCTTACCAACAGAACCAGAATGCTGATGCCAGTATTTAAAAAGATACGCCACATTGGTGACCTTCAAGTCCTAAAAACTGTGTATTTTTCGCTTTCACAATCAATAATTAGCTACTGTATATCAGTATGGGGTGGAACGGACAAAACTGCCCTTATAAAACTTGAACGTGCACAACGAGGTGTGCTGAAAGTGATGACCTCGAAACCCAGGCTGCACTCGACAAGTCTGTTATACAAGGAATGCAATGTTTTAACTGTACGTCAGTTATTTGTATTAAAAATAATCCTAAGCACACATGTAACAGGTACTCGACATCCTTCTCTGGAGAATAAAAGAAGAAAGGACCGCGTTCTTGTAATAAACCCCCATCGGACAGCTTTTTCAAGAAAACATACACAGTATATTGGCCCTTACCTGTATAATAGAATTAGTAAACTTATGACAATAAATAACCTCAATCAATACAAATGCAAAAACATCGTTAAAGCTTTCTTAGGAAAACTATCATATGATGAAACTGAGTCACTGTTATATATACCGCAATGATTATAAAACACACATAGGCACACACACACACACACACACACACACACACACACACACACACACACACACACACACACACACACACACACACACACACACACACACACACTCACACACACACACACACAGTGAGAGATCATCTATCTTTTTAATAATTATGTTTAATACTGACCAACTAACTATGAACATTATGTTATGTCATGACTAACCACGAATCGTAACTTGCTCTTATCGCACAGCTACGGCTAGTTTAAGCGCCAGTGCACTAATTGCTTATAATACCTTAATTAATATGATCATATGTTTAAAATATAACTTAAATGTATAAAACATATGTACTTTAGAAATAAGGTCTCTTTGGTACTAATAAACTTATCTTATCTATCTTATGACATTAATAAAGTAGGTACAGCCTAAATAAAATAACAGAACTGTGTGCTCCTATAAACTATATACCTTACTGTGAACAATCAAACCGAGTCCACAAAGGGGACTCGACACGTGCAAAATTAACTCGGCCCAAGGTTGTACAACCAAGGTCAGAAGAGGCATTGCCTCCAGAGGCAGCCCTAACTAGTCCCTGCAATAAGTCCTCTCGGAAGTGGGCGTAACTCGTAACTAGTGTAAAAACAAAAGCTAATTAAACTGGGATCCCTATCAGGCGAAGATTTGCAGTTCCGTCCGCCCCTTTGTGGGTTCACCAGTGGATGTGTGAAAACATGGAATGGACTTTTTTCTATATAGACCTAGGGGTAGTAATTTCGACGTAGTATTATTATCTTTTCTATGATTCTGATTTAGTATTTACTAGCGACGCGCCCCGGCGTCGCACGGGTAGAGCTTAAATATGCCTACATTTGTTTCATCAGTTTGTGGCGTCGAGTAACATCTCCAAAAATCATCCTCATAATATTTCAACCGATTTACACAAAATCTTAATGTAAGTGGTTAGGTGTACATATAATTAGGTACACCTAAACCTTTCTCGTGAATAACTCTGTCTATTGGTAGAAACCGCATGAAAATCTATTTAGTAGCTTTTGAGTTTATTGCGAACAGACAGACAGACGCGGCGGGGACTTTGTTTTACATGTAGTGATTAGATGCCACCTGTATTACGGGTTTCTAGTGTAAAAAGAATATTCTAGGTCCGTATTTTTCTATGCAATACGTAAAAGGTAATTCTCATTATAGCCACCTTGGCACCCAAGCAGCCCTACCTCGTCGTTCAGTACATAAAAAACCACTTGATTGAACCACAAAACTTTGATATACAGTTATTTAATAGTGGGACATACAGACAGACAGACGTCACAGCCTTAATAAAAAGGATCCGTGCCACTTACGAAACCCTAAAAAGGTTCCTGACATAATCTATGTCAATTTAAGGCTAAATAGTGACTGGCTAATTGGCCATTCTATCTAGAAGTAAACTGAACTGCGTTCGTGAGTTAGGTAACTGTGTTAATTACATAAAAGATACTACTATATTCTTGCTGCAGAGTTAGCAAGACTTTAGTGTAATAAAAAAATTTGGTTATAAAAAAATATAAACGTTACTGGTTGTAACATGAAGGTTATAGAGTATAAAAAGCTAAAAATTAATGTTAGGTAGACAGTATTTATGAATATCGAGCGCCCTTGTTCTACCAAGATCTAAAACTTACCAGGATAAATCAGCGGTGTCATTGAGACTTTTAATCTCGGACCGGGGGACAGGGAAATGATAACACGGTTTTGGGAATGTATGACAAATTTTAATACTTCAAAACGTCCCTTACCTCCAGAATGAGATACATATGCTTAGTTAAAGCCGGAATACTATGTCTAAACATTTGACTATAAATACCATTCGGTTTTCGTTACTTTTTAGGTTAATTTATTTTACATTTTACTACTGAAATTTGGTTATTGTCTTTCTTGCATCTTGCAAATATGAAATTAAAGTTTTAAGGGTAATAAAAAGAGTTATAATGAAATTGGCTTAGCTGCAGCGTCAGGGGGCGTCTGAGCACACCACTCTAAACAGACGTCATTCATCGTCGCACCAACAGCTCAAAACTACGACGACATCGAAACGGTGTGCGTCGCACGAACACCTCAAACTAACGACGTCTTCCAGCGTCGAACCAACAGTTGACGACACCCATCGTCGCCCAAACAGTATACGACAGTCGTCCAAACAAACAGCGCCAAAGGCTGTAACCAAAAATCCGATTGTAAATATATTTGTCGCCATGAAGGATGACGCGAAACATTTTAGGTTATCAAAAATTGACTCACCGCAAAATCACGACGTAATCATATGGCACTACGCCATAAGCACGCCGAGTATCATCGCAAATTTAATTAACAAGATGGATTAATCTTGTAAAATCTGATTAAGAAAAAATACAAAAAGTTTAGCTCTTTGTAGGCCCCAGGGACAAGAAAAAGTGACGTCTCCGATCGAGAATTGACAGATGTCAAAGTCATTTTTTTTTTAAAGATTGTCTATAGGATATGGAATGATCCACAGACCAAGTAATAACTCGATTATTTAAAATCGACTAAAAATGGCTAAATACGAAAATGTTCTAAATTATTTAAAACCAAAAGGTAATTTTGTCAGTCTTAGAAGCTGAAAGGTGCTTCCAAGCGAAAAATATGTAACGAGTCGAAATACCTCGTTACAGTACATACCTTCCCAAAAAAAATAAAAGAATGAAACTTCTTTTATTTTTGAGAAGAACTCCCCAAAAATTCCTAATAAAAATTATTCAAAAAAAATAATAAACAGAAAATATTCCGCCACCAAAATATGAAATTTATTCAAACTAAAAGAAGACACTAATAAAGCATAACGTTAAATCAGTTAAGCTTCTAGCCACTGACTAAGTTGCTCTAGAAAAACAAGTTATAAAAACTTTCTAACTAAGTGAAAAACAATGTAAAGGTTTACCAAAACTAATCCATCAATATGACTCAATCCTAAAATCCATCACAAATTAATTATACTCAAGAGTGGATAAGCACCATAGCCTCCATCTACCTATCTGTATTACAAACCAAATAAATATTTCTGAAATATTTAACAAAAGTGTAGATAAGCACCATCGCCTCTATCTTTTATAATCTCAGAACGATTCTAACTAAATTAAAAGGTAATAACAAAGGTTATCCATATTGTAGTACGGTTAAGCATTAGCTGCCGACTATAGATAATTATTCACTGCAAAAGATTCAGTGAACAAGTTTTCAATGAAAAAGTTGAACAACAAAAGTTCAAATTATTCTCATAAAAATAGAGAACCAAAAATAATAAGTAGTGACCGGCTCAACTCTACCGACTTTCCGAACACTAACAAATTAATAAAAGGGTTTGTCAAAAAGACCAAAAATTGTATATTGTGACCGGCTCAACACCACCGACATTCCGTGCACAAAAACAAGTTAACAAAAGTTTGTTGGGAAAACAACAAAGTTGTATTGTGACCGGCTCAACACCACCGACTTTCCGTTCACAATATCTAAAGTTTCCAACGCTTGAACCAAAAATGTCAAAGCGAGGAAAAAATGAAGAGTAAAAAATTACCCAAAAAGGTTAACTGAGACAAAAGCTCAAAAAGAGTCAAATCTGAGAGGCAAATCCGGGTAGAAATTATGTAGAGCTCTAAGTGTCAAATCCGAGGCTTAGGTCTACAACAAACACAAACTAAATAATCTAAATAATATATAACATGCTTCACAAAGACTGAAACACATCTATATTAAAAATGTATTTACACTATGTGCAGGCTATTTGAAAAGTGGAAAGCTTTTCATAGCAATCTAAAACAATATTTATACTAGAAAAGTGGAAAACTTCTCAAAGTATCTAAAAGAAAGTTGAGTACTTGAAAAGTGAAAAGCTTTTCAAAGTAACCAAAATAATAAAATATACAAAAATATACATAAGATCTTTTGATGCCAAGAAAATTTCTAAAAGAAAATATAATCGTTAGATGTAGTTTTTAAAGTTGGGTAAAAGTTCAAAATTAGGATAAAAGTACCAAAAATAGAATAAAATTACCAAAAATAGACCTAAGTTAGGTTTAGTATATTTAAAGTTGTATTTTAATAAAGTGTTGGTTTTCCTTGCAGGCAATCATCTTTCACTATGAACCATCTCTTTCATGCATCAAATCTCATTCTTCCACAAACATGGTTCCTCCCAAGCAGAGTATCAAAACAAATCTAAATAAAATGTTAAATCCAAAAATGAAAATTTTAATATTTAATTATATCTTTAACATGATAACGTCCAGTACTTGTTTTATTAAATTCCTTTAGTACATAAACGTTAGGAGAAATTCTCTCTACAATTTCACATTTAATAAACTTAGGTGCTAATTTAGCCGAAAAATATGCAGGTGCATTTGACTGTACAAAACTTCTACGCCAAACTACATCACCGACATCAAAAGAAATGACTTTTCTTCCCCTATTATAATAAAGAGCATTACGCTTATAAGCTTTCAAAAGATAAGCTTGAACTTTAACAAAAACTTCACTAAGTGAATTTAAAGAGTGAGCATAAGTATCTCTAGTACCAAGCTCAAGTTGATCTAAGTTATCTAAAGAGTTACTAAAACGGTGCAAAGATGCATCAAAAATAAGTTCTCTACCGAACATCAAAAAGTTAGGAGTGTACTCTGTAGCAAGATTTACACTACTATTTAAAGCTAATTGGACGTGAGGCAAAAACCTTGACCAAGTTTGATGATCATTTTTAACAAAACAAGAAATACATGTTTCTATTGTCTTATTATATCTTTCTACTGGATTATTCTGTGGAGTGTATAGTGCATTATAAAATATTTTAGTGATGTTGAAATTTTTTAAGAAATCTACAAAATATTTAGATATAAATTGGGGTCCGTTGTCGGCCACTAAAATTTTAGGTACACCAAATTTAAGAAATATTTCTTTTTCAAAGATTTTACAAATTACTTTAGAAGTAGCATTTATCATTGGAAATATCCAACAATATTTAGTAAAAACATCTACAATTGAAAGAATGAATCTATGTCCAGAATAAGATTTAGGTAAAATCCCAATAATATCAACGGATAACATTACCATAGGTTGATCAACTTTCTTAGGGTTAACCATCTTACCAGCAGGAGCAGAAGTTGATTGTTTATAAGCTTTACAAATGTCGCAAGAAGAAATATATCTTTGAACGTCTCCGAACATTCCTTTCCAATAATAATGTTGTTTTATTTTATTAAGAGTTTTATGTATTCCAAAGTGTCCAGAATTAATATCATCATGATTAGAACGAATAGTATCTAAAACATGTTCTTTAGGTATTACAATTTTCCAATTTAAACGACTATTAGGGTCAAATTTATTTTTACAGTAATGATATAAAGTATTATCTTCTACTCGAAGGTTTTTCATTCTAGAAGGATATTTTTGACAATTTATAAAGACTTTTCTATACCAAGGGTCTTCTATATCTTCATCTGGTGAGACAATATTTATAGCGGGAACTAATATTGAAGTTATATTGATTCTAGATAAAGCGTCAGGAACTTGATGTAAAGATCCTTTTTTATGAACAATATCAAAAGTAAATTGAGAAATACGTGCAGCCCATCGAGCTAAGCGTCCACTAGGGTTATTAAGTTTTAAAAGCCACTTAAGACTAGCATGATCTGTCACAACTGTGAATTTCATTCCTTCGACATAAGGTCTAAAATGTTCAATTGAATCTAAAACTGCCAAAAGTTCACGTTCAGTGGTACTATAATTTCTTTCACATTTATTTAAAGATCTTGAATAATAAGCAATTGGATGTTGTTCATTATTTTCGTCTTCTTGACTCAGAACACTACCAATTCCTACAGAACTAGCATCGCAATGTAAAAAGAAAGGTTTTTCAAAATCAGGACACTGTAAAACAGGTGTAGTTATTAAGGCATTTTTTAAATTAATGAAGGCTTCTTCAGCTTCTTCATTCCAAACAAAAGTATGTTTTATCTTTTTACTTCCAGAAGTTAATTTAGTTAAAGGGGAGGCAATATCAGCGAATTTACAAATGAAACGTCGATAATATGAACATAATCCTAAAAAGCTTCTAAGTTGTTTTACGGACTCTGGTCGTGGAAAGTTTTCTATAATTTCTAATTTAGACGGATCAGTATGTAGGCCTTGACTGTCTACAATATAACCGAGATAACGGAGTCTTTCTTTGCAAAATTCACATTTTTTAAGATTTACTGTTAAGCCTGAGTTTTTAAGTATTTCATGGACTTTTTTAAGGTACTCTATATGATTTTGAAAATTATCATTTACTAAAATCAAATCATCTAAATATTTAAACAGGACATTGTCAACGGTAACCGGTAATCGCATAGAACCGATAACTTTTCTTGATGAACCGTCAGCAGTACAAGCGGAGGCATCAATAGGTTTAATTTGAAATCCTAGTTTAGAAAAATGCAAGTGTTGGTTATTACCTAAAACACAGCTATTTGAACCACTATCTAGCAATCCAGAAAAAGTTTCATTATAAATGGTAAATTTTAAAAATGGTCTAGTATCATTTTGTTTAGTAAAAAGTATAGGAGCTGCTTTATGAACAGAAAAAAATGTTTTTAAATAGTCAAGCCATTCTGAAAATTCTCTCTTACACGTATCATCATCAGGTTTATAATTGGATATCGGAGCACCTGAAGTTTCTTCAAAAACTTGGGCCCGATGCCTTACAAGTTTTTTGAATTATTATTATTTTAAATATTGTCAGAATGACAAGTATCACAGTTCTTTGTCAAAACGCCTCGTTTATGACATTTAAAGCACACAGGTCCAAGAATCTCTGTACACTCTTTATAAGTGTGGTCAGTCGACTTACACTTCAAACAAGAAAGTTTGGTTTCAACCGCATGAAAGTTTTGTTTAATTTCCTTTACAGGTTTTCGGTTAACTAAAATCTCTAATTCCTTACTAATTCGGATAAACTGTTCAATAGTGTCTATTGATTTTCCAAATAAAAACGGTGTGTAAATAGGTAACATGTTGTGTTTAATTATAGTTATCAAAACATTCTCAAAAGTTGGATTAGCTAATCTGCTAGACATATCTAAAATCTCAGTAATGAAATCAGGAAGTGACTCATTACTCCGTTGTTTGCGAGTTCTCATTTCATACTCCAAATGATAATCAAATTCAGGTTTGTCGAATCTGTTCAACAATTCCGTTTTAAGTGTTGTCCACGAAGAAACCCTAATTCGAATACTACGGAACCATTTCGTTGCTGTTCCAGTGAGCAGATCAGAAAAAGAACCGACTAAAAAGTTTTCATCAAAGTTTTTATACAAAAAAATACTCCTCAACCGAAGTGATAAAGTCTCTAACACAAGTTTTCCCATCAAAAGATATCCTACTTCGCTTCAAATCAGGAAGTTTATTTGTTGAAGGCAAATGCTTTTTCAATTGTTCATTGAGTTGAACATTCATAGAGTTAAACGAAGGTAAAGGTGTAAAATTATGCAAGCTATTATGACCAAGGTTAGGTAAGAAAGGGTCGACAACCTCTGTTGCATTCTGCATAACTAAATTATCCAACGCCGGATTAGAAATAACATCCCTAGAATTACCAGGTAAATTCTCTTCCAACAAGGGTGGAAATTGAACCTGTTTGTCAGTCATGATGAATAATCAAAAATATTAAAGAAACAAAGACAAACAACCAACTAAAAATTCAAAGAATAGTTAAAACTCATCAAAGTTTATAAGATTTTTTGTTAAAAACCGGTTTAAGTTATTATGTTTTAAAGTTTATGTTAATATTTAATAATGTTCAAAAGTATTTAAAGAAATTTGAATGTACAAAGAAACATTCAAATTGTGAAGTATGTAAGATGCAAAAAAGATTCACAATTTATCTTAATTTTCAAGATTATTAACAACGGCTAAGGTTATATCTATTTGTGAAAAGTAAAATCAATAAACTAGTTAATAATTATGTTAATAAGCTAGTATTTTCTAGTATGAATGTAGCTTAATGCTTCTCAACAGTAAACAAACGTTATATAAGACAAAGTCATATCAATTCAAACAAAAACTTAGCACTTTCAATGTGGTCAAGGTCAGTTCCTTACAAAATGTAAACAACGCATATCTCAAATGTTATTATATAGTAAGTACACACTTAGATTAGTCTATCCAGTATATAAGACATATAAAGAACATTGTATGTTAATTAGTTTTGTTAAAATACAAAAAAGTTGTACACAAAGTTACAATTCTGTTTTCAAAGTACAAAAACTGTAAAAATGCTAAAAAAATAACACAAAAATTGCACTAAATTGTGACAAGAAAAACAAAAATAAGATGCAAGAAAGATTATATATGTGGAGGTAACTCCGGTCCCTGTTCTCGCGCTAATTGTAATAAAAAATTTTGTGTTATAAAATATATAAACGTTACTGGTTGTAACATGAAGGTTATAGAGTATAAAAAGCTAAAAATTAATGTTAGGTAGACAGTATTTATGAATATCGAGCGCCCTTGTTCTACCAAGATCTAAAACTTACCAGGATAAATCAGCGGTGTCATTGAGACTTTTAATCTCGGACCGGGGGACAGGGAAATGATAACACGGTTTTGGGAATGTATGACAAATTTTAATACTTCAAAACGTCCCTTACCTCCAGAATGAGATACATATGCTTAGTTAAAGCCGGAATACTATGTCTAAACATTTGACTATAAATACCATTCGGTTTTCGTTACTTTTTAGGTTAATTTATTTTACATTTTACTACTGAAATTTGGTTATTGTCTTTCTTGCATCTTGCAAATATGAAATTAAAGTTTTAAGGGTAATAAAAAGAGTTATAATGAAATTGGCTTAGCTGCAGCGTCAGGGGGCGTCTGAGCACACCACTCTAAACAGACGTCATTCATCGTCGCACCAACAGCTCAAAACTACGACGACATCGAAACGGTGTGCGTCGCACGAACACCTCAAACTAACGACGTCTTCCAGCGTCGAACCAACAGTTGACGACACCCATCGTCGCCCAAACAGTATACGACAGTCGTCCAAACAAACAGCGCCAAAGGCTGTAACCAAAAATCCGATTGTAAATATATTTGTCGCCATGAAGGATGACGCGAAACATTTTAGGTTATCAAAAATTGACTCACCGCAAAATCACGACGTAATCATATGGCACTACGCCATAAGCACGCCGAGTATCATCGCAAATTTAATTAACAAGATGGATTAATCTTGTAAAATCTGATTAAGAAAAAATACAAAAAGTTTAGCTCTTTGTAGGCCCCAGGGACAAGAAAAAGTGACGTCTCCGATCGAGAATTGACAGATGTCAAAGTCATTTTTTTTTTAAAGATTGTCTATAGGATATGGAATGATCCACAGACCAAGTAATAACTCGATTATTTAAAATCGACTAAAAATGGCTAAATACGAAAATGTTCTAAATTATTTAAAACCAAAAGGTAATTTTGTCAGTCTTAGAAGCTGAAAGGTGCTTCCAAGCGAAAAATATGTAACGAGTCGAAATACCTCGTTACATTAGATTTCACCAAGGAACTGTTGGTTTTAACTATATAAGAATTCAATTACAGGGAATTATGCCCGATTAGCTGTGCCAACCGGATTTATCCGCCTAGACATCGTTCCTGTGGGAATATCAGATGACCGCTGGTGGTTGGCTTCGGTCGCGACTCGAACCACCCACCGGACAAAGACATGTTGCAAATTGGCGATGGGCAGTGATTGGAAAAGAAGATCGGGCTCAGTGGTGTCTTGGGAGAAGCCTACGTTCAGCAGACGCCGGCTGATTATGAAGTATTACAAAATGTATTTATCACGATAACAAATTAAATATTTATCGCGATAATAAATTAAATATTTATCGCGATAGCAAATTAAACGATGTATGTCTACTACTACAGAATATGTCTGGACTGCGTAGAATCATGCTTGTCTGTAAAGTAATGTAAGTAGGTACTTACTGAGTCGAGGCGCTGGACAATCAAATCAATCAATCAAAATAAAAAAAAATCTGTGGTTTGAAAATATTAATTTAATTTTTTCTGGCATCCCGACAGGTGGGCTAAAATTTTCAAGCAAATGGGAGCCTGAAGACGGCCGTCGACGTATAGGAAAGCCAAAAAAGCGGTGGCAAGATGATTTTGATGTTTTTCACAAAGGCTGGCCACAAATTGGCATTGGATAGGTATAGGTGGAAAAAAATGGGGGAGTACTTTGCCCAGCAGTGGGATTAAATAGGTACATAAGTACATTTTTTTTTCAAATAACAGTTCCATATAACATTTCCAGGCAAGCCATTTATTAACGATTTTAATGTATTATAACAGTTCAAAATACGATTTCGGTTTGAAATTATAAGCCGCAAAGTCAAATAATGAGTATTAATTTTATACCAAATCGAATGAAAAGCTCAAAGTCAGAAATTTCAAAGTATGTCATCTTTTGTGATAGAATACAACATTCCGCGCAAATAATAATGAATTATATTATTTTCGCCCCACGGCTTTGACTGCGTTAAAAAGTATCGATCAGAAGACGTTTACAGTTTACGAAGACAGTAGGTATTTCGTTTCCAGTTTACAAAGACAGTAGGTAATTGACTTAGGTATGGCATCATTGCAATTCAACGAGCAATCCACCACAGAGCAGTTCCTGCTACAATAAGAAAATTCAAGAGGGAACTTTTATTTTTGCCCGACTGCATTGAAATAAGTGTAGTGTTTTAAGTGTGAACTGGCCTTAGAGATACATAAAAATATGATTGATATTTGAGATCTATTTTTTATATCTTATAGGCCACGCTTCACGTTTGACAAAACTCACCTGTTGGTTAGTAATGATGCGGTCGAGGATGGTAGCACGCTAGGCCTAGAAAGGGAACAGGGCCCCTAGACAAAATCCAATTTCCTGATTGCCTTCACGCTAACGCAAGTTCAAAATGTATGGGAATGACTAATTTGTTATTAGTCATTCCATACATTTTGACCTTGCGTTAGCGTGAATGAAAACAGGAAATTGGATTTTGTCTAGGGGCCCTGGATCTCAAGGACAGCTGCCGGAACACATTAGATGTTTGGGTACAGGTACGTAGGTACGGGTTTAGAGCCTAGTTTAAGTACCAGCTGATCATTGATTTATTGTATTAATGCCATTTTTTTAATAAACATTTTTATTATATAACATTTCTATTATTATTATTCTTGTATTCGTAACTATTCACGGGTCGTACACGCCCGGTCTTTTGAAGGGCATTGATGAAGCCAAAGCCAACATCAAGAGGCTCTTTACAACTTTTGCTTATCCTATTGTTTGTGGATGTAGATATAAACTACAAAAAGATCGTGAATTTTATCATGGCTATGAATGTGTGTTGCTTGATGTCGGATACCTGCAATTCCTATGAGATGAGGTACGGCAGATGCCAATTATGCCTCATTTCAAAATATTAAGGCGATTGGCGACTCGCTATACACTGAATGGGCCCTCCCATAAAGGCGGACCGTTATATCGTTGGCGAGGGGCAACATTGGCGTGGATAGCTTTAGGGTCTTTATCACTTCTTAATCTGGAGCTTAGATCTTTATTATTATATTATAGGTTGTTTTACCATTTAATATTTGTTTTAATTATTAAGTAGATCAGGGTATTAACTCGGGTACTGCGTGGGCTTAGTTAAAATAACTACCTCTGTACAGTCATCTTAGGCTCAGTAAACATTTATATTCAGAGCTATTAGTAAGCAAACAATTCCTTACTTAACGTTTGTTTTGTCTATCGGTAATCAGATAAAGATTCTAATTTCTTGTTTAACTGTGCCCTTTATCCATTTACATGTGAATTTCAAACAAATAACCGATTCCTAAGTTGGATTTAAGGGTAAGTTTACATAGAAGCCGTGAGCTATGTGTGTGTGTATTTTTATTTCTACGAAGATTTTTTATTTAATTTTGAAAGCCTAGTGGTGTAGTGTACGATTTTTTTTAATGATATAAGTTAAATAAATAAATAGGAAAAAAAAATAGGACAAGGCGACGCTCGCCTGAAGGTAAGCGATGACGTCTACCTATAACAGATACAGTGGCATGCAAAATGTTGAACTGCCAGAATTTTGCATGTCACTGCACTGCGCCTGTTACCTTGAGATATAAAGATCTTGGAGTTTTACATGCCCTGTAATTTCTTTTGACTGGAGAATGGTTGGCTTTGACCCCAGACGCAACGAGTTCAATCCCCGACGTGCACCAATGCATTTTTCTATCGAAAAATAAATGTGCGCTTTGCATAGTGGCCCTCCGGTGAAGGAAAAACATCGTTAAGAAACCCCTAACCCCCATGGTGGTAGGACACTGTATAGTGTCCGCCTGACCAGCTACCACTGTCAAGATAGAAAATCTGTCGTCTAACATCTAATGTGTTCCGGTAGCTATACTTGAGACCCAGTTTCCATTCTAGGCCGTACTACCATCCTCGACCGTATCATCACTTGCCAACAGGTGAGATAGTGGTCAAACGCTAGCTTATATGATATAAAAAAAACTTGCCGGATTAGCACAGAATAAATAACAGTACAAGTATAGTATGTATATATGTTTGTGTGTTGTACTATTATTTATTCTATGGTCAAATCTTGGAAGCTAAATTATAACCACTTCTTGGACATTCGATTGGAGTCTTTGATATACTTGCGACAATCTAATACTATAAGAATCTTTGTCCTGACATACTGACTGACTCACTGACAGACAACGCACAGCCTAAACCGCTGGTCGTAGAAACTTGAAATTTGGAGGGTATATTTGTCTTAGTGCGTAAGGGTGTACTAAGAAAGGATTTTCCAAAATTCAAGCTTTAAGGGGATGAAATGGGGGTTCAAAGTTTGTATGGAGAAACATGATTAGATAGTCTTTTCTATCTGAAACTTCACACAAGTGCTTCAGTAAAAAAATAAGTAAATACATGTTTCAGGTTTTTTTGAAATTCCACCCCTAAGAGGGTGAAATGGGGTAACATATGTGAAAATCAATATTGTTTTGGATTGCGCTGAAATTTGGCATACAGATAGTTATGACGACGTTAGTTACCTCTGAGTATGGATTTTTTCAAAATTCACCCCTGAAGGGGATGAAACGGGGGTTCAAAGTTTGTATGGAGAAACAAGATTAGATAGTCTTTTATATTCGAAACTTAACACAAGTACTTGGGTAAGTAAGTAAATACGTGTTTCAAGCTCTTTCGATATTCCACCCCTAAAAGGATGAAGTGGGGTAACAAAGTCTGAAATCAATATTGTTTCGGATTGCGCTGAAATTAAGAATGCAGATAGTTATTATGACGTAGGTATCCGCTTCGAAAGGATTTTCTAAAAATTCCTCCCGGATACGGAACGGGAATTCAAAGTTTGTATGGCGAAACAAGATGAGATAAAGTAGGTACGTGTTGTAGGATTTTTCGAAATGGGGTAGGTAACAAAGTCTGAAAATTTGGGTTTTTCGGGTTTTATAAATATGAATCCCGAATTGCCTTAGTCATAACATTAAAACGGGTGAACTGATTTGGCTAATTCTTATTTGATGTCTTTAATGATAGAATCGTTTTTACAAAATAAAAGTTTTAAGTAAATAAAATAAGTTTTTAACGCGGGCGAAGCCGCGGGGCACTTCTAGTGCAATAATATGGCAATTGAGCTGATCTGATGAAGGAGCCGGGCTTTAGTGACAGGAACTCCGTAATGGCAACTGGTAGAACAGTCAAAGAAAAGCTTAACTCGCTACTGAAATGACTAGCGCGGCATATGGGATTTTTTAAAATCTTTATTATTGACCAATTTATATGTTTATTTTATTGTTCGAATACATCTACAGATTACTCCCATATAATATACATATAAAATGATAAGTATCTTTAAAACATAATGTGTAATACAAAACACAATAATTAAGATAGTTTAAAAACTAAAACAACCGATTTCCATGCTCCGCGTCAATTTGAAGTCAATTTCAGTAGCAAGTTTGAGACGTTTATCGTCATATCTCTGGAGATACTCAGATCTCGATGAAATTAAAATGACACCACCTCGGAAACGTACCCTACCGATTAAAAAAAGAACCATTCAAATCGGTTCACAATTGACGGAGTAATCGGGTAATATACACACAAAAAAAAGAAACATACGAATTGAGAACCTCCTTCTTTTTGGAAGTCGGTTGAAAAACATACGCAACATGTGAAGTCATTAAGAATTTTTCAAATATTTATAAACTAGTTGCGCCCCGTGGCTTTGCCCGCGTTATAAAGTATCGTATGTCCTGTTCTACCATAATAGCTTTAGTTCTGCAAAATTTTAGCCAAATCGGTCCCGCCGTTTGCATGTGAAGAGGTAACAAACAAATTTACAAACTGAATTTCGCATTTACAGTATTGTTGTTAATGCTTAATCAATGCATTTTCGTTAATCTGTCGATATTTTATATGCAATCGGGCGTTACTTACCGCCTCATATTTTAACCATTCAATAACTTTTCGCGATACGAATACCGTTCAGAAATGTTTTAATTTATTGCAGGCTGTTTAATTGATAGCCATTTTATTTTAAAACATATAAAATGCAGAACATTACGAGTTAAAAAATAGATACAGCAAAGGATTGTTTATTCTCCACTCGCTGTTGTGTATTCGAAAATTACAAGATTAACATGACGGTTTTCCGCGATTTTCAAAACTGAGGAGTTCACAATTTTAACTAAACGTTCTCGTTTGGGTTTTAAGAAATCCGATACCCTGAATATTACAGTTCATAAAATCGAGCGAAAAGTTAATGAATAGTCGAAAATAATGGACACGCTTCTTAGAACATTTTACTGTAGCTACAATTGAAGTGGTGTGCCTATATACGTACTTGCGGTCTCATCTCAAAATTCTATCCAGTATTTTTTATTAAGAGGTTTGGCCCACTGTCAGGCAAAATACTTCTAAATTAAGCACTTTTTGTTATTTACTACATAAACATACATTCTCGGACGAGTGTGTAGCAGATAAAGTTCTTTATAGATTGGCAACGCTTTTTTTGTAAACTGGCAATTACTCTGTGTTAATATAGATCTGTGCTATCTTGCTATGGCCGACAAGAGCCCTTGCCCCTTGGATAAATTTAGATAATTTGTAAAAGACTAAGCAAATCAATCGAGGATATGGTGTAACCTCGCTATCAGGACAGTTATTATACTCTTTGCTAGCTATACAAATATAATAATCTGTTGTGTAACCGAAGGAATATAAGGAGATATAAAACAACTAAATGGATTTTTATTGACACGTATTACCAGGCAGGATCTGTTAACTGGAAAAGGAACATACATAAAATCAAACGAACTCTTTTTGCAATACAAAAATATCGACAAAAACCCAAGCAAGAAAAACTAAAACAAAATAAAAACTAGAAACTTTGTACACGTTCATTTACATTTAAGTAATCCCTGCAGAACTTAGTCTGATATTAAGCAAGAAATGCAAGAATCCAAGCTTAGCTGGAACTTATTCGTAACTTAGTCAATGCACTTAGCCACTGAGCTCCAGTATGTACGCGCCTTTACGTATGTTCTGTTGGCTGGGTTGCTAGTGTAAAATTTCCTTAGTATTTGTGGAAAAGCGGTTTTGTTTGTGAAGCAAGTAGGTTTCTACATTCAATTTATGAAAGTGAAAACTTTGACGGAAGAGACCTAGCGTCACGGTCCGGCAAGGCAGCAGAAGTGACGTAAGCGTCACGTTGTATTTTATTTTTGTAAGTGCCCTCTATTGTAGAACGGCGCAACTACGAAGACGTATTCGCTAAAGTTCAAGAGATGGAGTTGTACAAAAAATAATTAGTGATGTTGAGAAATAAATTGAATCAATTTGGAAATTTCACTTCTAACGCGTAGCTTTCTACGTATCCTCTTTTTAACCGACTTCACAAAAAAGGAGGAGGTTCTCAATTCGTCTGTATGTTTTTTTTTTTTTTTTGTGCTCCAAAATGAAAATGGAAACTCAATAGGTTCCTTTGTTTGTTCTCATAGTTTACCTTAGACAAGTCATCGCTAAATCTAGTCGGTGATATAGGCAAGAGAAAAAGCAAGATGTAACAAGCAAGACGCCTGATAGTAAGTAATAACGCCTATAAAAAAGGAAATTGTGTCTTGTGACACATAAAACTCTGCATTATCAGAATGTTGCCGCGTGCATCGTCTTCACTACACTGCACCTATTAGGCATGTTGTCTCATACGCCCTGTAATTTCAGTTTTGGCAAAACATTTTTTTTAAATATTGTACAGACAAGCACTATTGAAGCACGTATTCATTATCTTTGTCATGTGGTCAGAGCTTGAAAGTGGGGAATAAGTAGGGACTTGTGCAACTGGCAGCACTGTCTGTTTATCAAAAGCTGAACTTTTAATTAGATTCCGCGAGATACATGCGAGTCGAGTCGCCCGCGTTTAGATTATCAGATTAGTAATGTTTGCGATAACAAAATAATCCCAATAATGGAACTTGCGAGAAAACATATACACACTTACGAATATTGCTTCTAATATTTTTGACAGTATCACATAATGATTATCTATAGTAATGTCAAATGCTCGCTGATCGCGGTAGAACGATGCAAAAGTGCCACGCCACTAATGAAGTTCGATAGGTTTTTGGCGGGAACGTGTAAAAGTGTGTTTACTCAGTGTCTTTATTTCTAAAACTTGTGTTCTTCCGCAAATTAATGTGTATTAAATGTTTGTTGCAGAAGAAACAACGAAAAAACAAAAACCTATGGGACTACAATGTTGGCGTGTATTCTACTGTGTCTAAAAGCGTGTACGAAACTTATCGAATATCGCGCATCTGTTTTCTTTCGCATTATTAACACGCAGCTCTTTATGCTTTAAAGAAATTGGTGGCTTTGGTGCATTGAGGCCTATAGCCTTTGGTAGTGTCTTCCGAAGATTGACTACGAAGGTGTGATAGTCTGTGTATTATGTAAATGATAATATTCTGACACCATGTGATAGTCTGTGTATTATGTAAATGATAATACTATATAGTCTTCAAATAAACGTGGTTTTATTATAAAGTTTACAGATTTAAATTCACCATGGCTCAGGCGCCATCTTGACAGTCCCGCTACTTATCGACTAGTGGTGTGACATACTCATAACAGAAGGTAGCTTACCGTGCAGTTAAAAATGAAATGTCAGAACTTACAAAAGAACCAACTGGGATTCGGTACTCGTTTGGGATGTGAAGCAGCAATTCATGCCACTCGAGCATTCGTAATGCATACGGACAACTCGATTGCATCGTGCTAAAACTAGATATCTCCAACGCGTTTAATAATTTGGTATGAGACGTTCCTTTAAGAAAATGAAGGATAAAATTGCAGATCTTTATTTGATATTTTATTTGGTATAACATGTTACACCAAATTTAACGGTCTCCATCTAATCTTTTTATACATAAAAAATGTCAATCAAGTGGGAGCTCAGCAGGACGATTACCGCTCGTTTTTTGTTAAGCAATACCAAAAAATATCTTAGAGCTGAAGTCATCTTTAAACTTGTGGTATTTGGATGATGAAGCTACCGGTGACCCGATAATGTAGAACAAGATCTGCGGGATCTAAAACCAAATTTCAGGAAGTTAGGTTAAGAGTTTTTTTTATTTAAAAGAAAATAAAAACGACCTTTCACTAACGATCCCTGTATTGTGGAGGACTTAACAATGGATCACAAAGGAATTGTCCCGAGTGGGAGTCGAACTCACGACCTTGGGTTTCGTGGCCAGTATCACTTACTACTCACCTTTGATTTTGCCTCATCTGCCAAACAATACATATTTAAAACAATCTATACACAGATAATTTAAAAAAAAACATATGAAATAATGCAACCATAAGACATACATTTAGAAGCAAGCAAGCGATCGAGAATTGGGGAAATTCACCTTTCAAAATCACATACGACTTAAAAAAAAGGAAAATATTATTTAAACCATAAAGGTACGACCACACCGTCCTGCGTCCGTGTGCGCGTTTGCGATCCGATTTTCAATCGTTTTCTGATCACCGGAGATCGCGTTTGTTCTGAGTCAGTCGATACAAATACTAATGCGCTATCTGATCGCTGCCTAGATCGCGTACGCAGGACTCTGTGGTGTAGCTGTACCTTAAATACTTTTTTTAAATGGTCTAGTTTTTGGTAATTGTTGATATGGTATGGTCGAGGATGATGAACACGCTGGGCCTAGAATGATCTGACTCTCAACGGCTGTGCTGCCAAAACAATTAATTACTTTAATATGCATGTGTAAGTTAATAATAATAGATGAAAGATTCAAAGTTGTTCCAATCATTTTCCATCAATTTTGTACATCTTACGGTTGCTGCAATAACTCAAAAACATTTCCATGAGTATTCGCACTTTGCATCAATATAGATAAAACTTCGTATACTGACTAAGTAGGACCAAAATACACGTTTTGACATCAATGTTATTAAACAACTCTGTAACCTAGGACCACAAGCTAAAATAAATTCATTCATTCATTCATTCATTCCGATAACTTATTGTTTACATGAGTTATATCGAATATTGTGATGCAAATAACTTACATTTATCACAAAAAGCCATAATTAGATTGTGTATTTTTTCAGTGGCTACTCTAAAACTCTAAATCTGCAACGATTTCTAGACCAAATCATGTAACCAATTTATTTTATCAACTTTTTATTTTTTTTATTTTTTTTGAAGACTTGATTTATTTTTTAATGTCAACTTTTGATGTCAACTGGCCACCAAGATCATGAGATACAATTAATGCGATTAATGCCGCACATTTTGATTTCTTGTTTGGGGTTTTGTGGAAACTCGGAATTCCGAGAATAAACTAGAAACAAAGCCTAAGCTCAAGGCCGAGATCAATCGTTTTATCGTTGAGAAACAGCCACATTTTTGTGAAAAAAAAAACCGGCCATGTCGAGTTGGACTCGCCCACCGAGGCTTCCTTACCAACGTTGGTAGGTACCAATTAAGCTAGACCTCTAGATTGTAATATATCTCAGAGTTCTATCTTAATTGGCGTAAACTATGTGTATTTTTAACTTTTGGAATTTTTCCTTTATTTGTGCTGTAAGACCTTGCTTCTTGCCAAATTTCATGATTTTAGGTCAACGGGAAGTACCCTATAGGTTTTCAATCCAAAACCTATAGGGTACTTCCGGTTGATCTAGAATTGTCAATTTTGGTCAAAAGCAAGGTCTTATCAAATAAAGGAAAAATTCTGAAAAATAAAAAGTATATTTGTATTTTTAATATATATATTTATGTATTGTATTATGTTATGTTATGTATAATGTATTTTTGTATTTTTGTATTTTTGTATTTTTGTATTTTTGTATTTTTGTATTTTTGTATTTTTGTATTTTTGTATTTTTGTATTTTTGTATTTTTGTATTTTTGTATTTTTGTATTTTTGTATTTTTGTATTTTTGTATTTTTGTATTTTTGTATTTTTGTATTTTTGTATTTTTGTATTTTTGTATTTTTGTATTTTTGTATTTTTGTATTTTTGTATTTTTGTATTTTTGTATTTTTGTATTTTTGTATTTTTGTATTTTTGTATTTTTGTATTTTTGTATTTTTGTATTTTTGTATTTTTGTATTTTTATATTTTTGTATTTTTGTATGTTTGTAATGATTTGGCTCAAAAACTACTGGACCGATTTAAAAAATTCTTTCACTAATATATAGAATGTACTTTCGAAATGAAAATAGGCTATATATTATCCCGTTTAAATCAAAGGTACATTCGTGGAGACCTAATTTGCAACCTAAGTCGACTAACAAATGGTCGAAAAAACACGTTTCTTACGAACGCTGCTCAATTGAAAACAGATGGAAGAATATTTTCTATGGAAGAGTTGTACAACTTAATAAGACCTACAAAAAAGTCCGCGACAGCATATGTCTATCTCTTAAGTTTGACTCACAGTAACCATTTTAATATTTAATTTGTTAAAAAATATTACATAACTTCCAAGGCTATTTTCAAGTATATAGTATTAATCCTTATCCAAATAATTACGTTCATTAGCTTGACCACATATTATAGATTAAAATTGTCCTTTACAGTATATAATTCAAATGAAAACTCTAGAAGATATCACGGATTTCACATACATGCATCGCAAAATTAATAAAATATCTGCAGTGAAACCACAGAATAGGTCATAGTTACTACGAAAATATTATTATAAGCTTAACGATGCTGTAGATCCCCACCGATCACAATCAATTTGAAGTCAATATAGTATAATAATATGTTTTTTACTGTATAAAATTTTATTGTATAATATAGTTATGATCTAAATATAAACCAACCCGACTGATCTATGTATAATCTTTTCAATAAAAGCATTCGAATTACTCTAAACACGACATTTAAAATCTGAGCTGTAAGTTGGTGTGGATTTGAGTATTCTGTAGAGTACAGGAGATGTCCCAGCATCAGGTCAATGCTTCCATGTTCTTACAATATCGTTGAAGAAGAAGATTTTCGAATTGATCAGACCTATGAAAGTTGATTTCATAGCGCAAGTAACTAGAAAAAAGCTCATAGTTTTATAACGATTGAACGAATTTACATGAATCAAAGCTAAGAAAACTCTCGATGAAGACATCTATCAAACAAAAAAACTATCAATAATAAAAACAAAATCGGTTCATCCGGTTAGGTGCTAAGATGCTACAGACAGACACACAGATACACACGTTAAACGTATATTACCCCTTCTTTGATCCCATGATTTGATTGATTTTGATTCAATGATCCCACTACCTCTGTACGAAAACCCATGATTCATGAATGCCCATAAAACTTTCATTGGCAGTAGCTAGGATTAGAACCAACGACCGTCGGGTCAGAATCAGGGTAGTTACCCTGGCTATAACCTGGCGTAAAGGATAGTTATCCTTTACGCCAAAGGGCCGTCCAATATCACTACGTAAATATTATAAAACAAAGTCCATCACTGCGTCTGTCTGTCTGTTCGCAACAATCTCAATAGCTACTGAACAGATTATCATGCGATTTTCACCAATAGCCAGAGTGTTTATGAGGAAGGTTTAGGTGCATAATTCGTTAAGGTTTTGTGTAAATTGGTTGAAATATGATGATGATTATTAAATATCTTAATATTTTATATTTGATGCAACAAACTGATGCAAATTTTGTAGGCATGTTCTACCCGTGCGAAGCCGGGGCGGGCTGCTAGTCTATATATATAAAAGAAAGTCGTGTTAGTTATTTTACTTATAACTCAAGAACGGCTGAACCAATTTTTATGATTTTTGTATTTCTGGAATTGTCTTTGTCAGGAATAGGATAATAAATATTAATAAGAATGAATAATTGACCTAAAAAAATATATAAGAAAAAATATTTTGCCAAAATGTTCCTGGGCTTCAAAACTGCCAATCATTTGATGTTCAATTGTTTATCCCATCGATACGGTAAACAGCAAATTAGTAAGGGTCATCGCCTCTCCACATTGCTATTTGTTATTCGTGATTGCTTATTGACAATATTTATAAATATTGTTTGTCTTCTTTTATGTGCCCGACTGAAAAAACCGACAGACATGCGGTAATGCATGTTCGTTATTTGCTATATATTATGCCAAATTCGCAAATATACACTCCACAGAAGTAATTATCTGTCACAATTTTTGGTATAATTATGGCTCCACACGATTAGCGTATTTAGCCAGGGTCAAGTATAAAAATTCTTCCCATATGTGGATAGCATTACAATATTCGGATTATCGCGTTTGTTTTTGGTATAATTATGGCTCCAAACAATTATTGTATTTAGGCAGTGTCAAGTATTAAAATTCTTCAAGTTTTTGTGAATTCAAGTCATGTAGATTTTATAAATGTCAAACTGTCAATAATGACAATCGTTTGACATATTTATTGCTTGTCAAATATGCGTGCGTTCAGAAATGTATGCTTACAAGCAACTTAAAAAAGTGTATATTTACACAAACAATTTTTAAGATCTATCACGAAGATTAAAAGATGCAGTTTTTTTGTGTGCGAGTATTATTATTAACTAGCTAATTTTTCGTTCATAACAGCCTAAATTAAGTTCATCTAAAAGGTAACATGACATTAATTGTCTGTTAGGTGGTACGAAGTTCGCCGGGCCAGTTAGTATAGATATATAACTAACAGGGCCCGGTGGCGTAATCGGGAGAACGGTCGGCTTTGATGCCGTGGTACCGAGTTCAAACCGCCGTGCACCAATGGATTTTTCTATAGAAAAATTTATGTTCGCTTCTCACAGTGGCCCTCCGGTGAAGGAAAACATCGTTAAGAAATCAACAACCCCCGCATGGTGGTAGGACACTATCTAGTGTCCGCCTGGCCAGCTACCACCCTCAAGTTAAAAAATCTGTCACCAAACATCTAATGTGTTCCGGCAGCTATCCTTGAGAGCCAGTTCCCATTCTAGGCCTAGCGTGCTTACCATCTTCGACCGAATCATCACTTACCAACAGGTGAGATAGTGGTAAAACGCTAGCATATAACGTATAAAAAAAAAAATTAAAGTCACTCAGCGAGCCATGGAAAGGGCTTTTGCTCGGAGTTTCTTTGAAGGATTTAATAAAAAATGAGATGATCCGACAGAGAACTTAAGTCATCTAATACCGCATTAGAAAATAGAAGTGGCAGTGGGTCGGCCATAATTATCAGCCAAAGAAACGTTGGGGTAAAGGAATTCTTGGAGACCGCGGGTCGGCAAACATATAGAGTAGTATACTGTACATCCTCAGAATAGGTGGAACGATGTTCTTCGCAAGGCTGCTGGAAAGAGCTTGATGAGAGTAGCCGAAGATCGTGCTCAGTGACGTGCAATCGGAGAGGCGTATGTCCAGCGGTGGACGAATAAGGGCTGATGATGATGAAGATCATGCCAATGAAACGATTGGTGATATAATTATGTTCGTACAAGAAGCAAGCTTATAAATTACTCGATACCCGTATTATTTACATTAATAAGATTCAGTGAAAGAAATTAAAAATATCGTTTCTCAAAATGAACTTTCAGTGTAATTTTTTTCATTAAAACACACCTACAATATTAGGTCTAACAATTT
The DNA here is from genome assembly GCA_954871355.1 of Cabera pusaria. NCBI lineage: Eukaryota > Metazoa > Arthropoda > Insecta > Lepidoptera > Geometridae > Cabera > Cabera pusaria. The sequence continues at coordinate 20,416,711 of OX940905.1, forward strand.
AGGATCTGCTCGCTTTTCCGTTGATTATTTTTTTGATTATTTAGATTATTTTCCTTACCCGACCTATTTACAAATTAGCTAAATGGAAAACAGACGTTTGTTTTGGTGAATCACTAGGCTATGCTTAATTAAATTAAGAAGAGTAAAAGTCAGGGAAGTCAGTAAGTAGGTAGATCCTGTGACACAGCAGGATATTCTAGTGCAGGATCTAGATAGAACACGTGTTTCAATTTAGAATTATTATTAGATTACGTTTTATTTATGCTGAATCGCTTGTTTGCCACTATCATACCTAATGTTAAGTGACGATGTGGTTTAATATTTGACATTAACCAGTAATTGACATTGAAATTTGTAGATGCATGGTATTGACATTTAATATTTCGACATTCCAATTTTAATTTTAATTGTGTTGTTTTTACTTGTAAAATTGTGATTGATAAATAATAATAATGGAAATATTAACAAAATATAAACATGGAATGATTAGACAGTGAGAAAATATTATAATTATTGTAACGAATTGTAAATAACATTTGCACGCCCGAAAGGGTAGAAATAAGAGGTCCTATTATTATATTTTTATTTCGTCAAACAGCACCCAGATTTCTATGAAGAAGAATCCCGAACTGTGGGTAGAACTTGTAGACATTACAATAGATTGAATTTACCAGATTGCCGTTTAGATATTTTTACAAAGAATATATATGCTATGTATATATGCTATGTATGTATAAATATATATATATAAGTTTGAATTACTTAAAAAAACAATTAAAAACATTACTATTGACTCACTGTTTTTATAGTGTCAACGAATATCTACAATTTAAATTTGACAAACATTGACAATTCATTTTATTTTCATTTAATTGTTTAATTGTGTAATACTACGTACGTAATACTTTTTAACCGACTTCAAAAAAGGAGGAGGTATCTCAATTCGACCGTATTTTTTTTTTTAATTTTTTTTTTTTTTTTTTATGTTTGTTCGCGGATAACTTCGTCGTTTATGACCCGATTTCGATTATTCTTTTTTTGTTCGAAAGGAGATATCCCAAGTGTGGTACCATGGTAATTTTATTGAGGTATGATAAGTATCTCCAGAGATATTGAGATAAACATCTCAAAATTGGTACTGAAAATGAATAGCGCGGCATTGAAGTCGGGTGTTTTTTAGTTTTTAAACGATATTATTATTAATAGATTGACTAAATAATATCACACACCTTGTTGCACACTCCGAAAGGGAGTAGATTGTACGGCTCCTCATAACAATTAAGACCATCTTTGTATCAACCTACATTCTATGCAATAAATGAATTATGCATTATAATGTATTTTACATTTGTAACCTTATTTATAGCAAATAAATTATTGATTGATTGATTGATTGTAGCACGCTTGCCTAGAAGATACCTATTCACTCGCGGCTTGTAGACCGCCAGGTGATAGTTATCGGGAAACAGACGCAGGCAAGGAATTCCATTCGTTGGCAGAGTGTATGATGAATGTGGAAGCAGTTTGATCGCTTCGTCAGTATTGGTGGAATGTCCACCATGTACCGGTGTCGCATATTAGTACGTTGCAATGCCTTACTTTTTTGCCTTTTAAGTACAAATAAATAAAAAGCAATCGAGCTTATCTCAAAGTGGAAGACAGTAGTGGAACGAGCTGCTGGAACAACTGACCATACTAGTTATCCAGCCAACATAACGTAAACAATATCCCGATCTTTTGAACCTTCGACTCAACATATCGGGCGATTAAATAATAATTATCAATCTAGGCGAATCTAGGCGTAAATTATCAATAAACTTATTCAGTTTTTTTTTAAATTTCTTAAAGTACAACCACACCGCTGCGTCCTGCGTCCGCGTGCACGTTCGCAATCTGATTTTAAATCGTTTTCTGATCGACGTAGATTGCGTTTAGTGAGAGTTCAGATAGCGCAGTAGTATTTGTACCGATCTGATCGCCGCCTAGATCGTGCACGCAGGACGCCGCGGTGTATTCGTACCTTTAAGGCAGCGTCAGCATACTGTCAGAGTCAGACGATGCGGATAGGAAGCTCGCCCATGTAGACTGATAATTTAGACATTTGCCATAAAAGCAGAATCGACTGACTCTAACAAATATGTAGTAAACGGCACAACCGCAGTAATTTAACGTAACAAGCGGTATAAGGATGATGCAGCAATTCCCTAAATCTGTATTTCCATTTAAATCTTATAATTCCTTTCGGAGGCGCGACTCGTGTGAGTCCGGACGGAGTGCTGCGACCGGCAGCGGGGTATTCTGGTAGAATATGTAATGACTCCGAACTTGAAACTCTAAACTTGCTTCTAGTATTTTCGATGTTGGTTTGGGACTGCATTAGTAAGTGATAGGATATAATGATTATATTTATAAATGAAAGGGTAACCCAAAAGTACCTATAACCGGCGACCATGTATCAGCCGGCGAGCTCATAAAAATGGCAGAAGCGAAAGTGTATGTCAGGATCGTAGCATGTGGAAAGAAGTAGTCTCTGCCTACCCCAACGGGAAAACGGCGTGATTTTATGATAAGGTATATATCATAAGACAAAAAGGACGCCCGCCTGATGGTTAGCGATAGCATCTGCCTATAACAGAAACCGTGCCACGCAAAATTTTGCATTGACAGAATTTTGGGTATATTTCACTCCATCTTGAGACAGTTTAATTTATAGTCACAAGCTCTGTAATTTAACCGGTCACTTTGTCCTTCAACCCTTAAAGCATTTCCGTTTCATGGTTGATTGACAGACAAGTGGTGGTACGACCCCAGGCGGACTAACAAAGTTCTACTATCACAACCAATAACCTAATGGTGTTCCGGCAGCACACAGCCCTTGAGAGTCCGAGTATTCTAGCCCTAGCGTGCTCACCATCTTGGACCACATTATCGCTTGCCACCAGGCGAGAGACAGTGGTAAAACGCTTTCATAAAAGATATTTAAAAAAAGCGCTTTCAAATTTGAATGTAATGAGAATAGCTATGCTGACCGTTACTGCGCCTCGACAAATATTTCTATTAATTATATCCTTATAAATAATATTTTTTTGTTTTTACTTTTCATTACAAAGTATTTAATTACATTATATACATTATTATATTTTTAAAACTACCTAAACTATAAACAAATAAATATACCTAATAAAAAACCATAAAAACTAAAATGTAGTCTACCAAACCACTACCAGTAGGTAATGTTCCCAAAATGCTGGCTGTATTCCCCCGTTGAATCGCGATGCTTAGTCTCTGAGCTAAATACATGCCAGCATTTTGGTCCCGTGTCGTTTCAACCAGCCGTGTCGAAAGATCTTTGAAAATGCTGTGTGCGCCCGGTCCCCACGGTCCCCCAATTATAATTATATGCTTTTCTTCCGTTTGAGACCGAAACCATGGGCTCGTAGGGTCAACAAGCACGTGGTTTTGTTAAGGAGTTGTCCAGACGCCTAATCGATGTCTTTCACGACCAAAGAGCCAAAACTAGAGGTAAAGAGGTAAGCACATGGATTTCATTGTTATGAAGTCGATGGGTAAGCACCTCGGGCACAGTTTTGGGCAACGCATTAGTTTCGCCATTTAAAGAGATAATGTCCCCAGCTTTTTGGGTACTCTACCAGCAGAAAACTACCTAAATTAAATTTTTCATTAGTAGTTTTCAATTTAATTATTATATATAATATTAATTTAAGTTATGGTTACTATTTTAGTTTTATTAAGTAAAGTATTTTTTGTAACATTTGCAAGTTTTAAAAATTTTCATTCCTTATAAATATTATTTATGTATGTATGCATAAAAATTCTACTACCAACTTTCAGTACCAGAATACGCCCCCGTCAGAACTCATTAAATGTTCAGGGAGCGCTCGGCGCGACTGAGCTAGCGTATTATTAATTAATCGAAATACATAATACCCATTTTTCCTAATCCGAAACGTAGTGAGGTTTTATAATTAAACATTTCAGATTAATTGTCTGTTGAATTGTGTGTGATAGATGTTATTTATTGAACTTTTAAATTTTGAAGGAATTAAAGTTTAAAATATCTATCTATCTATTCGCAAGAAACTATCTGCCAAAATCTGATTTAAAAAATCATATCAATAATTTTTCCAATTATAAAAAAGCATGTTATTTCTGAATTAAAACAAAATAACAAAAGTAATGAGCCATTCAGCTTTCATCCTATCGTCGAAAGAAAGACTAAATAAAAAAATCCCCATATTAAAGTAGGGTTGCCAACCATTCCGTGCACCCCCAATGCATGTTTCAGTACCTCAGACTATTTTTGTCCAAAACATGGTGAAATAATGATACTTATTCAATCGATAATCATATTCAATTTTTGATCTTTATTGTCAACGTAGTGCTGGCAGATTTTTCCGCCATAAGTAGCTCTATTAATGACATTACCATCAAATATTACGTTTCTTTGAAGTGTTTCACACTTTATATTTTTGTAAATTGTTAAACACAATCCAAAATTTCATCGTACCGACGGGACTTGAACCTGCAACCTCCGGAATAACATCGCATCACACAAAGCACCGGAACATGTTTCAACACCAAGCGCCATAAGCTTGGTGTTGAAACTTTTAGTCCATGGGGTCCGAGCACCAAAAGTTCCCTCAAGAAAATTGCTCCACGCCTTGTCGATGCCACCGGTGACAAAAGAGCTAGCTCATTCCTAGCACAAATAAATTCTATAGCAAATCAACGCGGGAATGCGGGAATTGCTTCTTGGCACTTTACCACGCGGACATTTTAGTTTAGTTTAATTTTAATTTTTAAATATTTATATATAAAATAATTTTATAAAAATATATTCATTAATTTCTCCAATTCCATCATCCAATTAATTTCTATTCATAGACGTAAAGACGTCTGCAGTTTTATTATTTGAATTTGAATTTAAGTCGGTATTACCACAGGTATTACCTGTTTTATCTTAGTTCAGTGGTTTAAATTGAGTTTGAATTTGAATTTGAGTTTGCTTTCTCTTTACGTTCGCGAGCACTGTGATATATCTTATAGTGTTGTTTATAAATACGGGCCTCGATATTGCCGGGACTGTAAAACTACGCTTCTAGCGCCTAAGTTTTCTTAACCTTTTTGATAGCAAAAAAAACTTTGTGTATAGGTACACAGATACCTACATATTTTCAAGAACCGATCCAATCCCATTTATCCCACAACTGCTTACGCGAGCTTCCAAACGATACATTCAAATAAGTTGTCTTCACGTATTTGTGAGCCAGAACTGCGAATGCGTCCATACATCTCCTACAAAGCCTTTAAATGTTTATGGAGATACGCAAACGTACGAGTAAACTGGATGGAAGCAGGAAGTCTCTTTAGAACTGATGGAGGTTCTATTCAAGAATACTTTGTTGTTATGGATTTTCGTATATTGTGTAATAAATATATTTTCTTTATATCGTAAAGTTCTAATTATTAATTAAAATTATTGTAGCATTATGACAGACTTTATGCATGTACAAACTGACTGAAATGAAATTATTTTTAGGGTTCCGTATCTCAAAAAGTAAAAAAAGGAACCCATATAAGATCACTGTCTTGTCCGTCTGTCCGTCTGTCTGTCCGTCTGTCCGTCTGTCTGTCTGTCTGTCTGTCCGTGTGTCACCACCAATTTTCTCAGGAACGGGTAGACCTAGCAAGCTTAAATTTATATCAGATACTGAGGTCTACAGTCCCTATTAGGTGTATAAAAATCAAGATCCTGAGTCAACACGATAAAAAGATATGGGCAAATTTAGATTTTCGTGAAAACTTGTAAGTTCCAAAATTTACCTAAATTTTCAACTTTTTTTATTTATTTGGAATTGGAATGGAATTTTTCCTTTACTTGTGCTGTAAGACCTTGCTTTTGACCAAAATTGACAATTCTAGGTCAACCGGAAGTACCCTATAGGTTTTGGGTTGAAAACCTATAGCGTACTTCCCGTTGATCTAGAATCATGAAATTTAGCAAGAAGCAAGATCTTACAGCACAATTAATAAAGGAAAAATTCCAAAAAATAAAAAAAGTTGAAAATTAAAGGGTGTCCAATTCTAAAAAATAAAAAAAGTTGAAAATTAAAGGGTGTCCTCATACATACATAGTTTCGCCAATTAAGATAGGTCTCTGAGTTATATGAGCGCTTATACAATTTAGATGGATGATCATCTGGCGCAGCTGGAGGAAGAGCTGAAACACATAGAATGGCACATCCTGGGGTTATGTGAAGTCCGAAGACAAGGAGAGGACACCATAACCTTAGAATCGGGCCATCTTATGTACTACAGAGAAGGAGATCAGCCATCCCAAGGCAGCGTCGGGTTTCTGGTCAACAAGGTTCTCAGTGACAACGTTGTAGAAATCTCTAGTGTGTCGACCAGGGTAGCGTACCTCATAATTAAGTTAACCGAAAGGTACAGCCTCAAGGTTATCCAGGCCTACGCACCGACCTCGGCACACTTAGATGATGAGGTAGAGAGCATGTATGAAGATATCTCCAGAGCTTTACACACCACCTCCAAGGCTCACTACAACGTTGTCATGGGAGACTTTAACGCCAAAGTGGGAGTACAGACTTGCAGTGAATCGACAATAGGACCACACGGATTTGGGAGTAGGAATCACAGGGGGCAAATGCTCGTCAATTTCCTCGAGAAAGAGGGGCTTTCCTTGATGAACTCGTTCTTCAAGAAACATCCCCAAAGGAAGTGGACGTGGCAAAGCCCCGACACTGTCACTAAAAACGAGATTGACTTCATCATTACGGACAAACGGCGCATATTCAGAGATGTCTCAGTGATCGCTAGGTTTAATACTGGAAGTGATCACCGACTTGTACGAGGCTCTCTGGATATCGACTTTAAAGCCGAGAGATTCCGATTGATGAAGTCTACGCTCCGTCCGAACGTACTCCAAACCGTTGTTGGATCCGAAACATTCCAATTAAAATTGGAAAATCGATTCGCTGCCTTGGAAACCACAGCTGACGTAGACCAGAAACTCGAAGAAGTGGTGGAAATCCTCCGGGATGAAGGGACGAAGTTTTGCGAGAGCAAGCGTACGAGCAAAAAGTCCAAACTTTCGGCAGTTCGGCTAATGGAAGAGAGACGAACAGACTCTTTGTCAGCTTTGTCAACTAACCTGGTGCGCAACAAATCCATTAAGAAGTTGGTACGACGCGACCTCCGATCCTCTAACACGCTCTTGATTAAAGAATCAATTGAGCAGAATCGGGGGTCAAAAGTGTTCGTCCAGCCTCTGGGTAGAAGCCACCTCACAAAGCTGACAACGTCAACGGGGAACGTCGTCGCATCCAAGTCGGAGATTCTGTCGGAAGTTGAAGACTTCTACGGCAAGCTCTACGCATCGCATGCTTCAAGACCAGTACCCAATACTGAGGATTCTAGAGCCACCTTAACCCGCCACTTCACTAAAGATCTGCCCGAAATTAGCCGAGACGAGATCGTGATGGCCCTTAAACAGCTCAAAAATGGAAAAGCCCCAGGAGAAGACGAAATCACAACAGAGCTTCTTAAAGCCGGAGGAGCTCCAGCAGTTCAACAGCTTTAACAGCTCTTCAATTCCGTTCTTTTCACTGGGAGAACTCCACAGGCATGGAACAGAAGCATGGTGGTTTTGTTTTTCAAAAAAGGAGACAAAACCCTCTAAACAAAAAACTACCGCCAGATTTCGCTTCTGAGCCATGTCTACTAGCTGTTTTCAAGGGTCATCACGAACCGTCTAGCGCGGAGACTCGATGAGTTCCAACCTCCGGAACAGGCTGGGTTTCGAAGCGGTTACGGCACCATAGACCACATCCACACAGTGCGGCAGATTGTACAGAAGACCGAAGAGTACAATCGGTCCCTGTGCTTAGCATTCGTGGACTATGAAGGCCTTCGACTCAATCGAGACCTGGTCCGTTCTGGAGTCCTTGCAGCGTTGCCAAGTCGACTGGCGATATATCGAAGTGATGAGATGTCTGTATAATGCCGCGACGATGACTGTACAAGTACAGAACCAGCGATCTGAACTGGTCCACCTGCGTCGAGGAGTGAGACAGGGGGACGTCATATCCCCGAAACTGTTCACTAACGCCTTGGAGGATATGTTTAAGACGCTGGACTGGAAAGATTCTGGCATTAACATCAACGGCAAGTACATCTCTCACTTACGATTCGCAGATGACATCGTCATTATGGCAGAGACGCTGCAGGACCTACAAGGGATGTTGAATGGCCTAGCTGATTCTTCTCGTTGCATTGGTCTCCGCATGAATTTGGATAAAACCAAAGTCATGTACAATGAGCACGTTGTTCCGGAACCGATTGCCGTAGATGGAATCCCACTCGAAGTTGTAACGCAGTATGTTTACCTAGGGCAAACGCTCCAACTAGGCAAATACAACTTCGAGAAGGAAATCCAGAGAAGAATTCAGCTGGGCTGGGCAGCATTCGGAAAACTCCGTCGAGTCTTCTCGTCGCCTATACCGCAGTGTTTAAAGACAAAAGTCTTTAACCATACGTCCTACCTGTGATGACATACGGAGCCAAGACGTGGACACTCACAATTCAACTGGTCCACCAATTTAAAGTCGCTCAGCGAGCTATGGAGAGAGCTATGCTCGGTGTTTCTCTGCGGGATCGAATCCGGAACGAAGTAATTCGCCAGAGAACTAAAGTTATCGACATAGCTCAACGGATTAGTAAGCTGAAGTGGCAGTGGGCTGGTCATATCTGCCGCAGGACTGATAACCGCTAGGGTAGACTGGTTCTAGAGTGGAGACCGCGAATCGGTAAACGTAGCGTAGGACGCCCTGTTACCAGGTGGAGCGACGACATTCGTAAAGCGGTGGGCAGTGACTGGAAACAAAGAGCCGAAGATCGGGCTCAGTGGCATGACTTGGGAGAGGCCTATGTCCAGCAGTGGACTGATACCGGCTGATTATGATGATGATGATGAATAGCTTGTTTGGAAGAGGTTCTTTGAAGCGGTAAGACCGCCTGTTGGTACACGTATTTGTAAAATATGTTTATTTTTAAGTTTTATTTTTAAGGTGTTCAATAAAGAGTTTCTATTTATCTATCTATATCTATCTACTGAGAGAGAGAGAGAGAGAGAGAGAGAGATAGAGTAACCGAGAATCGTAATCGTATCAGCTGTAGTTGGAGGTTAATGATGATATTGATTATGAATAATTTAGCTAACGCTTTACGTAGTGTAGGGCGCCCTCCAGCTAGATCGACCCATGATACACGCAAACTGGCTGACTGCGGCTGGAAACAAAGAGCCGGAAACCGAGCTCTGTGGCGTGTCACAGGTGAGACCTATGTCCAGCAGTGGACATAAATAGGCTGATGGTGATACATTTAAGTTGAATAAACGAGTTGAATGTAAGTAAATAAAAAACTAAACCAATCAACACCGGTATTATAAATGCAAAATTCAGTTATGTGCACCATTTCTAATTGAAAAGGATTATAGGCGAAATTTATTCAATGAATTTGCTTCTACAATGCTACTATAAATCTAGATCGATGCTTGAGTATATTTCTATATTACCGGCCTTAAACAACTTCTGCTCTTTTTATCTCTTGCAACGCATGTACCACGTCAGAAAACTTGGTGAAACTACGGAGTGGAATGGAAGCGAGTACCCAGGTCTCAAGGGACCGTCTTTTCCCTCTGTCCACTTCATCTTGGGTAATCATTGCGGACGAAGTTGTCAAAGTAGGTAAATACTAAGGAAAGTGAGCTGAGAAGCGAGCAGTTTAAAATTCTGCAAAATGAACAACTCGGGTTTGTTTTACAGTACTGGCGTCTCTAGGGAATAAAGATGATATATAGACTTAAGCTAGGTTTACTTAAATATCATTCGCGTTATTGTGAGCTTATTAATATGCTACGTTAGCGTCAAGTAAAAGTTGATTCTTAGTTTTATACACAAAAACCTTCTTCATTAATCACTCTGTCTATTAGTGAAAATCGCATGAAAATCCGTTAAGTTATTTTTTATTTTATTGCGAACAGACAGACTAACAGACGCTAGCTGGGGACTTTGTTTAATAATAATATAAAGTGATAATGCTAACGAACCCACGTAACGTAACTACACTGTTCTTTATAATCAAATCAGTAATATTGCAAAAGGTCATTCTGCAGGCGAGAAAATAGCCAGCACATCCATCATAGATGCGGTGGACGGCTGACGTTTGCTGCAAACAGTTATAGTACTTCCATTTTCTACGAACTAGGTTACCCATTTATTTCAGGGCTGGAAAAGTACTGATAGTGTTAAAGCTCATAGTATCTACTGGCATATCTGACAGAGAGAATTTTCGAATATACAAAAAAAGAGGAGTCTTTTCGAAAGTTTTTTTTTACATGACCTACGATATTGGAGGATTGTTACAAGGAAAAGCGTAGTTGCAAAAAAAAAAAAAAGATACACAATGCTAGTGTTTTTGTGAGCCTAGCGTTAGTTATCTAACATATGAATCTAGCTTATGAAACATTTTCCTGATGTCGTGTGTGTTATGTTTTTTTTAAAAAAAAATTTATACTTAGATAAGTATAACCCTAATAACGCTACCCTATAAGATTATAGGCTAGCGTTTGACCACTATCTCACATGTTGGCAAGTGAATTGACAGATGATGCAGTCGAAGATGGTAAGTACGCTAAGCCTAGAATGGGAACTGGCTCTCAATGATAGCTGCCGGAACACATTAGATGTTTTGGCGACAGATTTTCTAACTTGAGGGTGGTAGCTGGCCAGGCGGACACTAGATAGTGTCCTACCACCATGCGGGGGGGTTGTTGGTTTCTTAACGATATTTTCCTTCACCGGAGGGCCACTGTGAGAAGCGCACATAAATTATTCGATAGAAAAATCTACTAGTGTCGATGCTATCCAGACTATCCAGACTAATATTATAAAGAGAAAACGTTCTTTAACGAGTTCGACTTTTGAGATGTTTAAACGCGAAGCAAGTGCATCAGTTTCAATATCGCGCAAAATATCGTTTGCGCGATGCAGGATCTCATACATTTAGGAAATATTTAAATGAGAGCTCTTAAAATCTACACTAACGCCATTTCTGGGTTGCATTTGTCATTACTGTTAAATGCGAAAGTGTCTGTCTGTCTGTCTGTCTCACTTTTACGCCTAAACTACTGAACCGATTTAAATGAAATTTGGTCCACAGATAGTCTAGAGCCTGAGAAAGGACATAGGCTACTTTTTAATGCGAAAAGAGGTCTGTAAGGGATTGAAAGGGGGGATGAAAAGTTGTACGGAAGTATCGTCATTTTGGGAGGGGAGGGAGAGGGAGGGGAGGTGGAAGTCGGGGGAGGGGAAGGGGGTTTAGCGTGGCGTGGTGCTGTGCGGTGTATTTGGGATACGTATGCGTCTTATTAGTTAATGCTACCCATAGACACTATTCCACGCGGACAAAGTCGCGGGCACAGCTAGTATAACATAAAACAATAACGTGGCGCTGGACGACTGACTTTAGTCCGTTTCTATACTCATGTGCTTTAGTCAAAACCATATAGTGTAATAATTACGTATAATTACACTACGCACGATTGGCACCGAATATTATGGCGGAACTAGACGCACCGATTGGTGACATTTCATGTTTATTGGGTATAGGTGGATCGAACCTTGGTCAAAGCCTACTGAGCCCATCAATGGTAAACGTTTCTTTTTATGATAAGATCGTTTAAAAAACTAAAACAACCGAGTTCAAATGCCGCGCTATTAATTTTCAGTACCCATTTTGAGGTGTTTATCTCCATATCGCTGGAGATACTTATCAGACCTAGATGAAACTACCATGGTACTATATTTGGGATATTTCCTTTCCAATAAAAAAAAGAATAAATCGGTTCACAAACGACGAAGTTATCCGCGAACAAATATTAAAAAAAAATTATATACAGTCGAATTGAAACACCTCCTCCTGTTTTTGAAGTCGGTTAATAAAAGGTAACAGGACAATCACGACGCTCGCCTGATCGTAAGTAAGCGATGTCGTCTACCTATTTTTGCATGTCATTGCACTGCGCCTGTTACCTCGAGACATAAAGATGTGTCCTGCAATTCCACTGGACACATTGCCATTCAAACCACAAAAAAACCTTATTTCACGGAGGAATTAATTGGCTGCTTCATTGGCAAATTTAGGATCACGTGTACCGCCTTGTCTTGACAGTAACTCGTGTGAAGTATAAGTGAAGGGTGATAAACAAGCAGGCGGTTTATTTGATGGTAAAGGTCACATCCGCCCGTAACACTTGTAGCTATTTAGTGTATTTAGCTTTCAACATCCAGTCGTCGCGAATCATCCTGGCCTTCTCGCCTCTACTCAATCCAAGAAGGCCTCCATATGGCTTGATAGTGCATTTTAGAATAAATATGTAAGTGTTTTTACTGTTAATCTTATATTCGTTTTGTTTAAAAGCACAAGGTGCTGTCCTTAAATAAATGGTGCATTTAGCAAGTATTTTAGACCTAGTGGTTAAAATAAGTAATAATGTAGCTTTTAATGGATAGCCTTCATAAAAACTCATCATCATCATCATCATAATCAGCCGGTATCAGTCCACTGCTGGACATAGGCCTCTCCCAAGTCACGCCACTGAGCCCGATCTTCGGCTCTTTGTTTCCAGTCACTACCAACCGCTTTGCGAATGTCGTCGCTCCACCTGGTCACAGGGCGTCCTAATCCACGTTTACCGATTCGCGGTCTCCACTCATAAAAACTAAATTAATAAAATTAAATTGGCCAAATTGCCCAACCATATCATTCAAGATATTTCTTGTGACAACATACCTCGGATTACACTAACATCATAAATCTATGGTCGAGACATAGACACAAAATGGACGGTTATATTACGAAGTCCATCAAGAGATGCGGTGGGCAGTGTTTACTCGAACGAGTAACAACTGACGATATTACTTCAATTTCTTCGATGGCTCTTATCTACGGATGGGGTATGGGACACACGGTCGTCGCGGTCGGTCAATTATATTTCTAATATAATAAAATACAAATTTGACATGGAGTCCATAGGAATCCAACTGAGTGCAGTCGCCTTTAGGTTTTGACAGCGAATCGGTAAACGTAGTGTAGGATGCCAACAGACAAGGTGGAGCGATGATGTTCGCAAGGTGGCTGGCAAGAGCTGGATGAGATTAGGCAAGGATCAGTGTTGTATAATTAGAGAGGCCTATGTCCTACAGTGGATTTGTATTGACTGCACAAGATGATGATGAGGGTGTTTTTGCTCTACTCATACATAAAAAGATGTCCGAATTTGGCCCGTCCTGCCTTTAGCCTTCAGGAAGTTTTAGTCCCTACATCCTGACTCTGTCATTAGCTCGATAGTATCTAAATATTGCATTGTCAATAAACATACATAAGTATATTAATTTTAGCTCAATCGAATACCAGCAGGTTTTCGAAAAATGGTTTGCTTTTTAAGGCAAACTTACATACGAAGCAAGTTAAATAAAAGCTTGTAACCTGTACTTGTAGCTTGTACCAGCTGTCAGTCCCGTGAGTCAGTCGTAAGACTGCACGTCAAAAGTGAAAACTTAAAAATGACACACTCGAGTGTTTTAACCACATTTGAAAGGTGTAGGTACTACGCCGTATATCGTATTAGTTGGAACTTACTTGCCGGTTAACGCGAACGCACAGACCTGCTACATATTAAACTAGATCGCGTACACCGGCCCCCATGAGACAGACTTTGAAAGGAGTTTGTCCCTTTCTTTTGTATAGACAACTTATATATATACTACACATATAGTAGAGAACATAATAGCACTAGCAGGCAGTAGTAGGTTTTTAGACAAGGACACACTCCCACCCTGGTGTCTCTCAATTGGGCCGTTTTGTACTACACAGCAATTACAACCTTATTGCTAAAGTATACGGATTAAATTGAATTTGTCAAAACATCTGCAGTTCACCATCCTTTTATATTACGTCTATGCGCGAACGTGACCCGAACGAGTGTTGACATGAACTCGGTATAATCCGACTATACCCGAATCGAGTCGAATATACTCGAATGAGCGCGTGTGACGGCTCAGTGTCACACTCACAAAATACCTCAGACCTGCTACATACGTACACCGGCCCTCATGAGACCGACCTTGAACGGAGTTTGTCCCTTTCTTTTGTATGAACAACTTATATATATACCATACATATAGTATAGCACATATATAGGACTATCAGGTTGTTAGACTAGGACACACTCCCCCTGGTGTCTCTCAATTGGGCCGTTTTGCTCTACAAAGCAATTAAAACCTTATTTTTAAAGCATACGGATTAAATTGAATTTGTCAAAACATCTGCAGTGCACCATCTTTTCAGGGTTTCGAACCCAAAGGGTACCAACGGAACCCTATTACTGAGACTCCGCTGTCCGTCTGTCTGTCTGTCTGTCTGTCTGTCTGTCTGTTCGTCTGTCACCAGGCTGTATCTCATGAACCGTGATAGTTAGACGGTTGAAATTTTCACAGATGATGTATTTCTGTTGCCGCTATAACAACAAATACTAAAAACAGAACAAAGTTAAAAATTAAAGAATAGTTTAAAAAAAATTTTTTACGATAGCGCAGCGCCACCTATCTAGTTGCTAAGATGGCGCTATCGTCTTTACCTTAATCTGAATCTCGGAAGCGGCTCCAACGATTAAATAAAATTTAGTATACCTACAGGAGATTTCGGGGGCGATAAATCGATCTAGCTAGGAGTCATTTTCAGAAAATGTTGTTTTATTCGTGTTTTACATATACCATACAAAAAACGTGTTTTTACTATAGCGCCATCTATGGACGATGATAACAAACAAAAAGGTCACTGACCTTTGTGTTAACGTTCACATGGTGGGTGTTAGAAGTTCGTTCGACATTCGTTAGATGGCGTTGTAGAAAATAAGCAAGTTTAGTATTGACACGGTATTTATATATATCGATGTTAAAACTATGTAGATACTTAATTTTTCCGGCAAATTTTGTTCAATCGGAACCCTACGTGTGCGAGTCCGACTCGCACTTGGCCTGTTTATTTATTACGTCTATGCTAAATACAGTTTAAGGAGCGCCTAAAGAAGTTTTCAATTCCAAAAATAGGCCACTATACTCGCCATCTTCTCGAGCAGTGTTATCACAGAGCAAGGGTAATCTCAAAGAAGGGCTGCATTCCCAAGGGATTCTGTAGATATACAGCCGGCCTGGAGGCTCCTCCAAAATATTAACATGACTGTAGAATTAGGATGCGGAGACGCTATCCCGCTCGAATCAAATGAATGTACGAGATTTCTTATAGAACGGGTGTGGCGATAGAGATTTTTGGGTGCTTGGATTTTGTCTCGACAGTCGCTGTATAGTTATGTTGTAATGTGAGACTTATTGCGCTAAAACATTAGTTTTGTTTTCTTCGACGTTTCGATCAAGATTGGTGGTTAGGTACTGAGTTGAAATTGTTTATCGAATATATTTGGACTCAAAGAAGCTCGTGCGGTAAAACCCCTCAGGGCTACCTGAACACTTCTGAAATGATTTACAATTTGTTGCCTTGCATATAATAAATCTGAATCTGTGTTTTAATTTATAATAGTCACGTTAATTTTATATAGATAATTTACCGTGCGATAGTTGTCATGTCCCATCCATATACTGGAAAGGTTGTTTTCGGTAACAAATGCGTACGAGACGAGCAATGCACGTACGGTGCAGGAAAACTTCATCATGAGGAAATAAATATTTGGATGGATTTGTCAGTTTTACGTATATTGAGTTGCCCCATTGAGTTTCCCAGTAACTACGATCCGGAATCTTCAACTCGCAAGTGAACAGATATCTTCTAGGAAGCGTGCTACATCGTCGATCGCATCGTCACTTAACATCAGGTGAGATAGTGGTCAAACACATTCCTATCAAGTATATAAAAAAAGTTTTCTGTGTGTTATATTTTAGTTATCTTTAGGGATGAGGTATAAAATAAATAATGCAGGGACTTGTAAAGGGCAATGTAAAAGCTAATTAACGATTATGAATGCGGCCCTCGGTCAAATGAAGGTACGGGCTCGGTTCAAGGCGCCACAACATTTGACGACACAAATATTGAACTAAACTAAGCACATTTAGAGCATTTACACAGGGCGTTGTTTTACAGCGCTGTCAGAATACTGTTCTTAGAAAAAAACTCCAAATAGTTCAAGTAATTTCTAGAAAAATTGCTATTTTTCTGTTCTCTAACCAATAGGGAATATGCATGATTTTTTTAAATATTTTTATTTCACTGATCACATCCATTTAACACAGTAAAAAAAGAAATAACACTGAAAGTGTTAAAATTAGCTAAAAAAAATATTTTTAGCATTGAAAAAATATGAGGTATCTAAAACGCTGCCAAATTTTCGCGCGCCTTTGTGACGTCACCGTGCACCACACGGTCTCCACAGATTAAATCTTTATATTAGAAATAGTACGTATTCGTACAACAGTGCATAGTATTTCTATGAAAAAGATTGAATCTGTGGAAACCGAGTGGTGCCCTGTGACGTCACTTTCTAATTGAGAAGTGGTGATGTGTTTTGCAAATTAAAATTTCCCGCGCTTATTTTGCATTTTTCATATAATATTTTGACACATTTAAGAGTATTTTATTTACAAAAAAAATGTTTAACAAACAACACCAGAACAATAATGATTCGAAAATAAATGATTTCAAGTAAATGTATACTACATGCATATTCCCTATTACCAACGACATATCTATTAAAACCCTTTTACCGAGAAAAAGAATACTGCATAATTAAGATCAATCATTTCCTGCTTTCAGCTTTGTTCTGACATATAAACTGATTTATTATTAACCGACTTCAAAAAAAGGAGGAGGTTTCTCAATTCAACCGTATATATATATATATATATATTTTTTTTATATATGTATCGCGGATAACTTCGTCGTTTATGAACCGATTTCGATTATTCTTTTTTTGTTCGAAAGAAGATATCCCAAGTGTGGTACCATGGTAATTTTATCAAGATATGATAAGTATCTCCAGAGATATTGAGATAAACATCTCAAAATTGGTACTGAAAATGAATAGCGCGGCATTGAAGTCGGTTGTTTTTTAGTTTTTAAACGATATTATTATTTTGCAAAATGTTTACCGTTCTACTTTGCATGCTGAACATATGATATTGTCAGTTTGTGTTTCAATGAGAGTTTTGCTTTATATCACATCATATATTGCCATACGATTTAATAAATTACTAGCTGATACCCGCGACTTCGTTCACGTACACCCAGAATTTGGCAGCCTATGTTCCTCCTCATGCCATAAAGTATCTCCTTGTTAATTTCAGTAAGATCGGAGCGTCCGTTTAGGCGTGATTAGGTAACAATTTAACAAAGAGACGGAATGACAGAGTTACAAACCAAACGTTTTTATAATATTAGTATGGATATGAAAGTATGAATATGTAACCCTGCAGTTTTATAATATAATAGTTTAAAAAAACTAAAAAAATACGCTTTTATAGAAAATCCAACTAAAAAATAGAAAATAAATTTTAATAAATTTGAATTAAAAATAGTGCAAGAAAAAATGATTTTATTGTAAAAAAAAAGCGTGGGGTGCATGGTATCAATAGTTCCAAATATTTTATGAACAGATATGACTAGAAGGGTTATTTTGATAATATCCTGAAAAGCACCCCACGCTTTTTTTTAATAATAAAATCATTTTTCTTACACTATTTTTAATTTAAATTTATTAAAATTTATTTTCTATTTTTTAGTTGGATTTTCTATAAAAGCGTATTTTTTTAGTTTTTTAAACTATTACTTATTTTTCATTTTTTAGTCGAATTTTTTTTATTTTTTATTTTATTTATTTATTGTCATCGGTTCTTAATAAGTATGCCAAATTTTGAGTTAATCCGACGTTTTGAAGTGGGCTAAAATCATGTTCAAAGATTCCGTTACATACTAACATACAAACACACATACGTCTGAAGCTAATAAAAGCGTATTAAAAACAGAAATAGGTAGCCAATCCGGGCATTAATTGCCCGAGATTTTGAGTATAATTCGTTTAATGTAACATTAACACACACTGAGTGGGGACCTCCTCTTTTTATAATATCGCTCAATAAATATAATTAACACTAATCCGCGAATAAGTTACAGTAATAAACATTTTCTAAGTAATAGTAATATAAATTTTCACCAGCAATTACAACATCTGCCAAACGCGGCCAATAAGCGCTTTGTATAAAAGCCCCACCTATTCAAGTAGCCAACTTAAATTTGATTAATAACAATTCAAGTTGCTCCTTGGAGGGGGGGCCTATTCTCAAACCTATTCTGCTACTCTGCAGAATGCGCCTACTGAAAAACATATCGCAAAGTTACCTAAGACACAGAATAAAAAAAATGGTTCACCTTGAAAATTATAGACGTCGTATGAAGCCGGCGCCAGACATAGCTCAAACATTTGGGCACTTATTAGAACACACATTTGAGCACATGTGAAGCACGGGTATTTGAGTATTTGTTCAAAGTTTGCTCAAAGTTTGAACAAAGTTTGGCACTTTGCCATTTGGTGTCGGTTTTTCGAGCGCACATCAAAGCGTTCAAAGTTCGAAACTGCAAAAAGTGTTGTTTGCAAAGTATGTGTGGCAGGTACCGCAAATAAGTGCTCAAATATGTGACAAAGTATGTGACAAAGTCTTTGTCAAACATTTGTTTGTGTCTGGCGCCGGCTTTACGCTACGCTATTTAAAATATATCTACTGGCTATAGATAATTACAGATATAATTTCAAAGTTTGTTTATTTTATTTTTATATACCTATATTATATTCGAAGGATAGACTTAAAGAAAAAACGAATAAATAAGTGCATAGCAATTAGATTTCCGTAAGAAATCAGTACTTAGTTTAATTAATTTTGTTTCCCGAAGTGTGTTTAGTTAGATAACCATCTCATTTGTGATGTCAACTTCCAAAATAAACGAGCATTTTATTATTATATTCGCAATCAACACAAAACAGTAAAAAATAAATACCTAATCAAGACTGATTAATTAATTTAAAACTAGACGTTACCCGCGACTTAAAAACTACTTTCATTTATTTTAAACTTTTCTTTTATATAAAACTTGATAAATCTTGATAATTACAATACCAAAATAAAATTGCCAAATCGGTCGAGCCGTTCTCGAGTTTTGCGCTTAGCAACGTATTAGCGATTCATTTAGCAGTTGAAGGAGGTTTCTCCATTCGACCGTATATATATATTTCTTTAATGTGTGTTCGCGGATAACTTCGTCGTTTATGGACCAACTTTGAATATTCTTTTATTTTGTTGGAAAGGAGATATCTCAAGTGTACCATGGTAATTTCATCGAGGTCTGATAAGTATCTTCAGAGATATGCAGATAAACACCTCTTTATCTTAATTAATAGCGCGGCATTTAAATTCGGTTCTTTTAATTTTTTTTAACGATCTTATAATTATAAAGAAAGAAAAGATAGATTTGCCTCCATACCTGTTTTACCAAATAAAATTATTTACTTTAATCATGGTAAGTATAATAAAGTGATAGTCTATCCAGAATAACCCGCGGTTAACAGTTAAACTGTCAGCAGTTAACCGCGGCACCATCCATCCCGACCGCTGGTTAAATTAACTAACCGTTAACTTTTGAATTGATCGCTTGGGAGATCATCATCATTAATCAGTCGGTTAAAATTGTAGAATAGGTCTTATGGATTTTACAGGTTGTTTTACCTGTCTTTACTCGCATAATCTGTAACAAAGGCAGATTATGCACATTTTGTACATAACTCTTTTAATTTGTATCGGGCAAACAACCACTTCACCAACTATCTCATCTGATGTTAAGAGAAGCGGTCTAAGATGGAATCCTGGTTGACTGGAATTTGAAGACTTCAATGAAACGAGGCGCTGGACAACTCGCTTTTAAACACACCGCAGCGTCCTGCGTGCGCGATATAGGCGGCGATCAGATAGCGCAGTAGTATTTGTACCGACTGGTTCACACCAAACGCGATCAGAAAACAATTGAAAAGTACTGAGATCGCGCCCGCAGATCGCAGGTCTCCGCGGTGTGGCCATACATTAAGTCCAAGTCATAGAGTGGAACTGTCCTAACCTATCTTCCATGAACCAAACATTATCATCATCATCATAATCATTTAGTTGTCCACTGTGGATTACCACCTTCAAGGAGAAACTCTGGTGTTCCAGCAGCGCACAGCATTTGAGAGTCAGAGTATTCTAGGATGTTCACTCCATTCTCAACCACATTATCGCTTACCACCAGGCGAGATAGTCGTCTAACGCTAGCCTATAAATAAGATAAAAGAAAAACAAAGATTTTCAAGCTTTTTAATTCAGTAGAGGAGAAATATTAATTCTAGTTATTTTTTCGTTCTTCCTTTTACTATTGAACCGTTAAGAAAAGTGTATCGTCCCATTGAAACTTGCAAGCGTGTAGGACCTTTATTATGTTTCCGTTCGATTTAGTTTGTTTATTTATTTACCAAATGACCGATCAAAGTCTTTTCTTTCTTTGAAATAATAAATATCAGTGAGGTATAAACTAAGCTTTGATAAAACATTTCAAGAAATATGTAAAGATTGGTTACCTAGTAGACATCAATAAAAAAACAGAATAAAAAATTAGTTGGTTGGTATGCCAGGACATGCTACGTTACCCTAAAGAGGAAAGACAGAATATTATAAATGAAATAATAATAATTAAGTGCATAAGTGCTATTGATTGGTAAGCTCTTGAGAACGGCTGGTCCACAGAGTGGAAGCGAGTTCAAATCTTATTTTTTGAAGTGAAATTAAACGACCCGGATAACTAAATCAAAAGACACGAGCGAGTCAAACGACAAAGTGCCAGCGACGGCGAAACTCTAATTACTGACAGTTTCAACCTATGCGCCGGGGACTCGGAGGCATATTTTATGGATATGATATTTTGCATCGCTGCGTAGTCGCAAGTATATTGGATTTTCATCGGATACATTTCAGAGTATGCCATCCAATTGCACGAATTAGTCTCACTATCCCCTTTTCTCTATCGGACAACGAGGCGTACCGATGTACGCCATCGTTTTTCACACATACTGACAAGGAATGGAATTCCTAGCCGTCTTGAAATCGCCAGTGAACAGGTATCTCATAGGTAAGCGTGGTACATCGTCAATCGCATCATCACTTAACATCATAGTACAAAAAAACTATTAATTATATAAATTCGAAAGAAGCTCTGCTTCTTTGTCCTGGTCTGGTACTGTTTGGTTATAACGACTAAGACCGATTTCACTGTTGGAAATAATTCCAAGAAACACTACTGAGCGATGTTCAGCTCTTCGTTTTCTGTCATTGCCAACCACTTTGCGAATGTCGTCGCTCGAACTCAGGATGTAGGATGCCCTGTGACTGGTCGTCCTACATGCTACGTTTGCCGATTCGCGGTCTCCAATCTAGATCCAGTCTACCCAACGGTAATCGACCTTGCGGCAGATATGACCAGCCCACTGCCACTTCAGCTTGCTAATTCATTGAGCTATGTCTATAACTTTATTTCTCTGGCAAATTACTTCGTTCTGGATTCATTCTTGCAGAGAAACACCGAGCTCTCTTAGCGACTTTAAATTGGTTGACGAGTAGAACCGTGAGTGTCCACGTCTCGGCTCCGTATGTCATGACGGGTAGGACGCACTGGTTGAGACTTTAATATTTACGCATTGTGACATAGGTGACGAGGAGACTCGATGGAGTTTCGCCCGCAACTAGTTCTCTAAAACCAATACATTTTTGAAACTAAACTTAATGACACTTAGGTATTAAAAAAGATACAAAATAAAAGTACAAAAACTTAAGATTTATGCGTATAAATCTTTGACAAAAGTGTCACTAATCGGCCTCACCTCAGCATAACTGTTGGTCTAATGACCAACGCTGGTCTTCCGGTGATGCCGGTCGGCGACGTCACGTTACAGGCTAACAGGTAACAGTAATAACATACAAACAGGCTACAAGTACAGGTACATAAAACAGTAAAAAAATAATATGAAATAGAAGTTTTAGTAGATGCACGTCGTAATGTCAAGTCAAAATCAAATTGAAGTAATAGTCCGTTCCAAGTCACACAGTCAGACACCCTCGGTAAATAAGTAGACTTTACTGAAAGCTATTCCTTTTTTTTTTTGTAAACGCAAATGTTTTGCGCATTGTGCTATTTCCCTACTCTCGTGCACGTTCCTCGGCACCTAATAGATTATAATCTACATTTATTACACATCAACTTGCTCGCAGAAGAATACAAATTACAAGTTTTAGGATAAATGCATGAGTGCACAT
Source organism: Cabera pusaria (assembly GCA_954871355.1). NCBI lineage: Eukaryota > Metazoa > Arthropoda > Insecta > Lepidoptera > Geometridae > Cabera > Cabera pusaria. Next base: position 20,439,204 of record OX940905.1, read on the forward strand.
CATTTCACGTCCCCGTCAAAACCTTCCAGTAGTCTGTGAAACGTAGATGGAAAATTAAAAAGATCTGACAATAAAATAACAATAATAATATGAGAAGGATAAAAGGTGGACGCCATTTAAAATTTTTCTGGATTCTGACATTTATGACATTGACATGTAGTTATCTGTGAATTTAAATGTACAGTCCGGCAAGTATAACTTGGCGTGCCTGTGCGCCACTGTGCTTTTACTTTGTACTTTGATAACAGTTTCCCTTAAACCACTTTTAATTACTTTTGGCATTATTGAAGTATTTTAATGTAGCAGATTTATAAACAATAATGTCGCGGTAATCTCTCAAACGTCAAACTTACAGTTTCAATTAAAAGAATTAGTTCCAAAAACCACCACCGCCAAGTTATACTTGTGGCACTGTAAAATGAATATTATTCCTTTCCCTTCCATTAGAAGATAATTTATGTTTAAATGTCTATTGAGAAATGTTTACAATAATATTAATAATATTTCTGTCAGCGACTTGAACCCAGGAAATACCGATCCGAGTATGGGTGCTCTGCAGATGCTGATTGGTGTTTTAAATATTATATCGTTATAAATACCCTCAATTATCTACCTTCTCCATCCTGCCTCATACCTGCTTGGTCTCATCCAGCTCAAACAGAAAATTAACTAGCAACAAGCGACAGATCCATTGACATACAGCAAGCGACGCCGCTGGACGAGCTATATCACGACTCACGAGACAGTAGGTGCTAATTAAAATTAAAGAAGTTTGGAAATTTGAGCACATTTTGGTAAAAGATATATGAAAATAGGCGGGTGTTCGTCCCCAGGTTGTAGGAGCATATACCGCATGACTTGCTACCAAAAAGTAGCTTACTACCATCAAGGAGAAAATCTGCCACCATAACGTAACGGTGTTCCGGTAGCACAGCCCTTGAGAGTCAGGGTATTCTATGCCTAGCGTGTTTACCATCTTAGAACACATCATCGATAACTACCAGGTGAGATAGTGGTCAAACGCTAGCTAATATATTAAAATAAAACCAGCCAAGTCGAGTTGGACTCGCCCACCAAGGCTTCTGTACCAACTTCTTAAAAAAGATTAAAGGACATACTTAACTTTGCAGTTCGATCCATAGACAATGTAAGGCAATAACCGCAAATAATAAGTTTGTAATACAAAAATTTACTTTTTTTGTTATTAAAACTACATATTGACGGTTTTCAGATTAATTCCTATATAAGTGGTTCAAGACCAAATTTTATGATTCTAGGTCAACGGGAAGTACCCTATAGGTTTGGATTCCCTTGTTAAATCGCAAAATATGCGAAATTATTCGACATAAACGATCATATCTTTTGATTGCGTTGACTTATAAGTTTGATTTTTTTTACAGCCGAAAGATACCATAGACCCGAGTATTTGATATAAGTTTCAACTTGATACATCTACGCATTCCAGAGATAAAGGGTTTTACCAGACGGACAGAGGAGCAGACAGACAGACAGACAGACGGATAACAAAGTGATGCTATAAGGGTTCCTTTTATTTTTTATGTTTGTTACCTCAGAACTCCGTCAAATCTTAACCGATTAGAAACATTTTTTTTTGTTGAGAAGATTATGCCTGTTGTTTGGTCCCAGTCAAATTTTATCAAGATCTGATAAGCATCTCCGGAGATATGAGGATAAACAATATTAAATAAACTGGCCAAGTGCAAGTCGGACTCGCACTCGTAGGGTTCCGTAACACAGTTAAGTATTCCATAACTATGATTTTTCGCAACTACAAAATTATCTTTGTTTTTCATAGTGTTTGTATGAAAAACAAAGTTATCTTTGCGGTCGCCATATCTCTAAAACTGCTGACTGTATTTCGTTCAAACTAATTTTCGTTGTTAGTTTTTATTGAGATCTACAGCATATATTTTTTTTATATTTTTCACTCCCATACTTTAAAAGTTAGAGGGGGGGGGGGGGGGGGGGGGACACACATTTTACCACTTTAGACGCGCCTATCTTTCAAATGATTGACTTTGAGAAAAAAATGATTTTAGAAACCTCAATGTCATTTTTGAAGACCTATCCATAGATACCCCACACGTATAGGTGTGAAGAATTTTTTTTTTGTTTCAGTTGCATGTAAAAATAAAAAATATAAAAGTTTAAGGGGGGCACCCTTAAACTTTTATATTTTTTATTTTTGTATAAAAATCGGAAAGCGGTAGATATTTTTACTATCGCGGCATGTGAAGTCGGATTTTTCGTTTTGTACGATCATGCATTACTTTAAGGATTTAAACACTTTGTAGGACCTAATGATGTAGGTAGTAAGTATAGCCAGTTGGCAATCGTATTTCCTACGAAATTTATTGGCAAAGTTTTATACGATTTTTGCCTTGTGGTAGGTACCTATTTCTAATGCTTGACCTCCAGACCGATTAGTCCGTTGAAAAAAAAAGGCCTCTTGGGAGTGTTTTTAAAGATGTTTGGTCTTTAAGCTGGCAACATTGTTTCTACAGAATGTTAATTTATCAGAATAGTTTTGATTTTTAAAATTTCAAATGTAATTGACTAAACAACACTATTACCATACAATTACCAATAAATAAAACCATTATCATAGACATTACCATTATTTTCATGTGTTTTATTTTATTTTGAATTCGTAATCCATAAAAAACATCATTTATTTTGTAAAGCTCCCTTCACTTACCTAGATATTTTTTATAATTGTATATATTTTTTAAATAAATACATTGTTATCATCAGTATCATTTTCTAAACCAAGCAAAGTCCACTGATGCCCGTGAATCCTAGAGCTAAATAAAACCAAGCAAACAAAAAGAAACGAAAATATTTTCTTAAAGACAGACAATAAAATTCGGTAGCGAATCGCCCTCAACGTTGTAATAATTAAAGCCGGGACGGTCAAACTTCAGAAAACGTTCAGATTTTTCAAGGAATAATCCGAGTTGGGGCTCCTTTGAGCTCCATATTAATAAAGAGATTCTTAGTTCGATTTCACTCAAGCTTCCTAACGGTATCCTTTACAATTCAAAAGTTTTATCTACAAGACCGCCTGTTATCAGTCACACAACGTTATAACAGTAAGGACGATCAATATTAAGTTCCTTAAAATTTATAAAAACAATCTTCGTCCAATTCTGGATATAGGTTCCTCCTATGGCACGCCACTGAGCTTGATTTTCAGCTCTTTGTTTCTAACCGCTGCCAACCAGCCTCCGTTTATCATCGCTCTACCTAAACGGACAGCGTCCTACACTACGTTTACTGAGCCGTAGTCTCCACTCTAAAACAAATCTAACCCAACGAATATCGGTTTTACAACAGATATGACCTGAAAAGCCCACAGCCCACTGCCACTTCAATTTGCTAATCCTTTGAATTATAATTAGTTAATTATAAAATTAGATATATAAAATATTCAAATTAGTTCTCAGACGGATGACTTCATTTCCAATTCAATTCACCGCCACTGGCGTCCTAGTATCACCGTTACTGTCCACACAGTTCCTTTACAACACAGACATCTGTACATTTGGAATCACAATCCCTACAATATTTTGGATCTGGATTCAACTTGAAGCTGATAAAATTAAACTCGGCACAAAGGCCAACTTAGCGGCATAGATAGAGGGGCAACTTATAGATAGAGAGGTAACTTAGAGATAGAGGGGCAACTCACAGATAGTGGCCAAGTTTGGAAGCCAGTTTACTGCAGGCTAAGTTGACATCGAATAGCAGGAAACAGAAGATCTTAATTTAACTGACAACTTTCTGCGGAACTCGCCTTTATTGAATGCCTCGGTTACACGCTGGCCTTGTGGCTATATTTTTTGTACTTACTATCAATTTTCTAACTCCTGCAGCACAAGTGCTACGTTATACATAAGTTCGTATGTTATACATCTATAAGAATTTTATTATATCTTATAGGGTAGTGTTTGACCACTATCACAATTGTTGGTAAGTGATGATGCAGTCGAAGATGGTAAGCGCGCTAGGCCTACAATGGGAACTGGCTCTCAAGGATAGCTGCCGGAACACATTAGATGTTTGGCGACAGATTTTCTAACTTGAGGGTGGTATTATTTTTCTTTGAAGTGTCTCACACTTTATATTTTTGTAAATTGTTAAACAATCCAAAACTGAGGGTGGTAGCTGGCCAGGCGGACACTAGATAGTGTCCTACCACCATGCGGGCGTTGTTGGTTTCTTAACGATGTTTTTCCTTCACCGCAGGGCCACTGTGAAAAACGCACATAAATTTATCGATAGAAAAATCCATTGGATTTGTACGGTCGGTTTGAACTCGGTACCTCTGGCATCAAAGCCAGCCGTTCTCCCGATTACGCGACAGGGCCCTCGACTTTATACAACGAGCGAAATCAAGCACAATCGCGAATCTGTATTCCTCATTGTCAGGCCAGTATGTATTCTAATTGAGTCAGTACAAATTTGTTCGTTTATTTTATTTACTTAGTACATAAAATTTAGAAAATCTGTCGCTAAACATCTAATGTTCCGGAAGTTATCCTTAAAAGCCAGTTCCCATTACAGGCCTAGCGTGCTTACCAGCTACGACCGCATCATCACTTACCAACAGTTGAGATAGTGGTCAAACGCTAGCCTATAAAATACAGGGTGCCCCAGAAAGTAGTGTCAAGCGGAAGTCCAGAGGTAGAACACAGTGATGTGATAGAGAAAGTGATAATTGTGAGTGAAGTAAGTTTTTAATCACATTTTAGTTATGATGCTTTAAAGATAGGTTAATCAGATGTTTACCACAGATTACTATTGAAATAAGAAAGTTTTTGAAACTTGTCCAAAAAAGTATTATGTAATTTTTTTGTGAATTCGCCCTTCAAAGTCTGAACCTCACTTGATGATTTCTTACTTTATGGAATTCATTTTTTTTTTTTCAAGCAGTTTGACATTGTTGTTTTTTTTTTAAATATGGTATTATCGATTGGCTATCCAGCTACATTTAAAAAAAATATTAGCCAATTATCTCTATAAGTCAATATGGCCAAAAATGTCTCCGTAGTCCTAATTTAGTAGAAATTGTTAAAAAAAGGCCATAACTCCTGAACCACCAAAAATCGCGGAACATAGATGGGGGTGATTTGCATACCCCTTGAGGTGTTCTACCTCTGGACCTCCGCTTGACACTACTTTCTGGGACACCCTGTATAATAAAATACAACATGATGTACTACTATTATTACTGTACTCGAAGGAAGAGACTGTTTTATTTCACAAAACACAGGTCTGTCCTAGTGTGTGAATCAGTATACATATAGGCACAAGGTTAACTTTTGAGCTAAAAATGTGCAATGCTGTTTCTTGCTTTTGAAAAATTGAAATTATAAATTGAAATAGATAAACAATTTATCTCAAAAATATACAGCTTAGTATGTTTTCTTTTAAGTGTTACACACTGAAACAATGTACCAAAATATACAATTTATATTTATAAGTACAAAATAATATCATGAAGATTTTCAGTTTTTTACATACGAGCATTTTATATGACTTGAATTACTTTTACATTATGATTTTTTTTCTTAAGCGTAGTTCGCTTCTTTTCTTTTGTCAGCATGTCTAAAGTAACAAACAGAAGATGTAATAATAGACAAATAGTAGGTACTCCTACAAGTACAGGCAGCCATGATACTATTCGCCTTCAGGCTAGATATGATTTGGGTTATCTTTGAAGACATTGTTTTATGGGCTCTTGTCGTAATTACCTAAATATCTACGCATGTGAGACTGTTGTCCACTGATACCGTTAAATGTATTAGCTGGTCGCGTCAGTCATATTCAACTTTTTTATATCTGTCATCGGAAGGCTATGGCGGCAGATTGTCCACTTGATGGTGATAAGCTACTTTTTGGTACCAAGTCAGGTACTACCACTATAACCTTACAGTGTTCCGGCAGCACACAGCCCTAGAGAGTCAGAGTATTCTCCTAGGCCTAGCGTGTTCACCATCTTCGAACACATCATCGCAAACCAACGACTATCTCGTCCTTAAACATTAACCTATAAGATATATTAAAATAACCTACCTATAAGTACAATATTAATTAAATGAGGCAAATTCAAGTTTTAAATCAAACTTTTAACTACGTAGTATTAATATTATCGGTTCTGTGCTTCAACTAAGCCATATTGGCTCTCGCTACGCATCTGTCGCTCATACCGAGTCATTGTACCTCATAGTACCTACTTACGAAGTACCTTTGATCAGCATCCGAATGTCAACGCTACATATCACTGTCACTGTCAGCCGCGTCGCTCTCACTGGTCCACGTACCTTTAGCAAAAAGGAGCGTTTAATCCGAGAGATGAATCTGTTCACAAACAATCGACCGTTTGTCCGTTTGTCCGATAAGATTAGCCGGATTTTCTCCTTTGATGTTCAACGCTTAGATTATTCCCTTTTGAGAGAATGTTTTGTGGTATAAAAGTTCGCTTATTATGATTGTGGAGAGTTCGTTTGAATAAATAATGTTGTAGTTCGTTAGAACATTTATTTAATATAGAGTTTGTGGTGCTAGTCTTTTTTAAAAGCTTTTATTTAAAATGCTATGTATGTAAGTATGTTTGTTCGGGTGGAATCTTGGAAGCTAAATTAGACCCACTTCCCGATGTCCGATTTGACTTAAATTTGGTGAACTTATGTATCTTCGGTTACAATACAATAATAAGGTATTATGGAGCTGGTCTGATGATAGAGACGGAAGGTGGCCACGGCATCTCTGTGATAAAACAACATAACCCAACCGAGTTTGGGTTCGATTGATTTTTCTTGAGAAGGACTTTATACCTAGATGATACCCAGGGTCTGATGATGAAGCTGGAAGGTGGCCACGGCATCTCTGTGATAAAACAACATAACTCCACCGAGTTTGGGCTCGATTGATTCGTCTTGAGGAGGACTTTACACCTAGATGATGTCCAGGGTCTGGTGATAAAGCTGAAAGGTGGCCACGGCGTCTATGTAATATATTAACGTTACTCCACCAAATTTAGGCTCAATTGATTCGTCTTGAGGAGCACTTTACACTTAAACGATATCCGGGATCTGATGATGTAGCTGAAAGGTGGCTATGGCATTTCTGTGATAAAACAACATAACACCACCGAGCTTGGGCTCGATTGATTTGCCTTGAAGTGCCCTTTACCCATAATCACATCATAATATACGTAGAATATTTTAAAACATCACACCTACTCTAAAATACTCAGGTAGTTTTGCCTTACCTACCAAAAAGTTAAAAATAAATTATAAGTAAAAAAAAATTTTTAAAACAAGCTTTTATCTGGGACAAGGAACTAAAACGTTAAAAATAAATTCTGGTAAGTATTTTGCGGGAAGGTACTTACCTATATTCTTAAAAGCTTGAGACACTACCTGTCCCTCCTTAAACCAAAAGGGTGGATATTGTTAGGGATCTAGGAGTACATATGAGCCATGCTTTGTCTTTCCGACACCATATTGAAAATAATTGCCGGCAATCATTTAAGACTCTAGGTTTTATACTAAGACAGACTAAGCACTTTGATAGCATTCAGGCAATAAAAGTATTGTATAATGCTTTTGTTCGGTCCAAGATAGAACATAATGCTATCATTTGGTCTCCTCATGAGTCTAAATATATACAAATGATTGAGAAAATACAAAGAAAGTTCCTTAGATGGTTATATCAAAAACAGTATGGATACTACATAGGATATCCTACCCTAGTAACTACGTTTTGGGAATGACAGGATACAATTCTTTGGAAGTTCGGCGAATGATGTATCTATTTAAATATATATTAGATATATGGTTAGGCCGCAGGTGCTTACCTACCGTTTTAGAAAGAATACCACTTGCAGTGCCAGAAAATTACATTAGGGCAAGACGGCACAATATTTTTGAAGTAAACTGTAGAACGGAGCACGCACGCCAAGCTCCGCTCTTGCGCGCGATGCGCTTGCTTAACGCCTTTATATCGAGCAATGAACATTTGGACATATTCCACTGTGCGCCAAATGAAATATATAATGCGGCGATGCCATTTGTTTTGGAGCTTGTATAATCGTAGTTTTAGTTTTCTCTTTAATTTATATAAAGTTGTTTTATTTTATTTCAATTTAATGTTACTTACGTACCTGTACCTGTTTATGTTTCTGTCTGTGTGTCAATTTATTTTTGTGTAAAATCAAAGTATTGTTAAATAGATTTAGTTAGGTAAGCGAATTGGGCAACTGTAATGCTTATCCTAAGTTAATTAAATAAATAAATAATTTATTTGAAATTGATTAAACTTATGTTGTATAGCGTTTATACCTCGACGTACTTAACTATTATACAGTCATATTAAAATTTAAATATATGCTAAGAGCCTTTGCTATTCTTATTTTGTAAAGAAAGCTTGATGTGTATACCTAATTAAATATTTATGCCTTAAAAATAAAATAAAAACATTCCAATTATAGAAATACACATTTACATACAAACCTATAATTTAGAACCTCAGCATAAATATATTTTGGCAATTGGAGACTGTAATGTATCTACTGCGTGGAAACTGGACGAGGTACTTTATCCAAAACTTCCCAGTGATCTTTAAGTAGGTACCATAATTATATAATTTTTTTGAGAAAAATGTGAGGCTTAACACATCATATTTAATGGTTCACCTGGAACCTAAACTAGGCTAGAGACCCGTGTGATAGGTTCCAGGCCTCTTCCGTCTGGTGACAATGGATTGATTGCCTATCGTTGGTGCAGTGGATAAAGATTGCATTTTATAGAAAACACTATTAATTCAGGTGGATGAATTATTTGAACATACATACATACCTACATAAAACCCCACCTTTTTCCCGTTGGGGTAGGCATATACTACTTCTTTCTAACATACATCTTTCGCTTCTTCCACTTCCATGAGTGCTTTCATACATGCTCGCAGGTTATAGGTACTTTTGACTTGGCCGCCTTTCTTTATAACGTCTCCGATCTGGTCGTGATACGTTAACCTAGGTCGGCCTCTACCGGCTGGCCCATTTACACTCGTGTCATAAATCATAAACATATTTTCTAACAAATATTATGCGTTACCCAGCGACCTGGTACCAACTTTACCTTATTTCATAATTTACAAATTTAAAAAAATATTTTAAGTTGTTTGTTTGTAAATACTTTATTGCACAAAAAAAAATGTACAAAAGGAGGACTTAATGCTAAAAGCATTTTCTACCAGTCATCCAGCAGCGGTGGGGAAAATTTTGAGTCGTGCTTATAGTAGTACAGAGGTGGTTTTATATACTAAAATAATATCAATACCTACTACCGGACTTATTATAATATATACGAGTACTTACTATAATAAATAACATAAAAACAAATAAATAATATACATAACTTAATGAAACTACATCTAATATATTGTGCTTTTCTAATTGTTGGTAGGAAAGACTTTCTTGCGGAAATAACCTTTGACTTGTCTCTTAAATAAATCTTTCGATGCAGCCATTTTAATGTCGGTAGGCAACTGGTTCCACAACCGTACAGCAGCAACCGCAAATGAGTGACCAACGAAATTGGTGCTGTGGGATGGAGTTGCCATAAGCAGCGTGTCAGTTGAGCGCAAATCTCTGTCATGCGTCTCGGACAAAAAATTAAAATCGTCTTGTAAATAGTCTGGAGCAAACTTATCCCTCAAAATTGAAAATAAAACTCCTAATATTCTGCAGTTACGTCTTTCACGGATGGGGAGCCACTGAAGTTTGGCTCTGTATTCTGAAATATGGTCATACTTACGGAGACCGCAGATAAACCGAATGCCAGTATTTAGCAAACGATCCAAGAGCAATTTTGGTAGTGACAGGAAGAAAGTTTTCAAAGTTAAGTTCAACATACCTACCGTATAGGTACCTATTGTGTTATCTTCCTTTATAAGCAGGTACCCGCATGAAACGAAGCTGCTATTAATCAGCTGATAACGGGGCCATAGCTCGCAGCCCTTTGTTCAGTTTTATTACCTATTTGAGAGGTTACCTTCTTGTCTCAGATAAATACGAAAGAACGTATTTAATGATGATATTTAATTGTAGTAGAATGATAAACATCATTTTCATATATTTTTAACCGACTTCCAAAAAGAAGGAGGTTCTCAATTCGTCTGTATGTATGTTACGCGATTACTCCGTAAATTGTGAACTGATTGGAATGATTATTTTTTTAATCGGTACAGTACATTTCCGTAGCCGTCCCTTTGTAATTTCATCGAGATCTGATAAGTATCTCCAGAAATGACGATAAACGTCTCAAACTTGCTACTGAAACTGACTCGTGGGGCATTGAAGTCGGTTGTTTAGTTTTTAATTGTTTAAATCTTAATTATTATATTATCTTAAGGTTATTTGATTCCACTGCTTTGTAAGAGTCTTCTTCTGTTTTAGTTTTTTTATGATGTGATTGATAAGTAGCAATCAAGCAAACGGCCCAGCTGATGGGAAGTGGTCGCCTATGAACAGTTGCAACACTAGTGGTGTCACTTATGCGATGCTGACCTGTAAAGATTCTTTTAACGCCCCTTTTGAAGGAGTCCATGTTGTAGTTCTGCGGGTAAAAAAGCAGACGGGACCTTGTTGCACGTTATACAAGTGTACACAAGAAATGAGCGCTTGGTTCGAGATGTGTGCGAAGTCCAAGCCTCGATAATATGTGGATGAGCGTGTCGTCTATGGCGAGAGGTGCGACGGAGGAATCGAGGTGTGAAAAATCGGGACGCCGGGACGAATATTTCTTCAGAGCACTTCCTTTATATAACAGTTCCTATCTAATGAACTATTTACATGAGGCCATCGGCAAATAGACGAACCATCCCAAAAAGCCAACCCAATATTGACATCAACTAAATAGTCAATTTCCTCAGTGGATATTTTAAAGTAGATTTTGCATTTTACCGGAATGGATCGTGTGTAAATGTAATTAGGCCAGTGTAGGGAGATAATTAGTATTAACCCGAAAAAAAAATCCATGCGATGTGAAACGCCTATGTCCAGCAGTAGAGTAATATATGCTGATGATGATGATAGGTCAAAGTCCAAGCAACGGAAGACCACGGAGTTGGTTTTCTTGCACGCACAAAATTATTCACACTAAGATCGTGTAAAAAACTAAAAAGAACCGACTTCAATGACGCGCTATTAATTTTCAGTACACATTTTGAGGTGTTTATCTCCATATCTCTGGAGATACTTATCAAGCCTCGATAAAATTACCTTGATACCACAATTGGGATATCTCCTTTTCAACAAAAAAATAATAATCAAAATCGATTCATAAACGATGAAGTTATGCGCGAACAAACATAAAAAACAAAAATATATATAAGGTCGAATTCAGAAAACTCCTCCTTTTTTGTCGGTCTTTTAAGTCGGTTAATAACAACTACTTTGCTGTAACCTAAAGGGTCCCAAAAAGACGATTGAGAGGAACCGGCAGATATGACAAAAACGTGTACATTCGGCGCGGTCAGTGAACATAATGTTTACAAGCGGTGTAGAATTTTCAGCAATGATAGAGATTTTTTACTCAACTACCCTCCAAAAAAACTTGTTAGTGCCAAAATGTACCTTAATTTTCAACTTTTTTATTTTTCGGAATTTTTCCTTTACTTGTGCTGTAAGACCTTCTTTTTTCCTTTTAGTAGAGCTTTTGTCCAAAATTGACAATTCTAGGTCAACCGGAAGTACCCTATAGGTTTTGGGTCGGAGTACTTCCCGTTGACCTAGAATCATGAAATTTGGCAAGAAGCAAAGTCTTACAGCACATATTAAGGAAAAATTCCAAAAAATAAGAAATGTTGAAAATTAAAGGGTGCCCCCAAACATACATAGTTTATGCCAATTAAGGTAGACCTCTGAGTTATATGAGCGCTGATACAATTTAGAGGTTTAGCTTAATTGGTACATACATACGTTGGTACGGAAGCTTTGGTGGGCGAGTTCAACTCGACTTGGCCGGTTTTTATTATATGTATGTTCAGTTTTGTCAATTGTTGACCGATATTAAAAATTCTTGTTCGAGCTCATCTCGTCAGGAAACATTGGTTTGTTCATTAGAATTCGGAAATAAAACCGCTAATTTAGAAACCATCTTGGAAGCTCTACCTACCTTAAAGAGTAATATAACACTTATACACTTTACCTTGTCTGAGAGCATTTCGCCGAATCCTAGTAGAAGTGGTATCGTTTAAAATTTACTGTAAAGTGAAAACATAAGACGGCTTACTAATTTTATGATCTGTGAGTGTTTCTAAGACTAAGCTTTTATATGTCTAAAGAGATAAAAAAATATGGGAGGAGGAACATTGCGTAGAGCCAAGTGAAGTCGAAAAAACTGTAATACAAAGTCTTATAAGGACATGACAGTTTCAGAGAAGCTAAATAAGAAAATTTAGTTCAGTGAGATGTGAAGTGACGATTTGAGTTATGAAATTCTCACGAGTGATATTCATATTTTGTTTTTTACTAACCGGCATTCACTCGCGTTTATTTTTCGGAATATGCTCCGACCGGTTTCGACTTGATTTGAGGGTCTTTATCCGGGAGCGGCTCGTGCGGAACGCTGCGAGTCACAGCTCTCTTAGCCGCTCACGGACGAAGACTCTTAAATCGAGTCGAAACCGGTCGGAGCATATACAAAAAATAAACGTGCGTGAATGCCGGTTAGTAAAAACAAAATATGAAGTGACGATGTATCCAAAGATAAAGTAGTATGTTGACTGATCACACTGCCACGGCCGTCGAGAACTCTCTCTCTCTCTCTCTCTCTCTATATACCATACATATAGTATAGAACATATATAGGACTAGCAGGTTGTTAGACAAGGACCCACTCCCACCCTGGTGTCTCTCAATTGGGCCGTTTTGTTCTACAAAGAAATTACAACCTTATGGTTAAAGTATACGGATTAAATTGAATTTGTCAAAACATCTGCAGTGCTACATCCTTTTATATTACGTCTGTGGTGGTGCGAGATTATCTGTTCTGTGGTGCGAGTAATCACCCGTAACATTCACACACTTGCTTTTAGTCCAGCAACAAAACTATCGGAACTACATACTCGCTTCTCGCTGCTCGCCTACTCGTTTCTCAGTTCTACTTGTAGCTCAGCTCGCTTTTCGTTAAACTTCAGCGATGGGACAAGTGCCTTTAATTAAATAACCTGCATTAAAAAGTATCATAATGACGTTTTCTATTGGCTATCTATGTGCAAATTCCAGCTATAGTTTTACGTTTTAACAGTGAAGAGACCGCCCATTGTACCTACAAGTAATTTAAATATAAAGTGCAAATGTTTGTTTCTTTTCTTTTGTAAATTAGTGTTAATTAAAGAGTTATTGTATTGTATGTGAAGTGATATGTGAAGAGGTAACTAACAAGCAAATATACAAACTATCTTTCGCATTTATAATATTGGTGTAGATAAGTATTATTTTTTTTACTGGAATACTACTTTTTTACTTCGCTTAGCCTTAACGTGTAGCTTCCTCTACCCTTCTTTAACATACGTTTCTGTTCCTCTATGATAGAAACAAAGATACCAGTTTTATGACGTGTAAGTGTTACTAAAACATTGTTCTCATGTAGGTACTCAGGCATTTAGCTCTGGAGTAAAACCTAGGTTTTACTACTCTAGTCTAGACTCCATTTAGGTAGAAGCACTAAAACTAATTGCGACTAAGATGTAACCAGATCTTCCAGATAGATCTTAAATGTGCAGTTTTTGTAGAGTGGCAACAGCAATTATATTTTTGTTTGGTAACCCAGATTAGAGGATTTTGTACGAACTGACGAGAAAAATTATATTTGCCAAGTAATTATGTTGCTACCTCATATACAAAGGGAATGAACTAGAGATGAAAAGGAAGAAAATTCTCCTGTGCGATTAAATTAAAATGACCCGTTTTCCTTAAAAAAATAGTTCTACTACATTCACTACGTACTTTTGATGTGAACCTAATGATGTGTATGTTTGTGTAATATTTTTAGCCAAAATTTTTATTATTTATTACAGCAAATGTCAATATTAAAAATTTTAGAAACATAAGTACTTGATGAAAGCGGTACAGACATCAATCGAAAACGAATTAAAAGAAAACATGAAGTTTGGGATTAACAATGTCAGACCGTTTCGTTCATTTTGTAAGCATGTATGTTGACTCTCCATGGAACTAGCATGTTTTTAAGATTCCATACCTCAAAAGGAAAAAGGGACCCTTATAGGATCACTTTCTTGTCCGTCTGTCTGTCTTTCTGTCTGTCCGTCCGTCTGTCAAGACCCATTTTTCACAGGAACGCGTAGAGATACTATGTTGAAACTTATATCAAATACTCGTGTCTACGATCTCTATTGGCTATGAAAAACTCAAACTTGTAAGTCATCGCGATCAAAAGATATGACCGTTTTTGTCGCATATTTTTGATTATATTTTGCGATTTCAAAAGGAATCAAAACCTATAGGGTATTATAACTACTTCCTGTTGACCTAGAATCATGAAATTGAAACATTTACATAGAAATAAATCTGAGAGCCGTAACTATGTAGGTTAATAACAAAAAAAAAAACTATTATAAACTTCTTATTTGCAGTTGGTGCAATACATTTTCTATAGATTGAACTGCAAAGTTAAGTTAGTCGTTTGAAAAATGTGTATGGAAGCCTCGGTGCGCGAGTCCAACTCGCACTTGGGCGGTTTATTTATTTTAAGAAAAGCCTTATTTTCGATGACTATCTATTTAGGGCGGCGGTATAACTGTCATTACTTCCCATAATTCGTTCCTTATTAGCAACACTGTCAACTGGTGTAATAATATAAGCTGTGTTTTTTTTTTAAATCAACATGTTCGAAATCTGGCTAGGAATATGGATTTTTCAAAAATCCAATGATGCAGTTTTAGTTTTCATCAAAATCGGGCCGAGACTCCTTTGAGCATTTTTCGCTATTCCTCATAGTTTCTGATTTGGCCATCCACGTCCATTTGAAAAATGTATCCTGTATAGTACATATAGCTAAGTGTAAACGTGATCTAAATAAATGTATGGTGAGCGAAGCAAATAGAACGCATTTTTAACCGACTTCAAAAAAAGGAGGAGGTTTCTCAATTCGACCGTATATATGTTTTTTTTTTATGTTTGTTCGCGTATAACTTCGTCGTTTATGAACCGATTTTGATTATTCTTTTTTTTGTTAGAAAGGAGATATCCCAAGTATGGTACCATGGTAATTTTATCGAGTTCTGATGAGTATCTCCAGAGATATAGAGATAAACACCTCAAAATTGGTACTGAAAATTAATAGCGCGGCATTGAAGTCGGTTGTTTTTAGTTTTTTAAACGATCTTATAAAACACCCGTTAGCGTCTAGTAACGTATAAAATGTATGTAAATCCTATTTCAACACAGTCGCTCAAAAAATGCATTTACGAAGCCTGTATATATTGTACGAATTGAAAAACGTATGATACATATGCGGATATTGGTTATTACAAACTCGTGACTATGGTAAACACTCGAATTCGTCTCTCTCTTCTTTCGGCTTAAGGTACGACCACACCGCGGAATCCTGCGTCCGCGTGCGCGTTCGCTATCCGAATTACAAACGTTTCCTGATCGCATGTAGATCGCATTTGTTGTGAACCAGTCGGTACGAATACTACTGCGCTATCTGATCGCCGCATAGATCGCGCACGCAAGACGCTGCGATGTGGCCGTACCTTTACAGTCGTGTACTCGATTGTAAAAACCAACTAACCACACTAGTATCATAAATAACTATTTTAGATCAGAGCGAAGCCGCGGGGAGGAGCTAGTACCATACTATAGCAACCCTCAGATAGATGACATTACCGTGCCTCAGACGTCCTAACTTCCTCAAGCCAATTTGACTTCATAAAACTAGACTGTACGGACTGTCATTACTGGGTTTAATACAACTTTTGCCCTAACTGTGCAGTTAAGTTTACGGCTATGACCGTCAAGTCGTCCGCCAAGCTAATTTGTCCGCTCAGTTTGATGCTGATGTCTTTGGTTATCTTATGGCTTTTTATTACACGGATATAAGAAGTTTATGAAGGATTTTGATTAATGATGATGATGTTTTTTTTATTGCGAGACAAGAAGGTCCACTTATTCACTTTACGTTTAGTGACGATGCGTTTCGCCAACGTGCTAGTCTGAATAAGGCAACTATGCCACTGCGATGCTAACAGGCTACGAGCGCTGTCAAAATGGGAGAGCGAGTAGCTTGCTATACAGTGGTTTCCTAACTTACAGTAATGGTAATTATGACCAAAATAATATTTATACGCTTGCTTGCAGGCTGGACACAAGTATATTTGAGGCCCGGTGGTGTAAGAGGTACAACGGTCGGCTTTGATGCCAGAGACCGAGTTCAAGACCCCGCCGTGCACCAATGGATTTTTCTATCGAAAAATTTATTGTGCGCTTTTCACAGTGGCCCTCCGGTGAAGGAAAAACATCGTTAAGAAACCAACAACCACCGAATGGTGGTCGGACACTATCTAGTGTCCACCTGGTCAGCTACCACCCTCAAGTACGTAGTATTATTATCTTTTCTATGCCTCAAGTTAGAAAATCTGTCGCCAAAACATCTAATGTGTTCCGGCAGCTAACCTTGGAGCCAGTTCCCATTCTAGGCCTAGCGTGCTTACCATCATCGACCGCATCATCACTTACCAACAGATGAGATAGTGGTCAAACGCTAGCCTATAAGATATTTAAAAAAAAACACTAAGAATGTTTGTTTTTATAAATATAAATAAAATATAATATGTTTTTTTTATATTAAAAAATAATGTTTGAGAATGTTTTTTTTAATTATATATATTATGTTATCATAAAATCTGAATTTGTAATAATTTTAAAACGCTGTGTTCTGGGAAATATAAGTTTGATTTTGATCAATCTCCTAATTCGGTTAGATTATTGAAATACGCTTAAAATTTCTAACGGCATTTTCTTTCACTTTTTTTGCAGAAGTTCTTGTCATTTGATAGTACCTAGTTATAACAAGCTCGTCAACAGATTAGAAACTTGGAACATCTATTTCTCGTTCGATAAAGTCAGTGTTACTGTACAGTTTGTCTTACACTTAAGACTTACTGAAAAGCCTGCAACCATTCATTCCGTACCTACCTTACTAGCAGGTAAACAGGGTTGTATCTAGGATTCACTATGGGGTAAGTAAATTGTTAAATTTACAAAAATATAAAGTGTGTAACACTTCAAAGGAATATAATATGGGGTAAGTATTGCAAATGGGGTGGGTGCAAAACGTATTTCTAGCCAGGGGCAGAAATCTTCATACAAATATCTTATTGTAAGTATTGTGTTGTGTGATGTATTGTGATTTGCACACAAAATTAAATTTTGCACCACCGATGAATTACTTGCAGTATAAAAGTCTACGACGTGAACTATATCCCACCAATAGGTGTGATTGACCCATTCTTATGTAAAAACAGAATCGGGAAATATTTCAGTTAAATATTCGGTTAAGTATTTTAGTTAAATGTTTCAGTTAAATATTTCAGTTAAATATTTCAGTTAAATATTTCAGTTAAATATGTCAGTTAAATATTTCAGTTAAATATTTCAAATAAATATTTTAGTTGAAAAGTTTCAGTTAAAAAAAAAAACTGTTAAATATTTCAGTTAAAAGTTTCAGTTAAACATTTCAGTTGAACATTTCAGTTAAACATTTCGGTTTAGTGTTTCAGGTGGCTGGGAGTGGAGCTCGTGGTGCGTGCGGGTGCAGTGGGTGGCAGAGCATCGAAGGTCGTTGTCCCTGGTGCACGCGCCGACTTGCTGCGTCGCTGCCTTCACTCGACGATGCAGCGACTGCCGGCTCCGTCGCTCCCAACTCGTTTCAGTTTAATATTTCAGTTAGATATTTATGTTGAATGTTTTAGTTGAATATTTCAGTTGAGTGTTTCGGTTAGATATTACAGTTAAATATTCCAGTTAGATATTTTATTTATAACTATGTGTTCAAATCGCGAAAGTTTAAAGTTTACAAGAATCGAAAAAACCTGTTTTTTATTTTTCATAGACAAGTCATGAGTAGAGTTTACAGTGCCACAAGTATAACTTGGCGGTGGTGGTTTTTGGAACTAATTCTTTTAATTGAAACTGTGAGTTTGACGTTTGAGAGATTACCGCGACATTATTGTTGATAAATCTGCTACATTAAAATAGTTCAATAATGCCAAAAGTAATAAAAAGTGGTTTAAGAGAAACTGTTATCAAAGTACAAAGTAAAAGCACAGTGGCGCACAGGCACACCAAGTTATACTTGCCGGACTGTACCCATGGCATTAGACCTCGTCACAACACGCACAGGTAACTCAGGAATATCAAACCAATAGTAATTTAATCACAATTATTAAAACTAACACATAAGTACGTATTAAGAAATTCTACAGTATTAAAGCGCACGGCAACTCTCCTCCAATGTTTTTTTTTATGGTATAAAAGATAACAGGACAAACACGAAGCTCACCTGATGGTAAGCGATGATGTCGCTGTATCTGTAATAGGTATTACTGATGCAGCGGCATGCAAAATTCTGGTAGTCCAGAATTTTGCCATTGCACTGCGCTTGTTACCTTGAGACATAAAGCTGTTGAGTCTCACCGTGCCCTGTAATTTTACTGGAATGTCCTCCATTCTTTCAAAAACAACAAGAGCTCAGTTAAGGCACACGTCGTCATTCCTCAATAAGTTGACGTCTTGGTCGTTCTATAAACTATATATAAACAACTAGCTGCGCTCTAGAATCACTCTATCTATTGCTGAAAACTGCATTGAAATCCATTGCCTTGTTTAAAAGATCTAAGCGTACAAACGGCTGGAGCAACTTAGTAAACATTTTATTTCTTATAACGCCATCTAACGTCTAACAAAGGTGTTAGGGATCGACAAATCAATATTACGACATCTATGGGACGTTTACCTAACTAAGCGTTCATAGATGGCGTGAAATGCCGAAAAAAAACACGTTTCATGTATGGGGACCCTCTATTATTTTTAACTTTATTTTGTTTTTAGTATTTGTTGTTATAGCGGCAATAGAAATACATCATCTGTGAAAATTTCAACTGTCTAACTATCACGGTTCATGAGATACAGCCTGGTGACAGACGGACAGACAGACAGACAGACAGACGGACAGACAGACAGACAGACAGACAGACAGACAGACAGACGGACAGCGGAGTCTTAGTAATAGGGTCCCGTTTTACCCTTTGGGTACGGAACCCTAAAAATAAATAACATAAAACATGAAGCTTGCCCCAAAGCCAAACTTTTTCAAATTTACAAAAAATAAATTCTTCAACTCTCCCCCTCTCTAGACGCGAGTGTTCCTTTAATCCGTCCCTGTAGAGCAAAACGTGAAACTCAGTCAGGTTCGGTTCAGAGCGGCGGTAAATAACAAGTTAGCAGTCGATAGTCTCACTTGCTGCAAGATTACACAGTGATTATACCGAGGGAACTAATCTAACTACGAGAATACTGAAATAGCATCTCTTATACATATAGATGGAAACAAAGAGTTGAAAATCGAGCTCAGTGAGAGTGGTGCCCCATAGGTGAGGCATAGGTAGGCTGATTATGGTGATGATGACATAGCATATAGTAAGCTTTATTTAAAAAAAATATTGCTATTGACCTGTCATCGATATCAAAGGCCCAAAACTACTCTGAAAACAGGCATAATCTTATAAACTTCGACAATACCTAACTACGTATTGTATTAAAAAAAAACACAACTCTTCTGTTTATACAATTCATCGGTCCAATCTTGCTCTACCCGATCGTTACCATCCCCCGCGCCGAAACTCATACATCTAACAGCTTTCCCATATAATTGAGTTATACGCTTATACCCCACATTCCTAATTCCTATTTGCAATTATATTTTCCAATTTAATTTTCCACTTTTGTTGCCTGCCTAATGGATTTTGGGATCCCATTTTGGTTCATATTGATACTCGTAATTATGTCTTTGAATTAATTGTGTGTGTTATTCTTATGGTTTGTATAAAAATATGTAAGCTTTTTTTTTCTAATTTGTAAGCCAACTTCGCGCACTTGTAAACCGGGGGGGTCTTTATGAACATACAAACACATCGCAGGGAACTTTACCCCCTAGGCCTGGTGCCATGTACACACATGGCAACAGACACATTGTAATCGAAATTTACATGTGACTGTAGGATCGCTTTACAATCGAATCCCAAACCAATAATGTAGCGCACTTTTTAGTAATACCTAGTTGTTTGTTATTTGAGACACCGGGGCGCAGGCATGGATAATATCGTTTAAAAACTAAAAAACAACCGACTTCAATGCCGCGCTATTCATTTTCAGTACCAATTTTGAGATGTTTATCTCAATATCTCTGGAGATACTTATCATACCTCGATAAAATTACCATGGTACCACACTTGGGATATCTCCTTTCGAACAAAAAAAGAATAATCAAAATCGGTTCATAAACGACGAAGTTATCCGCGAACAAACATAAAAAAAAAAAAAAAAAAAAAAAAAACGGTCGAATCGAGAAACCTCCTCCTTTTTTTGAAGTCGGTTAAAAAGATAATAATACTACGGTTCAGGTGTAGATGATAAATCTAACGAGTGATATTTTTACACAGATGAATGTAGGTATTAAGTATTTAAAGTATGCTTATTCATAATTGAAGCGAGTTTAGAGGATTCATATGTTTTATACGATCCACAGAACCGTTGTGTAGAGATCATTATTATTTTAACATATTTTAATATTTGAAGTGATAATATCGTTTAAAAAAACTAAAAAACAACCGACTTCAATGCCGCGCTATTCATTTTCAGTACCAATTTTGAGATGTTTATCTCAATATCTCTGGAGATACTTATCATACCTCGATAAAATTACCATGGTACCACACTTGGGATATCTCCTTTCGAACAAAAAAAGAATAATCGAAATCGGTTCATAAACGACGAAGTTATCCGCGAACAAACATAAAAAAAAAAAATATATATATATACGGTCGAATTGAGAAACCTCCTCCTTTTTTTGAAGTCGGTTAAAAAGTGCTTAAGGCGCGCTGGGCATTTTATTTGGTGGGTATTGAATGAGACTGAGCCGTAAAGCTCGGCTATGTAACGCTCGTTCGGGCACAGAATAATGTATAGTGAAACTAAAGTCGGATCAAGTAAGTTCCTAACTAATCCGATAAATGGCGTTGAACACCTTTAAAACACATTGGTGTTTAATTTTTAGGGTTCCGTACCTCAAAAGGAAAAAATTGAACCTTTATAGTATCACTTTGTTGTCCGTCTGTCTGTCTGTCCGTCTGTTAAGACCCCTTTTTCTCGGGAACGCGCAGAGATATCAAGTTGAAACTCATAACAAAGACCTACGGATCTACGGTCTCTTTTGGATGTAAAAAAATTGTAAGTCAACGCGATCGAAAGATAAGACCGTTTATGTCTCGTATTTTCGCATATTTTGCGATTTCACAAGGGTATCAAAACCTATAGGGTACTTTATCATGAAATTTGGCAAGAAGCAAGGCCTTGAAGCATTTAGATAAGTAGGTGGTTATTGGGTGTTCTACTCCACCCACAGGGTGGTGGGTGGAGTAGAACACCCAATAACCACAAATTGATTATCTCTCGCCATTTGTGTTTTAGAACTCTCAACGACCCTGGTAAGAACAGGCAAAAAACAGATACAGAAATAGAAATAAAATAACAGAAACGAGCAAACGCAGTTGAGTATATAATTTTGATCAACATGTTTTAGAACTCTCAAAGCCTCCGGTGTAATAATTTTAATAAACATGTTTTAGAATTCTCAAAGCCTCCGGTAAGATCAGGCAAAAAACAGAAACAGATACAGAAATAAAAACAGAAACAGAAACGAGCGAACGCAATTACTAGTTTGCTTATTTGGTAACCAAAAAAACTCAACCGTTCCGCTCATAAGGTATATCGTTTGATCAACTGATGTGTTGTGGAACCCTCAATATATTTAAATTGGTCTATTATAGATAGAAAAGAACGGAGAAAAAACTGAATTGGTGTTAAAATAACAGAAACGAGCGAACGCAGTTGGGTATATAATTTGATCAACATGTTTTAGAACTCTCAAAGCCTTCGGTGTAATAATTTTGATCAACGTGTTTTAGAACTCTCAATGACCCTGGAGTAATAATTTTGATCAACGTGTTTTAGAACTTTCAAAGCCTCCGGTGAGAACAAGCAAAAAACAGAAACAGATACAGAAATAGAAACAGAAACAGAAACGAGCGAACGCAATTACTAATTTGCTTTTTTGGTAACCAAAATCCCAACTGTTCCGCTCTTCAGGTATATCGTTTGATCAATTGGTGTGTTGTGCACCCTCAATATATTTAAATTGGTCTGTTATACATAGGAAAGAACGGAGAAAAAACTGAGTCAGTGTTAAAATAACAAAAAACGAGCGAACGCAGTTGGGTATATCGTTTTTAATACACTTGCTCATGAAGTGGCTCTTATTTCACTGCAATCAGGCACATAATGACGCCTGTTATCAAACTGTGACTTTTTAATTACTATTATTCGCAAGTGAGTTATAGATATGTTTTTTTAAATTTTATTGGTTGAGTTGCTTTGTTCTTAAAAAAGTTTCGATACAAAAAAGATCGTGTGCAATAGCACAAATAAATTAATATACCTATTGCTTGCTCATTTTAAACAACTTCGTGTTTAAATAGATAATTTTAACTTGTACGTGTTTAATAAACAAAACTTTTATTTAATTATAACTTTTGTTTAGTCTGTAAAAACCATAATTCCCCTGTACGTGGCCAAAACGCTAACCGCGTCAAACAAAAAAATAAATAAATAAATAAACCTCATTCTTTTAGTCTATGGCCGATCGCCATTGTTAGATGCGCGCGCATTGGAAAACTAATGAATTTTTTCCCACCATTGCGAAACATTTTTCACAACTCGTTTTCGCTGATGAAATTATAGTTATTTATTAATTGAAATGTCTAAAAGTACTAGTTATAAAGATAATGATTTATGTTGTACAACGCCCAATATAAGATGTGAAGCCCTTTGAACGTTATGGAAAGTTTACTACCTGAAAACTCCAAGGTAAAATATCTATAATTGTCTACTATATAACATGATTTTTTTGTATTATTTTCTTCACAAGTGTGTTAAAAAACATCGTATGATACACGTGTGTATTGATGAATACCGTCCTCGGCTCTCTTAAGACCTTCACCTAACGGCTCGGATCTCAATGGCGCCTCAGCGGTAATCACCAACATTACACACTTGTACCGTAATGTACTATTAATCAACTCGTTTGTTATATCATATCTATCTTAAAATTGATTATATCTCATGTGGTGCCTAAACACAATCGGCTGAGTGGTCCATGGTAAGTCTCACTCTGGAAGTCTGAGGTTAGATTATCTTCCACCAACTATGTTTCTAACACAAATGTTTTTTTTTTTTTTTTTTTTTTTTTTTTTTTCGTCGGAGGGGGAAATCCTCATTGGATGCCGTTGAGCACAGACTCTTCGGTTATGTCAGACTCCTACTGACTAAAACCCCCTCCCTTATGTCATCCTGAGAGTCCAAGGCAGGATTATCTCTCGCCGCATGCGATGTATAAACACAATCGGCTGAGTGAGCAATATAAGTATAAACTGAGAGTCCAAGGCGGGATTATCTCTCGCTGTATATGATTAACTCACTCTGGAAGCCTGAGGTAAGATTATCTCCCACCAACTGTGTTCATAAAACATACGGTTGGATGAATTGTGTAAGTGTCATTCTGAGAGCCCATGGTAAGATTATCTCTCGATGCTCAAACACATACGGTTGGATGAACCATGGTAAGTATCATCCTGAGAGTCCGAGGTAGGATTATCTCTCGTCGTATGTGATGAACTCACTCTAGGAGCCTGAGGTAAGATTATCTCCCGCCAACTGTGTTCATAACACACAGGGTTTGATGAATTGTGGCAAGTGTGATTCTGAGAGTCCAAGGTAGGATTATCTCTCATTGCCTAAACACATACGGTTGGATGAACCATGGTAAGTTCATTCTGAGAGTCCAAGGTAGGATTACCTCTCGCCGAATGTGACAGTTTACCAATTGTTCCACGGTTTTATAGCACATATTTTTATGTGTCAGCAAATAATATTCCAATCTAAAAGGTATTAAGTACTGATATTTTAACAAAACAAACGAAGTCTCGAGTTACGGCTTCATCGACATTAAAAGCTAAGGGTTTGTACATACGTTTTAACTCTACGATTAAAGTTTTCAATATATACATGAACTATCGAATGCTATTTTAATTAAAAACATTTAGTTAAAACGTGCAGCTAAAACTTTAGGTGAATATATAGATAGTTGAAAATGAATAGGCTGTAACGACATGATTTATGGGTACAGGAACGTTAAATCTTTGATCTAGCCGCTCCCAGAAGATGGTCTACTCATTAGTAAAATAAGTACTTACAAATCCAAAAAATAACAACGCGAAAAAAAGCCTATACATTCACATTCAATATGAATAAACGAAAACTTTCAAACTAAAATTAAATTGTAGAGTTAAAACGTATGTACAACACCCTTAGCCTTCAATGTTGTCGAAGCTGTAACTCAAAACCTTTTATCAACCGTGTGAAGAAATAAACTGGCCAAGTGCAAGTTGGACTAACACTTTACCATGGTTCCGTACCATCGAGCAAAAATACTGAATGAAAAATCGAGTTTTTTGTATACGCCTACTAACCCTAACTTAAACTTACTAGTTACTTAACTGAAAATATGATCAGTGATTCTGAATTAGTGATCAGCATTTTTAATTAAACAAGTAAGTAGTAACACACTTAATTTGTTTATATTGTTTTTGTGAAATAAGTCTAAATTATAGTAAGTAATTTGTATTAAACATGAAAATATAGTACAGACCTATTGTTTTATTTATTATAGTTACATAAGCAAATAAACACTTTTTTCCTACAAAACATTCTATAACTTTTAATGTTTTAAAAATTTGGCAGACCTACATTTTAACACTTGAGCTATTAAATCTTTACCATAGACTAGATATATACTTCAAGTACTGGACAATCAAAGGTATTTTTGTACCAAAACCACAGAATAAGTAAAAAAGGTGATTTTTGTCTGTGTCGCGGACTGGTTGTATTCGACAGTGGTGCTTCAAGACGTTTTTTCCTACAAACCATTGTATATTATAATAACTAAAACAAAATCACAATAAAATATATAATACTAAAAATATATTATTATAACTTTTAATGTTTAAAAAATGTAAAAGTATGTTTATATGTTATTTATCCTTTCACGTCAAAACAGCTCAACAGATTTATGTGAATTTTGTATAAAGTTGGTCAGAGGACTTCGAGAGTGACATAGGCTGCAGTTTATCCCAATAGCATGTTACAATAATATTTTCTTAAAATGTTATTTGTACTTTAATTTTTATTTATCGATATTTTATTGATAAATGTCATGGAACTCACAAGGTAACCGAACTATAAACCGGTTACATGAAGATTTGTACGCCAAGTCGATTGCAGTGTCTTGTCTTTTTCTATTGAACTAATAAGTAATATTTGATGAAAGAGTGCGTACTACATACAAAACGATCAATGTAATGGTCGTCCCCCAGGCTTGCTACTAGCTCCGAAGATTGCGTTGACTCAAATGACATGAGAGAACCCTATTATTTTATCCGTCTCAGTAGAATACTTATTTGTCAGCAAATAATATTCCAATCTAATAGGTATTAAGTACTGATATTTTAACAAAACAAACGAAGTCTCGAGTTACGGCTTCATCGAAATTAAAAGCTAAGGGTTTGTACATACGTTTTAAATTTATGTTTAAACTGTCATGTAGAGATAAATCATGTTCTTATAGTTTATTCATTTTCAAATATCTATAAACTCAAGTTTTCAATATAAACATGAACTATCGAATGCTATTTTAATTAAAAACATTTAGTTAAAACGCGCAGCTAAAACTCTAGGTGAATATACAGATAGTTGAAAATGAATAGGCTGTAAGGACATGATTTATGGGTACAGGAAAGTTAAATCTTTGATCTAGCTACTCCCAGAAGATGGTCTACTCATTCGTAAAATAAGTACTTACAAATCCAAAAAATACAACGCAAAAAAAGCCTACATGTTCACATTCAATATGAATATACGAAAACTTTCAAACTAAAATTAAATCATAGAGTTAAAACGTATGTACAACACCCTTAGCCTTTAATGTTGTCGAAGCTGTAATTCAAAACCTTTTATCAACCGTGTGAAGAAATAAACTGGTCAAATGCAAGTTGGACTAACACTTTACCATGGTTCCGTACCATCGAGCAAAAAAATACTGAAAAATCGAGTTTTTTGTATACGCTCCCTAACTTAAACTTACTAGTTACTTAACTGAAAATATGATCAGTGATTCTGAATTAGTGATTAGCATTTTTAATTAATCAAGTAAGTAGTAGCACACTTAATTTGTTTACATTGTTTATGTGAAATACGTATAAATTATAGTAAGTAATTTGTATTAAACATGAAAATGTAGTACCTACTGTTTTATTTATTAAAGTTACATAAGCAAATAAACACTTTTTTCCTACAAAACGTTGTATAACTTTTAGACATTTACCAGACCTAAATTTTAACACTTGAGCTATTGAATCTTAACCATGGAGATAGTACACTTTAACTTCAATTCAATTTTTATTTATCGATATTTTATTGATAAATGTCATGGAACGCACAAGGTAACCGAACTATAAACCGGTTATATGAAGATTTGTACGCCAAGTCGATCGCAGTGTCTTGCCTTTTTCTATTGAACTAATAAGTAATATTTGATGAAAGAGTGCGTACTACATAAAAAATGATCAATTTAACGCTCGTCCCCCTGGCTTGCTACTAGCTCCGTGGATTGCGTTGATTCAAATGACATGAGAGAACCCTATTTTTATCAGTCTCAGTAGAATACCTATTTGTCAGCAAATAATATTCCAATCTAAAAGGTAGTAAGTACTCGTATTTTAACAGAATATTTCACCTTTGCAATAGGCTTGGGTATCTGACAGAGGAGTGGAACTATCGTATATCCTTCCATATAATCATAAATTTTGCTCATAAAAGGATATTGATCCGCTTGGTATAACTGCTTCTGATATATCTGAAACTCACTCAAAAAGACACATTATATCCGTTAGTATATTCCATATCCAAAATTAAGCATAGTCGAGATTTTAAACCTATATTATTTAACATTATTATGTCGTATCTGTTGTGTTTTGAACTTGCATTTTTTTTTTCTTACCTGTTGTTAGTGATGATGAGATCCAAATAATTGTATATCACGGTTGAAATTGAATTATAAAAAAATCTTCATTAAGATATACCGGATATATAAAGGTTTTGGTAAGAGGAAGGAAAGATCTAAATCTATATATCCGCTTAGGGATACATATTATCTGAAGATATAGGTCAGTTTATTTCCCTACACTGTTGATAAAAGGTGACTGGGTATCGACTTACGACTACGTCGACATTCTATAATTAAGGCTTGATTTATGCTGTAGAGACAAATATTACATTTTAACCGACTTCGATATATGGAGATACGTACTCGATTTGATTTTATGATTTTTTGTTTGTTACATCATAACTCCAGGTATGTAGAGACAAAGATTACTTTTTAACCAACTTCAATAAACGGAGATACGTACTCGATATGTATGTACGATTAACTCATATCTAACTGTTGTTTATGAACCAAATACTTCCTGTGTGGATTATTAGGCCTGCTAACATCATTACCTAACCACATATAAGTGTTTGCAATTAACAAACGCTGTTTCATAAAATCTTCGACCACGATCGTAAACTCGAAATCGTTCGAAACATCAGGTGAGATAGTGAATAATGAAGACTATTTTCAAATATTTGATGATTATTTAACTTTTTTACTTGTTGTATATTTGGTTTAATAGTGTGTGTAATATTTTACACATTCACTTTTAATTCTATCGTAGTCGGGTAACAGAATAGGTTTTTCTCATGTTAGTTGAGTGCGACCAGTAGGTACATTTATTAGCTTTATGTAATAGATTAAGTTCAAATTTGTTTATTTTGATAAAATACGAGTACTTATTACAATTAAAACTCCGTGTGTAGAGGCCTTCGGCAAAGATTACTATTTAACCGACTTCAATAAACAAGATACGTCGTACTCGATTTTTATGTATGATGTTTTTGATTGTTAACTCATATCTAACTGCTGTTTATGAACCGATTAGGTTTTTTTTTTTGGTATACGAGTACTTATTCCAATTAAAACTCCGTGTGTTTTTGTTCTTTAGAGGAGACTTTCGTTGTTTAGAGGCCTTCGGCAAAAATTACTATTTAACCTACTTCAATAAACGAGATACGTACTAGATTAAAAAATGTTATGTTACTTAACAAAGTGTTGTATATAAAGTACAAAATATATGCACGCAGGGAACCAACTTATTGCTTTGAATTAAAAAATAATCAGCCTTTCAGCATTCAACTTACCACCTGTCAACTTTATCAACAATGCGGAGTACTTACTGTACGACAACTATTTATTAGAGCTGTAATTATCAAACAATATTCTCTTGTAAATAGGTGTCATATTGAAGGAAACGTACTACAGCGAAGAAAATATAAGATCTTTAATATGAAAGTCGCGAGAAAATAATTTGGCTGGAACAGTCTAAACTCGCTAGGACCACTATTTGAAAATCGTGTAAGTAAACACGTTAATATACTGCGTACATCAAGGTATAATTGCAATAAAGTTATTTCCAATTTCCTTTATACACTTGATTATAATAATAATATGGTCACAGAGAATTTCATAGTATCATTAAAGTAGGTAACATCACATTTAAACACACTACACACGCTCACACACAATCAAAAAACACATTTTTGATAGGCATCTGTTTGAATCCATTCTTTAATTCATTCCATCCAATCATTCCAATTAGGTTAAGTATCTATTGAGTTAAAAAATTAAATATTGTCATTAAATTAAACAGTAAATAAGGATTACATAAGATTGCAAAGTTGCTTACTATATACATTATTATAGCATACATTTGTCAAATGCTTAAGGATCAGAGAAGGTTCATGTAACTAGCAATACAGGCTCCTAGTAGACACAGTGCTGGGTACAGAGGTCAGCTAGGTACTACCCATATTGCAATGAAATTATAATTTGTACTGTAACTATTGCTATATACCAACACCAGTTGTAGACATAAATAAAGAATTTATTTATTTATTTATTTTATTCAGCCTTCATCCAAGCGTCGAATGTTGCATTAAAAATAATAATAATAATTCCTCTGATGATTGTACGGTTACGTGCACCCCCATTGCATGTGTTAGTAATTAAGACAATTTTTATCCAAAAAATGTGAAATAATAAAACTCAATAAATAAATAAAACGCAAACTAATCACATTACAAATCTTACTCTAATGGGGCTGATTGTCCGTCTATCGACTGCATAATACTGTCGTAATAGACAACATCTGCAAACAAAAGAGAAGAAAAAAAAAAAACAACATAATATCGTTTAAAAACTAAAAAAGAACCGACTTCAATGTTCATTTTCAGTACCAATTTTGAGATGTTTATCTCAAAATCTCTGGAGATACTTATCAGACCTCGATAAAATTACCATGGTACCACACTTGGGATATCTCCTTTCGAACAAAAAAAAGAATAATCAGAATCGGTGCATAAATGACGAAGTTATCCCCGAACAAACATTAAAAAAAATATATATATACGGTCTAATTGAGAAACCTCCTCCTTTTTTTGAAGTCGGTTAATAAAAAGAAACTCTATGACGCTTGTCGCTTGTTTAAAAATCTTGTTTATTAAGATATTATTTAAATTTACAACAAATAATTATATTAACACACAATTTATATTATATTTTGGAGCTTGGGGTATTCAGACCATGCATTTTTGCCATTCATATAGTCATTTAATGTATAGTATGACTTTTTCATGTAACTGGGATTTGCAAAGGTTTTAAATCTGCACATAGACAGTTAATCATGAATATATTTAGGAAATTTATTATAAAATCGTATACACGTTCCATTAAGTGCTCGATTGTGATATAATAAAAGTCGAAGTATAAAATATGATACTTACTAGGTACGATACCATCATCATCATCATCATCATCATCACCATTCATTTATTTATGATTTCATCCGTCCATCATCTCTCTCAAATAAAAGTAATAAAAAATAAAAAGAATATTCCTAGTCGGTTTTGTTTGGTGACATGACAGTTTTTACTTTCTTGAACTTTACAACACTATTACAGATGTATTATTTTCTATAGAATGTAATAGAAAATTTCATACAATCTTATAGAATTTTTTTTTTTTTTTTTTTTTTTTTTTTTTTTTTTTTTTTTTTTTTTTTTTTTTTTTTTTTTTTTTATAAAAGATTACTCGCAATGTGGGTTGCACATTACTAGTATTCTTGTTAACCCCTCCAACTAAGCTAAATATGCTTGTGTCTGGAGTGGGTTCACGTCAATAGTGCAATGGGTGGGGTGGGATTCGAACTCACGACCTCTCGATTGCCAGTCCGACACCCTATCCATTGGGCTATTGCCGCCTTATTAAAATAAGGCTATATTAATTAAAAAATCACCAACACTGTGAGACTGTTACGGAGGCTTATCTTCATATCTCGATAAATTTTCAATCAGACCACACCGAAAGCATACCTTCTCAAACAAAAAAAAATAATTATCAAGTCGGTTAATGTGCTGTCTTTCGTCTCCACGTCCACCATACTTACGAGCGTTAATTTCTGCTTGTTCGTAGACACGAGTTATGTAGTAATCTCTGCGTTCGTTACCCCACTAGGATTCCATTAGAATAAAACATTGAGCAGCTTTACATGCAAAGTTCTAGACGTTGAATAAAGTAATTTATCATGGCGGAAGTAAAAGTGCTTTTGAACCAATTATTTATTAAAATGATTGAGAAATTTGTAATCCGACACAATATGGTTTGTGATGAATATGTGCTTAGTGACAATGTAATAAATTCGTTTATTAAAGTAGGAATCATCTCAGCTGATGTGATGGAAAAAGGCACTATAGCAGCAATGATTATTGTTATGGAAGAGATTAATAACATCACATCCCGGATACTAGATCTGGCCGGAGATGTGACTATTATGAATAATTGGTTAAAAAAAAAAAAAATACCACGATGGAAGAACAACTTTGTTTAGAGGTACCTATATGGTAACTAAACAAACAAGCAGAGAGACGTAAGTGGATGTGTGTGGAATTAAAATTATCTTCCAAAATCGACGAAACGGTTCCGTCATTGTGGTTAATGACATTAAATAGTGTGATCCATAAATATTTATATTGGTGTGAGAAATATCTGTCACACAAAAACTCTGCAGTGCTTGCTAATATTAAAAAAGAATATCTATCTCGGGCCCATATGTTGGTGTGGAAGTGGCGACTAAAAACGTATCGTCCCGATAGCAAAATATTTCATGTTTGTGGTGAACGTTTCGCAAAATTATGTTAAGATAAGTAAAAGTTAAGAAGCGGTGAACAGTGACTTGGGAAAGGTCTATATCCAGCAGTGGACTGATAGCGGCTGATTATGATGATGATGAAGTAATAGTTTAATCATTAACGTATTTATATTATTAACGAAACATGTTTTGATAAATAATGTATATTTAGTTTTGTAAATTTTTTGAGGTATGACTTTAACATTTTAGTAGCAGTAATAAGAATATTGAATGATTCTTTTTCATTTTCTATTAAACATTTTTGTAAGTATATCAATCAATTAATAATAAAGGTACATAGACACATTGTTCAAAAATGTATGCTTTTCTGTTACTATCTGTAATAATATTGTATATTCAGTTTTGTTAATTTTTGAATTAATTGGTGTATGACTTGTACATTTTTGTAGCAATAAATGATTTGTGTGATAGAATGTTTAAATAATATTATAATATTACCTACTTAAATTTGCAGGAAAATTAAATAATAAGAATATTTTATTATTCTTTTTTTATTTTCTTCTGAAATTTTTTGTGCAAGTATATTAATCAAAACTTGCTGCTTCTCTGTACTAACTGTAATAATAATGTTTATTTAGTTTTGTAAATTTTTGGTGTACAACTTGAACATTTTAGTAGTAATAAATGATATTTATGGTAGAATGTTAAAATAATATATTATAATATGATAATTATTTGATAATAAAATTGAATGATTATTTTTGTTTTCTAATAAAATTGTTTACAAGTATATTAATCAATAAATAATATAGGTACATAGATACATTTTTTCAGAAACTGCTGCTTCTCTGTACTAACTGTAATGCTTTAAAATCGAAGCTAAAACTAATTTTAGTTAACAAATCCTACTATAGTGTGCAAGAATATTAATTGACAAAAAATTAACTGCCATTAACTATATTACCTATCAAATAATTTAATTTTATAATTAATTTTAAGTTGTATATGGATGAGTACAGAGGGCTTTATTAATCATTATGGTATACCTGTATTCTTAATAAATAAATTGATTGATTTATTGTTTTTTATTATAAAACCCCACAACAGGCACTCACATTATTAAAGTTTATTTTGAGATACTCTTTGGTTATTATTCATCTGTCAAAATTAGGTTGGTTTAAAAAGTAGGTTGGTCAAAATTAATAATATAATTAGGTAGGGTAATCCTACATTTATGAACCAATAAACTACATCAACGTTCAAGACGCCTTAGAAATAAAATATAAACGTTAAATATTATTTCAAATTTCATTACACAAATTAAAATTGAAACCTATAGTTTGGTTCGTTAACTTCATAGCAGCGAAGTATCATATCCTTAGGTGTATGTTTGTATACTGGAAAGGACCATTCAATTAATTCGAAAGTAATACTGAACTTTGATGCAGTTCCTTAGTTCGCGAGTGTATATTCTGTCAGAGAAATTAATTTTGATTTTATTAAACGAACATTCTGATCAGCTACATTTCATTATTTAGCATTACAATACATCCTGTATACTACATTTAAAGCACCTAATCATGCAACATCGTGATTATTTGAAAAAAATTAAGATCACCGGTTCTGGCAACGGATTTGGTACATAGGTAGTGGACCCGGTTGTCCGGATTGCAATCCCTTTTCATGTTTTACGTTATTATTTTCCCACGCTCCGATAGGTATCGTTATAGCTCGACTATGATTTATTCTGTAGTCAATTCCAAGAACTTTGTTAGCATTTCTATAAAATAAGGCCAAAACACCCTCTTTGAGTTTTAACTGCTCGTTTTCACTAAATAGTTTGACTATACATATAAATGATAGTTTAACTGAATAAGTACTCGTACTTTAACAAAACAAGCAAATTTTAACCTAATGGTCGAACCACCTTTGAAATCGGATCAAACCTTTGAAATGCGCCAACTCGAATGACAATATAAAAAATCACCCCATTACCCGACTACGATAGATTAAAAGATAGAAAAATTAAAAGTTAGTGCATAAAATATTAAAATCATATTTTATGTGTTTAGATAATAAGACGGTATCTAATTATTTGAACTGTACAATACACCATACGGAAAGTATTACTATAAGATCGTTCACAAAACAAAAAACCGACTTCACATGCTGCGCAAGTCATTTTCAGTACTAAGTTTGAGGTCTTTATCTCGATATCTCTGGAGATACTTATCAGATCTTGATAAAATTAAAATGGCACTACACTGTAAACATATTCTATTTATAAAGAATAAAAACATTCTCCAAATCCACACACAGTTAATTAATGATGAAGTTCTGAGGTAACAAAAAAATACAATTCTACAGACGAATTGAGTACATCCTCCTTTATGTGAAGTCGGTAAAAAGAAAAAAACAAATCAGTTCATAAATGATTTTTATAACAAACAAAAAAGTAATTCGTACAAACGCTATCTGTTAAGTCTGTTAAAAAATAATTTGTCGTAAGGCCGCTACACACCTTGAGTTTTAACTGCTCGTTTTCACTAAATAGTTTGACTATACATATGAATGATAGTTTAACTGAATGGTTATAATTATAATTTAAAATCGTTAATAAACTAAAAGAACCAACTTCAAATGCCGCGCTAGTCATGTACCAAAATTTGATGTGTTTATCTCCATATCTCTTGAGATAGTCATCAGATCTCGATGAAATTTAAATGAAATTACTTGGAAAGTGTGTCCTTTTAAACAATATGAAAATATTTTAAATCGGTACGCCCATCTTTGAGTAATCGAGAAGCATACATAAAAAAGATTCCGACGAATTCAGAACCTACTCCTTGGTTAGGTGTTGGTTAAAATAGCATTCAATTAACTGTACAGTGCAAACTTAATGGTATAAAAATTTACAGGTTATAGGGTCATGATTTATCTGTACCTACAGAACAGTTCAATCGCAGAATTAAAGTAGAAAGTGTGTGCGAACCCTTAATTAAAAAAATGCTGACATGTGTAACTCAACCTATGTGCCTATTTACCTTCGTGCGTGTGAACAAAACCATTCTATAAGTAATCGGTGTAGTTATTGGTGAGTGTAGTTCTGTGACTATTTGGAAATAACAAGTAAGTACCTAGCTTTTATTGTATAATACTTTCAGATTCAGATTCAGATATTTTATTTGCATGCATGCTTTGCAACGTAAACTTTTTTAGTTGATTCGGAAATAAAAACCAAGTTTCTATAATAAAGATTTTCTCAATGACTAGAAATCAAAAAAATAAAAAAGGTCTTAATACGACAAAAAGTTCTATTAACCAACTTAAAAATAAGGTGGATGTTCTATGTTTCACTGTAAAAATATTTATTATTTTTTTCTGTCAATTGTGGTCCGATTTTTTAAATTATATTTTTATTTGAAAGATTATACTTGTGTAGTGGTCCCATTGTAAATTTATCAAGATCTAATGAGTATCTCCAGAGATATGGAGATAATAACCGCAAACTTGCCACTCAAATTGATTATAGTGGCATTTGAAGTCGGTTTTTTAAACGATCCTAATTATTTTGAACATGTTATTTAAATGTTAGGTAAAGAGAATTATATTAAAAAATTAAATCAAAATTGTTATTTTTCGATTGCTGTTTATATCGATATAACTACACGCTGATTTAATGTTTAGTTATTTCCAAGTTTCATTTGAGTTATTCTGAGTAAAGATTTTTTTTAATTAAATTGTGTATTCATAGTTTTGAACTAATGTGTACCAATCTCTATTTTACAGGAGCGACAAGCAGCATCTCATCAGCAGATCTTCGTGAATTTCATAAATTAAAATCCTTTAGATGAAAATGGTGAGTGACTACGCTTGAATTTTAATTTATGTATGTACACACATTTTTTTAAAGCACAGAAAATATAAAAGTTGATGCTTTAGGGGTAGCAGATTTTAATTTTGTAATATTTTTATATTGTTTCAGATTTCCAGTATGAACACCTACGCTCTGGAATTATACTCTGGACACTACCATGGATCATCCAACCGTATGTGTTACGGACACAGTTGATCAAAATTATTACTCCAGGGTCATTGAGAGTTCTAAAACACAAATGGCGAGAGATAATCAATTTGTGGTTATTGGGTGTTCTACTCCACCCACCACCCTGTGGGTGGAGTAGAACACCCAATAACCACCTACTTAGATAGAAATAAATCTGAAAACCGTAAATATGTGGTTCAATAAAAAAAATGTGAATTTACTATTATAAACTTATTATATGCGGTTGGTTTACATTTACATTTATATTTACATTTATTATACATTTTCTATAGATCGAACTACATAGTTAAGTGTGTCCTTTAACCCGTTGTAGAAGTTGGTACGGAAGCCTCGGTAGATGAGTCCAACTCGACTTGGCTGGTTTTTTTAGTTTTCACAACAGTTTACGGCAAATCTGCTGATAGATTTGCCGTAAACTGTTATATATGCTGTGCAGTTTATTTTTCTTAATCATACACTATTTGTTACAATTTCTTGATATCAATTTTACCACACAGCCCAGAAAGCGAAGACTCATTAATTAAGATAGTTTAAAAACTAAAACAACCGACTTCCATGCCCCGCGAGTCAATTTCAGTAGCAAGTTTGAGACGATGATGATATCGTCATATCTCTAGAGATACTTATTAGATCTAGATAAAATTACTATGGGACCACCTCGGAAACGTACCCTACCGATTAAAAAATAATTATTAGAATCGGTTCACAATTGACGGAGTAATCGCGTAACATACATACAAAAAAAAACATACAGACGAATTGAGAACCTCCTTCTTTTTGGGATGTCGGTTGAAAATGAGCAATACTTCTAACGTTTATACAGACCGGGTTTCGTCCGGACTGCGACGCATGTGATCTATGTGTGAACGCGTTATTTGCAGAAAGCCGAAACTTCAAATTCATGAATATAGATAGATGTGCCCATGACACAAAGTAGGTGAGTCTTGCAACGGTCGATTTTACTCAAAATCTCGTAGCAGCTTCATGTTGTTACGTGCTAGACCTAGACAAACTATATCTGGCCGAATAATTGACTTTGCAGTTTAAATTCCATTTTCTGAGTTGGCTCGAACACCAGGGCTGCCACAAAACTTAAATGAAAGTGCCCGCGGGGATATTTTAAAACTCAATTTTATTATTCGCATTTCGTCCGTTCGCTTTCCATTATTAAATTAAATATTCGCTGAGAGCTGTGCTGATGCGTATTAATCGTATTTTATTTACTTTTTCTGATTTAAATTAAAGTTAATAATGAGAGAATGTAATTGTATCAGTTTATTGCAACTTTCGGCAGTAATTAAATAATATCTACAATCTTTGATTTGTATTCAAAATCAGCATAATTTATTGAAGAAGATTTAGGGCCAGTTTCAGCGGTTCCTGATAAATTTTCAGACAGTTATCTGATAGATGACGCCATACAAAAGTTTTTAAAAGTCTATCAGATAAGTTTCTATTAGGGCTATCAGGCACCGGTGAAACTAGTCCTACAGATGGAAATCTGTATTTGTGGGCTTACTAAAATCACAAACATACATTTCAGTTTGAGATTTAATAAATTATTATTGTTTTCAAAAACGTAGAATTAATTCCGTTGTGTATTGTATACTTGGCAATGCTCAAATCAAACATATAGTTTTGATTTGCTAATAACTCACCGAGCATTAATTAATCAATTTACCCAAGAAAAATAATGAAAAATTGCAGTGACATTAAATTTTGCGTTACGTTATTTGATATCTTTACAACACTTCATATTTTTGAGAGGTTTCATCCTGTTATTCATTACAGTTACATAAGTAATTTTAATGAGTTAACTAATTATGTTTAACATAGTTTAAACTAGCAATGTTCAACGTAATTCCAAATTGTGTGTCACTTTGTGGCAACCCTAGCACTAAGAGGTTCCCGCAGCATGTCATAAATATATAATATGATACAGAGGGGACGTTTAAGAGTGTCCCGGCAAAGCGTCTATTTACTGGAGTTTTTACCCTTCATTCCTCATACGGTGAATTTTTTGACAAAATTGCCAAAGTTTCGAGTTGTTAGAAAAGTACTTTTTTAGGGCCTATTGCAAAGGTATATATTTGAAAGTACTTTGTTTATTTTTGATTTTTAGCAGTTTATATATTGGGTGAAATCTCTGTCGTTTGTTACCATTAGATATCGAAGTTGATTTAGAAGAATTAATATTAGAATTCATTTATTAGGGTTCCGTAGCCGAATGGCAAAAAACGGAACCCTTATAGATTCGTCATGTCTGTCTGTCTGTCTGTCTGTCTGTCCGTCCGTATGTCACAGCCATTTTATTCCGAAACTATTAAGATTACAGAATTGAAACTTGGTAGGTAGATGTATTCTGTTAACCGCTTTCCGATTTTTATACAAAAATAAAAAATATAAAAGTTTAAGGGGGGCATCCCATACATAGAACTGAAATAAAAAAATTTTTTTTTCTTCAAACCTATACGTGTGGGTTGTCTATGGATAGGTCTTTAAAAATGACATTGAGGTTTCTAAAGTCATTTTTTCTCAAAGTCAATCATTTGAAAGATAGGCGCGCCTAAAGTGGTAAAATGTGTGTCCCCCCCCTCTAACTTTTAAAGTATGGGAGTGAAAAATCTAAAAAAAATATATGCTGTAGATCTTAAAAAAAACTAACAACGAAAATTGGTTTGAACGAGATACAGTCAGCAGTTTTAGAGATATGGCGACCGCAAAGATAACTTTGTTTTTCATACAAACACTATGAAAAACAAAGTTAATTTTGTAGTTGCGAAAAATCAAAGTTATAATAATACTCTACTGTGTTACGGAACCCTACGAGTGCGAGTCCGACTTGCACTTGGCCAGTTTTTGTTGATGTAAGGAAACACATAGTCAAATATCACATTTAAAATATATGGCATGTGAATCACAGAATCTTGTCAATAATATAATTAATTATTCATTTTCTAAAACATTTGTAATAAGTATGTCTAGAATATAATCTAAGGTAATAAAATAGCCCTGTATAAGGGCGCAGTAAATTGTCATTTAAAAATTTCCTAGAATTTTCCAATTTTAGAAGTTTCCTAGACCCTTTAATTTCACAGAAGACTTTGTGCCTAAAATTAAAAAGCACTGTTACTTTATAGTTTATTCACTAATGAAGCCGTTGTTTGCGAGCAAGGTGTTGTGGCATATCTTTAACGACCTCATACATTTTCTTATATCATACATATACTCTTTTGTATTAAAACGATTTGTTTCTTTATGACGGGTCACGTTACCATGGGAACGGAGAAAAACAAGGAAGTCAGTCTGGACAAAGAAATGGAGGGAGGTTTTTTGGCGGGAACGTGGAAATGTGTGTGTGATCTCATTGTATTTTTTCCTAAAACTTGTGTTCTTCCGCGTGTTAATATGTAATAAATGTGGATTATTAACCATTAAGTGCCGGTGAATGTGTGCGAGTGTAGGGAAACAGCACAATGTTGAAAAACATGCTATTTGCGTTCTCACCAAAATTCCACTGAAAATCTTCAGTAAACACCACATCTTTACTAAAGGTATGACTTAGACTAGACTTTTACTTGAAAAAAACTGACCTGAAATGTGACTTGACTTTGACCTATCTCTTCGACTAAAATTTATAAAAACTTGAAGAATTTCAATACTTGACACTGGCTAAATACACTAATCGTGTGGAGCCATAATAAAACTTAAAAAAAAAATAAAAAAATGGAGGAATAATGATAAAAATCAAGTCCAATATATTGTACAATAAGTTATTTTTAAAAAAAAATGAAACCGACTTCATAACACAAAAAAGCACTCAAAAGCGAAAAATAATTTACTTAAAATTATTATAAGCGTTACCCAATTCTCTATTTGAAGTCGGTGCCAGCCAAGTCTATTAGGTAGTAGATAGATACGAGTAATACCTACATGTATCTACCTACTTACTAACCTACATGTACTACTTACTACATACATACATACACATGCATAGTATCTATCTAATATCCAATAGACTTACCTGGCACCGACTTCAAATAGAGAATTATTAGAGAAAATAATTTTAAGTAAATTATTTTTCGCTTTTGAGTGCCTTTTTGTGGTTATGAAGTCGGTTTTTTTTTTGAAAAATAACTTATTTTACCCTTTTTAGTGCAAAAAAAGTTTTAATGAAATTACATGCATCTATTAAATTTCGTGTCTGGGCCGTTATACACTGACGGATAATTATATACTTTTTGAAAATTTCAAGTATGTACCTATAACGGCTAAGAAGATACAGATCTGTAAAGTGCGCACATATAGACACACGGACGGACGGACTGACGAAATGTCCAAAATGGCCCTGTGCAATTAAAGCATCTGACATACACGATAATTAATTGTCTATTTTATTACAATAATTCCAAATACTTTTATAACACGGACTAGTTGTATTCCAAAATGAATATTAAAAAGTATAATTTGCGATTATTAACATTAATTGCCGCCATATGGCCAATAGAGTACTGAATCACTCTACTACGTTATAAGAGGCACTTCCCTATATTGTGGATACCCGAATTATGAAAGCACTGTGTAGCCAACCTAACAACGGAAAGTATTATTTACGTAGTAACTATTATATAATATGTGGTTTTATGCTTATAATTTTTTTTTGCTGTGTTGATTGGTACAAAGTACGTTCATAATTCTGAGTTATTTAATTATATATGCAGTGTCGCGGGCCGCCATCTTCGCCAAATGTCATGTCATGTCAAAAAATATTAGGTATGTTTAAAAAAGTTTTCACCCTAACAAGACTTTGCCCGGTAGAACATTCCTGTGAAGTCAAATTATTTATATTTATATATAATTATTTATTATAATTATTAATATATAATTATTTATTGAGGGCCCGGTGGCGTAATTGGGAGAACGGTCGGCTTTGATGCCGTGGTACCGAGTTCAAACCGCCGTGCACCAATGAATTTTTCTATCGAAAAATATATGTGCGCTTCTCACAGTGGCCCTCCGGTGAAGGAAAACATCGTTAAGAAACCAATAATCCCCGCATGGTGGTAGAACATATCTAGTGTCCGCCTGGCCAGCTACCACCCTCAAGTCAGAAAATCTGTCGCCAAACATCTAATGTGTTCCGGCAGCTATCCTTGAGAGCCAGTTCCCATTCTAGTCCACTTCTCTATCTTCGACCGCATCATCACTTAGCAACAGGTGAGATAGTGGTCAAACGCTTGCCTATAAGATATTAAAAAAAATTATCCCCACCTTTATTTCTATCTCGCTCACAGTTACCGTAAGAATATCTTATATGCAATAGCAACCTCCATTGTGTGTAATCTTCTTGGGACTCTTCTACTAAAACTAGTACATTCTCCTATGTTTGAGGTATTTATCTCCATATCTCTGGTGATACTAATCAGATCTCGATAAAATTAAAATGGGACCACCTCGGAAACGTATCCTACCTATTAAAAAAAGAATCATTTGAATCCGTTCACAATTGATGGAGAAATCGCGTAACATACACAAAAAAATAAAATAAATAGAAAAACATACAGACGAATTGAGAACCTCTTCCTTTTTTGTGAAGTCGGTTAAAAAGAGTATAACTAAAAGTGAGCAATGCCAGTGTACTACGGAGGTTATATTGGTGGGGCCCATAGCGGGGGCTACTGCATTTACTCGTTTGATGGTTGCCCTCCCCACCACTGGTGGTTGCGGTGGTTGCGGCAGTTGCGGTTGCTAAGCCTGGGAAGGCAAGTCCGGAATTATAGCAAATGCCTGCTGCAATAATGCCAACTCTAATTAGGCATAATTTATAATCGTCCAAGTCTTATTAAACTGTTATACTTACCGATGTTTCCGGAAATGCTGTAATACACCAAATGATTGTTGACGGGGATTCTCACCTTAACCAAGGACTTTGCTGATTCATACCAGGAAAGGATAATGGAGTAATGGACCCGAAGTGAGGTGATAGTTTAATGTTTAAGTTAAGTACCGTAGTGTTTTGTAGTCAATATATCTTTAATATGTGTGTCCAGTGTCCATATTTTATTGTCTAGGTTCCTGGTTCCTTTAAGGATGTAGCGTGCGGTAGGCCTCCTCCGGGGCTCCGTTACGTGACATTCCGTTAAGTTACATTCCATTACGTTACAGTGTTCATTGCTTTAATTTTGGAAGGGTAGAAAAAGTTGCCTCTTATGTAGTGGGCTTATGTGAATAAGCACATACCTAGTCCACCGCTCATTTGGATGGCGCGTCAAGATTTTTTTTTCCCGTTTTCCTCCCTACACTCCCCATTTTTGTTTTTTTTTTCCCTAACATCTTGTGTAGAATAAAGTCGTTAGTGTGCTTTTCCAATCTGATTGAAATCCGTGGATAAATAACGCTACAACAAAACTCTTTTAAGCCCCTATTTTAACCCCAAGCAAAAAAACGCGACCTAATTCAATTTTTAAATATATCAAGGAACTCGTGTGCCTATTTTGACAAAATTGGTTGAAAAATGCGACCTGTAGGCGAGAACAGACAAACATGTGGAAAAAAGCATTTTCGGCCTAGTCGAAACTCAGACGCTACGCTCGTTCGGTCAATAAATAATAAATCCAATTTTTTTACACAACGTCGTAAGTCTCTATACCTAAAAATGTATTTGTTGTAACGATTATAAAAAAACCTTTTTTTTTCTTCCATAATTTTCCGCGAATTTTGTAGTAGGTAAGTTGTAACAATTTATGACACTAAATCGTTAACGTATTTAACAAAATGTAACGAACATCTCTTGCAAAATGTCAGTGTGTAAGGGACATCCTTTAAATTATTATTTTAGTTATCCTGTTTTGCTCAATTGCAATATATTAAGTGATTTAAAGTTATTATTATTATTTATATTATATTATTTATTATGTTTCATTATAAAAACTCACGTTCATTTTAAACTTATAGATTTAATAACGGGAATTTAACGTGACTTACGCGATGTCGATTTAGCGATCGACATATGTTTCGGCCTCATCCGGAGGCCTTCTTCAGGATCTTGAGTGCGGGGCGCTCGCCGACGTTTTCAGCCTCGCACTGTCGCACTCGCAACATATGTCGATCGCTATATCGACATCGCGTAAGTCACGTTAAATTCCCGTTATTAAAATGTATGAGTTTATTATGTTTCATTCTTTCACAATTTTTTTGATAAAAATTGTCTGAAGTACTGAAAAATGCACTGGGTTGCGGGTGCACGTAATAGTACGGTTGGCAACCCTATTTAAATCAGGGGAATTAAACATGTGTTTTAAGTGTGACGCTCGACGTCTAGATAAAAGCTGAATGACTCAATACCTTTGTTTTTTTTTGTAAATTCAAAGCAATAAGTTATGTTTCTCTTATATCTATAATATTTTTTATTGAATATGATCTATTTAATGTTGTTTGACGTGTGTAAGTACACATTTTTAATTTGCCCATATACTGAATAAATGCTTTGACTTTGACTTTAACTTTAACTTTGAAAGCAATGTGTATAGAAATCATCTTTATGGGAAAAAATATGAAATAGCTATTATGTTTATTAGACAAAATGTTGTTTTTATTTTGGTACCGGTACCTGTATTTGCAATGAATAAATGATTATGATTATGATTATGGTCTCCTCAAAAGTAGAGAACTGTCCCTTACAACATTTGAACTTTCCACAGTCGATTTAGAATATACGAGTATATTCATCATCCATACCATTT
Organism: Cabera pusaria; assembly: GCA_954871355.1. Lineage (NCBI taxonomy): Eukaryota > Metazoa > Arthropoda > Insecta > Lepidoptera > Geometridae > Cabera > Cabera pusaria. Next base: position 20,482,761 of record OX940905.1, read on the forward strand.
TCCACTATAAACTCCGAATCCAAACTCACATGAGTCTGCAAACATCAGTTAATAATTCCAACCCCTTCAAAGGTGTCTGAGGTAAAATTCCCCGCAGCTAAATACCCATTCATTTGATATTAAGTGCAGCCTCCATAGAGCCAGATAAAGAGGGCTGCACAATGGCATCCAGTGGATATGAAAGCCATAATGGACAGGTAGGTTCGATGCCGATCTATAATAAGATCTCGTTTGGCAGGGTTTGATCCTTTGTCCTGAATGTGGCGGGTTGTAAAATGCTGCTCTGATTTTATGACTATTTTCTTGGTGAGGAGGGCAAGCTAAGGTTGTGAGTTAATTACCTGTGTAGTTAGCATTGTTTAACGTATCTATCACTTTTTAATACACTTTTAAGTAGTAAACTTAATGAACTTTTAATAATTATTATATTAGTAAACTTTGACGTGAACAAATCTAATCAAATAAGAAATGAAATAAACAATCAGTCTTCACTTCTAATATCAAACAAAAGTCTTTTTATAATAATTATCAATTAAAGAACATATAAATCTACAGTTCTCAATCAGGCCGCCGTCGCCCGGGCATCGAAACCGATCGCAGCACCGTGTCAGTTCGCGCGCTGCTGCGCTGGCCGCGCTTCGAATAAGAGGTTTTTATGTTCAAGTCCAATCTCGTTAAACTCGCGAGATCTCGCTCATTTTTCGGCCGAGATCTCGCGAAAACGAGATCTCGTGAGAACGAGATTGCATTCCCTAGTTATGACCGCATAGATTAATGAACTCAGTCAAGAATCAAGATCATTAGTTATTATTTAGTCTGTCAGTTCGTAGCCGTGTAAGGATACAGTTATCTTATTTTGTTTCTTGATCTTTGGCCCAACTTTTGTGCTTCCTATCTTGCGCATATTATCTAACCAGAATACGTTGCACAAACTAACTGCGTCATTAAATAATTTAAGATTCAACACTCTGGCCCCGCCCCGTCTCAGTGAGACAGTGTCGAGAGCTGGAGCCGCCACCAAGCGGCGTAAATATGCATCTTTATCTAGTAGCTACATGGTGTTGAAAATTTTGGTCCAGGGGGTCCGAGCACCAATACTTTCCTCTCCACGCCTCGTCAATGCCACCGGTGACAAAAGGTCTGGCTCATTCCTAGCACAAAGAATTTCGTAGGAGATTCAACGCGGGAATGCAGCCAGCGTCATTGGCACTTTACCACACGGCCATCCCTTAATTTTTCTTTTCTTTAATTTCAATTTTTAAATATTGTTTATAGGTACAGTAAAAATTCCAACTTCAAAATATCCTTTAAAGCTAAAAAATAATTTTCCAACAGTAATATTTTAAATTAGATATTTAGAATAACTAAGTTCATCATTATTGGCTCCCTGGCAACCCTGATCTTCGAGGATTATTTAAAAATCCTCAGGCAAAAAAAAAAAACTTGTAATCTATAATCTTGTCTTAGTAATATGGAGCTTAATTTTATTATTTTAGTTGGTCCACCCACGTTTGACATATTATGTGGGTTGTAGAGTTGGCAGAGGGCAAGTTCTTAATACTAATTTTTGTGCGCCATTTTAGCTACCATTTCATAGAATAGACTTTTCGCTCATTAGCAATTTCGCGTAGGCTAATCGCCAATAAGGATTAAAGATACTTACCGAGATCGTTCAATTTAGCCTTTGGATGCTGCCTATATTGATTTTTAGGGATTTTTATTGTTATTATGGATAATAATTATTTATGATCGTAAAAAACCAAAAAAACCGACTTAACATGCTGCGATTTTCAAAGTAGCAGTATCATATCATCAAGGGATACAAAATTGTTTTTTTTTTAGGATTTTTTAGGAATTACTCGCAATGTGGGTTGCACATTACTAGTATTCTTGTTAACCCTTCAAACTAAGCTAAATATGCTTGTGTCTGGAGTGAGTTCACGTCAATAGTGCAATGGGTGGGGTGGGGACCGAACTCACGACCTCTAGATCGCCAGTCCGACACCTTATCCATTGGGCTATTGCCGCCTATTGTTTACATTGTTTATCTCCATATCTGCGGGGTTATCTCAATATCTCCATATCATATCTCGATAGAATTTGAATGGGACCAAACGGGAGGCATAATCAAACAAAAAAAGACATTTTCAAATCGGTTAAGATTTGGCGGAGTTCTAAGGTAACAAACATTAAAAAAACAGTCGAATTGAGAACCTCCTCCTTTTTTGTGAATTCGGTTAAAAAGGACTAAACCAACATGAAATTGTTGCTTCAAAGTTATTTTTATTTTAGATGAACACGCTAGGCCTATAATGATCTGACTCGCTGCCGGAAAATCAAAAGTTGATGGCGGCAGATTTCCTACTGGATGGTGGTAGTGGTACACAACTTTTTGGTTGCAAGTCAGGCGGAAAATCGATAAAATGCTCAGACTATCTGTGGATATACGTATACTATACACATAAATTACTTATCACATCTACAGGCGGTCACATAGAAATAGCACTCGAAAATCATTACCCCCTCAAGTAACAAACTCTGTCGCCAAACATCTTATGTGTTCCGACAGCCGTCCTTGAGAGCAGTTCCCATACTAGTTCATTCAGTTCGCATCATCACTTACCGACAGGTGAGATAGTGGTCAAACGCTAGCCTAAATGATATTAAAAAAAAACCTTTCAGAAACTAGGGTAAATAATTTAAGATTCTCAAAGAAACTAAAAGAATCAACTTCAAATGCCGCGCCAGTACCAAGTTTAAGGTGTCCAGCCCCCTGATTCTCAATCATTTAAAAACCTATTCTGATTCGGAAGCTTCGTTTTTAATTTTAACTTTTGATAAATCCGTGAGTTATTTTTACGCGGATACCTTTCCAGTTAGAATCACAGATTTTTTCGAATTGAAATATCAAATGTAACCGATCGGAGTATTGTGAATTGCAAAGATCCAAGTCGAAGTAAAGGCAGTTTCCGGATCTGAATTTGCTTTCGAATGATTGAGAATAACCCTACAGGTTCGGGCGGCTTTGAGTAATCGTAAAAAACATACATACATAAAAAAAGAGTGTGTGTACTTATGTACACGCGTTAAAAGTTATACTTCTGTGGCGTATGGAAAAAAAATAACTAAAATGCAGTAGTGATTAACGATAAATATTAAAATTAATCAAAAAGATTTTATTTAAATAATAAACTGGCCAAGTGCAAGTCGGACTCGCACTCGTAGGGTTCCGTAACACAGTTAAGTTTTCCATAACTATGATTTTTCGCAACTACAAAATTGTTTTCATAGTGTTTGTATGAAAAACAAAGTTATCTTTGCGGTCGCCATATCTCTAGAACTGCTGACTGTATCTCGTTCAAACCATTTTCGTTGTTAGTTTTTATTGAGATCTATAGCATAAATTTTTTTTAGATTTTTCACTCCCATACTTTAAAAGTTAGAGGGGGGGACACACATTTTACCACTTTAGACGCGCCTATCTTTCAAATGTTTGACTTTGAGAAAAAATGATTTTAGGAACCTCAATGTCATTTTTGAAGATCTATCCATAGACATCACACACGTATAGGTTTGAAGAAAAACATTTTTTTTTGTTTCAGTTCCATGTATGGGATGTCCCCCCTTAAACTTTTATATTTTTTATTTTTGTATAAAAATCGGAAAGCGGTTTACAGAATACATCTCATCACCTACCAAGTTTCAATTATGTAGTCCTAACAGTTTCGGAATAAAATGGCTGTGACATACGGACGGACAGACAGACAGACAGACAGACATGACGAATTTATAAGGGTTCCGTTTTTTGCCATTCGGCTACGGAACCCTAAAAAAGGTTTTATTAACGTAAAAATATGACGTTAAATATGACATATACAAGTCATATTATGAACATAGTCATGCCACCTAGAACTAACTTCACGGTGTAGAATTTAGGTGTCGGTGTGCGCGCGCATCGTAAAAATTCACTCTCAAAAGAAGTATAACTTCAAAAATAAAATATTCCGACGAATTGAGATCCTCCTTCTTTTTGAAGTTGGTTAAAAATAACACTATATATCAAAAATATCTCTATCATTTTAGAACTACCCAAGAGCCACTACCCGTGTTCCCCGCATTAGTTGCATTACAGCCCGTCTCGCGTATCTGTAATTAGATTTTGTTCCTCCACTTTTCATGTTCCGTATAAGTATTGTTATGTTGAAACGTGTGTAATATAATAATGGATTTATGTAACGTTATGTTGTATTGTTATCTGCTACTGTCGTAAATATAATGTGTGTTTTATATCTGAGAGTTGTAGTCATGCTAGAGGAGAAATGAAGAAACTTTATAAGGTCACAGCAATTTGTATTGTAAATTACCCCTCCAACTAAGCTAAATATGCTTGTATCTGGAGTTGGTTCACGTCAATAGCGCAATGGGTAGGGATTGAAATCACGACCTCTCATTCGTCAGGCCGATGCCTTAGTCATTGAGCTATTGCCGCTTCAAACACCTTTAACTATTAACACCATATTTATCTTTTCGGAAATACCTCTACGTAAAGGTTATCTTATATTTTGTGTTTCTAATTTTAGCATTAGATTGTAAATAATAATTTTGAGTACGTTTGGGAAAATCTATAACTGTCCGGGACTACCCCGGCGTACTCGCTACACTGGTGTCTCGCGGAGTATGAAATGATAACTATAATTACGCTATAAACTATTTATGTTACACTATATAAATAACGCTATTAATGGACTGTATGCTATAGATCAGTGGTACTCAACTTTTTTTTTATACGGGCCACAAACACGTTTTAGTCATGATGTCGCGGGCCGCAAGCAAAAATAATTTAGGAGTAAAAAAATTACGTTTTTCAAAATGACTTTAATAGTGGAAAAAGACAAGGTAGTTACAATATTTTTATTGCTCGGTGCGTGCACTATTTCGCCAACGCGTCGCGAATGGACGCAAAATTCAAAATAGTTTCAATTATCTGTAACTGTACGCGGGCCACTGATAAAGGCCCGGCGGGCCACATGCGGCCCGCGGGCCGCAGTTTGAGTATAGCTGCTATAGATATATGCTAAAGATACCCTAGATAAGATGTAAGATAGAAATGAGTGGCACTCAATGAGTGCGCTTGATCGCTGCTGTTAATTGACACTGGTGTGACCCACTAAGACCGCGAGCCACACAAAAAGGTAAAGTGCTGTTCGGTGCAATTTGTATCGAGCATATTGCTAGGTACATAAAAATGCTGTTTAATGCATTTTGCATCGAACAATAACCCTTCGACAACTTGAATTATTATCAAGTCTATTGTCACCTCTTTTAAAAAATAAGCTAAGTGTTTAATATTAAAATATTTCTACCCTTGTTTATCGTACATCACCCCACTGACTTCAAGCATTCATTTAAACCATTGTTTTACATTGTCACAACTGCACGCAAGTCATAATTATCATCAAAAGAAATTTTTAATTGGGTGGATGCCCACCTAATTCTTTTGATTAGGTAACTCCTAAACTAGAAAATGTTCTTTATTTTTTAGAAGTGCCGTTGAATGTATGCAAGTGTAAAGAAAGAGCACAATGTTGAAAAACAAGCAATTTGCGTTTCGCATATTTATATTGGATCACGACTACAATTTAACCTGGAATGTGATTTTGACACGACGTTATGATTTGAATTAACAAAAAATATAAAATTTTAATACCTTTTAACTGGCTAAATATACTATTCGTATGGAGCCATGTTGAAACTAAGAAAAATTACTTAATTCGGACACGTTTTTTTTCTGAGCTACACACAAAAATACCTTTTAAATTTTCCGACTTCGGTAATAGGAGCACATATTAGTTTATATAACGTTACCAAGTACCTAATATGCTTCCGTCAGTAATTCCACTGTCTTGTAGGGTGACAATTAATTATGGATATCGTATCATTAGATTTTTTTTTGGCTTGAACAAAGGACGCATTTAACCAAAACACAAACTGGAGGGAAAAAGAAACCAACTTATCTATACTCGTATATTTTCTTTTACTTTGATGATAATCGCACAGTGTAAATATTTTATTTTATTGCGGACAGACACTTGCTCATCGTCTGACCTGATGCTAAATGACAATGTGGTCTAAGGAATCGTACTTATCTGGTAGTTTCAGACGGCAATGAGACTACTATGAAAAAGTTTCTTCATCGCGTCTCATTCCCGTCTTCTATCCAACTGGCTAGTCAAACACACATCATTACAACAATTTCAACGTTTCAGATCATGCCGGTAGGATGAATCAAAAATGGAAGAATGCTAGTTTTTATTTATTCTCGTCGATGGTAAATAAAGACAGATATTTTTTTGTAATAGTCGTCAAACTACTGCAAAGTAAAACTTTGAAGCATGCAACAAGTCAGCCATAAAATACGATGAAAACATAATGTGGATATATTTAACATATGGAATATCATGTGAAAAGAAGTAGGTGGTCTCTGCTACTCCAACGGGAAAAAGGCGTGATGTTATGTATGTATCTTTGAGTATATTTACCTCAGGTATGTATGTATGTAATAGTAGATTAGTAGCCAAGGGCTGTAAGGCATCAATTGCAGCCCGAGATATTTAGGCGCACGAGCGCAGCGAGGGCGCCTATAGTTCGAGGGTGACACCCGAGCTAACTACTCTGCTTTACATCTCGATGTGAGGTAAGTAGAAAAAAACCGGCATTACAAGAATAAAATAAATCCCAAAAACAAACAATATTTAAAGTAAAAGTTTTCTATTCCCGCCTTTTTTCATCTTTTTTTAATTTTTTTTTTCAAGAACGAAATTGAGCTTCGCCGTTCGATATTTAAAATTGATGACTATTATACTCATACGAAGACAAGGCTGAATAGCGAAGCGACCTCTTTTGTCATTGGGCTGAATGCATGATGTCTATTGCCAATGTGATGGTTAGATGTACGCGAACTTTTTGAAAGAGTGAAGTTTTTTTTTAATTACTTACCGCCCTAGGGCTTTTCTAGCTACATTATTACCCTAGAGCGCTAATTGGTTACCTACAAGCCCCATTTGGGGGTAATAAGGACCTACTTACCGAATATGAGAGATGTAAACATAATTTAAAATGTCGTCACTTGAACCACCTGGTTATAATAACTCCTGCAAAAAATAAAAATAAGCAAAAGACATACATTTCCACGCCACGACCTCAAATTCTGCATAATATTGATACGTAAAATTCCAGTTCCTTCGACAAACAACGTAAAGTCCCGTTCACATCGCGCGACTGGTCACAATAAAATGCATAGTAGTTAGCGCAAATTCCCTTTAATGCCGTCGTTACTGTACAGTCGAGGCGGCTTAACGTTTACTGCCCTCCTACAATTTTAGCTTTACAATGAAAACACAGGTGACAAAATGCTTAGCTTTTTATCAAAATTCTTACCTTTTTTCTGCGATATTTTGCTGCCAGAAAAGTGAGCGTTTGATATTCTCGGTTCGATTTTAAAACTTGACATTAATGTGTATCATCAAACAGAAAAAGCAAGAAACTCGTCTGATGGCGATAATGTCTGCCTAAACAGGGATTGAGGCCCTATTGTACCTGACCCCGTTACATTTACACATCCAACAGGAGGTGATGCCTCCGCCTATAGCACAGAAAAATCTATAGCTTAAACTGAATTGACTGCATTGATTGCACTGAATTTTTTGGAACTATATAACCAAGCAGCCCTTTTCTCGTCTAATTTTGACGAAATTGCAACATCAAATGTGACGATTAACTTTACAAAACACTATACAACTACACAAAGAACCTAGTGATCATTCCAAGATACACAAAGTGAAGATATTCACAGATGGTTAAAAAATGAATACCATTAATAAAATCAGATCCGGTGGCATTCTCGGGCGACCTAAACAGCCACATAGCAACACCCCTGGGCATACACAACTCCATCTTCCAGGCGAAATGTGTACGCAAAATCCAGGTGACCTCAGCAGTGCTACAACGGTAGGTATATGACCAATACATCAGAATCTGCATTAATCTTCGGTGGAGCAAAGGTCACAGAGGTAATGTTGCAACCGATGAACTGGCAAGGAGAGAATCTTATTAGTACCCCGCAGAAGAATACCAATGATACGTATACACCATCCAGCCAAATCAAAGCCTGGATCCGTGAAAATATTAGATAACAACATCAAGACTATTTAGAAATCAAAATGGTATATGCCTGATGCATTTACATAAACTTTTCGCCATTCAATAAAAATATGATCAAAAAGTTTACATTTCGGTAATTACGCCTAAAAGCCACGTGAATGTACCGAATTATCTGCCGTACGTTTTCACCATAACCAGTCGAGAAGATTTCGGGATATGGCACCATTACCACGTGTTTAACGCGAGAACTCAAAATGTTCGGAAACTAACGGTAAATGCAGTGCTGGACTGGACTTGATAAGGAGTACTGATAAGTATGAGATGGATTATGTTTCATTCAGATTAAGGACTTGATCAAACTATTGAATTAATACTGGTATTTTCTTTCAATGGACTCAGAAATAAAAAAATAATGTCGCCAATAAGTTTACCAAGTTCAATTACGATGTTTGGTGCCAGCAGGTTTAAAATTCGGATTGAACAAGTTGCGATTTGGCTGTCCAGTTTCACTGATATCCAGTTCCAGTTTTTTTTTATGTCAAAGTTGACAAACAAGCAAGCGGCCCACCTGATCGAAAGTGGTCACCGCCGCCTATAAACACCTGCAACACAAGTAGTATTGCACGTGCTTTGCCTACCTTTTGCATAGAGGACTCTTTTTACCCTTCTCTTAAATCGCTGCATGTTGTACCGTAGCGGAAAACCTCTGGTGGGAGATCGTTCCACATTTTGCAAGTCCGCGGAAGAAACAACCGCATAAAACGTACCGTATGCGATGTCCACGTGTCAACAATATGTGGATGCGCTCTCTCGCGGTGTCGAGAAGAACGATGATAAAAGCGAGATGGCGGGATGAGGTTAAAGATTTCATCAGAACATTCCCCGTTATAATATCGGTAGAAGAGGCTAAGTGAGCCAATATCTCGGCGTAACGCTAGTGGCTCTAACTTGTCAGTTAGTGCAGGACTGTCAACAAGTCTAACGGCTCTTCGCTGTAGGGAGTCAAATGGTTACAGCTGGTACTTCGGAGCCCCACTCCAGAGATGAGAGCAGTACTCCATATGCGGCCGAATTTGGGAATATTTCGTATACCCCAATCTGAAACCTGTATCAGCGATCGTTCCACTTCAGACACAAGTAAGTTTCTGCTTTCCAGGACCTCTGCTAAAGGGACATTTGCACCGCCTGTATATCTTGCATCTCCCGTGCTATCATCCGCATAGCAATGAATATTGTTTATTTGCAATGAATCATTAATATGCAGGATGAAGAGCGTAGGAGATAGCACAGAGCCTTGTGGAACTCCAGCATTAATCGACATGGTCTCGGAATAAGCACCATTAACAACAGCTCTTATTTTTTGACCATGCAGAAAATCTTCAATCCATAGCATCCATTTGCATAGCCCCTTTGGTACACCGTATAATGGTAGTTTTTCCAGGAGTGCCTTATGCCAAACCCGATCAATTTGGCTATATCAAGGCTCACAGCAAGGGCCTTCCCTCTACTTTCAATTGCCTCTGCCCAGCGGTGTGTTAGATAAACTAAAAGATCACCAGCTGATCGTCTATGACGAAAGCCATACTGGCGGTCGCTGATCAGCTGTTGATCCTCTAGGTATCTAAGAAGCTGAGTATTAATAACTCGCTCCATCACTTTGGAAAGCAGAGAGGTGAATTCAGACAAGTAATGGCGATACCATTTTAAAAAGCAACCTCACCTACCATCAGATGAATTAGTAGTCAATTATCAGCCCACGTCCGTCCGCTGCTGGACATAGGCCTCTCCGACTGGACGCCACTTCAGATCTTCTCTTTCAGTCACTGCCAGCTGCCCTGCGTATATCATCGCTCCACCTTGTCACAGGGCGTCCTACACTATGCTTTCCAATTTGCGGTCTTCACTTCTGTAGACTGTTCCAGTTACCATAGAAAACAGACTACCTATATAAATAGTATGCACTATCCTACAAGTAAGTCTTTGATTGAAACACTAAGATGTTGACCCTCACATGCATTATTATACACATTACTGAATACTATAACTGTCAAACTAATAACACCCCATGTGAAAAACTTCACCTGTTGTTAAGTGATGATGCGGTCGAGTACGGGAGCACGCAAAGACTTGAATGGCAACTGCCTCTCAAGGACGGGTGCTGGGACACGGTAGATGTTTGGCGACAGATTTTCTGATTTAAGGGTGATAGCTGGCCATGTGGTTACTAGACAGTGTCCTACGACAATGCCGGGGGTTTCTTAACGATGTTTTACTGTGAAACGCGCTCATACATTTATTCGATAGAAAAATCCATTGGCGCTCAGCGGGGATTTAAGCCCACTACTTCTGGCGACAAAGCTGATCATTCTACCACTGCGCCCTGAAACACATGATATCAAATCCCATTTTAGAATGGAACTGTGGAACTGTAGATTATTTATAAGGGGGGTGAATCCACGAGGCTCAACAAGTCAAGTTATAAACACATTAAACGCATTAGTATAATGAAACACATAAACAACTCAATATGCGAAGGCAAACGCGCTAGGGTAAAACACCCAGTTATAGGCCCCGTGCTAATAGGTTCGTACAATAAATTGAGCAGATAGGCCGCCCGATTCTATTACGATATGTGAGGCTTTCTGTGTAAGTGGACAGATTGGGTCGGAGCGCTTGGAGTTTTATGCTTCAGGGTAGATACAAACGAACGTTTGAATTTACCATGGAATGGGTTAAATGTTGAGTGCAAAATATACCATTATCTTTAAGGCAGAGAGCGTGAGAGTATTTTTTGTACAATGGATAAATAATCGAAAACAATAAAATGTTTAATATTATTTTTGCAACCGATTTATACAGTTACTGTTAATGAACGTAGGTAGTCTTGATAGAGATACCGATGATATTCTTATTTTTATATATTTTATTGTCTAGCGTTTGACCACTATCTCACCTGATGGTAAGCGATGTGGTCGAATATAGTGAACACGCTAAGGCTAGAATACTATGACTCTCAAGGGCTGTGTGCTAATAGCAGTATACTTCCCGTTTGATCCCATTTTAATATCATCAAGATGACTGATGCTACTGAATATCACTAGCGCGGCGTTTAAAGTTTCCTATTGTAAACGATCTTAAATTAAATCACACAATATCTTTTATCTAGATATATCTAAGTAGAATATACCATACTCCATATACTAATATTATAAAAACGTTTGTCCCTCTGTCTGTTTGTTACCTAATAACGCCTGAACGGACATTCTGATCTTACTGCTATAAATAAAGTTATAATGTTATAAATTAAGTTGTTACTAATAAATAAAGTATCTTCTTGGTAAATAACAAGGCAATACTTTAGAAATACTATTTATAGCATGAGGATGAACATAGGCTACTAATTATTGGTGTAGGTACGTGAACGAAGTCGCGGGTATCAACTAGTAACAATATATAAAGCACATTCTTATATACGTCGTTTTCAACAAAGTGGTTGGATAAATTAATTCCAACCGAGCCTCAAGCGACGCTTCTAAAGTAGTCAACTTACACGAAATCCAAGCAAAGAATTAACTTCGCGATACGTTCACGATAAATTAGTGGAATCAAACCATTAGTACAGTCGGCGACGGTGGATTAACATAAAGACCCGTTACTGGTACGTATACCCTACTGAATGGGAACAACATTCTTGATATTATTTAACTGCAACCAAAGTAACATAGTTTTTATAACAATACTAGTAATGTGCAAGCCACATTGCTAGTATTCTTGTTAACCCCTCCAAATAAGCTAAATATTCTTGTATCTGGAGTGGGTTCACGTCAATAGTGCAATGGGTGGGGTTCGAACTCATGACCTCTCGATCGCCAGTCCGACACCTTATCCATTGGGCTATTGCCGCTTTTATTTAGTAACCGCTTTTTTTAACTTAAATAACTTAGTAATAAGTACGGAGCTTGAAAGATTCACGAAATTATATGAGTAGAGTATATAGTTTTGTCAGAAAAATGAGAAAATCGAATGATATGTTCGAATCGCCAAAGGCAACAGATTCGACAACTGTTGCAGCCTCAGGCCTCAGACTCTAGTACAACTACTCTAATAGCAACAGTTGTTGCATTTAAATTTTCTAAAACGTTGACTACCTATCATATTCTCCGTAATTAACTAATCGGCAATAGCCCAATGGATAAGGTGTCGAACTAGCGGTGGAGAAGTCGTGAGTTCGATCCCCACCCATTGCACTATTGACGTGAGCACACTCCAGACACAAGCATATTTAGCTTAGTTGGAGGGGTTTATAAAAATACTAGTAATGTGCAACCCACATTGCTAGTACTAAGCTTTTTTATAAAAAAAATTAACAGAATACTGTGCTCTTGAAACTAAAATGTATATCTGTTTCACGGCTAAATATCAAACAAAATGGCTCCTAACTGCCCTAGACGGACTAGCGGAAATCTCACCACTAAAAAACTTCTCCCACTTATCGCAATTTATGTTAAATAATGAGCTCACTTAAATCTCTCCTTAAAGCGGTATAGTTCACAAAGCTATATAAAACAATTATAATTATACCGAAACTCTGCATTATCAGATTTCAGCACTATCTTAGAAACAATTGAATACCGATTATACCGAGTATCATACAGATCGCTAGATCATACGCGTATTCAAACAGAGCAATTCCCGTTAAGTCGCCGAGTCCTACCACCAGAGTAAATGATACAAACGTTCTTTGGCAACCTCAAAGTGTCCCAACTTTATATTACTCCACACATAACTCAATCCTTACGCTCGATCAAACTTATGATTACGAGTATCAGGGAGCTGATCAAAAAACTTTTCTCGTTAGGAACCGTCGCTCATTTGACAAGTTCAAGCCTCTAAATAGAGTTTAATAGTGACCCCGGCAAGTACGTTCGTGCAATATGCCGGGTATCCGGACAAAATTATGATTGGCCAATTCTTCTTTTTAACCGACTTCAAAAAAAGGAGGAGGTTTCTCAATTCGACCGTATATATATAAATATTTTATTTTTATTTTTAATGTTTGTTCGGGGATAACTTCGTCATTTATGCACCGATTTTGATTATTCTTTTTTTGTTCGAATGGAGATATCCCAAGTGTGGTACCATGGTAATTTTATCGAGGTCTGATAAGTATCTCCAGAGATATTGAGATAAACATCTCAAAATTGGTACTGAAAATGAACATTGAAGTCGGTTCTTTTTTAGTTTTTAAACGATATTATAATTTAACAACTAATACACATGAACATACTAATAGTGCATTCTTTATTACATATCATTGTAGTTAGAATGGCCCATTAGCATAAAGCATTATACCGATGTTCCACCAGTAACCTTAGTACGAGTTTTCATACCAAACTCGATATCGTATATCGAACAAACTTTGTATGAAAAACAGTACAGCGCTTCTAGTGCTTACTACACTTCACTAAATTTAGACCAATCAGGGACCCAGAATAAGTCGAAAACTATGTAAGATCTGTCAAAAGCGTTTTCGATAAAAACTCGTACTAAGGATACAGGATCTAGGATGCAATAAACCGCCATAACCTTACGGTGTTCTGGTAGTACACAGTCTTTTTGAGTCAAACTATTCCAGGCCTAGCGTGTTCACTATCCTAGATGACATCATCACTAGCCACCATGCGTCCAGTGGTCCAACACTAAGCCTATCACGTATGAAAACAAATCTCAAAAAAGGTTGTTTTTGTTAAAGTGTGATACTTTTTCAATAGATGTATTTTTTTTATTAGGTAAGTTAAGATTTTGGTCAATTAAAGAAAAATGCGACCAATAATACGATCTAATATAAATAAGACAGTGAGTTAGTAATTTGATTATTTCTGTTTAACGAATAGGCTTAAAATATTTGGCTGAAATTTTGCACAACAATAATTGATACTTTACCTGTCATCTCCAGGCTTGCCATTTTAGCTTATTTACATTGTCTGTTATTTAAGAAGTCTTCTTATAAAAAGTTCTTATAGAAAGTTGTGTGATATTCTTATATAACCAGCACCTATCACAACTACAAATAATACCCATTATAATTTTCTTCGCCGAAACTTCGCCAAGGTTTAGCCAGATAGCCGGACACGTAGTTGCCGGATGATTTCACCACTAACCGTAACCAAGTTTTAGGTGCGGTTATCATAATGTTAGATAAGGGTAAAGATGCCGGGGAGGCTAATTGGTCCACCGCTGGAGGTGATCACAAAAAATGTGATAGGGTTTTATATTTTTTGCACCATTTTGGACACCGCGGTATTTTAAGTTCACTTTTTAGTGGCATGGGGCTTTAGTATAATAATTTATTTAGGAACTTGTTATTTGTAATTATTTTTGTTTTACAGTGGCGTTTTGGGCGTAGACAAACTGGGGTAGGTCACCAGAAACATACAAACGTATATATATATTTTTAAGATTACTCGAAATATGGGTTGCACATTACTAGTATTCTTGTTAACCCCTCCAACTAAGCTAAATATGCTTATGTCTGGAGTGGGCTCACGTCAATATTGCAATGGGTGGGTGGGGTTCGAACTCACAACCACTCGATCGCCAGTCCGACACCTTGGGCTATTCCGCCTAATATATTAGAATAGTTGCAGTTAACGATGAAGCACGGTTGTCTAGAGAATACCTATTCATTCGCGAATTCAAGACCACTAGTAGGTACTAATCTAATCTAATCGTAAATAGTACTAATCGGGAAACACGGTACAGTTTAATATATTTAGAAAGTGGAAAATTATGTCGTGTACGTAATTATAATTTCCACCATTCCACCATTCGATTTTTCTTACATGAATGAGCGTATGTAATGTTTAGTCTCTTCTTATTCAATGGAAAAAATACGTGGCTGAAATAATAGTTCGTGCAATTGAGTAGCACACTGTCAAAAAAAATGGTGTGATTCGATTTATCGGTTCACGAGGCCACGCACGAGTCATGTCGATAACAAACAAGTAAGGTAGAAAGAACTAAAATCGGTTATAGAACGTAAATGCAAAATAATACTTCCGAAATGCAGCTACAAATAAATCCTTTGTTCGTTAGCAATAAACACGTTCTTTGTTTCAATCTAAATGTATCACAAGACAACACAATAATACGAGATCCAAATTAATAATACATTCGAGATAACGCGATTTACAGTAGTGTTATAGTTCTGAGAAACATTGTCACGTGTGCGAGAACTCGAAGAGTGTGTTTTCGTTGTCACAAGGCTTTTTAAGCTTTTGTACGATATGCCGTGGTGGCTTACGTTTACAGAGGTAAACAAAAAAACTGTATGTTTTTTTGTTTGGGTTTTTATAGTAGTTAATTGGAGTGTGAAATACAATCGGATTTTAATTTACCTACTGTATGTTTACAAGTAGGTCGTTTTGCATCTATTATTATCTTTATACTGCAATCGGCTCTTTCGTATATTAAGTACCTACATAGAGTACCTCCTTCAAATATCGTAACACAACATGTTATAAAATTGTTATTTGACATGTTTCAGACAATGTGGACACGGAGTTTTATAAAACATGATATTATAACATGTTATTATAATATGTAATATAACATTTTGTGTCCACATTATCTGAAACATGTTAAATAACAATGTTATAACATGTTATGTTACATAGTCTGTACGTTAAGTACTTATTTGGAGTGTCTACTTAATTCACAAAAGGGCTGACTGAAGTAATCTATGACAACAATCAACACTATCTCACCAAGAAGTGGTAAAGAAACCATCAACAGAGTTCTTGTTTATGCTGATACTGAACCCTTGCAACATAAGTGCCTAATTATTCTCGTTTTATGCCATTTTGAGATATACTATATATATAGATTTTATAAATATTATTTTGGTTGAAATCAAATTAGAACTCAGGATTATTGAAAGATATAGCGGAAAAGCTATAGTCGACATGTGAATACTG
The DNA here is from genome assembly GCA_954871355.1 of Cabera pusaria. Lineage (NCBI taxonomy): Eukaryota > Metazoa > Arthropoda > Insecta > Lepidoptera > Geometridae > Cabera > Cabera pusaria. The sequence continues at coordinate 20,498,897 of OX940905.1, forward strand.
CACGTCCTAACCAACGGAGCTCAAACCTGGTCATTGACAGAGGCACAGAAGTCCAAGCTCAAGGTTTGTCAGAGAGCCATGGAACGGAGCATTCTCGGAGTTAAACAAACAAAACAGGCATCATAGATGCAGGTTTTAAAAGTGCAAAGCTCAAATGGGACTGGGCAGGGCATGTGGTCCGTATGCATGCAGTAAGGTGGGCCAAAATCGTTACATATTGGGTCCCCACAGATGGTCGGCGATGACGTGGTCGGCCACGAAAGAGGTGGCGTGACGATATAGTAGTGGCCCACCAGCCTGGCTGAACAGACATTGCGCTGGAGAGAAATTCGGGGAGACCTTTGCCCAGCAGTGGGACATTACAGGTTAAGAAAAAAACCCAATAAATTGAAATCACCATACAACTAAAGCGTTTTAATCACAGTTACTAACATGTATTTACCGTTGCATTTAGCCCTGCGTAGACCCAGGCTACGCAGAACAGTGCTCAGTCTATCCCAAGTGCCAAAGTATTATTGTGCGTATTGCTAATTTGTGGTTTTTGTGTATTATTTTTGCAGTAAATATGTTTCATATTATTTATTTATTGTGAAATGTTTTACCCTTGAAACAATCCTGCCACCCTTCAAGAATATAAAAGACTCCAAGATCTTATACAGTTATACTAGAAGTCGTTATCGTTTTTTTGCTCAGTAGGTGTCGCCACTAAGTAAAATCAAGGTCCTGATGAACGCTGTCAAGCTATAAATGTATAATGATATGTTTAAATGTTTGTCCAAATTATACATTTCATTTGACATTTTGTAGAGAGTGGCGTAGCGTGGGATTGTGCCGCCCGTGGCTGAGGCAAATTTTGCCGCCCTCTTATATTTCGTGAAATTTATCATAATTAATCTGAAATGAAAGTGAACGCGAAAAGCTTTTTTGCGTTTGATTAAAGGTAAGAAAACAACTGTTCTGAAACTGAGCACTGAAACCATTGCTGCCGCTAAAAACGCCTGCGCGGTTATGCTTGTGTCAGCCGCGAATCGCAATTTGGAGTTGAGAAACATTTTTTTTTTAATTTTTTTACTTTATAAATCGCGGGTTGCTGCCGCCCCTTTTCGTATGCCGCCCGGGGCCATGCCTTCATCGGCACCCCCCCGCTACGCCACTGTGTAGACCTCACACTAGCGCCTCTAGCGGCAAATATATACGAAATATACCCTGTTACACAATCTTCGCTAAGCTTTTTCCGTCCTCACCTTAACAATGGAACCGCTCACCGGCTTTTGTTCACTAAACAACACATCGGATGTAGCATCGACATACGAATTATATGCCAATTACTTGGTTTACATGCTGAACCCGAGCTTTGTATGCGCCGAGCGTGATCTCTGCTTATAATAACATGCCTCTTCACATTTATTGATAAGCTTGGGGCATAGAATAACTAATAATGTGAACGTGCTGGTGGCTGGCTGAGAGCTTCTTAGTCTAGCTCCTCGGATATTTTTATTGGATGAGCATGTCTTGTCAAAGTTGAATGTTTACCGTATTCCATATATTCTGTTGCCACGCGCGTATATGTGTGTGTAAGAGTGTGTGTGTGTGTGTTTTTGTGTGTGTGTGTGTGTGTTTCTGTGTAGGTGTGCCTGTGTTTGTATTTGTGTTTGTATTTAATTTCAAATATAAAACACATTGCAAGATATAAAAAAACACAAAAATGTGGTTTTAAAGTCAGAGTTATAAAATTCCGCGAAAACGGACGAATGTCACGTCACTAGTACGTAGCTTATGTAGGTTGATAACTTATTATTGTGAGTATAAACCATATTCCCACCAAATTCCCGCATACATATTATATTGCTTTATTTGATGGAGTGACGTAAAGCACAAAGTCCATGGAAAGACCCGAGTGGCTTAATCGAAGTTCGTCCGTTTTCACGCCATAATAAATTAATGTGTTAATAACAATATTAAATAAATAACTGAATAATACTATGCATGAAATAATACTTTAAATATTATTAAGATAAAATGAAAAGTTATAATATTGCATCTTTGCCATTGAAAGTGGAAGAATAAAAAGGAACAATGCATAGCTATAATGCAAGTAAATAAACCTCAACAATAAAACGAACATAAATTGTAATGAATAAATAATATTATAAATAGAAATTCAAGGAATATTCTTTAATTTTCCTTCCTTTTGAAATATTGCAGAATAATTTTTTCTTCGCAACATTATTGTGTTGCTTATCCAGTAACTAAAAAAAATGACAAAATTAATTCTAAATACTTATATATATAATTGTATAATTGCATAGAGGAAAGGCCCTATTTTGCGTAAATTCAGCTTGGATTTATGTAATTTTCTGAAAATAATAAATAGTAAGAACATTTGGTTGCAGTGCGTCCCACATAGCTTGAGGAAAAGTTTCCCCACAGCTTTCCACGAGCGATCCTACCGTCTACTGAGTCTACCCTCAAGCACAGAATATATATATATATTTATCAGAATATATATATATTTTTTAAAATAAGCTTACTAGCAATGTGGGTTGTTACTAGTAGTCTTTATTAATATATTAACCCCTCCAACTAAGCTAAATATGCTTGTGTCTAAAGTGAGTTCACGTCAATAGTGCAACGGGTGGGGATCAAACTCACGACCTCTCGATCGCCAGGCCATTACCTTAGCCATTGGGCTAATATGAATAATAAATAATATTACAACTGTACAGTACCCTGTTCTGACAAAGATATAAAAGGCCGAGTTATCCCGTAACAAACATACAAACTAGAGGTCAACTTTTATAGGTCTGATCAACTCAAAATGTAATATTCTCTTACTTTGATGATATTGTAAGAGCATGGTAGCATTGACTTGATGCTGGGACATCTTCTGGAATCTGCAGAATACTTAACTCCTCACCAACTTTGAGCTGAGATGTCGTGTTTCGGCTCATTGGAATGGTCTCAATGAAAATATTATACATAGATTACTCGTGTTTAGTTTTTTGTTGTGTTTAGTTATAGTGGTGGTTTTAAATTTTGAATTTAGGTATTATAGAATGACTTGATTTGTTTTGAATGGCTTAGGTAACCATCGCAACACAAACAAAAACCACACGTTTCCGCAACACTATAAATCGTCGATAAACAATAATCAGGAACTCATCTTCAGTTCCTTAGATTATATCTCAACTTACATTGGTTTTGCAACTACCCACACCTATCAAAACCTTATTACCTTAAGTATAGATGTAAAAATCGCTTGAGATGGGAAAACGAGCTGGCGAATGAGACCTCTGGAGTGCTAAGTATAATGTTAATGCAAGGCACAGCTAACCTTGCTCCGTGGGTTGAATACTAACAGACTGACGGACAAAGGCTTCTCGTTTAGGGCATACACCTTGATACGCGGTACTGGAGTTGAAGAGACAATGGTATTGCGAATAAGTGCACAAAATGCTTGTCTGTCAAAAAGAAGTTGGTAACAAATATTTAAGACTTGCAGAAACCATTGTTTGGAAAGATAAAAATCTTTATAATAACTTTTACCAATATTACTATTTAACCGATAAACTACTCACGTAATAAGGTCGAAGTTAATATGTGACCGGTTTCGGAGTGATCCGCACTCCTTCATCAACGGCGAGTACGTGTGCTTTCGGTGGGCACCACACTCGTACTGTTATAGCTTATATTATACATTTTACCAACTTATTATACTATATATTATATATTACTATATATTATACTATTGAAAATGTTCAGTTTAGAAGTCTGGTTGGGATCCGCAATACCATAAACAACTAAATTAAATTTATAAATTGACTTATTAAAAAAAAAGAGAAAATTACAAGACAAGCCCCATAGAGTTTCTTGGTGTTTCTTCTCTGATGGGAGTATTTCCGAAACACCGGTAGATTCAACAGCCATTCAGTTTTCCCCTTTTGTCCGCAGATTTTCTTTCTAGGCTTGCCATTTTTATTTTTATTTAAACAATATTATGCAGCTGACAGACGGACTATCAGTTCCATTTGGATCATGATATGTACTGTGATCGGTATGCGTTTCCTTAAATTGTGTTTCACTATTAACTTTTTTTTAAATATAAAAATTGTCTGAAGTACTAAAAGACACAGTTACGTGTATGGTTGGTTTTAACTCACTTTAATTTTTTTTTAATAGTCTGACGTAAACGATTGGATGACAGCTGAATGGTCCATGACTTTTGTTTTTTTTTAATTCAAAGCGTTAAAATTCTGCTTTTGCTATGTTTACTTGATAATTGGTTATGTAAATCATAACCAATTATCATTTATCAATATTTTATGATTTATGATTTTGACGTGTATATGTGCGTATATTTATACTGCCTACATACTGAATAAATGCTTTGATTCTTTGATTACATAAATTACATTAAACATAATATTTTTTTTTAATTTTAAAACCATTTATACCCAAGACCACTTGTAGGTTTAAGGTCTTAACCGGACGCCAGGACCTTGACCCCCAATTATGATAACAATACATAAAACACATATTAACTCATGCATAGTTTCCCCAACACGTGCGTGTATGCAACCAGTATATCTAGCAATATTTAATAATTTATTACAACACAATGGATTCAGGTAAGATACTTGTAAATCTTGTAATAACTGTAACAACTCCACCTACTGAAGACGGGATAATATAGTATAAGAATAATAAAAATACATTTATTCAGTAGGTACCTACCCAACTAGCAAAACCCTCTTACGTGTCTCACATTATAAGAGTGCTGAGCTTATAGTGGTCTCTTATCTGTTTTCGTCATTGCTATCGCTCCTATATTAGTCTCTGACAAGCCGTTACAGACTCAAGTACGCTTGATTTTAATACATTGTCTTAATTATGCATATAAGATTATTTTACAGTGCCGTTATAAGTCACACTCTCCTAAAAAAGCATTTTTTAAGACTTATCACACTTGAGCTCTCATATCCACATTTTCTAAGCTCATTTAATTTTATTACATATTTTCTAAATGCTATTGTAAGAATGTTAGACTAATATCAGCATTGTATTAGATTACTTAAAACGTGTACATTTTGATCTTATTCAAAACTATTATAAGATCAACAGCAGTGGATAGGCACGGTATTAGAGTGATATTGAGTCATCATACTTACAATAGAGAAAACGAGTCCAGTTTAAGAATGTTTGAACTTAAATCGAATTTGTGACTAAAATTATGAGATTAAAATTTGATGTTGACTATTATATTTCACTTAAAGTATTTTAGTGCATTCACATAAAATACTATTTCACATCCCAAACGTTCACTCTTCAATTAAAATAATGTTTTATGTCAATTCAAGGAACTCTAATTTATTCCAACATGACTCCATGTTGGAATTAATTAGATTACTGCTAAATGATCTTACAATAGTCTTATAGTGATTCTAATAAATGTAATACTAATGGCGACGCTTTTAATACAAATTAACCAATAAAATAATTAAACAAGAATACTAAATACTATATATTGATGAGGCGCACGAGTTGTGAAGCGTAAACTAGGGTCTACTTTACAGTAAATAATATTTTCCAATACTAATACTTACCTAAAAGCATAAAACGAAACACTTGTGAATAATGGTAAGGTTATTACAATATAATTATTAAATACCTTTGTCCTTTCTGTTTTCGATTTCTTTTTTATTAGTTGTAACTTTCAAACAAACAATATATATACCAACAATTTTTTTACGATTGTGTTTGATCTTGTGTAAATCAAAATAAGCTTTCTTACGCTCACAGGACTCTAACGTTAAAACAATGTAAGCCTATATACGCTTAAATTAGTTTTGGTAAGATTAATTTAAGTGCAAATAGCATTTAATAAGACTGATATTAGAAAGATATAAGCAAAATACGCTTATAAATGGTGCCCAAATCCAGGCTTATACGACGATATAAGAATGGTATAAGAGCAAGAAATAGTGGTCTAGAGATTGTTTTAAGTGTAGTTTTTGCTGGTTGGGTATAGCCATAGAAACCAAAAAAAGTGTAGTGTGGTTTTATGAAACCACGAAGCAAGTGAAACTTTTATGGTAGCTAGCTTCTATGACAGCAGTTGACTTGACACATTAGCATGTATCAAGTCAACCTACAAACATGACTGCGAAAGCGTCCGCCAATCACAGCTAGACCTAAATGTCATACATCATATCCACTAATCAAGCTAAAGCACTGGCTGTAATGCGAAAAAAATTGAGGCGACGTAATAACAGTCTCACTTTACAAATAAAACCGGCCAAGTCGAGTTGGACTCGCCCACCGAGGCTTCCGTACCAACGTTGGTATGTACCCATTAAGCTAGACCTCTAAATTGTATGAGCGCTCATATATCTCAGAGGTCTATCTTAATTGGAGTATACTATGTATGTATGGGGACACCCTTTAATTTTCAACTTTTTATTTTATATTTAGAATGTTTCCTTAATGTGTGCTGTAAGAGCTTGCTTTTTGCTAAATTTCATAATTCTAGGTCAACGGGAAATACCCTATAAGTTTTCGACCCAAAACCTAGTTTTCGCTAAAATCAAAATATGCCCATATCTTTTTATCGTGTTGACTCAGGACCTTGATTTTTATACACCTAATAGGGACTATTAGACTTCAGTATCTGGTATAAATTTCAACTTGCTAGGTCCACCCGTTCCTGAGAAAATCGGTGGTGACACATGGACAGACAGACAGACAGATAGACGGACAGACGGCCAGACAGACAGACAGACGGACAAGAAAGTGATATTATAAGGGTTCTTGTTTGACCTTTTGAGGTACGGAACCCTAAGAAACTTGTTTTTTTTTTAAATACTTTATAGGCTAGCGTTTGACCACTATCTCACCTGTTGGTAAGTGATGATGCGGTTTTAATGCCTCACATTATGCAACAGTTTCATAAACTTCTATAATGGTACCTAAGTGGGTTGTGTACAAGGTTTAATACAGTTCACAACTAGGAATAGTAAACGCAGGGCTTTATGATAAAGATAAGATAAAGATAAATTAATTTGCAATAAACATGAAGACATTATAAGCATACTTGCAAAGGAGTTCATGAGGACACTAAGTGCTGATAAAACGTCTAGTGACCCTATATCATAATTTATTTGTCAACAATGCCTTACACCATTGCAAGATGTTAGATGGTAGAAGAAAACAGGATCCATAAATTGTTTAATATTTTTTATTACCTTTTTAGGGTTCCGTAGCCAAATGGCAAAAAACGGAACCCTTATAGATTCGCCATGTCTGTCTGTCTGTCTGTCCGTCCGTACGTCACAGCCATTTTATTCCGAAACTATTAGGACTACAGAATTGAAACTTGATATATAGATGTATTCTGTAAACCACTTTCCGATTTTTATACAAAAATACATATATGAAAGTTTAAGGGGGGCATCCCATACATGGAACTGAAACAAAAAAATGTTTTTCTTCAAACCTAAACCTATACGGGTGGTATCTATGGATAGGTCTTTAAAAATGACATAGAGGTTCCTAAAATCATTTTTTCTCAAAGTCAATCATTTCAAAGATATGCGCGTCTAAAGTGGTAAAATGTGTGTGTCCCCCCCCCCTCTAACTTTTAAAGTATGGGAGTGAAAAATCTAAAAAAAATATATGCTGTAGATCTCAATAAAAACTAACAACGAAAATTGGTTTGAACGACATACAATCAGCAGTTTTAGAGATATAGCGACCGCAAAGATAACTTTGTTTTTCATACAAACACTATGAAAAACAAAGTTAATTTTGTAGTTGTGAAAAATCATAGTTATGGTATACTTTACTGTGTTACGGAACCCTAAAGTAAGGGAGTGAAAAATCTAGAAAAAATATATTTTGTAGATCTCAATAAAACATTTCAACGAAAATTGGTTTGAACGAGATACAGTCAGCAGATGTTGAGATATAGCGAACGCAAGTATAACTGTGTTTTTCATACAAACACTATGAAAAACAAAGTTATTTTTGTAGTTGCAAAAATCATAGTTATAGAATACTTTACTGTGTTACGGAACCCTACGAGTACGAGTCCGACTTGCACTTGGCCAGTTTTTATTTATATCTGATAGACTTGACCACTATCTCGCTTGGTGGTAAACGATGATGTGATCAAAAATGGTGAACACGCTAGGCCTAGAACGTGTGCTTCTAGAACACCGCGACAGATTTTCTCGTTGATGGTGGTGGTAAGCTACTTTTTGTTAGCAAGTCAGGCGGAACATCGATATACCTAATATTCTTACCGCCTGTGCAAACATTAGTTATTAGACTGTGCGTATTTTAATTTTAACCTTTTATATTAAGAAATAAATTAAACTTCCTTTAGCTGTTATTATAAACTTATGAGCAAACGTAATATTATGTACATGTAGTTTATTTATATAATACATATTAGGGAAAATTAAATTAATAACGATTTGTCATAGTGTACTCACATTTTAGTATAAAAGGACTGAGTCGGATATTATTGGCTATTCAGTGAAGATTCACAGGTTCACTCTTGTTTCAGACGTCGAGTCGAGCAGACGTATCTTCGGAGCGGTTCTTTTGAAAGAACCATAGAAGAGAACAAGGTATCTATTATTTTTAAATCGCCGCGTTTTCTAACTTCGCTAAGTAGGTATCCCATTTTTTTTTAAATGTAGTATTAGTTAAAAATAGGTCATTATAGATAAGTATAAGAAGAAAAGAGAATAACAAGAAAGAAATCCTATAAAGCATATAACTTTAATAATTGACATGGCTGATTTATTTATACCAGTTTAAATAATATAATTTAAAAGCAATAAAACCGGCCAAGTCGAGTTGGACTCGCCCACCGAGGCTTCCGTACCAACGTTGGTCGGTACCAATTAAGCTAGATCTCTAAATTGTATGAGCGCTCATATAACTCAGAGGCCTATCTAAATTGGCAACAACTATGTATGTATGGCTAAGAAGCAAGGTTTACAGTACAAGTAGAGGAAAAAACAGAAAATAAAAAAGTTGAAAATTAAGGTAAATTTTGGTACTTACAAGTTTTTGCGAAAATCTAAATTTGCCCATGTCTTTTTATCGTGTTGACTCAGGACCTTGTTTTTTTACACCTAATAGGGACTATAGACCTCAGTATCTGGTATATATCGCAACTTGCTAGGTCCACCCGTTCCTGAGAAAATCGGTGGTGACACACTGACAGACTGACAGCCAGACAGACGGACAAGAAAGAGATCTTATAAGTGTTTCTTTTTAACCTTTTGAGGTACGGAACCCTAAAAAAAACTATTTCAGTGGTATGTTTGAGGTGTTTATTTCCAGTTTAGATGATACTTATCTAATCTTGATAAATGCTTTATGCGTATTTAAGTACCATCCTGGAGATGTCTCCAGTAAAATAAGCATCATCATTGAAATCTGTTCACAGTTGGCGTTCAAAGTTGGCGGCGGAAAAATTATATTAGCAACCCTTAAGTCATTTTAAAAGACCTATTCAACGATACACCACACGATGGGATAGACGACGAAAAAAATTCATCCCACTTCTTATGTAAGGGAGCTACCCAAAAAAAAAAAAAATATTTTACAAAATTTTATTTCACCACTTTGTCGGCGTAATTTATATACATACCCCTACAAAATTGCAGCTTTCTAGTATGAACGGTCTCTTAGCAATACCTCGGACAGACAGACAGACAGACAGACGGACATGACGAAACTATAAGTGTTCCTTGTCAGGACTACGGAAACCTTAAAATTATATTTGAGAAATATACTTCAAATAAAACCGGCCAAGTCAGTTGGACTCGCCCACCGAGGCTTCCGTACCAACTTCTCAAACTAGGTTAAAAACAAACTTAACTTTCAATTCGATCCATAGAAAATGTATTACACCAACCGCAAATTATAAGTTTGTTATAGTAAACTCACTTTTTTTTTTGTTAATAAACTACATATTTAAGGTTTTAATGTTCATATGTAACTGCTTCATGATCTTGCTTCTTGATAGATAGATAGATAAACACTTTATTACACCATACAAATTAAAAGTAAAAAATGGTAAATAAAACAATGTGGCAACAGGCGGTCTTATCGCGTAAAGCGATCTCTTCCAGACAACCTTTCTTGCCAAATTTAATGATTCTAGGTCAACGGCAAGTACCATATAGGTTTTGATTCCCTTATGCAATCGCAAAATACGCGAAAATATGCGACATAATCGGTCATATCTTTTGATTGCGTTAACTTACAAGTTGAATTTTTTCATAGCCAATAGAGACCGTAGACCCGAGTATTTTATATAAGTTTCAACTTGATATCTCTACGCGTTCCTGTGAAAAAGGGGTCTTGACAGACGGACAGACAGACAGATAGGCAATAAAGTGATTCTATAAGGGTTCTTTTTTTCTTTTTGAGGTACGGAACCCTAAAATTCTCATAGTTGGCATCTTACGTATGCCTTAAAACCAGTGTTATTACCAGAACACAATTTAAGAAATATCCATTTCTACCCTTCAGCAGGGCTAGCATGGCCTTATCTCCGGGGGAAAGACAAAATTATTTCCCTGTTTTTCGCCACTGACAGGAGATCAACACAACAATTTAAACGCTTGGTGAAGTTTAACCCCGAGTTTTGATTTTGTTTCGTATTAAAAAGTAAAAAAAAAGAATTGATTAAAAGTCAGCGGGCGTTTATAATTGTCGAAAAACTTTACTTATAATATGCCTTCTCCACCAAACAAAACACGGATAGGTGGAAAGACAAAATAGTCCCCTTGCCATGTTAGCCCTGCTGGCTAGTGAAAAATTGGAGCCAAATCGGAAGGAAACAGGGCAAAACAAATACTTAAACTGCCTCTTACATGTATAGCTATGGTGATAATGTGTTGTGGTAGAGTAAGTTATTTAATCAATATAATATAAAACATAAAAGTTGTTCCTATTTTTATTTTATTTATTTATTATTCTTTATTTCGGGTATCAATGACCTATACCATACAACTTAATGATTACTTATTAACGTATTAAAAAGATTTAAAGATAACAAAATTACATTTTAATTAAAATTGAACTGAACTTTTTTATTTTTTTAAATACTTTATAGGCTAGCGTTTGGCCACTATCTCACCTGTTGGTAAGTGATGATGCGGTCGAAGATGGTAAGCACGCTAGGCCTAGAATGGGAACTGGCTCTCAAGGATAGCTGCCGGAACACATTAGATGTTTGGTGACAGATTTTCTAACTTGAGGGTGGTAGCTGGCCAGGCGGACACTAGATAGTGTCCTACCACCATGCGGGGGTTGTTGGTTTTTTAACGATGTTTTCCTTTACCGGAGGGCCACTGTGAGAAGCGCACATAATTTTTTCTATAGAAAAATCCAGAACTGCAGAATAATATGTCAGTAAGTCAGCACCTATGTCCGTTATAGACTACCACCAACCATCACTCACATCATTCACCAACCATCCGATGTGCCTTAAACCGGTTTCATTAAAAAGTCAATAATGCGAAGATGGTATTAGACCACTAAAAAAATTTAGTGCACACATTGGGTCACATATCTTTTATTTTTGCGTAGTTAGCGCACGCCGTATCAACTCAACTAGTATTTTATAGAATGACAATTATTTCCATACCCCTTTCTATGTAAAACCTAGCCCTCCAATAATCGGTAACAATTCTAGCTTAAAACAATAACAATTCACAGTCTTTAAAACAAAAATTCCCGAACAATACAATTTAATTGGTGTTTTTCATTTTACAACTCACGAGCCCGGCTGGCAGCGCTATAAAATATGGTCACAGTGGTAAAACAGTGGGTAAATTCTTACAGATAGCTTCTAGGAAATCCCTTTTAACTTTGACTTGGAAATTTGGATTGGGAAATACGCTACTGCTCTACTTGAACAGATTTATTGTATGCGAATATTATGTATTATTTTATAATATTATTTAGTAATTTATGCGGGAATGCTAAAGGAAACCCCTGTAAAGAGGTTTACGCGTTTTCAAAAAGGTTAAGGATATTCTAAACATTTTATCCGAAAAGGTGACGATGTGGTCTCCCACGGCATTGATCGTCGATTAATGTTATCGATTGTTGGTTGAATGAGATCAGTCGGCATCGATCGACGGTTCATACCTACTACATCAATCGATCGCGCATCAATCTAGTATCGATTGGTGATTGATTCTTTGGTGCGGTAACACCCTAATTGAAATACTACTGACCGACAAAGATTTTAAAAATAATAATATAAATATGTTTATTGTGTCAGACAGTTTAAGTGTAATAAAAAGTATAATTAATATATAAAAGTAACAGTATAAGTAGTTTAGTAATTATTTATGATAGCTTGCTTGGGACGTGGTACATATCTTTGTTCATTATTTAATATTGAAAGAGATGTTTTTAGGGTTCCGCACCTCAAAGTTAAAAAAGGAACCCTTATAAGATCACTTTCTTGTCCGGACAGACAGACGTCTGTCCGTCTGTCTGTCTGTCTGTCTGTCCGTGTGTCACCACCGGTTTTCTCAGGAACGGGGAGACCTAGCAAGTTGAAATGTATACCAGCCAGATACGGAGGTCTATAGTCCCTACTCGTATTAGGTATATAAAAATTAAGGTCCTGAGTCAACACGATAAAAAGATATGAGTAAATTTAGATATTCGCGAAAACTTGTAAGTACCAAAATTTACCTTAATTTTCAACTTTTTTATTGTTTGAAAATGTTCCTTTACTTGCGCTGTATGACCTTACTTTTAACCAAAATTGACAATTCTAGTTCGACGTGAAATATCTTATAGGTTTTGGGTCGAAAACCTATTCCCGTTGACCTAGAATCATGAAATTTGGCAAGAAGCAAGTTCTTATAGCACAAATAAAGGAAAAATTCCAAACAATAAAAAAAGTTGAAAATTAAAGGGTAGCCCCATACATACATAGTAGACGCCAATTAAGATAGGCCTCTGAGTTCTATGAGCGCTCATACAATTTAGAGGTCTAGCTGAATTGGAACTTACTAACGTTGGCACGGAAGCCTCGGTGGGCGAGTCCAACTCGACTTGGCCGGTTTTTTTTAGATTGAACGGTAAATAGACTACTTCTCTGTGAAATAGGCTAGTTAAATCAATGTATTGATGACTATCTTTTCTGTGGTTTGGGTGTGGTGTTTATACCAAAAATTTAATCAAAACTACTAAAAATGGATTAAATTTAGTTTTATGAATTTTACCCCACTAACATAAAATATAGAATAAATAGATGTAATAACTCTTTGCAAAAGATTGCATTGGCTTAAGATTTTTCTTAAATAAATAACAGCATGTGCGGACTTTTCGTACTGATTGTTTATTCTACTGTGGTAGCAACATAGACATCCCTACGCGATTGCAATACTAATTTTCCGATTCTAAGTTTTCCTTCAAACTGGCTTCCTGGCACAACACTATTGTGCTCGCGCCAGTGGCGGGAACGCGCACGCGCATACCGCTAGAGCGCATAGACGTTCCAATTTCGAATCACGTGAAGTGTTCCAATTTCGATTTTTTGCGAGGAACTTGTTTGACGACTGTGTTTTGTTTTTTGTGTGGTGTTTGACATGTAAGAAGTGTTTTATATTTCGTTCAAAATGATGTTTATTTTAATGTTTGATCTAGAAATTAAAAAAAGTTAAATTGCTGGAGAACAAACTTTGCTTGGGAAAAAATATTTTGGTAATTGCCAAATCAGCCGGGGTCGTATTTATTATTCAAACAGCCTTGCTTTGACTTTATGAATCAGTTATATTTTAGACCAACGTTTTTATAAAAATGTGTTCGTTCAAAATACAAAGAAAAATTCGCTTTGCTGACCTAACTAAACAATAAAACTATTCGAACTTCGAACCCAACAAACGGTTTCTTATTCCGAATTTAAATTTGAAAATCGAATGCAATTCCCTCGAATCGATTCGGGCGAGATACAGATTCAAAAATGGAACGTTTATTGTTTCACCGTTATTTCTTTACCGTTGTTCGTCCCTTGAAAATCGACCGCCTTAAAACTTTAATCCTTTTGCCGTTGGTAGTGCAACTTCACTACAAATACAAACTCTATTGTAACGCATTAAGGAGTACATTAATGTTTAATGTGTTTTTTGATTGGTTCAAATTCATTTAACGATCGATAAACATTGGCCTCGAATGTGTGCGGTAATTAATTGGCAGGTTTCGGTTTGTTTACTCAACTTCGTTAAATGTTACATGATTTAATGGAGATTCGATTCCCGTTCAGTCCAATAATTTTGATTTGCCAAAATTGCTCAGTTTATAGACCATAGTCGGCGTTGTCTATACATTAATTAATTTATTAGCCACAGGCTATGAAGGCGCTCATGAAAGTGGATGAAGCGAAAGAGGTATGTCAGGATCGTAGCATGTGGAAAGAAGTAGTCTCTGCCTACCCCAACGGGAAAAAGGCATGATTGTATGTATGTATGTATGTATTAGCCACAGAATATTAATCGAGTTACGTATATATTATTCAAATTCATTTTTCTTAGGTTCTGTACACAAATTAAAACAAATTTCTTTTCATATATGTCATAGCATTAAAATATTCGATTATAAAAAGGAAAACAATTACCCATTTCATGTGTCAATTTCACAATGTCTACATAGGTACATATGCATACATAAAACCACGCATTTTTCCCGTTGGGGTAGGCAGAGACTACTTCTTTCCACATGCTACGATCCTGATATACCTCTTTCGCTTCTTTGCTTGCTTGTCATAAATAAAGAAAAATCTATCACTTTTCATTAGTTGTGATAGTCGCCAAATGGTCTACCGGTCTTGATTAAAAAAAAAAAACAAAATCCGCACTGGTTCCATGACCTTTACTTGCATAACATGTATTTACAATTTTATCGCGTAACTTTATAGGTCACTGACCTCGAAGGTCAAAGACCTTCCGCAATGGTTTGAACATATTTTGCACAATTTATGTCCTGAATCACAATCCCTTCGAAAAAATATTTATAAATGATCTGTCTTTATGTGTGTATGTACAAAACGGCTAAACAGTTTTTGATGTTGCAATACGAGCACATAGTGTTATTTTATACTTTTACTTATCGTCGGACGAGGTTTTGAACGATAAATCCAGCATGTGTGTCCGTATAACAATAGATACAGAAACAAGACATGTACTAAAAAACAATAAACCCGACTGCGGATGGATGTAAATATATTTTTTTGTTACTTTTCACGTATGATCACAATATTTTTAGACAAAATAAAAATATTTATATCACCTTGAACAAACAAACATACATAGACTGTTTAACACATTAACTCTCCTTTGCATCGCACAGTCGGGTAAAAATAGCCCCGCCTTACCGCAGTGAGCCATCATCAATTTTCAGACAAGCACGACCCACTGTCGACCGCTTTTCAGACTTTGTAACCCCATTACACCCTCTTAGGGGTTGAATTTCGTCAAAAGCCTGGAACACGTATTTACTTATTTATAGTGTCAAGTTTTGAATAAAATGACTTGTTTCTCCACACAATATTTGTACCCCCGTTTCATCCTCTTAAGGAGTGGAGAGTCCTTTCTTATTGAATGCCTACGACATAATAAATATCTGCATGACAAATTTCAGTGCAATCCGTTAAGTGTTTTGAGCTGTGTGTTGATACAACAGTCAGTAAGTAACTTTTGCCTTTTATATATACAGAAGATATGTATATACACACATATATATATATATATACTCAGGTAACTATTTCATAAATTTTAATAACTTGCTAACCAGTGAAAACGACTTCTCTTGAAATATTATTAAAAAGCAAAAATTAAAAAGATTAATATTTAGCAATTTGTATGTTGGTAAAATAAAAACGCAAGTACACCCGCGGGCATTTCATAGTCTCGTTTTATTTATGTGAAATTCTCTGCATGTGTTCGCTTGAAATTCAAATTGTGCTTCATGTTTATGATATTTTGTAAAATGTTATGTTTATTTTAACTTTTATCGTATAACAATGTATTATGAACGGGGTAAGCGAATGTCTTATCATTTTGCTTAAATAAGTAAAGTTTATGAAAATGTAAATAAGATTGGTTGGATTTTTTTAAAGTTATTTAGAGTTGATATGAAAAAAAAATTAAAATAAGTTTCTTCATTATGCAAACAAATCCAAATATCGTGGTTAATATTTCGTTTAAAGTATATTACTTGACTTAAGTAATCGATTATTGCACGGCGTAGCTTACTTCACGGCGTTCTATAATAGACAACTTAAATCACGAGTATCGTATATTATTTTATAGATAGCAGTGTGACATAAACCCGCACTTTACGCTTGCTACGCTTTTCCGTCAAATAGTCGATTATGTACGGCGTTTAGCATTAGTGCTAGCTTCACGCCGTGCAATAATCGAGTATTTAAGTCATGGAAAAGCTTACGTAAAGTGCGGGTTTAGGTCACACGGTGCTGTAAATAAAACTGGCCAAGTGCGAGTCAGCATCGCGTCTCTTATCGCACACTTAGGGAGGGTTCCGTACAATACGAAACATAACAGAGCTTCAACCTCATACATTTAATTAATTGATATTACCAAGAATATTTGGTTTGGTCGCGATCTAGAAAGACTTTACTAGCGCCATCTATGTCATTTTGCCGAAACTAATTAGATAGATGGCGTTTAAAAACAAGTTTTTTGTATGGGGTCCCCTTTTAATTTTTAACTTTATTTTGTTTTTAGTATTTGTTGTTCTAGTGGCAATAGAAATACACCATCTGTGAAAATTTCAACTGTCTAACTATCACGGTTAATGAGCTATAGCCTGGTGACAGAAGGACAGACAGACAGACAGACAGACAGACGGACAGCGGAGTCTTAGTAATAGGGTCCCGTTTTACCCTTTGGGTACGGAACCCTAAAAAACTCGCGCTAGTCATTTTCAGTATCAAGTTTGAGTTGATTATCTCCATATCTCTGGAGATACTGAACATATCTCGTTGAATTTTTAAGTGGGACCACCTGGGACTATCCCTTTCCAATAAAAAAGGAATATTCCAAATAATTTCAGGCGTCGTCGAGTAATCAGTGAATATACATAAAAAAGATTTTGACGAATTGAGAACCTCCTTCTTTTTGTGAAGTCGGTTAAAAAGAAAATAGTTCCGTTTATAGGTCGTTTCTGTTTCGATCACATATACATATAATGAACATAAAGTAAAACATTATTACAACAGTAATATTAAGGTGGCTGCGGTGGGGATTCCAGCATTTCCAACCATTTATCTTTGGAGCCCATTTTCGTCCACTGCTTGACATAGGCCTCTCCTATACGCAACTGAGCTCAATCTTGAACTATTCGTTCCCAACTGCTGATGATGATGATCATCATCATCATCATAATAGTGAATCGACTAAAACCATTCAAATGAAAAAAATCTTTTCTTCCCTTTATTTTTAATTTTAATTCACAAGTTACTTTAAAAAGATGTTTGTTCACAAAGCGGGTTAAAATAGAATCCATTTTACGAACTAAACGGATGCATTACAATAAATAATTTTGCGGTGCAAATGTCACGTTACGGAATTAGTAACCTTTTCACTGAACCGGGCTTTGTTAGCTGGATGTATGCTAATTGGTATGCCTGAACACAGCCTTAGGAAGTTTAATATCACAAACATTATCTTAATCTGTAATGTATGTAAATAAAATAGACAACTGCGCGGTTTCACCCGCGTGGTGATAGAAAATTGTGATAATGATGATAGAAAGCATTTTATTTATTGTCAATTTTTCAATGTTTTCACCGACTTCACAAAAAAGGAGGAGGTTCTCAATTCGTCTGTATGTTTTTTATATTTTTTTTTGTGTGTATGTTACGCGATTACTCCGTCAATTGTGAACAGATTCGAATGATTCTTTTTTTAATGGGTAGGGTACGTTTCCGCGGTGGTCCCATTGTAAATTTAACGAAATCGGCTGAGCCGTTTTTAATATATCAACATTTGTATTACGAAGCATTTACTTACCTCGACGATTTACTACTTACTACTGGCACAGATTATATGATAGTTACTACGTCTATTGGCTACTTTGACTAGCGCGACGTTTGGAGTCGTTCCTTTTAGTTTTTTTAAACGATCTTAAATTATTATATTATTCTGCTATTAGGGACTGAGACAAATCCAACAAATTAAAAATCATGACAATCGGTGTACCCCGCCCGCAGTCGTTCGACCGGCCGCACGCCCGTCCCATTCGCCCGCTTGCGGACCGCACCATAATATCACGCACTCGGTTGTTTATCGTCATAACTATTCAAATGATGTAGTGTAAAAGACAAAGTTTATCTACTTTAAATACCAGATACGATAAAAGTATTTATTTTGATATAAGGATCAATTTGTTACTATAAATGTATATTGTATTTTTGGTTCACTGTTTTGGCATAATGGCTTACACATACAAGATAGATCATATACTCGTATCTATCTTTTATGTTCCGGGCTTTTTCGTAGGACTATTTAAGATAAATATTTCCATCATCTAATACTATAAGAATCTTTGTCCCGACATACTGACTGACTGACTGACCGACTGACCGACTGACTGACTGACTGACTGACTCACTGACAGACAATGCACAGCTTAAACCGCTGGTCGTAGAGACTTGAAATTTGGAGGGTATGTTTGTCTTAGTACGTAAGGGTGTACTAAGAAAGGATTTTTGAAAATTCACCCCTTAAAGGGATGAAATGGGGGTTCAAAGTTTGTATGGAGAAACAAGATTAGCTAGTATTTTGTATTTGAAACTTCATAAAAGTGCTCCAGTAAAATATAAGTAAACACGTGTTTCAGGTTTTTTTGAAATTCCACCCCTAAGAGGGTGAAATGGGGTAACAAAGTGTGAAAATCAATATTGTTTCGGATTGCGCTGAAATTTGCATTTGGCATGCAGATAGTTATTACGACGTTAGTTCTCTCTGAGAAAGGATTTTCCAAAATTCACCCCTGAAGGGGATGAAACGGGGGTTCAAAGTTTGTATGGAGAGAACAACTAGAACAAACAAGAGAACAAGATGAGATAGTCTTTTATATTCGAAACTTAACACAAGTACTAAAGCAAGTAAATACGTGTTTCAGGTTTTCTCTTTCGAAATTCCACCCCTTAAATGGTGAAGTGGGGTAACAAAGTCTGAAATCAATATTGTTTCGGATTGCGCTGAAATTTGGCGTGCAGATAGTTATTTAGATTTAGGTATCCGCTAAGAAAGAATTTTCTTAGCGGATACCTAATCGACTTCGCGCGAATTTCAGATAAATTGAATAAATAAATAAAAATACATTTTCAAAATTCACTCTTCAAGAGGATGAAGCGGGGGTTCAAAGTTTGGATAGTCATTTTATTCGACATTTCACACAAGTACTTCTGTAAATAAATAAGGGAAGGGGAATTCTGTAAATAAATAGGAGATCGCTCGGAAGCGCGTTATTGTAAACACACGTACATTTTTGCTCCGTCTTTAAATTTACTAAAAGTGCTATAAAAGCAATCAACTCTGCCTAAAATATACACCAGTGTTTAGTACGAAATGCAAGGATTGTCTATTCAAAAACAGTTTTTCAAATAAATGACATACACGTTCTTAAATGACCGATTGTGATACTTATCATTCGTTAAAATTTTAAATGTCGGTGTGCAGTGTTGTGAACGGGTCAATGTTCACGTCCAACCAAGTGAATAACAAAATGAGTCACTGCTTAAATAAACACTGACTTCTCTGCACCGAATACGATTTTTGCCACAACTTGTTAAGTCCCTGTGGCTCAATGCGGAGAGAGCTCAGTGTGCATGTAAATGTGATGACGGAGGTACCAAGTTCAAATCCAAGCATCTGATGTCTTTTTGCAGTACAAATTTTATTTTCATTATGGATCGAAACTGTTTAAAATGTAAACAGCCGATAAAAAATAAAAAAATTTTACGCTGTTCATTTTGTAAGAATATTTACCATGTTCAGTGCTCAAATAGATCAGAAAAACAATTCTACCTAATGGAAGCTAAAAAGAAAGCTACATGGAAGTTTGACATATGTTTGCACCCTAAAAAGAGAAACCAACAAGCTACTGAGAAGATACATGAAACATCAGCGTACTCGCCTCAAAACAATGTTACTTTCCGCCAGCAGTATAAATCTAATGTACCTACTGAAAACTCATTCGAGGCCCTATCGCTTGACGATGAAGAGGATGAAGACTTGTCAGTGATTTTAGAAGATAACTTTAAATTGAACAGAAGCTGCCCTAACCTACAACCGGATCATCTAGAAAAAAATGGAGAAATTACAAAAGCAAGTGGTTGAACTTACAGAAAAATTAGAAATTGCAGATAATGAGATATTAAATCTTCTCGCTGAAAACAGATTACTTCAGCAAAAGGTATCTTCTCATGACACCCAAGTTAACCGATTAAAAGACATTTGTAAATCTACACCTAAAAAGTTATCTTAAAGGTTAAATAGAAGCAGCATAAATAAAACGAAATTGCATTTCTCAGTAGAGGATTGTACTCCCAAGATACCAGATAAAAAACGGCTTCGCAATACAATTAAGGATGTAGATACTAGTAAAAGCAAGATAAAAAATATGAAATGTAATGGAGAAAATGAGAACAATACAGAAACTATAGAAGGAAATACTACATACTTGGAACATAAGAAGAATTTATTCATGATTGGAGATGAACAAGTTAAGGGATTGGCAGCTTAAATGATTAATTCTAAATCTGGAAAATGGAACAACAAATATAATATACAAGGGATGACGAAACCGAATGCCTCATCTAGTGAAATCTTGGGTGATATAAATCTCCTAGCAAGGATGGTAGCCGAAGATGATATTGTCGTTTTGTCCGTTGGGAATAATGATAGCGATCCATTCAAGTTGTTTACCAATGTCTGTAACGCATTAACCAAACTAAACAAATGTAAAGTTTTATTGATGAATGTGTATAAAAATCAATTTTTAAATGTCAACGAAGTTAATTATGAGCTACGAATGCTGCTCAAAGACTATATTATTAGTAAATTTATCAAAATTAAAGATTTATTTGTGAGTTATGGCTCGAAAACGTCCCAGTTAAATTTAATTACAGTTAAATTAAATTTCGAAATTGATCTAATTAAATACAAATCACAAATCAAGAATAGGAATTTTGAATATAAATGTAAATGTACTGAAGAGAAGGGTCAGTTGGATAGCAGCACCTCTCATGATTTTGAAGTTGAAAAAATATTTTTTCGTTCCTCATAACGATACTCATTGCACGAGAAGCGAAGTTGTTTGTAAGTCAGGAGATTTAACAATTGTACATCAAAATATTGCCGGTCTGTGTAATAAGCTCGAGGACGTCGAGATAGCCTTGTCTGAACTATCACAAAATGATATAGATGTGTTATGTTTTAGTGAGACTTATGTTGAACAGGACACAGAAACTAATATAAGACTCAATAATTTTAAATTGGTAGCATTTTTTTGCCGAGAAAAATGTAGAGGAGGTACGTGCATCATTAAAAAAACATTCAATGCTAGATTAGTGCGGATGCCGCCAACTCTTGCCGTAAAGTTATACTTTGAGTGCTGCGGTATTGAATTAATTGGACTTAACCTTATCATTCTCTGTATATATAGGATGCCAGAGCAAAAAAAATCGCAGATAAGTATATTTCTTCATAAGCTGGATTTTCTTCTCAATTACTTGACCGATGCGTACAAGCGTAAAAGAATTATTATTTGTGGTGACTGGAATATAGATATTATGAAGGAAGATACAGCTGCCAAAGATTTATTAAGTTTGTTGCATAATTACAATTTTCAAGCTCATAATACGTGTCTCACTCGGTTAAACTCATGCCTAGATTAATTTGCAAGTAACATTAAAAATGTGCGGTCAAACATTCATGTACTGGGTCTTTCAGATCATGAAACAGCTCAATCATTGACTATTAAGGCAAATAAATTAAAAGCTTTTACTACATGGTTTACGGCGTGATTATAGTATAGAGAATATGAAAATTTTTTGCAAAAGTATATCTTCTCTTTCCTTTGCGGCAGTCTTTGAGACGAATAAATTATCAGTCGCATATGAATACTTTTATGATACTATTTGTTTATTTTACAATTTATGTTTTCCATTAATTAAAGTCAAAATGAATAATAAATCTGTAAAATTAAATTGGCTTACTAAAGGTATTAAGAAATCCAGTAGAACTAAACGTAAACTACATCAGACATACAGTAAAATTAGCACTAATAAAAAAGTAAATAAATATAAATATAATATGTATATGGTTTAAAAGAATCGTTAGGAATGCACAAAAGATTGTTAATACTAGACGTATAAAAAATAGCAAAAATAAAGGCCGAGCAATATGGAACACTATTTCAAAATCGACATCTAATAATTTCTTAAATAATGACATAGATATGATAAAATTAAATAATATGACTTATACTAATTCAACTGACATTGCAAATATACTTAATGGATATTTTATAGACTTGACATCAAACAGTAAACCAAATAAAAATTATATAACACTAATTAATATCAATTAAAATATGAATACAATATTTTTGACACCCGTAGATGCTAGCGAAATTTACAATATAATCATGAATTTAAGTAACAGTAAGTCAAGCAGCTACGATGATATTACCACTGAATCACTTAAAAGTGTTGCGTCCTGGATATGTCATCCACTTGCACATATCATAAATCTATCATTTGTAGAAGGCGTATTTCCAGAACAATTAAAAATGGCTATTGTAAAGCCTTTGTACAAGAGGGGTGATAAATCCGATCCCAGTAACTATCGTCCTATAAGTATAGTCCCACTTATATCAAAAATTCTAGAAAAGGCTATGCTTGCCAGGTTAAATAGTTTTTTGTCAATATTTAAGGTTTTAAGGGAGGAACAATTTGGTTTTCGTAAAGGTTACTCAACTACGTTAGCATGTTTTAACCTAGTAAGTTTTATTACAGAAAGCATTAATGGGGGTATACCTATTTTATCATTATTCTTAGATATTAGCAAGGCTTTTGACTTTGTTAATAATTCTATACTGCTGTACAAATTAGAATTTTATGGCATTCGAGGTCCTGCTAGTAAATGGATAGCTAGTTTTTTAACAAATAGACAACAGTGTATAGAAATTTCAAAAATGGTCAATAATTAACATAATCTTATAAAAGAAAAGTTTAGAATCTTCTAATTTTCTAATCCATTAATTAACAATACCGGAGTTCCACAGGGCAGTATACTGGGCCCATTACTCTTTTTAATATATATTAACGACCTACCGGCAATTACTTCCCACAAAACTATACTTTTTGCAGATGATACAACGATTGTTATCAAAAGTCCCAATAAAAACCTGATGCAGCAAACGGTACACAAAACTCTATCTGACGTAATCCACTGGATGGAAATTAATAATTTGAATATTAATATTAAAAAAACTAAAATTATACAATTTAATTCGTACAATTCTAATTTATTGCCACTTGACATTAAATATAATAATAATAAAGTTGATAATGTTAGCAATTATAGATTTTTAGGGTTGACACTTGGTAATCATCATAATTGGAAAATGCATATTGACGTTTTGTGTAAAAAGCTTGAACGTTTCGTATTTGCACTCAAAAAAATTAGGCATACTGTATCCATGGAAGCTGCGTTGATGGCATATCATGGCCATGTGTCGTCTCTTCTTAGATATGGTCTTATAATGTGGGGTAACTCAGTCGACATGAAGAGAGTATTTAAAATTCAAAAGAGATGTATTCGGGTCATAAATAAATCTTGGTTTTTAGAAAGCTGTAGACCTCTTTTTAAGGCGTGCAACATACTTCCTCTACCGTGTATGTACATTAAAGAAATATGTATTTTTACTAAACGCCACCCGGACTATTTTAAAAAACGTTGCGAAGTTATTACCCGCCAGAAAAGATCTAAGTTTACAAATCTTTTATACCAACCTCCTGTCCGAAAAGATATGTACAAAAAAAACGCATATAATATGTGTATGTCGATATTTAATAGTTTACCAAATGAATTAAACATTTTAGAAAATAATAAATTTAATAAATCTTTGACAGATTGGCTTCTCAATAAATGTTTTTATAGTATTAAGGAATTTAATGAATGTTGTTTAAAACTGTATTTTTAGAGATTAATTAGTATTATTAACAAACTATTTGCACGTTTGCTTGCAGATGGAATACTGTCTCAGCAAATAGAATTTAAGATCTTGTATATAAGTATTCTTGCAAATAAATGATTTGATTGATTGATTGATTGATTGATTGAAGTAAATTCGAGTTTCAGACTTTTTCAAAATGCCACCCTAAGATGATAAACGGGGGTAACAAAGTCTAAAAAATCAATATTGTTTCGGATTGCGCTGAAATTTAGAATGCAGATAGTTATTATGACGTAGGTATCCGCTCAGAAAGGATTTTCAAAAAATTCCTCCCGGATACGGAACGGGGATTCAAAGTTTGTATGGCGAAACAAGATGAGATAACGTACGTGTTGTAGGATTTTTTAAAATGGGGTAGGTAACAAAGTCTGAAAATTTCGGTGAACCGATTTTTCTTATTTGATGTCATTAATGATAGGATCGTTTTTACAAAAGAAAAGTTTTATGTAAATAAAATAACTTTTTAACGCGGGCGAAGCCGCGGGGCACTTCTAGTATATTATATACGGGTCACTCCAATGGTTTTTGCGGCGCACGCCCGAATAGCTCGCAGATTGCAGGTTTTTTTTCTACTTACTTTACACTTCTCGTTACATTTTGGATAATTCACACTATATCTTTATAAAGTATAGCCTTTGTGTTATTTTGTTGTGTAAGCTAAGTATATTATTGTAAAGTTTTATCAAAATCCATTCAGTAGTTTTTGCGTGAGAGAGAACAAACATACATCCAAACATCCACACATTCTTACAAACTTTCGCGTTTATAATATTAGTAGGAAGTAGGATAGTAGGACAAGCTGTGCTCCGCGGTTTGACCCGTACAGTTCCCGTGAAAATATCGGTATAAAAAAACCGTACGTGTTATTCCAGGGTCTAGGCCTAGGCTATCTATATACCAAATTTCAGCGCAAACGGTTGAGTAGTTTTAGCGTGAAGAAGTAACAAAAATACACACAAACGTTCGCTTTATATATATATTATTCTTGTACTATATTTAGCTACTGCTGCAATATAATGTAAAATAATGATCAATGCAGGAAGAGTGAATCTCACAACATAGGGCTTCCTAGTGTGAGATTCAAAGCGCATAAGCTTTGTTTTAGTATATAAGCAATTACGAAACTCTGTTTTAATGTGCTAAAGTGCAAATAAATATTATAAATATTATATTTTAAATATTAAATATTATATTATATATATACTAGAAGTGCCCCGCGTTAAAGACTTCTTTTATTCACTTAAAACATTTATTCTGTAAAAACCTTTCTATCATAAAAGACATCAAAGAAGTTACAGTCAAATCGGTTCAAACTTTGAACCCCCGTTTCCCCCTCCCTTAAAGAGTGAATTTTGAAAAATCTTTTTTTAGCGGATACTTAAGTCAAAACAAATATCTGCATGTCAAATTTCAGCGCAATCCGAAACAATATTGATTTCAGACTTGGTTACCCCACTTCACCCATTTAGGGGTGGCATTTCGAAAAAGCCTGAAAAACCTATTTTCTTATTTACTTACTGAAACACTTGTGTGGAGTTTGGAATAAAAAAGACTATCTTATCTTGTTTCTCCATACAAACTTTGAACCCCTGTTTCATCCCCTTAAAGAGTGAATTTTGAAAAATATTTTCTTAGCGGATACCTGCGTCAAAATAATTATCTGCATGCCAATTTTTAGCGAAATCCGTAACAATATTTATTTCAGACTTTGTTACCCCACTTCACCCTCTTAGGGGTGGCATTTCGAAAAATCCTGAACCACGTATTTACTTATTTATTTACTGAAGCACTTGTGTGAAGTTTCGAATAGAAAAAACTATCTAATCTTGTTTTCCTTACAAACTTTGAACCCCCGTTTCATCCCCTTAAGAGGTGAATTTTAGAAAATCATTTCTTAGAAGAAACTAACGTCGTAATAACTATAGGCATGCGAAATTTCAGTGCAATCTGAAACAATATTGATTTTCAAACTTTGTTACCCCATTTCACCCTCTCAGGGGTAAAATTTCACAAAAGCCTGAAACACGTATTTACTTTTTTTTTACTGAAGCACTTGTGTAAAGTTTCGAATAGAAAATACAATCTAATCTTGTTTCTCCATACAAACTTTGAACCCCCATTTTATCCCTTAAAGGGGTGCATTTTGGAAAATCCTTTCTTAGTACACGTGTACGTTCCAAGAAAAATATACTCTCCAAATTTCAAGTCTCTACGACCAGCAGCTTAGGCTGTGCGTGGTGTGTCAGTCAGTCAGTATGTGAGGACAAAGATTCTTATAGTATGAGAAGATATATATATACATGATGATCTATTGTAAAAAATACTGAAATGCAAAATTTAAAACCACGCTGACTGATCAGTGTATAATGAAAATGAGTCCAAACACGACATCTCAGCCGTATGTTGGTGAGGAGTTGAGTATTGTTAGTAGTACAGGTATAATTACTATTTATTTTAATAAAAAAATCAAATGTTCAGAAAATTACCTGAGTAATTTGAAATTCATCTACTAGCAAGATCTGATGGGAATGGTAGACAAACATATGGAGTAAATCACCTTAAACTTCTACGGCATGTTCTTCAGTGACTTTGACCAGCTTGAAAGACTTTTTTTTTAAATATCTTATAGGCTAGCGTTTGATCATGATGATGCGGTCGAAGATGGTACGCTAGGCCTAGAATGGGAACTGGCTCTCAAGGATAGCTGCCGGAACACATTAGATGTTTGGCGACAGATTTTCTAACATGAGGGTGGTAGCTGGCCAGGCGGACATTAGATAGTGTCGTAACACCATGCGGGGGTTGTTGGTTTCTTATCGATGGTTTTCCTTCACTGTGAAAAGCGCACATAAATTTTTCGATAGAAAAATTAATTGGTGCACGGCAGGGATTAAACTCGGCACCTCTGGCATCAAAGCCGACCGTTCGCCCAATTACGCCAACCGGGCCCTCATGACTGGTTAGTTGCGCTAAGTGAATTGGACTAAACTCAGTTGTCCTGCGTCTCATCTCATTACTGTCTTCCATTTTCTTCCGCATCGTCAGTTAATTATGCGATAGTGGCAGGTATTTGTGTCTGAAACAAAAAAAACCATCAGAAGTGA
Organism: Cabera pusaria; assembly: GCA_954871355.1. NCBI lineage: Eukaryota > Metazoa > Arthropoda > Insecta > Lepidoptera > Geometridae > Cabera > Cabera pusaria. Next base: position 20,526,316 of record OX940905.1, read on the forward strand.
AAACTTAAAATGAATCGCTTGCTTGCGCGTCTTTTGACTGTGCACAACGCCATCTATCGGACGTGTTATTTGTTATTTGTACTAAGTGCTCATAAGTAAAAATACGATGTCACATGTGATATCTCTCAACGAACTAAATTTATAAAAGTAGGTAGGTTTATTTATGTCCATACAGAATATTGTGGCAAGTACCTACCTCCGACAAAAATAAAGGATGTCTCAAGCACCTCAAGAAAACAAAGCACTAACTTTGCTTGGCTAGTTATAAATTATTAATGTTATATCGGCCTATTTTGTAACAATATAAAAGAATTCAATTCTGACTTCACCAACAGCAGTATATTCTTATCTTCTGCTAGACATAACCATCTCCTATTCCTTGTCAGTTAGCTTGATTCTACATTCCTCCAAGTCTTCTTCAGTGTTTAAACCAAAGAGTAACATAATATAAGTCTGGTTTAAACTACTTGAAGATCTACCCTATAGAAAAGAGAATAATACTACGTATCTACGCTTAACAAATGTTAGAGCAATACTGGATTTAGCGTGATTGCCACACAGAACATGCCTTCCCCAATCGCCTGTCAGTTCCTACCTGACTTCGGTTGCATTGTAATGTATAATGGTAAATTATTATTTGCTCTGCACGTCACTGGATGTATATAAAGTTTGTTTCCTATCTTTTACAACTCTAAGCAGTCGTGTGATTCCCGTCACTCTCGTTTCACCACAAAGGCATTTGTAATATATACTTTTTATAGAGGTAGGAGGCGAGGGTAAGATAAAATTACTAAACCCGTATTTGTAAACATTATAGAATCGTATACCAACATCAAGAAAATATTTTATATCCTTGACAGCTGAACAAAGTGTTCTAATTTTCGTATGTTTATATTTTAGGGCTAATCATGCTGCTAGTAGTCGCATGCCTGGCGCTGGCGCACGCCTCGCCACCAGGGAAGCCCAACCTCGCGTGGGGAGAGAGAAAATTTGGCATCATCCAAGTTAACCATGCGGCCACTGCCTACAACCAGGTCGTCAAAAAACATGATGCAGCGACAGTTTCCGTCGCGTGGAACGTGTGGAGCGGCCAGCCGGCTGATAACTCCAGAGTCACTCTTGATGGCAAGGTAGTCTGGTCCGGAGCCGGAGGTGCAACTTCGGCATCTTTCAAGGTCATGAAGGGAGGCAGATACAAGATGCAAGTAGAGCTGTGCAACAAAGACGAATGCACTAAAGGTGAATCAACCGAGATAGTCGTGGCCGACACTGACGGAAGTCATTTACCGCCTTTAAAGTTTTCTTTAGGAGAGAAGAACAAGCCTTTTAAGCAAACTTCCGGCAAAGTCGTCGCAGCCTACTTTGTGGAATGGGGTGTATATGCCAGAAACTTCCCTATTGATAAGTTACCTGTCCCAAACTTGACGCATCTTCTGTACGGTTTCATCCCAATCTGCGGCGGTGACGGCATCAACGATAGTTTGAAAGAAGTCGGAAACAGTTTTCAATCGTTGCAGAAATCTTGTAGTGGTCGCGAAGATTTCAAAGTATCCATCCATGACCCTTGGGGTGCGCTTCAAAAGCCCCAGAAAGATCTGACAGCCTGGGATGAACCTTACAAGGGTAATTTTGGTCAGCTGATGATGTTGAAACAAGCTAAGCCCGACCTTAAGATCCTTCCGTCTATCGGGGGCTGGACGCTCAGCGATCCCTTTTTCTTCTTCAACGACAAAGTTAAAAGAGACAGATTCGTCGCTTCAGTAAAAGATTTCCTGCAGACCTGGAAATTCTTCGACGGTGTCGACATTGACTGGGAGTTCCCTGGAGGCAAAGGGGCTAACCCGAACATAGGCGGTCTTGAAGACGGACGGGTCTACGTTCAGCTTATGAAAGAACTACGTGCAATGTTAAACGAGCTCTCCGTTGAAACCGGAAGGAAATATGAGCTGACTACCGCTATCAGTGCCGGTTGGGACAAGATCAAAGCCGTCGATTACAACGAGGTGCAGAAGTATATAGATCACATTTTCTTAATGAGCTACGACTTTAAGGGAGCGTTTTCAAATGTTGATCTCGGACATCACACGTCTCTTCATGCAACAGCTCGGAAGCCAAATGAAAACTATACCACCGAGTTCGGCATCCAAAGTCTGCTCAAGCAAGGTGTCAACTCCAAAAAGATCGTCGTCGGTGTCGCTATGTACGGACGAGGCTGGAAGGGGGTTCACGACTACGAAAATAATGATCCATTCACTGGCAAAGCAACAGGACCCTGCAAGGGTACTTGGCAAGATGGTGTCGTGGACTACAGGCAGATAGTCAACGAATATACGACAGGGAATTGGGAGTACCACTACGATGCCGTCGCTGAAGCTCCTTACGTGTTCAGGAAAGATACTGGAGATCTGATCACCTACGACGACGCTCGTTCCACTACTGCTAAAGGCAAGTACGTGAGGAACAATAAGCTTGGAGGACTCTTTGCGTGGGAAATTGATGCTGACAATGGTGACATACTGAACGCAATGAATATGGGTCTAGGCAACAGTCGTGCCTGAAGGAATATAGAATAGTTATATTTACACACTTACCGACACAAAAACCGACGGTAAAGGCTGCTGGCTGTAAATGCGTAGAGAGCAGTGCATTTGTTCATGATCAGGCATTCTGACGCTGCCATTGACTTATCTGTAGGTAACAAATACCAACTGGTGTTCCTGTTACTTATGACGGTGGCATAGCGTGTAGACTTCGGTACTTAATATGGAATTTTATTGTTATAAATTGTGATTATATTAATTTAATTTACTGTAATAATTTTATTAAATGCCTATTAATATTGTATGTATTAAATGAGGTACCAAATTTTTACGTCAATTTATATTTTTTTTATTAATGACAGTCCTCAACATAACTATAACAATTACCCACAGAATACAAACACTGTTGACTGATCATACAACTTTCTGGCAAGCGAAAACAACTAGTTCAACTAAACAGTTCAACCGTT